>OY728140.1:588031785-589353779 GCA_963277665.1 Viscum album | reverse complement strand
CTTGGAAATCCCCATACCCCCCCCCCATCAGCCCCACCCCCTTCCTAGACAGCCCACACACACCCCTCCCCCTGCAGCCCCCCCCCCCCCCCCTGGACAGCCCACCCCTGACCCCCCTAGACTGCCCACACCACCCCTTATTGGGTCATCCCATACCCCCCTCCCCCCAAACCCAAATTGACCCCTACCCCCCTACAGCCCCCCCAACCCCCCTGGAACCCCCCCCCCCCCCACCCACCTATATATCCCCTCCACACTTGGACAGCCCCCCCTACCTCTCTTATAGCCCCCATTAGGGTATTTTTATTTAAAATAATTTTATTCATTAAAAAATCCAAACTATCTTTCATTTTCCATTTCACTAAACAAAAAACAAAAAGCCCCACTAAACATAATACATAAAACCCCACTAAATAAAAAACATAAAACAAACATAAAACAATCCCTTTACCCCACTAAAGAAAAAATATAAAACAAACCCTTTACCCCTGCACTAAAAACCCCCACTAAACAGACCATTTATGATGTATGAAGTGTAGAACAAAAAAAACATAAAACAAACAAAGGGTTTGGTACTCCCAACAGTAATAACTCTAATTTATCTAAAATCAAAACATCAAACATAAAATAAAAAAAAGGAAGAACACTAAAACTAAGGTAACACTTACAAATTTGAAGTGTAGAAATAAAAATTTGTTTGATTGAATAAGGATCTTTGCCTGGAAGGTGTTTCGTGGCCGAGAAATACTTCTGGAGGAGGTCTGATTAGGTCTGCAATCAGACATACTGGGAGCTGCGGTGTTGGGTATTTGGGGAAAAACATTCCCAACGTTTTTTAAAAACCTTTGGGAAAGCTTCCCTTTACCAGTGGTTTATCAAAACCGTTGGTTATACCCTTAGAGAAAAGTGTTTTTTTTCAACGGTTTTAGAAAACCATTGGGAAATGATAGCAATATATGCACATTGATAACAATTTGTTCAAAACCGTTGGCAAATTTTGCTTCTTTGACACTATTGAAACGGTTCCATCAAACCATTTTTATAGTACCATTAGGAAAACACCAATTTCCAGTAGCGATAAAAAAGGATGTCATCTTATATGGAGAAGGATTTTGAAACATCACTTCAAACATTTATTTACTTTGAAAATCACTTTTTAAAACATATAACATTTTCAAAATCCATTTCCATGAAAACACATTTAAATTATATAAATCAATCATGGAAATTAATTTAAACATTTATTAAGGAAAATATATTTACTCTTAAAAACACTTTTTAAAATAGAAAACATTTTTGATGGCCATTTTACTTGAAAACAGACCTAAAAATTATAAAGAAGCTTAAAAAAATTTGAAAACCTTTTTATTTGTAATAATTTGATAAATTATAAAATAATATTTAAAATAATTGAAATAATTTTATTTAAGACACACATTTTTAAAGAATATAAATGGATCTTTGAAAATCAATTAGAACTCATTTTAATCAAACAAAGTTTTTGAAAGAAATCATTGAAAACCCCATTTTTTTTAAAAAAATCTAGAATATTAAGAAAACAATTATTCTAAAAAATACCCCTATAAACATACAAGGTATGCATAAATTAAATTACATTCATGATGTCAGGTAAGTCTGTACATGCCTAACATTCCCTTTTCACCTTAAATGTCTTGAAATGTCACTTGATCAGAAAATGAAAACAACATTCATTTTAAAACTATTTTTTAAAAAAGTAATACATTCTTAAAAATTTACATTACAAACACAGTATAATATTAAAACGTTTATGAAAAAAAAATTTAGAAAACTTGTTTTGGAAGATCACAACTTTCTGACCGAAATGAGAAAAAAAAGACATATTTTCAAAGAAATATTTTCTTAATTATCTTAATTAAAAAAGAGTGAAAAAATTATAATATTACATTGATATAACTTTAATAACTATATATTATGAACTTTCATGATATATCTTGATATATTGATCATAATATTTAATCTATATAAGCATAATTATAAACAATCATGATAAATGATGAGATTCTAGGTATAAACATATGCCACTTTGGAAACATTGAATCACAATACAATAGAAAGAATAAAATTACATGAATCCTAAAGTATATTTAAGTTAATGGGATCCATAATAAAACATATCAAATTATTTATATACACCACATATAAAAATATAGGTTCATAACATGGCATGTGTTATAAAGAAGGCAAATTGAGACAACACTACTTTATCGATTAGGTAACTTTTGAAACATAAGAACCATAAAAGAAAGGTCATAAAATGGATATGTAAATACCATTAAATTTAATTATATGAATAGAATAATAAACACATGGTATTTATACCCACCAAAATAATAAATGAGTGGTGAATAAGGCATGTGTTTCACAAAAATTAAAAGTATGATGAAATTCCCTTACCTTAAGTTATGACATTCTTTGTACATGTTCAATACTCCACTATAATAAATATTAATTTATTATCCATCTACCATAGAAATATATTATTATATATAACACCATATATGAATCAATTATGACTTTATGTTACCCATTTATTAACAATTTCATGCTAAAGCAACATTTTGGATAATATTCACATTGTTTATCGTATGTGTTTTGAATTGTTATTCTTGTTCCTTTTACACAGATCATGATTTACATATTTAAAGAATGTAAAATTTTAACAACGTATAATATAAATTAAATATATAAATATTTAAATTAATTTATGAAATTTAAAAATATTAAATGAAATACACTATTCATGGGGACCGTAGGCCATAAGAACGCATGAATGTTATTTCTGTTTTTTTGTCGAATTGAAATAAAGATATTAAATAAAATATATGTATATATAACTATAATATCATTAAAATATAATTATTATGTAATATATAATATATAATTCTAATAAACTCATCCTTAATACATTTCATGTAAAGTGTGAACGAATCACATCGCTTTGAGGACGCGGTAGTCCACACTTCTACACATGAAGTTATTGTATTTATGTAAAATGAAAAACATGAAGGTAAGTTTTATATAAAAATTACATAATAATAAATTTATCATAAATATAATATTTACTTTATAAAAATACATTGACCACCATAATTCCCAACCATGAAAGGCGGTAAAGGGGAAATGAACAACATCGTTTCGTGAGGCGGTAGTTCACCATACAAAAGAACGGTAAGTCTCATACTCATTATATGGATGAAAGTGTAATTGTAGGTTTAAACCTTTAAATATAAACATCTCATTATATTTATTATACTTATTATATTATATAATTATGTAATAATAATAATTTAGGTGGTGGATAATGAAAATAAAACAACTGAGCTTTAAGAAGAATGTTATCTCTTATTTGGGTTACTTCTTTTAGTTTACACCAAAGGGATTCCTTGTATGGATTTGTTCCCAAAATGAGGGTTAAATAAAGAATGGAGGGATTTTGGGAAGTTAATAGGGTAGATATTGGCCAAACAGAAGTGGTTTGAGGGGTCAGAAGAAGGTGGATATTTTTTAGTCTTTTATAAGGGAAGGAGGGGACACACTTGGCATTTTTGAAAATAAGTTAGTTGGACCAACTTTTTTACCTAAACAAAGTAATCAAAACTAACAAAAATCAACAATATAAGGTTTATAGACGAAATATTGACATAAAATGGGTGTTTGAATGTTTTATAGTTCATTTTTTCCATAATTTTAAGGATTAGACCCTTGATAATCTTAATTTTCCTTAATCACTAAAATTAATTTTAATCACATTCACTAATATTTTTGGTCAAAAATTAATTTTATTTTATTAAAATATAAATATTATACTTATTAAAATCATTTATGGAGTTTTTTTTATAAATTAAATTCATAGAAGTGGAAACTTTATGTTTAATTCTAATCCCACATACATGGTGAGAAAGTACGTCTTTAAAGTGAGAATATTCAAAAGTTCACTAACATTTTATATCTAAATTTAATATCAAAATGATTAAAATTACATAAATTGGATTAATATATGTATTATTGATCTATTAAGACTTTAAAACCAACTTAAAATATAATTTAACTATATAAATAAATTAGAAAAAAAAATAAGATTTGAATTAAAATTTGGTATTTTTTACTATTCATTTAAATATGAAATTTCTCAAACAAATCACCATAAGATAATTATGTCCTTAAAAATTAAAACAAAATTATTTTACCAAATTAAATTTTTATAATTTTCTAAAATTAATTTTATTATTGTTCCCATAAGGACATAAAAATCAGTTCTTCTATGAAAATAGTTTATTCAAATATATATAAAGACATTAATAAAATTTTATTTCTTATTATAAATATTATCTATCTATATAAAATCACTATAAATTATGATTAAAAAGTATTCATTACTATTAATATTAAAAATTTTAATGAAAATGTTATAACTATCAAGTTTAAATAATTATAATAATAAAATTTTGTTTCATAGAAATTTAGTGTGCCATGTAATGCATGCTGAGTTGGTGTTGTGTGTAGTGAAAGATTAACTTGGTAATGAAAATAATCCAAGACAAAATTATTTATTCTTTATTGAAAAATATATATTTTGTATTGTGTGAACTAAAAATATATCAAAAGATTAAATTAATTCAAAAATAATAATTCACTAAATCTTGGGGTGTTACATTATACCCTCCTTAAAATAACTTTCACCCTCAAAATTAACCTTGGTTATTGATTTTTTGATACTTAAAAGTTTCTTTTATAGAAACCCGCATCATAAAAATTAATACTAACACATCCTTTAAAAAGGGTAAGTTGGAAACATAACAGTTACCCATAGTAACATATAATTATGTTTCCACATAATAGAATATAGTCAATAAGTTAGAACTTGGACAAGGAAGATTAATATGAATATCATGTTCTGATGGTGAGTGACAAAGAACATGGTTAGGATAAATTTTACAATAAAAATCCATAAAATTGTGATGATATAAGAGGGAATTTTATTCATCCACGAAAAAGGTGCAATGATTAAAACTTTTGGTTTCAAGATCATTTTTTCCTAAATTTGAATACTTTTCATGAAAATATATACTTACATGATTTTAGGAAAACCATATCCATTTTCATAACTTGATCAACTTCCATGTTATCTATCATTCCAATAAATAAATCTGAATTTTTCATTCTTGAAGTATTAACAGATTATGATATCCATGAATAGAATAATAGGTCATTCAATATATTTTTATCAAAACAAAAAGTTAGAACAAGTTATCCAATATGCATAAATTCTTGTTTGATGAGATGATACCTTAATCTCCAAAACGTTGTATGGAGTTTTACATAAATCATTCCCTAAATGTTTATCCTTTTAACCATTATAGAATATGAATGTTGAATTCATGAGAAAGAAGGTCACTAAATTTATAAAAAACATCTTAACATTGATCCCCCATGTATCATAGAGTAGATCTTATCTGTCACATTCCAAACATGTGAATTTATAAATATTTTATTCTATTGAAACATGGTAATGAGTGGAATTACCATAAATCATAATTGAAAACATTCATGTTACCTTATTATAAAGATTATTTGAAATATTCTTTAAATCCAAAAATTCTTTAAACATCATCAATTATGGAATAAACCACATTTCAATCAAATACTTTATCATTTATATGGTAATCAGTACCATCCAATTTATGTATTCATATCTTACACTGCTTTATCCAAACATCAATTTTTCAACATTAGGAACATATTAAGTATTACATTACCTCAATTAAAATATCCCATCTCCATGAAACCAATTTTCTACCTTATCATCACCAATAAACATTTCATTTAAAATACTAAATTAAAAACTTATACTGAAGATAATTATTTATTTCATGATTTTTATAACATAATCCTTGATTTCAAAAACAAAAATACTTCATTCATCCAACATTGTTCTCAAATAAATTACTAATTTTCATTATCTTATTCCATAATAAATTTTTTTCATAAAATATGAAATATGAGACATGTATTAAGATTTATCAAAATCAATTAAATAATTCTTATAAATATTACTATATGAAAAACATATACCTTTCATATGGTGTTTGTTCCCTCTTCATCATCAGAAGAAAAACAATTACTTGAACAACCTTGTTGATTCTCTTCATGATCCATCCAGTTAGGACATAAATTTTCACAATTCTAATACATTATAAATTTAATGTAATCATTAATTGATAAAAACTTAGGGATTCCAATATTTTAATCAATTTCGTTAACTAGAATTTCATTTTACCTTTGCAGTTACAAGATTTGTGTCTGTTTTTTCCACAGTCAAATAATATTTTTGTTTGTATAAGTCATTCACTTTGGTGATTATTTCCACATTATTGACATAATGGAATATGAATCTTATTTCCTCTATGGTTTCAATTACTATAACTCTCATCAAACTCCATCTATCTCATCTATTTTGAGTTTGAGAGTAGGTTAAGGTACATGTTGATAATCATGTTCCATGAAAACTGATTATGCATGATCACAACATCCTTCACTCCAATTATCACCCCATTTGACTTCACATTAACAAATTTTTAGAAAAATTCAACATTAACCAATTCCTTTTGGTTCATTCCATTGACTAAACTAGATAGAAAAGTTTGATAAACATTTATCATAGCAAAAAACATCATACTCTTGAAAAATAACATATATGATGTTTAAATCCGAACACCTACTCCATTAATATATGACACCCTATGTTTATCCTAGGTTATTAATATTAATATTTCATTTAAATACTTAATGTTGGTTCTTAAATAGTTTTTGAATTCTCAAAGAATATCCTCTGAGAGGGTCAAAATAGATATGCAGTAAGTCCCTTTGTCGTGTACCATGTTACACTCGAGCCATGCCTGAAACACCTTATCATAGATTTCACTCTTATACACATATGTTCTAGGACCATTCCCACTTGTAATATATATATAGGTATTTATTTCTTTGAAACCACTCACTTTATCCTTTACCATAATTCTAGGATATATTATTAAATAGTAACTCTTCCTTATACTTATCCTTAGAGATATCACTAGATATATCCTAAAAAATACTAAGGGATATCATTAATGTTTTCTCGTCATAGTTTAGAAATGATGACTAAAACATTACTTTTATACCAACTATTGGGACCCAGGGTTAACATACATGGATATTACATAATTTTAGATGAGTATTCATGACATTACATAAGTACATGACCGAGGACCATAATGGTTTAATTTCTTTTGAAACTTGGAACACATTCTTCTAGATTGGTTAAAGATCATAACCATCTCCCTTAAATATCTTATCATTTATTACTCCTACCTAAATACATTATTCATAACCTTGGTAAATGAAAAATATGAAATGGGTCAGCCTAAATTCCCAATAAAGGTAAATAAAGGAAATATATAGTCATAAAATGAACATACAGGTACAAGAACATGTGCATAACATTTTAAGATAATACCCATCATATGAATATAATATAAATGATACATGGAAAACATATTGGAATTTAATAATACATGAATCATAATATTATAAAGAACATGAACCATGTTAGTATATCATAGGCATAAGACATATAATTTTTGGGGAAAACGTCGACATAGAAAATCATATGTTGAGACTACCGACCACGACCATCAAAACATGTTAGTCTTGGAATAATCCACCATGTAACTACTTTGGGCTTGGTCTACCAACCGATTTACCAAATTTTTTCAAGCTTGGGCTACAGACTATGTATCCACATTCTTTCAGTCTTGGGTTACAACTCATGTACCCTCTTTCTTTCAAGCTTGGGATAAAAACTGTGTACCCTCTTACTTTTAGGCCTATGATACAAACCAGTGTACCTTATTTTTCTCAGACTTATCATAAAACCCATTTAACCTTTGATATAATATAAAATTTAACATTACCCAATGCATTGGGGGATATATAGATAAAACCCATCACATAATAAATTTATACATATATTTTCTATATGATAATAAAACATGGATCATATCATGACCCATAAAAATAGATGGGTTTCATAAACATAATTTCATAACACATGAAATGAAATGGGTATCATAACAATTTCATTATATCATAAACTATATTTAATATATAGGTTTCATAGTCATTTAATCCAAGAATAACTCTTGAATGGATGTGGGATTCACAAGTATTTATCATTGTATAACCCATTGAAGATAAATGGGTTACATAAGCATCAAGACATCCAAACATAGACCATTAATATAAATAATACGAATGGTATCATTAGATAATATCCCATATAAATCATAAACTATAACCATGTATTTTATCTTATATGGGTAAGAATTTTGAAAAATCACTTGGAATATAAATTTTCATTGAAAATCACTTTTTAAAACATATAACATTTTCAAAATTCTTTTCCCTAAAAACCGTTTGAAAAAAAATAAAGGAGTCATGAAAAATAATTTAAAATATCTCTTGAGTAAAACTTCCTTTACACTTATAAAAAACATTTTAAATCATAAAACACTTTGAAGACCATTTTCCTTGAAAATAACCTTGTAAAATAACAAAGAACCTTGAAATTATTATGAAAACATTTTTAATCGAAAATACCTTGAGAACATATAAAATAATATTTTAAATAAGTTAAAAAATTTTATTTTAAAAAAACATTTGAAAACATATAATGAAGGCTTTGAAAATCAATTAAAACACTTTTAAAACAAAAAAACTATTTTTGAAAATAAATGTTAAATTTTAAAACCCTATTTGGAAATAAAAAAAATTAAGAATATGAGGAAAAAATTTTTATTTTAGAAAATTACCCTTGTAAAATTAAAATGTAATAATTAAAGAAATTATTGTCATTGTGGAAGGTAAGTCTGTACATGTCAAATATTCCTTTTTCACATTAACAGTTTAAAAAAGTGCCTTAATCAGAAAACAAAATGAAGATTCCTTTTAAACCTATTTTTTAAAAAGGGGATACATGGGTTAAAAGTACATTAAACAACATAGGATAATATTAAATAAATTTCAAAAAACATTTTTTGAAAACACAATTTTGAAAGAACGTAGATTTCTAACCAAAAGAAGAAATAAAATCATATTTTCAGAAAAACATTTTCTTAATTATCTTAAGTACCAAAGTGTGAAAACAAATTGTACCATTAATAGGATATGTCCTTAATAACTAGAGATTAATGAAATTCCTGATATTTCTTTTGATATGTATCATATTATTTCATTAATTAATTTATAATCAACAAAAATCATGATAAATTATGAAGTCGTAGCTACATATTGTTAACACTTTGGTAACATTGAATCATACAAAATGGAAAAAATAAAACTAATTTAAGCTTTAAATAACATAAAAATAAGAATATTAATGATATAAAATTTTAAAGATATTATATACACCTCATGCAATAATATAAGTTCATAAAATTCTATATGTATCAAAGAAGGAAAATTTAGAAAAAATTACCTTACCGATTTAGTATCTTTTAAAACATAAACCACATAAAATAAAATCCCTAAAATGGATATGAAAATACTCATAACATTATGTATTATAATATTATAATAAATCTAGAGTAATTATACACACCACGTAAATGAAATTATTCGGGAATATAACATGTATCTCATGGAAATAAAAAGTGAGAAAAAAATTTTCTTACAGTAAGTATTGAATTTCTTTATAAACAATAAATCTTCCATAATAACAAATATATGTTTATTAAAAAATTCCAAATAACCATGTTATTTTATCTAATACCATATATCACTCACTTATTACTTTATGTTACCCTTTTATTAATAATTCCATGTAAATGTAATGGTTCGAGCACTAACCACATTGATTGTCATACATGTTTTGACTTTTTTTCTTGATCCCTTTACATAGACAATGATTTAATTTTTTCTGGAGTGTAAAACATGATTTTTATATCATATATACAATTATATAAATATTTAACATAATTTATTTAAGAAACAATAATTAAATGAAATATATTGTTTATTGGGACAGGAGGTCGTACATATGCATGGATACAATTTCCATTTTATTATCTTATTGAAAATATGAAATTAAATGATATATATATATATATATATAATTAAAGTATAATTATTATGTAATATATATCATATACTTTTAAAAAACTCATCCTTAATATGTTCCATGTAATGTGTAAAGGAATCACATCAATTTGAGGAGGTGGTAGTCTACAGATCCACAAACGAAGTTATTATATTTACACTAAATGTAAATTTTCAGGGTATATTGTATATAATAATTCTAATAGTAGAAAGACATCATTAATATAAAATATATTATATATAAAAATATTTTCCATCATAATTCCCATCCATGAGAGGTGGAAATGGAAAAACAAACAATATCATTTCGTGAGGTGGTAGTTCGTTGTACACAAGAATAGTGATTTCGTTACCCATTATATGGATGTGTTCGTAAGTGTAGGTATATCCCATAAAATAAAAAAATGACAATTATATTGAGGAAAATTATTTTATTATATAAAAATTTAATATTAAAAATTGAGGTGGTGATGAATGGAAATAAATCAAAGAAGGTTGAGGAAGGATGTTAACTCTTTGTTTGGTAACTCCTTTTAGTTTTCCCCAAAGGGATTCCCAATATGGATTTCATTACAAAAGAAGTATTTTTTTTAGGTAAGGTAGGGATTTTAAGTATTTAATTTGGAAGATCTTGGATGAACCTATGTGATTCTAGTGGTGTGGAGAATGGGGAGAGTCATCGGCCTTTTATATGGGGGAGGGGATACAATTGGAAATTATTAAAACAAGTTAAGTATAACAACGTTTTTAGAAAAAAATTCATATAAATTCAACTAGAATCAATAATAGAATTTTCAAAGCCAGAATATTTATAGAAAATGTTTTTGGAAAAGTGGATTGGTCAATTTTTCCCTTAATATTAAGGTTTAGTTACTTATTACTCTTATTTTTCCTTAATCACTATAATTAATTTTAATCATATTCACAAATATATTTTGAAACAAATTAAGTTGATATTATTAGACTATAAAATATTATAATGATTAAAATTTTGAATTTTTTTTAAATTAAATTCATAAAAGAAAAATTTTTAATTTAAATGCCAATCCTGTAGTAGTGGCAAGCTAACAGGTTTTTAAAGTGAAAATGTTCAAATGTTCATTAAAATTTTATATTTAAATTCAATATAATAATGATTCAAATGAACTAAATTAGATTAATATATTTATAGTTGATATATTCTGACTTTAAAACTAACTTAAAATATAATTTATCTACATAAAAAAATTAATCATAAAAACCAGTTGTGAATTAAAATTTAGTATGTTACATTTTTCATCAAAAAAATGAATTTTCTCAGAAATATCATAAAAAATAACCCTAATATAATTTCTGTCATTATGAATTAATAAATTAAGTTTATTTTATCAAATGCAATTTCTATAAGTGACAAAAATTAATATTATTATTTTTCACGGAAGGAAAAAACAGTTCTTTTAAGAAAATGGTATTTTCATACATATAAAGACTTTACTAAAAATTCTATATCTTATTATCAAATTTTTTATCTATATAAAACCATTATAATTTATAATTTAATATTTGTTATTAATATTCATATTACTATTTTTAACGACTTTGTTTTTACTATCTCATTAAAATAATTATAATAATAATATTTTGTTTCCTAGAAATTTAGTGTGGCATGTAACGCATGCCAAGTTGGTGTTGTGTTTAGTGAAAGATTAACATGGTATTACATATAATGAAATACACACTTATTAATTTCATATAAAAATATTTATATTTAGTGCCTTTTGAAATTAAAAATTATAAAAGTTCAATTTAATTCGAACAAACTAATACGAAAATTCTCGGGGTGTTGCATCGCACCACCAGGCAGTCACAACCAACTACTAGCCAATGGATTCTACATGAACCAACTCCAATTCTAGGATACTCCACTCAAAAATCTATAATATCACCAAAGAAACTCATCTAAGAGGTCAATATAATTGGGACCCATCCTAGAAATGTCCCTGGTCTTAGAAGGCCTAGAAACAAAGATATGGGGGCACACCCAAGACTGTTGGTGCCAATAAAACCATGAACCCTGATGTATATGGAATTAGAGGTGTTGTATCAACACCCTTAACAATGATGTCACACTGAATCCACAAAACCCCACTTTGTGTATACAAATAAAATAAGATCACACATCAGTCTCATGGAGGGACACCATGAACAGTACATGAGACTCGTCCTATGGAGTGGATAAGAATCCTGATATGTGGATGTAAAATTAAACTTTATCCTCAAGGTAAATATCCAAGGGACTAAACTCAAACAATAATAGTCTATACTGAATAAATGGAGGGTATAAAACACCCTCAAAGGGGGTATACTATATATACTGTGGGTACACAATGAATCCTTCCAACCCCTGCCTTTCCTAGGTGGTTCCACATTACATGACATGTAAATTTATATATAAAATATGTATAGGAGTATTAAATGGTGTGTATATATCACCCAAAACCTTTCCAATGTCATCCTCTTATGCCCATGTTGCATTGGTCATGCCAATGTACCATCCCATGTACACAAGGTCATGTTTGTGTACACCTGGTCTTGTCCATGTACATGGACTGCTTGTGTCCATGTGTCCCTTTAGATACACAGAGAGTATAAAAAATGTGTCACATGTCATGTGATAGGTTCACATGGTGTGTGATATTTAAATCACTAGAAAAAATATTACACCGCACGGGGGCGGGGAGAGTTTTACAAGGCATGTAACACCGGATTACACGTAGTGTAACCCTGAATTTTCCAGATCCACTAAGCTAACTTATATGTAGTTATCAAGGTCCTTTTCTATTCCTATATCACTATAAAATTAATAAATGGGCTTGTTTTAACTTCCCATCACTAGATATTGAGAATTTGGTCTTCAAATTCTCTCGGGAAATGCCCATATGCATCGTCCATAGATGCACCGCTGAAACTAGGTTGAATATGAACAAACAATCCATTCTAATCCACCTATGAATGTGGTCTTTTATCATCTAACCTTAGTCATACCCTATATAATGAACCAAAACCACAATATTGTTCTATTGAATCGAAGAATGGTCATGTAAGGATTGAATACTAGTTATTCTTCAAACCACGAGCCAAAAAATGTCCCTTGATGATTATGATAAAAAGAAAAGGATAAATTCCTAAGAAATAAAATTTGAGGAACAAACCTCAACCTTCTTCATTATACCTTGATCTGTTCTCATAAAATATTATTAATGAATAGTTATAGAAAAAAATGAACGATAAAATAAATCCATCAAGTTATGACTACCATCGATGTGTGAATCAATTATTTTTCATTGAACTATTCCATGTTATTTCGGGATTTAATAAAGAGAAGGACATCATAAATCAAAATCCTACCTAGATTTTTAATTTACACTTAAAAAATAATGGTATTGGGTTTCTATAGTTTATTAGATCCACGAACTCCATGGTGCAATGATCATCGATCCTGATCTAATCTAGTGTTTTCTCCAAAGAATACTCTCCAATGGTCATCTAGGTCTCTAGGATTTAGATGAATACCCTAAGACAAATACATAATTGTATGTTAATAAAAAAAAATTGTCACTACATTAAAACAAATAATACAAAGAAATAAATTTATTTATTCTTTTCATTCCTCCATATGACATCCTTTTCACAAAATCCTTGTGATGACAAAGATTATGTAGAACCAAGAATAAAACATGCATTTTGAACTCAATGGTGCCCTCTGATTTCAGATCCAAGAACATTTTTATGATATATTTCACTTTTTTAGGAAAATGTTCCATGTATGATGTTAATATATATAATATATTCCAAATAATTATTTCAGACTCAGCAGGTCCTAGAATTACAAACAATATCAATGCCCGGTCTCTAAAATATTCCATATAATATCCAAAAAATAATAAATGGAAAATATTATCCATTAAAGAGTTTCTATTTTCTACTGAATTTTATGAAGATATCTTTATGACCTGTACTAAATATGTTAGTGCTGACATGGGAGTTACACCAGCAGCACCCACTTATGTTTTTTGGGGGAAGACAATCCCCAGGATGTTGAGTCATATATTGAGGCAATGATATAAATCTTAGAGAATATAAAAAATATCCATAGAAAGGATAATGAAGCTCACAGCATATATTCTTTGTGGACCTACCAATAGGTGGTGATATGTTCTTTCATTTGTAGAGCGGTATTGGGGAATTTTCTTGAGGGAATTCCAAACTACATTCTATGACTAATTATTCCCATAGAAACTAAGATCCGACAAAGATAGTAAATTCATGCACCTATAGTAGTTTACTATGTCCATCAATGAATATTAATCTTTATTATTTGATCTGTAGTGCTTTACACCCAATCTTATTGGTATGAATTGTTTCAGTGCTAGATAATATTAATATGGTATCTGGTTTTCCATCTAATATTAGGTGAACTCCTTCTGATTGACTATCATTTCGAAGATGGTAATCTGGCCCTTATATCTAATTATAAACTAGGAGAATATGATGTCATAGGGAATGTAGGTTCAACACCTTAGGAGGGAAGTGGTTTGAAAATATATAGTAAGTGTTACTTTGATACTTCTCATATGGGATGTGGCAATGAGAGTTTTCACACTGTAATATATATGGTATTCTATTAGTGTAGATGACTAGGCCACATGAATCCCCATTATAGAAGAGACCTTTTAGAGTATAAAGACTAGAGTAGAATGGGTCATCTCTAAAGATATAGTAGGATATTTCCAATGGTGATCAGTGGGAAAGGAACTACAACATATATTAATTCTAGAGTGGTATTAGTGTTACCAAGTCATGATGGTAGTTGGAGTGCTATTGGTTGTACATGCTAAAGCAGTGGATGAGTTTGAGGAAGCTAGAATTATAATGTGTAGTACCCACAGAGTGGAACTGCGTGGGATGGATAGGTTGTAGATGAGGTCCATAGAGCTAACCAATTATATATAGTGAATCATATACTTGAGGTGAGGAGTGTCTAGATTTCAATAGTTCAAGGTATGATCTTAGTGACCTTTAATTTAGTGCCTTCTATGTTTAATATAGGTTCTTTACCCGGATTTATTTATGTATACTTAATGGAATTTATTATACTTTAGATTCGGTAATTTTGTAAGTTAATGACACTTGATAATCCATTGGGATTACATTCAGAATGTGTTCGCTGATGTAAGGTGTGTACCATCTAGATCATTGATTACAGTTTTTTATGGATCCTTTTCATCCTTATGAATAATTAATTTGATATAATTAATTGGATTAATTGGGTAGTGCCTTATTTATTCCATATTGATTATTATCACCGAAGGGTGTCTTTTATATCACCTAATGTTGGTAGCTATGCTCATAGAGGATAATGGTAATTATAATAAAACCTAGATGAACCTACGCATCATGGGCTGTGTGGAGTTTCATCCCAAATTTCCAATAATTTTCTTAATGATTAAGGATTACAACATGTTATTTTCCACTATTGGGTCTCTAATTCAAATATTCGTTCCCTAACTAATTTTCTTGTATATAATTTGATATATATGTGGGTTTTACCATAGAATATTTTCTACGAGCAGAAATAGTGTTTATACATCTAAATAATATATATCTTATCAAGCATTCAGAACTCAAGAGGCTATTGGGGGGGCATGGAATCCAAAGTTTTTATATGAAATTATACTTCTCATGGGGGTTCACCTTTATTCTTTTCTATGATGTATTATATCATCATGCTATTTGTGGATTATCAGTGTTTGGATCATTTTATGGTAAAGAAATGATATCCAATTCCTTGAATAGATGATCTCTTTGACTAGCTCTTAAGAGACAAGGTCTTCTCAAAGATTTATTTGGGATTAGAATATCATCATATAATAGTTATACTATCAGATATACCACATACAACATTCAGAAGTATGTATAGCCTATACGAATATCTAGTGATCTATCTCGATCTCATGAATGCACCAATTATCATTATAGACTTAATGAATTGGGTATTCAATCCCTAAAAATATGATTTTTGTTGTATTAATCAACTATATATTAGTGTATAATTATATTATATGTGATAATACAAAAAAATTTGAAATAATATTTAGTAAACTAAGGTATCATGGGTGCAATACTAAGTTAAAAATAAAACTTTTGGATTTATTAATTTCTCTTCTTATGTCATGATATATTTGAAGAAGGGATATCTATGGATCCAGAGAAGGTGATCTCCATTACATCCAGGGATCATACTAGGAATGTATATGATATATAGATTTTCATAGGGATAACCATTCATAATTAGTGTTTAATATAAAACATTTCATGCCTTCTTTCATCAATTAAAAGAATGGTCCTGAAATATGTAATGTCTATATGGTCTGAAGATTGTGAGAAGGATTTTAAATATTTGAACGGATGTTTGAACTCAACACCAATATTAATATTTTATAATCCTCGATGAGGGTAAAAAAATTGTTTTAATGTACTAGGTTTTAGGATAGGAATGACTTTGATGTAAGGGGAAAAAGTAATAGGAAATGGGTCTCGTTAGTTGAGGCTCCACAAGTGTAATTTCTTGAAATATAACCTTGAGTTATATGTTCCCATTCTTGTGCTATATTTTTGGACGCATTACATTTTGGATGAATATTTCAGGGTATATATAGACTATAAATGACTTAAATACATATCCTCTTAGCATGAATTGAACATCTGATAGTGAATATGGGTCGAATTCCTTCTATATTTTGACATTGAGATTTCATATATTCCATGGAATCGAAATAAATTTGTTGATGCTATGAGTGAAAATAATTAAATAGAAATTATTTAGGAAGTTTATAGTGAATTAATGTTTGTGGATATTATTTTGGAATTGATTTCAGGATTTAGTAGTGTCATAAAAGGCCTTTTTCTTGGTATTAGCAGTGTACTCATCACTTATATATCAAATTAATATAGGGAAACACGTAGATCATGATAGATTAGTCATGAGGGAATGTGTTTTCGGTGAGTACACACCTCTTGGTTGGGTTTTTTATGAGGAAACTATCTTGCATATTCATTGTCTTTCTTGGGTATGTTAAAAATGTTAGAAGAGTTGATGTGGGAATCATATTCTTCCAAATGGGAAGAAATTCCTATACTAACTAAGATTTCATGTGACTTATTCTACCAATATTATTGTATTAGGATGAAAAATGAGACCATAGAATTTGTTGCTTGATGTTCCACTAGTTATAAGGTGGAAGAATCACACCATTGACCAGCAAGTGTCTTATATCTATATCCGATCCCAAATTAGAATTGGGATGATGTCACCCTATATTCTGTGACGGGGTTTCCAAAGTATCCTTGAGTCATTGATTTTGTGGGGTAATCATCGATAGAGGGATGATGGCTGCCCATTTCATTCCTATTTGATAGTCCTTCTCTATGGATGTGCTAGGGAGGCACTATGTTTGAGAGATTATACACCTTTATGGGGTTCCATGTACCATCGATAGTCATTATTATTCACCTCTATGATGGTTTGAGGTAAGGTAGGTAACACTACTGGAACCTAACCTTCTTTAGGAGACACCCGATGTGGTATAAAAAATCATGTAATATAAGGATAAATATTATTACATGTAAAAGTCAGAAGTAAATTTTTTATTTTCACCAGTCAATTCTTGGTTGGGAGATTAGGACTTCCTATGAGTCTCTCCTAGATTTTTTTCATTTATGGATTCAGAGGAAAGGAAATATATTTCCTATATTCATCGAGACATTCTAGATCTTCGAGAAGGTTTGGATGTTAGTGTATTTGATATCTATTCCTCACTAGTATAGGGTTATTCATGATGTCTTCCATGTTTCTCAACTCTTTTTTATCAATCCATCATGTCTCATGATTTTTTATCCTGTGTAAGTTAAGTTAGAGGCTGATTATTTTTTGAGGATTATTTGATTTGTATCATTGTTCTTAGAATAAAATTTATCAGGGGAAGGCCACTTCATATGATTTTATGCTATGGTATCTTGGTATTGTATATGAAGATACCTAATAATGATAGTTATATATATGTAATCAAATTTTAGAGTTCTTCTCAGATGTAGATCAACTACCCTCGAAAGGGAAACAGGAGGGTCATGTTGTTTTAAAGAGGGGATGCTGTAAGATCTTGTTAATTAATTGAGGTACGAATCCATTAAAATTATAATATAAACATATTATTTTATATTAATGGATGTTCATAAAGTAGATTTGGAGGTTTTAGGAGTGTTCAATCTTAGATTGGTTCAAGGAGTTCTATTTTTTTGAGAAGTAAGATGAGGTAAACTATTTACGCATGGTTTTCACAAACCATGTAGCACAAAAAGGGTAGAATATGGTTTTTTATAATGCAATAGTGGATAGGAAACTATGTAAACCTCTTAAATTTTTTTTAGTTCAGCTACATGGTTTGAACATGGTTTTTCTAACTATGCACAAAGAATGTGTGGGGTATTGCATCTCGGATAGTGGGCATTTCACGGTTGGTGCACGGTTTCACCAACCATGTGGCCAAACAATTTACCACTTTAAAAATATGGAAATTAACATTTTTCCCTAATTTATTAAAATATAACTCCATCTTCTATTTTCCTCATTCGTGCATATAAATTTTGGGATCTCTTCCTTCTTCCTCTTCATGGTTTTATTGGACCTTCCTCATCTAAACTTCATTTTGATCACCATCAGACACATTGGATCCCCCTAGGGTGATTTTTTTTATTTTCACTTTTCTCTCATTAGATCCCAAATTTGAGGACTGTAAGAACCCGGACCTTCATTCAGGTATGTTTTTCTGTTTTCTGGAGTTTTGTATGGATATTTTTAAATTACACGCCATGTACTTTCTGAGTACACGCCGTGTACTCTGTTCCGGCTCGAAGCCGTGTGATGGTCGTGTCCGGGCCACACACACGAGGTGTAATGCTGAGGTGGAGGCCAGTTATTTCGAATTATGGAAAATTCTAAGTACACGCTGTGTACTCTAAAAGTACACGCCGTGTACTTTCTTTTTTTTCATTAAACGGACCGGGGTCACGCCTAACCCCCAAATTCAGCTTCTTCTCCAGTTTTCGGCCCCCTGAAGTGACCCGTACAGCCAGATATTCGACGGACGACTGCCTCGTCATCCGTTCTATGATTCGAGCACGGTTAGTTGTGTTGGAAGCGCAGCGGTGAGTTCTTCCTTCTTCTTTATCCATGTTTCTTGATTCCTCCTCGTTTCCATGTTATCGTAGGTTGATCGTTTTGTGCGTTTTCTCAGATCTACGTCATTCCAAGGGGAATCTATCGTCTAGGTTCACGTATATCAATCTCCTAGGATCAAGGTAGGTTGTTTGTGCCTTTTGGTTTAAAGTTGATGAATATTATGTGAAAATTCCACCAATACCCTTGAACGGGGTATTGTGTGTTTCCTGTTTTTCCCTTGTTGCTTGCCTGCTTTGTTTGATTGCTTTAGTAGAGGTTATTGCTTGTGATCAGAGTATTTTTTTGTGCTTAGTTTGCTTTTCCATGCCTAGTTGTAGGATTTTGGGCTATTGTTTTACTTTTTCTGTTGAGCCTTAGTTGATAGCCAAGTATTTCTTGAGGTTTACTTGGACGATATGCACTTGATGAGCCTGTTTAGTTACTCAGGACTGTGAGAACCTAGAGTAGCAGACCAGAGGGAGAATTGACGGAAGGGCTTCTCTAGAGTGTATTTTAAATCACGATGCGAGACCAAGTGGATAATTGACGGAAGGGCTTCTCCAGAGAGTCTTTTAACTACGACGTGGTCTACAGGGGGAATTGACGTTGAGTGCTTCCCCAGAGAGCCTTTAGCACGATACGAGACTATAGGGGGAATTGACGGTGAGTGCTTCCCCAGAGAGTCTGCTTAATTACGTAGCTAAACCAGAGGGGTGAGACTGTGTGTTCTCCCAGAGGGTTGCTAGTTCTTAGAGTTTGAACCATAGGGGTTAGACTATAAGAGCTACCCCGAGGGTTACCTATTTACTTCTGGTTGTTGACTGCTCACTTGTGTGCCTTACTTGTTAGAGCTATGGATTGTAGCTGTTTTGTGATTTTCTGGTTACTGCTTCTTGTTTTAGTACTTCCATGTATTCATTGACTATTAGGCACAGATCTTTGGGTGGTTGCCTACTGGGATTTTATCTCACACCCTGTTTGGGCCATGCTTTTGGGCCCAATCATACTATGTTACTACATGTATAGACAAGGGCAAGCGCCCTTCTACTTTAGGATCTTGACTTCACCAGGAGCTGGGGAGCATGGGACTGAGCTGTGGCTCACGATGCTGAGGAGCTTTCTTTGTTTTTCTTTTGAACTTGGTTTTAGTTGTATTCCAGCACGTTGTTGTGTTTTCTGTTTTCCATATATACCTGTACCTGCTGCATTATTGTCATCATTGTTATATATCTGCATTGCTTCCGCTATTTGGTTTCTGTTGTTATTCATGTTGTTTATTGCTTCCACTATTTATTGTTGTTTCTTACCTTGTATACCTTACCGAATGAGGGCATAGTTTCCCCCACCGACTCACCAAGGCCCTCGCTGCTAGTCGGCAGCCTCTGGCGTTTGGGGAAACGCAATTGAGGTCATGTGGCGAACTGAGTACGGGGCACCAGTGGAGGGGCTCCGGACTCGGGACGTTACAAGGACAATACTATATTAGGATACATCTATGATTTTAGGTTAGGTTTTCTAGTACTTTTCCTTAAAATTCGTGTGGATTATAACATGTGTCGTTATGACGCATGCCAAACCTTCTATAAATATACCCTTAATTGTGTTACCCCTTTATATTAATTTCTTAAACCATAACCAAGACATGATATGATGCCATTTTACACCATTATAGGATTAAAATCTCAACTTAGAACACCCTTTAGACTGTATTAGTTTAAATGAACTTGACAACTCTTCTGACCATTAGCAGAAACACCCCAAATGTGTTTCTAGTTCAACCCTTTTAAAAGGATTGACCAAAATTATTAAATTTAATTACAATATGTTATATATACATAAAATTTCCTTCTTTAACACATATTTGTAACACCCCAAGCTTCCATAGTACACTTCTCTTTGAATAATACAGTAGCGTGTGTTGTATGAAACTTCGAGTTCTAACACACACTACAACCAATCAAACTAGCCGTTATGAATAGTAACACCCACTTTTTGAAAATTTATAAATTTTATATTTAAAAATGGAATTTAGTTTTGGATTCAGAATATTGAAATTATCTTAGGATAAATTTTGGTAAATTTCTGATAACTTTCATATTTTGATGAATACTGAAAATTACTAAATTTTAATTAAAAACAACTTTTTTAATAGAAATAATTAATAGTGATAAATTATGAATTTGAGTGGTTTTAAATTATATTTATAATATATTTTTACCATTTAATACAATTTTGGTCATTGAACGTAATTTCAAATTTAAAAAAGACATAAACAAGTGTCAATCTTTTGATAGTTATTATTTCTTAAAAACACGCTTTTTGTTTTGACAATGGGAATTACTTTTAAATTAATTTTTGACACTTTTGGGTTTTGAATATAATAAAATGGATTCCATATTTATACTCATGAGGTACAAATTTTGTAAAAAGGTAAATTTTATTTTTAGACATTTTGAATAATTACTTCGGTAAATATTTTATTTACCATGGTTAAATGGTAAATCCGGTAAATAATGGTAAATTAATAATGTTATAATAATATTCAATTACCCTCAAACGTTTCCTAACCTTATTAGTTGATACATGTCCGACCATGGGAATCATTGGGTCAATTTTGGGACCCCATGGAGCCACTTGTAAGTGATAATGACACTTTATACTAATTAAGTTAAAGTAAATACAAAAATGACATAAGCATATATCTTTTAGAAAAAAAATATTTACATATAGTTATATATGTTATATTTTCAGCTATAAATAATTATTATAAATCTAAAAAGATTTAATACACAATGGTATTTTATTTATAATTAATAGACATTTAATAATTAAATTTATTTATGACACAATATTGATGTAGTATTTTTCTTATTAATGAAAGAATCAAATAATTGGTATTATAAATGTTAAAATAAATATATTTTGAAAGTTTTGATGTCATAAACGAATTTTATTGGTTAATATTACATGATATTATTGCTTAAATAAATTTGTTTCAAATTAATAAAGTTTTTATGACTTTAAAAAAATCAATTACCCAATAATTTCAAAATTGACATAAATTATTTTTTAAAACAAATATTATATTATTAATTGATATTCTGATCCTAAAAATCTAGGGTTCAGCCAAAGGACTTATATAATGATAGGTGTTTCATTGATGGACCACTTGAAGGTCGCTTGGAAGTATATTGTATGTTTATTAACTATATAATATAAAAATATAAAGAGACATGGTTAATGTCAAACTATTTAACTAAGAGTTAAATAAAAAAGATAAATTTAATATAGTGACCCAAACCTATCTAAAACCTATTGGATGAGTGGTTCTTGAACTATACCCACCGTAACATTTAAATAATTCACTTTGGATCCATTATAAACCGAATATGAATTTATTATAAAATAATATTTCTAGCTTTTCCTAAGGTGCCCCTCACCCCTCTTATAAAAGGGCACTCCCCCTACTCACTAATTAACACCGTAAAAACATTTTGGATCGACCTAACCCTACCCAAATATCCTCCCAACTTCTCTCACTTCAACCTAGAGGCCTTATTTTGATCATAAAGCCATCCTAAGGAGCCCTTTTGATCAAATCAAGAGGAAGAACGCGAAGAAGAGGCAATGTTTTCACCACCCTCTTTCAAGTTCATTTCTTCTTCCACTTCTTCTTTATTTGTTATTTCTATTCTAAAATAATAAATCCATTATCTTATATATATTTTGATGTTATTATAAATATGGTACAACCATATTCAGTATTCTATCCATCCTTCGAATGACATGTCACCATACGTGTGTACGTACGGATTACCATCTCCACGTCGTGGTGTAATTGTTATTCAATACATTATTATTTGGATAGGTATAATAATGATGTGTAATTAATGTAAATAATAAATATTACATGATAATAATTCTTTATATATTATATACCATCCAGTTATATATTATTTTAATATCAAAAGAATGATATTGTCACTCGTGCATACGTACGGACTACCGTCTCCACGAACGCGATGATATTCCTTCCCTATAGTATCCATTCAAGAATAATTTTTATATAAGGGTTAAAAATAATGTTTAAAGACTTAATATTATTCTGGATATGAATAATATACATACCATCCATTACAAATATTGCTCACATAACAAAGAATATAAAGGAAAACGAATCCGTTAACACCCAAAACGACGATAATACAAAGATATTATTAACAAATCAATGTTAAAAGATCATATATGATATAATATTAATTTATATGATTCTTGTATAATTCAATAAAAATTATTTGACCATTATAAAGTAGGTTAACCTACCCTTGACCAACGAAAAAGTACAAAGTAAGGGGTTTCTTATCTCACTTTTAATTCTGTGAGATTTACATTGTTCACCACTTATTTATTGCATTTGGTGTGTGTACTGCCCATGATTTTATTCATTGTGTAATATAACTTAATTTATGAATATGTATATCCTCATTTTATGATCCTTATTTCAGGGGTTTATGTTTTATAAGTTACCAAAACGATAAGGTAATTTGAAATTTCAATTTCCACTCATTCGGATTTATGCATACTTCATTGATTGTTTTACTCAATAATAATGTGTGGAATCGCTATTCATTTGCTTATGTCATAATTTCCACTCCCCTTTCTGTGGATATACTTTTGATACACATAATCACTCCATTGATAAATTTTCAAGTCGTCGATATGAACTTGATAAGAGTAATTTTAACTCAATCTCCATTTATTGAGATAAACATCTAATTCATTGGTGCTGTTTTTACAAGAATATTTGTGAATGTCCTTTGATTGTTTTACACTTAATATCCAATCATATTGACTGTATATATATTTTTCACACATAATTATGTCATTGATTTTTCTTTAACCTAAGGATACGGCCTTTATTAGAGATTTCATCTCAATTTACATTCCATTGAGACTCCTTTGTTGTTATACACCAAATCACTTTTATATGGTGTATATAATGTACTTTGACATAGTATATAATTAATACCTTTATTCTCATGATATTAAAATGTTTTGATTACCTCAATTATTTGTATTCAAGTGTCTCTCTTTTGTTTAGGAACTCTAACTAAATTATCATTTTAAAATGTTTTAAATATTTATTATTCTAAATAATTCTCATTAATGTCCATGTTTTAAAAATGTTTTTAAGGATTTATTTATATGGGAATTAATGTTTTCAAATCAAAATTCCTTTTAAAAGTTTCAAATTGGTATGGGAATCTTTGATTCAATAATCTATTTTGAATGGATTCTTGACAAATAGTGTGACTTTTAAATGTTTTCAAGAAAAAGGGGGATATTTCTCTCAATGGTTTGATGATTATTTTAATCTATGTCAATATCCTTCATTATTATCAATTCAGGTTAATCTGATACAATAAAATCTTCCATATTGTATCCAATGAGTTATGTTTGACTATGGATGTGCTATTTTTATACCATTCATGGTTTGCGGTTAAAATTATTGTCATTTTTTATGCTAGTTTTAATACGAATGTTTACATTATGTTTCAAACTTTTCATATGAGGAATGCATTGGACATAGTAAGTGACTGGTGGAGCCCGCTATAGCTCCTTTATGAATCGGTATGACTCATGAGACAAACTAGTTTCTTGGCACAAGGCCTTGAAAAAATCTTATTTGTAGTCTTGGCACAAGGCCTTGACTATGTGGTTATGATAGTCTGACATTATGAATTCCATTATTATGAAAGTGGTTATTAATATTGCATGTGATTATTCAACTAGTATAATATCCATGTGAATAAGTAAATGGCATTATTTCATTTTATTTCTTCCATATTATGCAGAAGTTCAAGTTTAAATGGCTTTTGTTTTAGTTATACATTGCCTTAAATGTTTATGATTATTTATGAAAGTTTCCACTATATTTTTATCCTTACTGGGCATCTGAGCTCACCCCTTTCTATGTTTTATTTTTCCCAGGATGTGAAAAAGTATTTTATGATTCCCCTGCAGGGTTAATATGAGGGGATATGAGTGTGGTCTATGGAGACAATATGTTGTTGTAGTTTTTCACTTTATAATTTAATGAAAACTTATGAATGTATCTAGTACTTCAAAGGCTACTAAACTAATCAGTCTTTCAATACATACACGTTTGTGATCATGCCAATGTTATGTAATAATGAAACGAATCTAGGTAATGGGGGTCAGGGTGTTACAACTGGTATCAGAGGAAGTTTAGTACAAACCTTGAAAACTAGATTTAGATAAACTCTGATTAGATCATGTAGACCTAAGATGGACTTTGAGGATTAGTATAGAAGAACTTCCTAGAATTTTGGTATTATAGAAATTTTTTTGAGTTTTCTAGACAACGCATCCCTGTCTGGATACGAGTAGGTAGAGGTGGCTTTGTCACAGATGTACCTAGGGGTAAAACCCAAAAACACCGTTTTGAGCAAGACTCAAAAAGGAACTAGTGCATGACAACGAGCCTTGTTGCACTCTTGGTTACGACACTCCCGGGGGATATGAATAGGATAATTTACATTTTCTTTACAAACCAATTTGAATTATTTTAATATAAGATGAGAATAAATTACCTTGGTTAATCCTACGGTGTTTCAAAATAAGAATATGTTGTCAATATATTCTATAAATGATTTTTTGACTACTGTTACTCACACAATGATTTTTGGTTCTAGTCAATGGCTGGATTCCAAGGAAGTCATAGTAACTTTGAGAATGATGTACAAGGTGGGAACAGTGTTGGAAATGAGAAAAAAAATTGAATATTGATAGGTGTAAAAGATATTGTGTTCATGCTAAATAATTTTCCCAAAAATATGATCAAAAATATATATATTAACCAACTCCCGAACTCAATAAAGAAGAGAAAGGTGTTGAATGATAAGAGATCCAATAGTTGAGACCATAGAGAATAGAATCCTCAATTTCCATCATGCATGAAATGTGGAAGGAAGCACCAAGGAAAGCGTCTCAATAGAACAAGGAAATGCTCTATGTGTGGGAAAGAAGGGCATAAAGTGAAGAATTGTTGAGGAAAAATGAAGAGTACTATGGAAGAAAATAAAAATTGTCCCAAGAATCCATTTACAGTCATTTTCCGTAAATTTAGGGGACTTGTCCATTACACAAGTGAATTCTATATTCTATAAGATATTTTCTTTGTCAATGAAGAAGCTATGTGGAAATAAATGGTTGGAGAAATTTTTAAAATCACTAGTACTCCTTGTTGATGGGATTACTTTGGAATAATTTTCTCTTGTATTTGTAACCCCGTAGTTTGTCAGGTGAAAATGATATTGGAGTAAGACTTATATTTTCCATTGTGGATATAGTTATAAATAACCATTTGGTTTTATATGATCATTGGGTTTGAGGCAATTACAAGTTAATATATTTTGGGATGAAAATGCAAGGTATGAGATATCATTTGCGGTTAAATTATGTTATTATTATTTTGAGGAAATTATCTCATTTTGGTAATGTTATAAAATATAGTTTTTGAAAAACAACAACACACAGACCGTGTGACAACCTGTCGCGTCGGACAAAGCTATGGGAATCGAACCCACAACCAAAGTGCTATTGGGATTTATCGCCTACCACTAGACTAAGTGAAGTCCATGGTTAGTGTGACTAATTATTTTTAGTTAACTGGTATTTTTTATTAATAATAAGTTGATTCGGGAACTTATGTCTTCTCAAATGAATACCCATAATATAGGAAAATGATTTAGTGATTAAGTGATAAATGTTATTTTGGAAGATATTCGTCTTTTTAGTAACACTATATGCCCAAGAAAAATAGAATACTCTGGGATTTCATTTGAGGGGTAATGGTGGATTTTTATCTATGTTTTTATTGTGGATTTATAGTGATTTGGGTTATTTATGGAAATGATTAACCATTAATAGAGAACATGTGACAAGGTTAATTACTTTTATGTATTTGAATTTAAGATTAGTTGATGTCATTTGGATATTTAATTTAACATGGATGACTACATAACCAAATTCTTCTACATTTTGGGTTTCAATATTAGTTTGGATTATATTGAAGGATTTTAAGGACAATTGCTTATTGAATGGTATTTATTTAACTTTGGTATATTGTTGGTTTAGTTTTCGAAATTAAGATTAGTGTTTCATTCTATAATGGAATATACTTTTGGGGGATCATTAGATCTTATACAAACCGTTTTGGTTTTGATTAATCCTTAAAGACAACGTAAATATGTAGTTTATATTTCGTGGATCATGTGATTCTATTGATGTTTATTCTAGCCCTTCCAATGTGACCATGTCTTCTTGAATACTCATTGTTTAAAAATGAGTTATTAGTATAAATTTATTACATAATGAAACATTACTTAAAAACTATGTATATCTCTTTATGTTCTTAGTTAATCTTAGAAATTAATTCCTCATCTTTATGTAATGTAACTTAAAACAAAAAAAAATGTTGTCCATTTACTTTTCCTACTGGGAAACTAATGACTATTTGTCCCATCACAAGTTTTTTATTTTCTAGTTGTTAACTATCTCCTGATCATGTTTTTTATCCCTCTCCACCAGAACATAACACTTAGTTTATCATCCACATCCATATTTTTCTACATGGAATCCTAGTATAGTTTATCTCAGGTAACCTCTGTACTTCTCTTTTATTCTTTTAAAGTGATATTTTATTGAATCTTTTTCTGATGTGGGACTTTCCATTATATTACCAAGTCCAATTTTAAAAATTTTGATGATGAAATTTATTGAAATAGGGGAGAATGTAAAACCACAAGCTTCCACGGTACGCTTCTCTTTGAATAATACAGTAGCATGTGTTGTACACAACTTCGAGTTCTAACACACACCACAACCAATCGAACTAGCCGTTATGAATAGTAATACCCACTTTTTGAAATTTTATAAATTTATCATTCAAAATTTACTTCATTTTTGGATTCAGAATATCTATATTATCTTAGGGTGAATTTTTGGTAAATTTGTGATAACTTTTATATTTTGATGAATAGTGAAAATTATTAAATTTAATTAAAAAAATTAATCTAAATAATTAATAGTAATAAATAATGTATTTGAGTGGTTTAAAAGTATATTTATAATATATTTTTACCATTTAATACAATTTTTGTCATTGAACATAATTTCAAAATTAAACCGGACATAAACAAGTGTCAATCTTTTGATAGTTATTATTTCTTAAAAACAAACTTTTTGTTTTGACAATGGGAATTAATTTTAAATTAATTTTTGGCACTTTTGTGGTATGAATTTAGAAAAATGGATTCCATATTTATAATCCTGAGGTAGAAATTTTGGAAAAAAATAAAAAAAAAATAGACATTTTGAATAATTACTTCGGTAAATATTTTATTTACCATGGTTGAAGGGTAAATCCGGTAAATAATGATAAAAGAATAATGTTATAATAATATTCAATTACCCTCAAACGTGTCCTAACCTTATTGGTTGATACATTTCCGACCATGGGCATCTTTGGGTCGATTTGGGGACACCATGGAGCCACTTGTAAGTGATAATGACACTTTATACTAATTAAGTTAAAGTAAATACAAAAATGACAAAAGCATATATCTTTTAGAAAAACAATATTTACATAAGGTTATATATGTTATATTTTCAACTATAAACAATAATTAGAAAGATAAAAGTATTTAATACACAATGGTATTTTATTTATAATTAATAGACATTTAATAATTAAATTTATTTATGACACTATAATGATGTAGTATTTTTCTTATTAATGAAAGAATCAAATAATTGGTATTATAAATGTTAAAATAAATATAATTTTATAGTTTTGAGGACATACACGAATTTTATTGGTTAATATGAAATTTTAGTATTTCTTAAATTAATTTTTTCTGAATTAATAATGTTTTGAAGACTTTAACAAAAATCAATTATTAAATAATGTGAAAATTGACATAAATGAGTTTTTTAAAACATATTATATTATTAATTGATATTCTATTCATAAAAATATAAGTTTCAGCCAAAGAACTTATATAATGATAGTTGTATCATTATTGGACCACTTGGGGGTCTCTTTGAAATATATAGTAATCTTATTAACTATATAATATAAAAATACCAAGAGACGTGGTTAATGTCAAACTATTTAACTAAGAGTTAAATAAAAAAGATAAAGTTACAATAGTGACCCAAACTTTTCTAAAACCTATTGGTTGAGTGTTTTTCGACATATCCTCACCTTAACCTTTAAATTATCCACTTTGGAGCCATTATAAATCGAATATTAATTAATTATAAAATAATATTTCTAGCTTTTCCTAAGGTTCCCCTCACCCCTCTATTAAAAGGGCACTCCCCCTACTCACTAATTAACACCTTCAAAGCCTTTTGGATCAGACATACCCTACCTAAATATCCTCTCAACATCACTCAATTCAACATAGAGGCCTTAGTTTGATCATAAATTCAACCTATGGAGCCATTTTGATCAAATAAAAAAACCCCGAAGAAGACGTAATGTTTTCACCACCCTCTTTCAAGTTCCTTTCATCTTCAACTTCTTCTTTCTTTGTTATTTTAATTATAAAATAATAACTCTAGTATCTTATATATAATGTGATGTTATTATAAATATGGTACAACCATATTCAATATTCTATCCATCCTTTTAATGACATGTCACCATACGTGCGTACGTACGGATTACCGTCTCCACGTCGTGGTGTAATTGTTATTCAATACATTATTATTTGGATGGGTATAATAATGACGTTTAATTAATGTAAATAATAAATATAACATGATAATGATTCTGTATATATGATATAACAACCAATTATATATTATTTTAATATCAAAAGAATGATGTTTTCACACATTTATACGTACGGACTACCGTCTCCACCAACGCGATGAGATTCATTCCCCATCGTATCCATTCAAGAATAATTTTTATTTTATGGTTAAAATAATGTTTAGAGACTTAATATAATTTGGGATATGAATATTATACATCGCATACATAACAAATATGGCTCACATAAACAAATAATATAAAGGAAAACGAATCCGTTAACACCCGAAACGATGATAAAACTAAGATATTATTAACAAATCAATGTTAAATGATCATATATGATATAATATTAATGTATATGATTCTTTTATAATTAAATAACAATTATTTCACCATTATACAGGAGTTTAACTTACCCACTACCAATGAAAAAGTACAAAGTAAGGGGTTTCTTATCTCACTTTTAATTCTGTGAGACTTTCATTGTTCACCATTTATTTGTTGCATGTGGTGTGTGTACTACCCATGATTTTATTCATTATGTAATATAATTTAATTTATGGATATCTAAATCATCATTATATGACCCTTATTTCAAGTGTGTATGTTTCGTAAGTTACCAATTTGATAAGGGAATTTTAAATTTCAAATTCCACTCATTCTGCATTACGCATACTTCATTGATTATTTTACTCGAAGATTATGTGTGGAATCACTATTCATTTTCTTATGTCATAATTTCTAATCCCCTTTATGTGGATATACTTTTGATACACATAATCACTCCATTTATAAATTCTCAATTCATCGATATGAACTTGATAAGAGTAATTTTAACTCAATCTCCATTTATTGAGTTAAACATCTAATTCATTGGTTTTGTTTTTACAAGAATATGTGTGAATGTACATTGATTGTTGAACACTGAATATCCAATAATATTGAGTGTATTTATATTTTTCACACTTAATTATGTCTTTGATTTATCCTTATCCTAAGTATACGTCCTTTATGAGAGATTTCATCTCAATTTACATTCCACTGAGACTCCTTTGTTGTTACACACCAAATTACTTTTATATGGTGTATATAATGTACTTTGACATAGAATATCATGAATCCCTTTATTCTCATGATATTAAAATGTTTTTATTACCTCAATTATTTTTATTCAAGTGTCTCTCTTTTGGTCAAGAACTCTAACTAAAATATCATTTTAAAATTTTTTAAAGATTTATTATTCTAAATCTTTATCATTAATTTCCATGTATTAAAACTGGTTTTAAGGATTTATTTATATGGAAATTAATGTTTTAAAATGAAAATTCCTTTTAAAAGTTTCAAAGTGGTATGGGACACTTTTATTCAAAAATCTATTTTAAATGGATTCTTGACAAATAGTGTGACTTTTAAATGTTTTCAAGAAAAAGGGGGATATTTCTCCCAATAGTTTGATAATTATTTTAATCTATGTCAACATAATTAATTATTCTCGATTGAGGTTAATCTGATAAAATTAAATATTCCATATTGTATTTAATGAGTTATGTTTTACTGTGGATGTGCTAGTTTTATACCATTCATGGTTTGTGGTTAAAAGTATTGACATTTCGTATGATAGTTTTAATACGAATGTTTATGATTTGTTTCAAACTTTTCAAATGAGGAATGCATTGGACTTAGTAAGTGATGGGTGGAGCCCGATATATCTCCTAGATGCATCGGTAAGTATCATGAGACAAAATATTGTCTTGGCACAAGGCCTTGACAAAATCTTATTTGCAGTCTTGGCACAAGGCCTTGACTATGTGGTTATGATAGTCTGGTATTATGCATTCCATCATTATGAAAGTGGTTATTGATATTGATTGTGATTATTTGACTAGTAGAATATCCATGTGAATAATTAAATGGAATAATTTCATTTTATTTTTTCCATATTATGCTGAAGTTCAAGTTTAAAAGGCTTTTTTTTAGTTATACATTGCCTTAAATGTTTATGGTTATTTATGAAAGTTTCCGCTATATTGTTATCATTACTGGGCATCTGAGCTCACCCCTTTATATGTTTTATTTTTTCCAGGATGCAAATAAGTATTTTATGATTGACCTGTATGGATAATATGAGGGGATATGAGTGTGGTCCATGGAGACAAGATATTGTGGTAGTTTTTCACTTTATGATTTAATGTATACTTTATGAATGTATCTAGTACTTCCAAGGCTACTAAACTAATCGGCCTTTCGAGACATGATCTTTTGTGATCATGCCAATGTTATGTAATAATTCACCAACTCTAGGTAACAGGGGTTGGGGAGTAACATATTAATTAAAATTCTAAGTGAATCAAATTAGTTATGATACAATTTGTATATTTCACTTGGTTTTTGTTTAACTAATAAATATGGAAGTCACTATTTTTATAAACCTATATCACATTAAAAGTGTGTCCTTATTTGTTTAAGGATTGGATTCCTGACCTATAGTTCCATGGGTGAATTGATAAGCTGTCATATAATTCATTGATGCATCTTCTAAGTTAGAAACCACACTTGGACATTGTCAATGTATTATACTTTTGAATTCCTCGACTGGATATCAATAATTTTCAAAAATTTATGGAAATTAGAATAAAATTGGTTTGGCTTGATGTCCTGAAACATGGAAAAGTTGTATGGACTCCTTATACTCCAATAAATTCCCTCAATATATTACATTGGTATCATAATTCAGCTTAGATATAACATTTCATGGGGAATTTAAAGGTTTCATCCCTTGGAATACACTCATACACCCTGTATCATAATATATCAGTTGATCAGTATATGTAAGATTGACCTTACATTGTCATGGATTCTATGGGTCTCCCACGAATCCATTATGATTAATATAATTCAACACCATGGATGTATTATATAGGTCTTGGATCAATAAATGGTCATATACTCAGAGACATCCATCCTAGGACAAAGTGGGTACGGTCAGCTATGTATCCCATGAGGAGACTGAGTAAAACATAGTTTATTATTAATTTAATGATATAGATTTATTTTATTATGAAACTATTACATTTTATATTTATATACTTTATTTTCAATAGAAACTTTTTGTTTTTTCCTACTAAATATTACTCACATGCAATTAGGAACAATATTTGGTACCCGAGTAGATTACATGGATGAAGCTAATGTTAAAGGGAAACATGTAACCATGGATTCTTGATTTGATTCTGTATGGGATCTTGGGAGTAGATGAATAATATATTTCTAGGGATTCTCATTGAGGTACTTTTTTCATTTATTCCTATTTTGTATGTATATTGGTACTACATTTTATTCCTATTACCATGTCTTCTTATTTTCGCATTAATATTTTCATGACATAATCTGTATATGATCATGTCACTGTTTATGTTTTTTTATTATTATTTGGATGGTTTATTTTAGATTCCTTGTTGTTATATTTCATTTCCTTGCTCTTTTTTTCCTACTTTATTATTATTTACCATTGAGTTTTACTCTGATAAAGAGGGTATATTCTACTCACCATATCACTATATACCTATAGATTTAGTCGATAACATCTATAATAAGGGGATGGATACGTGAGTTAATTTGGACCTCAGGTGTGGTTACTTATGAGTGAAATAGGCTCGGTGTTTCATAAAAATGGTTTTTTTGGATAATTTCTGAGGTGCGAGAGGTATTTCAGTTGCTTGTAAAATCACCAAGATATTTAGGCATTGAGATCAAGTTTTATTGTGTTATAGCCTAGGGAACATGGTTAATGCATGGACAGAGATAAACATACACCCTAAACATGTGTGGAAACCAAGGAAGGGAAATGGTTTGTTAAACTGTGATACAGTCTATTATTAACCATGTAAAATACTATAGAGGATCAAAGTGTTTATCATACCATTGGGACAATATTTCTCAAACCATGCACCTAACCGTGTGAAGGGGGGTGTATTGATATAATGCTGACAACACAGTTGGTGCATAGTTTTCTGAACTATCTAAAAACCATGTGTCCCATAAAATATGGGGTTTTACTACTTTTCATTTAATATATTTTTACCCAAACACCCTTATTTATTTAACCATTATCATAAAATCATCCTCTTGTAGGCCCTCCTTATTCCCCCTCTCCTATATGGTGAATATCCCTCATTTCATGTCAGTTTCTCATTCCTTATAAAGCATTGGGGAGATGGAGGTAATTATACAACTCAGTTTCACTACCCTCCACATTTCCAAATTTATTTGTTATTGTAATTAGGTATATGGGTGACTATTCCGCTAAATAATTTTGTAATCATCCTGAGATGAAGGTTATTCTTTTTTTCTTCACATAACGGCGTATAAAGACTAATAAAACATGATGTAACCCAATTTTTTAGTGGAGTAAAGTCTCTATATGGTTTTTTTATGTTTTCAGTAAAAAACATCATCATGTATTATGGTTTTAATTTTGGATGATAGAGATTTTACATGAGTAAGTACTTGAATGATGGCATGGACCTCCATATGGTCATCGATCTTGGAATTGGTATGGCAGGAGTATCTGTTGAGTGGTTTTTTTATATATTCATATTTGATCAAGATAGCTACTTTTTTTTAAATTAATTTTAATATTATTATAATTAATTTATATAGGTTGTTTGGATGTGAGTTAGAGATTTGGATGGTTTAGAGTGCCTGATAACGGTCTTGGATGACCTTGGGTGGGGGTTACTAAGCTAAGAGTTAAGATGGAAAGCTTAATTATGGGGTGGGTTGTCCTTATTTTATGACATATTCATTTTATATTCAAATGGAATGGGTTTTTGGTCATGAATATGTATTATTAATTTGACCCTATAATTAAATTTAGAACCTCTAATATTTTTTTCCATTATATATGCCTATATAAATAAATTTAATTAGATGCATTGAGGTGAACCGAATGGAATGACTCACTTGAGACAAACACCGAATGAAATGGTCATTAATGAGTAAAGGAAATTAAATTTTATAGTGACTTGGTAATTTTTATAATATGATTTTCCAAGTAAATAAATGTAATTTGGGATTAATATGCCTAAGTATTAATAAACCTATAGAAAATGACAATTCTAATATAATTCCTTAGTCTAGTGATGAAACATTATATGGATAATGGAAATAGATTAAGTGAAATGGCCTTACATGTAAGATAAGGGGGTTAATAGTTGAAAATAATACGATTAATGGGTAACCTTGTTTTTATGGAATGGGAAATAAATTTTATATTTTTGAATTTATGGATTGTAAAATGAATTGAAGTCGTAATGTGAAATGAATAGTGTTAAGTATTGAAATGAGACTAATATGGTGAATGATGGATGTATATTTAAATGATAATTTTATATGGAACTTAAAAAATATTAACTAAATTGAATATAAATTATTTGGGATGGTTATGGTATATGAGTTAGGTAATGTCAGGATGAGTGCTTAGGTTCTATATGACACATGATATTTTGGAATAATAGGATAAGAACATACATTCCATAAGATTCATTATTGAGAATTATATGTGGATCTCTATGGATTCTACAATATATTAGATGTCTAGGAAAGACGGGTTTTGTATTTGGGTTTTGTATCTTTCATGTTATAATAGAATAAAGACATGAGTTCATGAATTCCATAGGAATAATGGGATGAGTGATTAGATTTTGTGTGATAATTTATAAGGCTGGGGAATTCAAGGATGCGATCCTATATTCCATGTGGTTATTTATAGAGTTTAAGTCATCGAGAGATGCTCATAGGAACCCCAACACTGGCTGAAGCATATAGGACCTGACACCAGGCATCTTATAGAGTTCGAGATATCTGTTTTTTGTTATTAATCCATTTATTTAGTTATCAAGTAACCATGTATCACCTGATATATTTTTCTATTCCTTAAATTAAATTTTTTATCATAAAATATATTTAGGTACAGTATTGGTGGTGGCCTACTAGGTTTTACTCACACCATTCTCACTTCACCATGGCACTTGGGTATATTAAAAGATGCTACCTATTTGCAGGAACGGACTAGAGAAAATGACTAATTTCTTAGTGATTGTTTGGGAAGATATGATATATTATGTGAATTTAGGACCCAGTTGGGACTTGGTAATATTTTTATAGATTCTTATTGTTATTTATTTTGGTTATATTCATGTTTTATGTTTTAAATCCTGATGCATTTTTTCATTTTATTTTAATGTATCATGTATTTATTTTCATACTATGGCATTTATATGTATGTATTTCGTTTGAGATGTTTATTTGGATTGTTATGTTTACATTATTTTTTATTTTTTTGGATTCAATTTGATTTATGGTCATATTCTCCCACTACTGCACCTTATACTTTTATATAAAGTTGGTAGCCTATGGAATACATGGAGGCATGTCAGAGGTTATGTGGAGCATCGTCTTGAGGCACTAGTTCAGTGTCTACCAGGTCAAGACATTAAAAAGTGGTATCAAAGAATTTCATTTCTATTACTATTTTTTATTGTTTTATATGTGAACATGATTGTATAATACATGTAGTGGAGATTCTTCATAGTACTAGCCACTCCACATACAAGGAGAGTTCAATTTCTAGGGATGGGATTGTTGATCAAGTTATTTTTTGTTACAATTTATTTGACTTGACATCAAATGATGTGGATATTATTGATTTAGAGTATATTTTATCTTATCTTGGTATGAAATTGAATGTGTATTCATTTATCATATCAAGAATATAGGATTCATGGGTATGATTTTATGTTATCAACAGTTGTTTGGGATTCACATGTGGTGATGACATATATACTCTAAGTGGATTATATCTATTAGTGATTTATATCATTCTATGTGTTTAAATAATTGAGTTATATAGGTATTTAAGGTGTCTATACTAATTTATATGGAGTAAATATATGTATTTTGTTGAATTATACTTGAAAAGATCCTCTAGTGACTCTTATTTATGTGGGAAGACATAAATCATTTATTTATGTAATGGTTCTGTTTACAAAATATGCAAGTAAGAAACTCATAGAGGTTTTTCCTCCATAACATTTCAATAAAATACAATCTAAACAATCATTTCTTGTGAAAAATAAATAAATTTTGAATGTATAAAAATGTAATAATATTGTAAAATGAAAAATATTTTAAATTTTAATGCTTAGATTACAAATAATGAACTTTAAATAAATAAAATTATGAAAGGTTTGACCCCTTAGGGAAGTGTGGTTATATATTCCATTCATGTATGTGACTTGACATTGTGCATGGGTAGTTGGGGATAAGTAGTGAGCCTGAGTTATGTGTTTTATCAGTTGGCAAGTTAGGGTGTTATCTAGTCTTGTGATTTATGATTGACCAAGAAATCTATTGAATGGGTTAAAGATAACCCTCTGTGTGAGACTCAGTTGTAGGTTTTTTTATGGAGTATGTCATGTAACCTTGAGATTGGGTGAATACCATCCTAATAAATGTGACCTTTGTTATATAGGGTGTGTGGGCTATGTGTGATATTTGGGTAGCCTTTTCCATAAGTGTGACACCAGGTTTGGTAGATGGTGTTTTGTGCCCTATGTGAATTTTGATGGTGAGAAGTATTGGGTCTTAGCCTTTTATGTATTACATCCACACTAGATTAATTTATGTATTTTTGGATAAGATATTTCATTCTTGTGAAATCAAACTTCTGGTATATTTTGGAAGGTCATCCTAGTTCTAGATCATGAATCAATAATAAAAGTTTGATAGACATGGTGTTGTATGGTGGGTCATTTGTGAGGTGCCATAGGTTTTAAAAATATCCAAGGGTTTACTATGCTTTATGAAACTGGCCTATTATATAGGAATTCCCAATGGATTGGGTGTGTATATCAATTATTGATGATATATGACTCATTGGAATGTGATTTAGGTACTCATGAAACAAGACACATTGGAGCATGCAACCATTGAGATTTGAGGGAATCGCTGGAGGTGAGGATGTAAGGATAGTACACTATTCTATTTGGATTTTTTTTGGGTGGTATGGGAGCATAAATTTTTTATGCTTAAATAAATTAGCAGTCATATATATGGGATGAAGATCTGTGTGGGGGTTCTGAGAATTTCAATTTTAGTGTCCCAAGAATCTTTAATTGTATTAATGGTTTTCCAATGTTGGGAACAAGAATGTGGATGGATCAGATGAGGTGACATGGTCTATCTAGGGTTGAACCTTGATGGAATAATCAAACATGGACATGATTGAAGCAAAAGTGTGGGCTGCGAATAGAAACACACATTTGGGTTCTATGGGACCCATTTGGGTTAAAGATCTAGGAGAAGTAGGGAATAATCTAAATGGTGTGGGATTCTACATCATTTATTTATTGTGTGTCCCTTGTTTTTGGTGTGATTTTTTAAAATTTTAATTAGGTAACATTCCCATGATATGAGAACGGGTGGTGGGTTACCTTTAATATTGACACATAGGGGTGAGTAGTCTTGTCCACATATATACATCATGTTTATTGATAGATGGAGGGTGAGATATAGTAATAAAAAAATTGATGATTTGATGTTAAGGATGGTCATAAATTGGGTAATGGGATATCATTCTTAAGTACTTCAATATTTTGTTGCATCGATGCTCATCATATGATGAAATGGTGGGAGTTTTTGTTTGAGGATTCAATATCATAATTGTCATGGATAATTATTTTTATACTTAAGTGGACACACGATGGAAAATTTTGGGTGCCTTTGAATTTAATAAAATATGGTTGTGGTATTGATGATGCATTAGTGGGAGAATCCAAGAATATTAAGGTAGGTTGGCCAGAGGAGGTCTTACATGTAACCTTTTTGTAGTTGGATGCGTTGAGCTGACAACTATAGTGTGTGCGTTAAACTAGTTAATATGGGTATGTTACATGAATAGGATCAGTGTATGGTATTAAAATTTTGTATTTGAGGAAAGTACACACATCCTAATGACTCTCAAGAGTAATAATGTGAGTTTTTTAGAAACAAATTGGCGAGTTTGGACTAGTTTCAACCAGTGGAATTTTCTGGATAAAAAGTGATAATAAAAGTTTTGTAATATCATTAATACCACAATATGTGCACAATCATGGAAGATTTTTTAAAGTTATTGGATCCACGATGCATGATATTGTGATTCTTTTATTTATTTTTCTAGTTTCATGTGGTTTATAATGTAAATTACTATCTTAAGGCTTGTATTTGAATGTTGTTATGATTGTGTCTCATGTGAGATACCATAATGTTTTATTTCAAGGTATCATAAGTCATTGGAGGTAAATCTCTAGGGGGATCTGTTATAAGGTGGGAATATTGTAAGACCCTATGTTCTATATAGGTGTTTGAAATTTAGAGGAGTCAGGATTTTTCATTTGGTGGTCAGGATTAATTTTGAATCATTATTCATAATGAAATTCCAAATGTTCGGATTCCTAAATGTGTTGTTTTTTTAATAATTTTAGAGGACCAAGAGGTGTGTTTTGTTCAAATACAACAATCAATGTCTTCATACATGACGATTGGGTTTTTGGGAGTTGCAGACCAGGGGGCACAGTTAACACATGATTAGTTTTATCCATGTATCCCAACAATGTATAGTCACTAAGGGGAATAGTCTGTTAAAATTATAAACTTAACTAGGTTGTTCATTTATGTGTTCCCTTAAACATTAAATTAATTGGTATCCTTGAACTGGGCCCAATTGGATACCTCACACGCGACTTAAACACTTTGAAATTTTCAATAATTAATGTAGTAAATTTAAATGGTTAGATACTTGGAACTTGTTATAACATGAATTTATATGTAATTAATGGTAACTTGTGATTAATATTTCTTATGTGTTAATAAACCAATAAAAAAGGTTAATCCCAACTGGATTTCTAAGTTTAGAAATGGAAAATTAAATGGATAATGGAAATGGGTTAAGATAAGTGGCCTTCCCTAAGATAGAGGGGGGTTAATGTTTGATAGTAATATAATAAATGGGTAGCTATGTTTTTATCTAATAAAAAATAAATGTTATATTATAAAATTTATGTATATTAAAATGAATAAAATATGAAAAGTTGAATAACTATTTTTAAGGCCTACAATGAGACTGATATGGTAAATAATTGATGTTTTTTTAAATGAAAATTTTATATGGGCCTTAAAAATGATTAATTATATGGAATAGTAATTCATTTATATGGTTGGGGTTCATGAGGTTGAGAATAATGGGATGAAAAACCAAGTTCCATGTGATTCATGATATTTGGGAATGTTAGGATGTGTTCAGGGATTCCATGTAGTATATTTTTAGGAATAAAAAGATGATCTCTATGGACTATATATGATACCAGATGTTTGGAAATCAAAGGTTGATAATTTGGTTATCATGTGGATCCAGATAGTAGTTAATGATGATATGAGTATTCAGATTACATGGGAATGTTAGTATTAGAACTCAAATTCCATGTGATACTTTATGAGGATGGGTAATTTCATTATGATTGATCAGAATACATGTGGTTATTTTTATATCCATGGTCATTATAATGTGCTTAGAGGCAACCTAATGATGTCTAAATCAGGTAGGAATTGACTTCATGCATCACGGTTTTTCCTAATACATTAGGAGTTTTTTTATTCGTTTATTTATCTAATTACCTTGTATCATTTTCTTTATTTTTTTTCTCAAATGAAATTTTTTATTAGACTAGATATTTGAGGATTCCATTGTTGGTGGACTACTAATTTGTACTCACATCCTACTCAGACTAACATAACACTTGAGTAATCTAGTATATGATTCCTAATTTTTAGACTAGACCAGTGAAATGGAAGGATTTCTTGATGACTGTTTCTTCATCTAAGAAGGATCCTGGGAATTAAAGACTTGTTTTTATCTCAAAACCATTTTCTAGATTCGTCTATTTATGGATTTTGGTTTTATTCATAGATGATTTTTTATTTTATAATGCATTTTCTTCTATTTTATTTAACATAGAATGTCTTTACATGGTTACTATTACACATTTTTATGCCTTTCCTTAAAAATATGTTTCCATTTATTTTTTTAAATATTATTTCCATTGTTGGAATCACATTGATATGAGGGAATAATCTTCCAACTATACCTATTTAGACCGACAATTCTTGTTAGAGAATCATCGCAGGGAACCAATTTAGTGGATCATATATTAGGGTGTTATAAAGAATGTAACACCCTTGGAAAAGTAAAATATATAAGACTAAATTATAACACTCATTTAAAAAGGTACACTATTTTTTAGGGATCCTACCTAATTATAACTCTATATTTATGTGTACATAGCGTAGAGTAGTGTTAGTATTGGTGACTTCTTGGGATGTTTCCTAGGGTGTGTCTGTTTTCATAAAAGGACACTGAATGAGCATGGGTTTATGCATAAGGATAGTCGATAGTATACTAAGTGACCTTGGTGGGTAATATTTTTTTGTGTGATTGGAAGGATACTAAGATATTACAAGAGATCTTGGGGTCAAATGAAAAGTTTCATGTACTAGGGAGTTTGGGTCATCAAAAATGATAACATATCCAATACCCATCTATAATTTGTCCAATTTTCTCTAAAGGGGTGGAGAGTATAATACCCTCAAAAAAGTAAAACTAAAAAGAAAAATTGTTATTACCCATGTAAAAAATGTGAAACGTTATTTTCATGATACTACCTTATTATTAATCAATAATTAAGGAGTCATGGCCTCAACTTGTATTGGAATGTGTAGCCTCCTCAGAAGTTTCTGATAGTTTTTGTGAGTGTGAGGAAAACACACTGAAGGAATATGTGTTAGCTTGTGGGGACAGTTATTAGTCTGATAAATTTACCCTATGGGTAATAGGATATGGTGTGTTTAAAAGGAAACCAAGGTATTATAGGAGACCCATTGGGGTAAAATTACTAGGTTAATAGACTAGGTAGTTGAGGTAGTGAAATTAATTTCATGGAATGTTATTTGAACTTGTGGTATGATATCTTCATATTCTCATTCCATGGAGACATAAAAAAATCACAACATGGATTACTGTAGCATGAACTATTATTTATGGTGTGGAATAATCCCTTACGAAATGAATTACTTTAACTTATTAGATATTGCTTTACAGACTATTCATTATCCCTTCACCATATAAGAATTGGTTCTGCACAATTTTTGAGGAATAATTTCATGGTGGAACCTTCATCAGCCATAGTGTGAGTATTCTGCTTATGATTAATATCTTCTTCTACTTCACCCTTGGGTTGTGTGGGAAACACCTCATTTTTGTTTCGTTCTTACTGAGGCCCACAAGGTACTTAACAAAATCATAAAAATGATTAAAGTTGAAAGGATTATTGAAACCATAGTTGGTATTAAAAAATGAATCAATTTGGTGATGAAAAATAAGAAAGGGAAATTTTATTCATTGAAACCATTTGGGTTTTATAGTCACTAAGTGGTAAAGAAGGAAAAAAGTATTCAAATTCAATGTGATGAACCTATACAATAGAAACATGGTAAATTAGGGATGACTGTGAACCTCTTATGTGATGTTGAGGTAGGGATTTATAGAGCACCACTAGGTTTTTTTAACAATATCCTATTGTTTATAGGCCTTTGGATATCTTAGTCTGTTATCACATACCTCCATTATTGTCAACCATTGTGGGATATATTTATTCCTATTCCATTTATAAATACTTGGCATACTCCTTACAATAGGTACCATAAACATTCACTAAAGATCATAAATCAATCCATCGAGATCTTTTCAATGATGATGGAGATAATTTTTAGAAATTCTCATGGGTAATATTGAAGAAGAAACAGAAAAGAGGACTACTATAGATCATATCCTTTGAAATGAACTTTTTTTAGCATCTCCTTTATTAAGGTTCCTATACACAGTATCTCCTTAGTGAAGAATTGTTCACAAATAAAACCTATTAACTCAGTTTGTGAAGGGTGTATTCATGTGATGTCCTTTTTAAGGAAGCCTTAAAATAATTTCCTATTTGGGAAATAATAGTATCACATCACATGAAAACCATGATCCTTTCACATGGAATCCATGATCCCTTACCATTGAATTTGATCTACCAATGGTTGTTCTCTAAAGAACCCAAATAATGGGAAAATGGACCCCTATAGGGTCATATCCTCCACCCAAATTCTCCACCTAGGTCACATCTATCTAACTGAGCTTTATTTCTCCATTTATATATGGTTAATACAACAAAAAGTTAAAACCAAACCTCTCTAAAAAACACTAAGTATACATGTTACGACAATGAACTGCAACATGAACCCCTTCGATCATGTATTCCACTAATATAAGGTGGATTATAATTTTTCATTCAGGATAGATAAAACACTTAGGTTATATTTCCTTGATAATGTGGGCCCCTTTTTGGAGGACACTAGAGTTTCTCTATATACAATATATATTCATCGTAACTCTTGATTTCAGTCAATGAGTTTGGTGGACCAGAACTTCCTTCATAGTTTTATGATCTAGTTATGTTTTCATTTATAATTTCATCACTATAAAACTATAATGAGTTCAGGACACCAACATAAATGCATTAATAACTCAAGTGTAAGCTCCACTCATTCTCTCCCAGTTCCTAATTATATCCCAGAGCAGGCTATGTGTAAACCCCAAAATCTTCCTTTTAGGACAATACCCCCCATGATTCTACCTATCCCTCATGATCCAATAACAAAAATAAATTATATGGACTCCCATATACAGTCCTCCTACTAGGTGTAAGCCTTAAATCATTACATAGAGGGATATAGCCTATGTGATAAAAATTACCTATAGAAATTCCATGCATAATCCCCACTCAATACTTTATTATCTCTCCTTTCATGAAACTGATTTTCTTACTTCATGACATTAAAATGAATGGTATGGTCCTATTAAAATTCTATAAATAATGTAACTCTAACTATGCAGTATTTGATTCTGGTTACCTGGGATAAAAACGATAACTCTTTGTGATTGAAAACCAACATCATAACCATTTATGTCCTTACTCATTGAGCTATATTCACTATCATCCCATATTTCCTAGAATTATGATAATATTTCATGAAATCCTTCCTTTTTAGTCCATATTTTTAATGAGACCATATCTTACTCAGTTGTATGTATTCTCTTCTGCTAACCAAATCATGTATCTTATGGGGTAATATTCCCCATGAAACCAACCCATCCTAATTGAAATTTATTCCAATTTAGGTAAACTAGAAATGGATCCACCTGTATAATTCCTACAAAGACCATGACTAGTATTATGTTTCCTAGTAGTCACCAATTCATGGTTGTATGATCTTAAAAGGATCCATGATAGTCCTTGTTACATGACCTTAAAAGGTACACTGTGTCCCATTAAGTATCACTAAACTATATAAGGTTTTTAAGACCATCATAATGATACATATGAGGCCCTTCTTAGGTTTTTGATCCTAACACTATGAACAATCACCATCAACAAAGATGGTGATAAATCCAATGTCCCCAACTATATGGAATTAAACCAATTCATCACTGATTAATTATATAAACATGGAGAACCTCTTAAAAATACATATGTTCTCAACAATATGTGTTAATGGATAGTAACTAGAAATATGGTAACTAGCCCCTCATTGAGATCCTGTAAGGATTAAAAAACATTTCACAATCTATAAGAGAGTCACAGAGTTGGCCATAATTCCACTATAAAGAGTCATATGAGCTTGACCTCCCATCCCCTCAATCAATTTTCAACCCTATTTTCCTTGAAAATAACCCTTTGTCTACCTAAATTTGGAAATAAATAATTCTTTAACTCCAAATATAATTAAATTAAATTTGGAATCCAATAAAAAATGGTGAACCTGACATGAAAACATTGATGGTGATGGAAATTATTCAAGAATTATCTTATTTGTGATGTTATATTAAAGGATTTTCCTATTTTTGTCGATATTTATATGAAATTCGAAACAGGATACCCCTTCAATCAAAACCAATTATATCTTTAAAGCATAAAATTTATTCCATATCTACAATTAATGTTATGGCCTCAATGACCGAGATGATGATGTCACCCACTCGACATATATAGTTTCTAGTGAAAATTTTTCCTTTCTAAGATTACTATCAAAATGGGATTATCCAAAATCTAGAGATCACATTTGAAGCCCTTTAGAACTAGAACCCTGACAAATTGGAAACTCGAAGATGGATCAAGAGAAAGAGGGTGCAACCCATAACTGCATCTTTCCATTTCAAGGTAATCTCCCCAGAACACAATAAAGTATACCTACCTCCATCACAAAAGTGATGTAGAACAAAAGGTAAATTGTGGCCTCACTGTTACATATAAGTTTCCTATGATGGGTAATTACTACCAATGATTGCCACTGAAAATGTTTTGTAGCCCCATCTCTTGAGGACTCTAATAGGGATGTTTAGTTATAGATCCTTAACTTCTAAATTTAGTCCTGGGAACCAAAAATATTGTATCTTCGGGGGAAGTCAGTCCACCAACACCAATAATAGTCCCATATTATTATTCCCCAAAATTATGTATGTTAGAATATTCTATCATAAGGGAAGGCCTAGATACCATATCATAGTCATTAGGCCCACCAGTGTACTCTAGTGGAATCTAGAGAAACATGTTGACATATTTCAATAGCAACCAGTGGAAGCACATATTCTATCCTACACATGTTAATTTCATAAGCAAATGAAAATGGAAAACAGAGGACATGATTTGGATAATATCACCACTAAAATAGAGGTGTATTAATCTATTCATATTCTCACGGAAGTGTTATCACATTCAAACATCAATTAAAGGGAAAACTTATATATATATATATATATATATATACCCACACCTTATAAATTTTTCAACATATTATAATGATAGGATTTGAGGTTTTTAATCATCATATTCAGGTGAACTATAAGGTTCACACTCATAAACTTGTATCCATATAAGTTAGTCACTCTCTATCAATATCATATAATCATAAATCCCATATTTCATCTCCCCATATGACAACATGAGGAATAACAGGTATTGATGCTTCCACCTATGAGGTTTATCAACATATTTCAATGGAAACACACTACTAGGCGCAAATAACAACATTACTCTATGATTTCATCTAGTATATTCTAGAAGAGGCTTTGATGAAATCACACATTCTTTCTCCCATTTAGTTTGAGGAATATTGATGGTCTATCTTGACATCAATCAAAAGGAGGGTAAATATTTCTATCTAGACTGAATAGATCCATCAAATAGTTCTACTGTTAAACAAAGGATAGGTCTATATTCTTGTCGAACATCAAGGATCTCATAAGTTATCTCTTACAATGATGTAGGAACCTCCAAAGAATACTACATCCTATAAAAAGTAATTATTTTTGAGATGGGTTATTTGAAATGGATTTATATAAAAAAATATTTGTGACTGAAATACATTGTAAATAACCCATTGGAAGAGATCACATCAAAAATACTATTATTTGTGATTGATTATTGCAATTAATATTAGATGTATAATATTTGGGATGGAATTAAAATGTAATCACAAATACTTTTTTTGAAAAAAAACTAAATCTACCTCGAATTCTTTTTTTACGATGGGATATTATATCCATACCAAATAATGTTTTTGATGGAATTTTAATTTCATCAAGAAAAATGTTAAATACTTAAAAAACACTTGATAAATTATAAATTATTCTTAATTAATTATTTAAATAAATAAAAATATCTGAAAACATGTTATGATAATTAAACCACAATAAAAAACAAATATATTAAATTTATAAATAATTAAAAATATACCTAAAAATAAAGACCCATTAAAATTTAATTATATTATATTTAAAAAAAATAAATATTAGAAATTAATATCTATAAAAATAAAACCATTTAAAATATAATGGTCTTTAAGAGAGTTTTGATAATGTTTTTAGTATAGGAAATGAGAGATAGAGTGGAGGAGGTAGTTACATTGTATTTATAGTTGTTTTTATATGATCAAATTTTTGCGATAGAATAGTCTATCATAGAAATTATTTTTATTTAAATATTATTTATGGATTTTATTTATGAAAGGAGTTTTTTATGGGTATTTTCAACATAATGACTATATGTCGAAAAAATTAGTCCCAAAAAATATTTTCCCCACTTATTTAAAAAATATCACTTATTATAAAATTATTTTCTACTTAATATTATCTTTTCCATAAATAATTATTTTAAAGAGGGTTATTTGTGATTAAAATATAATTCTTTTAAGAAAACCCCTCTTTAAAAATAATTATTCATCATGAAATAAAATGTTTGTGGAAAACTAACCTTTCCTGAAATAATATTTTTTCATTGATAGGCATTTTTCATAGAAATATGTCACATATTGTTTTTTAAATTTAAAGTGATCGAAAATAACCCCAAAGAATTATCCATAAGAATAATTTTCTTACTTATTGAAAAACTATTTTCAATATAATTTTAAAATTATTTCCAATGGAATCATAAATCTATCATAAATAATCATGGTTATTTGTAAATAATTTTTCATTATATCAAAAATAACTCTATGAAAAGTGATTATTTGTGACAAATTCAAGAGTTAGTCACAAATAAACATCTCATGCTACAATGCGTGCATTTCATATAATCTGAATTATGGAAAAATATAATTTTGTCTTAAATGTGTAACTCTACATGTAGTATTTGCAAATGAATTTGAATTCAGTCTAAAAAAATTCCAAAATACAATTTTAGATGAACTTTTATTCCATCTAAATTAACTCATTGAAATAAAAATTCACTTTATTATAGTGCACTCAAGAAGTTCATTGTTCTTTCCTAATGAGAGAATCCAAAATAATATCACTCCAATGGAATCCCACACTCATGAGAAGGTTCATACCTCTATGTTGATCTGCATTGATGTGCTTGAGGCTATTGCACATTTGCCTATGGATCCCTAAGAGTCTACGGAATCATCACTAGAAAGTGATAGTAGCTTCATCTATCTAGGTTCTCCCCATGATATTTGGATTAGTAGTTCTCTAGGTCCTCCCCAAAATGTATGCCAGGAAGGAGTTCCTCAGAAAAAACATGAAGATCAAACATATGAACCCATCTTATGAATCTATCTCTAAAATTACATCTTTCTATGATAATATCAACATGAAATAAGTTCATCCCCTTTTCAAAGATTCTTTAATAATTCCCTAATATTAAATGGCTCTCTAAGGACTAAAACTAGACTCGCATTTATCCTGAACTCCCTCATATAAAATTTTAACTTCTTTTATAGATAGTCTTGGGAGACTGACATTTTCATAACCTTCTTCACCCTACACCTAATTTGACACAGACAAGGAAAATCATGAGGGTCCTTCACATTATGATGATGTTTATGGAAAACAATCATTATTTTCAGTTCAGGTAGAAGAGATTTCTCTTAGAGATGATGAGGATATTATAGAAATATAGAAATAATTTGTTGAGTATAAAATCTCAATATAGTTCTAGACTATTTTTACGCCCTAATATAACATAATATTGCTTTTAAAAGAGGATTTTATTCCTTTAATGAATCCAAAATTATGGGAACCCCTTTGTTGTCTAAATGATAATAATCTTCCCTACTAAAGGTATACCAATTTTATCTAGAAAATAAGAAAGCATTGTCACCACATTTATGTTCTTACTTTTTTGATAAATCACAACTCAAAATTAGAGAATAAATACAAGAACATGTGGCATTATTGTTTCCAAAACCAATAGTTACTATAGAAGATAATCCATAACTCCCTATCTGATATGAATATCAATGGACAGGGTGAGTATAGATCATTTACCTTTCTCAATTTTTAGTTTAGCATAGTCCCAAAAAGAATTCATTAAATGAAGTCTTGATCTTAGATTCTATATATTCCAATTATTTTATCCAATTAAATCCTATATTGATAAAACTGAAAAGTTTCATGATTGAATGGAATGATCCATTAATATAGTTTTATGCGAAGAATAGAAAAAGGTAATGTGAGCTTATTGATTGAGAAGGGAAAAGTACTCAACCATAAAAAAACCCTAGTATCTACCAACTAAAATTACTAACATTCACTACACTTGGACTATTACTAAGTGAAATCAAACAAAATTAGGAAAATAGAACTGGAATACACTATATAAACCATCCATTAATAACCCGAGTCCATAGTGCTAGGGGAGCTTTTACCACCATCACCACAACCCCATGGGTCATTGAATCATAGGAGAAATAATGCTATGGTAGTGGTGGAATCAATATAACCTCATCCCTGGTGTATGTGGGAATCTTTACCCACTCCTCTATCTTCACCATGAAATTCAGTCCTTTCTAGATATGGTGGTGAAATTTATAAACTAGTGACCTTACCACAATTTCCACTATGATAAAAAACCTTATCATTTGGTTCATTCTTAGTAATAACAATTCAGTATTCCATGAAAATACATGTCCACTAGTTGCTCTTATGGTAACTCCAAGAAGAAAAGATGAGACCTAGTATAGGTCATAAGAAAATATATCTTACTATGAGAGCGAAGAGAGAGGAGGATCCTAGTTTTCATTTTGATGAGGGAACACTGGATGATAACACACTATATTATTATGATTTGATAAAGATTTTATTACCAGTACTTGATCTATGTCGGTGAATGTAATTACTATTAATACATTATAAGATATATTCTAAGGAACATATATAGAGGGACATGATGAACTAGTATTTTCTTGAGACTCTATTTACATGGAAACACATGAAAAATGCGTCTTTATATAGAAATAGAGGAAAATCATTATCTAGAAACTCTAAATTTTTAAAATATTCCCTCTCAATGTTCTTTATGAAAAGATAAATTTTAATCCATGATTTAATCCCAATCATTCTAAAATAGGTTGAAATTATCTATATTGATGAAAATCTAGTGTAATTAGATATGGAGATAAATCATCTAAAAATATATCAACATTGAATTGCTCAATGATCATATTACCACTTAGTGAACTATCCAATAAAAGGAAAATAGCAATCCTTCAATAAATCATTTACATCAAGATGGAGTTATCGTGACAACTGGGTCCCAGTGACAGCACAGTCAGCCCGCCTTAACATGACCATTAGGTCCTGGCCCACCAGGTACCACCAATTGCCCCGTAGATACATGGGACCCACACCAGGGTCCACCCACATGCCTGAACGGTTCATCTGACTAATGATTGTCCCCACAGGCCAACGCATGTCCTTTCCAGTGTGCTTTGTCCTCACTCACACACACCCTAGAAAACTTCCCAGAAGGTCACCCATAACAGATGCCAAATAAATATTATCCAAAGAAAAACTTTAAATTTTAAAGTAAACATGTTTGGCAATAGGAAATAATATTTTAACAAATCTTGCAATACAATTTCAAGTAATGGAAAGTTCACCAATCAAGGTTTTACAATGATGAAATACTTTTAAGACAATGGATTAAATAAAAATAGTTACATAAAATAGTTTATGTAAAATCAGCAGGCATGCAAAGCAGTTCAAATCCTTGGAAAACATTTATACATCACATATAAATATTTAGGAGATAAACATGGTCATCTTCCAAAAGGTAAGATAGTATTAATCTGTTATGGGATTCCGCACTCTCTATGTGAACTCAGAAAAATGTGTATACACACGTCCCTATGACACTGGCCAAAGAAAAACTTTAAATTTTAAAGTAAACATGTTTGGAAATAGGAAAGCATAGCTATACATTTTCAAGTAAAGGAAAGTTCACCAAGCAAGGTTTTACAATGATGAAATACTTTTAAGACAATGGATTAAATAAAAATATTTACATAAAACAATTTATGTAAAATCAACAGGCATGTAAAGAAGTTCAAAATCATTGGAAAACATTTATACATCACATATAAATATTTAGGCGAGGAACATGGTCATCTGCCAAAAGGTACGATAGTATTAATCAGTTATGGGATTCCGCACTCTCTATGTAAACTCAGCAAAATGTGTATACACACGTTCCTATGACACTGGCCAAAGGAGACTCATCACCAACCCATTGGGGATGTGACCCTCTGCAAGTATGTTTTAGAACGTTGTCGTATCATAGAGTGTATCCAAATAACTCACTAACTACCTAAGGCTTGCATGTGCTCTTACATGATGGACGAACTATTTTAAGAATGCTTAAAATACTATCAATCCCATTCTTCCATTTCAAAGTGTCAATTACATTCCATTTAAAACTACAACAAGTTTTATTCAAAAACATGCCTTTTTCGCAAGATAAACCAATGGGTTTCTTTCAAAACATTTTAATCCATTTTCACCTGTTTGAAATAAATTCAAACCCAATTCCATCATTTCACAATTTATTTCCACAATTGAAATAAACAATTCAATTGAACACATTTACATCAAATACATAACTTAAATTACACAATTTAAACTATCCAATTTACATAAACAAACACACACACCAATTCAATGGAATTGGGGGTTTCCCAAATTCTCATGCCAAAAAAATTCAAATATCTAAATTCAAAGGAATTGAATTAAAATAAAAAATTGAAATAAATCAAGAAATGAAGATAATCAATTCGGAAAGTCAGGACAGAACCACCTACCTCAAAAGTTTTGACCAAAACCACAACGGTTGAAGAACACTCAAGAATCCCGGTTGATTCTCCAAAACAATCATCCTAGATTCCTTTCCCTAGCAATACCAAGACCAAAACTCATCATTTTGGAATTTACACACTTATATCTACCCATTATGGGCGTACATATAAGAAATCAAGGGAAGAGGGGAAGTAGATCTAAGTAGATCTAAGAAACCGATCAAGAAAGAAGAAGAACGATCACATACCTTGAGAATCCCACTTCGATTCACCAAGAGGAGCCTTTAGATCGCCTCCAGATCAAAGGGAGAACCTTCTATGACCTCAGGAGAAGTCAAATTCCGAGTTAGGGCCACTTAGGAGGAAAAACTAAGCATTTAGAGGTAAAACTGCCGAGATCCACAATTTAGGGATCTAATTTTAAGTGACCGCACGGTTTGTCAAACTGTGCGCACATCGTGTGGATATCACTGTCCATGGTTTTTGGTCCGTACGGTTTAGTCACACAGTTTACCAAACCGTGCGTACCCCATTGTCCAGTGCTGCTAGGTTGGCATGGTTTGATCACACGGTTTATCAAACCGTGCGATAACCGTGCACAGTCAGGAGATTGTGGGACCCGATGGTGAAGGCAGGGAAAAACAATGATTTTGAGTGGAAAGAATTTAGGGTTATTTTTAGTGATCATTTAAATCCAGAATCAATGGTGTTGGCCAAGGCTGTAGAGTTTTTCAAGCTTGAGAAGGCCAACAAAACCGTGACTGAGTACTCAAATCGCTTTGCTGAATTGGTACAGTTTGCTTCAGAAATTGTATCTAATGAGAGGATAAAGGCTCGACGATTTGAGTTGGGGATTCGATCATATATTCATTCTCAAGTTTTATTATTGAATATTCCCACTTATGCCGATGTGTTGGATAGGGCGATGATGGTTGATATGGACCTGGTTGGAAAGTCAGGGTTGAAGGGAGTTTCTTTTCCTTCTTGTGACAGTGTTGGTCCCTTTAAAGTGAAATGGAAGCGTGGAGCCTCATATGGTAGTTCTTCACATCAGAGTCATTATAGACCTCTGGTAGCACTAGGAGGGGATTCTGTGAATTTCTATCAGTGTGAAAAGCCAAGGGATTCTATGAAGGTTTGAGATGAGGCACCCAAGAACTGTAGCTCATGCGGACGTTTGGGGAACTTACAGAGATTCTACCATCACTTCTCTACTCCTCGTAGTGGAATAGGATCATCAGCACCTCCAGAAACTGCGGGGCAATCAAATGCTTCACATGCTAAAAGGTTCCATCCACAGGCATCAGGAACGAAGCTTCTTCATGCATTAGAAGAATCGCCAGAGGTAGCTGAAGTAGGTCCTACGATTGTGAGAGGTACCATCACTATAGCTTCATCCTTAGTGACATCAATTTTTGATACTAGTGCATCTTACTCTTTTATTTCAACTCATTTTGTTAATCTACTTAATCTACCCATGGAACTTTTGGCTTGTGGGATTTATATTACTACACCTATTGGTACGGTGAGAGAGAAGGGTCTTCGTAGTCATGCTTGCATTTTCTTTATATCAGATGTCGAGCTTGTTTGGGACTTTTTTGATCTCGACAAGAAATTTTTTGACGTCATATTTGGGAAGGATTGGCTCATCGCCAATAAATCCTGGATTTATTTTCACCTCTGACGGGTCTACCTTACTACACTCAGTGGTGTGCCTCTTGTTTTTGAAGGAGAATGGGACCCCAGGTCAGGCAGAGCCGGGCCTTCTTATCCAGAGCTGGGGAAAATTATATCAGTGATTGCTTCTGATCTATAGAAATATCTAACGAGTGGTGATCTTCCTCCAGTCATCGCTGAGTTTCCAGATGTGTTTCCTTCTGACTTCTCTGGTATTCCGCCGGTAAGGGAGATTGATTTTTCTATTGAGTTAATGTCTGGTACTCAACCGGGTTCTATCCCTTCTTACCGAATGGCTCCAGCCGAATTAAAAGATCTGAAGTCTCAGTGGGACGATCTTCTTGAGAAAGGTTTTATAAGCCCGAGTGTGTCACTTTGGGCAGCACCAGTTCTCTTCGCTAAGAAGACCGAAGGTTCTCTACGATTTTGTTGATTATCGAAAGCTCAATCGAGTTACAATAAAGAACAAGTATCTGTTACCACGAATTGATGATTTTTTTGACCAATTGAAAGGGGGAAATTGGTTTTCAAAAATGGATCTTCAATCTGGTTTCCATCAGTTGAGGATAATGGAATTTTACATTGAAAAAACCACCTTTCGAAGTAGGTATGACCATTATGAGTACCTTGTCATACCCTTCGGCCTAAAAAATGATCTTGCAGTTTTCATGTCCTTGATGAATCAAGTTTTCCATGAGTATATGGATACTTTTGTTGTAGTCTTTGTGGATGACATCCTTGTATACTCCATGTCTGAGGAGGATCATGTGCTTCATCTAATAATAGTTCTAGGTCTTTTAAGAAATCACCGTATTTATGCCAAGCTTTCAAATTGCGATTTCTGGATCCGAGAAGTGATATTATTGGGACATGTGGTGTCAGATCAAGGAATATCAGTTGATCCTGAGAAGGTGAAGGCTGTTATGACTTGGGAACAACCACGATATGTTTTCGAGATTCGGAGCTTCTTGGGCTTAGCAGGATATTATTGTTGATTTGTTAAATACTTCTCAAAGTTAGGTTCTCCAATGAATGCTCTAACTCGAATGGGAGTGAAGTTTTCCTGGAATGAAAAATGTCAGTGTTATTTTATTAATCTAAAGTGTCTTTTGACTACTGCGTCGGTGTTAACTCTTCCTGAGGCTGGGGCAGGTTATGTGGTCTTTTGTGATGCATCGGGTTCGGGTTTGGGATGTGTCCATATGCAAGGTAATCATGTTGTTGCCTATGGATCTCGTCAGCTTAAGACTCATGAGAAGAACTATCCTACCCTTGACCTTGAACTTGCGGCTATAATGCACGCACTTATGTTTTGGAGACATTACCTTTATGGACAAAGGTTTACTATGTATTCAGACGAAAAGATAGAGTTATATCTTCTCTCAAAAATATTTGAATCTTCACCAAAGGCATTGGGTGGAGTGCCTAAAATCTTTGGACTTTGACATTGCCTACACCTTGGGGAAAGGGAATGTAGTTATAGATGCGTTAAGTAGGAAACATCCATCACAGGCTGTGAAAGAATCTTCATAAGAGTGGAGTTTGATGGCTCTTTTTGCTCAGTTGCATATTGGAGTTCAGTGGATGGAGAATGATGTTTTTTTAGCCAGTGTTCAGTTGACTTCTTCTCTCCTCAAGTTAATTCTTCAGGAACAGAAATTGGATGATGGATTCCGTGGAAATAGGGACTCTCTTTATGGTGGGGAGACCGAAACCTTATAGTCGTTATCCAAAGAGGGTGTTCTATGTTATCAAAACCGTTACATTGTGCCGTTATCGGCAAGAAAGGATGTGATGAGGGATTGCCTTAAATATCAGTGGGTTGTGCACCCAGGGACCAAGAAGATGTTCTATGATATGCGGCAACAGTTTTGGTGTCCAGGTATGAGACGATACATTACTGATTTTTTATCTCATTGTTATACATGCCAGCATGTGAAAGCTGAGCACCATAAAACTTCGGGTTTTCTTCAACCACTTCCAGTCTCTACATGGAAGTTGGATGAAATCTCAATGGACATTGGGGTTGGGATAACTCAAACCCAGATGAAGAAGAATGCGATATGGGTTTTGATCGACAGACTCACCAAGTCGGATCACATTATACCTATTCAATATGCAACCAAAGTTGAGGATTTGTGAGTTATCTATGTGAAAGAAATTGTTCATTTGAATGTAGTTCCATCTATAATAGTCTCTGATAGTGATCCTCAGTTTACTACTCGCTTTTTGAGAGGCCTTTAGGAGGCAATGGGATCTCAGGTCCGTTTGAGCATGGCCTACCATCCACAGTCAGATGGCCAGACAAAGAGAGCTATTCAGATCCTTGAGGACATGCTCTGCGCTTGTGTTCTCGACTTTGGTGGATCTTAGGATGATCATATGGGGTTAGTTGAGTCTTTATATAACAACAGTTATCAATCTTCGATTAAAATGGCTCCTTTTGAGGCATTGTATGTTCGTCCGTGTAAATATCCCTTATGTTGGTCGGAGATTATTCAAAGTTCTTTGGTAGGACTGAGTTTTGTCCATGAGACTATAGCTAAGATCCAGTTGATTCGTCAGAGAACGATGATAGTGCAAAGTCAGTGAAAATATTATGCTGACCGTCACCATAGACCTTTATAGTTCTCATTTAGTGACCAGGTGTTTTGAATGTTTCACCCCGTTGAGGTCATCGACATATTGGGAGGCAAGGGAAGCATGCTCCTCGTTTTGTGGGACCTTTAGAGGTTGTTGGTCTTGTGGGAAAATTTTCTTACCCTCTATCTCTACCACCACATCTGACGTTGATACATAACGTGTTCCATGTATTGATGTTGTGGAAGTACCTCTCCGATCCATCTCATGTTGTGAGCTGGAGTGATCTTGAAATTGATCCAGATTTATCTGTGACTGAACGACCAGTCAGGATTGTTGATTCTGAGACCAAGGTACTTCATGGGAGAATGATACCTATGGTCCATATACTTTCGCAACATGGTTCAGATTCTCATGAGACGTGGGAAAGGGAGGCACTAATGAAAAATAAGTGGCCTCATCTTTTTGGCGTGGAGGTTTCTTCATATGATTTCTGGGGACAGAAAGGTCTTATGGTGGGGTGGTTGTAACATCCCGTTAAGTTTTTAGGTACTTTTCATGTCTCTAAGTGCCACGTTTTTGGCGTAGTGACTTGGAGGGTGCTTTTTGGTGAAATTTTAAGTAAAACAAAAAGGCATTGGCTTGTGCATGGTTAGCGCATGGTTTGATAAACCATGCGATCAAACTGTGCCAACCTACCAGCACTAGACAGTGGGGTACGCATGGTGCGCACACAGTTTGGTAAACCGTGCGACTAAACCGTGCGGACCAGAAACCCTGGATAGTGAGATCTGCATGGTGTGTGCACGGTTTGACAAACCGTGCGTACAAACCATGCGGTCACTTAAAATTAGATACTTAAATTGTGGATCTCGATCGTTTTTCCTCTAAATGGTTCTTTTTCCCCCTATGTTTCCCTAACTCAGGATTTGTATTCTCCTGGGGTTATAAAAGGTTCTCCCTTTGTTCCATTGGCGATTCAAAGGCTCCTCTTGGTTAATAAAAGTGGGATTCTCAAGGTATGTGATCGTTCTTCTTCTTTCTTGATCGGTTTCTTAGATCTACATAGATATACTTCCCCTCTTCCCTTGATTTCTTATATGTACGCCCGTTATGGTTATATATAAGTGTGAAAATTCCAAAATGATGAGTTTCGGTCTTGTTCTTTCTAGGGGAAGGGATCTAGGATGGGTTTTTGGACAATCAACCAGGATTCTTGAGTGTTATTCAACCAATTTGGTTTTGGTCAAAACCTTCGAGGTAGGTGGTTATGTCCTGACATGCCGAATTGATTATATTCATTTCTTGATTTATTTCACTTGTTGATTATAATTCAATTCATTTGAATTGAGATATTTGAATTGGTTTTGGCATGAGAATTTGTAAAACCCCTAATTCCATTGAATTGGAGTGTGTGTGTGTGTGTGTGTGTTTATGGAAATTGGATAATTTAAATTGTGGAATTTAAGTTATGTATTTGATGGAAATGTTTTCAATTTAATTATTGATTTCAATTGTCGAAATAAATTATGAAATGATGGAATTGGTTTTGAATGGATTTAAAACTGGTGAAAATTGCTTAAAATGTTTTGATATAAACACATTGGTTTTATCTTGCGAAAAAGGCATGTTTTTTAATAAAACCTCTTGTGGTTTTAAATGGAATGGAATTGGAACTTTGAAATGGAAGAATGGTATTGATCATATTTTAAGAATTCTTAAAATAGTTCTCCCATCATGTAAGAGCACATGAAAGCCTTAGGTAGTTAGTGAGTTATTTGGATACACTCTACGATACGACAACGTTCTAAAACATACTTGTGGCGGGTCACATCCCCGATGGGTTAGTGATGAGTCTCCTTTGTCCAGTGTCATAGGGACATGTGTATACACATTTTGCTGAGTTCACACAGAGAGTGTGGAATCCCATAACTGATTAATACTATCTCACCTTTTGGCAGATGACCATGTTGCTCGCCTAAATATTTATATGTTATGTATAAATGTTTGCCAATGCTTTTGAACTACTTTACATGCCTGCTGATTTTACATAAACTATTTTATGTAACTGTTTTTATTTAATCCATTTTCTTAAAAGTATTTCATCATGGTAAAACCTTGTTTGGTGAACTTTCCTTTACTCGAAACTGTATTGCATGATTTTCTAAAATATGCTTTCCTATTGCCGAAACTGTTTACTTTAAAATTTAAAGTTTTTCTTTGGATAATCTTTATGTGGCATCTGTTATGGAATCTCTAGTGGTATCCTACAGAGATTAGGCTCACACCCTACTTTTTCCTTCAGGTGTTTGTAGACCTCCTTCTTCCAGGTTCGTGCAAGGGGAAAGGATAACTTGGAGGTGGATCCAGCCGTTGAGTTTTCAATGTGGTGTGTTGTGTCCTTGGGGACTTTGGGGTGGTTTTTCCTGTTTTATGCACTTGGGTTGTAGTACTTTGGGCTTTTTGTGCCTCTTTGTTTTCTGGTACAATGCTTCCAGTGGAGTTTCTTTGTTATTTATACTGTTTTTTTCACTCTTGCTTCTGTGTCCTAGTGAAAAAATCTTTCCCACATGTATGTTTTATGATGCTAGGTGCTAGTCGCAGACCTATGGGGATCGGAAATGCCCTTCGGGCTATGTTAGGGCCAGCTCAGTTATCGGGTTACCAGGGTACCTGGGCTGGTTCGTGATAGTTACTCATCCCTTAAGAAAACATTTTGAATATCATCTTGTCTCTAGGCCCAAACAACCACTTTACTATAACACAATTCTCGAGGCTGACCAAAAGTTTCCTATGTTACTATAGAATATTCCATCATTTTAGGAAATTTATCTAGAAACATCTTGAATTTGGAATAAACATTCGACATACATAGGGTGCCAACATTAGGATTCACAATCTACCCTCATTTAGGATTCAGCTCAGACAACATTATCACCAGATCTCATCAACTCTATTGAGTATCTCACCACCTAAATATAAGACATAGAGGGATGATTCTCTATGGTGCATCTCAAAAGGAAAACATGCTCTGAATGGATGTATGTCACTCCTCCTCTACCCAATATTGATAATATCACCTTCCCAACCATTAATGGAGTATTTAATCTAAGAAAAAATTAATACATGTTTTGTCTTAGTGTGTCCCTGTGATGGGAAAAATTGATCAGTGGGTGAAGTATAAATCAGATTTTTTGTGAAAACCCTAGAGAGGAAAATATTCATATTGTATAAAATCATTCAATATGGATCCATTATAGGCTGGTAAGTCCTTCAACACCATTTCCTCAACTTGTTTTTTCTATTATAAGAAAGATGAAGATCCTTGATCTCTCAAATTTTCAGGCACTATGAAATATGATAGAGACTCGGATTTAACATACATATTGAAGGGTCAAACATAATCACATAATATAAATATACCATAATATGATTTGATAGATATCTGAAAAAATAGCCTCTAAGATGAGTTTTAAATTTCACTAATCCCTTTAAATTATCTAGGAAGATTTTGAGAGTTTATAGACATGTTACGGTTTCTATTGAATGGATTTTGGTGAAAAAAAACCAAATCTCACCCTACGCATATTGTTAAATGGAAAAGATCAGATAAAGAATAAATTGCCACTATTACTCTAGATTAATAACTAGAAGTTGTTGTCATACCTAGAAAAACTCAATTCTTCCTGGAGCCTCCCATGGAGTAGCAACATTAGTAGAACCATTGTCACCCATGGGAAACAAAAGAGCCAAGTCATCCTTGATATGAGGACCAAATAAATAATGACTATTATTTCTAAAATATAATATCTAGATTTATTTCCGAATTCCATGGAAAATAACCACCTCATGATGACTGAGTTTAGGAAACCATATAAAATTTTCCTCTATGAGCAACTATATTTTCTACATTTCTATTGGATATTGGTCCATAACATTCTGTATTAATTCATTTTCAAGGAAATATATTATAAAATTGTCTACTATAGATAGGCGATGTTATGATAATCTCAAAAATGAGTGGAAAATTTTTTCACTGCCCATTCAGGGAAAGAGGGTGACTAGAAGGAAGTCACATCTAGTCATTAATAAATGTTAGATAATTATATGTCTTAAATGATAGATTATTGAGCTCATGATATCATTAGGGAACAACTGAATCAACATGTCTTAACCCAATTCATGTGATTACTCCCAACTTTATGCCTTCAACTGCGTCCTTCATAGGCAAGAGTAATTAGTGAAATCAAAACAGGTTGAAAGAGGATAATTTTTTACCAACTCCCAAACTATTATAGACCCTCGTGGATTCTATTCATCCATCATTCATAGCACAGAAACCACCCCATTAAACAAAATCCTCATCAAATATAGAATCTCATTTTGAATCTGTTAATATTACTAAATTTTATGATCCCCTCTCAAATAATGAATATGAATATAAAATCCATTTCCCCAACCATAACTAAGGGGAAGGTGGAAGAGTCCATAAAGGCTGGTGGGGATGGGGAAGTCATGGTCTTGGTAGATCCCAAAAATTAGGTCACATCTCTACTGAATCCAAATATGTATCCAAAACATAAATTGAATCTGTAATGAAACAAACTTTTACCAATTCAATTTACCTTCTTAAAATTATGTAATATAGAATAAAATTTAGGCATCTTATAAATGTTAATATGATATAATTATATCACAATATAAGTAAATAAATGTTTTCATATTGATAAATTAAGTGTTGGTATTTTTGTACGACATAAATGGTTATTTACAATTTTATAATTGAAATAATTATTTAAAAGGAAATTTATTTTCCTAAAATAGATTAATAAATTAATACTTTTTTTCATATGATTATAAGATAATTTTATGAAACCTTATTTAATTTTTCAAAGTGTTATAGAATTAGTTATAATTTTAATATCATTTTTTCTTTTGTATGTGATGATTTTAATTAAAAATTAAATTGGTAATATTTAGATAATTAATTTCACTAAATTGGGTTCATTTTTTTAATTCTAAACATTGAAAAATGGTTAGGGTGAATTTTTTTAATTTTCAAAAATAATTGAATTTTGGTGAATAGTGAAATATAATACTTTACAATATAAGCTATATACATGAATATTTGAGCCATTAATGATGTTTGGATGATTTTGGCACCACTATATCAAAACTGATACTCTCTTTAGTCTATTTAGTCATGGTAATCAAAACGTTTTATAGTTTTGAGCCAAAATAATAAAATAATGAATATAATAATCAAAAAACACTCATCTCCTCCCCAATTATATCCACCCCTCCCCACCTATTCCTATCATATGTCCAAATCATTTAGGATTATCCATATTCTACCCAATACACTTCTCATGTCTCTCCCCCATGTCTCAGAGCCCTTTATCTCAATAAAAACCAAACCCAATTTCCCTAAGAAGGTTCTCAAGTAAAAGAAGTTCAAGAGGTGAAATACTCTTTTGTTTTATTTTAATTTATTTTCAATTTATTTTATTTTCTTACAATATCTTCACATTCTTAACACAAAATCACCTGATAACTCTATTATATTCTACATATTATAATTATATTACGATAATATAATAATCTATCGTCAATATGATTCTCTACTTCCTTTTATTTTAAAAATGAAAACATTTCCCATGAGGTGTTGGTTTATCACCTTCAAGGATGGAATATTTTCATTTTCCTTTAATGCCTATACAGATGGTCATAAAACCATAATAATGGTTGAAATAGGTTTTTAAATTTATTCTAAAAATTTTTTTTATGTTTTTTAACTAACATATTAACATAATATTAAATAAAAAAATAGTTCGTGATGAATGAAAAAACGCCAAATTAATCTTAATGATTATCATAAACGTTTTATCTAACGATTCATCCTCGTACTTGAAATAAAAATATTATATAAGGCCATTTAAACATATTAATGTTTATTAATGACATATATTTTAAATTATATATAATTTTTCTCATTTTACATGATCTTCTATAGATGTAAGCAAGTGAACTGATCATGAAAACCATGAAAACTAACACTCTCGAACAATGAAATTGAACTCTATAACTCATCAAAATGGTAATAAATTAAATTAATAAAATTATAATGAATCAAATACATGTATAATAGGTTATTTAATTTTTAGTTAATTAATATATTTCTAATATCAAGTATATTAATTATAATAAACTATTCAAACATAAGGTAAGGGGATTCTCAAAGCCAATTTCCTTCCTTTGGGTTATTCTTATTTCATGCCAAATTTCTGTGTGGATGTTCTTTTAATATTCATCAAATATAATTTCATTTTTATTAACTTTTCTTTTTTGGTATATACATGTTTCTAATCTGGTTTCATGACCAGTACAAAGATTTTCCAAAAGATATCTTCTTTAAAAAACACAATTTGACTCCTCTTGAGTTGTTTCTTCTTCGCTCAAGAATGATGAATCTTATAAAAAATATTTTTAAGTTTTTATTTGGGAACCCCAAGTTAATTCATGATTGATTAAATCCTTACCATTCTTTTAGAGGGGTTACATCATGAATTATATTGATATATGTTTTATGTATCATGGATGATTATTTTAATGTTAGTATACGATGGGTGCACCCAAAACTATATAGTTCTCCAATTCATTATCTAAAAATATTTATCTCTTGAGATAAAGTGAAATATATTTGAACATCATTCTACGTTTTTTCTTGATGATGATTTTATGATTATGCACATATGTTATGCATGAAAATGATGCTAGATTTGTTCACAAGTATGTGTTGTATTTTACTACTAAGACATGATGTTTCATTTTAATGCATTTCCAAATTCCATCCAATTATCTAATGCTTCCTCTTATGATTATGATGATAATCCATTTCTTATGTTATAATGATTATGTTTATTCTCACCCATGTTATATTTATCCATGTCATCATCTATCCTCTTACTTGGACATTATCCCACCCATTTCATTAACATATATCCTTAGGTGAGTACATGTAAAAACGAGATCTTGAGAATTGTAAGGATAAAGATGAAGATTTTAATTAAATTTTTATGTTTTATTATGAATAAGTGATGTGTGGTCCTTATTTTCCCAAGATACTTAACCTTTGGATCCTGGTTTTGTAACGCTATTTTGTTGTTCACCATTTCAATGATGTAACAGTTATGTAAGACAAGTAAGGTCTTTATAGTTTGCATCAGAGAAAAGTTTAGTTAATTTGGGAATTAGGATTAGAGAACAGTAGTGAAAATACATAGTATGGGACAATTTATATTTAAGCACCCTATAAGCTTTGTTTTAGAAAAAATCTAAGGATATAGATCTCAAAATATATTCTTTTAGAGTTTATTGAAAAATAGAATAAATTATATTCATTAATTTTTTACTTATATTTTTTCTCAAATGTCTTATATTTTAGAAAATGGTGGTAACTATGAAAAACCATGCCAATAACTCATCTGAGGGATAGTGTAAAAATTTCCAAAATGATGTTCCCAATTTCTTGGGAGGTGGGGTTCAAAATATTATGGTAATGTATACCCACCTACCTTAGGCTATGAACAATAACCTAAAAAATGTGGAACGTATTCCTTCACATAAGAGGGAGAAATAGACTATCTAGTCTTTTATTTAGTAAATACCACCAATGTTTAGTGGATATTTTGATCAACTACTTGTGGAATAGTGGGTCAAATCAATAGAGAATATCATTTTTGTCCATCACTATTCAGATATAGAGAAGGTGACTCTTTTCATTTATCATTTAGATAGATAGGATGATCAATGTTGGTCATTGATTACAAACACCAATCCAAAGGATGAAATAGAACAGATTGAGTGGGAAGAATTTAGGAAAACATTTCTTAACAAGTATTTAGCTCAAAATCTTATAACGATGATGGGGAGAGAATTTATTGACCTAAATCAAAATTAAGGTGAATCTAACATAGCTTACAAAGAATATTTTACAAGGATTGAAAGGTATGCCTCAGTTTTTGTTATCAACAATGATAAAAAAATTGATATATTCATTAGTGGTTTAAAACCATGCCATCAAAAGGATCTAGCTATTAGAGACATTGGAAGTTATGAAGATTTAGTTATATGTGCTCTCAAAGTAGAGATGGAGTTTGTAGAATGGTCTCCTGGATATAGAGATAAAAATATAAGAATTGATTTTCAAGTTGTTGGACTAAATGAAAATGGAGGACTGTGGATCCAACCACCCGCATGTAAAAATGTGGGTAGAAACATCATGGGGATTTCATCAAAGAGATGGGTAAATTCTTTAAGTGTGGGAGATAAGGTCACCAAGATCATGACTATCGAATAGACCTGATGAAGTTGGCCAATGTGATAGAGCAATGGATAACACCACCTATGGTTCAATTCTTCAACTACAGGGTGCAAGGTTTCTATGCAACATAATGCACTAAAACTTTATTCTATGAGGTAATTAAATATCAATATCCACCAAAACCAATAGAGAAAGGGAAATCTTATTCCATCACTGATGCTCATGTGGATGAAAAAAATAACGTCATGCTAGGTACACATCTTATTCACTCATGAATGGATAATGTCTTTTTTATTATTGTTCTATGAATTCATTTATATCCTACAATTTTTATAGAGCTATTGAATCAAAGCCTCAATGACTTAAAGTATAGATAGTTGTAAAAACACCACGTGGTGAAATCATTTTAACCCAAGTGTTGGAATCTTCTCCTATTTGCTTATGTGGGACGATTCTTATAGTGAATCATGTGATACTTCCCTTGGTTGAATTTGATGATATAATGGGAATGGATTGACTCTCATTATATATAGAACACATCAATTTTCGGGAGAAATAAATATATTTTCAATTTTTGAATCATCCCATGATCCTATTAAAATTCAAGGATGATCATGAATCTCATTTGGAAAATACCTCAATAGTGTGGGTGTTGATGCCCTGTGAAGAATCATACTACACTTAAATTGTTGTGTCAAAGGAAGGTATCTACCTGGAGGAAATTCCCATTGTATGGGAATACAATGGTGTATTTTCTGAAGAGTTACCCATACATCACCCAGATTTTGAGGTATAGTACTCAATAGAAATCATACATGGAGCTACTCCTATATCAAAATTTCCCTATAGGATATCCCCTATAGAACTGGAGGAGTTAAATAAGAAACTTCAAGAGAACTTGGAAAGACAGTTCATAGGCCCTAGTGTATCACATTGGGGTGTGCTAGTTCTCTTTTTCAAGAAGGGTGGATATATGTGGTTTTGAATCTATTATTGTAAACTAAACTAGATCACCATAAAGAACAAGTATCTTCTTCTAGGGATTGATGACCTATGTGATCAATAATGAGTAGCTCAGTACTTCTCAAATGTGAATCTTCATTTTGTATATCATCAACTAATTTTCGGTAAGGAAGATATTCATAATATTACTTTCTGTACATGTTATGGGCATATGAGTTTCTATTGATTCCCTTTAGACTTACTAATTTCCCTTCCCTCTTTATGGATTTGATGAATATAGTTTTTAGACACATCCATGAGAAATTTATGGTAGTGTTTTTTGATGATATTATCATCTAAAACAAGAGAATGGTTAAACATGATGAATATATAATTATAGTAGTATAAACATTAAGGAAGGATAAATTGTCTTCCAATTTCAAAAAATTGTGACTTCTGGATGCATAATGTCACATTCCTCTGACATGTGATCATATGTGAGGGGTTTCTGGGGACCATTAAAAACAAAGGAAATTCAAGAGTGTCCCAGTGCCCCTAGTTTCATGAAAATCCATAGCTTTCTTAGCTTGGTAGGGTACTACTAAAATTTTGTGAGAATGTTCTCATGATTTTGTATCCTGCTAACTATGCTTACAAGGAAATGGGTAATGTACGTCTGGATGGAAGAATAAGAAGAAAACTTCAAGGAGCTAAAGAATATGTTGTTCACTACACCTATAATCACATTAACAACATGTAGATAATGTGTTGTGATATTAATTGATACTCCAATTAATTCTTGGGGTTGTGTACTCATTAAGAATGATAATGTGATAAACTACACCTCACTATAGTTGAAGACCCATGAGTATAACTACCCAACACATGATATAGAGATAGAAACTATTATTTTTTCAATGAAAATATAGTAGTACTACCTCTATGATGAAAATTGTGACATATATACCAATCAAAAGAGTCTAAAGTATATATTCACATAGAAGGAACTCAACATGCATCAAAGTATTTGGTTAGAGGTAATCATGGACTGTGATTTCTCTATTCACTATCACCCTGAGAATGTAATCAAGGTAGTTGATGCACTTATCAGAAAATGACCTCATTCTCTATCCATTATGCATATTGAGAATTCCCCTATCATCATGGATATGAAATGGATGGACTTAGAAATCATAAATGTAGATAATACATCCTAAATTTTCCAAATTATTTCCCAACCATCTAACCAAGATAAGATCAATGGGACACAATGGGATGATCTAGAGCTTTGAAAGAAGGTGAATGCAGTAAAAGAAGGGAAGTTGTAAGAGTTCCATATCAATGATGATAGTGTGATTTGGTTTGGAAAAGTGTTGTGTATGCATTAATAACCTGATATAATAAAGGATAAATTATGCAATTAACATAGCTCATCATTATCCATCCATCCTAGAAGTACCAAGACGTACTGTGATCTTCAAGAACACTTTCAGTGGGAAAACATGACGAATGAGATTGCAGAATATATATGAGGGTGTTTGGTATGCCAAATAGTTAAATAAGAATGAAAAAAGTCCAAGGGAATGATTAAACCATTGCCTATAACCATGTGGAACTGGGATAATGTCACTATGGACTTTATCACTGGTCTCCCGAGGACATCCAAATGAAAAAATGTGATATGGGTTGTGATGGATAGATGCACCAAGACTGCTCAATTTATCACTATTTGGGAAGATCTCTCACTTGAAAAACTAGAAAGTATATATGTGAAGGAAGTGGTGAAGCTATAAGTGGTTCCACTTTTGATAATCATTGATCATGATACAAGGTTAACATCTAAATTTTGGAAATGTATCTATCATGCCTTGAGACCTAAATTGAATTCCAGCACAACATATCACCCCCACACTGATGGCCAATCAGAAAGGACTATTCAAATGATTGATGACATGATAAGAGACTACTAAATGGGATTCAAAGGTGGATGATATCATCATCTCCCATTGTTTTAGTTCTGATACAACAACAACTTCCACTCAAGTACTCAGATGGATCCATACGAAGATCTATATGGAAAGAGATATAGAACTCCAATCTATTGGGATGAAGTTGGTTAACGAAAGCTACTTGAACCTGATATTATGTAAGAGATGATAGTGAAGTTTCGAGCCATCCAGAAACATATAATATCTCCTTAGAGTCAAAAAAGAGCTATGTTGACCACCGTTGAAGGGACATGGAGTAAAACATTGGAGATAATGACTTCCTTAGAATATCACTTTGAAAGACATTCATGTTGTTTGAAATGAAATGGAAACTAATCCCATGGTTCATTGTCACCTTTGAGATCCTTGATCACATATGATTAGTGGCCTACCAGCATTCAATTCCGCCAATTATGACTCAATTTCATGATCTATTCCACGTATATCTCCTGAGGATGTACATATCAGATCCCTCATGTATACTAAAATCAGATTTTGTACTATTGGAAGATAATGTCCTTTATGAGGAGTAGCAGGAAAAGATTCTATAATGGAGAGAAAAATTTATATGCAATAAGAAAACACATCCTATCAAAGTGTTGTGGAAGAACCATATGTATGAAGAATAGGATTAGGAATCAGAGGAATCAATTAAAGAGAAATACCCTCACTTTTTTATGTAGAATTCTACTTCAGGGAAAAAATTTCGAAATGGGTGGAGCATATAATTACCCAAAGATTTATCAATATAATTTCCCTTATTATAATTATGTTATATGGTGTAAAACACATTCATATCATGTATAACCCAATAAAAACGTTATTCTCATAAATTAAGAATAAAATAAGTGATATTCATAAAAATGGAGGAACCTATACTGATGGAATTGCAACATAACCCTTATAATAGTAACATTACCATTAGGAATAGTAATCTGGCCAATAGAATACTAAACTGAACTATGAAAGTATAAATAGAATTTATGAATCATATTAATGATTATATATTATATAATTATATCATAGTACAAGTATATAAATGTTTTAAAATTGATATGTTAAGTGTTAGCATTTTTGTAAAACATAAATGTTTATTTACAATATTAAATTTAAAATAATGATTTAAAATTAAATTTATTTTCATAAAATATATTCATAAATTAATATTTTTTTATGATTATAAGATAATTTTATGAGATGTTATTTAATTTTTCAAATTTTCATAAAATCAATTATCATTTTAAAATCCGTATTTTTTGAATAAATGATATTTTTAATTAATAGTTAAATTTATCATATACAAAAAAAATATTTTCATTAAATGTGGTTCATTATTTATTTCTACATTCCAAAAAATCGTTGGTTTTAATTTTTTTTATTTTCTAAAATATTTGAATTTTTTATCAATAGTGAAATATGATAATTTATTATATAAGATATATACACAAATATTTGATCCATTTTTTAGGTATGGCTATTGTAAGAGCCATTATCTTAATCCTACATTCTCTCTAAACTAAATATAGTCATTGGAATCTAAAATATTCAAAGTCTTGAGACAAAATAATGAATATAATAATAAAAAACACCCCTCTCCTCCCCTATAAATACCACCCTCACCACCTCTTCCCCCTCACACCTCCAAATCAAAGATTCTTGTCCAAATTCTACCCAATACTCTTCCATAATATCTCCCACGCATCCAAGACCCTTTTTTCTCAATAAAATTCCAAACCTAATTCCCCTGAGGTTCTCAAGTAGATGAAGTTCAAGAGGTAAAATCCTCTTTCATTTTCATTTAATTTCTTTACGATTTATTTTCTTGTCTTATTCTATCCTCACCTCCATATCCAAAAGTTTCACGATAACTATATTATATTTTAAATAGTTCAATATCATTGTGTTAATGCAATAATACACCATCAAACCTCTTCTCCACTCCCTTTTATTCTAGAAAATTAAACATCACCCCTAAGTTGTTCATTTATTGCCTTCGAGGATGACACGTTTTCATTTTTCTTTTAATGCCATCAAGGCTGGTCATAAAACCATTAAAATGATTGAAAAATATTTTAAAATTTAGGTAATGACCTTTTCATGTTTTAAAACTAAAATATATACATAATATTAAATAATAAAACAATACTAGTTCATAGTGGACGAAAACCCACTAAATTCACCTAAATGATTATCATTAACGTTTATCTAATGAATCATTTTCATACATGAAAATATATATATAAGATCATATAAACATATTTAATTTCATTATTAACATATAATCTAAATTTTGGATAATTATTATAATTTTACATGATTTTCCATACATGTATACAAGTGAACCGATCATGAAAACCAAGAAAATGAACTCTCCTTAAATTAGAAATTGAACTCTAAAACTCATCAAAATGGCCATAAATAAACATAATAAAATTTTAATGAATAAAATACTTTTATAATGGGTTCTTTATTTATAAATTAATGAATATAATTTTATTATACATGATATTAATGTTATAAAATCAATAAAACATATGGTAAGAAGATTCTCAAACCCAATTTCCTTTCGTTGAGTTATCTTTTGTGCCAAATTTTATTGTGGATGTTATTTTAATATTTCTCAGATATAATTTCATTTTTTTACCTTATATTTTATGGTATATACATGTTTCTAATCTTTTTTCATGACATATACTAATATTTTCCAAAATAAATCTTCTTTCCAGAACACAATTTGACTCATCTTGAGTTATTTATCCTTCACTCAAGAATGATTTATCTTATAAAAAATATTTTTTACATTTTAATTTTGGAACTAAAATATTATTCATGATTGTTTAAATTATTATGAAACACATTACTTTAGATGTGTTACTTAATGAATTTGATTGATACATGTTCTTTGTGGAATGAATGATATTGTAAATGTTATGATATCACGGGTGTGTCCAGAATTAGGTAGTACTCCAATGAATTGGGTAATATGATGTATATCATGTGTTAATGTGAAATATGTGCAAACATTATTCTATATTTATTCAAAATGATGATGTTAGGATTATGAACATAAGTTATGTGTGAACATGCTGCTATATTTTTTCAAAACTATCTGTTGTATTTTACCACTAAGATGTGTTGATTGATTTTTATACATTTCCACATTCCATGCCTTTATCTAATGATTTATATCATGATTATTATGATGATCCTATTATTATGTTATGATGATGATGATTATGATCACCTGTGTTATATTGATTAATTTCATTATCTATCCTCTTACTGGTATTTTAGATCAAACATTTCATTGATGTATATCCTTAAGTCAATACATGTACTTAGGATATAGTGAGAGTTATAATAATAATGAAGAAGATTATAATTGAATGTTTATATCTAAATATTCATTAGTGAAGTATGGTCCTAATTTTCACAATATACTAAACCTTTGCATCAGTTTTTTGTAACTCTTTTATATTGCTTATATTTAAAATGGTGTAATAGTCTTGTAAGAAAAGTGGGGTCTTCATAAAAATGCTTTAGTAATATTTCCAGGAACATAAAGACTCCATTTTATTTTCTACATGTCATTCAAACCAAATTTTTTAAGAGGGTGGGTGAGGAAGTGTATTTTTCCAATAAATGACGGAATGTCATTAGGCCATCTCAACCCAATGGAACAGTAGAAAACAAGTCCTCATATTCTATTCAATAATAAAAATCATCAGCACCAAAAACTGTAACCTCAAAGCCTCATTATAAATAACCACCCCTCATTGGGAAACGCTAACCCCTTATTCAGAATTATGATATATTAAAGAAATTGTGTGTTTTCCCTATAAAATTTTCAATATATATTATAATTAACATCTTAAAATATATAAATTTATCACTTTTGAGGTACTTGGAAACACCAAATAATTATAAGCAAATTTTTTTATAGTTGAGTTGTATCCTATAGAGATAAATTCAATGGAATTACACACAGTTATCTCATTCATAGAGAAGGATCGATATACCATCTTCTAAGGACACATCATACAAATGTAAATCATTAGAAAGATTGAAAATAATTATATTCACTGATATTTAATTTACAATGGTTCTAGGTTCAATAACATCCCATTCAAGACCCTCTGATGTGTGGGTTATGAAGAAAATGATCATTCTCCCTCAACATTGATCATTAAAAGGTGTAAAAAAGATGGTAGTATCTAGTTATAAGGATCAATATGGACCCCCAATTTGGTGATATCATATCTAAATTTGAATTCATTTTGATTCGACAAGTGAAATTATTCAATGATAAATTAGGAAGATCATGGATCCATAGGCACATAATGGTTCCATCATCATACCATGAATGTCTAAATTACCTTATCAATATGGAATTTGTGGTATTATATGGTGATGGTTCCACATTTGAGTAAATCTAATCGAATTAAGTCAAGGTAGTATTCAAAAAATTCAGAAGGTATATAGCCAATGGAAAGTGACATAATCAAGGTTAGTTCACCCAATTTTTTCATAACTACTCCATTGTTCCCTTAGCGAAAACACAGTGGGGATTATGTAAGTCTCATCATCCCGATAAAGGTAATGAACAAAAATCTGGGGAGAATACAAGGTTCATGGACTTCAATACCCAAGTTTATATAGTGAATTTTGTTTTGTTTGATGTGATCTTCTCATAATGTGGTCATGATTTATCTACGGAAAATGAAACTATAGATGATAATTTCATGGTAAAAAATAATCCATAATTTTCTATAATACCTAAAAATATTCCTTTATAATTATAAGGTTCAAGATATATCTCTATATCACTAGTAGAAATTGAAAATTACCTCTTCTCATAACCTTAATACCATGATTTATACACCTCTTATTCCCTCGATGATAGTAGGGAGTATGAATAATATATATAGGATTCCCCTAGTAGTGATTCCTCTACATTGACATCATCTAATTATAGTGACATATCCTCATCATTCATAGGAGATAAATATTTCCCCATATCAACTTTTAGATAAACAAATTCCCCTTAATATTTTGGTTTCAAAAACATTGAGGTAGAGAATGATGAAGAAGAGGATCATAGAGATGCCCCTATAATTTTTTAGGAAGGTATATCTACCGCCATTTATTGGATTAAATAGGTGAATCTCAGTATATAGTAGGATGTGATAAAAACATTAATTAATGTATCTTTATCCCCCTATGACAAATGAATGTATATTTCCATCAAAAAAAATGAATCCTAGAAGTGTTCTCCTTGAGCTACTCTAAAATATGGAGGTTGAATGTTGAGTTGGAAATACATCAACTAGGCCTCCCAGATAACCATCATGGATAAAGACAACCATTAATAATAATATATCCAACTCTTTACACAAAAGTAGAATCCAATATTTAAAAATTCATCAATGACAGATTCATATAATATGTTTATTATCCAAAGTTATTAGGAATCATCGTCTATGTAAAGAAGATGAAATGTTTAATCAAAATTTGTTTCGAATATAGGGACCTCAATGGGAATTTCCTTGAGGATGACTTCTTGATCCATAAAATTGAGTTATTCATCAACATAATGTGTATCATTTAATACCTCTCCTTTCTAGATGGGTACTCTCGTTACGACATGATTTGAGTGGCCCAAATGAGGATAAATTCATTTCATTTAGGGAAACCCATTGGATGTATTCATATCATGTAATTCCAATTTATTGAATAAAATTGTAACTCTATATGATGGTGTGATGAATCATATCTTTATGTACTTATTGGTGAAAACTATGGAGTGATATGTGTATAACCTTATAGAAAACTCAATGTAATGTTGTGAACATTTGTTTAACCATGATGTATTCTTTAGAAATATTTAGTAGAACATCCTAAAAATCATTATCGTGATGTTTGGTTCTGGGGTGATAGTTGAAAACTATCTATTACTTATGGTTTTTCACCACGGTGTCAACATTGTCCTTGAAAGTCCAATTAAATCCTTAATATTCCTACACCTAAAAACTTAAGGGATTGTGAAAAAATTAGTGGCATCATTCCTACATCAAGCGATTTAGTGCCAATAACATTGGTGAGTTCCTAAATTTCACCAGATTAAAAAAAATGGGTTTTCTTACTAGTGGGGTACAGACTTATTGAGAGTCATCAATGACATTATGTAGTACCCCCTTAACCCACTTGTTCTGATATCACCCATCAATGAAAAGATTCTCATATTATGTGTGGAAACCTTGAAGTGTTCTCCTAGGATGATCTTGGCTTAGTAAATGGTAGAAAAAAAGAAAAAAAATATATTATCTTATCTTGAATATGTTAGAAACTAAGATTCAATATTATAACATTGAGAAGAAATGTATTACATTGGCCTTTGTAGAACATATGGAAAGCCACTATCTCCAATATCATGAGATTCATTTGTTCTCTCATTTTGACCCACTCTAGTATATCCTTATCCAACCCAAGTTCACTAGGCATCTACAATGATGGGAAATTATCTTGAAATATTAATAAATATGTTTTATTCCACCAAATTTAGTAAAGGTGTAGGAATTAAAAGAATTTATTACATCACTACCAAATCCAAAGAGTATTCCATTAAATATGGATCTCCCTGATGAGGAAATCTTATCTATACATGATGTATCCTAGGAATGGATGATTTAATTTCATGGTAATTCTCAAATATTGACAAGTACTTCAACAGATAACCCATAAGATAATTGGATTGTCTTGAGAATTGAGTTTTTTCTAACAATGTAGAATTTTCCTATTCCTTTATATTGTTATAATGATGCGCAAAGAATGAGGTAGAGTATAAAGAGCTCATCATTGGATTTGAGTTATTCCTATAGATACAAGTTGATCGCCTCAATATTAAAGTTGATTTAGAGTTTCTAGTCATGTAAATCAATGGTGAGTACACCATCAAAAAATAGAGGAATTAATCCCTTTTCCAGATCATTTTATAGAATTGATGGGAGAGTATCCCTCCGAGCCAACAATAACACACGTTCTCCATTCATGTAAAACTCGTGTACATTAAATAACAAAGGAGACTAAAACCAAGGAAGGATGAGTCCATTATGATATATTTATCTATATTATGCATCATAGTATGGTTTCCACATTCATTAAAACAATCTGGGTGTGATCAATGAATTTAACACTACCCATGACCAAGAAGAACAGTATCCTCATCAACTAATTCCCCGAAAATCTAAATGTCCCAAATTATATATTATCTTCATGATATAATCATTTTACAAGAATAATCTATAAAATAGAATATTTATCATCAGATAAATAAATTAACCCTATTTGGTGACCCGTATTTCTAAAAGATTATATAAAAATAAGGTTTTTTTGGGAATTATCCTCATATTAATCAACGGAAGAGATACCCTCACAAATATACAAAGTCTATTTAGGATCATGTGAGGAGTACATATCAGGAACCGAGTTTTATCATCAAATTATAATTCTTGGTTACTTATAGACATTAATGGCATTGGATTTCATATAATTTAGTATATGGTTACATGATTTCTAGGTACCATCAAATTTCATCCATCAAACCTCATATTTTTTGTACTCCACCAAATACTATAGGCCATTTTCTATAGGGTGACTTATTATTATTAGGATATAACCCCCCATTTATATTTAGGTAGTTCATGTTTATACCTTCTACCACTAAATTTTCCTACATATGGGTTGATGTTAGACCCCTAAAATAATTAGTACCAAGGTCAGCATCAACTTCATGAAGTCTTACATCATTATCAGATTTAGTGTCTCTCAAAATATATTTAAGGAAAATGGCATGAACATAAATACTTCTATGTTTAAATGACTATATAAATAATAAAATATCCAATTAAACAAGTTATATGTCACGACCCGTCCCCTGGGGCCCATGCTGTGACAACCCCAATCCTGCCTTCCATAGGCCAGGGGCTGGTGACTTGCACCAAAGGTGTAATTCCCTAAAAATTGGAAGGAATTGCCTTTATAACATGTAAACACAAAAAAGAGATATGATCACGAGTAAACTGAATAACCAACAAGAGAGTACAGTAATTAAAAAGGGGCTAGAATACAAGCCCAACTAGAAAGTACAAGAAACTAAAAGTACAAGTACAACTGAGTAAATAAGAAAAACGGCCACTGGGACATCCTCTAAGGTTCCTACCTGAAGGGTAGGTACATATCGCCTCCTCAGCACTCCACATCTGTCTATATCCTCTGTGTACGAAACGATGTAATGTCCACCTCTGGGATCCATACAGTCCGGGTACTCTCAGCTTCGGTCAGCGCTGTCAGTCGTCTGCATCCAACACAACGAGGTGGGGGCATAGCCCATATAGGGGTGAGTATAACAATACTCAGTAGGGAACCCGAGACCCTCATGGTCTCACAAAATCCAACAAGGATAAACCAAAAATTATGAAAACAACAGATAACCACACTTAGGTATATGCCCATATATATACCTAAGTTATCATGTAATCCATCTCAATCATGAGGAAATCCTATAAGTTACTGACTCATCTCAACCAGGATTTTTTATTCTCATTATTGAAACCACATCTATTGGATAACTTCTCCTCTATCGAGTACATTGGGCCTGACGTGACAACAAGGTGATTCCCACTAACCTTGGACTGCTGAGGTACTCCTCTTGTCGAGTACTGTGGGTCTGCTTTGTCACAAAGATGCTCCCCACCATGGGTCTGCCACCACAACTAGGCGCTCCCCATAATAGCCTGCAGAGGTACTTCTCTTGTTGAGTACCGAGGGTCTGCCACCACAACCAGGTTCTCCTCTGCTGTGTGTCTGCCGCCACAACCAGGCACTCCCCACTGGGCTAGTCGAGTCCCTTTGAGTCAATTGGTTAGTAGTCTTCAGGTCTCAGCCAGCTACAAGGTCTCCACACTCTGTCTTCTCATCTCTAAAATGATCTGCTCCATGATCTACTGATCAATACTCCAACTATCATGAAGTCCCATGAAGAAGTATCTCAATGGTCCGCCACATCAAATTGGTCTCAACGCAACAGATGGAACGTTAATCGGACACCCAGACTGTGAGTTATTAGCCTTTTAGTCCCGAGGGCCCGGTTGGATTCGTGCGCGAAACAACCTGACTGTATCTCAAATATACCCCAATCTCTAGTGGGGTATTCTCAGAGAGACCATCATGCTCCATGATTACCATGCCCACTAACGGTTCGTCAAACGGACACTTGGTGCCAATGATATGTCCAAAAGAAAGTAAAGGGGTCATAGTGGGCTCGGGTCCGGTCTCACACGGTCAGCCTGACCTGCCCCGACCCCATCTGGGATGACCCTGTCTGGTTTGACCCGGTATGACCTGTTGGGTCTGGCCCAGCCTGTTAGGTTCGGCTTGGCCCACTGGGCCCATCCCAACAGGCTGTGAGAGCATATATCGGTCGCGAGTTGGAGTGAGGGCAGTTCGGCCCGGAGGAGGCCATGTGGGTGGTTCGTCCCGGCTCGGCCCAGGGCCGAGGCGGTGTAGCCGAGGTAGGGAGGTCAGCTTGGACGGGGTACCATGGGGCGCGCTGATGGCGGATCCATGGGGTGCGCGAGGCGCGTGGATCCACGGGGCGTTCAAGGCGCGCGGGGGACGTTGGCCGGTTCGGCCGGTGCCGACTCGGGGCACGCGGGGAGCGCGGGGTGCACCGTTTGCATGGACGGCGGAGCCGCGGGGCACATAGGGTGTGCCGGGTGCATGTACGACATAGACGTGGGGCACAAGAGGGCACCACGAGATGCGTGGGAGGCGTAGTGGCTGAGAGTCGGGTTGCGGTGTGGCCGGAGTACGGCTCAGATGGGGTACGGTGCATCTCGTCCGGTTCGACTGGCGGTGGGCGTAGCCGGAGAGCAGTGCGGCCGGGGCAGCTCGGAAGCGTGAGGGTGGCGCGGTTTGGCCGGTTTGGCCAGAAGGCGGTGGGGTGAGCAGGCAGCACATCCAGGGCAGCTCAGAATCCGGAGGGCAACGTGGTTCGGCCCGGGGTGCCGGAGCGTTGCTAGGGCGGCGTAGGTTGCCTTCATCTCTTTCGTCGCCTCATTTCCATGCCTAAGAACATCACAAAGAAGATTGGTGGAAGGGTTGGACCACATTTTCTTGGTCCGCACCCTTCCGTGTTTAGGGTGATAGAAATTGGCTCACAAGAATGAAGCGAATAACGAGCATGGATGATATCTTAAAAACATTAATTCTCATAATCTCTCATTAACAAAAATATTCCCAACCTGCAAAGAAAAACATCCGCAGATCAACTTGATAATAAGCTGGTTCGCGTTCTTTATTTTGGAAGAAAAGTAACTAGGGGATAATATCATAATTAAATAAAATTAAACCCCTACCTTTGTTCATTTTTCTTCGACGTTGGTGTGAGAAGGTGGATGTTGATTCGTAGTAGACGAGAACGTCCTATATCGAAGAAGGTTCCAAGGAAGAAAATTGAAGTAGTTCTTTGTCGGTGGAGCGTTCTTCGTCGGGAGATGAAGTTCTTCGTTGGAAGCCTTATCCCAAGCTCTCACCCAAGTTCCACCAAAATAAATGTGAGCCATGACAAAATAAGAGAATTAAGTTATCTATTATTCAGTTCTTGGAACACAATTCAAATATATTTAAATTTATTAATTGATGTTCTCTATCAATTAATTAGGAGGATTTGACACATTAATGGAAAGTGCGTTGATAGAATTAATTGGGTATATGAGTTCAAGAGGCTCTCCCTCATTAAAGAGGGGAGTTGAGAGATTTTCCACAATAAAAAAAATGGGGGTTTAGTCTCAGGTGGTCCCCACCACCGTAACCTCTCGTGGGAGGTTAGGTTTGGTTGGGGCCCACCACCATAACCTCTCATGGGAGGTTATGGTCGGGTGGTCCCCATACTTTAACTCCCACAAGGAGGTTTAGTTCTAGGGGACCCCACCTCCAACTTCCACATGGTGGCTAAACAATAGAAGCAAAGTGTAGTTCGTCGTATTTTATTATTTTCCACAAAACCCCCAAAAAATATCTTTTATTCTCGACCCACTACCATCGAGGTGAAAGTATCCTTTAGTGAATATCAGCGCTATGAGTTCAACGGTGCCCTCAGATTTCAATTCTGACCACCAATTCAAAATTTATAAAAACTTGCTCGTACATTTACTGAACGTACCCGAACAAAACTTATGAAATTGATTCCGGGAACACCGGGCCTTGAAATCATGCGCCGTCAATTTTCACAAACTCATAAAATTTCCATTTATAAAAAAAATTACATGTAAAATTTCTAGGTCTTTACATTATTCCCACCTCAGTCTTTACGTCCCCGTAAGCCACAACTCATACTAAGGGAACAAGAGGGGGTACTAAGCATGCATCTAAGCCTCCCACTCCCATGTGCTTTCCTGGAGGTTCCCATGCTACCAACGAATGCGCACCAGAGGTATCCACCATCCATTAAGGACTCTCTTCTGTCGATCCTCAATCTCTACTGGAACCTCCGTAAAAGTTTCCTCATCGTCGATATCTACCTCTCCATGGTCGATGATGTGGGAAGGGTCGTGCATGTATCTCCTCAACTCGGATACGTGGAAGACGTCATGCACCCGACACAACTGAGGTGGAAGAGCTAAGAGGTAAGCTACCTCGCCAACTCTACTGAGGACTTGAAAAGGTCTGATGAATCTCGGATATAACATGCCACCTCGACCAAATCTCCATAGACCTCGTCGAGGTGAGACCCGTAGAAAGATGTGGTCGTCATCCTCGAACTCTGGAGTTCTCAGTCTCCTGTCATCATATGACTTTTTCTTGCTATGTGTAGTCTTCATCCACTCTTGGATGATCTACACCATCTCTGTGGTAGCCCGTACCATCTCTGGTCCCATGAGTACTGACTCCCCAAGGTCAGTCTAGCACAAAGTTGATCTGCAAGGTCGCCCGTACAATGCATCGAAAGGTTCCATCCCAATGGTGTATTGTTAGATGTTGTTGTATGAAAACTCTACCAAAGGTAAGTTATCCTCCCAGCTGTGACTGATGTCGAGGAAGAAAGCACGGAGCATGTCCTCGAGGGTCTGAATGGTCCGCTCATTCTGTCCATCCTTCTGAGGATCGAAGGCGGTGCTCAAACGAAGCTACATCCCGAAAGCCTCATGCAACCCCTTACATAGTTGGGAAGTAAAACTTGTGTCATGATTGGTGACAATCATCAATGTTACTCCATGTAACCGCACAATCTCCCGCACATAAAGGCATCCCAATCTCTCTACTGAACCCTTCCCTCTGATTAGTAGGAAGTGGGCCGACTTGGTAAGTCAGTCGACAATCACCCAGATATAGTAATGTCCCCTAGATGTACATGGAAGAACCATCACGAAATCCATGGATATCCTATTCCACTTCCACTCTGGGTCCTCTAAAGGCTGAACCAATCCTGCTGGTACATGATTCTCCGCCTTTACTTGCTGAAAAGTGGGGCATCGAGAGACAAATTTTGCAACTTCTTTCTTCATTCCCGTCCACCAGTGCTATCATCTACAGTCCCGGTACATCTTTTCCACTCATGTATGTACCTCTAGAAAAGATGTGTGGAACTCCCCCCACACTTCCCCCTGAAGCAAAACTGGTATCATGGTACGTCTTCTAAAGAGGATGACATGCTCGCCCACTTTAGAAAATCCATCAGGTGCCTACCCTGTGGATATCTGAGCACCTCGTGTCTCGTAGTCAGTGTCCCCACGCTATGCCTCCCTGACCCGCTGAAGAAGTGGGGGTGACTATAAGAGACTTAAAGAAGGATTCTATATCTCTAACCACAAACGATATCTATAAAGTATCCAGCTACTCTATCGTCTCACCTAGAAATTATATACCAGTTATTTTGCTGAGTGCATCAGCAACAACATTACCCTTCCTAGGAGTATAGACTATCTTGAAGTCTTAGTCCTAGAGGAACTCAAGACAACATCACCGTCTCAGGTTCAAGTCCTTCTGAGTGAAGATATACCTGAGACTCTTGTGATCAGAGTGAATGATAAAACGTTCACCCATCAGATAGTGTCGCCACATCATCAAGGAAGAGACCACTGATACTAACACAAGGTCATGGATAGCGTAGTTATTCTCTTGTAGTCTCAGATGAATAGAGCCATATGCGATCACTACTCCCTTCTGCATTAGGACACATTCGAGTCCTGTCCCTGATGCATCGTAGTATACTATGTACCATATGCCTTCCTTTTGAAGCCTCGAGATGGGGGCACTATTCAGCCTCTGCCTCCACTCCTGAAAGCTCTTCTGGCATCTCTCCGACTACACAAAGGGTCACCCATTATTTTTCAAAGCTGATAGTGGTGCTTCATCTCTGGAGAAATCTGGCACAAATCTCCGGTAGTATCCAGCCAAACCCAGGAAACTGCGTACCTCCGTCACACTCCTGGGTGGCTTCCAAGCAAGTATCACCTCAATCTTCGCTTGATATACTACAACACCAGCCTCCGAGATGAAATGTCCCTGAAAGTGAACCTCTCAGATCTAGAACTGGCACTTCGAGAGCTTACCATAAAGTAGGTGACATTGGAGTGTGTCCAGTACTACCTGCAAATGATAGGCATGCTCCTCCTTAGTAGTCAAGTTGATCAGAATGTCATCGATGAAGAATATGACAATGTGATCAAGATATGGCTGGAAGATCCTTTTCATGAGTCCCATTAACACTATTGGAGCATTGGTTATGCCGAAAGTCACAACCAAGAAGTCTTAGTGGTCGTACCAATATCTGAAGGTTGTCTTCTGCACATCCTCATCTTGAACATTGAACTGGTGATAGCCTGGTCTGAGGTCTATCTTTGAGAACCATTTTTATCCCTTCAAATGATCAAATAGTTTTTAATTCCTTGAGAGTGGGTTCTTGTTCTTCACGGTCACCTGGTTCGTGCACCAGTAGTCAACATAAAGCCTCATGCTCCCATCTGTCTTCTTGTCAAACAGAATCGGGGCTGCCCAGGGAGAAACACTGGGCTCGATGAATCCCTTCCCCTGTAGTCCTCAAGCTATACCCACAGCTCCTGAAGCTCCGTGGGAGTCGTCCGATATGCTGGAGTATATATCGGTGTCGTCCCGAGGTACATGTCCATATAAAATTCCACCTCTCTGTGAGGAGGTAGACCTAGGACATCATCAGAGAAAACATCTGTGTACTGGTCCGCCACTACAGGATAGCTCAGACTCTCTAAATCAACTGATCTAAGGGTAAGGCAAGCTAGCTGATGAGTGATAGGCTGCACTCTCCTCTGAGTAAGTCCTTCTTGTGCTTCATAGTCTCCCTTCTTGCCGGTGAAGGTAAACCTGGTCCCGTCCGTGTGGACACACTGCACTTTGGCCTAATACAGTCTATCTGAGCATGGACTCTAGATAACCAGTCCATACCCAAGATATTGTTATAAGGCCTCAACGCTGCTACTAGGAGATCCCAGCCGAAGCACTCGCCTCCTAGAGTAAGCTCACACTACCAGGACCAATGTGTAATCGTCGAGTCTGATACCGTAGGAGTCTCTAGCTGCAAGGATCGAGACAACGACTCCGTCAGAATCTCTAAGAACCGAACGAGGGCAGTGGAAATGAATGAGTGACCGACACATGTGTCTATAATAGCGGCAACTAAGGTTGATTAGACACAGATCGTACCTCATATCATCTTTAGAGTTCCGTGATTGTAGGCCTCAGCTGTATGGAGCTGAGATCTCCCATGTCCACCTAATACCTACGGTCAGGATGGACCTCCTGGTGGTGGTGGTAACACCTCAAAACGTTGTCCACCGCCAGCTGCACAGCCAGATCCTCTGCCACGTCTGCCTACTCCATGCGGACTGCCTTGATTGAATCTATGTCTCTGCCTGGGCAGTCCTTCAACCATCTACTGATCATTAGAATAGCAGGTCGGACAATTAGGAGCCATGTGACCCTGCCCGTCACATGTGATACACTGCCTGCTCCTGGCATGTATGTCTCTACTTCGGGTTCCCCCTACAACCAATCCTGATTCATGTGGTCATCCACCTATAGGTCTATTCATTTTGGACCTCTGTGACATCTCTCTGCTTCCAGCTGTAGAAGAGTCTGCTACGTGTCGACTGGTGGTGGATCTCATTAGTGGAGACTGCTCAGCAAAGAAAACTCTCCACTATGAGGGCTCTCTCTAAAACCTATGTCTGCGTCGGGATGCTGAGTGAGATCACTGAAACTCTGATCTCCCGCCCGAGTCCATGCTTGAAGGTCCGGGCCCTAAATAATGGGTCTCATACCATATCGGTGGAGTAGCGTGAGAGGTCTGTGAACCTCACTGAGTACTGAGCTACAGTTATGATACCCTATTGCAGATGAAGTTGCTCATGTATGTACACTGTGTGAAGAGCCATTAGGACATACTCTGCCCAAAACATGCTCTCAAAGTCTACCTAGAGAAGCGTCATCTCATCGTGAACTTAGAGCATCATGCTCCACCATCTTCCCATTGCTTCCAATAGAAGGCTAGCACCAAGTATCACTATGAGGTAGGTTATTGTCCCCACTAGTCGGAAAACTCTCACCACAGCCTCCATCCAATCCTCATTTGCCTGTGGGTCCGTCTCTCCACTAAATCTAGGTGGCCTCTGGAAATAGAACTCATGCAACGTGATCAAGCGGCATGCATCGTCTGCTAATGGGGATGGTGGCATCGGTGGCCCAATAAGAAGTGGTACTGTTGGTTCCTCCGCTGGAAAAGGACCCCGCACCGAGGCCTCATCGCTCGGTGGGCTATATATGCCTATAACTCTTGGGGCTCTAGATGTTCATCCGTGAAGAGGCATACTGAAATAAACAGATGTGACACGGTCAAAATATTATACCTGGTGAGAAGACCCAATTGAGCTTACTTAAAGAAAACATTTTAAAACACACATGCAATCTGTGTTTTCGTTCACTGAGTTGGAAATCAGATGTCAGGGTTCTGGGGTATGGATACGTCGGCCGCTGCACCAACACTGAATTCCCTGAACTGAGAACCACAATAACTACTCTTAACACTATTGATTCATAGAAAAGAAATATCAGAGTCCTGAGTTCTGCAGTAGAACTGACTCCTCTGATACCAATTTGTCACGACCCGTCCCCTGGGGCCCATGTCGGGACTACCCCAAGCCCGCCTTCCATAGGCCAGGGGCTGGTGACTAGCACCAAAGGAGTAATTCCATAATGCTGGGAAGGCCTTGCCTTTATAACCAGTAAACACACACAGCAGATATGATCATGAGTAAACTGAATACAGTAAGTAAAAAGGGGCCAGAATACAAGCCCAAATGGAAATTACACGAAACTAAAAGTACAAGTACAACTGAGGAAATAATAAAAACAGTCACTGAGTCATCCCTTGTGGTTCCTACATGATTGGTAGGTACATATTGCCTCCTCATCACTCCACATTCGTCTGTCTCCTCCGTGAACCGACACGCTGTAAGGTCCACCCCTGGGTACCAGACAGTCCTGGTACTCTCAGCCTCGGTAACCGATGTTCGTTGTCTGCATCCAATACAATGAGGTGCGAGCATTGCCCATGTAGGGGTGAGTATAATGATACTCAGGAGGGACCCTTAGACCCTCAAGGTCTCACAAAATCCAACAAGGATAAACCAAATTGTATGAAAACAACAGATAACCCCACCTAGGTATATGTCTATACATATACCTAAGTTATCAAGTAATCTATCTCAATCATGAGGAAAACACAAAAGTTACTGACTCAGCTCAACCAGGATTTTTTATTCACATTATTGAAACCACAGCTGCCAAAAAAACTCCTCCTATATCGAGTACAATGGGCCTTCCACGACACCAAGGTGCTTCCCACTAACCTTGGACTGCTAAGGTACTCCTCCTGTCGTGTACCATGGGTATGCTGTGTCACCAAGGCACTCCCCACCGTGGGTCTGCTGCCACAACCAGATGCTCCCCCAAATAGCCTACAGAGTTAATCTTCCTGTTGAGTACCACAGGTCTGCCTCCACAACCAGCCGCACCTCCGCCATGGGTCTACCTCCACAACTAGGCGCTCCCCACTAGGCTAGTTAAGTCACTCAGAGTCAATCGGTCAGCAGTAGTTAGGTCTCAGCCAGCTACTAGGTCTCCGCACTCTGTCCTCTTGTCTCTGGAAGGATCCGCTACACGATCTACTGGTCGATACTCTAACTATCAATAAGTCCCATGAAAAAGTATCTCAAAGGTCTGTTGCATCAAAGAGGTCTCAACGCAACAGATAGTGTGTCAATCGGACGCCCGGTCTTTGATTTATTAGCCTTTTAGTCTTGGTGGCCTGGTTGGATTTGTGTGCGAACCAACCTGACTGTATCTCAACTATACACCAAACTCTAGTGGGGTATACTCAAAGCGACCGTCATGCTCCAAGATTACCAGGGTCATTGACGGTTCCTCAAATGAACGTCTGGTGCCAAAGATATGGCCAAAAGAAAGTAAAGGGGTCGTAGTGAGCTCGGGTCCGGTCCGACTAGGTCAGACCGACCTGGCCCGACCCAGCCTGACCTGTTGGTTCGGTCCCATCCCGTTTAGCAGACCAACCGTTAGGTTCGACCTAGCCCGTTGGGCCCCACCCAGCCGTCCCCAAGGGGTGGCGAAGGGCTACGAGAGCGCGAACCGGTCACGAGGGAACTTACCAGCCTCCAGTCGGCACGAGGGCAGTTCGGCCAGTAGGGCGCCGCATGGGTGGTTCAGCCTGGAGGGCACCACGTGGGTGGTTCGGCCTGGAGGGCACCACGAGGTAGCGGGATCGGCCCAGGGCCAGGACCGCAAGGATGAGGCCGGGAGGCCGGCTCGGCCAGGGCATCACGGGGGGCACGGACGGAAGATCTGCGTGGCTCACGGGGCACGCGCTGGCCGGCAGGCGATTCATCCAGCGGTGACTCGGGCACGCGGGGCATGCGGGGTACGCTGGGTGCATGGACGGTGGAGCCGCGGGGCATGCAGAGACTAGGAGGGCGTCACGAGGGCGCGGGAGGCACGATGGTCGGGAGCCAGGGAACGGTGTGTCCAGAGCATGGCTTGGTAGAGGTGCGACATGACTCAGCTGGTTCAGACGGCTGGGGGCGCAGCCAACGGGCTGCGCGGCTAGGGCGGCTTGGAAGTAGGAGGGCTGCGCGGTTCGGCCGGTTCGGCCGGCGGGTGGCACGGATGTCAGGTAGCATAGCCGGGTGGCTCAGAAGCCGTAGGGTGGTGCGGTTTGGCCCGAGGCACTAGAACGTTGTGGGGGCGGCACAGGTTTCCTTCGTCGCCGTCTTCGCCTCGTTTCCATGCCGAAGAACATCACAAAGAAGATTGGCGGAGGGGTCGAACCATATTGGTTTGGTCCTCCCCCTTCCGTGTTTTGGGTGATAGCAATTAGGTCACAAGAATGAAGCGAAGAACGAGCATGGAAGATATCTTAAAAACGTTAATTCCCATAATCTCTCATTAACAAAAATATTTGCAACCCACGAGGAAAAACTTCCGTGAATCAACTTGATAATAAGTTTGTTTGCATACTTTGTTTTGGATGAAAGTAAAAAGGGAATAATATCATACATAAAAAAAAATTAAACCCCTAACATTGTTCGTTGTTCTTAGATGTTGGCGCAAGAAGGTGGATTTCGATTCATTGTAGACGTGCACATCCTACGTCGAAGGAGGTTCCGTGGAATAAAGTTGACGTTGTTCTTCGTCGATGGATCTTTCTTTGTCGGGAGATAAAGTTCTTCGTTGTAAGCGTTCTCCCAAGCTCTCTCCCAGGTTCCACCAAAGTGCAAGTGAACCAAGACAAAATAATAGATTTAAGTTATCTATTATTTAGTTTTTGGCACTAAATTAAAAAAGATTTAAATTAATTAATTTATGTGCTCAATTTATTCATGGGGAGGATTTGGCACATTAATGGCAAGTGCGTTGAAAGAATTAAGAGGGTAGAGTAGGTCAATAGGCTCCCCCTCATTATAGAGGGGGGGAGTTGAGAGGTTTTCCACAATTAAAAAAATGTGGGTTTAGTCACGAGTGGTCCCCACCACTGTAACCTCTCGCGGGAGTTTAGGTTCCGGTGGACCCCACCACTATAACCTCTCATGGGAGGTTATGGTCGGGTGGTCCACACACTTTAACTCCCAAAAAGAGGATTAGTTCTGGTGGACCCCACCTCCAACTTCCACATGGTGGCTCAAAAATAAAATAAAGTGTAGTTCCTCTTATTTTATTATTTTCCCCAAAAAACCCAAAAACAATGTTTTATTCTCGACCCACTGTCATGGAGGTGAAAGTCTCATTAAGTGAATATCGGTGATGCGAGTTCAACTATGCCCTCGTATTTCAATTCCGAGCACCGATTCAAAAGTTATAAAAACCCGCTCATATGTTTACTAAACATACCTGAAAAAAACTTCAGAAATTTATTCAGGGCACACCGTTCCTCAGAATCATGCGCCGTCAATTTTCGTGGACTCGTAAAATTCCCATTTATAAAAAAAATTACATTGAAAATTTTAGGGTCTTTACATTATATATCATTCATATAGAATCTAATGGAAATATAGAGGCCATTAAAAATAATTTATCTAACATCCTTCATAATATGGTGGATACAATAAAAAATTCATAGTCCAATAAACGGATTCATTCTTTTTAGACTTATAGCAACAAGGCCTGCACCACCATCCAAGAGACCCCATATTCTCTTGTTTAAGGGAGAAACTAAACTACCCATCAAGATCTAATTTCCTTCTCTTTGTGTCTCTATCTTTGGTTAGCTTACCATGGATGAAAACTCACAAAAGATAATAAATTATTTGGACAATCAGTATGAAAAAAGCATTCACACGCTATAAAAACTTGAAATTCAACAAAATTAGATAGATTGATAATTTAATAAGAATGTTTATCTTCATCCATTTATCTAAAAATACTTTTTATTATCCCTCATAACTGTATTGAAATAGGTAATGGGGACTCAAAATATCAAACTAAAACGAATGGGACATTAGTCTATAAACATGTTTTATTCTGATAGTGTGTATTCTATAATCATATTGGATAATGATAGAATCACATATCCCATCAATGATTGGATTATCATAAAGTAATTTTCATAACCTTCATGTTGCTTCATGACTTCCCTGACACATGACATTAAATTATATAACATTAGTCCAAACATCATGACTTTAAACACAACTATCTCATTGGTCCAAGAATCAAAACATTAAACCACATGACCATTGAAGTCCATTTCATAAGGAATTAAACTCCTTGATATTTTTATTTGTTGTATTCCCTTTAACTATACGACATATGATTCCTTGTTTTAGGATATTAAACTAAATAACATATGTTCTAGAAATAAATTCCTTAAACTGCATAGAGTGGTCTACTCTGTGGGACCCATCTCTTGTATAAATGATTGAAATCTATGTAAAGACACCCCATATTTCCATAATATAGTACTAATGTTTGATCCTTCTAATTCATATTGGGGTTCCCCAAATATCCCCTACAAGATGGTCATTGTATAAAAATGCCAATTTTGACTCAGTTCTTTTCTAGGGTTTGGGTTCCTCTTCATACAACCATTAATTTAAATGGATTGAATCGTTTCTCTTACAAAATAGATAAAACTATGAAATTAATTCAATATATTAGTCCTCACTGGGTGACCTAAAATTTTATTAAACCTACATCATTTTCGTATAACATTAAATTTCATGTTTAATACATGAACCTAAAAAGAACTCATTGATGATGTGGTTATTATATCAATCACCTATTTTTTCTCAAATTGAGGATGACTCAGGTGAGCATAAAGGTTTTTGGTGGTTATCCTAATTAAACAAATTGAAATTCCTCATGTAAAAAATCAAGGATAAAATTTATTCCTTGTTGCATGATGTTAAACTATGAAATATAAGTTTATTACTAAAAGACCTTAATGTTAATGGAGTATCATAACTAGCATGTCCAAACTCATTTCCGTGAGAGCTATATTTTTGTAAGAGTTCACTAGAACATATACCCCCATTCTAGAAAAATATATCATCCCATGTGAACTACATGTGTATTAATTCCTGTTATCAGGGGATAGGTAGTGATACCTGACTCTTGTATTCTAGGCCTAGTCATGTATTATATAAAACAATGCTTCATTTTACCTTAGTGTCAAGGTATCCCCATCTACCTTGAGTTTTCTCAAGAACCCATAATTATGGTGAAACACAATTTCATTATTTTTTTCATGAGTTTGATCAGTGAAAAAGGGGCTGTCTATAAGAACTATGTTTGGATTGATTCATAATACTCTAGGTTTAAGTATTTGTACTAAAATAATGTATCTTGGGACCATCCATGAATCTCAATATCAACCCCCAGTTCATGATAAATATCTAACCCTTCATTCATTTTGGGTTTCCTTTCATAGGTTTAGCATTGGGATGAAGCCATCTCATTTTGTTCATGATCTGTATTTGAGAAAATTAATTTACACATCAAATGACCTTAAACTATATAACATATAATCCATTTTCACATTATTCTAAATTACATGACGTTGATCTAAACCAAAAGACCTTAAACGGATTAGAGTGGATGACCATTAGGGGATAATCTCATTACATATGAACTATATGTGTGAGGGGTCTTCACCAGTGCATGGTTCATCATCCATATTTCCATGAATATTTTTTCATACTATATATGATCTGGATCTATGTAGGGTCCTCTAAGTGTGATTTTCCCATTAACCTACATTGTGAAAGATTTCCCTCAGATATGAAAACTCATCCCACATATAATATCTCATTTCTTTCGGGGGGAAATAAAATTAATTTTTCATTTAGACACCTAAGTGTCATGTTTCACATACTCTATGACCAAAAAAAGAATAAAAATTTATGCATCCTAGTTTTGAGTCATCTTCATTCACTTTTGTAATATCCTAATGAATTCTTACACTAGGACCATATAATAACTATATGTGGCTTGAATCATATCTTATAGGATACATAGTGTTGTAATGATCCCCTTTTCCATCCATAATTTCAAATTATACCCAAGACTCAACTTTTCTAAACTTTTACATTGAGGTTTCCATTCCCCATTTGGACACCCAACAAAGTGGTTTTCCCCATGGAAACTGTCAGCTTTTTTATGTGAAACCACCACTAGCTGCCACGGCACCACCTTGACGGATCTGGATGATGCTACCCATCAAACGCCGATTAAAGATCTCTCAACCCCTCACTAGAAACCGCCTTACAGAGATCTCCAATCCAACCACCGAGTTTTCTGCTCCGCCCCTATCCACCAGTCATCTGCACCATCACATGCTCCGCCGCGAGCCACCCGACCCTCTCTCCCTCCGCCGTTGAACCCACTGAGTCTCTCGACCACGCAACCTCACCTCCACTCCCACCCGACCCTCTATTTTTAGTAATAATATATATGTGTTTTGATTAAAATAAGTTTATAATTATCTAACAGTAGATAAAAATTATATGTTTATATATATATATATATGTATAATTAATAGTTATTTAATTTAATTAATTTTTTTTTGTATTTTTATTATCTGTACGTAACTAATGTTTGGCATATTTTTTCCTCTCTTTTTCTAGCTGGGTTGGGATTTGATCATTGCGGGATCATGGGAAAGTGTCAAGGATACACATGTTGTTGCATGAGAGTGGTTACATTCACAGGGTGTTGAGTGAAGAGTTGGTGACACTCACATCAAGGAAAACCATGTGGAAGATTGATGTTGTTAATTGGTCTATATTTTTCACTTTCTTTTCTATGGGAGTTATGGAAATAAGAGGAGTAATTCTCCTCCATTTTAGGATGAGGGGGGAACTCCATGAACCATTCACACTTTCATTCACACCTTGAAGACAGTGGATCATCTTCAACGTGGATATGAGAGTCCCCTTCTCCATTTCTCCATTCTCTGCCACTCTATCTTGTGTTTTGTTTTCTATTCTATAAATACCATTGTCGATATACTTGTTTGTGATTGTAATAGTGTTTTGTTTGTTTTAATTGTGATGTTTTGTTCTTATTCCTCTATTTCATACTGTTATTTGAAATCTCCAGTGATGGTGATCTAATTTGTGAGGTTAGATCCAAGTTATGAAATCCAACACAACATGGATATCTGAGTATTAGTGCAACCATAATTTCTTATTCTTCATTGTAGTAGACAACTTCAGTGATTTATATTGAGCAAGAGAGAGAGAGATTTTTCATAGGATGGTTTTCTACATTCTTGATTCGTCTCTTCTCCCCCTTACACACTGAATTTATCGATCTGAGAAATTGAGATTGGTTGTGAATTTTAATGTTATCAACAGAATCATTCTATCTTGTGAGAATATCTCTCTATAATGGGTTCGTTGGGGAATTCAATTTTCAATATGAAGAAATGCTCAAGTGCATATGAATTTCAATGTCTGTGTGTTCAAGTTTAAGAGAGATTGGTGTTTTATCCAATTCATCAGTCATGCACTGAGCGAGACTGAGAGTTTCTGGTTTAATTTTAAATAGATCTATGATGGGGAGTTAAGGGTGAATTGATCAAGATTTGGATTTTTTCTTGCTTACTATATGTCACGTCTTGCTCTCATTTTTTTTGTTCTTTGTGTGATTTTATTTTTATATGCTTCTTTTCATTCAATATTTTGTCACTATTTTCTCATTTCCACCCCTATGTTTTTCAAAATTGTCTTTGTAGTTTTTGTTTTGTTGTTTTCAATATATAAAAAAACAAAAAAAAAATTGGACTGAACACTTAAGAATTTGATACTGCTTCCTTGAGAGAGACCTCGATGTAAGCCACCACGCTATATCTTGGGTACTATAAATGTAAACTTGACTATCCTCGTGACAAGGAAGACATCAAATTTTGACAATATTTTTCGGGGAAGAAACGTTTTAGTTAGTGGGTTTTTCAAATTGTTCTAAAAAAACATTTAAAAATCATATAAAAAATAAAAAAAAGAACCATAATAGACACAGTTTTTTATTTTGATGATTATTTATATGATTTTTATAATGTGAAATAATTATACAAGAATGTAGAATATTTTTAATTTTTTATACAGACCCAACTAGTAGGAGACCACTCATATGCTACAATGGTTCTGACACATCAAACTAAACAGTAGTATGCACAGAGGATCGATGAAATTAATAAGTTTCAAGAGGGTAAGAAGCCAACCAAGAAGTATTTTTTAGCCACTAAGAGAATCGTTGACTTCATTGGCCCAGCCTACCTGGATCCATAGGACTACAAGATTAAGGTAGTGCTCCAATAATCTACTGATGTTGTACCTTTTGGAAATTAACTAATAAAAAAGGAGAAAAGAAATATAAGGAGAGACTAGAAGATAGAGACACCTATATTTTAACCTAGATCACCCTCTAATATGCTATTGGAAGTTCATGAGCTGCATCCATATTCAGTTTCCAATAGATGATAGGAGAAAGAACAGATAAACATTGAATAAGCTAGACATGATATGGGAGATCATTTTATTTCCTTTACTTCATTTGATGATTTTATGTGTTCTAATTTGTGTAATGATTTTTCCATTCTTCATCAGCATGAACCGGCATAAGACATCCATGCATTTTATTTAGAGGACAAAACATCAAAGGTCATATGATTTGATGAGAGGCTGGAGGAGGTTGAATTCCTTTCTCCTTCCATAGACATAATCCCAGGATTGTTGACTACTCTTAGAGAGGAGAAAACTGACCAAAATAATAGAGAATTTCACTTTATTGAACAAGCCTTGAATTTATATATTTCTAACTTTTTTCTGTAAATGATGTTAATTTGGATTCTCCCTACATAGGTTCTGAAGAGTTAGTTGAGTTGCATACTTTCTTGGAGAGTCTTGAGGAAGCATCCTTACCGATTAACAAGTGCTGGAGCTATGCACAAGTTCAATGGTGGATGATGGAAAATTTTTTGTTCTCAAACATGAATATTTTTTTTAGAATACTATCACGAACCATCCCCCGGGGCCCATGTCGTGACTACCCCAAGCCCGCCTTCCATAGGTCAGGGGCTGGCGACTAGCACCAAAGGCATATTTCCCTAAAACTAGGAAGTCATTGCCTTTATAACCTGTAAATACACACACAAGAAAGCACAAAGATGGATACAAAACACCAAGTAAAAGGGGCCAGAATACAAGGCCAACTGGAAAGTACATGTACCATTGTGATACAATACAATTGAATAAAAGGGAAAGTCAGCTGTTGGATCATCCTCTGAGGTTCCTATCTGAAGGGTAGGTACAGATCACCTCCTCAGCACTCCTCATCCTTCCGTCTCCTCCGTGTACAAACTCGTTGTAAGGTACACCTCTAGGTACCATATAGTCCTGGTACTCTCAACCTCAGTCAGCATTGTCCGTTGTCTACATCCAACACAACAAAGTTCAGGCACATCACATGCATGGGTGAGTATAATGATACTCAGTAGGGACCCCGAGACCCTCAAGGTCTCACAAAATCCAAAAAGGATAAAACACAAAGTATGAAATCAATATATAACCTTACATAGTTATATTACCATACATATACCTAAGTTATCAAGTAATCCATTTCAATCATGAGGAAAACATAGAGGTTCTGACTAAGCTCACACCATGATTTATTCTAGGGGTAGTATCAAGTAACATTCTGAACACAACATCGAACACCTCGACTGCTGGAGAACTCCTCCTATATAAAGTACAGTGGGCCTGCCACATCATACAGAGGTGATTCCCACTAACCTTGGACTATTTTGGTACTCCTCCTATCGAGTACCGTGGGTCTGCCGCGTCACATAGAGGTGCTCCCCACCGTGGATCTGCCGCGTCACATAAAGGCGCTCTCCCTCAAGGCCTGTTGAGGTACTCCTCCTGTCGAGTACCGTGGGTCTGCTACGTCACCAAGGAACTCCCTACTGTGGGTCTTCCACGTCACTAAGGTTCTCCCCATTGGGCCTGTCGAGTCACTCCGAGTCGAAACTGTCAGTAGTCGTCAAGTCTCAGCCAACCACTAGGTCTTGGCACTATGCATGCTCATCTCCAAGAGGATCCACTCCACAAGTTACTGGTCAATACTCCAACTGCCACAATTTCCCACAAAAAAAGTATCTCAAAGGTCCTCCACGTCATAGAGGTCTCAACATAATAGACAGTGTGTCAATCGGACGCTCGATCGGGGTGTTATTAGTCGTTTTGTCCTAGGGGACCAATTGGATTCATGCTTGTTCCAGCCTGACCAATATCAATATAAATCAAAAACTCAATTGGGTATCACTTAAAGGTTCTATCTCACTCCATTATTTCCAGCTCCGCTGACGGTTCATCAAACGGACGTCCGGTGCCAAAGTTATGGCCAAAAGAAGGTAAATGGGTTGTATTGAGCATGGGTCATGTCCGACCCGGTCAGACCAACCCGGCCCGTTGGGTTTGGCCCGGCCCGCTATGAAAACTGGTCCATTAGGTTAGTCCTTGTGTCTTTGATGGGCTGCGGAGGCTTCTCGACCATGGAGAGTGCCGTGAGGGCGGCTCAGCCGTGGAACGGCTCGGCCTCGGGTCGGCTCGGCTCAAGGTGGCTCACAAGGCCATGACGAGGGGGGCTTAGGCGGCTTGGAGGGGTGTGGTGAGGGCACAGCGGTGGCGTGGCTTGGAGAACCGTGGAGAGGGAACGGCGGCGGCGTGGCTTGGCACAACCAGGACAACGGTGTGGCGAGGCAGCTCAACACGGAGGACGATAGCAGCGCGGCTCGGCTTGGCCCGGATAGCGTCACAGCTCGGCGGACAGTTGCGTGGCTTGGTGGATAGTGGCAGCTCAGCACGGTGGATGACAGTGGTGCAACGGCTCAGCACGGTGGTGGCGCAGTGAGGGGGTTCGGCCTAGGGCGGTGCGACGGCTCGGTCTGGCCGCAGGTGGCTTGGCCGGGTGCAGGACCTATTCGGCCAGGAGGGCGAAGTGCTGCAGGGCGGCGCGGGTCGCGGAAGTCATGGGTGGAGGCGTCGTTACCTTTGTCTTCTTCGTCACCTTCCTCCATTTCGAAGAACACATAAAATAAGAATAGTGGAGCTTTCGGGCCATGTTCGTTTGGCCCGCACCCTCCACATTTAGAGTTGTTGAAAGATTTTCACAAAAAGTTAAGCATGAACGTGTATGGAAGATATTTTAAAACATCATTTCCCAAAAGCCACATCATTATCTATTCCCAATCCCGCAATATAATTATAAGGGAAGAAAATGGAAAGTGATAATCAAATATAAATAAGCCCTTACCTTATTCACTTGATGATGTTGGCACAAGAAGATAGTACGGTCGTCGTTTCTTCGTAGATGAGGATGTCCCACATCGGATGAAGTACTGAGGTAGAAGGTCGAAGGGGTTCAACGTTCTTCGTTGAATGGTCGTGCTTTGTTGGAGAGCTTTCTCCCATGTTCTCTCAATCCTTAATTGCCACTACTTTTCCAAAAAATGAATAGCCAACCAAATAAAATATTTTTATCTATTTAATTTGTTGGAAATCAATGCTCGCTTAATTAATTGGCAATAATAAATGGGTTGCATTGGAATAAATTATTCAAATTGGTGGATACCAAGGGTTGGAACAATTAATTAAGAGGGGTTAGCACAATTAATGTGGAGGAAGCTCAAGAGGCTCCTCCACATTAATGAGGGAGTTGAAGTGGTTTAGACCTTGGGTGGTCCCCACCACCATAACCTCTCATGGGAGGTTAGGCTCGGGTGTTACCCACTACCAAATTCCATATGGAGTGTGGTTACAACAAAATAAAATAAAACGTGTGTTTATTTTATTTTATTTTTTCCACAAAAAACCCAAAATATTTCTTTCACCCTCATCCAGCTGCCATCGAGGTGAAAGTCTTCTTAAGCGAATACAGGTGTTGCGAGTTCAACGATGCCCTCATATTTCAATTTTGATCACCAGTTAAAAAGATTAAAAAAAACCGCTCGCACGTTTACTGAACGTACCCAGAAAAAGAAGTTCGGAAATTCATTTCGGAAACTCCAGGCCTTGGAATCGTGCGCAGTAAATTTTCACGAACTCTTAAAATTCCTATTTATTTAAAAACAATTACATGGAATTTTAGAGTCTTTACAAATACTCCAGAAGAAAAGTCACATCCATGAGATACATTCTTAATGTCTGTGCACACTCAACCATTACATACAGGAGGGAAGTTCCCCTACATTTTTTTCAGCTCCATCATTTCAAATGAAGTATTCAACTACTAAGGAGGGGGGATTGCATGATGCTACACAAGGGGTAATCCAAAGGTGGAAAGTCTCTAAAAGTGAACTACTGCAAATATAGCCTTTATCAGTGCTAGAAAATTCCTTCTACAACTCTAAAAAAGTGCTATTAATCGAGTTGCTGATAAAAGGGGATACCTTTTATCAGTGCTAAAAAACACTAATAAAGACCCCTTTCATCAGTGCTAAAGAAAAGAGCAGATAAATGTGTCCTTTATTAGAACTATTTTTTAATGCTGATAAAAGTTAAAAAAATTAAAAAAAATAAAAAAATTTCTGCAATTCGGGTAGGGGCTTCAATAGTGCTTAAAACCCCCCCTTTAACAGCCTCCCCCCAGCCCGCATGAGCCAGCCAGCCCAACCCAGCCACCCCAGCCACCCCTGTCCTAGACTTTAACAGCAATATCCCCTTTTCCACCTACGTGTGCGCCCTGCCTCCCCCAAGATTCAAACCCAGAACCTCCTGCATGCACGCCTAAAGCTTTACCACTCCACCATATTTCTTTTTTTAATTTAATAATATTTCTATTTATTTATATATTAATTTAGATATATTTACTCATATATTAATATATATTTATATTAAAATATATATTTATATTAATATATATATATATTTAGTTATATTAATATATATATATATATAGTTATATTTATAAATTAAAATATGTATTCATATATTAATATATATTTATAAGATCAGTTTTGAATACATTTATAAAATATTCTTTTTTGTGAGTGTTTATAAATAAATAAATACATATATACAACACACACACACATATTATATGTGTATCTGTAAGTATAAAAATACATTTTTATATATTTAAAAATATTATATATTAATATATATATATATATACATATTTTTAGAATATATAGATAATATATATCAGTTTGTCAATACAGATGCACACAAATATTTATATACACGTACACATTATATAGGTATATAAATAATCATATATTTGTATTTTAAATAAAATGGATATTAGTTTTTTATTTAGATAAGGCTTATATACTGAGAAAATATTTTATAAGTCATTTCACTACATATCTTATATATTAAGTTCAAACGTTTTTTATACTTATCTAAAACATATTTAAAAAATATATATTATATTTATATCAATATAACTATACTTATATATTTATATATCAATATTTTTTTATGAAATATTTTTTTTAAAATATACACTTTATCAGCGCTAGGAAAAAAATGCTGATAAAGCCCCCTCCCCCACTTTTTCAGCACTACTAAAAAACACTAATAGGGGGTTTAATAGCACTAAAAAGCATTGATAAAGGGGTTGCCTTTATCAGTGTTGTTTTAGCATTGAAAAGACACCACTTTTATTAGAGACTTTTTTTAGTGTCGTTAAAGGGTGGCGCTGCGGAAGCCCAGTTTTGTGGAAGTGGTGGAACGAACCACATATGGTGGTTCTTGAGCAAGAAGCCACATCCCCTATAAGATGAAGGTTGATCCATTAACTTTCCAGTTGTGGAAAGTCAAACTACAGAACCCCCTGGGGATTATCCAAGGATTATCCCATTTAATATCATGCTTTATTTTCATAATTCTTTTTGTTTTTAATTTTTGTTTTTTTCTTGTATTAAATAAAATGGTAGTAGTTCTATGTGGAAATCATTCATGATCAAGGGGACAAACTCATTGGACTAATTAGAAAAAAACTCCCTAACTCATACTTTGTGGTTTCATTTACATTGAACATCAATTCTTTAAGACTGCTAATAATTAGTTTATATCTTGTAGGTTCTTGAATGGGGTAACCAAGGTTCCAATAGAAAGAAAAGGTAGGCTGCATTTGGATGCATTTAAATTTGAGAAGCTTCACATTCAAGGAAGTAATGATTTAATTTTTTATTTGTTTTTAATTTATTCATTCATATTTCATTTTACATGGAATTTATGTAATGACCCAGATTTTTCCATGTAATTGTTTTTAATTATATGGGAATATTATGAGTCTGTGAAAATTGACGGCGAGTGATTCTGAGGCCCAGAGTTCCCGAAAAGAATTTCTGTACATTTTTTCAAGTACGTTCATTAAACATGAGAGCGGCATTTTGTAAATTTTGAACCAGTGCTTGAAATTGAAATCCAAGGACATCGATGAACTCGCAGCCCCCATATTCTCTTAAGGATACTTCACCTTGATTGTAGTAGGTCGAGGGTGGAAGTTAGTTTTTCAGTCTTTCATGGGAGAAGGGAAAAAATAAATAAAATTTTATTTTATTTTTCTTTTGGAAACCTCCTTTTTGAATTGTGGAGGTGGGGAACACACAAGGGTGGTTGGGCAATTAAGGTTGGGCATTAAATGCCCAGTTACACAAATTATGTAACCACAACTCTATTTAATTAATAGGGTTCATTAAATATAAATTAATGAAACAACTTGTTAATGAAGAGTTATTTTATTAACTCTTCTAGAGAAAATTGAGGTTTGTTTCTCCGTTGGGGAAAGGGATAGGAGGCCTTAGAAGGGAGATCCTTTAATAAAGAAGATCCTCCAAATAATAACCACCCCTAACAAATAATGATGATGATGCTCGAACCCGGATCGGAAGCGTCTTGCAGGAGCAACGAAGGTCGATGTCACCATCATCATCTTCCTCCTCACCACACCTCCAATGGATGATCGAAGTAGAGGGTGTGTTTTATGATTGTTCTTTGAAGCTACATGTTGATTCCATCCTCTTGAACTATATGCTATCAGTCTAACACGGAGATTTCGGGCCAAAAAAACAGGTCCTGATCCCTCCATAAATTCTTTGTCATATGATTTTTTCTTCACCGGTGGTGGAAGGATGGCTACCGGCACACCGCCCGGCCATGTAGAATCGGGGTGGCGTGCATCCGTACTGCGGGTAGCTAAAGAGAATGAGGCCTGTCGACCATGTCGGAGGGTGGTGGTAATCGACACACCGCCCGAACGCATGAAACTGGGGCGGCACACGTCTGTGCCACCAGTAGTGGAGGAGGCTGTGGCCCGTCATCCATAGTGGAGAATGGGACAGTGGCCAAAACATCTGTCAGCCACGTGGAGAAGTGGCGGCACGCATCTACACCACCGGAGCTGGACACCGCGGCCGCTTGGCTGCGACAGAGATCAGAGGGCTACCGACATTCTTGACGACCGCGATGGAGTAGTGGTGTGCATCCACACTACTGGAAAGAGGGTTGGCTTTTTCAGCCGACCGCGTCACGCTGAGCGGGACCACACCGGCAGGTCCTGCTCGCCAGTAGGCACTAGCCGAACAGTCCACAGACCATTCAGAATACCGGGGGTGTATCCCCTGGTAGCGGCTAGGGAGAGCCCCGCCATGGCGGACCACCCCAGCCGAGCGGGTCGCGCGCCTCGGGCTGGGCCGCCCCTTTTATGGGATGGGCCAGTCCATGGCCCAGTGGGTTGAGCCTACTGCGGCCCAGCCCATCCTAGTCGTGTCGACCCGAACAGGGTTGGGTTGGGCCAAGTCAGTCCGACCGGGTCGGACTGGACCTATGCCCATCTGGACCCAAATACGTCATTGTTGACATATCATTAAAACTGGACATTCGTTTGACAAACCGTCTATGGCACCAGAATCCTTGAATTGAGACGGTTGTTTTGGTATACTCCACTTGAGTTTTGGTTATAGTTAGAGTACGACCGTGTTGGGTCGAACCCAAATCCAACCGGGCCCTCAGAACAGAAACGCGAATAACTTATAGATCGGAAGTCCGATTGATGTGCCTTCAGTTGTGTTGGGTCCCGGACACGTGCCTGTCATGGGGTGTGACAAAGAAAATATTACCTAAGTTAAAATGTAGTAGAGTGGTTATCCTAGGTTGTCTCCAGAGAGGAGTGCACAACAATTATGCCGTCACCTTAAAATAAGAGAAAGAAGTGAGGATGTTTTAGAAATTGATTGATTTTGAAAAGACAAGAGTGAAGGAAAGAGGTTCAAGAAAAGGATTGAGAAAAAATTGATAAAACAAGTAATTGAAACTATTATATGATAAGGGTGATTAGGTTAGATTTGGTTCTCCATTTTTAATTCTATCATAGTTCCAATTTATCCAATTCTCTTCTGCTAAACCGTTAAGAGTGAGAATCCACAATCGTTTCTTCTCACTCCCTTGGTCAATTAAAAATGTGAGAATAAACCTTACTAAAATCTTAGGTTGGTCTACTCTCCTTACAATGTGTAATAGAGTTGTAGAAAATACTCCCAATTATCTTAGGCAATTCCCAATCGGGTCTTGTTTATCCCAAGTAATCAAGAACATTCATTACTCCTCACACACGTACCGGTGATCACTGAGTACTTCACCACTAAGTCCTAGTCTATTACATCATTTATAAACCAAAACCTAGTGTAGGGAGATATTGATCATTGACCAAATATAAATTAACAACAAAATCTAAAATCAGATACAATCGTACATGATAATAAAAACTGTTATAGGAAATTGAAGCTGATTCACATAAGAGAAGAGGATTTTAAAACATTAAGAGAAGGAACTCATTAAATAAAACATGGAAAACCTCTTCTTCCCCAATCACACAGATGTTAACCCCACCATGGTAAGGGTAATTTTGACTAAGGGGGAAAAAGAATTCATTACAAAACTAATAAGTACAAAAGAGAGAAAACAAAAAACAGAAAATTGGGTGCTCCAGATTCTTTCCTCCAGAAGTTTGCCTCTGTTCTTCCCACCATCCGGCCAAAACTCATTGAGGTCCCTTCTTATAGAATGTTGTAAATGAAGTTTTCCATCGACCCTAAACATTTTAGAGTCAGTGGACACATTTAAAGAATGATATGTCCGAATCAATGAACAATACTTTTATGGCCGCCAAATACTGTTTCACCCACTCCACTTGGACGCACCCCAATGATGCCTTAATGAGATTCATATTTTATGAAAATTAATATGAACTGTACTGTAAAAGTCCTATGTCGACACCAGCTGGAATTACCTCATTATAAGGTCAGATGAAGGAGATATTCCATATTTAATAATTTGGGGTCCATTCTGCCTTCCAAACTGATTTTTCCACTTGATTGAATTTTATGTACCATTGGGTTTCGAATTGGGTCTTGGTCCAGAAGGAACATTTTAAGCCCACCAGTATAGGAATCCTAAAAAAACGATTCACTTCAATTGGACCCATATTATAAAAGTTATTCCCTAAAAACAAAAGCTATATAAAATTGACAATTTTACAGAATTACCCCATTTTCACATTTAAGCCCAAAATACACCAAAAACACATAAATGATGCAAATACACTCACATTGAATAATTGGGAGGGATTAAATCATTGAAAAAAATATAAATAATAATGAAAATATTAACTCTATCAATTCCCACACACTTATCACTTGGACTCCTAGAAAATTCAGAATCAAAATAAATTCAAAGTAAATTCAAAACACATATCCATGTGATCCACCAATTTGAAAACAAGAAACAAAATATATCATGCCTCCTCAAACTCTATTATTTCGTGTTCTTAATTTAGGACCATTCAATATATTTACTCTTCATTTATCCTCCCATGCACACAAAACACTTACCTAACTTTCATTATCTCTCATTACACAAATTTAAATTTTTTAGCAATGTCTTTCTCATCCAAACTCATACAAGGGTCACCATAGGCTTGATAAATTCCTACATATCCACCCACTGTGAGTCAAAGACATATGTTTATCATGAGTAATTGTTAATTTTTTTCTGTGGCTTTAGGTTGGTAGGATTTATATGTGAAAATTCTGAGGCTGAATGAAGAGGGCTTGGCTCTTTTTGAAGCAAAATTGCATTACTCTAATTTTCACAAAAGTATGGTCCTCTCTTCACTCCCCTTAGATGAAAATAAACTCCTTCTCTATGTAATATCAAGGAATTTTCTCATAGTTCATAATTTCATCAGAAAACATTTCAATCATCTCAAATATAATAGTTCTTGAAAGCTCCATAAAAGTCACAGCTTCCTTTTTACATTAGAAGCTCCAGAAAGGCACAGCTTTCAGCAGAATGATTTTTTTTGCAGCAATAACATCTCTTCAACATTTTTTTCACCCAAAGTATCCCCCAAAAAAGGTAGTACAATACAAGACATCTTCCTCCCCCCATGCTTATGTTCAAATAGATCATGCAATTTCACTTCAAGAGCAGGTTGGATAGGGAATATTGGCTTGTAATGTGTCTAACCTAACAGGATGTTCATGGCTTCAATGGGCTACAAGGATCAAATGATCAAGGTAGGCCATTATGAAAGGGATTATCTTGAAAAGGAGGCTTTCAAACCAATGAAATGCCTCAATCATTTAAAACACAAGTACCTCAAACCCTCAAGTTTTGACAGGAATAAATCAAATCCTGGTTAAATCAAGCATGATTTGGTTCTCTCAAGAAGTGAGGTGAATGTAAAGAATATGAAAATAACATGTTCAGAAGCCTCATGGGAATGTGATTTCAAATATAAATACAGTGATATGTGGCATGGGATTCAAAAAACAGTGTATTTTTCATGAAATTCCCAAAGAATTGAACTTGAAACAATGTCATTTTCAACATTCATTTAAGCTCAGTTTCAAGGAATAAGTTATTTCACTCATGGAGATGGGTTTCAAAAAATATCAATGATAATCATTTCAGCTCAAAAGTTTCAAAAACATAAAAAATTGAAAAATAAACACATAAAATTTTAAACACTCACATGTTTTTTAAAACAAATAGGAAAACAAACAACACATAAAAATCCTACACTACAAAGGTTCCCTCCCCCACACTTAAATGATGCAGTGTCCACAATGCATTCAACTGTATTTAACATGTAAGAATATTTTAAATTGAATCACAAAAATCATGAAAATATAAATGAGAGGTACAACCTGATGGATTTTATTGATAAACAGGTTGGAGGAGTGTAATCTCCTCCATTGGCTCTGATGGCATGGTCCCAAGGAATTTCTTCAATCTGTGCCCATTAACAGTGAATGGATCCTTCACTCCATCCTTCACAATCTGCACAACACCAAAAGGATATACATGAGTAACTATAAATGGACCTTCCCACCTGGAACAAAGTTTACCTGGCATCAGCTTGAGTCTTGAATTTAATAACAACACTTTGTCTCCTGGATGGAAGTCCTTTGGTTGGATCAGTTTGTCATGAGCCACTCTTGTTCTCTCTTTGTAAATCCTAGAATATTCAAATGCTTCCCTTCGAATTTCTTCGAACTCCTGTAATTGCAAACTTCTCTATTTCCCAGCACTTTCAAGATCCAGATTCATCTTCCTCACAGCCCAGTATGCCTTACGTTCCAATTCCACAGGTAGGTGACAAATATTCCCATAAATCAGCCTATATGGACTCATTCCAATTGGAGTTTTGTAGGATGTCATGTAAGCCCATAATGTGTCTTTTAACCTTTGGCTCTAATCCTTCCTATTTGGATTAACAGTCTTTTCCAAAATTCATATGATTTCCCTATTGGACACTTCAGCTTTCCCATTAGACTGTGGATGATAGGGAGTTGGTGTTTTATGATGCACCCCATACTTTTTCAACAAATCAGCCATTCTCCAATTAAAAAAGTGAGTCCCTTGATCACTAATGATGGATATCGTAACTCCAAAACAACAAAATATATTAGCCCTGGAAAAATCACAAACAACTTTAGCATCGTTAGTTCTGGTGGCTTTTGCTTCCACCCATTTGGAAACATAATCAACAGCAAAAACAATATAAGAATTTCCAAATGAAATTGGGAAAGGGCTCATAAAATCTATCCCCCAAACTTCAAATATTTCACAAAAATTATGTGGCTTTTGGGGAATTTCTTGACTTTTTGAAATATTTCCTGTAAACTAACATTTTTCACACTGTTTAAAAAATTCATGAGAATCGTTGAAAAGTGTTGGCCAATAAAGTCCAGATTCTAAAACCCTACTCGCTGTCCTTTGAGGTACAAAGTGGCCTCCACAAGCTAATGTGTGAAAAAACCTAAAGATTGATTCAATTTCATTTTTAGGCAAACATCTTCTGGTCATTTGGTCATTACAAGTCTTCCAAAGAAATGGATCATCCCAGATGTAATATTTAGATTCAGATTTTAATTTTTGAATTTGGTGAGAATTTAAATGATATGGGACCTGAGATGTTACCAGATAATTGACCATGTCAGCATACCAAGGTACTTCTCCTTCAATCAAGTACAACTGCTCTCCTGGAAGGCGATCATTTAGTGGTTCAGTGTCTGGAATTTCAACTTCAGCGGTGTTGGGTCGTCTACTTAAGTGATCAGCAACTTGGTTCTCAGATCCCTTCTTATCTTTGATTTCTATGTTGAACTCCTATAGTAGTAGCATCTATCTCACTAACCTTGGTTTTGCTTTATCCTTATTCATCAAGTACCTAAGAGCTGCATGATCAGAAAACACAATGACTTTAGTTCCAAGCAGATATGATCTAAATCTTTCTAAAGCAAAAACAACTGCTAAAAAATCTTTTTCTATTGTTGTGTAGTTTAATTGGGCCGCATCTAAGGTTTTCGAGGCATATGAAATGACTTGTGGCCTTCCCTCATTTCGTTGATAAAGGACAGCTCCAACTGCTTGGTTTGAAGCATCACAAAGTAGCTCAAATGGTTCTTCCCAATTTGGTGGGTGCATCACTGGTGGTGTAATCAATTTCTTCTTCAACTCATCAAATGCTTCCCTACTTGAACCTTTGAAATCAAAATCAGCATCTTTCAAATGTAATCTAGAGAGAGGGAGATAAATCTTACTGAAATCTTTTATAAACCTCCTGTAGAATCCTTCATGTCCTAAAAATGATCTAACATGTTTCACACAATTTGGGTAAGGAAAATAATTTATCACTTCAATTTTTGATTTAACAACCTCAATGCCATTCTTTGAAATGACATGAACAAGGAAAATTCCTCTCTCAACCATAAAATGACACTTTTCAAAATTCAAAACAAGGTTCTTTTCAATGCAGGTTTTCAAAAAAAATCCCAGATTTTTCAAACAATGGTCAAATGAATTTCCAAAAACTGTGAAGTCATCCAAGAAAACCTCAAAGAAATCTTCAATGTGATCAGAAAATATACTTACCATACACCTCTGAAATTTACCTGGAGCATTACACAATCCAAATGGAATCCTTTTGTATGCAAAAGTACCAAAGGACAAGTAAAGGTAGTCTTCTCTTGATCCTCGGGGGCAATGGGTACCTGAAAATAACCTAAAAATCCATCCAAAAAGAAATAATGAGTTCTCCCTGCCAATCTCTATAACATCTGGTCAATGAACGGGATAGGGAAATGATCTTTTCGAGTGACCTGATTCAGCTTCCTAAAATCGATGCATACTCTCCAGCTATTCTGAATTCTCACAGGGACTAATTCATTATTTTCATTCCTCACAATGGTTAGGCCAGTTTTTTTGGGACTACATGGATAGGGCTAACCCATTGTGAATCTGATATGGGATAGATGATCCCAGCTTCTAATAACTTATCAATCTCTTTTTTCACAACCTCCATCAGGGTAGGGTTCAGCCACCTTTGGGGTTGTCTGACAGGTTTGGAATCTCCCTCAAGAAAAATTCTATGTGAGCAAATTTTTGGGTTTATTCCTGGGATATAACCTAATCTTTACCATATTGCTTGGACATTCTCTCTCAAAAGCTCAATAAATTATTTTTATTGAGTTTCAGATAGATTATTAGCAATTATTACTGGTAATTTCTCCCCCTCCATAAGGTAAACATATTTTAAATCAGTGGGGAGTGGTTTTAATTCTAGATCAGGAGGATACTCAAGAGATGAAATTAAATTGAGGTTCTCCACTTCCAATGGTTTAACATCCTTCACACAAAAAATCATATCATCTTCATCATAATTTAACAAATTATCAACGAAATCAGATTTTACCTCTTCTTCCAACAGGAAATCAGAACCTCCAAGATTTTGGGAATCCATATGTTTAGTGATATATTTAATGGAAAAATTCTCTAATAATGACAAAAATTCATGAAACATACCTGATTCTTCAATTGGTTCTATTTCATCTTCATGTGAGAGTGCGAAGAGTGAATGATCATCTGATGGGTGCCTCATGGATTCAAAAATATTGAAGTGGACAGTGTTATCTCCAAACTCCATGGTAAGTATCCCTTCATGGACAATGATGATGGTTTTGGCCGTCTTAAAGAATGGTCTCCCAAAAATGATGGGTGAGTGTGATGGGATCCTATCATCTTCCATATTCAACACATAAAAGTCAGCAGGGAATAAAAGATCTTTGACTTTTACCAGGACATTCTTCAGAACTCTTGTTGGGAAAACTGTGGATCTATTTGCAAGCTGGACCACCACTCTTGTGGGCTTCAAGTCTCCCATCTGCAAAGAATTATATACTGAGTGAGGCAATACATTAAGTGATGCACCTAAATCACACAAAGAATTAGAGAAATTTAATGAACCAATGGTGCATGGAATAGAAAACGTCCCAGGATCTTGACATTTGGTTGGAAATTGTGGTGTGATAAGGGCTGAGACGCTTCTTCCCAAAATGATCCTCTCATTCCCTTGAAGTCTTATTTTCTTGGTTAAAATATCCTTCAAAAACTTAGCATAATTTGTAATTTGTTTGAGTGCTTCAAGCAGAGGTATGTTGATTTCCACTTTCTGAACGGTGTCCAGAATTTCTTTTTGCAGTGCTTCTTCTTGTAACCTCTTTGATTCAATAATCCTTGATGGAAATGGTGGTGGTATATCTTTCTTCTCCCTTTGTTGCATTTGAAATGGTGTTTCTGGTTTCTTCCTTCTTGGCCTATCATTATCATCCTCCTCTTTCTTATCTTCTTCCCGATGCATTTTTATAGAATTTTCATCATTTCTAACTTCATTCTCACCCAGATAAGTTTTTCTTGTTTCAGGTTCAATGGTGGATGGTGGTTGGAGTTATTTTCCACTTCTTGTAGTTATAATACTAACATTCTCTTTTGTGTTTGGGATTGTTTGGGAAGGGAGGTTACCTGAATTTTTGGTCAGAAAGTCCATGAGACTTTCAAACTTGTTGGACAAATATTTAACAGTTTCTTTCAGTCCTTCAAACTTAGATTTTTGTTGGTTTTGAATTGGAGGTTGTGAACTGGTGGATGGTTTCTCATAGGGTCTTTGGATATTGGTTGGTTTTTGGTTAGAAGGCTGGTAATAAGATGGTTTTTGTTGAAATGGTGGTGGATTCTTGAATTGATTTTGGAATGGTGGTTGGTTTTGAAACTGGTTTTGGTATGGGGGTCTACCTTGATTCTACTAATTTTCAAATCCATATTGGACTTGGTTAGGCTCTCTCCATCCTTGATTTTTCTGGAACTGCCTTGGCTGAAATGTTGTTGCACATGTTTCCATTCCCTGTATTTCAGAACATTGGTCAGTAAAATGATCAGGTGATGAGCATAAACCACATACCTTAGTTGGCGCTTGTTGGTCACTAACTTGCTTCAAGGCCATCTGTCTCACCAAACTAGTAAGCTATTCAATCATAGTTTATAATAAGGGTGATGGATGAGAAGTGTGTACCTCATGAATACCTCTTTTTCCAATACCTCTTGTTCCAAATTGCTGCGAGTTTTGGGAAATCTTCTCAATCAAGCCCTTGGCTTCTTCTGGTGACTTGTCAATCAAGGATCCTCCAGATGATGCATCAAGAAGGTTTCTGTCGTTGTCCAGTAGTCCCTGATAGAAGAATACATTAAATTAGTGTTCCTCAATGGCTTGATGTGGACAGATGGCACATAGCTTCTTAAATCTCTCCCAGTACTCATAAAGGGTTTTCCAGATGATTGTCGTATGGCGTAGATTTCCTTCCGAATGGTTGTGCTTCTAGAGGTGGGGAAGAATCTTTGCATAAAACATCTTACCTGGTCATTCCAGTCATGTACGTCTCCTGGTTGTAGGTTTTACAACCATTCTTTAGCAGCTCCATCCAATGAAAATGGAAATTCCTTCCTCTTTACCTGCTCCTCGGTAATTCCACGGGGTCTGAAAGTTGAGCAAACATGTGTGAACTCTTTAATGTGTTTGTTTGGATCTTCACCTGCCAAACCATGAAACTTTGGAAGCAAAGGAATCATGATAGGTTTCATTTCAAAATCATTTTGTAAAACTGGCATGGAAAGTTGATTGTTTTGATTAAGGAATTGTGGTGCACAGAGGTCTCTAAGTGTTTGGTTTTGATTTTCAGCCATGATGACAGGCTCAGAGTGGACACTTGAAGTTTTACTTGAGTCTTCAAGGGGAACTTCCTCAAATTCATATTCCAAATTAATTTTTCTAAGTCTATTCAACAAGGTCCTTTCAATTTCAGGATCTATGGGTAAAGGTTCAGTTTTTGAGGTTCGAGTCATGCAATTTTGAAGAGAAAATATGAAAAGAGAGAAAAGAAAAGAAAAGAAATGTTGGCGCTACCTCCCCGGAAATGGTGCCAAGTTTTGACACGTGTCTGTCATGGGGTGTGACAAAAACAAATATTACCTAAGTTAAAATTCCGCAGAGTGGTTATCCTAGGTTGTCTCCAGAGAGAAGTGCACAACAATTACGTTGTCACCTTAAAATAAGAGAAAGAAGTGAGGATGTTTTTAGAAATTGATTGATTTTGAAAAGACAAGAGTGAAGGAAAGAGGTTTAATAAAAGGATTGAGAACAAATTGATAAAACAAGTAATTGAAACTATTATTTGATAAGGGTGATTAGGTTAGAGTTGGTTCTCCATTTGTAATTCTATCATAGTTCTAATTTATCCAATTATCTTCTGCTAAACCGTTAAGAGTGAGAATCCACAATCATTTCTTATCACTCCCTTGGTCAATTAAAAATGTGAGAATAAACCTTACTAAAATCTTAGGTTGGTCTACTCTCCTTCCAATGTGTAATAGAGTTGTAGAAAATACTCCCAATTATCTTAGGCAATTCCCAATCTGGTCTTGTTTATCCCAAGTAATCAAGAAAATTCACTACTCCTCACACACGTACCGGTGATCACCGAGTACTTCACCACTAAGTCCCAATCTATTCCATCATTTATAAACCAGAACCTAGTGGAGGGAGATATTGATCATTGGCCGAATATAAATGAAAAACAGAATCTAAAATCAGATACAATCGTACATGATAATAAAAACTGTTATAGGAAATTGAAGCCGATTCAAATAAGAGAAGAGGATTTTAAAACATTAAGAGAAGGAACTAATGAAATACATCATGGAAAACCACTTCTTTTCCAATCACACAAAATTTTACCCCACCATGGTAAGGGTAATTGTGACTAAGTGGAAATAAGAATTCATTACAAAACTAAGAAGAACAAAAGAGAGAAAACAAAGAACAGAAATTTTGGTGCTCCAGATTCTTTCCTCCAGAGGATTTCCTCTGTTATTCCCACCATCCGGCCGAAACTCACTGAGGTCCCTTCTTATAGAATGTTGGAAATGAAGTTTTCGATCGACCCTAAAAATTTGAGAGTCATCGGACACGTGTAAAAAATTATATGGCCGAATAAATGACCATTACTTTTCTGGACGCCAAACACTGTTTCACCCACTCCACTTGGACACACCCAAAAGATGCCTTAATTAGATTCATATTTTATTAAATTTTAATATGAACCGTCCCTTGAAAGTCCTCTGTCGACACAAGTTGGAATCACCTCATTCTAAGGTTTTCTGAAGTAGATATTCCATATTTAATGAAGTGGGGTCCATTCTGCCTTCCAAACTGATTTCTCCACTTGATTGAATTTTCTGTACCATTGGGTTTCGAATTGGGTCTTGGTCCAGAAGAAAACTTTTAAGCCCACAAGTATAGGAATACTAAAAAAATGATTCAATTCAATTGGACCCATATTATAAAAGTTATGCCCGAAAAACAGAAGCTATATAAAACTGACAATTTTACAGAATTACCCCATTTTCACATTTAAGCCCAAAATACACCAAAAACACATAAATGATGCGAATACACTCACATTGAATAATTGGGAGGGATTAAATCATTGAAAAACATATAAATAATAATGAAAATATTAACTCTATCAAAACATATAAATAATAATGAAAATATTAACTCTATCAGTCCCTTATGATGTGGCAGAACTTTTTGGATACTTCTTCGTGGGACTTCGTGGAAGTTGAAGTATCGACTGAGGGATTGAGGATCAAAACCTCCCAGAATCAATAATGCTTAGTGCGGGAACCCTGTGGATGGTTGTACTTGAAGAATCTTTAGATCCTATGTGGGTTAGCGCTCAATGATCTTGTGTGGGTCAGCGCATACCGATCTTATGTGGTTCAGCACTCAGTGATCCTGTGTGGGAAATCGCATACCGATCCTGTGTGGGTGATCTCTCAGTTATCCTATGTGGGTCAGCGCTCAGCGATCTTGTGTGGGTCAGCGCATACCGATCTTGTGTGGGTCAGTGGTTAGCGATCCTGTGTGGTTCAGCGCATACCGATTCTGTGTGGGTCATCTCCAGATCCTATGCGGGTCAGCTTCAGATCATGTGTGGGTCATCTTCGATTTTGTGTGGGTCAACAACAGAGCTTCTCGATGAACTAAGATGTCCTAGAAATACAACTAATCATCTATACTACCATAATTAAGTTATACCTGGTGTGAGATGAGAACTTACCTTCATGGTGATACCATTGTGGTATTCTTCTGTGTGGATTTACCTTTGTTGTGCTTACCTTTGTGGTGTGACATTCATGGTATTCTTTCCTTCATGGAATAGTTGAGCATTTTGAAAGAGTTGGGCCTTGTGTTTCCTCATGAAATAGATGGGTATACTTGATAACTTAGGTATATGTATGGGCATATACCTAAGTATGGTTGACTATTGTTTTCATGATTTTTGGTTTATCCATATTGGTTTTTGAGAAGCCTTAAGGGGTCTCGGGGTCCCTACTGAGTATCGTTATACTCACCCCAACACGGGCTACACCTGCACCTTGTTATGTCTTGTGCAGACGACAGAGAGCGTTGATCGGTGTCAAGGGTACCAAAACTGGAGGCTACACGGAGGTGGATCTTAGATGAGGTGTACTGCAGAGATGACTATTCAAGAGTTGTACCTACCCTTCAGGTAGGATCCTTGGAAGGTGTTCGCAGGATCTGTTTTTCAGTTTTACTTGTACTTTCCAGTTGGGCTTGTATTTTGGCCCCCTTTACATACTGTACACACTCTTCTTACTATACCGTTTTACTTTGTGCTCGTATCTTGTTGTGTGCTTGGCTGTGAGAGTTTATAGGTTATAAAGGCAATGCCATCCTGGTTTTAGGGATATGAGTTTCTGGTACTAGTTGCTAGCCCCTGGCCTATTGAAGGTGGGCTTGGGGTAGTCACGACACAAGCCCCATGGGATAGGTCATGACAAATTGGTATCAAAGGAGTCGGTTCTACTGGAGAACTTGAACTATGATCTTGTGATTCAGAAATAGTGTAAGTGTGATGAGTGTGGGTTTCATTTTCAGGAATCTATTATTGGTGCGACGACTGACGTATCCATACACTAGGACCCTGACTTCTGATTTTTGACTCATTACACAAAAACACTAACTGTGTGTGTGTTTTTGAAAAAATTTCTTTATGATCTCTTGAGTAATATCACCAGGTATAACTTATTGACCATGGAACACCATTTTCTTTCTGGGATGCCTCCACGAAGACAACCATCCAGGGTTCCAGTTAGAGTACGTGATGAAAGCCCACTGAGCGACGAGGCTTTGATGCAGGGCCCCCTTATAGATGTAGTACCACTGGGTGGTGTATGAGAGGCCCATCTACCCGTTGGGCAGCAGATGCCACCAGCCCCAGCAGTAGAGGTTGCACGCCGCTTGAGTTTGTTACATGATTTCCAGCACCAGTGGCCACCAAGGTTCCAGGGAGAGATAGATCCACAGGCGGATAAGGACTGGCTGGAGGTTGTGGTTAGAGTTTTTCTACCAGTAGGGACACCAGCTGATCTCATGGTTATCCTTTCCGCCAGTCTTTTTCAGGTAGCAACGGTCAGATGGTGGAGCTTGATGCTCCAGGTTCATGAAGAGGTGGCCCATGTCTGGGCAGACTTCAAGAGCATTTTCAGGGAAGAGTATATCATCGTGACCCAATTCTCAAGGCATATACAGAAGCTTCTCCACTTGTAGTAATGTAGCATGACTGTGGCTCAGTATTCAACGACGTTCACCGGCCTCTCGCGCTACTCCACTAACATAGTGCAGGACCCTTTCTTCAGGGTTTGGACCCTTGAGTAGGGGATCAGACGAAATATTAGAGCTCAAATGATTTCTCTCAACATTCCAATGTAGGTGAGGGTGTTAGAGCGATCACTCTTAGTGAAGAGTTTCCATGCTGAGCAGTCACCCGCAGCGAGACCCACCACCGGACGCTATGTTGCAGAGACATCTACCGATGGTAGCAGATAGGTGAAAAAGAGGTCAAAGAGGACAAGACCTATAGTTGGACAACCACTAGATATAGGGTCAGTTATATGGGGATCTCAAGATAGAGAAGGATCGGTGAGGAACATGTAGTGTTACTCGTGCGGTGGGAAGGGTCACATGGCTCACGACTGCCCGACCCACTATACGGATGACCAGCAGATGGTCGAAGGACCTCCTGGGCAGAGGCGAAGATTTGATCGAGGATGTCCACAGGAAGGAGGTGGATGTGGTAGAGGAGCAGGTCGTGCAGCAGGCTGTCGGTGGTGATTCGAGGTTCTACCGCCACCACTACAAGGTGGTCCACCCCGACCACATGGATGAGGGGGATGGGGACGAGGTCAGCTTTAGGCAGCTGAGGCCTACGACCACGATGCTCCGTAGATGATACGAGGTACGATATGTGTCTACTCCACCTTAGTTTAAGTACTTATAAACACAAGTTCCAGTCATTCTTTTATTTCCACAACCCTCGTTCAGATCTCGGAGATTCTGGTGGAGTCGTTGGGTCAATCCTTGCAGCTAGAGACTCCTACGGGAGAAGATTCGATGAATATGCACTGGTGCTGGCAGTGTGAGCTTACTTTAGGAGGCGATAGCTTTGGTCGGGATCTTCTAGTAGTGGCGTTTAGGCCTTACAATTTCATCTTGGGTATGGATTGGTTATCTATAGTCGATGCTCATATTAACTGTATTAGGTGCAAAGTGCGGTGTGTCTATGAAGATGAGACCAAGTTTTTCTTCACTGGAGAGAAGGGAACATTTGCAGCAAAAAATGGACTTACCTAGAGGAGGGTATAGCTGATCAAAGATTATTTGGATAGCCTTACCCTCAGAGTAGTTGATGATTAGAGTCTGAGCTATTCTATAGTGTTGGACCAGTACACTGATGTTTTCCCTGGTGATGTTCTAGGTTTACCTCCTCACAGAGAGGTGGACTTTTACATCGACTTGTACCATAGGTTAAAACTAATATCTACACCAGCATATCGGATGGATCCCATGGAGCTACAAGAGATACGAGTACAACTAGAGGACTTGCAAAGTTATGGGTTCATTTGGCCAAGTGTTTCTCCTTGGGCAGCCCCGGTTTAGTACGCCAAGAAGGTGGATGGGAGTTTGAGACTATTTGTGGACTATTGGCACCCGAACCATGCGACCATGATGAAAAAGTACCCACTCCCTAGGATTGATGATATTTTTGATCTGTATAAGGGAGCATGATGGTTTTTGAATATATACCTCAGATCAGGCTATCACCAGATCAGGTTACGAGATGAAGATGTGTAGAAAACAGCCTTCAAATGTCGGTATGACCATTATGAGTTCTTAGTTATGCCATTCGGCATGACTAATGCCCCAAAAGTGTTCATGGGACTCATGAACAGGATCTTTCATCCATACCTCAATCGGTTTGTAGTAGTCTTCATTAATGACATCATGATTTACTCAGAAATGTATGTGGAGCATGCATGTCATTTGAAAATAGTTTTGGACACACTCTGAGAGCACTAGCTTTATTGTAATCTCTCGAAGTGCTAGTTCTGGATCCAAGAGGTTCACTTTCTGGGACACGTCATCTCGGGGGCTAGATTTGTAGTAGATCCAGTGAATATTGAGGTTGTGATTTCTTGAGAGCCACCCAAGACTATGACAGAAGTGTGTGGTTTCCTAGGTTTGGTGGGCTACTACTGGAGGATTATGTCTGACTTTTCTAGAGTTGTGACACCCTTATCAGCATTAATGAAGAAGGGAAAAACCTTCCTGTGTTTAGAGAGATGTCAAAGGAGCTTCCAAAAGATGAGGTAAGGACTGACAAGTTCCCCCATATTGAGGCTACCAGAGGAGGGTGCTGGGTATGTATTCTACTATGACGCATTAGGGACTGGGCTCGGATGTGTCCTGATGTAGGAGCGAGCAGTGATCACGTATGGTTCTCGACAGCTGAGACAGTATGAGTAGAACTACGCTACCCATGACCTGGAGTTAGCAGTAGTGGTATTCTCTATGAAGATGTGGTGAAATTACTTTATGGGAGAACATTTTACAGTCTACTCTGATCACAAGAGTCTTAGGTATATCATCTCTCAGAAGGACCGGAACCTAAGACAATGGCATTGACTTGAGTTCATCCAGGACTATGAATTCGAGATAGTCTATACTCTAGGGAAAGGGAACATAGAAGCAGATGCACTCATCAGGAGATCTGGTATATAGATGATGTGTGAGGAAACAAAGTAGCTAGCCGCTTTGCGGATATCCTATGTGGATCGAGATGGAGCATCTTATCTTCATTCTCTGACAGTCACTCCCCCACTCCTTCAGCGATTCAGGGAGGCGTAGCTTAGGGACACTGACTACAAGGTTGGACGTGCTCAGATATCCATAGGACAGGCACCTGATGGTTTTTCTGAAGGTGGTGAGCACTTCATCCTCTTCAGAGGACGTACTATGGTACCTGTGATGCTACAGGAGGAAGTATTGAGGGAATTACATACGTCCCCTCTAGCGGTACATCCAAGAGTGGAGAAGATGTTCTAAGACCTTTAGAGTCAGAACTGGTGGCCGGGAATGAAGAAAGCAGTGGCAGATTTTGTCTCACGGTGCCTCACTTGTAAGAAAGTGAAGGCAGAGCACCAGGTTCCAGCGGGCTTAGTTCAACCACTAGTGGTGCTGGAGTGGAAGTGGGATGGAATTTCCGTGGACTTCATGACAAGACTTCCATGAAGGACCAAGGGTCATGATTCTATCTAGGTGATCGTTGCCGACTCACCAAGTCATCCCACTTCCTACCTATAATAGAGAAGAGAACAGTAGAGATCTTGGGACACCTCTACATGCAGGAGATTGTATGGCTTAATGGAGTGCCATCTACGATTGTCTCTGATCGTGATGCTTGTTTCACTTCCTGCCTATGGAAGGGGTTATAAGAGGCGTTTGGGACACAACTTCAGTTGAGAATTGCCTTCCATCCTCAGATGGATGGTCAGGCAGAGTGGACCATTCATACCCTTGAGGACATGTTGAATGGTTGTGTCCTAGATTTTGGACACAGTTGGGAGGATCACTTGCCTTTGGAGACATTCGCATAAAACAACAGTTATCACTCCACTATCAGTATGGAACCATTTGAGGTATTGTACGGATGACCTTGCAGATCAACTCTATGTTGGACTGACCTCGGGGAGTCAGCACTCATGGGACCATAGATGGTACGGGCTACCACAGAGAAGGTGAAGATCATCCAAGAGTGAATGAAGACTACAAAGAGCAGGTAGAAGTCTTATTATGATAGGAGATAGAGACCTCTTGAATTCAAGGATGGTGACCATGTCTTTCTATGGGTTTCACCTAGATGAGGTTTGTGGAGATTTGGCCGGGGTGGAAAGTTATCTATGAGGTTTATCGGTCCCTTCCAAGTCCTCAGTAGAGTTGTAGAGGTGTCTTACCACTAAGATCTTCCACCTCAGTTGCACCAGATGCACGATGTTTTCCACATATCTCGGAAGAGGAGACACAGACATGATCCTTCGCACATCAATGACTGTGGCAAGATGGACATAGATGATGGAGCGACGTTTTCAGGTGTTATAATAGAGATTGAGGATCGACAGGAGAGAGTCCTTTAGGGGCGGTTGAAACCTCTGGTGCGTGTACGTTGGCTGCACGGGAACCTCCAGGAGAGCACATGGGAGTGGGAGGCTCAGATCCGTGCTCAGTACCCCCACCTTTTTATCTAGTTTGTGTTGTGGATTTTGGGGATGAAAATCCCTGAGTTGGGGAGAATGTAAAGACATTGATTTTTCCATGTAATTTTTTAATTAAATGGGAATATTATGAGTCCAAAAAAATTAATGGCGCGAGATTCTAAGGCTCGGAGAGCATGGAATGAATTTCAGAACATTTTTTTGGGTACGTTCAGTAAACGCGTGAGAAAAATTGTGTAACTTTTGAACCGGTGGTTGGAATTGAAATACGAGGACACTTATGAACTCTGGGTGCCAATATTCGCTTAAGGAGACCTTAAACTCGACCATAGTAGGTCGAGAGTGGAAGTTAGTTTTTCAGTTTTTTGAGGGAGAAGAAAAAAATAAAATAAATAAAATTTTATTTTTTGTTTTTGAAGCCTCCTTTTGAATTTTTGGGGTGGGTACCTGTTGGCGCCAAAATATTGGATGCAAAGAGAAGAAGAAAAAGAAGCCCGTGCGCGGCCTCGTGAATCGCCGCCGTGGAGGACACCCAAGCACCACGGATGCTGTGAAGCGACTGAAGCGGTAACGCTCCGCAAAATCCCTAAATTTTATGGCCTGCTGCGAAGCCACAGAGGCGGTAATGCTCCGCGAACACCCTGATGTTCACGAGCCAGCCGCGAAGCCCTAGAGGCGGTAACGCTCTGCGAACACCCTGACATTCGCGAGCCCGCCACGAATCCCCAGAGGCAGTAACGCTCCACGAATGCCCTGACGTTCACGGCCTGACTTGAAGCAGAGGCGGCGGTAACCCTCTACGAACCCGGTTGACATTCGCGCCCCACCGCAAAGCAACCGCATCCCCTTTGCGCTGCGTGAGCTCTACTTCGCGGCACCCCTGGCCTATAAATACTGGGATCCCCCTGATCCCTGGAAGATAGACAATCCAAACTTTCAGCTTCCCAGCTCCCGAATCGTGAATCACCCTTCGCCCTGGGAGTCATGAGCTCCGTGAGGTATTTTTGCTTCACGAGAAGTCTTTGCCTTGTCTCGTTTTGAGCCCCTCATCTGAGAGGGATGCCATTTGTAAATCCCAAGGGCCATCGCGAAGGAAGGGGATCCCCAAGGGGACCCAGGCAGCCACGGAGCATTCATTCTTCACGAAACACTCATCTTGTACATTTGATCCATATGCCAAGGCAGGATCACTGTACTTCACGAAGCACATTGCTGAGCAGCACCATGTGTTGTGAGTCACCTCCTCTTCACAAGGAAGTGCTCCGCGAATGCTATTCCACTTCGCGAAGCACCTCCCATTTGCACCCCTGCCCCATTCTAAGGCCAAGGCACTTCACTTCATGAAGCACACCCCTTCGCAAGTGTTTTCCACTATAAAGAGCACCCAAGTCCTATAAGTCCCCTACCTGTGAACCCCTTTTCTTGGCAATTCCTCTTCCCATGCAACCCTCCAGGCTTGCATGATGTGATTTCCAAGTCCCATGGATGACACCACCCGTAACATTTCTTTGCCTAATGCTTCTTCGCATAGGCACGCTAATGGCTATTGCTTCTTCCCATAGCCATGATAACGTGGACCCGCGATGGTTCACCCTGCGACCCCCCTTCTGTAAGATCTTGTCGATGCCTTCCCTCCCACAAGGAGTAGAGGGTACCGGTTATGTAATTCATAGGGGTGCGGAGTAAGCCCACCTCATCCGAGCTGTAGGATGTTAAACTGCCATGCTCCTCATCCTCAACACATGACTCTAAACTGTGACCTGACCCCATGCCTCGCACCAGGGTCCCCCCAGCTCGGGCATTCTTTACGCCACTTATCTCCATCGGAATGGAATCTACCTTACATGGAATGAGATCCTCCCTTTTGGAGTGGTGTTTTTCCACAGGGGAAGGGATCCCTCAGAGCGTAATCCCCTAGCCTCTCTTGTGGAAGGTATCACCCATGCACCTCAGTACTTTCCCACTTCCTCAGTTCCAAGGTCAGTGAAAGTCGTGATCGGGAAGTCATGAACCTCCTTTATTAGGTCTCAAATCCCTCTCCTGATGCGCTTTGTCACACCCCGGGACTCCACCCTGGAGTAAGTCCCGGCACCATGGGACGACTAACTCGTAATCCCCTCCTCGTTTCCCATGGACGCACCCTTCATGGTGTGATCGTCAGGTCCCTGCAACCTCTTGTTTCTCACACCGAGCATGACTCATGTGGGCTTAGAGTAAGCACTGACCTTGACCCCCACCTCAAGAGAACTATGGGGACTTTGATCCTTGCTAAGGCATTGTACGTAGGAAGCCTCCACAAGGTTCAATCCCACCACTCACTCATTTCTTCACTTCAAGTTCCACCCTCGTCCAGCATGACGTTAAACTGTATGCCCTCATCCCACATGACGCAAAACTGCATTTCGGTCTAGTGGTAAGACGTTGTGACCATCATGAACTATGAGGACTTTGATCCATGTCAAGGCATGGTATGTAGGAAGCCTCCACGAGGTTCAATCACACCACCACCTGGACCCCTGTTCCTCCTTCACGTCGGCCTTCCGGAATCCAACCTGAACTACGCGGTCTTTGATCCGTGTCAATGCATGGTATGTAGGAAGCATCCATGAGGTTCAAGCCCACCACCACCTGGACCCCTGGTCCTCCTTCACGTTAGCATTCCGGAGTCTAACCTGAACTATGTGGTCTTTGATCCATGGTAAGGCATGGTACATAGGAAGCCTCCTTGAGGTTCAATCCCCACACCATTTGGAACAAGGTCCTTCTCCATGTCAATTCTCCAACACGCCTTCGTCCCGGATGATGTTAAACCACATCCTAGTGCAGCGATAAGCCATTATGGTCCTTCCATCCAGTTGTTCTGATTCCCCTTTGTGTCATCACAACAGCCCATTCAATTTGAACTACGTGGTCTTTTATTCGTGCTATTTCATGGTACGTAGGAAGCCTCTATGAGGTTCAACCCCACCTGGACCCCTGGTCCCCTCACGTCGATTCACTGACCTCATATCCTCGGGCAGCCTCAGATTGTAAGCCCCCATTCTATACCGAACTACGCAGACTTTGATTCCCTTCCAAGGGGATACATATGAAGTCTCTTCGAGGCTCAATCCCATCACCACCACCATCTCTACGATGGCCCCCATTTCACTCACCTTCCACTCCATGCAATTCTCCATCATGCACCCTGATTCTGACCCGGGCTGCCACATACCGGTGAAATCATGCCACTCCATTCCCTTCCATAGCATTCGGGAAGCCGCCCACGGGCTGGCTCCAACTCTGGTGTTCCCCTCAAGGGGGGGGGGATTCCTTGAACTGATCCACTCCAGTTAGTGTTCTGATCTACCCAACCCGTCTCCATTGGACGTTAAACTTACGACATACCCCATGTTAAACATGGGAAGCTGAGGAAAACCACATATACATGCCTATGGAATACAATACCCCGTGTTCGACGTGGGACACCTCGGGAATCCGCGCCCTTAAGAAGCCCTATAATAAGGGACCAACAAAATACATGACAATCACCCAGTGTTCAGACACGTTAATGATGCCTCGACGTGACTACTCCCCCAACTGAAGGTAGCTATCCTGACCGAACCCTTTGGAATTTCCTGACAGAAGCAGTGTAATTAACCGGCGTCCATGAAAAGATGGCACTGGGAAGTGTTTCACGAACAACGTATTAAATCTATGAGGGAGACCTGGACTAGGTGATGAGTTTTGAGGAGGAATCCACAGAAGGAAGGACCGACATCCCATCATCCCGTTTCGATCAAGGAGCAGATGTCCCTGAATAAGGAGCGGATGTCGCCCGCCTTTGGAAAGAGGGAATGCGGGGCATCGAGAATGCCTCTCCTGTCGCGCCCAAGCGGACGGACGCACGCGCCCCGGCGAAAGCGTCGGAAATAGAAATGGTGAACCTGAAGTGAAATTCTTCTCTTTAATATGGAGATCAGTAGCACTTGAGACATCATTATATTGACATGTTACTGGATTCAGATACCCAGCACTGAGCCCCGCTAAGCAAATGGTGGGCCTGGCGTGAAACTCACCGGAAGTTGGGGCAGTAGAACGTAGGGCATTCTGTTCTGCAACGTGTTGGAGTGGATTCCTCTCACCAACCACGGAAGACGGAATGACGCTGGGGAACTGGTTGTCGATCTCTTTTCTTCGCAGTTTTGATGAGTTGTCCTTCCTGCTTCTAAGGAATCAGGTTGCTACTATCGGAACATTATCACCGCCCACCCGCCTACGCTGGGGTAGAGGTGATACCAGCACAGATGCTCTGCATGGCTCCAATGTCGCCACAACGACATCTACATCTATGAATGCAGGATGCCAATATCTCTTTTCTCCATTAGAGATTGTCCAACGCAGGGTGATCAATGACCTCATACGTTGTTGTGAGGAGGATGGAATAATCCCAACTCGGGATATGGCATTCCTGGACCTGGAGGAATCCAGGCCCCGCCGTCAACACTGCCTGCGAGGGTCGTGCAGGGAGCCCCTACTCCCCACCCCAACGTTCAATTGTTTCTGGAGCCTATCCCTGGAACGCATCGACGACTCCCTTCCTTATGCTGATGATGTGGGCGATGTCTGGATCAGCCCATCCGGGGCCCAGGTCCAAGGACTCCAGGAAAGGGCCCCCACTCTGCCGCGTCAGCACCACCGTTCGGCTTTTCCAAATGAGCAGGGAGGCTATGCCCCTACACCACCTACACTGGCTCGTCTGACCCGATGCCAATGTCGGTCCCGAGATGAGGATGCCCATCAAGGGGTGTTAACGCCAACATCTACTGTGGAACAAGCCACCACCGACGTGCATCATGAATCCCCTACACGCACTGAGCAGGGGAACTTCTATGACCGACTAGGATCGAGGCCCCAACCGCCCCATGGGCATGCTGGGTTGACACTCCAGGTCGCAGGCCTGAGTGGTGATCATCGCGAACCAATTCGTGGTGATGTCACCTCGTACGGAGGGCCTCCCCATACCACCCCTCCACAGAGCATTGGCCTTCCCCTCCCTAAAGCTCTTCATGGAGGTATGCCTCGAGCTACCCCATCCTAAATGAAGACTTGCCCCGCGACAGTTTTACTCGGCGCAGAAGCCTCTCCCGCGCCCACCACACAGGGAATGGAGTTCCTCCTCCTTCCCCCGACCATCGATGTGAAGGTATTTCCCATCTGGTCCCTCTCCAACATGGGGATCCTCCCTATGTCCTCGCTTGAACTAGCGAAGATCCTCCTCGCCCTAGAAACCTGAGGGGTGGAGGTCAGCCTTACTCCACACGCGTCAAGCATGGAGGTCCTCCCCATGCTCCTACTGGTTCCAACAGAGGTTCCGCCCACATGAGTGTTGTTCATGGAGGTCCTCCCCATGTACCCTTTGACATCTGCCCCGGTGCCCCTCACACCCTAGCCATCTCAAGTAGAAGTCCTCTCCACCACGATGTCATCACGACCCCGCGACTACATGTCAAGAATCAGAATTGTCCTGAAGAGCCATCCAGGGGTAGGAGAGCGGGTCATCGCCGCCACAAGAAGAATACTGGGAAGGCCCAGGTGGAGATCAAACCAGCCCGCTTCTCTGATTCTGAAGCAGAATTCTACTCAGCAATGGGGCCTTCTCCCCGCTCCTCTGTGTCAAGGACCGGGGCAGGAACATGGCATGTCAGCCTCATTCTTCCTGAATGTGAAGTCCACCGGATTCCCACCTATCTTCGCAGGTATATCCAGGAGGAGGAAATTGTGGAAATCTCGCAGGTTCCTACCATGCAATCACCACCGTCATCACCGAAAGTGCCCTCTACCTCTACCAGAGATCACATAGATCTATTTTGGGGACCAACGACGATAGAGAAATGGTGCGACCCATTACTAGTGATCGCAATCCCTTCACCAGATGTTGTCATGGTCAACCCATCGTATCGTGACGTTGTGGTTAGGTCACCTCACTCCTTGGAGGATGACCCGGAATTTAGCGGTCAGTCAGCTCGTTCGCCGTATTCTCCGCCGCCAAACTTACTATCCCAACGGTCCGCCTCGGTACCACTACCGGTTCCTCAGCCGCCTCCGGTTGATGAGTGGGGAAATACAGGGCCAGACCCTGAATCCGATCCCAGGAACTTCTGGAACATTATCGTGGCGGATCACTTCCCGGAGAAGTTCTGGCCAACGGCAGTGCCAAACTTTTGCGCTCCGGAGTCCCTTACCCCAGAGGAAGTAGGGTGCTTCAGCCAATCCCTATGAGCGACACACTTCTGCCTTCGTTAAGAGTGAGTAGTGTACCCCAGGAGTCGAGGGAACTTTGATGAAATCGACAAGAAATGCCGCCGAGTCGATTTGGCTGCACTCCCTGTGGCCCAGCGCCCTGAGTCACCAGGCTGCCAGAGCACCCTTCAACGGAAATGCATTTAGAGTCTCAAAGTACTCTGCAGAATCATCAGGGAATCTACCCCCCATGTGCAAGTCCGTGGCTGGGGACAGTATGCCGCCCTCCACTTCATTCATATCCGAAGGCAGCCTGATTCATTATGCAACATTGAGGACATACCCACATGGATGAAATAGTGGAAAAGGAAGATGAGATTGAATTTCTCGATGGAGACTTACCCCCTGAGGGTGTACCACCACTTCAGGACCCATCAGAGAGGATTAAACGTCAGCAGAGGAACCTTTTAGGCCTCCTTGTACCCACAGAGTCGCTGGTACTCAGTCGGATGTCCGGTAAGGGTAAGGAGCACGTCGGAACTGTCAAGCACTCCGACACGTCCACCTCAGTGTCGAAGACGGACGAAGACCCCGAAAAGGCCGTATTACACCAGCAGATTGAAGAGCAGAAGAGGCTGGTCGACAAACTCCTGGCCGAGCACGCAGTAGAGCGGCGACCCAACTATGGTAATCCCAAGCCAGGGCAGTAGGGGTAGGAATGATTTCCCCCCGACGAGATGCCTCCATGAAACCATGATCATGCTACTTCAGCAGACAGGGCAGAAGTCAAATCTCATGGAAAGAGGGTGTGATATGTCTCGCCAAACCCTCCTGAACGGCGAGGCAATCTGAGGAATCCAGCCTGGGTTCCCCCAGGCGCCGCACAGGCCGTTCTTCCAGTCGCTCCATGAGCTACTGAAGCCATCTACCATGTCGAAGAACCCAAAAATGCACTTTTTATTAGGGATCCCCGTCAAGACAGGGACCCCCACCCGAATGATCTTATAGTGGTACTCATCGCCTGTCTCGAGGTGTTGGAAATGCTGTAGGTGGCAGTCCCACCAGATGGAAAGTCATATCATGCATGGGTGGATGATATGCCAGCACCTCTAGGTTTTGGGAACCCCACTTTCTCACCCTTCAACGGGATAGGGGACCTACTGCAGCACCTGGACCACTTTTCTTCCAGGTCTGACCCAATGTTGGGAACCCCGACGCAGCAAGAAGCCGCCAAACTCAAATGTTTCGTGCAGACATTGGAGGGCCCTACATTCGTCTGGTACAGCCATCTCCCTATCAGATCGGTGACCAGTTGGGAGGATCTCCACCGGCAATTCCTATACCAGTTTAGCTCCACCATGCGAAATACCAGCATCGCTAACCTCTTCAAGTGCAAATAAAGGCCTGATGAGCGAGTCATGGACTTCATCGCCCGGTGGAAGGGGCTTACATACTCCCTCAACATGCCACTAACTCAAGATAAATTACTGAGGATATGTGTAGGGAATGTTAAAACAGAGTTGGTTCCTTCCTTGATCACCCAGAACTATCCTGGAGGGTTCTGAGACTTCTCAGATAAAGCCCAGTGTCTCAAGGAAGCTCTGCAACAGGCTAGTCAGGCGCGTCTGTCGCCCCATGTGATCCCAGCAAGTAGGGCCAGAGGTGAGCCTGCTGTAGTGGACCAAGTAGAAGCCCCCAGGAAGCTAGATTTGATACCAGTAGCACCGGCTCCACAACCTCACAGAGGACCTCTGCCTCAGGCACAACCTCCTGCCCAGCAGCGACCGCCTCAGAACCGACAGGTTCCCCCACGCAATGCGTCACCACCGCCTAGGCGGGATAATCAGGATCTGTGTCCTTGGAAGGCCCCTCAGGCCCCTCATCATGGCTAGGCTACCAGAGATCACTTTCCAAAAAGAAGGCACCATACTTACTCATTCGATGAGAATCAGGTCCCCGGTTTCTTCTGAAGTTCCCTAGAGCAGGGGATCATGCGCTTAACAAAGTGCAGAAGGCCGGCAGAGGCAAATCTCACCAATCGCCCCAACTACTGCCCCTATCACCGAATCCTGGGGAACACCCTCAAATAGTGCTTTGTGTTTAAAGACTGGCTCCAATACTAGGTCAACAACAACATATTCAGGAATGGCCCATCCCCGACATGGGTAGCAGGTGTCTTTGTCAGATCAGAAAGCGGTAGTGATGACGAATGTGAGTGGCAGCAGGTTACCAGTGACGGGTCCTAGAATTACAATGACTGGATGGCCCATAAAACCATATCATGTTCCCATGGTATCATTTGGTCATGCCTGAGTCAGTTTAATCCCTCAGAAGATGCGACTAGTACCTCTGTGTTGTCATCACGGCCAACCTCTTCCCAAAAGGGCAAGCAGCGATGGCGCAAGAAGAAGCAACGCGCTCCACCACGGTCGTCACCATCCCATACTCTTGGAGACTTTATTCCCCCTGAAATGGGGATTCCTCCCATAATCCTCCCAGTGGTGGATGATTCATCAAGTGACAGCCAGGGGTATGCTTCGGTTAATACCGTGGAGCTGGTAAATCCCTATATGACTCCCGGTGAGGGGGAACACCAGGCGAACCTCCCCAACGTCCCCAACCGACGTCAACGTCAGCGAAACCGCAAACACATGGGTTGTTGAGGCACGTCAGTGGGTTATTTCAGTTAGGCTATGCACGTTATTGAAACCAGACAGCAGGCCTAGCACAGATCTCAGCATGTGCAACCTCATCTGGTGCCCTCAGATCTACCTCCACCACCGTTTGTGCTACTAGATCAGACAAAGCTGCCTCGTCCGTACTGTAGTCAGTCTTTCCTGGATACAGTCCAATCTCAGTTTTCTGGTCCTCATCCGACAGCTACTCTTCAGGCATCAACTAGCGGGCAGCAGGATGTACCCAGTACCAGCCAGCCGCCGGTCCAGCAGGTAGGGCCTGGCATGCCTACAACAGCAGAACGACCTCCTGTAAGCAGTGGTTCGCATTTGGAAATGAAGTATGATGTCTTGAAGCACATGGAAAACATTACAGCAAGGCTTTCTATTCTTGAGGCTCTTCTTCTGTCGTCTGAAATGCGTGAAGCACTTTCCGAGGCCCTAAGGAGCCCCCTCCAGTTTGAGACGGAGGGAGCAGCCACAAAAGCCTCCCATGCTGAGGAAATTGAGAACGCCGAATGCCAGATAGTTATCTCATTCTCTGGTGAAGACAAAGACCCTCCCATACATGGGAATATTCTCCCACTGTACGTCACTGGCTATTTTTACGGTGTGGAAGTCTGTCGTTGCCTTGTTGACACGGGTTCTGGGATTAACCTAATCCCGACTTGGACACTGTGGAAGCTGGTTTTGTCTGAGGATGATTTAACTACCTCTAACCTTAGAATCCAGGGATATGACTAGACCGAACAATCCCCAGTCATCAAGATCCTCTTGAAGACCCAGTTCGGTGGCATAATTTCCAACACTGAGTTCATGGTTGTCTCCCAGGACACCGCATACAATGAATTGATGGGCAGGCCATGGATCTATCTGCATTCATCGGTCCCTTTGCCGTATCACCAATACCTCAAGTACTCCCACAATGGTAGAGTAGGCATGCTCCAAGGAGATGCGTCTCCTTTCACCTCTTATTAATCCCACTATCTGGACGCCGACTATTACAAGAGCAAGGATAAGCTAATCCTAGCAAGTGAGTATGAACCTGCCCCGGTCACAAGCGATCCCTGGGTAGGCCTTGATGATTCTTACAGCTTCCTGATCCATCAGTTGGAGGCCACGACCCCCGACATGGGGCAGTGTTTTGTTGTTTCAGGGACAAGAGGAAGGGATGTTCCCATGTCCAAGTGATGGAAGAAAATCACCTCATACTCCTACACCAACCAGGCTCAGGTGATCCCAGAACCTCCTACCCCTATGCGGTATCGGAATGTCAGGATTATGGCAACAACAGTACATCATACGTGTCTCTTCCACCGGGCTGAGATCAACCGGCTCAGGCCGACGAGTCACTACTACTTTTATGTCATCAAATGTGGCCCCTCGGGCCGAATCCCAGATGGGATAGGATCGACTTACTTCATCGTTATGGTCTCAGTGGCGTAGGAGTCTCCTGATATAATGACCACTGCTGCCCAGGCTGGCACCAGCTGCCCATCAGGGTTTGATAACTTAGAAGCAGCTCCCCCTACGGGAAATCCCTCCACGGGTGGAGGGGGAAAATCTGGAGGATTCTCCCCCACCTTTGAAGAAGGATTCTCTACCACGGTTTATGAACCAGTACAGGTGAACCTTGGTAGGGAGGCGGATCTGAGACCCACATTGATCAGTGCATCCATGCCCCTTGAGGAGAAGTAACAGTAAATGAACTTTCTCAAATAGCACCGTGATGTGTTTTCCTAGAGTTACGATGAGATGTTAGGACTAGATCCCCTGGTATTCGTCCAACACCTTGGTCTCCCAACAAACTATCGTGGGTTTAAGCAGCCTCCCAGAAAGATGCACCCTTCTCACAGTGCCATGGTTGAGGCCGAAGTTGACAAACTTATCAAATCCAGCTTCGTCAAGGAAGTCCAGTACACCAGGTAGATTGCCAACATTATGCCAGTCAGGAATAATAATGGGAAGATTAGATTCTGCATCGACTTTCATGATCTTAATCACCACTTCCCAAAGGATGATTTTCCCCTCCCAGTGACAGAGTTTTTGATTGATGCCACGGCTAGGTTCCAAGCCCTCTCCTTCGTGGATGGGTATTCCGGGGACAACCAGATCTGGATGGCCCCTAAGGACAAGGATTCCACTACCTTCAGGGCTCCCCAAGGTACTTTTTGTTACTAGGTCATGCCCTTAGGCCTGAAAAATTCAGATGCCACCTATCAGCGGGCCATGCATCGCATATTCAAGCAAATTCTTGGGATGCTAGTGGAATGCTATGCGGATGGTCTAGTGGTCAAATATCACCAGTGCCTGGAACATCTCAAGGACCTGGAGAAAGTGTCTGGCGTCCTCCATTCCTGTCAACTGAAGATGAACCTGTTAAAATGTGCATTTGGGGACACCTCTGGGAAGTTTCTTGGCTTTGTTGTTAGGTACCCAAGCATTGAGATTAACCCAGAGAAGATCAAGATCATCATCCAAATGCCTCCCCCAAGCAATATTCGGGAGCTTCGAGGTCTCTAAGGCCACATAGCCTATATACTCTGATTCATTGTGAATCAGACTGGTAAGTGTAATCCCTTTTACCGGCTCATGAAGAAAGTCACCGCCTATGAATGGGATGAAGAGTGTTGGACCGCCTTCGAGGAAATCAAGCAGTATCTTCTCCAACCTTTGGTCTTGATGCCACCCGTCTCTGGAATGCCGCTGGTCCATTACGTGACCACCCTGTAATGGTCCCTTGGCATGCTTCTTGCCCATAATAACAATGAGGGGAAATAGAACAACCTCTATTATCTCAGCCGCACGCTCCTCGATACGGAGATCAGATACTCCCCTATCGAAAAGTGTTGCATTGCACTCGTGTTCGCCGTACCGAAGTTGCGGCATTACCTGCAACACCATGAGGTACAGTTGGTCTCTCGGGTAGACCCACTTAAGTAAATCCTGAACCGCCCTATGTGAACTGGCCAACTATCACGGTGGGCGGTGATCCTCCAATAGTTCGACATCAGGTTCGTGCATCAGAAGGCCATCAAGGGACAGGTGTTGGCAGACTTCTTGGCTGGTCATCCAACCTCCATAGATCAATCCCTGGATCTGTATTTTCCTGATGAGGTGATCCTCTCATTTGATCATTCCATCTCATGTTGGCAAATGCACTTCGACAGTGCCTCCTAGAGCCCCACTTGTAAGAGGGTCAATGACTCAAAGCTCAACAAAGTGGGCCTGGGTATCGTCTTCATCACCCCAGCGCAAGCCATTCATCCATACTCATTACTATTGTCAGAAGGTTGCACCAAAAACGAGGCAGAGTACCAGGCTCTCATCACTAGTCTCGAGCTGGCCCTTGAGATCAATGTGCCCCATCTACATGTGAAAGGGGATTCCAAACTGGTCATCAAGCAGGTCAATGCCGACTATGTCGTCAGGAAGCCAGAGCTTGTGCCATTGTTGGAGTGCACCCTCCATCTAATGGCCCAGTTCTCTTCTCGACCAGAGGTTACCCATGTCCCTCGATCACAGAACGGTCGAGCAGACGCTTTGGATGGCTTAGCTACATCGCTCGCAGAACGCGAGCAAGATGATTTGATCATACATGTGGCACATCGGAGATTCATTTCCCCTGTCACCCCAGAGGACAACGACAGCCTGTGGGTAAGTCATCTTACCACCGGACCTTCTACATCAGTGGTCCCAGGTTTATCAGACACCGTGGTTGAGGCCACTCCTGACTGGAGATCACCTTTTGTCGAGTATCTCCAGAATGGTTGCCTCCCAGATGATCGGGCCGAGCGTGAGAGAAACCGACACCACGCACTAAAATTTACCCTATAGAGTGGCCCCCGTCTTGAGAGGATCCTCTATAAGCGTATCTTTGATGGTTTTATCCTCTGTTTCATTCAAGGGGTCGAGATTTCATAGGTCATGTAAGAGGTTCATGCCGGTTATTGTGGTGCCCACCAGGATGGGCCCAAGCTGTCCCATCAGTTCTAGAGGTTGGGGTACTTCTGGCCCTCTATGATCCATGATTGTATCGAGTTCTCCAAGAGATGAAACGCGTGCCAAGTTCATGATAACTTCCTGCATCGGCCACCAGATACTCTCCACTCCACCACGTATTCTTGGCCATTTGCAGTGTTGGGACTCGATGTCATATGACCATATCCACCAGCGACAGATCGCCAGTGTAGGTTCATCCTAACTGCTACAGGTTTCTTCTCCTAGTGGGCAGAGGCAGTTCCACTCAAAGAGGTCAAGTCCTGTTTCATCGTTTACTTCGTGAGAACCAATATCATCCATCGGTTTGGAGTTCCCCATGCTTTCCTCACCGATAATGGCACCAACTTCCGAGTAGCCGAGCTAAAGAAATTGTACGCCTTGTAAAATATCCGTTCGAACCATACCTCTAGCTATCATGCACAGGAGAATGGACAGATCGAGGCATTCAACAAAAACCTCTCTAACATTCTGCGGAAAATGGTTGGTCAGAACAAGAAAAGTTGGCCAGACAAGCTCCCCAACGACCTCTGGGCTTATCATACGACGACTCGCAATTCCACCTTGGTGACCCCATATTGGTGTATGGGGATGAGGTCATCCTGACCATTGAGATCTAGCTGCCATCGTTACGCACTGCCGTCTATGACCAGCAGGCACCAGATAAGGTGGCCGAAATCCGTCTAGCTGAATTGGAAGCACTGGACGAGAACATGCCTCGTGCCCTGCACAATCTAGAAAGACATCTGAATTAGATAGACAGAGCCTTCAACAAGAAGGTTCGCCTTCAATCTTTTCTGCAAGGCGACCTAGTGTTTGCCCTTCCAACGCCAATTATTCCTGGAAAAAATCACCCAATCTTGAGCCCAAATGGGAAGGACCTTACGTCATCCATAAACATTACCCCAATGGAGCATACTCCTTGGTAACCACAGATGGTGAAAGCATAACTCCTCTCACCAATTCCAAGTTCCTCAAGCAGTACTTTTCCTGAGCCCCTTGGTCCTGCACGACCATAACCTATATGGTCTCACATGACCCTGAACTACACCACAATCCTACATGACATTAAAACTGTGATATCGTCCTGCAAGACCATAAACTGCAAAATGGTCTGAGCTTTATGACCTTAAACTAAGATCTCCCCCATCCTTACTGTAAGACGTTAAACTGCAAGCCAGTCAGGACTTCCTGACTGAGGCTTAGCCTCATTCCCTTGGGCCTCTTCGGGCCCCTTACCCCCATCCTTACTGTAAGTCATTAAACTGCAATCCGGTCAGGCCTTCCTAACCAAGGCTCAGTCTCAGGCCACTTGGCCTTCGTCGACTCAGGCTCTCTTATGGGATCCTACGGTGTGGTTTGGGATTACGCCCTCATTCACGTCAGGTTACCTTCCGTACCACACATTCCCCCAGATGAGACACATCTTTCGTCTGGTATGATGTTAAACTGTGCTTCAAGAACTACGTATGGCTTGATTCCTATCCTAATGGGATACGTAGGAATGCTCAGACGTCTTGTCTTGAGCCCAGCCCTGAGCTCTTCTCTTTGAATGCCCCCCATGTGTATATTTTCCCTAGAGGATCCTTTCATGATGAGGAGTAGGCTTCCTTAGCCCCACTTATACAAGGATTATAATAGTCGCACCATGTGACCACTCTCGTTCATCTATCACCCCACGTCTTTACCGAATGACGTCAAACTGCATGGTCTTCAAGAACTACGTATGGATTGATTCCCATCCTCGTGGGATATGTAGGAACACCCGAACATTTCGTCTGTTGTCCTAACCCAAAATCCAAATTCCTCCCCTCGGGTTAAGACATATGACATGGTGCACACTTTTTCTCCAACTCATGTCGAGCAAGCTTTGACCCGGTTTAACATCCCCTCCCGTGGAGATGATCGCCTCTCTCGTAGATGGGTGCAGTTATGCTTCACCCACTCCTTGACAGGGATTCCATCAGTTTCTTCATCTGGAAGGGTCCCCGAATGGTATGGATGCTTGGCCTAAGGGTCTTTTTACCACTTCGGGCCAACGCCCTCAAGGATGACAAGAAAAAAGCCGATACAAGTCCAGCATTTTGAAAGTGGTCAGCAATCGACGCTCATTTGTTGCTCCCATGTCAGGTCACCACCCCAAGATGTCCCAAACATTGAGTGTAGTGATTCGTTCTACCCCATCCCGAAGCGACAAACATCCCTCCGGGTGGTGCCAATAGTCAGGCCCATGGACCCAATTCTCCTATAAGGGATGTGCGGCGTGGTGTAGGATTGAGTCCTCATTCACGTCGGGTTTCTTTCCATGCCGTACGCACTCCCTCACCGAGCCCCATCCTCAGGCCCCTTGGCCTATCCGGGCCCACGACCCCCGTCCTTGCTGCAAGACGTTAAACTACAAGTTAGTCAGGTCGTCCTAACCAAGGCCTAGCCTCAGGCCTCCCTCACCGAGGCCCAGCCTCAGGCCTCTTGGCATTTTCAGGCCCTAGCCCAAGTTCTTACCCAGAGTGTACGGTGTGGTGAGGGATTATGTCCACATTCATGTCGGTTTGTTCACCGTACCATACACCTCCTATGTATAGGGAATCCTATTCCCTAACCCTCATCATCACTAAATGATGTTAAACTGCAGGCTTGTCAGGCATTCCTGACCGAGGCCCAGCCTCCAGCTCCTTGGCCTTTCCGGGCCCCTGGCCCTCATCCTCACTGCAAGACGTTAAGCTGCAAGCTTTTCAGGTCTTCCTGACCAAGGCTTAGCCTCATTCCCTTTGGCCTCTTCTGGCCCCCCAGCCCAAGTTCTTTCCTACAGGACTATGCGGTGTGGTGCATGATTATGTCCCCATTACACGTCATGCTGCACACGTCCTCGTTAGGGTATCCTACTCCCTCGGTATCTTCTAGGACTACATGTGGCTTTATTACCATCCTTACGAGATACATAAGACCACCCGAATGCCTATGATTAGGGTCCAGACCCATATCTCAAAAATATCCATCCCACCTTGGCCCCTTGGCCTACCTTTCCTGAGCGACGTTTGCTGACCCTTTGCGGTGGTTCACCGATATGCCTAAGGGTACTCCAGTATATGACCTGGAATGTCAGACTTTACTCAAACACATTCTCACCCGCTTTCCAGGCTTTGTGTATCCATTCATCAGGGCTTCCATCATCTTTCGCACTCAGAGGGACCCCCAAGAATGGCCTGGATACCACGCCCAAGGGCTCTCCTACCGTTACGGGCCAACACCCCTGAGGGTTTCAGACAACAAATCAATAAAAATACCATGTTGTGAATATGGTCAGCGGTCGATGCTCTCTTTTTGTTCCCACCTCAGGCTAACGCGATATGGATTCTATGTTTCCACCATGATTAATAGTTATCCTTCATCCCCACGACAACCCCATTAAGCCCAAAATGTCGGTTAAACGATTCACATCCTTCTCCAATATCATCATGTCCAAGTAGAGTTTCAAAACTCTTGGTACTATTCCTAAGTGCACATCTGCGCGTTAATGGAAAAAAGCCGTGTTAGAGGTGTCCTTCGAGGCTCTTCACCGACTTCCCATTGATGGATGTTTTGGGTATTGTGATAGGTATCTCGACCCTTGTTTCCCACACTGAATTTAACTCACATGGGAATAGGGATCTGGTTGAGGTCTACGCTCACCTGGAAAGTTTTCATCCACCCACGGTCCGAGCTCTAAGACCGTAAACTAAGATCTACTAAGAACTATGTATGGCTTGTTTCCCATCCTCATGGGATACATAGGAACGCCCAGACCTTTGGTCTTTGGGTTCAGCTTGAGTTCAGCTAATTTGTCTCTTCTGTCCTGCCTTCAGAACTCTGACTACGGGACTGTGTGGTACGATGTGGGATTAGGCCATCGTTCACATTGGGTTTTCAATAGCCACACCATGCTCACCCAGTTCTTAGAATTAGACCTCATATCTCATGTCCCACACGACATTAAAATACACCTTCAAGAACTATGTATTGCTTGATTCCCATCATTATGGGATACGTAGGATCACCCGAATGTCTAGATTCCGGGTCCAGCCCCACTTCATAGAGATCCCCCAATCTCCCGGTCACCTAGGCCCCTTGACCTATCCCTCTCTAAGGGGGTGATATATAGGAATGATACAGGGTTTTTGGCATTATGCCCCCTTTCCCAGAAATCCGCCATCTCTTGAATTACCTCAAGTTGAGTCCCTTGACTCCTTGCAGTGATTCACCCGTGTGTTAAGAGTACTCTGGTCTAGAACCAAGAGTGTCAGATTCAACTAGTTAAGTTCCTTCCACCTTCCAAGATTCGTTTTCCCCTTCATTTGGGCTTTCATCACCTTTCACACACAAAGGGACCCCCAAGAATGGCCTAGATACAATGCCCAAGGTCTCTCCTACCGTTACGGTCCAATGCCCCTACCCCCGAGGGTTTTATACAACAAATTGATACAAATCCCACGTTGCAAACATGGTCAGCGGTCGATGCTCATTTGTTTACCCCCGTTTCAGGCTAATGTGATAGGATGCTGTGTTGCGAACATGGTCAATAGTAATCCTCTGTCGTCATGTCGGCCCTTCCCAGCCTTGAATGTTGGTTACATGATTCACATTATGTTCCACCCCATCGTGTCCAGGTGGAATATAGACACTCTTGGTGCTACCCCTCAGTGAAAATTTTCATATCATGGGGACAAAGCTACAATATAGTGTCTTTCGGGGCTCCCACGGTCCGAGATCTAAGACCATAAACTAAGATCTCCTGAGAACTACGTTCAGCTTGATTCCCAACCTCATGGGATACATAGGACCACCCGAACGTCTCGTTTTCGATTCCAGCTCATTTGGGAACTAATCTCTCCACCTTCACCTCTCGCCTTTATGTGGGCCCCTCGGCCTAAGGTTCCACTCTTAGAATTGCGTACGGTATGATGTGGGATCATGTCCCTATTCACGTCGGCGGTGTTTCATGACACCATGCACATTCCCCGCCTAGCATCGCCTCTGCTACGTCTACGCTACATGATGTTAAAATTCATGCTTGGTCCTATCACACGACCCTGATCTGTGACATTATCGTCCTGGCTGCACTTTGAGAAACGACACTACATTTTGATGACCTCGTCATAGAGGACATCATGTTGGGTATTGGTCACGTGCCATGCCATTTGTCAATGCCTATCATGGATTTATTCTTATGGCGACACCAGGGCTTGTTACCCTAGGCCTGTTGCTTCACAAAAAAAACCACTCACCTTAAAGGACAAACAAGATTTATCAAATTCTACTTCTTTTGGTGCAAGGGCCATGCCCGCACTCCCCTTCTTCCCTGGCACTGGTACCTTACCGTGACACCCTTCAGAAATACGTGTATCTTGATCCCCATCCCCATGGGGTATGTAGGAATGCCTTTGCACTTTACTTCAGGCCCATCTCAACTCTCGTTTTTGGTCCCTTGACCTAAAACCTCTCCCAAGGGGGTTATGCGGTGTGGTATGGGATTATGTCCTTATCCACGTCGGGTTTTGTAATTACCCGCTGTGTGCCTCCTGTGTTTCCTCCCTCCCATGGTCTGAATTCTATGGCCCTAAACTAAGATCTCCAAATGGGAAAGAACACTTCTCCCTCTATCTAATATGTCTCGATGTCATATTAAGATGCGTTTTGACAAGGAGACCGAAGTGTGGGATTTTCATGGGGACATTCCCCTCGTCCCATGACCAAGCTTCGTGATCTCGCTATTTGGATCCTCATCCTCTTCCACATCCAAAAGGACCCTTAGACAACATGGATGCTATGCTTAAGGTCTCTCCATGGATGTTGGGCCTAAGGGCTCTCCTATCTTCTCGGGCCAACGTCCCTAAGGATCTGTGATGACATTTTCTACGTGGTCCCATGTTTCGAACATGGTCAATGGTCAACCCTCATTTTTCTGTCCCCATTCTAGGATAACGCGATATGGATGCTTCATTTCCTCCACGGTTAACAGTTATCCTCTATCATCATGCCGCTGTCATTGTGATCCAAATTTCGAGCATCATTATTCACAAATTTCCACTTCCTCATGTTCAAGTGGAATTCCAACATATTCGACTCTATCTCTTCGCACATCTAGGTGTGCCACATGGTCGTGCTAGTGTCATTGGGCAGGTATTCACTAAGCATCCTTTTACCCTAACCTACCCCCTCTCTGTGTTGGGAGAGTCCCACCACTACTTCTTGTTTCCCACACCGAGCACGACTCACGTGGGCTTAGTAGATTTGACGGGATGTGTACAAAGGAGGCCAGGATTCTCAACGTCCCACATAACGTTAAACTATGCTTCAAGAACTACAAGTGGCTTGATTCCCATCTTGATGGGGTACGTAGGAACGTCCGACCAATCTGATTCGGGCCCACCCTAATTCTCACTCTTGGTCCCTTGACCTGAAGAGTTTCCTCCAGAGGTATGTGGTGTGATTTGGAATTCATTTCCTCATTCACGTCATTTTCATAACTTCCACACCATATGATTCCTGGGATCTTCCCTTTCACTCCACGTCCTATCATATGACGCTAAACTACGAGAGTCCGTATGTCCTCAATGCATGACAGTAAACTGCGGTTCTACCCTGAACAAGTTCAGGATGCCCCATGTTAATCATGGGATGCACCAGAGCCTCTACCAGAGAGAATTTCACCTGTCAATGTTGGTTTAGGACTACACTATGTTTCCAGAACTACGTGTGGCTTGATTCCCATCCTCTTGGGATACGTAGGGACACCCTGGTATTTTGCTTAGGGTCCAGACCACAGGAATCATTAATCATGTTCTTCCCCTTTCTGGCCCACTGGCCGGACCCCTCGTAGTGGACTGTGTATCTATGAATTTTCCCTGAAAAATTTCAGGTTTCCCCAAGATTACATTGGGAAGTGACAGTCCCCCTCGCCAGAGAGGCCCTGTCTCAAAGAAGGAATGATCTATGATCAAACCAATACGCCCATCAGGCGTACTCCCACCGTGGTGGTGTAATTATATGAGTGTGGGATTCTGTTCAGACAAACCATCATTCCATATTTCACGCATTTCATGCCTATCATTCGGATCCTCATCCTCTTTCATGTCTAAAGGGACCCCCTAATGGCCTGGTCCTATGCCGCATCGGCTCACCTTCCGTCATGGGCCAACATTCCGGAAGACTGGTCATGTTTGGAAGGACCCCCTAACAGTACGGATGCTCGACCTATGATTTGCCTACTATCATGTGCCAACGTCCCGAAGGAAGGATTGACAACATTTGTGACATGGTCCCATGTTTTGAACATGGTCAACGGTCGACCCTCATTTGTTGTCCCCATTTCAGGCTAACGCAGTAAGGATATTGTTTCTCCATCACGGTTAACGGTTGTCCTTTATTGTCACGCCACCCTCACAGTGTTCCGAATCATGGGTATCCTGATTCACACTTCCCACTCCAATCTATTCAGACCGATTCCAGCACCCCAGGCGTTGCACCGTTCATGCATAAGAGCATGCTGAAGAAACGGAAATTCGACAGTTTTGAGATCTTCCTTCTCCGGCTAGGTATCTCCTATTTTCCAGAAATCCGTACTGGTTATCCAAACCCCGGATTCCCAAAGATTGGTTTCCACTCCTATGTTGGTTGGGACTATGAGGCAATTATCTCTTGTTTCTCACGACGGGACTAACCCACTTGAGCTTAGGGGATTGTCACAGGAAGTCCCGCAAACATTGTAAGGATGCAATGAACCGATGAAAACAGTGGAAATCGTGCATGCTATGTCATTCAAAGAAAGAATAAAATCAAAGCACGAGAGTACCATTAAAGGGTTTGTAATTATTACAGTACCCGGGGGTTGACTCCTCCCATGGACGGATTGACCTCATCAAAAGAGCATTGTAGCTCCGCCACCCTTTGACTTGTGGCGTCCAAGAATTGTTGTCGCCGTTTCAGCTCCTGCTCCTCCTCAGCAGCGACAGGGCCCAGTTCGTCGGCCTTGGCTCGGGCCCTCTCTATGTTAGCCCGAATGGCAGCCATCTCTCCAGAAGCCTACCTCATACGCTCTTCTGCCTCTACCAGCTAGGCCTTCAACTGTGATATCAGCTCAGATTGTGCATTAAGAGAGGCTGAGTGCTCATCCACCCAGACCTGCAGTTGTTGGACCTCGTTTTTAGCATCCTGGAGCTTCTTGACATTCGTCGCCTTCCTCCTCTGCCAGCCCACACTGAGCCCGCGATCGTATTCCCAGATCTTCTCTTCCATGAGATCTCGGACGAGCATATGAGGATGTTGGGAATTCACTCCCCCAGCGCATAGTTCATGTAGCCACGAGCGAAGTCTGTCCATGTAATTAATCCATTTTGCTTGGGGGTTTCATTGATGAAGCGCATGATTAGATTCCATGATCGGCGACAGACTATTTTTGTTGTCCTCTTCATCATAGGTCGTCTCGTCCCAGTCCAGGCGATTGGCAGGATCGTATGCAGGATACGCCTCTAGGAAATATTTGGCAGGATCTGCGTCTGGCGTTGAATCTGGTGCGACATCCGGTGCCGGGGTAGGCGAGGCGGGACTTGGGTCGGTCGGTTGATCCTCATCATCGGACTCCACCTCAATAACGTCAGACACGACTCTGTTGGTTCTCATTCCAATGATAGGGAGTGCTACAGCTCAGGTAGATGGGGGAACTATATTTACCATCACTGGCATGCCCCTAGGAGGGACACCACAAGACATCCGGACCGGCCTTGCCGCAGCATCCCATACATGTCAGAGAACTGCACGACAGAGAAGGGCATGAATGTTAGTTGTCATGATCTACATATGACAGTAATGAATCTAGTTGAGAAAACATACGGAGGTCGAACTCCTGGTGCTGCTATGGAGTCGATACTGATGTGACCCTAAGTTGTGGCCTTCCATATACTATTGGAAGATCTAGAGATTATAGAGGAGCCACCTCATGTACTCTAGCCCCTCCAGACATAGAACTGGATGCAACCATAGGCGCGGGTTCTGATGGTCCTGCATCATCACCCACCAAAGGGCGAGAGCGAGGCCTACGTACAAGTTCTTCCAGCACGGTTCAAATATTTTTATGAAATCCATGATGTTGTGAGAGCGGACCATGAGGAAAGAATCTCAAAATGCTACCTCAAGAGCCTCTGTGAAATCATCGGAATCCGAGTCTTTATCTCCGACTTCTCCCTCCTCCAACGAGCTCCCTCCGCTAGCCTCATCCTCCTGAGAGGATTCCTCTGATTCTTCCATCAGGGGGAAGCGCACTCTCAGATCGGCAGATGACAGCTGTGGGGGAGTCGTCCGATCTAGCAGCACCCTCACCTGGTCTGTCATTGGGCGCGGGACACCAGTAGAGTGAACATAGTCCTCCAGCTCATCCAAGTATTGCTCCGCCACCACCAGAGACGCCGTAAAACCAGCCCGGACTGAGCCTATGCCCGGTAACTCCATCCTGAGATGATTCAAGTGAACCCACATCTCGGTTAGACTGAAGAATTTTCAGTTGACATCCCAAATGTCCCAGGCCTCTGAGAAGACAGCATCCTCTGGCATGTCGATGTGGTGCAGTCGCTTTCCCGGATCCTGAGTGGATATCCTACGAAATCCCCTCGACGACAGCCCCTCCAGATGGCTCTGCTCTTCTGGGACAACCGGGTCCACTACCACTGCTGGATCCACCACTACAGCCACACCCTCGACTGGTGCAGGTCTCGCCGCCACGGCAGCCCCGCCACTGCGAGAGGCCCTTGCTGCCCTCCGACCCTGACCTTAGGAAAGGGGAGGCCCGCCATCACCAGCCCGAATGGTTGGCTTCTTCAACATCTCCCCCGGATAAGCTGCCTCCTAGCTGATGGCATACTCCTTCACCAATCTGAAAGCGGTGGTCTATGGAGTCAATTCCATTCGCATTTTCCCGTCATCCCAGGTGAACATGAACCACAACTACCTCATTACACATGGGTGCTCCTCATGATGCACCTCCTAGTAGACCTAAATGTTCAGACACTGCAAGCACCAGAACTGCCTCACAAACCAATGCAGGGTGTATGGCTCATAGAGAGGCTCACGGTCCACTCGTGTCACCAAGACTCTGCTTCGAAAGGCCAGGAAATAGGCCCAGTGCTCTTTGGTTCCCTGACTGTCATCAGTGAGCACCATCGTCGGTAGTAGAAACGGGTGGAAGTTAAATTCATCCGCCTTCCACACCCAGTTCAGCACCATCAGCACGGTTAATTTGACTGGGAAGCTCCCAGATGTGTTCAGAATGAAAGGGCAGAAGTTTGATCCCATTGGAGAGATATGTTTTGGGTATTCTTAAACCCCCCTGATGTGCACCGCAATCCACCCATACAGAAGGTGGAAGGGCCCACATATTCTCGGTGGCTTCTTGTCCTCGATAACATGCCGCAGCATCCTGTATAATCTGGTGAGCATCAGAATCCCCAGATTGACCCGCCTTCCTCTGGCTAGCATGGATTCCATGATTAATGAGCTAGGTCGCACCCCCATGTTCGTATCCCTCACCGGTAGTATCCAACCACTGATAAGGGTCATGATGAACGCCTCCAGCCTGACTATCGGCTGTTGTTCAGTGCTAACGCTGAAGCCCTAGGTCTTCCATTGGCTGTCCTGCAAGAATCACCAATACGAGTTCTCATTGCCCTGTTGAGCCCCTTTCAGACAAGTTCGAGGACTTGGAGGGAACTCCCGATCCTCCGGGAAGTTCAGGAACCTCTTGAACCACTTCTTAAAGTGGACAACTCTCACCGCCTCCTTTCCCTCTCTAGGGAACAGTTCCATCAGTGTCGACGCCAGTCATGGCATCTGCTTCAGATCCTCCCACGCGCTCATGATGAGGAGGAACTCATCACACATGGCCCCCAAGTTCAGGACCCCCGAAATCTGATGGACATCCCACATATTAATTCCCACCTCCCCATGGTGCAGGTGAAAAGTGTTGGTCCTAGATGAACATTAGCTCAGAAACTCTGGCATCAGCTGTTTCGGTTGATAAATGTGGAATTGGGAGGACCATACCACCTCGTATAGGCCCACTCTCTTCAGCTCGGCCCCAAAATCCTTGCATGAGGTGCCTACCCAGTAGGCCCGTGCCAAGTCGTTGGTGAATTTGTCGCTCTGGCGCAGGTCCCACTCGTCGGGCCACCCCTTTTTCGGATCCTGTAGACCCACCTTCAGTATGGTTCGGTACATGGGAGGGGACGTCTCCGGTTGTAGTGGCTCCCCGTCGATGTTGTTCATATGGTTTTATATATAGTCAGCGGTGATGGGTGTGAAATCCTCCTGCGCATGACCATCAGCTGCCCTGAACCATTGGCGTTGGCATGGCGTGCTCTTGAACCAGCAAGCTGGTTTGTCCCTACTCGCCTCAGGAATAAAGACGTCATCCCTCAGCCTGAAGCCATACAAGGGCAGCTTCTTGCACAACGAATAGTTATTTTGGCTTTCTGATAGGAGTTATGTCAAATAATTATGCTCCAAGTGACTTCGGACCATGTCTCCATGGCCCAGACGGTTGGTCATCTCATCCCTCTGGGCGGCGTCTGCTAGCACCCTGAACACAGCCTCTTGATAGGCCATTACGGTTTCAGAACTCGGTAAAAAAAATTTGGTTCAGGTCACAGAGGATGTTCGCGAAGCTCGCTCATGAAGCTCGGGTGCAAGGCCAAGACACGGAACTTGTCCTCGGCTTGCAAGAAGAAGTTTCTTGGGTTCAGTCGAGGATTCGGAGACTCACGGTTCGCCGCGAATCTCAAGTCGTGGTAAGCAGATGCGGAGTAAGTGGAGCTTCACGAAGTTGAGAGCACAAAAGGAAAAAAGACACAAGAGGAAAAAAGGGAGGTCATCCCCCCTATTTATAGGTGGCACAGAGCTTCGCAGCACGTCCTGCTCACATCGAGCATCACGGCGTGTTCGGACCGCACGTCCGCTGTCCCCCTCACGTGCCTTCATCTCGAGCCAACACCGCGAATGACCGATAATTATGGCGATTTTCCCTCAGACATCGACCCGTGATCCCTCCGTGGCTCCAAGTCTGAGGGGGGTATTTGTTGGCGCCAAAATATTGGATGCGAAGAGAAGAAGAAAAAGAAGCCTGTGCGCTGCCTCGCGAAGTGCCACCGCGGAGGACACCCAAGCATCGTGGACGCCGCGAAGTGACTGAAGCGGTAATTCTCCGCGAACGCACTGATGTTCGCGGCCTACCGCGATGCCACAGAGGTGGTAACACTCCACGAATGCCCTAAAGTTCAAGAGATTGCCGCGAATCCCTAGAGGTGGTAATGCTCCGCGAACACCCTGACGTTCGCGAGCCTTCCGGGAAGCCCCATAGGCGGTAACGCTCTGCGAACGCCATAACGTTCGCGGCCCGGTGCGAAGCAGAGGAGTTGGTAACCCTCTGCGAACCTGGTTGACTTTTGTGCCCTACTGCGAAGCTACCACAACCCCTTTGTGCCGTGTGAGCTCTGCTTCACGGCGCCCCTCACCTTTAAATACTAGGCTCCCCCTAAGCCCTAGAAGATAGACAATTTGACCTTTCGTCTTCCCAGCTCCTGAATCACAAAGCACCCCTCGCCCCAGGAATCATGAGCTCCATGATGTATTTTTTCTTCGCGAGAAGCCTTCGCCTTTTCTGGTTTTGAGCCCCTCTTCCGAGAGGGATGCCCTTCGCAAAGCCCAAGGGCCTTCACGAAGGAAGGGGATCCCCAAGGGGACCCAGGCAGCTGTAGTGCGTTCATGCTTCATGAAACACCCATCATGTACATGTGATTCATATTCCAAGGCAGGATCACTGTACTTCGCGAAGCACATTGCTGAGAAGCACCATGCTTCGCGAGGAACCTCCACTTCACGGGGAAGTACTCCGTGAATGCTATTCCACTTCGTGAAGCACCTCCCATTCACACCCCTACCCCTTGCTAAGGCCAAGGAACTCCACTTCGCGAAGCACACCCCTTCACAAGTGTTTTCCACTATGCAGAGAACCTGAGTCCTATAAGGCCCCTACCTGTGGACCCCTCTGCTTGGCAATTACTCTTTCTGTGCAACCTTCAAGGATTCCACGATGTGATGTCAAAGTCCCATGGACGACACCACCTATAGAATTGCTTTTCCTAATGCTTCTTCGCATAGGCACACTAATGGATATTACTTCTTCGCATAGCCACGCTAACGTGGACCCCTCGATGGTTCTCCATGCGACCCCCTTCTATACGGCCTTGCGGATGCCTTCCCTCCCACAAGGAGCAGAGGGTACTGGTTATGTAAGTATTAGGGGTGTGGAGTAATCCCACCTGGTCAGATCTGCAGGACATTAAACTGCCAAGCACCTCGTCCTCAACACATGACGCTAAACTATGACCGGACCCCGTTCCTCACACACAGGGTCCACCCAGCTCAGACATTCTTTACGTCGCACGTCTCCACAGGAATGGAATATTCCTCACATGGAATGAGATCCTCCCTTTTGGAGTGGCATTTGTGCATGGGGGAAGGGCTGCCTCAGAACGTAATCCCCTAGCCTCTCTTGTGGAAGGTAGCACCCATGCACCTCCGTACTTTCCCACTTCTTCGGTTCCAAGGCCAGTGAAGGAAGTGATAGGGAATTGAGGCACCTCCTTTCATAGGTCTTGAATCCCTCTCCTGCTATGCTTTGTCGCACCCCAGTCCTCCATCCTGGAGTAAGTCCTGGAACCATGGGCTGCCTAACGTGTAAGCCCCTCCTAGTTTCCCATGGACGCACCCTTCGCGACGTGATCGTCAGGTCCCTACAAACTATTGTTTCTCACACCGTGCAAGACTCACATGGGCTTAGAGTAAGTACTGACCCTGACCCCCACCTCAAGCGAACTACGGGGACTTTGATCCGTGCTAAGGCATGGTACGTAGGAAGCCTCCATGAGGTTCAAGCCCACAACTCAGTTGTTTCTTCACGTTGAGTTCCTCCCTCATCCAACACAACGTTAAACTGTTTTCCCTCGTCCCGCATGACGCGAAACTACATTATGATCCACCGATAAGCCATTGTGACCATCCTGAACTACAAGGACTTTGATCCGTATCAAGGCAAGGTACGTAGGAATCCTCCATGAGGTTCAATCCCACCACCACCTGTACCCCTGGTCCTCCTTCATGTTAGCCTTCCGGTGTCCAACCTGAACTACGTGGTCTTTGATCCATGTCAAGGCATGGTATGTAGGAAGCCTCCACGAGGTTCAAGCCCACCACCACCTAGACCCCTGGTCCTCCTTTAAGTCATCCTTCTGGCGTCCAACCTGAACTACATAGTCTTTGATCCGTGCTAAGGCATGGTATGTAGGAAGCCTCCATGAGGTTCAAGCCCCACAACATTTTGGACCAAGGTCCTTCTCCACGTCGGTTCTCCGAAACACCTTCATCCCGCATGATGTTAAACCACATCCTGGTCCTGCGGTAAGCCATTATGGTCCTGCCATCCAGTTGATCGGACGCCCCTTTGTGTTAGCTCAACAGCCCATCCAATTTGAACTACGTGGTCTTTGATATGTGCTAAGGCATGGTACATAGGAAGCCTCCACGAGGTTCAACCTCACCTGGACCCCTAGTCCCCTCACGTCGGTTCACCGAAATCATGTCCTTGGGCCACCTTAGAGTGTAATCCCCCATTCATTACCGAACTACACAGACTTAAATTCCCTGCCAATGGGATACGTAGGAAGTCTCTTCGCGTCTCAATCTCATCACTGTCGTCATCTCTACGATGGCCCCCATTTCACTCCCCTTCCACTCCATGAAATTCTCCATCATCCACCCTGATTCTCACTCGGACTGCCATATCCCGGTGAAATCATGCCACTCCATTCCCTTCCACATCATCCAGGAAGCCACCCATGGGATGGCTCCGAATCCGGTGTTCCCCTCAATGGGTGGATTCCTTGAACTGATCCATTCCAGTTAGTGATCTAATCAGCCGAACGCATCCCTGCTGGATGTTAAACTTGCGGCATACCCCATGTAAAACATGGGAAGCTGAGGAAAACCTCAGATACATGTCTATGGCATACAATACCCTGCGTTCGACGTGGGATGCCTCGGGCTTCCATGCCCTCGAGAAGCACTATAATAAGGGACTAACAACAGACATGCCAATCCCCCAGCGTTTAGACACATTAATGATGCCTCGGCATGACTACTCCCCCAACTGAAGGTAGCTTCCTTGACCAGACCCTTTGGAATGTCCTGACAGAAGCAGTGTAATTAACCGACATCCATGAAAAGATGGAACTGGGAAGAGTTTCACGAACAACGTATTACATCTATGAGGGATACCCGGACTAGGTTATGAGTTCTGAGGAGGAATCCATGGAAGGAAGAAACGACATCCCATCATCCCATTTCAATCAAGGAGCAGACATCCCTGAAGAAGGAGCGGATGTCGTCTGCCTTTGGAAAGCAGGAATGTGGGACAATGAGAAAGATGCACCTGTCGCTCCCAAGCGGACGGATGCGTGTGCCCCAATGAAAGCATTAGAAATAGTACCACACGAGGGTGGTTGAGCAATTAAGGTTGGGCATTAAATGTCCGGTTACACAGATTATATAACAAAAACTCTCTTTAATTAATAGGGTTCATTAAATCTAAACTAATTAAACAACTTTTTATTGAAGAGTTTTTTTATTTACTCTTCTAAAGATAATTGAGGGTTGTTCCTCTGTTGGTGAAAGGGAGAAGAGGCCATAGAAGGAAGATCCTCTAATATAGAATATCATTCAATGAAGAACCACCCCCAAAGAAGAACGAGGATGATGCTCAAGCGTGGATCAGAAGAGTCTTCCGGGAGAAACGAATGTTGAAGTCACCATCACCGTCTTCCTCCTCACGACACCTCCAATAGACGATCGAAGTAGGGGTGTGTTTTATGATTGTTCTTCATAGATTCATGTTGATTCCATCCTCTTGAACCGTCTACTATCGGTCTAACATGGAGGGTGAGTTCCAAAAAAACATGGCCTGATCCCTCCACATATTCTTCGTGGTATGATGTGTTCTTCACTGGCGGTGGAAGGATGGCGGCAGGCACACCACCCAGTCATGTAGAACTGGGGCAGTGCGCATCCACGCCGCTGGTAGAGAAGGAGGTTGTGGCCCATCGGATATGACAGTGGGTGAAGGCAGCCGACACACCGCCCTGCCGCATTAAACCGGGGTGGCATGAAACCACGCCACTAGTAGCAGAGGAGTCCGTGGCAGAGAAGGGGACGACTGTCAGCATATTGGCCGGCCATGTGGCGAAGTGACAGAGAACGTACACACCACCAGAACTAGAGACCATGGCCGCTTGGCTGCGGCAGAGATTGGAGGGTGGCCGACATTCCGGTCGGTCGTGGTAGAGCAGTGGCGGGCGTCCGCGCCACTAGGAGGAGATTTGGTCATTCCGGCCAGCCGCATCACATAGACAGGTACCAAACTGGTGAGTCCCACACACCAGTAGGCACCAGCTGAATGGTTCACATACCGTTCGAAATACCGGCCCCCTGGGTAGCGGCTAGGTCGGGCCCCACCACAGCGGACCGCACTAGCTGAGCGGGCCGAGCGCGTCGCGTTCCAGCCCATTCGGGTTGGGTCGACCCAAACTAGGTCGGGTCGTCCCAAAATGGGTCAGGTCGGCTCAGGCCGGTTCGGGTCAGCCCAGGCCATGTCGGGCAGGGTTAGTCAGATCGGGTCAGAATGGACCCGAGCCCATCTAGACCTAAATATTCCTTTATAGCCATATATTGATAACCAAATATACATTTGATGAACCATCTGTGGCACCTGAATCCTTGGATTGAGACGGTTTGTTGGGCATACACCACTTGTGTTCTGGATAAAGTTTGATTATGTCTGGGTGGTATTAAACTCAAATCCAATTGGGCTCTCAGAACATAAACGCTAATAACTTATAGACCGGGTGTCCGATTGATGTGTCGTCATTTGTTTTGGGTCCATTATGAAATGGAAATACTTTTGAATACTTATTCATGGGAATTAGTGGAAACTAAAGTATTGACTAATGGCTTGAGGATCAGAACCTCCCGAAATCAAGCATGCTTTGTGTGGGAACCCTGTGGCTGGCTATACTTGAAGAATCATCAGATCCTGTGTGGGTCAGTGCTAAGAGATCTTGTGTGGGTCAATGCAGACCAATCATGTGTGGGTCAGTGCTCAGAGATCCTGTGAGAGTCAGCGCATACCGATCCTGTGTGGGTCAGTGCTCAGCGATCCTGTCTGGGTCAGCGCATATCGATCCTGTGTGGGTTAGCGGTCAGCAATCCTATGTGGGTCAGCGCATACTGATCCTATATGGGTCATCTCCAGATCCTATGTGGGTCATCTTTAGATCCTATGTGGGACATATTCGATCATGTGTGGGTCAACAGAATAGATTCTCGACAAAGTAAGATGATCTACCAATACAAATAATCATTTATACTACCGTACTTAATTTATACCTGGTGTGAGATGAGTCCTTACCTTCATGGTGATACTTTTGTTGTATTTTTCTATGTGGAGTTACCTTTGTGGTACTTAAATTTTTGGTGTTACCTTCGTGGTAATATTTCCTTTGTGGAATAGTTGAGATTTTGACTAAAGCGTTGGGCCTTGTGTTTCCTCATGAAAGATATGGGTATACTTGATAACATAGGTATATGTATGGGCATATAGATAAGTATGGTTGACTGTTGTTTTTGTGCTTTGTGGTTTATCCTTCATGGATCCTAATAGATCTTAGGGGGTCTTGGGGTCCCTAATGAGTATCGTTATACTCACCCCTGCACGGGCTACACCCGCACTATGTTGTGTCTTGTGCACACAACAGACAACGATGATCGAGGTCAAGGGTACCAGGACTAGAGGCTACATGGAGGTAGACCTTAGATGAGGCATACCATAGAGATGATTGTTTGAGATTTGTACCAACCCTTCATGTAAGATCCTTGTCGGGTGTTCGCAGGAGCTATTTTTCAGTTTTACTTGTATTTTTTAGTTGGGCTTGTGTTCTGGCCCCCATTACTTACTTTACACACTCTTTTTACTGTACAATTTTACTTTGTGCTCGTATCTTGATTTGTGCTTGGTTGTGAGAGTTTACAGGTTATAAAGGAAATACCTTCCCGGTTTTAGGGATATTCCTTTCTGATGGTAGTCGCTATCCCATGGCCTATAGAGGCGGGCTTGGGGTAGTCACGACATGGGCCCTGGGGGATGGTTCGTGATAGTGGAGTCCCCCTGGTTTGTGTGAAAAGTGTGAATTTTTTTCTACTTGGGTGTTAGCTTGCTAATATCCACTAAGTTGAAAATTTATTTTGATCTGATTTGTGAAACATGATAACACCCATTATTTTTATTTTAATTCTACTGCAACTATATCTATACAATATTACTACTCTTTCTTCTTTTTTAACTGAATTTTAAAATAATACGTCTTCTTTTAAAATTCAGTAGTATGAAATTTTCAAAAAAAACATTGTTCCTTATTGTTGGTGATGGTTAGTGCAATTTTTCTTGTACATATGTTTTTGTTTCTTTCTTTTCACTTTTATTTTTGTATGTGGAAAAAAAAAATTTGAACTTCAATGCTACCCCATCACATTCTTTTAATGTTAAATTGCCCATCTATTATGAAGTAACTTGTCTCCCACTATGAGAGTAAACATTGAGGATAATGTTGAGTTTTATGTGTGGGGGGGAGGGGTTATTTTCTCACATCAATTCCCCCTATTTTTTATCGAAAAATGGTAATTTTATTTCAAAAATTTCATATTATTTCAAAATATTTAAAATTATTTCATCACTTGATGGTCATCTGGCTTCAAATTTCACATTAATTATGTCCTTATTAGTGGATTCCAACCTCTTAAAAGTTAAAGTTTGCACCAAGTATGAACCTCTTGGGTATGAGTGATTGCTAAGTGAGTAGCACACGGTCTTTATGGATTTTTTGTTCAGGAACTTCGGAAGAGAGTGATATATGATAAATTTTTGTGGAATTATGATCATGGATTTAGGAAAATAGAAATTTTAATTGAATCCTAGGGGACTCATCTTTTAACACACTCAAAATCACCTAATTAAACCTACTCAAATGATCATTATTTATGTCTTTTTTAACTGGATTAAAATGGGAAAATGGGATCCCACTATGAGTTTCTGAGACAGGTTCACTAGGTACCTTTCTGTTAATAAATAAAAGTCATTCTCAATTTCAATATGTGTTATGAATAGTGCTCTGCAAAAGAAATATGGCTGGGAAAAATTATAATAAAGTGCCCTGTCAAAAGTGAATTCATTAAGGAGAGGTGAATTTTGAACCCTAATGGAGAAGGGAGAAATTGAATTAATTAAATATTATTTGAGTTTAATTAATGAAGTGATTCAAAAAAATAATCATTGATTCTTGGAACCTAGGAGAATGTGAAAAATTCATGGTGTCTTTAGTTAAGGTTTCAATTCCACCTTATCTAGCATGTCATCACTCATTTAATTGGAACGTGAATTGGAATTGAAGTTGTAAAATTAGTGAAGTTCATTTAGGCGGCATGACATCTTTAATAGTAGAGGAATCTATGTTGCCTTTGGTTCCCAGCTTGTAATTGAAACTAAACAGTACCATTTTTTAGCACTCCTACAAAGCCAATCCAGATTATGTTCCTCTATTTTAAAAAGTCTTAACATGCACATGTTGAACTGAATTTGACAAATCATACTTTCTGTTTTACAAAGACAAAGTGCAGGCATTTGTTTGATGATAAAAAAATATTTGAGTGTGGGCGAGTTGAATATGGTTGCTTTTGGTTGCTTTTTTCTGCATCTGTTTTCATATTTTATTGCTATTTTAATATCAAAATAAGGTATTTTGTAAAAACAATTAACAATTGTTGTGTTTTTTTTTCATAAATTGTAAAATAAACAAAATAAGGTATTTTTCGTTGCTTTTTGCCACATCATTACATCAATAGTGACTTGTATCATTGTTCTCCTCTTTCTTCCACTGTTCTCTAATAGATGAATTTTCTGTAGGGTATTTTGATTTTTTTATGGGTCTATATTATTTTTATTTTGGAAAATGGGTTTGATCAACACCACTTCAAGTGGTGCTGATTAAAAAAAGCCCTTAAAATGACCCAACCTTTTATTACATTACTATTACATAATTTCAAAATAAAAAATTTAATATTATTACACATAGAGGATCCAAAGGTTTAGTGTCTTGGGAAAACTAGGGCCACATATAACAAATACAACATCAACCATAAACATTTATTTAATTTCTTCTTCACTAGATTCTTAGTTTCACTTGTCCACTACTTAGTACATGTATCCACCTGAGGATATACATCAAAAGGGGTGAGATAAAAGCCCAGTAAGAGGATAGATAATAACAATATATCATGGGGTGAGCATAATCATAACTTAGGAAAAATATCATGAACATGATAGGAGCATAAATAAAAGACTTGAAATGTGGCAATGCATAAAAATGAAACATCATGTCTTAGTGGTTAACTACCAAACATACTTGTGAACCAAGCTAGCATCTTGTTCAAACATCATTTCAAATTTACTCATGAGATTCATCACTTTACCCAATGCATTGGAGTGCTATATAATTCTGGGCGCACCCGTCACATTTAAACATTCATATTGCACTATATAATTCTGGGCGCACCCGTCACATCATAACATTATCATTTATCATGCATTCCACAATGAACATATAACATAAATGTACATAACTAACCCATTAAAAGGAATGGGTTTCATCTCATAAGAACACATTCATAAACTTTGGGTTCCCAAAAGAAAGAGGGAACATCATAATTTATACAAGAACCATCAACCTTGAATGAGAGGTAAAAGTTGAGTTCTTAAAAGAAGATTTCTTTTGAAAAACATTTGGATTGAAATAAACATCAATAGAAAACATTTATATCCCAGAAAAGTAAATACAATGATGAAAAAATGATCTTTAAGGAGTGACCATATCAAAAATGGAGTGAAAGAGGTAGAAACCAAAGGAAGAAAATTGGGTTCAAGATTTCCCCTTACCTTATACCTGAAAGCCTCCTTCTCTTTAATGTCCTATATAATGACATTATATTCATTAATTAGAAATCCAGAACCATTTTTACATTAATATGGTTCATTATGGTTTCATTATGTCACATTATGTTCCTTTGGATGACTTATAGAGTTTAAAAACATTGTTCGAGGATGTTCGTTTTTATTGTTTTTCTTGGGTTGTTCACTTGTATTCATAAATTGAAGTTCGGGTAGAACATTGGTAAATATACAGAAATTATATTACATGTAATTAATGATATTAGATTATTTTTAATGATCTTATAATGAATTATATTATATCCATGTGGATGAATCACTATATAAGAATTAAATGATGGTTATTTGGGTCAATTTGGGCAGTTTTTGGATCACAGTGAACTTGTGTTAACTTAACACTGAGTAATATGGCCATAGGTTATTTAAAAAACTTTAAATATAAAATAATACATTTAACATATTCTGGTTAAAATATAAAAAGGTTTTTATGACCATATCTGAAGGTAGAAATGGAAGAAGAGAGCATGTCGTTTTTGAAGGTGATAAATTAACACCTCATGAACAACGTTCTCTTTAATAAAATAAAAGAAAGAGGGAAAGGGTGTGGGGGTGATATAATATCCCATTAGAGTCATAAAATTACAGTATTTGTATAATACTGGAGTAAAAAAATAATTTGGATGAATATATGTGGGGAGAGATCAAGAAAGGAACTTGAACTTGAAAAGAAATTAAAGGAGAAGAGGGAGAGAAATTACCTCTTAAATATTCCTCTTGAGATCCTCCTTAAGGAAGCTAGTCTTGGTATTTTGATGAGACCATCAGCTTTTGGACGTGGGGGAGGGTCTAGGGAAGGTGTTTGGGTAGAGTTTAGAGAAGTCTTGGAGCTTTAAAGGTGTGAGGAAAAGAGGGAGTGAAGGGTGGCTTTTATAGTGGAGGGGAGAGGGGTTTCCTTAATATAAAATTCATTAGTTTTTTAATTTCCCCTAAGACAAGTAATAGTGAGTCTTGGATGAAAAATAATAGTAAAAAAGTCATGTGAGTTCGAGATTTGGGTTCTTACATCACTTTTTATGGCATGGATAGTGGGGTTTAATTATAATGCATTTATTCGGTAAATTAATGTATTTTACTATTCACCAAAAATTCAAGTATCTCAGAAAAATCCCAAAAATTTACCCCAACCATTTTTCAATGTGTAGAATCAAAAAATGAAGTCCTTTTTTTAAAAATAATTTTCAAACTATTATTAATTTAATATTTATTTAAAATCCTAATTTACTTTAAAAAATAATTTTTAGGATTAAAACAGATTTTATAGTTCTTTCAAAAATTACATAGGGTCTTATTAAATTATCTAAAAAATATAAGACATTGATTCCATAATTTATGATTACATTTCAGGGAAATATGTATTCTTTTAAATTAATTAATTAATTATAATTAATTATTTATGATATATAAAATACCAAAAACGTTTACTAAGGTCAAATTGTCACTTTCTAAGATGTCTAAAATTTATTTTATTATTCATAGGTAATTTTAATCTTATGTTGGATGATTTACTATTCATAAGGCTCATATTACTATGCATAAGGGTATGTTACTATTCATAAGGATAGGTCACTATTCACCAAAAATCATTTTTGTTTCATTAGACTCCAAAAAACATCTTGAACACAACTGTGTATGTCGGATTTTCAAAATTCCAAACATATAAGTGACAAATTTATGTTGAAAGGTAACTAGGACCACACCAAGCCGCGTTCCAAACTGAATAACACCATCATCTTCGATATGGAACTCTTGCAGCTTCCCTTCCATTACTGCATTCACCCTCTTTTATATCTCCACATCATCCCTTTGTGCTTCCTTAATCTTCTCTTGGATGGATGGTTGAGCAATCATTTGGGCAAGGTAGGATGTATACCCTGCCCTTACGATTCCCAAATCCATCCTTTGCATATCCAATAAGATAGGGTCTTTCTCAATCTGCAACATGGAAAGAGTAGCAGGTTCTTTTCTTCATAGAGCATCAGCCACCTTGCTCGCCTTTCCAGGATGATAGTGAATAGAGAAATCGTAATCCTTGATTATCTATAACCATCTCCTTTGATGCATGTTGAGATCCTTTTGTGTGAATATATACTTTAGGCTGTTGTGTTCGGTGTATATGTCAGACTTCTCACCATAAAGGTAGTGCCTCCAGATGTTCAAGGCAAAAATCACAGCTGCCAACTCTAGATCATGCGTTGGGTAGTTCTGCTCATGGATCTTCAACTTTCGTGAGTTGTAGGCTATCACATTATCATTTTTCATGAGTACACAACCCAAGCCTTTCTTTGAAGCATCACTGTATATCACAAAACTTTCTCCACTTTTTGGTAGTGTGAGTACAGGTGCAGTGATTAGCCTTCTCTTTATCTCCTTGAAGCTTCCCTCACATTCTTCCATCCAGAAATACTTTACCCCTTTCCTTGTTAACTTAGTTATCGGTCTTGACAATCGTGATAAGATTCTCACAAAACGTCGGTAGTACCCATCTAATCCATGAAAACTATGGATTTCTGTGACACTAGAGGGCCTAGGACATTCCTCAATCGCCTTGGTTTTTGAAGGATCCACAGAAATTCCCTCACTTGTGATCACATGTCCCAAGAACGTGACTTGATTCATCCAAAAGTCACACTTGATGAACTTGGCGTATAGATTCTACTTTCTTAATGTCACCAAAACAGGTTTTATATGTTCTTCATGTTCCTCCTTGCTCTTGAAGTAGATGAGAATATCATCGATAAACACTACCACAAATTTTTCGAGGTAATGTCTAAAGACTCTATTCATCAAATCCATTAAGATCGCAAGGGCATTATTAAGTCCAAAGGGAATCACCAAAAACTCTTAGTGCCCATACCTTGTATGGAAGGTAGTCTTTTGGATATCTTCCTTCTTCACCTTTAACTGATGATATCCAGAGTGAAGATCCACTTTTGAGAAATATTAATCTCCTGTTAACTGATTGAACAAGTCATCAATCCTTGGGAGAGGATACTTTTTATTTATGGTAATCCTGTTGAGTTCCCTATAATCGATACACAACCGCATTGTTCCATCCTTCTTCTTCACAAAGAGCACTGGCGCACCCCAAGGTGATGCACTAGGGCGTATGAACCCTTTTTCCAGATGCTCTTGTAGCTGCTTCTTTAAATCCTCCAGTTCGATAGGAGCCATCCTATAGGGGCACTTCGAGATAGTATTAGCTCTGGGTATGAGTTCAATTGATAACTCTACCTCACGATCCGGGGGAATTCTGGGTAACTCTTCAGGAAATACATCGCCATATTCCCTCAAGATGGGCATTTCCTCAAGGTTGGAACTTTCTTTTGACTCACCAATTTGGGAGAGGTATGATTCTTCATAGGGAATCAACACCCACACCATTGAAGGATTTTTCAAAGAAGATTCATGATCTTCCTTGCGTTTGTAGAGGAGCATGGGATGGTTTGGAATATGAAAAGATATTTCCTTTTCCTGATAGTTGATATGAGCTCTATATAACGAGAGCCATTCTATTCCTATTATAGTGTTGAATTCCACCAAGGGAAGTATTAAGGGATTTTCTGGAAGAATCTTCCCACATACGCCAATAGGAGAAGAGTCAAACACTTGGGTTGCAATGATTTCACCACTTGGTATTTTTACAGATATTTCTACTTCAAAGTTTCGGGGCTTCGATTCTATAGTTCTAGCAAACTTGCAAGATATAAAGGAATGCGTAGAACCAGAATCAAATAAGACTTTTTCCATTATTGAGTGAATAGGAAGTGTACCTTATATGACTTCATTATCATGCTCCACCTCCATAGTAGTGATGGCATAAGCCTTCCATTGTTACTTTGGATTTGGTGGCTACTGACGCTGATTACCCTCGAGAACTCGAGGTTTAGTGCACTGGTTTGCATAGTGCCCTAGCTACCTACAGTTGTAGCGTTGAACCATGGGTGGTTATCTCCTTTCATCGGTTACATTCTCCTTACTTTTTGTGTCTTTTCGACACTCTTGAGCATGACGCCCTTCCATCCCACACTTGAAGCATTTCCCCGTCCTTTTGAGGCAGTTCCCATTGTGTTACTTCCCATATTTTTGGCATGTAGGTTGTTGATTTTTATTCCCACCTTTATCATTAGATCCACCATCACTACTGGAAATGCAGGATTTCCCAATGGTTTAGAACTGTTGGGAAAGGCTGCATAACTGTTGGTATATGTTATACCAACGGTTCTGCAAACCATAGGGAAGTAAGCCATTGGGGAAAGTTTTTCCCAATGGTTTACAGTGAACCGTTGGGAAATCTTTTTCCCAATGGTTTACAACCGTTGGGATACAGTGCACAAAATTATCATGTTTTTCACAACGGTTTGGAAAACCGTTTGGAAAAACCCAACATATCCTCTTTCCCAACGGTTTAGAACCGTTGGGAAAAGTGTTTTACCAACGGTTCTATGAACCTTTGGTAAAAAAAGACCTACACATTCTATGCCAACGGGTTTGAACCGTTGGCATAGCCTCTGCTGGGCAAATTGCATTACAGCTCTGCAATTTACCCAGCAACTCTCCAATTTGACCAACGGCTCTCCAATTTTCCCACCAGGTCTCATTTTGTGGGTTCCCTCTCATTTTCAATCCAATTATTGTACCTGCAATAAACTAACATATACATATACAATTATTGGACCTACAATAACCAACTAACACTTACATATAGAGAAAAAATTAATACACATTTAACATATAATGGTGGAACTATACACATCCATAATTAAATTAGAATTCATAACGTAATTATAAAGATACATAATTCATTTAGAATTCAATTTAAAATTTAGATGACAATTATATGTGGAATTCGGAATTCAATTCATAATTTGATCAGTTTTTTGTATACCATATATTTTTACTTGAAATAATGTCCATTTTAAACATAATACATACACCTGGAGAGATACCGGCCACACCGCGCCTCGGATTGAGGAGAGTTTGACTCATACATGTCACATATAACCCATGGATCGTTGTGATAATGTATCGACACAATCTGAATGCGTTTGGTCGGTTTTCCGTATGCCAGTTGATGTTTTTCAATTAAAATGACATACTTTTGAAACAAAAGGCAGACACTTTGAGTGGTTCCAGCCACACCGCGCCTCGGATTGAGGCGGTGTTAACTCATACACATCACATATGACCCATGGATCGTTCTCCTAAAGTTTCAATGGAAACCGAATGCATTAGGTCGGTTTTCCGTATGTACTTAAATTGTTGTCCATTTTAAGAAAAAGAGAGCCACTTAGAGTGATTCCGGCCACACCGTGCCTCATATTAAGGTGGGGTTGACTCGTACACATCACATATGACCCATGGATCGTTATGATAAAGTATCGACACAATCCAAATGCGTTTGGTTGGTTTTTTGTATGCCAGTTGATGTTTTTCACTTCAAATGACGACCTTTTAAAACAAAAGACAAACACTTGGAGTGGTGGAGGCCACACCATGCCTCTAATTGAGGTGGGGTTTACTCTTACATGTCACATATGACCCATGGATCATTGTGCTAATGTATCGACACAATCTGAATGCGTTTGGTCGGTTTTCCGTATTCCAGTTGATGTTTTTCAATTAAAATGGCGTACTTTTGAAACAAAAGGCAGACACTTTGGGTGGTTCCGGCCACACCGTGCCTCGGATTGAGGCGGTGTTGACTCGTACACATCACATATGACCCATGGACCGTTCTCCTAAAGTTTCAATGGAAACCGAATGCGTTTGGTCGGTTTTCCATATGTACTTAAATTGTTGTCCATTTTAAGCAAAAGACAGACACTTTGAGTGGTGGCGGGAACACCGTGCCTCGGATTGAGGCGGGGTTGACTCGTACATGTCACATATGACCCATGGATCGTTGTTCTAAAGTATAGACACAATCCGAATGTGTTTGGTCTGTTTTCCGTATGCCATTTGATGTATTTCACTTCAAATTATGTCCTTTTGAAACAGAAGACAGACACTTTGAGTGGTGGCGGCCACACCGCTCCTCAGATTGAGGCGGGGTTGACTCGTACACGTCACATATGACCCATGGATCGTTTTTCTAATGTATCGACACAATCCGAATGCGTTTGTTCAGTTTTCTGTATTCCAGTTGATGTTTTTCAATTAAAATGACGTACTTTTGAAACAAAAGGAAGACACTTTGAGTGGTTCCGGCCTCACCGCACCTCGGATTGAGGCGACGTTGACTCGTACACGTCACATATGACCCATGGATCGTTCTCCTAAAGTTTCAATATAAACCAAATGCGTTTTTTCGGTTTTCTGTATGTACTTAAATTGTTGTCCATTTTAAGCAAAAGAGAGCCACTTAGAGTTATTACGGCCACACCGTGCCTCAGATTCAGGCGGGGTTGACTCGTACATGTCACATATGTCCCATGGATCGTTGTGCTAAAGTATCGACACAATCCGAATGTGTTTGGTCAATTTTCCGTATGCCAGTTGATGTTTTTCACTTCAAATGACGTCCTTTTGAAACAAAAGATATACACTTTGAGTGGTGGCGGCCACACCGCGCCTTAGATTGAGGCGGGGTTGACTCTTACACGTCACATATGACCCATGGATCGTTGTTCTAATGTATCAACACAATATGAAAGCATTTGGTTGGTTTTCCGTATGCCATTTGATGTTTTTCAATTAAAATGACGTACTTTTGAAACAAAAGGCAGACTCTTTGAGTGGTTTCGGCCACACCGCACCACGGATTGAGACGGTGTTGACTTGTACACGTCACATATGACCCATGGATTGTTCTCCTAAAGTTTCAATGTAAACCGAATGCGTTTGGTCGGTTTTTCGTATGTACTTAAATTGTTGTCCATTTTAAGAAAAAGACAGAAACTTTGAGTGGTGGAAGCCACACTGTGCCTCAGATTGAGGCGGGGTTGACTCATACACGTCACATATGACCCATGGATCGTTTTTCTAAAGTATCAACACAATACGAATGCTTTTGGTCGGTTTTCCGTATGCCAGTTGATGTATTTCACTTCAAATTATGTCCTTTAGAAACAGAAGAGAGACACTTTGAGTGGTGGCGGCCACACCGCACCTCGGATTGAGGCGAGGTTGACTCGTGAACATCACATATGAACCATGGATCATTGTGCTAATGTATCGACACAATCTGAATTCATTTGGTCGGTTTTCCGTATGCAGTTGATGTTTTTCAATTAAAATGACGTACTTTTGAAACAAAAGGCAGACACATTGAGTGGTGTCGGACACACCACGCCTCAGATTGAGGTGGCGTTGACTCATACACATCATATATGACCCATGGATCGTTCTCCTAAAGTTTCAATTGAAACCAAATGCGTTTGGTCGGTTTTCCGTATGTACTTAAATTGTTGTCCATTTTATGCAAAAGACAGGCACTTTGAGTGGTGGCGGACACACCGCGCCTCGGATTGAGTTGGGGTTTACTCGTACACGTCACATATGACCCATGGACCATTATCCTAAATTTTCAATGGAAACTGAATGCGTTTGGTCGGTTTTTCGTATGTACTTAAATTGTTGTCCATTTTAAGCAAAAGAGAGCCACTTGGAGTGATTCTGGCCACACCGTGCCTCAGATTCAGGCAGGGTTGACTCATACACGTCACATATGACCCATGGATAATTTTTATAAAGTATCGACACAATCTGAATGCGTTTGGTTGGTTTCTCGTATGCCAGTTGATGTTTTTCACTTCAAATGACGTCCTTTTGAAACAAAAGACAGACACTTTGAGTGGTGGTGGCCACACCGCACCTCGGATTGAGGCGGGGTTGACTCGTACTTATCACATATGACCCATGGATCGTTTTTCTAATGTATCGACTCAATACGAATGCGTTTGGTCAGTTTTCCGTATGCGAGTTGATGTTTTTCAATTAAAATGACGTACTATTGAAACAAAAGGTAGACACTTTGAGTGGTTCCGGCCACACCGCGCCTCATATTGAGGCGGAGTTGACTCGTACACATCACATATGACCCATGGATCTTTCTCCTAAAGTTTCAATGGAAACTGATTGCGTTTGGTCGGTTTTCCATATGTACTTAAATTGTTGTCCATTTTAAGCAAAAGATAGACACTTTGAGTGGTGGAAGCCACACCGCACCTCGGATTGAGGTGGGATGACTCGTAAACATCACATATGACCCATGGATCGTTGTGCTAAAGTATCGACCCAATCTGAATGCATTTGGTCAGTTTTCCGTATGCCAGTTGATGTATTTCACTTCAAATTATGTCCTTTTGAAACAGAAGACAGACACTTTGAGTGGTGGCGGCCACACCGTGCCTTGGATTGAGGCGGGGTTGACTCGTACACATGGAATATGACCCATGGATCGTTGTGCTAAAGTATCAACATAATCTGAATGCGTTTGGTCGGTTTTCCGTATGCCAGTTGATGTATTTCACTTCAAATTATGTAGTTTTGAAACAGAAGGCAGACACTTTGAATGGTGTCGGCCACACCGCACCTCTGATTGAGGCGGCATTGACTCGTACACGTCACATATGACCCATGGATCGTTCTCCTAAATTTTCAATGGAAACCAAATGCGTTTGGTCGGTTCTCCGTATGTACTTAAATTGTTGTCCATTTTAAGCAAAAGAGATCCACTTAGAGTGATTCCGGCCACACCGTGCCTCAGATTCAGGTGGGGTTGACTCGTAAATGTCACATATGACCCATGGATCGTTGTGCTAAAGTATCGACACAATCCGAATGCGTTTGGTCGGTTTTCCTTATGTCAGTTGATGTTTTTCACTTCAAATGACGTCTTTTTGAAACAAAAGACAGACACTTTGAGTGGTAGCGGCCACACCGCGCCTCGGATTGACGCGAGGTTGACTCGTACACATCACATATGACCCATGGATCATTGTTCTAATGTATCGACACAATCCGAGGGTTGTCCGGGGTCCAGGGAGGAGGGTGGGGGTTGTCCAGGGTCCAGGATGGAGGGGGGTTCCTAAACACACAACCACTAAAAGATAACAACATCCATAAAAACAGATAATATATAAAAATAACTCAACTCCAATACTATACTACGAGTCTAGATAAAACCAACAACTAGAATAGATTAAATATTAAATCTCAGTAATATCAGTAAAAAATGTAATGGATCAACTTGTCCCACATCACAATCACCATCATCACCATCATCATCATCACCCTCGTCCTCATCCCCATCATCGTCCTCGCCCTCTCCCTCCTCCTCCTCCTCGCCCTCACCACCCGCTTCGCCCTCCTCCTCTCCCTCCTATTCCACATCAGACTCCTCTCCATCATCATTGTCAAGTTGTACATCATCCTAACCACCACTAGAACTGCCACCTGGTGCACCGTATATAGAACGTATCGACGACATATACTCATCAAAAGTTGGGCTGGCCTCTGATGGAAGTGTAGGACGTAGAACTTCAATAAATTTCATAAACGCACTATTTTCCCTAGAAAACTGTTCTACCGTCTCTTTGGCCCTTTTCTCAGCCTTTTCTACCTGTGCTCTAACTTGCTGCAGCTCGGTGGCACTACAGCTCGTACCTGAGGAGGGCCAATACCTCATCGGGGCTATCCTAGGTCGGCAGCGTACTCTGCCAGAATGCTCCTCTCCCAACACCTGATGTAAGTGATCTGTTGGCCCAGAATTGTCTGGTTCTTGGGCATCGAGGGCCTCTAAAGGAGCATGTTACAAATATAAATATATCATTAAGTTACAAAATAGATATTAAAAAATAAATTCAACAGATTAAAACTTACAATCTGCTGCTGAGTAACTTCGTTGACAGCACTTCCATCATTTTTCCGTCTACTCGAGAAAAACAGTTTTGCTCGAGGCACGCGTCCTTCAGTATTTTGTATTTGCCTCTACAATGACATTGAAAACTAAAGTTATATGCAAACTTTAGCAAACTATTAATTAATTGAAGAAAGAAAATAAAGTGTAAGTCGTAAAGAAAACTTATAAACAATTGTTATACCTACTTCCTCTCATGATCAGGCATCATAGTACGTCCCAGTGTATGGAGGTATTTTTTTGCATCAATGTTCTTTTTATTTTTTCCAGATGATTCCTAATTAATATTTGAAAATGAAATAGATAGTATTAATGAAAAACATGAATGTTATTATTTAAATACCTCAAATGTTATTAATACCTTAAACTGGGTACTCGTCCAATGAGTAATCATCTGACGATACTGCTCTATAGGAAAATCATCCACCACTGGTACCGCCTCTAACTCAGTTCCAACTCTAGAAACCCATCCAATATACGACTCATGCTTGTAGGCTCTCCAAATCTCGCCTAAATCCTTTAGACGTTCCGATCGTGCACCCTCACCATCGAGAAAATTAAATCGAAGCTGAAATCAAAATATTAATTCATATAAATACAAAAATAATTCATGGCATTAAATAGAACAGATTTTTTTACCCATATCTCTTCCCAAGCTCTATCCTTGACCTCATGTGGCAAATGTCTCCACGATAGCGGGCTGACGGGAATGATGTCGGAGTATTTGGAAAGCGTCGCCAAAAAACTCCGACATTGCTGCCTTGTTTTCTCAACCATTTGGTTGTCTTCATTATAATGCACCATAACCTGTGTGCAGTGGTTCCACACCGAATGCATGCTTGTACGCCCCCGCCCACACCTCCTGTCAGTAGATGTATCTGTCATGAAAGAAAAACAAATATTTTATCAAAACATGTTATAATGAAAATAAATATTTCTATAAAAATTTGTTAGGGGTCTATAAATATACCTATGTCGGTCTGATCGCTGAGTGCCGCTGGATCCACAGAAACTGATGGAACACCTTGTGGTGGAACAGGAGTCGAAGATGATGGAATATAGAAGCTCGGAGAGACATAAGTAGAAGGAAAAGAAGATGGAATAGCTGTCTGACTGGATGCTGACTGAGGAGTGGGAATCATCATGGGATGTGAAAATGATGGGCCAGAAGATGTAGAAGGTAGCGAAAACATGGGAGGCCTAAATATCCTGTGTGTCTCTAACGACACACCAGGATCAGAATGCGGGAAGGATGACATGTCAGTGGGAGGGGCAGGGTCTAGTCGGGTACGCGCAGCTGCTCGTCCACCTCTGGTACGAACCCTCCTCGTACCACCAGCCTGAGTACTAGGACCAGTACTAGTCTCCTCATCAAATAACTGTCGACGTATAGGTGGATCCTAAAAAAATGTTTACAAAACAATTAATCACATGACATTATATATTATTTAAATATATCAATTTGAAATAAAGTACTCACTGTAGGCACTAATGGTGGAACGCCCATCTCCGTCATTCGATAATTGTTCTCCATCATTTTTTCCCTTCGTCTCTCATCAATTGGCTTCATTTCCTGCTTTTGAAAACAAATATGTAATTAATTAGAAAAATAAAACTAATGTGTAACCCAAAAAACTAAATATATGAGGGAATAGGGGATTAATAGGTAATTTAGCTATCAATTGTTTTAGAAGAGCTTGAATGGATTTAATAAATCATACAAGTTATAATGTTCACCAAGTTAGAAATATTGTTTGACTATGTTTTAATACAGTTCAATTCCAAATTAGAAAATGCAATTCAAATAAAACTGCAACCAATAAACATTGAAAATTCATATAATGGTCAATTAAGCTATAAATTGTTTTAGAAGAGATTTGATGGATTTAATAAATCATACAAGTTGTAATGTTCACCAAGTTAGAAATATTGTATGACTATGTTTGAATACAGTTCAATTCCAAATTAGAAAATGTAATTCAAATAAAACTGCAACCAATAAACATTAAAAATTCACATAATGGTCAAGTCAGCTATCAATTGTTTTAGATGAGATTGAATGGATTTAATAAATCATACAAGTTGTAATGTTCACCAAGTTAGAAATATTGTTTGACTATGTTTGAATACAGTTCAATTCCAAATTAGAAAATGCAATTCAAATAAAACTGCAACCAATAAACATTGAAAATTCACATAACGGTCAAGTCAGCTAAAACCTATTTGTGATCAATACTAAATAAATTTGAATATTACCAAACTTAATAACCCAACTTGAGGTAAACCAAAATAATTGAGAACATGGATGAATGATTCTATATATTTTCAACCACAACTTCAGGTTCACAATCAACTCTGGAAATTAAGCTATTTGAGTCATCAAAAGAAATAAATGGATTGGTTCCAATGGAACTAGGGACAGTGTCAATTCCATCATCACCATCATCAAAAATATGTCTTGTAATTACTTCAACTATGACACCAAATTCAGAACGAAGTTGGTCTTTGACATAAAAAACTTTTTTAGCCATTGATGCCAACACATATGGTTCTTCGGTAGCAAGAGTTCGAGTCATATTAATTACTCGAAATCCATAATCATCAATAAATGTGCCATGTCTCGTCATCGAATCAAACCAATGGCATTTCATTATTGTGACTCTTCCATGAGAGTAATAATCCAATATTACTATTTTCTCAACAACTCCATAATAAGACACATTTTCAAATCACGGTCTACTATCTAATGCACTGGCATAACAATATTTTGTGGAAATAACCATAACACCATCATGTTGTGTTCTCATGTTCTTTTCTCATTCAGTGACAATAAATTTGTACCCATTGATAACAATTGATTTACAGTCACGAACTACTGTATTAGGACCAAAATCCAAAGCTCTTATTTCTTCAGAGACAGAGTCAGCAGACAAACTTAATACCTGCAATATAAATGACTATTAAAGTTAATTAAATATTGATATAATTATTTTAAACATTAATTTTTTTATACCTTCAATTTTAACCAAGCAGAAAACTTTTTTCTATGCAAAGTCTATCTCTTTCTCAAAGATAAAGAATGATGCTTCCTATTTATCATTATTTTATGTTCCCTATAGATAAAAAATATTAATAGTTTAACAAGTATATATGTAAGATATACATAATCAATTTAGTTACCTGATATATTCATCGAACAAATCACAGTTGAACAAAACTGTGTGATGTGCCATCTCCCGCTCATCATGGCTTAATGTCTTCAATGTATATGATCCGGGAATTCCTCCTGTTTGAGGAAGTGATGGAAAATTGGGTTCAATTTGATAATATTGTTCTTCTTCATTTCTCATTGGTCTGTTCATTCTTGTAGTAAGATCAGACAAATACATCGAGCAGAAATCCATACATTCTTGAGCCAAGTAACCGTTCATGATAGAACTTTTGGGATGATTACTGTTTCGGACATAAGAAATTAATGTGAACATATTTCTTTCAGTTGGATACATCCAATGAAAAGAAACAGGTCCTCCGAGAAGTATTTCAGTGGTAATATGGATAGTCAAATGTAGCATGCATGTGAAAAATGGTGGAGGAAATATTTTCTCCTACTCACACAAAATTAATGGGGCATCTGTCAAATTTTTTTTCAAGAAAGACTTGGACAACTTCTTAGAATAATGATCTATAAAAAATGGCACAACCGAATAACAACCACCCTTACATTATTGGACAAAGGATGACAGATTTCTATTGGAAGAAACTCATGCAGTAGAACGTGATAATCATGAGTCTTCAAAGATTTTAGCCTTAACTCTCTTCTGTTGACCCGTTTAGATATGTTGCTTGAATCGCCATCCGGAACTCTAATAGTCTCTAATACTTCCAGAAATTGTTTTTTTTTCACAGGTGTCATCACATAAGAAGCACATGGAAGTTTCCATTTATTTTCACTGATACGCACAGGATGCAATTCTGGTCTGATGCCCCAATCCACCATGTCAGGCCGAGATCGTAAATCATCATTTGTCTTCCCCTTGACATTTAGAAGAACCGAAAGCAACATTTCGCATATATTCTTTTCAATATGCATTACATCTATTCAATGACGTCACAAATTGGTTGACCAATAAGGTAAATAAAAAAAGATACTCTTCTTCCTCCAATTGTAACAGGTTTCAGTGGAAACATTCTTTCTCTTTCCAGATTTCATTTGACCCTTCTCGAATGAAAAACTGAAATCTTTCAATTCATTAAGCATGTCAGTTCCATACATATGCTGAGGTGGATCATCGGTCTCTATGGTATTATCAAATCTTCGACAATTTATTCTATATGGATGATCCTTTGGCAAGAATCATCGATGTCCCATAAAACTGAAACTACAGCGATGTTTCAGTCTTCTAGATCATGTATTCTTCATACAAACTGGACATGATAGTTTTCCCTTCATGCTCCATCCATACATCATTGCATAACCCAGAAAATCATTGATCGTCCACATAAGCACAGCACGCATCTGAAATATGTCTTTCGAACATGCATCGTATATGCGCACACCCACATCCCAAATAAGTTTCAACTCCTTTATTAAAGGTTGCATGTATACATCAATATCAATGCCGGGATCAGAAGGACCAGATATGAGTATACTCATAAAAGTGAAAGGTTTTTTCATACACAACCATGGGGAAAGATTATAAATGTGTATAAAAACTGGCCATGTGTTGTGTGAAGTAAGAATATGCCCAAACGGATTAAAACCGTTGAATGAAAGACCCGGCCTCACATTACGCATGTCAGCTACAAAATCAGGATGTCGAGCATCAAATCTCTTCCATGCAAATCCATCTGTAGGATGAACCAACTCATCATTAGTCTTCTTTCTCTCAGTATCATGCCATCTCATTTTTATTGATATGTAATCAGACATAAAAAGATTCCGAAGTCTGGGGATCAATGGAAAGTGTCACATTACTTTTTGTGGAATGCGGGATGGTGTTCCATCAGATTTTGACTTCCAGCGGGATGTGCCACATTTTATACAATCATTTCGTTCAGTGGTTTCCTCTCAGAATAAACTGCAATCTTTTGGGAAAGCATGAATTTTTCTTCTTGAAAATCCAAGTTCTGCAACTAACTTCCATGCCATATAGTGGTTTGAGGGAATATCTGCATCATCTGGAAGTAAATCCTTCAAGAGGGTAAGAATGTAATCGATTGTTGTATTAGAAATTACATACATAGTTTTCCCATGAAACAATCAGATTAAAAATTCAATATTTTTCATTTTATCACATTGTCGATATACTGGAGTCGTGGCAGCATCATTAAATTTCTTCACCCTATCAATATCATCATTTTCACTAAATGCATCAGTTGTCCTCATATCAAAGTCTTCTTAAGTCGAAATCCTTTCTTTTTCATAATGACGAATAAATGGAAACCGATCATCTAACAAATTCTCCATTCCAATAATTTCATTTCGATCATCACTAATTTGAGATTTCATTTTCTCCCCATTGTGATACCACACAAAGTAATTTGATTAAAACCATTTTTGGTTATGTGGTAGCTGTCTTCTTCACGGCTCAACCAAGGTCTACCAACACAATTGGAACATGGGAAGTGTATGCGACCACTATCTAAAGCATTGTGAAATGCAAAATCTATAAAGCTCTCCAAATTGTTTTGAAAATCGCTTGAGATCTGTTTGGTTTCATACATCCAGCTTATGTCCATTCTGTAAAAAGAATTTATATAAGTCATTTTGTCATAAACAATTCAATAGGATTGAACTTTAATAGAAAATATATTTAAGTAAACGATAAAGGAAGGAGTTTCTAGTTGATGTAGTGAACTATTAAAACAATGTAAAGATATACTAATTAATTCAGTTATGTATTCCTAGATTTGAGGTGAGATGTGTTTTGTAATTTTTTCATTTATCACATACCAAGAAGACACCATAGACCTGATAAAACATTGTTCAAGATATTACAAAGTGAAGGCTTTTCATGAAAGATGCAGAATGTGTAAAGAGAGTTTTTTAAATAATTTATTGATTCTAAAAAATGGAAATATTGTGAAAAGTTAGTACATTTCATAACACCCAAACTAAAGTCCACAGAAAGTACCATATCACCCCACTAAAAAAGAGGAAAACCACATACCCCACTACCCCAACCATGTCAATTACCTCAATGAGGGCTTCTATGTCTGTATTTGGGAAGAGGTTGAAGGAGTCTAACCTGGATGGGGGAGTTGCAGCCGATCAGATGGAAGACCTCAGGTTAGGGTTCACCTGTGTGGGGGCTTCTGGAAATTAGGGGAAATGCAGAGTTATTTGATTCTGTGTAATCGGGGGTGGGTTGTCCACGGGGGTGGCGGAGTTGTCCAGGGGGTACGGGGTGTCCAGGGGGTGGGCGGGCTATCCACAAGGGTGGTGGGGCTGTCTAGGGGGAGGGGGTGTCCAGGGGGGTGGGCGGGCTATCCACGGGGGTGGGGGGGAGATTTCCAGGGGGTACAAGGTGTCCAAGGGGTGGGGGTTTCTGGGGGGTGGTGGGGAGTGTCCAGGGGGTGGGCAGGCTATCCACGGGGTTGGGGGCTGTCTAGGGAGTAGGGGTGTCCAGGGGGTGGGCAGTCTTTCCACGGGGGTAGCGGGGTTTTCCAGGGGGTACAAGGTGTCCAGGGGGTGGGTGGACTGTCCACGGGGGTGGCAGGGCTATCCAGGGGGTAGGGGGTGTCTAGGGGGTGGGAGAGCTGTCCACAGGGGTGTGACTGAGAGCTATGAGATTTAATTTCGTTGTCATTCATGTTATGAAAAAAAAAGATGGGTGTTAAGGATTAGAATAGTATTTTTTAGTGAAAATCCAATTTTGTAGAATTAGTGACTTGATAACATGATGGTATCAAGTTTTCAATTGGGAAAATGTTGGGGCATTGGATTCTAAAAGGCTCCCATAGCCTTCCAAGGATATATTATTTCTAGAAAAATGTGTTGTCGGAGAAATAATTCATCCTATGTAGTTGATGTCACTTTTAGATCATGTGATGCCTTACTCATCAAGATGACTAGACAAGAACCAAAACCAAAGAGGCCTCAAAACTATCCAAATCTCTAGAAGTGATGAATTCTCCGTGCTTATTGGTGAACTATGGAAGTGATGACTTCCCACCTGCAAAGCCCCCCCTCCCCACATCACCCCCAACAGACTCCCCCTGCATAGCCCCCCTCCCATCCACCGACTGCACAACCCCCCCCCACATGCACCCCCACTTGCACAATCCCCCCCCTCCCCCACCCCAACCTGCACAACCCCCTCCCATCCACCCACTGCACACCCCCCCACCTCACCCCCCAACATACTCCCACCTGCCCATCCCACCCTCAACCTACACACTCCCCTCCCCCCACCCACTTGCACATCCACCCCCCACCTACACCCCCCCACTTGCACAACCCCCCTCCCCCCACCCCCACCTGCACAACCCCCCTCCCCCACCACCACCCGTACACCCCACCCCCACCTCACCCCCAACAAACTCCCACCTGCCCAGCCCACCCCCCCCCCATCCTGCACACTCCCCTACCCCCACCTACTTGCACAACACCCCCTCCACTTTTACCATCCACTTGAACAACCCCCCCCCTCCCCCACCCCCACCTGCACAACCCATCCCCACCCCCACTTGTACAACCCCCACCTCACCCCCCCCAAGACTCTGACCTGCCCAGCCCACCCCCCAACGTGGACACTCCCCTCCCCCCACCCACTTTCACAACAACCCCCCTCCACTTTCACCCCCACCTTCACAACCCACCCCTCCCCCCACCCCCACCTGCACAACCCACCCCACCCCCACCTGTACAACCCCCACCTCAACACCCCACCAGCACACCCCCTCCCCCCACCTAAACACCCCACCTGCACACCCCCTCCCCCCACCTACTGCACCCCCAACACCTCCCACCAGAACAAAAACAGAAAACAAAAACAGAACAAAAAATTGATTCACACATGACACCAGAACAAAAACAGAAAACAAATAACAAATCCAATTGAAATTGTTGGGTATACCCTACTGCACGAACCTTAGGTTTAAGCCAAATAAAAACAAAAAAGTAAAAAATTAGATGAAAAACATTAAACATAACTTACTACTTACAAATTTGATGTGTATAACAAAACAACCTTGTGATTGAGTATGGATCTGGTGGAATGGTTTTCCATGCGAGAGAGATCTTAGCTCTCAATTTCAGCAGCATCCGCGAGCGTGGATGGGATCTCAGGGCTGCTGGGATTTTAGGGGAAAACATTCCCAACAGTTTACACAAACCGTTGGGAAAGTCTTGGTCTTTACCAACAGTTTTGTAAAACCATTGGTAAAGGGAGAAAAAAATTTGATTTCCCAATGCTTTATTCAAACCGTTGGGAAATAATTATTTTATACCCCTATACCAACGGCTCAACAGAACCATAGGCAAAAAAGCGTTGGGAAAACCCAACTTCCCAGTAGTGCATCTTGAAAATCCATCTTTCTTTTCTTATCTCCATAGCCATGGGACCATTCTACAAACTCCATCTCCACATTGAGAGCACACCGAACAACTTCTTCATAACTCCCAAAGTCTTGAAATGCAAGAGGCTTTCGAAGATGTGGTTTTAATCCACTAAAGAATATATCATTTTTTCTATCATCATTGATAACAAAACCCAAAGCGTACCTTGAAATCCTTGTGAAATTCTCTTCATAGGTTGTGATAGATTCTCCTTATTTTTTCTTGAGATCTATGAATTATCTCTCCATCTTCGTGCAAAGAGTTTGGGGGAAATACTTATTAAGAAACATTATCTTAAATTCTTCCCATTCCATCTCTTCAATTTCCTCCCTTGTCTTGGTGTTATTAATCAAAGCCCACCATTGATCAGCTTCTCTATCTAGACGATAGATGGCTAGAGTCACCTTCTCCTTCTCAGAACAGTGATGCACAGAAAAGATCTTCTCCATGGAGTTGACCCATTGTTCCGCAACTAGTGGATCAGAAGATCCACAAAATATCGGTGGTCGTTGCAGCATAAAACATTCAATAGCCAGTTTCTCCCACTTTGGTGAAGGAGGACGTTCCCCATTATTATGGTTATTATTCATAACCTGAGATAATTGGGTAAGTATCACCATGAGTTTTGAACTCCACCTCCCAAATCATTGGGGATGTCATTCGGGCAATCCTTCTATTGGCCCTCGCATGAGTTGTTGTCCTGATTTCTCTTGGTTCCCACCATTTTCTAAAATAGAAAATGATAGAACAAAACATAACTAAAAAAGTCATGAATAACTTATCTATTTAAAAAATTATACCAAAAACATAACATATGGGATCCCTAGGTAAATAATCTTGTGTGCATATTTGTACTTAGTCTCATGTTGTAGGTTTTCTCTAGGGTTCACTAATCCTAATTCCCAAATTAACTAAACCTTTCCTTTGATACCAACTATAACGACCCACCCTTTTATTAAATTACTATTACATAATATCAAAGATAAATGACATAATAGTATTACACATAGAGGATACAAAGGTTTAGTGTCTTGGGAAAACTAGGACCACAGATAACAAATACAACATCAACCATAAACATTTATTTAATTTCTTCTTCACTAGTTTCTTAGTGGCACTTGTCCTCTCCTTAGTACATGTAGCCACCTGAGGATATACATCAAAATGGGTGAGCTAGAAGCCCAGTAAGAGGATATATAAGAACAATATAGCATGGGTTGAGCATAATCATAACATAGGAAAAAGATTATGAACATGAGAGGATCATAAATAAAAGACTTGAAATGTGGAAATGCATAAAAACGAAACATCATGTCTTAGTGGTTAAATACCACACATACTTTTGAACCAAGATAGAATCTTGTTCACACATCTTTTCACATTTACTCACGACATTCATCAATTTACCCAATACATTGGAGTGCTATATAATTCCTGGTGCACCCGTCACATTTAAACATTCATATTGCGCTATATAATTCCGGGCGCACCTGTCACATCATAACATTATCATTTATCATGCATGCCAAAATGAACATATAACATAAATATACATAACTAACCCATTAAAAGTAATGATTTTAATCTCATAATAACACATTCATAAAATTTTGGTTCCCAAAAGAAAGAGGGAACATCATACTTTATACAATAACCATCAACCTTGAATGAGAGGTAAAATATGAGTTCTTAAAAGAAGAGTTCTTTTGGAAAACATTTGGTTTAAAATAAACTTCATTAGAAAACATGTATATCCCAGAAAAGTAAAGAAAATTATGAACAAATGATCTTTAAGGAGTGACCATATCAAAAATGGAGTGAAAGAGGTAGAACCCGAAGGAAGAAAATTAGGTTCGAGATTTTCCCTTACCTTGTACCCGAATGCCTCCTTCTCTTTAATGTCCTATATAATGACATTATATTAATTAATTAGAAATCCAGAACCATGTTTACATTAATAGGGTTCATTATGGTTTCATTATGTCATTTTATGTTCCTTTGGATGACTTATAGAGTTTAAAAACATTGTTCGGGGCTGTTTGTTTTTATGGTTTTTCTTGGGTTGTAAACTTGTATTCATAAATTGAAATTTGGGTAGAACATTGGTAAACATACAGAAATGATATCACATGTCATTAATGATATTAAATTAGTTTTATTGATCTTATAATGAATTATATTATATCCATGTGGATGAATCACTAGATAAGAATTAAATGATGGTTATTTGGGTCAATTTGGGCGGTTTTTGGATCATAACGAACTTGTTTTAACTTATCACTTAGTAATATGGCCATAGGTTATTTCCAGAACATTAAATAGAACATAATACATATTAAATATTCTGGTTCAACCATAAAAATGGTATCATGACCAGATATGAAGGTAGAAATGGAAGAAGAGAGGATGTCATTTTTTAAGGTGATAAATTAACACCTCATGAACAACTTTCTCTTTAATAAAATAAAAGGAAGAGGGAAAGGGTGTGGGGTGATATAATATCCCATTATAGTCATACAATTAGACTATATGTATAAAATTGTAGTTAAAAAACAATTTGGATGAATATAGGTGGGGAGAGATCATGAAAGGAACTTCAACTTGAAAAGAAATTAAAGGAGAAGAGGGAGAGAAATTACCTCTTAAATCTTCCTCTTGAGATTCTCCTTAAGGAAGCTAGTCTTGGTCTTTTGATGAGACCAGTAGATTTTTGATATGGTTGAGGGTCTAGGGAAGGTGTTTGGGCAGAGTTTAGAGAAGGCTTGGAGCTTGAGAGGTGTGAGGAAAAGAGGGAGTGAAGGGTGGCTTTTATAGTGGAGGGGAGAGGGGTTTCCTTAATATAAAATTCATTAGTTTATAAATTTCCCCTAAGACAAGGAATAGTGAGTCTTGGATGACCAAGAATAGTAAAAAAGGCATGTGAGTCCGAGATTTGGGTGCTTACATCACTTGTGATGTCATGAATAGTGGGTTTTAATGATAATGTATTTATTCGGTAAATTAATGTATTTTACTATTCACCTAAAATTCATGTATCTCAGAAAAATCCCAAAACTTTACCCCAACCATTTTTCAACATGTAGAATCCAAAAATGAAATCCATTTTTTAAAAATAATTTTCTAAATATTATTAATTTAATATTTAATTAAAATCATAATTTACTTAAAAACAGTTTTTAAGATTAAAACTGATTTTATAGTGCTTTCAAAAATTACGTAGGGTCTTATTAAATTATCTACAAACTATAATACATTGATTCAATAATTTATGAATACATTTCAGGGAAATAAATATTCTTTTAAATTAATTAATTAATTATAATTAATTATTTATGACTTATAAAATACCAAAAACGTTTACTAAGGTCAAATTGTCACTTTCTAAGATGTCTAAAATTTATTTTATTATTCATAGGTAATGTTACTCTTATGTTGGATGATTTACTATTCATAAGGGTAGGTTACTATTCATAAGGGTAGGTCACTATTCACCAAAAATAATTTTTGTTTCATTAGACTCCAAAAAACATCTTGAACACAACCGTGTATGTCAGATTTTCAAAATTTCAAACATAGGAGTGACAAACTTATGTTGAAAGGTAACTTATCACTTAGTAGTTGTGATTTCATGTTATTTCATGACATAAATATAAGAAGGGAATTTTCCATTGAAAAACATTGGGTCGTTACAGCCCTACATCGCCTGATGTTATTAATATTTTCATGACTTATTATATACTCCTTTTACTTATTTTATATGAAATTTTCATAATTTGTGTGAAATATTAATTTTTTAATATTAAGTATAATTTTTGAGCATTTTTAGAAGTAGTCCAATTGAGTCAGTTTAATGATTTAATAATAACTATCACTATACTGATATAAATTATGTGGTTCTTGTTTTTTAGTATTCTCCTTTCAATATAAAACATTTCATTAGAAGGTACCATGAGCCAATTCTGCCATTTGAAGGGTCATATGGTCCTCACAAACAAGACCAAAGAATCTGTGAACAAACTGGACCAGCATTGAAGATTGATTTACTAGGCTCAATCCAGAATTCCAAAAACATTAACTCTCCACAATAATTCTGGGGAAACTACATGTAATCTTGGATAAAACTTTCAAGGCCCGAATCTAAGTACAAGGGGCCCAAATGAAGCTTTGAAGTCCAACCCACCATTCTGTCCTAGAATTAAACTTAGTATAGTATGCATGACATAACTCATGATGTAAGAATCACATCGATCTTATATTTTGCAGTGTGAAAGAGGAGATATAGGAGGCCGACTTTTATGAATAACCCATTCAGATTTGAAGGCATATTCATATTCAAAAACCCTTTCACATTCTGGACTTCAAAAAGACTGGATTGAAATGGAAAGTTGTACTTTGTTTAATAAACCAGCCATAACGTTTGATCCTTAAGTCCAACTTACTCCACATTTTGAGAGTAGTCTGAAAAATTAATTATCTACAACTTTGAATAAGGAGATTTCTCGAGATTAGATTGTCTTGATGTCCATATCTGCGATCCAAGTGGAGGGGTATTTTTGGAATGTAAACAGTCCACCACTTTGGGCTATAAATACATCCCATCCTCTCCTTTCAAAAGGGTTGGCATTTCTGAAGAGAGGAGAACATATTGGCACTAAGAAGGCCTTGCAAAAGTCTTGGGAGGATCTTCCATAATCAAGTTTTCACTTGAGAGACCTTTCCTCCTCTCTTTGTTTTCACTTAATTTCGTGTTCTTTGTTTTTGTAATTTTGTAAGTCTTTTCTTTGTAATTCTATTTTAATGCAAGTTACTTAGTCAATATCTATTATTCTCATCCACCTTCTGTAGTTTAATTTTTATGTTATTAAAATATTTTAAATTCAGTTGAATCCCCTTCCCTTCTTCTGCTTCCTCATTCAATCGAAAATCCATTTTTAATTTTCTTCATTGTTTGTGTGTGTGTTCGGCACACTACTCTTATCATGTCCCTTTCTTTTTATTATCTTTATAATTCATCACCGTAATCATTATAACCAGATTAGTAATAATTTTAATGGCTGGGTAAATCTTTAATTGGGGTGAGTTATAATTTAGGTATGTTAAGTGATTGAGAGTTTTTTCTAGACGAATGTTCTTTAAATTAATATTGTGTATATTGAACTTTATATGTCATGGATTAATGACATGTTTTGTTTAATATGTGGATTAAATATATTATTGGAACCAAAAATACACTACCATAAACAAGTAATGGTAATTATTATAAACCTATGTTAAGTTACGGCTTGGATTAAAGCTTTAACACTTGGAAATTCCGATCAAAATCATCTTGTGACATGGGTGTTAATTTAATTCAATATAAAGCAAAGCTCAAGGATATCACAAGCTTAAATAACTAATGATGAACTCACCCCAATATTTATAAATTTGTTAAATGAAAAATCATACATAAATTATTTCATAAGCTCTGCAAACAAACCCCCCAATCAGAATACAATTAACTAAAAACAAACGACTATTACAAAGTATCATCGCTGAGGATTCGACCCGAGTGCTGCTATACACATTAGAAGAGCACCAGAACCTTGACCGGTCGATAGGCGACATTATTCCATGCGTTTAAAATGGTGATTTTGCTGGGGATGGTGCTTTATGTAGTCATTATTTTCTGGTTATTGTCAAAAAAACGAAAAAAAAAAACAAAATTTTAAAAAAAAAATTGAAAAAAAATCACAAAGAAAAACTTGTCTTCCCCTTTCTTCCAAAATCACATTGAATTCCCCATAGCCTCCCAAACAATCCCTCGGATTTTTTTGACCCTGAAATTGAGTGAAAACTTCGCCAACATAGGAGGAACATAAGAGATACTCAAATAATTCAAGAACCAGTCCTCATCCAACCAGTTGAAATTGAAATGGCCAATCCTAGGGAAAAAACCCTAAAAGAACTCACTGCCCCTGATATGAGTTACAAACCTATTGGTATTCAATATCCAAACATAGAAGCTTACTTTGAACTCAAATCGAGTTTGATTCATCTTCTCCCTCATTTTCACGGGCTAGCTGGTGAGGATCCACATCTTCACCTTAAAGAGTTCCAAGTAGTATGCTCTACCATGAAGCCTCAAGGGGTTTCTAAAGAACAAATCAAACTCCGATCATTCCCTTTTTACCTAGATGACACTGCTAATTCATGTCTCTACTACCTACCTCCTGGTTCCATAACCACATGGAATGAAATGAAGCGGATTTTCATAGAAAAATTCTTTCCTGCTTCTCGTACTGTTTCTATCCGAAAGGGAATAAGTGGTATTCGTCAGTTCCCAAGTGAATCACTCCATGAGTACTGGGAGAGATTCAAAAATCTTGTTGCAACCTTCCCACATCATCAAATCCCTGACCAAAACATGATCCAATACTTATATGATGGGTTATTGGCTATGGAGAGAACTCTCATAGATGCCGCAAGTGGCGGTGCTCTTGTTGATAAAACTCTTGCAGCAGCAAGAGATCTCATAAGTAACATGGCTGCAAACACACAACAATTCCATACTCGAGCACATGCTCAAGTCAAACAAGCCCAAGATAATCAATCAATTTAACCGAACAAAATGACCAAGTGGATGAGTGAACTTACAGGTCTTGTGCGACAGCTAGCTGTGGCCACCAAATCCCCAACCTCGTCTTCTCCGCAATCAATGTCTCCTGGACTAATCAAAAACTGTGGAATCTGCAACTCTCTATCTCATCCAACTGACACATGTCCACAAGTTTAAGAGTATCAATCCGATTCATCTGGACCAATGGAGCTCAATGCAACATATGCTCAGCAGAACACCAATCCTCAACTATCAGGTCAGTTTGTTAGAAACTTCAACCAACCTCACTCTGAGCCCTTCTCCTCTAACTTTAACCAAGGATTGAGGTATGGTAACCCCATGTCTCACCCCCCCTCAATTCCCTCCTCAAAACCCAAACCAATTCCAATATGGTCAAGGTGGTGGTAACTTCCATCAACCTTATCCTTTTGTTCCTCCACCTCAAAGGAACGATCCTCCTTCTGGATTCCATTATCCTACTGAGCCTTCCCAATTCCAAAACCAATACAATCGCTTTCCCAAGAACCAAAATCAAGGTAATCCCAATCTGGGAAAAGCCTCTTCTTCCAAGAAACCATGGGAAAGTGCTATTGAAGATCTTGCCTCCTTCACCCGTTCTAGCCTTAAAAACATTGAAACTCAAATAGGTCAACTTGCATCCCACCTGATCCAGCAACAACAATCAAATTCTTCCCAACTCCCAGCTCAACCATTACCCAACCCCAAGGTTAATGTATGTTCAATTGCACTTCGATCAGGAAATCAACTTTCTATGCCTCAATATAAATCCTCAAACCCTCATTTGAATGTTGACCTATAAAATGAAAAGAAAAATAAAATTGAAAAGGAATATGAATCCATTCCATCACCTCCTTCCTTTCCACTTAGGAACCCAATTCCTTTTCCTCAAGCTGTTTCTAAGACAAGGAAGTCCTTTGAACCTGATCTTGAAAAGATTGACATGTTTAGATGTGTTGAAGTCAACATTCCCCTCTTAGATTCCATAAAACAAATTCCTAAATATTCCAAGTTTCTTAAGAAGTTTTGTACCCACAAGAGGCAACTTAGGACCTTTTAAAATCTTTCCACCCAGCAGTCTATTCCTATAAAGTGCAAAGATCCAGGGACATTTACAGTCCCATGCCAAATTGGAAGTTCCAACTTTGATGATGCACTCATAGACCTAGGAGCCTCAATTAATGTCATTCCCAAATCCATATTCTCCAACCTTGGTCTAGGTCCCTTGCACCCAACAGGTGTTGTCATTCAGTTATCCAATCGAAGCACAGCCAGTCCTGAGGGAATAATTGAGGATGTCCTTGTCCGAGTCAATGATCTTATCTTCCCTGGTGATTTCTATGTTCTTGACATGGAAGGTGAGACGAACTCTTCTCAATCTCCCCTAATTATAGGAAGACCATTCCTCATGACTGCGAGGACCAAGATTGATGTCCATTCAGGCATCCTATCCATGGAATTCGGTGACCAACTGGTCAAGTTCAACATTTTCCAAGCCATGTGATACCCATCTGAGGATCACTCTACATTCTCAATCCATGCTTCTGAGGACACTTCTAAGATTAAATTGAACACCAATCCACCATTTTCTTCATTTTCTAATTACAAAGGATCTTGTGAAATCTGCACTATGATTAACCAAGTCATAAATGGTGATGTTGATGTGGACCTCTCATTCATAGACTCCATCAATATAGAGGAACTTGAAAAATATCTTGAATCCCATCTCAACTCTAATCTCTACTGCTCCACCTTGGACAGTATTAAGGAAAATGAACCTGAAGCAACTGAAGTCCCTTCTTCCATTTCTGAGTTATCGATCCCAAAAGTAAAAGATGAGACTGATCTGAAACCTCTTCATGCACACCTAAAATATGAATTCCTCTTCCATGATCACTCATATCCTATCATTATCTCAGTCACACTTACTGAAACTGAGGAGTCCAAACTTGTTCAAGTGTTAGATGAAAACAAAAAGGCCTTAGGTTGGACCCTAGATGACATACCAAGAATCAACCCTACCCTTTTCATTCATCACATCCATCTTAAAGAGTCATCCAAACCAATTAGACAACCACAAAGAAGACTCAATCCACTCATCCTTGAGGTAGTTAGGGAAGAGATCACCAAGCTTCTTCAAGCTGGTATTATCTACCCAATTTCTGATAGTGAATGGGTTAGTCCAATTCAGGTTGTACCAAAGAAGGGTGGGATAACTGTTGTCACAAATGAACATGGAGAGGTAGTCACAACTCGAGTGAAGAACAAATGGCGTGTGTGCATTGACTATAGTAAATTGAATGTTGAAACTCGAAAAGATCACTACCCTCTTCCATTCCTTGATCAAATGCTAGAAAGATTGGTCGGAAAGTCAGACTATTGCTTTCTTGATGGATATACCGGCTATTTTCAAATCCCAATCTCACCTCAGGAACAAGATAAGACTACTTTCACATTCCCCTTTGGAACATATGCATATAGAATAATGCCTTTTGGACTTTGCAATGCTCCTGCAACATTCTAGAGGTGTATGATGAGTATCTTTTCTGAATTCATTGAACACTGCATGGAAGTCTTCATGGATGACTTCACTATTTATGGTTAGTCATTTGAATATTTTTTGAATTCACTCTCTCTTTTCCTCCAAAAGTGTGTCAAGTGTAACCTTGTGTTAAATTTTAAAAAATGACACTTCATGGTTGGAAATGGTATTGTTCTAGGGAACATAGCTTCAAAATATGGTATTGAAGTCAATCCTGCCAAAATTGAAGTGATCCAATCACTTCTTCCACCCACTTCTGTTCGAGAAATCCGTTCATTCCTCAGTCATGCTGGTTTCTATCAGAGATTCATCCATAACTTCAGTAGGATTTCCCTCCCACTCACTCAGTTTCTCCAAAATGGTGTCACTTTCCATTTTTATGAGGTTTGCAAGGGAGCCTTCATTGAACTCAAAACTGCTCTTACATCTTCCCTGATAATCCAACCCCCAGATTGGTCCTTACCCTTTGAGTTAATGTGTGATGCTTCTGATAGATCCGTTGGGGCTGTTCTTGGTAAAAGAAGAGAAAAAATTCCTCATATCATATATTATGCCTCAAAAACATTGGATGAAACTCAATCTCACTACACTGTCACTGAAAAAGAACTTTTAGCAGTTGTTTTTGCCTTAGATAAATTATGGTCCTATCTGTTAGGTGCCAAAATCATCATCTTTATAGACCATTCTACTATAAAGTTCTTACTCAAGAAAAGTTATTCAAAACTGAGGCTAATAAGATGGATCCTAATGCTCCAAGAGTTTGAACTTGAAATAAAAGATAGACCAGGAAAAGAAAACCGTGTGGCTAATCACTTGAGTCGAATTTTTAATTCTTATCATTCTGAAATCATCGATCCTGAATTCTTATCATTTTGAACTTTCATCTCTCACTCCAAAGTTACCATGGTATGCCCCAATTCTAAATTATTTGGTTTCTAGTGTTTTTCCTGAAAGTTTTTCAAAAGAACAAAAAATGAAGTTGAAAAGTGATTCAAAATACTATTTATGGGAAGAAAATAAACTTTGGAAAACTAGGGCAGACATGGTAATTAGGAGATGTGTTGAAGAAAATGAGCATTCTTCCATCTTAAAATTCTGTCACTCACTTCTCAGAGGTGGCCACTTTGGACCACAAAGGACCTCCCGAAAGTCCCTAGACTCTGGATTCTTCTGGCCTTCACTCTTCAAGGACTCACATGAGTTCTGTCAATCATGTCCCACTTGCCAAATGTTCGGCACAATCTCTAAAGGAAATGAAATTCCCCAAAATCCTTTAATATTTTGTGAAATCTTCGATGTTTGGGGGATCGATTTCATGGGACCATTTCCCCCTTCCAATGGATTCTCATAAATTCTTCTTGCGGTCAATTATGTTTCAAGGTGGGTTGAGGCCAATCCTACTAGGAAGGATGATGCTCATACTGTTAGTGAGTTCCTAAAGACCCGCATCTTCCAAAGATTTGGAACACCATGTGCCTTGATTAGTGACTTAGGAACCCATTTTTGTAATAGAACCATGGAAGCTCTTCTTAAAAAGAATGGGTTTGTACATAAAACTTCAGCTGCATATCACCCTCAAACAAATGGCATGGATGATCTCTCTAATAGAGAAGTGAAAAGGGTACTTGAGAGAATTGTTAATCCCACCAGAAAAGACTGTCCTGCGAGACTTGGTGAAGCCCTTTGGGATTATCGAACTGCCTATAAAACACCCATTAGGATGTCTCCTTTTAGGCTAGTTTTTGGTAAAGCATGTCACTTACCAGTTGGAATCCAACATAAGTCTTTTTGGGCTTTGAAAACCTGTAATTTTGATTGTGAAAAATCTAGTGAAGAAAGATTGTTGCAATTGGTTGAACTGGAGGAGATTCGACTTGAATCCTATGAGAATTCCAATCTATACAAAGATAAGGATAAGGTAATCCATGACAAACACATCCCGATAATGGTATTTCATGAAGTTGAAAAGGTAATTCTCTTCAATTCTTGATTTCGGCTTCACCGAGGTAAGATTAATTCTCGTTGGAAAGGTCCTTTTGTTATTACTAATGTTTACCCATTTGGTGCAGTGAAAGTCCAAGACCCCTCTTCCAAAAAGACATTAACGGTAAATGGACATCGGTTGAAACATCACCATGAGAGGACATGAAATCCTAGAACAACATCAACTTCCATTGGATCCACAGTAGACCCACCACTGTATGGAGATGGAAACCCACCAAATCCAAACCAGGGGGCACCACTTTCCCTTTGACTCTTCTTCTCCCTCTCTCCCTATATCTCTATTTCTTCTTCCTCCCTCATTCTCATTTTGTTTTTCTTACCACTTTCCTCATAATTGTTTTTCCTTTTTTACTCTTTCTCTTTTGTGTGGGTGTGTCTTTATAAAAAAATAAAAAAAACATAAAAAAAACAAAAACAAAGACTCATAATTACTCACTATTTAATTTTTAAATTTTGTCCAACCATTTTGGGGAGTCAATAGGTATGTTTCATTTCAAAAAATTTGTGTTTTCATCATAAAATTGGATAAACAATCTTGTGTCAAAACCAAAAAAAATTGAATGCTATATTTTTTATTTGGAAAATGGTTTTCCCAAACTGTGAGGAACAAAATTTGATTTCATACCAAGGCCACCTATGGACATCTTTTCAAAATGTGTGTTTTCACCCCCATTTGTGAGTCTTGAGTTTGTGGACCTTCAATCTGAATTTCTTACCTTAGTGTGTATTAATATGATAGAGGCATTTTCTGAACCACATGAGAATCACAATAGCCAAATAGCCTCCCATTTCCCTTACATTAGTCCTCATTTTGAAAGCCCCTTAATGCCTATGAAAACTTTTTCTTTGATAGCCACATTACAAGCCCAATACCTTATCCCACCCAATATCAACATGGATTTTCATTGCATAAGTTTTTGAAATTTAAGTGTGGGGGGAATGGATTTAATTTTTGGGAATCATTTCCTTACTTTCTGGTGTGTTATCATATGCTTGAGGATAAGCATCCATTTCAGTGTTAGGGAGAGGTTGTAATTAATTGTGTTTTGGGGAATGTAATAAACTTCCATTTATGTAATTTTGTAAATGTTATTGACAGGTATTCAAAAAAATGATCAAAAAAATCAAAAAAAAAGATGAAAAAATGGGTTGTGTCTTGGGTAGGTCAAAAATCACTCCTCATCAACCATTGATCTTGTTATAACTATTACAATTAGTGTAGTGAGGAGATCAATCATGGGTTGGGTTCTGAGTGTGAGATCTTTTCCAAGTTCAACTTTCAAAGAAAAAAGAAAAAAATGAACACTTGCATTATATTATTTTTGGGAGAAGTTTTGTGTTTTGTAAATATTTCATCTTCTCATTACCTTCATATTTTATTCCTCTATTGTGTCTTTATTCACATAATAATTCCCTTGTAAATATGTGTTTTCATTTCCTTCCATGTTTTATTTCAAAAAAATGTGCATTGCTTTTTCTATGTTCTTATTTTAACCCTATTCTTTTCTCTCTTGGACATTATATTCCTACCGTCCCATAGCCATAGAAAAACCCCTTAAAAATACATCTTTATTCTTGATCACTTTGGATAGGGATTGGAAGCTGAGAGCTCTTTCAAACTATAATATTTTTACTTTTGGTTGGTGAAAGAGTGAACCTCCACAAATGTATTTTATCATCTTGAGAGGTGTGAGTTTTGAGTGTCCACATTTTTCATTTCTAAATTTGAGCATGAAAAAATGAATTAGTTTTGGCACATTGTTTCTGTAAAAACTTGTGGTGGATTTCAAAATGGATGAGTGAAATAGTCTAAACCTCCCCTGATTGGAGAAAACAAAATTTTAATATCTGTTGGTGAGTAAAAATGATTTTGTCATGTTTTTATATTTGTTGCACATGAGGAAATGCACAGAACTAAGTGTGGGGAGTTGATGTTATTAATATTTTTATGAATTATTATATACTCCCTTTACTTATTTTATATGAAATGTGCATAATTTGTGTGAAATATTAATGTTTTAATATAAAGTATAATTTTTGAGCATTTTTAGAAGTAGTCCAATTGAGTCAGTTTAATGTTTTAATAATAACTATCACTATAATGATCCAAATTATGTGTTTCCTGTTTTCTAGAATTCTACTTTCAATATAAATCATTTCATTATAAGGTACCATGAGCCAATTCTTCCATTTGAGGGGTCATATGGTCCTCACAAACAAGACCAAAGAATCTGTGAACAAACTGGACCAGCATTAAAGATTGATTTAATGGGCTCAATACATAAGTCCAAAAACATTAACTCTCCACAATAATTCGTGGGACACTACATGTAATATTGAATAAAAATTTCAAGGCCCAAATCTAAGTACAAGGGGCCCAAATGAAGCTTTGAAGTCCAGCCCACCATTCTGGCCTAGAAATAAAATCAGTATAGTATTCATGACATATCTCATTCTATAAGAATCAAATCGAGCTGAGATTTTGGAGTGTGAAAGAGGAGATATAGGTGGCCGACTGTGTTGAAGAACCCATTCGGATTTGAAGGCATATTCATATTCAAAAACCCTTTCATATTCTGGACTTCAAAAAGACTGGATTGAAATGGATAGTTTTACTTTGTTTAATCAACCGGTCATAACTTTTGATCCTTAAGTCAAAATGACTCCCAAGTTTGAGAGTAGTCGGCCAAATTTATTATATAAAACTCTGAAGAATGAGATTTCTCGAGATTTGTCTGTCTTGATGTCCATATCTGCGAGCCAAGTGGAGGGGTATTTCTGGAATGTAAACAGTCCACCACCTTGGGCTATAAATACATCCCCTCCTCTCCTTTCAAAAGGGTTGGAATTTCAGAAGAGAGGAGAACATATTGTCACGACCAAGGCCTTACCAAAGGCTTGGGAGGATCTTCCATAATCAAGTTTTCACTTGAGAGACCTTTCCTCCTCTCTTTGTTTTCACTTAATTTCATGTTCTTCGTTTTTGTAATTTTGTAAGTCTCTTTCTTTGAAATTCTGTTTTAATGCGAGTTACTTATTCAATATCTCTTATTCTCATCCAACTTTTGTAGTTTAATATTTATGTTCTTAAAATAGTTTAAATTTAGTTGAATCCCCTTCCCTTCTTCTGCTTCCTCATTCAATCGAAAATCCATTTTTAATTTTCTTCATTGTTTGTGTGTGTGTTCGGCGCACTACTCTTATCTTGTCCATTTCTTTTTCTTATCTTTATAATTCATCACCATAATCATTATAACCAGATTAGTAATAATTTTAATGGCTGGGTAAATCTTTAATTGGGGTGAGTTATAATTTAGGTATGTTAAATGATTGAGAGCTTTAGCTCGACGAATGTTCTTTAAATTAATATTGTGTATGTTGAACTTTATATGTCATGGATTAATGACATGTTTTGTTTAATATGTGGATTACATGGATTATTGGAACCAAAAATACACTACCATAAACAAGTAATGGTAATTATTAGAAACCTAAGTTAAGTTACGACTTGGATTAAAGCTTTAACACTTGGGAATTCCGATCAAAATCATCTTGTGACATGGGTATTAATTTAATGCAATATAAAGCAAAGCTCAAGGATATCACAAGATTAACTACCTAATGATGAACTCACCCCAATATTTATCAATTTGTTAAATCAAACATCATACATAAATTATTTCATAAGCTTTGCAAACAAACCCCCCAATCAGAATACAATTAACTAAAAACAAACGACTATTACAAAGTATCATCACTGAGGATTCGACCCGAGTGCTGCTATACACATTAGCAGAGCACTAGAACCTTTACCGGTCGATAGGCGACAATCGGCCGTGCGTTTCAGTGCCACTTCAAGTGGTGCTGTCCATTTTCGACCGAAAAAAGTTGCAGCGCCACTTTCAAGTGGCACTGCACTTTATACCTTAAGTCTATCAGCACCACTTCAAGTGGCGCTGATAGTATCCCACTATAGGGATCAACACCCACATCAATCCTCCCCTATATAAGGGGGATCACCTCCCCCCTCTCCTCATTCTCACTTCCTCAATCTCTCTCCTCTCCTCACTCTCTCTTTAAGATCTCTCTCAAAGCTCACCTCTCTTTGTCTACGTAGCTATTCGAAGGATTAAAACCTTTCTGCCGATTTGAGATAATTCTAATTATTAATTTTTTTAATATGGTGATTTATTTCATTATTTGTTTAGTTCATAGAAATAATTAATAATTAATGTAATATATTTTGAAATAGTAATTGTTTATTTGTAGTAATTGTAATTAATTAATGGTAATTAGGTTATTAAGTAATAATATTTAGTTAATTAAATTCTATACAGTAAAATAATTAATCATAATTAGGTAATAAAATTGTAATTAGTTAATTATCTAATCATAATTAGTTAATTAATTATTTCTAATTAGGCAATTAATGAATTTGGTTATTAATTATTTATAATTATGTAATTAATTAATTCTAATTAGGCAATTAATGAATGGTAATTAGGTGATTAATGTAATTTAGTAGTTAATGAATGGTAATTAGGTGATTAATACATTATAAATAGGTGATTAATTAATTGTAATTAGGTGATTAATTAATTATAATTAGGTGATTAATTATTTATAATTAGGTGATTAATTAATTATAATTAGGTTATTAATTAATTTTAATTATGTGATTAATTAATTGTAATTAAGTGAATAATTAATTGAAATTAGGTGATTTATTAATTAAAATTAGGTGATTAATTAATTATAATTAGTTGAGTAATAAATTATAATTAGGTGATTAATTATTTGTAATTATGAGATTAATTAATTATAATTAGGCAATTAATTAATTATAATTAGGTGATTATTTAAGTATAAATAGGTGATTAGTTTATTATAATTAGGTGATTAAGTAATTGTATGTATGTGACATATTAATTATAAGTAGTTGAGTAATTAATTGTATTTAGGTGATTAATTAATTATAATTAGGTAATTAATTAACGGTAATTAGTTGATTAATTAATTATAATTAGGTCATTAATAAATTATAATTAAGTGATTAAGTAATGGTAATTTGTGATTGATTAATTCCAATTAGGTAACTAATTAATTCTAATTTGGTAATTAATTAAAGGTAATTAGTTGATTTATTTATTCTAATTATGTGATCAATTAATTCTAATTAGGTGATTAATTAATTACAATTAGGTGATTAATTAATTGTATTTAGGTGACTAATTAATTGTATTTATGTGATTTATTAATGGTAATTAAGTGATTAATTAAATTTAATTAGGTGAGTAATTAATAAAATGAAGGTGAGTAATAAAAAATAATAAGGTGGTTAATTAATTGTATTTAGGTGATTAATTAATAGAAATTAGGTGATTAATTAATTATAATTAGGTGATTAATTAATTCGTATTAGGTGATTAAGTAATGACAATTAAGTAACTAATTAATTCTAATTAGGTAATTAATTAATTCTAATTTGGTAATTAATTAAAGGTAATTAAGTGATTTATTAATTCTAATTAGGTGATTAATTATTTCTAATTAGGTGATTAATTAATTTTAATTAGGTGAATAATTAATGCTAATTAGGTGACTAATTAATGGTAATTAGGTGATTAGTTAATGGTAATTAGGTGATTAATTAATGGAAATTAGGTGACTAATTAATTCTAATTAGGTGATTATGTATTTTTATAATTAGGTAATTAATTAATTCTAATTAGGTAATTAATTAAAGGTAATTTGGTAATTAATTAATTCTAATTCGGTGATTAATTAATTCAAATTAGATGATTAATTAATTATAATTAGTTGATTAATTAATTGTATTTAGGGCATTAATTAATTGTATTTGGTGATTAATTAATGGTAATTATGTGATTAATTAATTGTAATTAGGTGATTAATTATTGTTAATTAAAAAATTAATTAATTATAACAGGGTATTTAGTTAATTAGCGAAGATGTTTTATAAATTAACGAAGCAGTTTTATAAATTAGTGAAGCCATTGTATAAATTTGTGAATCAGTTTTATAAATTAGCGATGTAGTTATATAAATTAGGGAAGAAGTTATATTAATTAGAGAAGCAGTTATATTAATTAGTGAAGTAGTTATATTAATTAGTGAAGTAGTTATATTAATTAGCGAAGCAGTTATACAAATTAGCGAAGCAGTTATAGTAATTAGTGAAGCATTTAAATTAATTAGAGAAACAATGATTAACTAATGGTTAAGCAATTATTAACTAATGGTTATGTAATGATTAACTATTAAATAATTGTTAAGTAGTGAGTAACTAATGGTTAGGTAATGAGTAACTAATGGTTAAGTAATGAGTAACTAATGGTTACGTAATGAGTAACTATTAGTTAAGTAATGAGTAACTAATGGTTAAGGATTGAGTAACTAATGGATAAGTAATGATTTGTGTCATCTTTTAGGATATAAGAAAATGTTCTAAAATTTAGGTTGCATAAAGAATATGTGGTTATCTAAGAAATCAAACCTCTGTATGGATACAAACAAGTAGATGTGGCTCTGGCACAAATGTACCTAGGATTGAAAACTCCGACAAGGAGTTTCGGACATTACCTAGGGTATCTTGGTACACGACAACAGGCCTTACTACATCCTGGTTTGACACTCCCAGGAGACATGCATTATATGATAAATATTTTCTTTATAAACTATTAAAATACATTTAGTTGTGTCATCTTTTATGATTTAAGAAATGTTTTATAATTATGGTAGCATAAATATAATGTGGTTATATAAGCAATAAAATATATAAATGGATACAAATAAGTGGATGTGGCTCTGGGACAGATGTACCTAGGAGTAAGAACTCCAACAAGGTGTCCCAAGCATGACTCGGGGTAACTTGGTACACGAAAACGGGCCTTGCTGCATCCTAGTTTGACACTCTCAGGGAATATGCTTTAAATGATTCATATTTTCTTTATAAACTACTAAAATTCATTTAGGAGGTTAAAAATTGTACTAAAAACATTATTACCAATGTTTAGGGTATAAGAAGATGTTGTAAAATTTTAGAATCATGAAGATTAATAACATCATCCAAAGGTAGGTACTTAACTTTGAAAATTTTAAAATCTTTTGGCATTCTAATAATAATAATTTTTTATTTTAGATAAAAAAACATGGTTGCCTATATTTATTGCAATGTTCAAATAATTGAGACAGAACAAGGATCATGTAATAGTATATGGACAAAAGGTGTTGTGATGCTTGGAGTCTATACAAATTTGGAATCTCTTCAAAATAAAATTCATCAAAAGTTAAAACTATCGAGCAATAAAGTGATAGAATCAATCAAATACATACATCTACAATATGTAGATAGGTTTTAGCATGTTTCACATCCATTAACTAATGATGAAGAATGGGAATATGTACATTCATTGGTTAAGTATCAACCTGAGAATCAAATAAAGGATATGTATATTACTATAGCTACAATGGATTTTCCATCGACATTGGGAGCTAGTCCATCACAGCTTAATGTGACAAAGTCATATGGTCCTGCTATAACACCTAAGGAAGTTCCATCAGAAATGGAAGTTGTTCCATCATTGACTTTGGCGACAGTTTTAATGTATAGTCCTCCATGTACATTAGATGCATTGGTCGATGAATTTGAGGATAATTACATTTTAGAATAAGAATATGAAGGGGAATTTCAATAATAAGAAGAAGTGCATGTATAAGAATTGTCAATTCCAACTCATGTGAGGTTTAACTGACCGTTGAACCATCCTCCACCATTGGATTCATGGTCGACTAAAGGCATTAATCTCTATCCAGAATTTGATTGGTTAGTTATTACTCATAGTACATAATTTCCAGGAATCATTGGTGGTGCAAATCGATTGTCTAATGAAGGTGTTATGTATATTGGATGGTAGTTTTAGAGAAAATATGCAATGAAAAATGTGATAAAACAATATCACATTTCAAGACATTACTCTTATGTTGTAGAAGATTCAAAGAGGTCTTATTATTTGATATGTTGTGACAAATATGATTCGAACTGTCAAATGCATCTGTGAGCTATAATTGATAACACCTTTCACAGAAATTGCATCACTAGATTTACTCCACACATATGTGTAAACCCAAACCTGTCATAGGAAAAATATTCATTATATGTTGAGTTTGTATGATCTATCATTGTTGAAATGATTACATCATGCCAATATGTTCATATCATTTTGGTTGTGGAGTGAATCAAACTACATTTTTGGTATGAAATCACTTACGTGAAGGCATGGGCGGCATGAAAAAAGGCTATTGTCAAAGTGTATGGTGATTGAGATGACTCTTATCGAGTTTTACCAAAACATATGGAGCTTTTACGCTGTAAAAATCATGTGATCTATCAGTTACATACTACCAAATATGTTAACCAACACAACCAAGTTGATCAATTGATGGTTGTGTTAGATAGATTGTTCTGGAAATTTTTACCATGTGTGGCAGCTTTTAGACATTGTAATAAGTTTATACAGATTGTTGGCTCATTTTTGTATGGAATTTATATTGGAACTTTATTGATTGTTTCCACGGAATATAGAAATAGAGCCCCTCTACCTTTGGCATTTACAACTGTGTAGAAGGAGAACTTCTCAACGTGGAGATGGTTTATGGCATGTATTCGAGAGTTTTTTATGGATGTAGAAGGTATTTGTCTTATTTCTGATCATCATCGTGCAATCAAGGAGGCAGTACAGTCTGATCATATTTCCTAGAGACCACCCTATGCCCATCATTGATATTGTATTCGACACATCGCAAACAATTTGCGAATGAAGTTCAAGAACGAGTCGATGAAGAAAGCGATCATAAAAATTGGTATGAATATCCTTTTTTGTTTAACAAATCATTGTTATAGTTAATGTCATATCTATCCATAGTAGTTATTGTTTAATAGCATATGAGCCTCCACAAAAAAGGATGTATGATCATCTTGAAGATATTCACCGAGAAAATCTAGAAGTGTGTGATTATATGAGGAAAATACAAAAGAATAAATGGTCACTGGCATATGATGATGGGAGGCGATACGAACATATGAAGACCAACATCATAGAATGTAGAACTAGAGTTATCAACGGATTTCAGTAATTACATATCACTGGTAAATAAGAATATTTGACTATATATTATTCAGAAGAGCTACGTTTATAATATAATATTAGTATAATGTTTTAAATATAAATTACTAGTTTGGTACAAGAGATATTTTATCATACAGTAAAGTAGTTTTTGGAACAAGGAAAGCAGGCTAAAGAGGGGCTAAATAGAGGGATGCACTATGGACACCATTTTCAGTGTGGGATAGATAGAGTTCTTCTGGAGGATTTAACTTATCATGTAACTGCATTTAATCGTCCAGAGCAACGATTTGAGGTCACTGAGCCTGGTGATGTTGTGGATTGTAGAAATGGTCTTGTGAAAGTTTTTTTATTAGATAAGCATTATTGTGAATGTAGGAACATTCAAGCATTGATATATACTTTCGGCCATGTGATTGCATCATGTTATTACATGCATGTATCTTGGGAGTAGTTTTTCGATCTAATTTATTGACTAGAGAGTATCAACGACTGCTATATTACTTCATGGATGCCAATTGGGGAATATCTGAATTTTCAGCTATCTAATGGCACACACTCGTTTCCGCTGAAAAGAACTAGGCTTCGACCTAAAGGTAGGCCAAAGTCGACTAGTATTCGGAATGATATGGATTGGCCTAGGGAACGGGCACCTGGACGAATGTGAAACAAATGTTTCTAGGAAGGTCATATAAAGACACATTTCCCTAGACACATATGGAAATCATCTAATGCTTAAAATGAATCATGTACTCTATCAATTACTTTAAAAGTTTGTACATGTAATCATTTTTATCATTATCATCATTTTAGTCATATTTGTTTTATTTGAATATGGCGTAAGTTTTAGAAAATATAAAAATTGGTTTATATTTGTATATAGTTTAAATTTTAGAAAATGTGCCTACATATTTTAAACATTTCAAACATTGGTTTATAAGATTACTTAAATACAAATTATTACATAAATTAAAAAATACTAAATGTCACTGTTACCACAATTTCCATTGACTTTCTTTACTATAGAAAATGATTTTACTGTGAAAATATCAGGTTTACCATTACATATTTTCAAATAGTTTCTTTGGTCCAGATATATCCTAATAAAAAACTAAGGATTTTGTGCGTAGATCACTACTATTGGTTAACTGCCGCTTTGTATAGCATGTGATCTGAACTTACTTCCTGACGTCCCATGATGTTGTCATCGAAAAAATGCTCTCCATCATCTGTATTATATCACCATTCATGTGGTTGTGAGTGTGTGTTTGATGAGAGGATCATAGGGAGGCCAGGTATGAAGTTCCGATCACTTTTTAAGCTATGCAGTAGTTAACCTATAGTAGTGAAGTGTGCAAGGAATCCTTAGTTTTGTTATTAAATTTGTGAGTAATGCACAACCATTACATGTTTTGGATTTAATAATTAATGGACCCAAATAGACATAAATATTCTTCCAACACACTAAATCAGTAGAAACAACATCATAAATGACCAAAATATCGAATATAAATGAACCCACACACAAGGCATAAAAATAGATTTCCATAAAAATTTAAATCTCCAAACAGAAACCATAGAAATAGGGAAACTAATTCATGAAAGGATAACCATTTAAAGGTTCAAATTCAAAAAAAAAAACAAAACCATTTAAACTACCAAAGTATAATTTCATCATCTTTTTTATAATGAAAGATGAACTTGAAATGACCACAAAACAAAAACAAATAAATTTGAACATCTTCACCATGACACAGAAGACCGAAAATAAGCCAATGTGTTTATGATTATTTCATAAATTACATGATAAATTTCATAACTTACATTATTAATGTCATATCTTACATGAAATTAATGTTTTACTATTCGTACAATCAGATGGAGCAGCCTCTGTTATCTGCTCAGGATACACACATGTCGCACGATGTATTGGAGCGATGACCTATTAGACTTCTTGTTATTCAGAGAGCACATTGTTTTAATCACGATGTACCCCTGATAGCTATTTGTCCATACCTGAGACGTGATGGCTTGTTTGGAGTCACTATGTGTGACTTTAAGTCCATTGATCACAATTTTATAGCTGCATTGGTTGAGAGATGATGGCCAGAGATACACACATTTCATATCCCATAGGGAGAGATGACCATTACCTTAGAGGATGTCACATACATGATCTATTTACCAATCCATAGACAGGAAATTACAGGTGCCACTAGTGGAAACTGGTATGCAGTCATACAACATCTATTAGGCATTGACATTGTCAGCGTACCAGGTGTCTTCCAAGGTTCGCGCTTGTGCATGAGGTGGCTTCATGATCATTTATCCATCATTCCTGGTGATGAAGAAAAAGAGATGATTATTCAGTACACATGTGTATATATTTTACAACTGATTGGAGGCATGTTGTGTGTCGAACACTCCACCACTTTGGTACACATGATGTACCTCCTAATACTTGACGATCTTGATCTAATGCCTACATATAGTTGGGGGTCTGCTGTATTATCACAACTGTACATATGTCTCTATACCATTTGACAAACTAATTTGAAAGATATTGTAGGTTGTATGGTTTTGCTACAGATGTGGGCCTGTGAGCATTTTTCATGCATCGCTCCTCAAGTTATCACACCACTTGCACTAGAGCTATTTTAGGACTGTCCTCAAGGATGCTGTTATGTTTACATTATAAATTTCATTTATTTAGTACCTTTGTTATTGTTTTTTGTAAACTCACCTTATATTACTCTTTTTTAACCAGGTGGAGTCAGTCTCAAAATTATGCACATACTCTGAGACATAGTGTGCACAGTTTTTGACAGATATTTAACGTCATAGTGCCAGCTGATGTAAGTTAAACATTATTTTGTTGTATAAATATGTGTTTTGTTGTTACCTTTTTAAGTTATTTAATCTATTCTTAGTAACATTATCATGCTAATATATGACTTATTTTTTTATTTTACATTTCAGGTTTCATGGACTCAGGATACAGGTTTTGTTTACGCATCACTTCCACCATTCTACTTTCGACTACGAGCTGGGAGTGGTAACACAACTTGCCGTGGCCCCCTATCATCCTGATGAATACTTCTTCAATGTCCCATTTCTTCCATTTTTAGGAGATTTGGGGTCATATGGCTCTACATATGTTTTTGGGTAGTCCTCTACATGTGATATTGGTCAGTTCTCTACACATCACCATGAAGAGGCACTAAAAGCACCAGAAGAGGAGGAACACCCATCTAATATATCAGAGTGACACATACGTCATACGCTGAGTGAGCGTGAGGTTCAGACGCCATGTTGTGGTATCGAGGGGCATCGACATTGATTTATTCATATTCCAGGTTGTATATATTAGAAAGCCAATTTACTGCGATAAGTAATTATAGTTTTAGACAACTAAAAAGAAATTCAAAGTCTCATAACTATAACATTATTATGTTCTATGTATGTGACTCTATAAGTATATAAATTATATAGTACAATTACAATCTAAATGAGATTTGTGACATTGACTAATAAATGGAGATTTAAAATTCTATATTTAAATAATATATTTTCTATTATATAATTATACATGTTTCTATGTCAATAAATATTTATTATTAGATAAATATAAATATATTTAAAATCATGCAATTATTAATAAATATTCATAATTATATAAATATAAATATGTTTATAAATATATAATTATAAATGTATATTTAGAAAAATTTATTTATTTATAAATAAAATTTTAATATTTATAAACATACAATGATTTTTAATTATATATTTATGAATATAATTATATTTTTTATTAAATATATTAAATGGAAAATATTTATTTATTTATAAATAAATTTAAAATATTTATAAACTTATATTAATTTTTAAATATATCATAAATAATTAAATATAATAAATGTATTTATTAAATGTTTAAAAAAATTTCAAATTTATTTATAAATAAAAATTTATAACAATATAAATATATAATTATAATTATATAATTATAAATACATTTGTAAATATAATTATAATTATATATTTATTATGAATGATTATAATTATATATTTATTATAAATATTTATAATTATATATTTATTATAAATATATACTTATTTATAAATAAATTTTAAATATATATGTAACCAAATTTTAATAATTATATATTTATAAATATATTTATATTCATATTATTATAAATATTTACATATAAATAAATCTAAATAATTCTTATTTTGTATTTATTTTATATATTTATTATATATTATTGTTTTTTGAAATGCTGCTGTGAAACCGTTGCTGGCCTCCACGACACCTCCTTTCCAGATCCGTATGTCGCTGCTCATCGAGTGCCGATTGAAGATCCCACAACTCCTACAACCCCTCGCTAAACATCGATTACACCTCCGGCAGCCGCAAAACCCCCTTGTCAATCCCTCTAATCAAACCACTGAGCTGTCTGTGCCACCCCTGTCCACTAGCCACCGACATCGTCGCATTCTCTACCATGAGTTGTTCGACCTCGCGACCTCAACTTTGCTCCCACCTGAAAGTCGCGCCAACCCTCCATCTTCCCTTTTCTCTGCCACTACCCTCCCCTCATCCTCCTTTCCCCCCTTTTTATTATATATATATATATATATATATATATATATTATAACATACAATATATAATATAATATATATAATAAATATAATAATAATAACATATATAAATTTAATGTAATTAATATTATAATAGTATTAAATATATTAGTATATTATATATATATATATTCATTATATGTATATAACAATTCGATTAAGTAATAGTTAATTTTAATTAGTTAATATAATTATAATTTTATTTATGTATATTTTTAGTAATAATATATATATGATTTGATTGACATAAGTTTATAATTATCTAACAGTAGATACAACATATATATATATATATATATATGTGTGTGTGTGTGTGTGTGTGTGTGTGTGTGTGTGTGTGTGTGTGTGTATAATTAGTAGTTATTTAATTTAATTAAGTTTTTTTTATTTTCTATGTGTAACTAATTTTTGACATATTTCTATCTCTGTTTTGTATACCAGGGTTGAGATTTGATCATTGTGGGATTGTGGCCAAGTGAAGGGGATACACAAGTTGTTTCACGAGGATGGTTACTTTCACAGGGAGTTGATTGAAGAGTTGATAATGCACACATCAAGGAATGACATGTGGAATAATTCTGCTGTTAATTGGTCTTTGTTTTCACTTTATTTTTGGGGAGAGTTCTGGAAATAAGAGGATCACTTCTCCTCTATTTTAGATTGGGGGACACTTGAAGAACCGTTCACACTTTCATTTACACCTCACGGATGGGGTATCCACTTCAACCTAGAGACGGGACTCCGCTTCTCCATTTATCCATTCTCCATCGCCCTGTTTTCTTGTTTTTTGTTCTATAAATACCATCGTTGAGTTACTTGTTTTTTATTGTAATTGAGTTTTGTTTGTTTTAATTGTGATATTTCATTCTTATTCCTCCATTTCATGCCATGATATAAAATCTTCGTGGATGGAGATCTAATTTCCAAGGCCAGATCCAGGTTATTAAATCCAGCACCACCTAGAGATTTGAGCATCAGTGCAATCATTATTTCTTCTTTTTCACCTTAGTTGATCACATCGGCGAGTTATATTAAGAGGGAGAGAGATATTTCATAGTACAGTTTGCTCATTTATTATTTCAACTCTTCTCCCCTTCCACACTAAATTTCTCAAAATGATAAATTGAGATTGGTTTTTCAATTTGATGATATCAAGAGAATCATTCCAGCTTGGGAGAATTTCTCGCTAGAATGAGTTCGCTAGGGAATTCAATTTGAAATACAGAGGGATGCTCAAGTGCTGAATAATTTCAATGTTCATGTGTTCAATTTGATTTTAGATTGGTGTGTGGTCTGAGTCATAGGTCATGCACTGAGCGAGGTTGAGAGTTATTGATTTTTTTTAATATATCTTTGATGGGAAGTTAAGAGTTAATTGATCTATATTTTTATTTTTTTTATTTCTTACTATCGGTCGTGTCTTGCTATCATTTTTTGTTCTTTATGAGATTTTGTTTCTCTATGCTTCTTTTTATTCACTATTTTGTCACTATTTTCTCATATCCAACACTGTATTTTTCAGCACTATCTTTGTTGTTTCTTTTTTCTGTTTTTAGAATACAAAAAAAAACACAAAAAGAATTTTGGAACGAACACAAAAGCATTCAACACTACTTCCTTGAGAGTGACCTTGAGGATATACAACATCCTATATCTTGGATAATATAAATGAAAACTTGATCATCCTCACAATAAGGATGACTTCAATGACCATCAGTCACTATTATCCAAACTCATAATGAAAGAAAAATCAACAAAGATAACGTTTCAAGTTACACAAGACACATTCCATTATATGATTCCTACAAAACCAAATCTCTATAAACCCAAAGGCATATAAAGGGTTTGGGAGAAAATCCTATAAGGATTCCACCATGAATATATACAATACATTTCACTATGAAACTATTAATTCTATAATTAAAATGAAAAAAGTTACTAAAAAAAATTTCATTTGATCTTTTTTCAAAAACATCAATAGGTTTCCTTAAATGTAATCAATATTCAAATAAATCAAGATTATGAAAAAGTGAATGGAAGATATATAGAGTGTGGTAATAAAACTATCCAAAATATAAACATGTGGAAATTCAAGCCACGAAACACCATTGTGGCTCTGCTCGACCCCCCTCATAGAACCATAATAGGAATTGATCCCCCGTCGAGTGGCGGTGATGGTAGATCCGTCTAACCTCCAAATTCTGTAAAGAAGTCAAGATCTTACAGCCTTCTCCCCCTTTATTAATCCCTATATTATCCAAAACTTCCCTAGAATCCATATTTTCCCAAAAGACATTTCCCTTTATTAAGGGGTACCTTATATTCCTCTATCCCTCTAGGAGTTCTTCATGTTGTTGTCTCATTATGGGTTGTCCTTGATAGCTCATTTTGGTCAATGGCACCCATTTCATGACAGCTTCAACATATTTTTCAATAGAGACATTCCCCTAAAATAGTTATCCATCTTCAGATTTCATGATCCCAACAATTTCCTTATTCAATCCACTAGTGTTGACGACCTCACCTCAGTTTGGTCCAAGAGGCAATGCTCCTACAAAGGCTCTCACCTCTTCCTTCTCATATGGGGTTGCAAATTTCAATGGATGTGTACTCCACCACCATAGTGATTTGGGTATGTTTTCTGGAACTACCCCTTCCCTTCAAAAATCACTCAATTCATCAAATTCAAGGTAACATTGTTGGAAGATTTTTGAATTTTTATTACTGTTCTAAATCCTTATGTCACCCCATTTCACCATGAATTTGCAAGGAAGTTTATGTTAACATGTAACATATAAGGTAATTATAAAATAATAAATTTCCATATATATTAATATTTATGAATTAGATATTAAGTTTACATAAAATGGGACACTATGTATGATAGTGTACTTGACACACAACAATGTGTTTCTCCGAAATCTCATGATGCACACAAGACTGAGTTATACCAAAAAATAGTATATTTTTAGTATTATTATTTTAAATGGTAGTTAACACCTTTTAATTATATTGGAGGGAATGAACATAAATAACTATATTATGTTTGAACATGTTTGTTAATTTTTTTCACATTAATTTAATAAATTTTAGTTGATTAAAATGAGAATAATTTCAGTTTTAAGCATAAAATACTCTAATATTTTTAAAAGGTATTTTTACCGCATTTTGACGATAAACCCCTTTTAAATCTAGTTTTTTCACTTTTATATATTATATTTGACAAAATAAACATATTATTTGGAATATGGACATCAATAATTACCTTTTTTGAAATTTTGGTATTTTTCTGATAAAAATTACATTTTAATGAATAATAAAAAAAACTACATTTTAATTCAAAAACTGCATTTTCATCTATTTTTATATAGTTATATTATTATTTTAATTGGTTTTAAAGTGCAATTTGATTAATGTTTTATCATTTAATCCAATTTTTGTCATTAGATACATTCTCACATTGAAATTTGATATAAACACATGCAAATATTTTAATGGTTTTTACATTTTAAAAACTCATTTTCTTTTTTTAACAACAGAAATTAATTTTAAATTAATTACTGAAACTTTTGTGTTTTGAAATTGGAAAAATGGATTACATATTTGGAATAATAAGGTCCAAATTATTTACATAGTTCCCTTTTATTTTTAGAAATGATGAATAGTAAATTTAGTAATTATTTTTATTTACCACAGTTAAAGAATAAATAAGGTAAATAAGGGTAAAAATGATATTATAATAATATAAAACTACCCTAACACTTGTCCTAATCTTATTGGATGTGATATTTCCAACCGATAAAACCCTTGGGTTGAATATTTGGCTTTTGGAAGCCACTTGAGTGTGATTATGACACTTATAACTTTTAATTTAAAGAAAAATATGTTATAAACATATTTATTCTTAATAAATAAATTTTAATATGGGTTTATATAAGTGATATATTTGACTATAAATAGTCATTGTAAATATAAAGATATTTCCTACATTATGGAATTTTATTTATAATTTTTATACATTAAATAATTAAATTTAATTATGACACAATAATGATACAATGATTTTTTATTAAAGGAAGAATCAAATAAATGAAATTAATTATATTAAAATAAATATAATTTTAATAATTTTTTCCATACATGAATTTTATGGATGACTATTAAATTTTATGATTTATTTAATGTATTTTTTTGAAGTAATAAAGTTATGAAATTTTTAAAAAAGTCAGCTAATAAATAGTGTCAAAATTGACATAATTCAAATTTTAAAAAATTAAATATTTAATTAAATGATATAAATTTTCTAAAAAAATAAGATTCATAGAAATTGTTATGATAATTCATCAAATTACATTAATGTAATGTCCATTGGACTTTTTACTTGATTCAATATTTATTTTAACTCTCAAATGTAAATTACTTAATAGAATAATAAGAGTAAAAAGTGGTTAAAACAAAAAGGTAAAGATTAAAAAATATATAAAAACTTGTCTAATTTTTATTTGATGAGGAGTATTAGACCCAAAATCATCTTATATTTGAAATAAATTATTTTGGACCATTTGTAACCGAAATAGAATTTATAATAATTTAATAGTTTAAGAGTTTCCAAGGGTGACCCTCCCCTCTACTATAAAATGGTACCCTCTCTTCTCTAATACTCACACTTCTAAAGCCTTTTGTTTTGGTCAATATCTACCCAAAAACCATCCTATAATCCATCCCCAATTTCTTTTGGTCTTATTTTAGGCATAACATTCGTCTTATAGGTGTTAAGGTGTTCTTCAAAGGTGATCAACCGAAGAAGAGGTATCGTTAATTTTAAGAGTTTCTATCTTATTTATTATTCCACTTCCTTTAAATAATATTATTAAAAGTTGAAATAATAACTATAGTATCCTAAATTTACTAATATGTTATTATGTTAATATCATCGACTAAATCCATCTCTACTTCCATCAAATCGGAAAGGAATTAATTGTTCATGCGTATGTGTGAATGATCACCTCTACGAAATGATTTAGTTTGTTTTCCATTACTGTATATAAAGATCAATTATAATGATAAAATTAATATTCATATGTGATATTCATGACATATTTATCATTTTAAAAGAATAATATTTCAATTATGTTCTTACCTTCTATGCACATAAAAAGAATGACGTCTTTTGTGCGTACGTGTGTACCATCACTTCCACAAAGCGATCTGAATATTTTTTATTCACCACATCACTTGTATTATATATATAAGTATACTTAAATTATTATTATGATTATAATAATATTATGATCATTTTGTAAATATAAAATAATAATTACCTTATTTCCATAATGATCAATGAAAAATGAAAATGTTACTCATACGTACATATGACCTACCATCTCCATGAATATAACATTGTTCATTTTTCATAAAAATAATTAATAATTCGTTTTAAAAAGTATAGATAATGTATAAAAGTGTTTACTATTTCATGAATACCATTATTTATATGATGTAATTATGAACACATGGACTAGTGACATGAAAACCACGTTAATTTTTTGACTCATGTACCGAATATTGAAAAAACATCCGATATGAACTTGAATAATTATATAATTTTTTATAACATGGTAGTGAGTGATATAAAAAAATAATAAAATTGAAAAAGGTTCTCGTGAAAGTATTAAATATTTTAAGTTTAATATTTATGAATATAGAGATTGTACACGATGAGTCGGACTCACTGTAAGAGACTTCGTCTCAATCTCCATTCATTGAGGCTTATTTTGATAATATACACCAAATTATTTTATAAGGTGTATAATCAACCACCTTGACTATTAATTTCACTCAACATTTTTCAAAATGAATATTTTTTATACAAATAATTTTACTAAATGGAAATAGAAATGTTTTTTAACATATACAGCGACAACAACCTTTCTGCCGTCATGACCATTATTTGGTATTTAGATTCCTCTACAAGTTGTAATGTTTTTAAAAGAAAGTTAAATAAAATATTACATTTTTAGGAATTTTGGTATTGGAAATAGTTTTAAAAATGGATTAATTATATCAATATTATGAAATTATATCTTATGATTGCAATGTGTAAATTTTATTTTTCCTTTATACGTGTCAATGTGTTATGATTGTGTTATGGTTTTTAGGAATTTATTTTATATATGAGTGGTTCTATGATAAAACAAGGGCAGATGAGCCCATTAGAGATCTCCAATACATTGGGTAATGAGATGGAGTTAAACAATATGGTTTCTCCTAATAGATTTAGGAGATACACTACGATGGGTATTCCAAACATAAATATTAAGGTTACTCCCTATGTAGCTTTAAAAGCTACAATGTAAGTTTGTTATGGATTCCATATGTTACCTTTACGATTTATGTTTTCTATGATGTTTTTCAGGATTCATATGAGTTCATCGGTATATAAATATTCATTAAATAATGATTTATTTTCTTATCTTATATCCCTTATTGATATTTTTGTTCTCATCCCATGTTTTTATATTGTGTTCATAGGATATAAGGATGGTTAATGGAAAAGAAGAAGTCAAGAATATTTTTATCAAGAAAAGAAGCATGTTTAATTTTAAAAAATATATATCATGGAAGAAATGGATACTATTGTAGTGGTATCCACTTTGTATAAATCTGAATTATTATGTAACAGTTAGGACCTAATTCTCTAAAATTCTATACCTGGAAAGACCTTCCATGTGAATTATAGACTTAAATCAAGATTATGTAATGATTAAGGCATGAGGACTTATAGTTGGTATCAGAGGTCGGTTTAGATAACATTATGTGTTGGGATATTGTTAATAGAATATCCATAAATGATTTTTAATTTATGGTTAAATTGAAATGATATAGATTTTTATGATAACCATGATTCTTCTTCTTAGTATTGTAGTTTCAGAAGGGTTTACCACAGAGGAAACATGAAAGCTATGTTGGGACGACATCAAGAGAAAAAAAACCTTCCAAATCAACAACATGATATGGGTGGAATTGAAACTAAACAGTTTGTTGCTATTATGGAACAGTTGAATCGGGATATAAATTGTGGTGGTAACCATGCACAATATCAGCTAGATTAACCATAGAGGAACATGTTAGTAGTGGAGCATTTCATGAGGCAACATCTTCTATTATTCAGAAGATCATTTGACCATGTGCTAGCTGAAGGGTGTATTAAAGAACTCAATTTATTTTTGATGTCACGAGGTTTTCCAAAAATAAAAAGGTTAGTCTTGTTGTTTACCGTTATGAAGGTGAATCTGATCAGCAGTGGTAGATGGTTAAGAATATCAGCGACAATGAAGAGCTTGGTGATATGGATTGGAATGAATTCAAAGGAATGTTTCTTGGGAATTTTTTTAAGGTGGTTCAACTTAGGATTAAAAAACAATTCTTGGAATTGAGGTAGGAGGATGACTTAGTGGCTGCATATGAAGAGAAATTTACTCGACTAGAAAGGTATGACCCAAATATCATTTAAGATCTTGATAGTTATATCAATCATTTTTACTCAGGATTAAAGCCAAAGTATTGAAGGGCATTGGATTCCTGGGAGATTAATTGTTACGAAAAAACTTGCTCGATGTGCGGAGAAGGTGGAAATGAAATTAGTCGATGACCAGGTGTTCTTTGAAAAATAGTAGAATAAGAGGTTGAGGTGACAAGAGAAAATGAATAATTCTTCAAAAAATTATGATGGTAAGAAAATTAAGTTTATAGTTTGTTAAAATTGTGTTAAAACGAACACTGGGGAATTACATTTGAATTATGGTAAGTGCTTCCGATGTGATAATATGGGACATAAGGCTCATAATTATACTAAGAAAGATAATTATAGTGGCAATAAAAATATTTTTTACAATCAGTAAATTGTTTTAATTGCAATTAGATGGTTTATTATGGAAATGAGTATTCTAATAAGAACTCAAATTATGGGAAGTATCCAAACTATAAGCAAAAAAGGTGTGGTGAAATCCTTTACAATTACTTCAGTAGATGTTGGGTCATCAAATGAAGTGGTATCAGAAACATTGTTTGTTTATTCAGATTATGCCAATGTGTTGTTTAATTTTGGGTCTACAAATTCTATCATTTCTGATAAATTTTATGGTAAATTGGGAATTCCATCTTAATAAATAAATCTAGAACATATGGTAAAAACACCTGGGGGGAATGTTCCGGAAAAAAGAAATTATAAGAATCTTCTTATCTTTATCTATTCAAATAATCTTCCTAAAAACCATTTAGTATTTCCTCTAGTAGAGTTTGATATAATTTTGGGTATGTATTGGACCTATATTTTCCATGGTAATATTGATTATAGAGCTAAAGATGTTTCTTTTCAGAAATACTTTTAGTTTGTGTACAAGAATGAACCCTTACCATTGATAACATATCACAAAGCTGAGAAACTAGTAAAATATGGAAATGAATGTTACCTTGCACATATTGTTGAAAAAAATGGAGCTGTTCAGATTAATGATGTTTCAGTGGTAAATGAGTATCTTCATGTTTTTTCTGATGAGTTCCCTAGTATTATACCTGGTCGGGAAGTTGAATTTACTATTGTCTTAGTTCTTGATGCTAAGCCTATTTCAAAACCCCCTTGTTGAATGACTGAAATTAAAATTTTAGAGTTAATGAAGCAGTTGTAGATGTTATTAGATAAAGGTTTCATTTGACCTAACACATCACCATGGGGTGATCCTATGTTGTTTGTTAAAAAGAAAGATGGTTTAGTGAGACTTTTCATTGATTAAAGTTCATTGAATAAAATCCCTGTTAATAATAAGTATCATTTTCCTCATATCCATGATTTTTTTTATCATATCCAAGGAGATCAGAAATTTTTGAAGTTTGACTTGAGGTTTGGGTACCATTAGTTCAAAATAAAAGAAACAAACATTCTGAAGACCGCATTTCATACTAGATATGGACATTATGAATATTTATTTATTCCTTTTTGGTTACCTAATGAACCTATTATATTCATGGATCTTATGAAGAGAATATTCAATGAGTTCTTGGATAATTTTGTTTTTGTGTTTATTGAAGATATTTTTATATATTATAAAAGTAAAAAGGCACCTAAAATTTATTTATGGGTTCTATTTAAAACCTTAAAATAAAATAAATTATATGGTAAATTCAGAAAGAGTGATTTTTGGTAACAAAATATTTCATTCCTTGGTCACATTGTTTCTAAATATGGAATAACTATTGATCCTACTAAAACAAAAGTTGTTAAAGAATGGAAAAGACCCACAAATATAACTGAGATTCATACTTTTCTTGGTTTATGAGGTTATTACCAGAGGTTAATTGAAACTTTTTCATGGTTATCTAGCCCATAAACTAAATTAACTTGAAAAGGTGTTAAGTTCATCTAGAAAAAATAATGTGATGATTTTTTTTAGGAATTGATAAAAGGTTGGTGAATGCTCCAATTTTGGCATTACCTTCTAGGAATGGTGGATTTGTTATCTATGATGATGTTTTGTTGAAAGGAATTGGTTGTGTCCTATTAAATAATGAGGAGGTAATTTCTTATGCTTCACGTGAGTTGACAACTCATGAGTTAAATTACCTTACTCGTGATTAGGAATTAAATACTATTGTTTTTTGCTTTAAAAATTTTGAGCCATCATCTGTATGGAGTAAAATGTGAAATATATATTGGCCATAAGATTATGAAGTATGTATTCACTTTGAAAGAACTGAACATGAAACAGAGAAGATTGTTGGAACTAATCAAGGATTATGATTGCACGATTCATTACCATCCTAAAAAAGAAAACAAAGTGGATGATGCTTTGAGTCAGAAATGTAATGCTATATTAACCATGTTACATTTGGAACATAACAATTTTATTACTGATTTGATTAACATTGTCATGATAGTTGTTTGTACAGAAAATTCCTCTATTTTTTAGGTGGTATTGTAATCATATCTATTGGATAGAATTTAGTAAGAAAAGTAAGATGATAATGAGTTTCCGAAAAAATATAGAATTGGTTTAGAAGGGTAAGTTTCCTAAATTTAATATTGATAATGATTGTGTTTGAAGGTGGGTAAAAAAATTATGTGTGCCTGGTGATTCACAATTGAAAAAATATTTTTTTATGTGAAGCTCGGAGTTCTCTATTTTCAGTTCATCCGGGCAACACTAATATGTAAAGAGACCTTCACGAAAATTACTTGTGGGATGGAATAAAAATATATATTGGTGACTTTACCCTAATATGTTTTATTTTTCAACAGGTTAAAGTAGAGTAGTAATTACCAAAAAGGATGCTTCAGCCTTTTCTAGTGCCAGAGTGGAAATGAGAAAATATATCCATGGATTTCATCGTGAGATTACTAAAAAATATGATCTGGGTTTTTATTGATTGATTGACTAAATCTACTAATTTTCTTCCTATTTGAGAAACTTTGTCTCTAGATCAACTTTCTCAGTTTTATCTTAAAGATATATTTAGGTTAAATGGAGTTTCTCTCTCCATTATATCAGATCATGATCCTGGGTTCACTTATAAGTTTTAGAAAGTACATTAGATGTTATTTGGAACTAAATTAAATTTTATTACAAATTTTCAACCTCAATTTGATGAGCAGTCAGAACAAACAACTCAAACCTTGGAGGATATGATGTGTGTTTGTTTAATGGATTACCAGGGAAGTTGGGATCAACATCATTCTTTGGTTGAATTTTCATATAATAATAGTTTTCATTCCAGTATATAGATGACACCATTTGAGGAATTATATGTAAAGTGGTGTCTAACTACAATTTGTTGTGATGAATTAGGTGAAAGGAAGTTGATGGGACCAGGATTGGTATAAGATATGGTAGAAAAAGTTGTGTTGATTTAGAAACACGCGAGGAAAGATCAGAATAGGCAAAAACTTTATGCATATAATTGGAGGAAGGATCTTTCTTTTGAGGTTGGTGATAATGTCTTTCCCAAAGTTTCACCATGGAAAAGTGTGATGCATATTTATAAGAAGGTAAAGCTGAGTCTGTGGTTCATTAGACCCAATGAAATCTTGAGGAAAATTGGATCAATTGCCTGAAAAGTGGATTTACCGCCATGTTTATTCCAAGTACACATCTTTTTTAATGTTTCAATGTTTATAAAGTATTTATCGGATCCATCTCATGTTTTAAGTCTAGAAGTAGTTCAGTTGGAAGATAATATTTCTTATGAGGAACATCCAGTCTGTATACTTGATCATAGAGAGCATGTGTTGTAGAATAAGGTGATTCATTAGATTAAGGTTTTTTGGAAAACCATATGATTAAAGAGGAAGCATCCTCTTCTGGCACCACAATTCGGCAGGTGAAGTGATGGGATACCTAGGATAACCGACCCCCACTATATCTTTCAGGGAGGCAAGCTTGTATCCATTGTTCATCGGGTCGGTCCAGGATGCTTCCCATCAAGAGGTTTTCGACCTCGTGGTTATGAACACAGAGCATGATAGATGCGTTTATATTACTCCCACCTCGAGGAGGTTCAACTCAAAATATTTCCATAGGAGGAATGTCTTATAGGGGAAACTTGATAGGTGGAATAGTATGTCCTGGTGTAATAAGATCCTGACTAAACACAATTTCCTCACCTGGAGGATCCACAAGAAAGATATCCCCTCTGATGATCACATTAAATGGATTGGAATTAGTCTCGCGTCTTGTTGCCAGTACTGAGGGGAAAAAAGCAAAGAGAGAATGAACCATATATTTTTTTAGGGAGAATGGGCACAAAACTTCTAAAAGTTCTTTGGTATTCATATAGGATTCCTTCCCCTAGGGGGAAATGTTGAGATGTTTATGAAGCGCAGGTTCCAAGAGGTCGGAGGGTCAGATGAGGAGTCAAAGGTGCGAGCTTTCATCTTTAATGCATCCTGTTGATGCCTATGGGAAGCAAGGAACCATGACAGATATGAGGAGAGAAACTTCATTGGACGATCCGTGGTGGTTAATACCTGGTTCATGCTGATTGAATTGATTGGAACTGCGAGATTTGTGAGGGGGAAACCTACTCTTTGTGTGCTCCAGGATCCCCTAATGAGGGTCACCCAGAATAGCGATGAGGAGCAGGGAAGGTGGATTAGGTGGATTCCCCCAAATGTCGGACTTAAGCTCAATACTGATGGCTCCTCAGTATTGGGTGACATGCGAGGAGGAGGCATCATTCGGGACTCCTAAGGGAGTCTGGTTCAGGCCATCACTATGCATTATAGTAGTGGATCCTCTATATGGGCGGAAGCAATGGCGATACTAAAATGCCTATCCTTATGTAACCGTAGGGGCATTTCCATTGACCACATGCAAACTGACTCAATGATTATCCATGACGCTCTTCATGATAAAGGCACCATCCCCTGGTCAATTACTTATACGATTAGGTAGTGGAAGGGTCTCCTTAATGAAAACGTTAGTATTTCACATACGTGGTATAAGGGGAAAAAAGCGGCAGATCATATGGCCTCTCTTGCGGTCCCTGGTTCTCAGGTGTCGTGTCTTACTAATGTGTCCTAGCTTAAATCAAAGGGGGTGAATCTTATCTGGGTTGATGCCCTTGGTCTTCATTATTTCAGGCCCCCATAATATGGGTTTCTTATTCTATGATTGGTCCTGAGGGCCCCCCTTTTCTATGAAAAAAATTATATTGTTTTATGGATGAAAATGGTTTGAAGGATAAATACCGCCAGTTATTTTATAAGTGAATAAAATTTTAAGGACGTAATTTCCAAAAGGAGGAAGGATGTAACATCCCAGGTAATTATAAAATAAGAAATTATCATATATTTATAAATATTATTATTTATGAATTATATATTTAGTTTACTTAAAAGGGGACTCTATGTACGATAACATACTCAACATGCGACAGCGATTTTCTCTGAAATCTTATCTTTCACACAAGATTGAGTTATAGTGAAAAATAATACATTATTAGTATTATTATTTTAAATGGTAGTTAATGACTAGCTAGTGTATTGGATGAAATGAATAGAACTAACTATATTATGTTTTAACATGTTTTTAAATGTTTTTACATTCATCAAATAAATTTTAGAGGCTTAAAATGTGAATAAATCAAGTTTTAAGCATAAAATACTCTAATATTTTTAAAAGGAAGTTTTACCACCTTTTGATAAATAACCCATTTTAAATCTAGTTTTTTCACATTTATATGGTCTATTTGAAAAAGTTAACTTCTTATTTGTAATCGAGATATTAAAATTTACTTTGGTTGAAATTTTGGTATTTTTCTGATAAAATTCATCTTTTAATAAATAGTGAAAAATAATGCATTTTAATTCAAAAATGTCTTTTCATATATTTTTTATATAGTTAAATTATCATTTTAATTATTTTTAAAGTATAATTAGATTATGTTTTTATCATTTAATCCAATTTTGGTAATTAAGGTGTTATCTAAATGAAATTTAAAATAAAAATATGTCAAACTTTTGATGTTTTTTCCTTTTTAAAAACCTGTTTTCTCGTTTTGAAAATGTGAATTAATTTTAAATTAATTACTAAAAATTTTGGGTTTTGAATTTAGAAAAATGGATTCCATATTTGGAATTATAAGGTCCAAATTATTTAAGTAGTTCCCTTTTATTTTTGGACATTATGAATAGTATCTTTAGTAATTATTTTTATTTACCACTATTAAAGGGTAAATTAGGTAAATAAGGGTAAAAATAATATTATAATAATATAATACTACCCTAAAAATTATCATAATACTGTTTTATGATATTTTTCCAATCTATACAACCCTTGGGATTAATTTTTGGCCTTTGGATACCACTTGCGTGTGATTATGACACTTATAACTTTTAATTTAATGTAAAGGAAAATATGTTATAAACATATGTCTTTTTACTAAAACAATTTTAATACAGGTTTATATAAGTGATATTTCCGATTATAAATAATCATTAGAATTCAAAAAAATATTTACTACATAATTTTGTTTTATTTATTATTTTTAGATATTAAATAATTAAATTTAATTATGACCCAATGATGATGCAATGGTTTCATCATCAAAGAAAAAAAATCAAATAAATGATATTAATAAAAATAAAATAAATATAATTTTTCATAATTTTTTCCATAAACGAATTTTATGGATGACTATGACATGTTATTTTTGAGTTAATTTATTTTTTAGAAGTAATCAAGTTGTTATAAATTTTTAAAAAATTAATCTAATGAAAAGTGTAAAAATTGACATAATTCATATTTTAAAATATATAATATTTAATTAAATGATATAAAATTATTAAAAATATATGATTAATCCAAATTTTTAGGATATTTCTTAAAATTACATTAATAAATCGTTCATTGGACCTTTTTTATGATTTGGTTATTATTTTATCTCTCAAAGTGTAAATTACGTGATAAAATTGTAAGAGTTAAAAGGGGTTAAAACAAAAGGGTAAAGATGAAAAAAATATTAAAACTTTTCTAATATATATTATATTATGTTTATTCAATCGAAAATAACCCTATACTATAAATAAATTATTTTTCTACCATTTAGAACCAAAATCTAATTTATATTGATTTAATATTTTAAGAGTTTCTAAGGGTGCCCCTCCTCTCTCCTATAAAAAGGTACCCTTTCTTCCCTAATACTCACACATCCAAAACCTTTTTTTTTCGGCCACAATATTCCTAAAACCCTTCATGAAACACATTCCCACTTTTTTGAGGCCTTATTTTTTTAATAACTCCCTTCTTAGAGGTGTCAAGGTGTTCTTCAAAGGTGATCAACCGAAGAAGAGGTATCATTGTTTTTAAGAGTTTATATTTTATTTATTCTTCCAATTCCATTAAATATTATTCTTAAAATATGAAATAATAACTCCAGTATCCTAAATATACTTATATGTTATTATGTTAACATAATTCCCCAAATCAATCTCTACATCCATCAAATGGGAAACTAATTAATCATTCGTGTGTACTTGTGAATTATAACCTCCATGAACCAATTTAGTTTGTTTTCCATTACCATCTATCAAGATAGGTTCTAATGATGGAATTAAAATTATTATGTCATATTCATGGTATATTTATATTTTTTAAAATAATAACATTTCATTTATGTTCTTACCTTCCAAGTACATAAAAACAATAACATCGTTTGTGCGTATGTGTAAACTATCACCTCCGTGAACTGATGCAAATCGTTTTTATTCACCAAATTAGTTGTGTGATATATATAAGTATATTTAAATTATAATTATGATTATAATAATATTATTATCATTTTTTAAAAATAAAATAATAATTACCTTATTTCCATAATTATCAATGAAAAATTAAAATGTTATTCATGTGTACATATGGCCTACCGTCTCCATGAATATAACATTATCATTTTTTCATAAAAATAATTAATGGATTGATTTAAAAATTATGATTAATGTATAATAGTGATGATTATTTCATAAATACTATTCTTGTGTTTATGTAATTATGACCACTTGGACTAGTGACATCAAAACCATGTTCATTTTTCGACTCAAGTACCGTATATCGAAAAAACATCAGATATGAACTTAAATAATTATATATTTTTTATAACATGGTAATAAGTGATATAAAAAGAATAAACTTGAAAAAGGTTGAGAAGAATGTATAAATTAATCTAAATTTATTATTTACGAATATAATGATTCTACGTGATGATTTAGACTCGTGTTAAGGGAATTCATCTCAATATCCTTTCATTGAGGCATATTTTGATAATATACACCACATTATTTTATAAGGTGTATAATAAACCCATCTAACTTTAATTTCATTCAAAAAATTTAAAAATGGAATCCTTTTTGTACGAATCATTTTACTAAATTACAAAAGGAATGTTTTTTTAACATATGCAACAACAATGACCTTTCCACCATTGTGACCATTATTTGGTATTTCTATTCATATACAAGACTTAATTTTTTTAAAAAGAAAATTCATTATCATATTCTATTTTTTATGTATTTTGGTATTGAAAATGGTTTTGATAATGGATTTATTATATCAATATCTTTAAATGATATCTTATGATTTCAATGGGGAAATGATATTTTTTCCATTATGAATTTTAATGTGTTATGATTATGTTATGGTTATTGGGAATTTATTATATATATGGGTGGTTCTATGATAAACCGAGGGCGGGTGAGCCCGTGATAGCTCTCCAATGCATTGGGTAATGAGACAGAGTTAAATAATAAGGTCTATCCTAAGAGATTTAGGGAATATAATTTGATTGTTATTCCAAACGTAACTATGAAGGTTACTCCCTATATAGCTGTGAATGAAACAATTTAAGTATGTTTTGGATGGCACAAGTTACCTTTATGATTTATGTTTTCTATGAAGTTTTTCAGGATTCATATGATTTCATGGGTTTATAAATATTCAAGGAGTAATGTTTTCCTTCATTATATTATATCCCTTACTATGCTTTTGGTACTAATCCCATGTTTTTAAAATGTTTTCACAAGATATAATAATGGGTAATAGATAGGAAGAAGTCAATAAGATTTTCATCAATAAAAAATTCATGTTTACTTTTAAAATTTTCATATCATGGAAGAAATGTATACTGTTGTAATGATATCCAATTTGTATAAATTTGAGTTGTTATGTAATAGTAATGGCCTAATTCTCTAAAAATAAAAACCTGAAAAGATCATAATTTTGAATTTTTGACTTAAATCATAATTATGTAAGGTTTAAGGCATGGGGACTTATATTCCAGGCTTCCTGTTGATAATTTATGGATTGTGGTGGGTGAATAACTAGTATGATTTTTTTTCTTATTCTCATTTGGGTCGCCTATAGTAGTACTATCATATTGATTTTATAGGGAAGCCACCAATATTGGATGTTATCTATTTTATTCTTAATCCTTGTGATTTTTTTTTCTATGTTAAATGATCTTCTATTATGGACCCATGTGGTTTCATGATTCCTCAAAAAAGTTTTTTGTTATAAAAAATTAATTTTTATTCAGGAAATTCAAAGAATACTAATCAATTAAAATTTTTATCATAAATATAATGATTCCTAAAACCATATATATATATATATATATATATATTTCATGAACAAAATCCCTAGTGGTTCCATGGTAATAAGAAATATGAATATGTCCAAAATTATATGTACCCAAGGTTCCCATGGGAAATATATTCACAAAAATTCATGTAAAGCTTTATCACAATTTTAAAAAATATTTCCAAAATCGAAGCATTACCACTCCCATTATTGAAAATAAAATTTATATTGAAAACAATATTTGATTAATTTTATTAAAAACATGATATGAGTACAATTTTTTTAAATAAAAACACCATTACACCAGTTTTGCATGCCAAAAAACATGATTTTTCTCAAAATAGCCTACATTGATATCAAGTGAAAAAATTTTACAATCCAAAAAAAAGTAAAAATCGTGAACCACGTGATGAATCAACAGAAATAACAATTTCATAGAGATAGATACACCACCAATGAAAGAAAAATTAATTCCTTCATAAATGGTGATTGGAAATAAAGATTTTGGGTCTTCTCAATCCTATTACCATAAGAAACATCATCATTTTACAATAAATATCTCTATATCTAGCTTCCAAAACCCTTAATATTTCCATCACCTATATTAGAAGATATATAAAGAAGATATCTGGAAAGGGGAATAGAAAACTAGTTGAAAATGTATTGATCAGAGATTTTAGATCTTGTAAAAAATAACAATGAAATTTCTGATAACTTTTACTTCACACAATATGGGACATATATTAAATAGAATTATTATAATAACATTCATATTTAACCTAACATGGTAATCAATTAAAAATCATCATGTTTAGAAGAAAAATAGTTAATATTAGATAACACTGAAAAATATTGTTTTCCATAAATGTAGTTTTTTATAATTTTCATTAAAAGATAATTTTCAGAATTTTATAATTTTAACTATATAAAATAAAACTCAATTTTTAATTCATCATTTTATAATTTTCTTATAATGATTTTTAAATCAATTTTAAAAATGTTGATTTTTTTACAAATGAGGGATTTTGGAAAATTATAATTTCCATGAATTTATCACTACGCAAGCATAACATAAATTATATGAAAACCATAAAATAAATCAAATATTAAATTAATAAATAAAATTAATCATTTTAAGTATTATTTTATTCATATAAAACGTGTGATAAAAAAATTTAGAACTATAGAAAAATATAACATTAATAAAAAAAGTTTTTTCCATTTATTTTAATTAAGTAATTTTTTTAAAAAAATTAAGTTTATTCATGGATTTTAAATTAAAATAAAATTATTTTGGTATATTATAAGTCAATATATTTAATAATAATTATTAAAAATAATAATTTCATCTCACACATAAATTTTATGCTAAAAACACTATTTTCAAAAATACTATTTTTATATATTAGGTACGTTTATTTTGAAACTAGAATTTCATAACCATAGTAATTTTATTTGATTAAATTAGTATCATAATTATTATTATATATTTAAAATTATGTTATATGTTCAATTTTAATTTTTTTCATTTTAAATATCGACCATGGTTAGAAGAAAAGTTACCTAGGTAAAATTACACTTGTTTAAAAGCAAGAGTAAAAGGAAAAACCGTTAAATCACTCAATGATGCCTCAAAAATGAGTTTACGGGAAGTATATTAGATATAACCATGTCTTTAACTCTATAAAATAAAATCTCTAGAGTCTTTTACCTCAAATAGTGTAAATATATAAGTAAATAAGCAATGGGTGTTTCCAAAACTACCCTCCAATTCAATTATAAATGGGTACACTTCCACCCCTTCCTGATGCACCCTTTACTTCGAATTAAACCTTTTAAATATACCATATTAATCCCAATTTAATCTTATCTTTCTAAAATAATCCACTCTTCCCTCATACTGAACCTAATCCCTTCATATTCAAGGGGACCTACATTGAAAAATCAAGTCTCTATTGTAAGTATTATATCCTTAAGTTTTTATTTTTAATATTACTCTAACAAATTACATATCCCCAAAACAATATGAAATCATAGATATCATTATTATTTTAAATGTTTTTTTATTAATGGTATAATTCTTATTTATTCATTTATATCTATTTAGAATAATAATGGAACATCAATCATGCATGTTCGTGGACTACTACCTCTATAAAGAATAAATTTGTCATTTTTATTCTTATTTTAAATTATTTGTAAAAAATATTAAAATATTATTACACATTATAAAAAACATAAAAATAATTTAATTTTTTTATATTATAATTATATCATTTCAAAATAAAAACTGCCTTAACCATACTCACCAATCGGGTTAAGCGTGTCCATGTTTGTTTCAGTTTAGCCACCTACATGAATGATGATTTAAAATATAATAATAAAATAATATGGGAAAATGAAAAAATAGTAATAAACTAATCTAATAAAAAATTATTGATTTTTATATGGTTATATAACTATTATATTAAGTATCAATATTATTATTAAAGTGTCTTTTTTGTTCTCTAAAATTAATGAAATAAACCAACACTGATTCCATTTTCATGGAGTATAAATAATAGACATATAGAATGGAATGAGATACTTAAATATAATTTTTATATTATTGTATAATTATTTTTTTAATAATTATTAACTTTATATTAAATTATGGTTTTAGATATCATCTTTATAAATCATGTGCAAATGGTAAAATTTATTAACACGTGATGTTAAAAAGAGATTACAACAATCTAATACATAAAGATAATTTTTATTAGTGAGAAGTATAAATGGAAATGTATGAGGAAACAGTTATGAAATAATTAATTAAGATGTTCCTATTTATTATATATGATGTCAAATCACTTTTTTGGAAATTAAGGGTTATGGTAAGGGACTTGGTAACTCAAACTAATTTCTTTGAGTTATAAAAATTCTTTTTTGATATCAATTTTTAATATAAATTATCTATTAAAGGATGTTCTATTTTTATATCTGGGGGAAAATATTTTTTGAACCATCCCATTTCTGTGAAAGTTTTTCTTTTCATTTTTCTCAAAAAAATACTTTTTTAAAAGAGACTCGTAACTATAAATATAAATATGGTGAAGAAAAAATATGTTAAAAAATCTCTATTAACGATTTGGTTTTAATTATTTTCAAAATTTATCTACCTCTAATGGAAATTATTTTTCATGTTTAACCCTATATTATTATTATAATATGTGATTATTTAGTGTGATTTGTTTTTCAGTATCATGTGATTTAATTCACGATGTTATTTGTTGTTTTATGAATCCCATTTTTTTCCATGGGTTCTTTATTTTATTATTGTTAAATTTCATGAAACCCATTTTAAATTATAAAAAATTTTCATGATGTTATTATTTTTTTCAAGTGGAACACTAATATATGGATTATGAGATCAGTTCGACCAATATCCCCCTCTATTTCATTGGGTAATATCTTATTTCACATAATATAGCAATTTTATTTGAAAGGGTTATCGAGTATCTTGGTTCACAAAGGGTGATTGTGATGTCATTTAAAATTACATACAATTTTAAGAGTGAATGGATAAATGGCTATCCATGTTAAAAAAGATAATAATTCATATAACACTGATTTTTTCATTTTTTTCTTTGTCCAATGGATCATGTTATATTCATTATAATTTTTTTTCTTGTGCCATGGTAAAAGTGTTATCATTTGAGATGTTAGGCCTATCATTAATTATTATGGTTAAAACTTGTTGATTTATATTCATTTAAATTAGATATTTTTCATAATTCATAATTCTCCATATTCTTATGATCAAGCCATCATGGAATTTTTTGTGTTATCTCTTAATGAGTTTTTGATCTCACCTCTTCTTATATATTAACTTCCCCATGATTTCAAGAGAATTATATCTCATGTAATGACTAATAGTGGATTTATATTATGGAGAAATGATCAAATCTTGTGAAATATGTGTTTTTATGTTTCTAGTCTCTAAAAATGTGAACTTTACATCCTTAATTTGTGCAAATATTTGTGGATGTAATGATTAATTAAAGTTAATGATGTACTATTTTAGTACGTTTAACATGGGTATCTATAGTTTCTATAATAGTAAGGTTAAGTTATTTTTTCGATTTAGATAAGAAAATCGAAGAAAAAAAATATAAAGATAAGCTTAAGATAACTTCTTAATATTTTGGTAAAATATGGATTATCTTGTTTTCCATGAATATGAATCATTTTATAGATACAATAAAGTGGATGTGAATGTGGAAAAAATGAACCTTGGGGTAATAATCCTGAAATTTTTTTTGTTGAGATTTGACTCAATCATCACTATGACACATGATGTCTAGGGATAAGATTGCACACCTAGAAAGATACTAATGGGGGATATTCATAGGTTAATTTACATTTTATTTATGAAAAATTATAAATTATATGGATGTATTTTTAACTAGAAGTTACAAGGGAAATCTATTAGTGATATAATCACAGATTACCAAAATTTAATCTTATAGAGTTGTTAAGTAATAATATACTCATTATTTGTTTTGAGTTATTTCTTCTATGATGATTGTTTCCTACTTTTTAAATTTACTTATTTATATTTCATTACCATGAACTTTCCTATATTAAGGATTTGGACTAAATAAGAAGAAAATGATATAATTAAGGATGCAATGGATAATTTGGTGATTGTACAAATGATGTAAGAACTAGAGTTCAAAATCTCATGGAAATTCTCACTTAACTCTCACATGTTATAAATAATAACACGAATAAAGTGGATCCTCCAAAAACAAAAAAAGGTGGAATATTTCTCTTGAATACTTTATGGATCAATGTATACCATCCTTTATTGGAAATTCAAATCCATTTATTGTACAGAAATGTATTAGTGTGATGGAAAATATATTTTCCTTCATTTGATTCTCAATGAATGAGAGTGTCTTTTGGAAGTATATCATCTAGAAGGAGAGGCTGAACAATGGTGGAATCTCATTAGGAATATAATTGAAGTAGATGAATTAAATTCTATGAAATTGGAGGATTTAAAAGGGATATTCATCACTACATATTTCCCTTGGACACTTCTCACTATTATGGAATTATAATTTCATGAATTGAATCAAAATGATGATTAATCTATTATATCTTATAAAGAAAATTTCATGAGACTCATATGGTATTCCTTATAGTCTATCTATGGACTTTAAAAAAGGACTATTAGACTCATTTGTGGCATGAATACCAAAATGTGGATATATTTACCTATTAGGGAATTTGTATTTTATGAGGATGTTTTTAGATGTGTGATTAAAGTGGAAATAGGTGATGGATACCTACATGATTCTATTTAATGGTAGTGAAGTATGGAGAATCACATAAAACCTAATGAAAAATATCATGGGGGTAAAAAGGTCTTACTACCCACACATAAAATATGCCGTAGAAAACACCTGGATAATTTCATTAAGGGTTTTGGGAGGTGTTATATGTGTGGTAAAGAAATCCCCCAAGCTCATGAGTGTTAAATAAATTGAATGAGGCTGAATAACACCACTAAGGAGAAGAAGTCCCTAGATGATTCTCCAACCACTCTTTAATGCTTAAAATTCTAGGAGTATGGTCATTATTAGAATCAATTCCCTAAAACATGAGTTAATGAAGGGTGTAGACAGTAGTATCCTTCGGAAACAAGGGAGAAATGGAGGGAATATGCAATCACTACTTCAAAGATGGACCAAAATAATTATGCAGTAAAAGGTACAATAATTCTCCACTCTATAATCATTAATGCCTTATTTGGTTTTGGATCTTCATATTCTATTATATATTATATGTGATAATAATTTGGATTCACAACCTAAAACATTTAATATAGAGCTATCTATTAAAACACGTTCTGGAACACTAAATACAACTAAGGGTTTCAAATCTTCTCCAATTAGTATTTGTGGGTAAATACTTCCATCAAATATAGTTCTTATCCCCATATTTTAATTTGAAATAATTCTTGGTAAGGACTACATTTCCTTACATAATGCTCATATCAATTTTCAAGAGTGCGAAATCCCTTTTCATTTCCCTAATTATATGGTTATCAATTATTAATGCATGGATGGTCCTACACCTTCATAAGAAAAAATTTTGTAACATGGGTCATGATACTAAGAAAAATAAGTTTTGAGATCATATTATTGGGGAAGATGTTAACAATGATAACATGCATATTTTATAGGAATATTATGATTTATTTCATGAAAAAATTCTTGGTCTTCACTCAAAGAGTGATATTGAATTCTCAATCAAAATCATACCTGAATAATTACATATCTCAAAAATTCCTTGTAGAATGGCTCCCTTAAATTAGAGGAGTTAAATTAAAAAAATTCAAGTCAATTTGGATAAGGGTTTCATCCTCCCAAGTGCTTCATCATGCAGAGAACCATTAAAATTCTTTGAAAAATGATAGATAGATGCATCTTTGAATTGATTATTATGAGATTAATAAAATAATAATAATAAATTATCATCTACTATGTATCAATGACCTATTTTATCAACTCTGAAGAGATCAATACATCATGAAGTCAGACCTTCGATCGAGATATCATAAGTTAAAGTTCAAAAGGGTGGATATTCCCAAGACAACCTTCCATTTGAGATATAGACACAATGAATTAATACTAATTGTCTATGGAAGTATTAATTTGAATTTTATCATCATGTAAAAAATCAATAGAGTCATTAGAGTCAACCTTGATCAATTTTTGGTTGTCTTTATGGATTATATTCTTATATATTGAAAGAGAAAGGAAGTTCATGAAGATCATTTGAAAAATGTGTTAAATACCTTAATAAGATAAAAGTTGCATTCCATATTTAAAAAATCCTCATTGTAGATAGAAAAATTTCATTATTTTTTCACGTAATCATAAGAAATGGGATATCAATATAACCATCAATGTTGGAAGTTACTAAGAAGTGGCCCAGACCAATCACTAAAACTAATATACATAATTTTTTTAGGTTATAATGATATTATCAACGCCTTGTGACAAATTTCTCAATGATATAAAATCCACTAACTCTGTTAACATGAAAGGGAGTAACATTCCATTGGATATAGTAATACATGAAATATTTTGAGGTACTAAAGTTGATGTTGTTAATTGTTATTATACATAATCTACCCTATAGTGTGGATGGGTTTATAATATCTAGGGATTCTTCATAAATGTTTTTAGGTTTGAATCATCATATGAAAAGATAAGGTAATTTCTTGTGGTTTAATCAAATTAAATACTCATGATAAAAATGACCTAATACATGATCTTGATCTGGAAGTGATGATCTTTTCACTGAAGATCTGGTGAAACTATATCTATTGAGAAAAGCATGATATATATACTAATTAGGTGAGCCTAAAATAAATATTCACACATAAGGAATTGAATATGTGATAATGTATGTGGTTATATTTGAATAAATATTATTACTACTCAATACATTAGCTCCCTGTGAAGGAAAATACAACGATTGATGCTTTAATAATGAAATATCATGATATTCTACATGTAATGAGAATTAAAAATGACCCAATACTCATGGATTTTCAGAGGATGAATCTTTAATTCATAATTGGGGAGGTAAATCCAATATTTATCAACTAATTTATTTACCTTCCATTCACATAAATATAAAAAAGTCACATAAAGATGATGCGAATCTATAGATGCATTACTTTTTTACCTCATAGAGACGTATCCCGCATCCCCTCCCGAGCACCTAGGGTTTACACTTTGAGCCTTTTCCTACCCTCCTTTGGTCCATCGCTTCATCCTGGCATCATAGATCTGGAACTCAACTTGGCATTGGAGTGGTTCACTGCTTCTCTTAGCCCGTGGTTTGTTTGCATAGGATGGATCTCGGTTTAGTGGGCTCCGGTGGTCTGGATCTTGGTGTCGGCTTCTGACATCTGGATATTGGCTTAGCCTCAGAACTACGTGCTTCGGATTTGGGTGGTGTGGTTGCAGCATGCATCGACATGGATGGCGATGAATTTGGATCTCTAGACCTAGTCTCGGCAGGCTTCCGGCTTCAGTTGTGTTCCAGTATGGCTCGACGCTTGCTCTGCGCGACTCATCAAAGGGATGCTTGAGTTATTAAGGTTTGTTCTGTTTTTGATGTGCAATTGATGTGATGATGTTGTTGCCAAAGGAGCCCTACTTTTCTGCGGGTCCCTTTGGCATTCTGCGGCTCCCCTGTTTTAGAAGCCAGTGTGGGTCATTCCGTGGCTTTGATCTGGCCAGCTCTAGCCTAGACTGACATTTCCAGTTCAGATATGCTCACCTCCCCTCAACTACGATGCTCCACTATTGTGCTATTTGATCTTCCAATCCTGGGTGATGAAGATTTGGCTTTATGCACTTTGTTTTATCCTCCTTTCCAGGTTGTTGTGGATGTGTTTGATGGGTGCCTTGCGGTCGTGTTAGGGTTCTTACGGCCTTGGTTCCAGTGGTGATTTCTTCAGGAAAGTTTGTCTTGGATCAACCCATATGGTTTTTCTCTTTAGACATTGATATATTAACAATGGTAGTTTCGAGGGTTTGGAATGGTGGTTGTTATATGTTTATATGGTTTGTTTTTTGAAGGTTGGAAGTTTGTGATACTAGACTTGAATTCATGCAACATACTCCAGAGGTTTCTCCGTAGCTGGCGGTTCATCTTTGCAGAGTTTTTCAGATTTGGTTGTTTGAGAGGGTATGTAGTCATCCATTGGATCATGCTTTTTCTTTGAAACATGACACTTTCTTTCTAAACACCCTTTCAATGGTGGAGAGCTACATCATTATCAAATGCAAGGATGAGATGTACTGTGATGTCATTCTGGTTTTACTCTTTCTATCTTTCGAGTGTAATTGTCCTATTTTAATGATGTATGATCAGGTTTCCACCCCGTTCATCCCTTAAAATGTGGATTTATCATATATAATAAAAATCTGAAGGCCTTCGGGATGTTGGATGAAGTGCATCTAAGGAGAAATGCATAAAATATTCCAGAGTTCAACTTTGATAAATAGAGAGTTCTAAGAATTGGAAGTAAGATATGTGTCCCATCAAAAATGTAATTAAAGAAGGATATTTTGAATGATGCATATATCTCATCATCTTCTATATATCTAAGAATTATGAATATGGATAGTGATTTTAAAAAAACTTTTGGTCAGATAATATTATGATAGAGAGAGATTATATAATTTTTATCTCAAGGCTTGGTATGCAAGAATGTTAAGGTTGAATGATTGTATTTTATGGGTATGTTGAAACCATTACCCATACCTCTATGGAACTAGAAACATATCACCATGGAAATCATTTTAGGACTCACCAAAACATATAAAGTGAATAATATTATTTTTATTACATTAGACCTCATGAAAAAGCCTGTGTATTTTATTACCATCAATAAAGATTTATCCCATGACCGACTTGACATTATATATATAATGGAATTAAGATTAATTGAGAACTTATAGAGCTCATATTTTTATATTTTTACATATGTTTTTAAATTATTTAATCCCTTCCCATTATCCAATTTTAGCTTGTTTAGAAAATTTTATGTTTTTTGTAGAGTTTTGAGCTTAAATGTGAAAAGTGGTAAATTATGGACATTAAATAGATTTATGTTGCATCTGTATTTTGATCATAACTCTTACAATATTTAACCCATTCACATGAGTAATTTTTTTAGGATGACATGATTTGTGGGCTACAAATAATTCTTCTGGACCCAGAGCCAATTAAAACTCTAATGGGTCAAACAAAATCGATCAATGTGAACATTTATTCTGGATGGCAGAATATACCATGACTCATTCAATGAGGCATATCTCTGGATACCAACCACAGAATTGTGTTATTCCACCTAGGGTAGAAATACAACTCCACGAGGAAGCTTCACATTAAATTTCATGGAGGAATTATGTGATTAAGGCCACCCTTCAACCGTTCAAAATAAGGTTGGTGGAATAGTGATTAGCGGCCAGAAAATATCTGGTATACTAATTCAGCTAAAACTCATTACACACTACCCCAAATGACTTGAAACATTGTGGGTAGATGAAAAAAAAAATACATTCCTAACATTCTATTATATGATAACTCTACATGATTCGGCTGGATTGTGGGAGAACAAAAGCTATCTTTCTAGTGGACAGGTTCTAGAGGAGAAAATTTATGTTCTTTATTTTATTTCATTTGTTCTTCTTAGTTTTATAATGCCTTATTCTTCAACATCATCTAAATTAACCTTAACATGGTGGGTTAAATCTTCTGTGTGATTGGGGAAGCTTTTGTTTTCTATTTATGTAATGCATGAGTTCTTGTAATTTATGGAATATAAACTCTTAATCTTTATAGCATCCCACCTTTTTATCACTTAAACTTTCATTACATTTTACAAAACCGAGGATCATTAAGGTTTAGTGTCTTGGAAACCATGAACTTTAAACATGAAAACATAAAACATTCTTCTAAAACACTTGAAAGGCTTCTCCTCATGTTCATCCTAGGTTCATTACTGCATCACATAACCTGGGGACATACATCAAAAGAAAGGATGAGCAAAAAGCCCAGTAAGGGAAACAAGAGAAACATTTTGCATGTGAACTTGAGATACTTCAATAATGTCATGAAAAGAACTTTAAGGCATGAGAATGAAATCATGAGGCACATCATAATAAAAATAACATTTTCATAACTTGAAGATGTGGCTACATCATTTAACAAAGACAATCATGAACATATCACCAAGGTCCATCCCCAAGGTGTCATTTGAAAATTACCAAGGTTATTCACCAATGTATCGTGAAAATTGTAATCTCTAGTGGTTACATCATTACCCAATGCATTGGAGCGCTATCAGGGCGCACCCTTAAATTTGCCTTTATTATCGTGTGAGCCACAAATATCATCATCAAACATTTCATAAATAACCCATATAGAAAAAAATAAATAGGTTTCATTTCATAATCACAACGTTTTAAAAACTGCTTTAAAGACATGATCTTTACGTCACATTAAAACCCACAGAAAAGGAAGGTGGGTCTCATGTATGTAAATCCCCGAATTTAAAATAGAACATTTTGGTATATATTTGAATACCCCTTTAGAAGAAAGAGCTTTGAGTATTCACTCAATAATATAAACAAACTTTAGAAAAAGAGAGAGACATTTTGAGACGGAAATTCTGCAGCATAACGGCTATGTTATGAGGTTTTAGAAGACATTAAAAAGAGAGGGAAAATGGGTCAAACATTCATAAATGACCCATAAAACAGTAGATGGACAGAATAAGAAGGATACATGATCATGGTAATGAAATTTCAAGGACATACCATTTGAAATAAAAAACATGGAAGGAAGACAAAAATTAGATTTCTCTTATGAAAGTTCGGCAGCCTAACGGCGTTACTTAAACTTCAACAAAATGATTTGAGAAGATCAAATAGGGTATCTCATCATGTGAACATAAGAGTTCAGTATGATAGATATAGAGATAAATCCCCAACATAATTAAAAAGGAACTTGAAAGACTTGACATGAAAGTAGAACTTTGAAAAGAATGAGAAGGGGGAAAGAATCCCCTAAAAATTTCGGCAGCCTAACGGCGCCACTTAAAACTTCAAAATACTGAATTGAAGAGATCAAATGGGGTCTCTAATCATATGAACATAAGACTCCAGTATGATAGATATAGAGATCATACCCCAACATAACAAAAAGTAAATTGAAAGAATTGACATGAAAGTAGAACATCAAAACGAGAAGGGTGAAGAACCACTTAAAAATTCGGCAACCTAACGGCGCCACTTAAAACTTCAAAATACTGAATTGAAGAGATCAAATGGGGTCTCTCATCATATGATCATAAAAGATCTGTATGATAAATTTAGAGATCATACCCCAACATAATAAAAAAGGAACTTCAAAGAATTGACATGAAAGTAGAACTTCAAAACGAGAAGGGTGACGAACCACTTAAAAATTCGGCAGCCTAACGGCGCCACTTAAAACTTCAAAATACTGAATTGAAGAGATCAAATGGGGTCTCTCATCATATGATCATAAAAGATCTGTATGATAAATTTAGAGATCATACCCCAACATAATAAAAAAGGAACTTGAAAGAATTGACATGAAAGTAGAACTTCAAAACGAGAAGGGTGAAGAACCACTTAAAAATTCGGCAGCCTAACGACGCCACTTAAAACTTCAAAATACTGAATTGAAGAGATAAAATGGGGTCTCTCATCATATGATCATAAAAGATCAGTATGATAAATTTAGAGATCATTCCCCAACATAATAAAAAAGTAATTTGAAAGAATTGACATGAAAGTAGAACTTCAAAACGAGAAGGGTGAAGAACCACTTAAAAATTCGGCAGCCTAACGACGCCACTTAAAACTTCAAAATACTGAATTGAAGAGATAAAATGGGGTCTCTCATCATATGATCATAAAAGATCAATATGATAAATTTAGAGAACATTCCCCAACATAATAAAAATGAACTTGAAATACTTTACATGAAAATAGATCTTGAAAAATGAGAAGGGAGAAAGAATCTGTTACAAAAATTTCGGCAGCCTAACGACGCCACTTAAAACTTCATAAAACGAAATAATGAGAGTAAGAGGGGATCTCTCATCATATAAACATGAAAAGGGCAGTAAGAGGAATATAAAAGAACATCCTCTCACATAAGAACATGGATCATAAAAGGAATGACATAAAAAGGATTACATGAAAAGAAAGAGAGAGGTCGGATCCCTTACCTTAAAACGTGACTCTTGAAACTCAAAGTTTTGGACCTTGAGGGCTTGGGGGTACCATGGGAGGACTCCTTGGTAGGTAATGAGACCAGAACTTCGTTGGGGGATAGTGTGGAGTCGAATGGATGAGAGGATGACTTGGTATTTATAGGGAAAGTGAGGGGACAAGGCATTAATGGCCAAGGGACACCTCATTAGTGGTTTTGGCAAAACCATGGTCTTGCCCATGATATTTGCCCATGGTATTGGCCACTTGGGACACCTCATAACTTATCTTACTATTCATAAGTCGACCATATTGATTACATACTTAATACATCATTTATTGATGTCATTAGACACCCGTAACTTAAAAACTGTATTTTCACTATTAATCGAAAATTCAAATTTCTCAGAATAATCCCAAAATTTCACCTTAACCAAATATCAACGCTCTGAATACAAATATGAACTCTATTTTATAAAAATAATTTTCTAAATATTTTTAATTTAATTTTTAAATAAAAACACTATTCACCGAAAATTCATTTTTCAGAAAAAACCCCAAAAATTACCATAGCATAATATCGGTGCTCTGAGTTCAAAAATGAAATCCGTTTTTTAAAAATAATTTTCTAAATATTTTTAACTAAATTTTTAAGTAAAAAATACTATTCACCCGAAAAAACTAATACTTGAATAATAATTTATGAAACCGTTATTTAACCATTTTATTGAATCACATTACTTAATCAAAGTGCCTAGATTATATTAATAATTTCTTTAAGTGAGATTACTAATCCATTTAGACACATCACTAATCCTAATCATAAAATCACTATTCATAATTTACTATTCATCAAAAATTAAGTTGATCTTATTAGACTCTAAATTTCGTACTGAACATAATTGTAGAAGACCATTTTTCGAAAATCATTACACTTTTTTAATTATTTAAGGTTTACACAACCATTTTTAAAATATCATTTTTCTAAAATTCATCAAAAATATGCATACTATATTTATCCGGTTATTTGAAAATTCACAAACTTCATAAGAAGAAATCCCAATTTTTATTTAAAACAAAGGATTACACAAGGCAGTTACGGTCTCCTTACATAGCCCCTTATCACACCAGCATAGGACCTAAGTGTAAGGTGTGCTAAGGTGAGAGAATCTGAGGGAGACTCGGCTAACATCGCATGAGTAGTAATTTCTATTAGTTTGAACTTCTCGCAAAGGCGATTCCGTTCTAGCTTCACATGATGAAGTTCGGCTTGGGTTTGGTCCAGAGCAAAGCCCAGTGGTGCTACCTCCTTCCCAAGTTCTGTTAGATGGGATTCGATTGGTCTAAGACTACTGGGTGAGGCCATCGAATCTTCTTTCTATAATAATTAACCAAGATTACTTGTATTTAGAGGCAATAATCAAAACGTTTAGTTTCCAGTGGTCATATTGACCAATGGTCATATAACAGTCAAAGCCCAACAGTCTCATTTTAATTATACTCATGTTATCAAATGAAACATTTTTGTTGAGTAAAAAAAATAAAATAAAATAACACACAAAATTAAAAAACAATATTTATTCAAAATTTTGGGTCGTTACAATCTCCCCCCCTTGAGAAATTGCATCCTCGCAATTTTTTTTTTAAAAAAACGGGTTTTTAAATTTCATTGAAAGTCCCACATCGGAAAAGGAGTCAGAAAAACAATTACTTTAAAAGAATGAAAGGGAAGTACAAAGGTCACCCGAGTTAACCCATACTAGGATTCCATGGAGGAAAACATGGACATGGAAGAAAAACAAAGGGTCAAGTTCTGGGGGAGAGTGATAGAGAACATGATTAGGAGAACGTTAACCATAAGAAAATCCCAAACTTATGATGTGTGTAAACGGTCTTTGATTACCTAGTAAGAAACGTAAACCAACAACGTTTTTGTTTTACGTTCCTTTTCATAATTTTGAGGAATTCATTTACAACATAAAACAAAAATATAAGAAAATATACCTATCTTCATGTAGAGTTTCATCCTTTAATAAGTTTCTACCCAAAACTAATCTTTTCTCCAAACTATGAGCATTCAAACCTACTTGGTCTCATCAAAACACAAGAATCATCATCATAATCCATAAAAGATTAACTATCTATTTCTTCTATCTTTAAACATTATCCCAAAAATAGAAAGGGTAAGGTAAAACAACTCTTCAAAAAGAAAGAATCCCATAGGAATGGAAACTACTTTTAAATCTTCAAAGTTCCATGGTACTACCCAAAGTTTATCACAGTCCATTCCATAAATAACGGTCCTTAAAATTCCTCAAAATAAACCAAACTAAGATTGAAACCCAAATACTAGAAGGATTTGATAACATAGTCTTCCAAAATAAACTTCATTGTTCATCTCCAAACAACATCAACCACTCCTAACATCTTATAACAAAAGTCTCTAACCTAGACATATTTTACCCAAGATAGGTTAATCATTCCCATAAGTAACCTAAATTACTATAAGTCCACCTTAAATTCATCGATTCTTCAAAATATAAGTCAACCTTACTCAATGAAAATACCGTAGTAATCTATTTACCTCGATCATATAGGGTCCCCAAAATAGCGAACGTCTTCCAAAATAATAATCATATTTTAATCCCCTAATCATCCCTATCATATTAATACGACAATCGTCGCATTTCCTATTACATTGGTTGTTGGGACATGTTCTTCCATTTCCCACCATTAACTAAGAAGATAAAGCATAATTAGGGACTTAAGTACTTAGCCAATAATCATGAAAAGGAACTGAAAGCATATAAGGATAACTTGTAGAAGAAAAGTATACCCTAACTTGTGATCCCCTAGGTCCCCATTTAGGTTATCCATGATCATATATTCTTATGTGAATCTTTATTTTATTTTATCTTTGTTTCTTTAACAATGGTTCATACTAAGCTTATGAATTTACCAAAGCATATCCCCCGGGAGTGTCGTAACCAAGAGTGCAGCAAGGCCCATTGTCGTGTACCAGTTCCCGTTCGAGTCTAGCTCAAAGCGGTGTTTTCGGGTTTTACCCCTATGTACATATGTGCCAGAGCCACCTCTACCTGCTCGTATCCATACATGGATGTATTTGCTTGGCAACCCCTTACTCAATACTCACCAAAATACCAGGAAGATTTCCTTTTTTTTAACTTTTCTATAGGGTTCTTCCTAAAGTTTTCATATCCTAATTTACACAAATAACTAAACCATCCTTTGATAACAAATATAGCATCCCGCCTTTTTATCACTTAAACTTTCATTACATTTTACAAAACCGAGGATCTTTAAGGTTTAGTGTCTTAGAAACCAGGAACTTTAAACATGAAAACATAAAACATTATTCTAAAACACTTGAAAGGATTCTCCTCATGTTCATCCTAGGTTCATTACTGCATCACATAACCTGGGGACATACATCAAAAGAAAGGATGATCAAAAAGCCCAGTAAGGGAAACAAGAGAAACATTTTACATGTGAACTTGAGATACTTCAATAAGGTCATGAAAAGAACTTTAAGTCATGAGAATGAAATCATGAGGCATATCATAATAAAAATAACATTTTCATAACTTGAAGATGTGGCTACATCATTTAACAAAGACAATCATGAACATATCACCAAGGTCCATCCCCAAGGTTTCATTTGAAAATTACCAAGGTTATTCACCAAGGTATCGTGAAAATTGTAATCTCTAATGGTTACATCATTACCCAATGCATTGGAGCACTATCAGGGCGCACCCTTAAATTTGCATTTATTATCATGTGAGCCACAAATATCATCATCAAACATTTCATAAATAACCCATATAGCATAAAATAAATAGGTTTCATTTCATAATCACAACGTTTTAAAAACTGCTTTAAAGACATGATCTTTACGTCACTTTAAAACCCACAGAAAAGGAAGGTGGGTCTCATGTATGTAAATCCCAGAATTTAAAATAGAACATTTTGGTATATATGTGAATACCCCTTTATAAGAAAGAGCTTTGAGTATTCACTCAATAATATAATCGAACTTTAGAAAAAGAGAGAGACATTTTGAGACGGAAATTCTGCAGCATAACGGCTATGTTACGAGGTTTTAGAAGACATTAAAAAGAGAGGGAAAATGGGTCAAACATTCATAAATGACCTATAAAACAGTAGATGGACAGAATAAGAAGGATACATGATCATGGTAATGAAATTTCAAGGACATACCATTTGAAATGAAAAACATGGAAGGAAGACAAAAATTAGATTTCTCTTATGAAAGTTTGGCAGCCTAACAACGTTACTTAAACTTCAACAAAATGATTTGAAAAGATCAAATAGGGTCTCTCATCATGTGAACATAAGAGTTCAGTATGATAGATATAGAGATAAATCCCCAACATAATTAAAAGGGAACTTGAAAGACTTGACATGAAAGTAGAACTTTGAAAATAATGAGAAGGGGGAAAGAATCCCCTAAAATATTCGGCAACCTAACGGCACCACTTAAAACTTCAAAATACTGAATTGAAGAGATCAAATGGGGTCTCTAATCATATGAACATAAGACTACAGTATGATAGATATAGAGATCATACCCCAACATAACAAAAAGTAACTTGAAAGAATTGACATGAAAGTAGAACTTCAAAACGAGAAGGGTGAAGAACCACTTAAAAATTCGGCAGCCTAACGACGCCACTTAAAACTTCAAAATACTGAATTGAAGAGATCAAATGGGGTCTCTCATCATATGGTCATAAAATATCTGTATTATAAATTTAGAGATCATACCCCAACATAATAAAAAAGGAACTTGAAATAATTGACATTAAAGTGGAACTTCAAAACGAGAAGGGTGAAGAACCACTTAAAAATTCGGCAGCCTAACGGCGCCACTTAAAACTTAAAAATACTGAATTGAAGAGATCAAATGGGTTCTCTCATCATATGATCATAAAAGATATGTATGATAAATTTAGATATCATACCCCAACATAATAAAAAATGAACTTGAAAGAATTGACATGAAAGTAGAACTTCAAAACGAGAAGGGTGAAGAACCACTTAAAAATTCGGCAGCCTAACGACGCCACTTAAAACTTCAAAATACTGAATTGAAGAGATAAAATGGGGTATCTCATCATATGATCATAAAAGATAAGTATGATAAATTTATAGATCATTCCCCAACATAATAAAAAAGGAACTTGAAAGAATTGACATGAAAGTAGAACTTCAAAACGAGAAGGGTGAAGAACCACTTAAAAATTCGGCAGCCTAACGGTGCCACTTAAAACTTCAAAATACTGAATTGAAGAGATAAAATGGGGTCTCTCAACATATGATCATAAAAGATCAGTATGATAAATTTAGAGATCATTCCCCAACATAATAAAAATGAATTTGAAATACTTTACATGAAAATAGATTTTGAAAAATGAGAAGGGAGAAAGAATCCGTTACAAAAATTTTGGCAGTCTAACGACGCCACTTAAAACTTCATAAAACGAAATAATGAGAGTAAGAGGGGATCTCTCTGTTGTACCTCTCGTTCCCCTCGTTGTTTAATTTTCATGATCACAATCACCTTATTATTTGTCTAATATTGTTTGAAGTGTTTTTGAATGATAGGCACAAGGTTGCCAAGAAGTTGGCCCAAGAATGGACAAGAAGTGGACTGAAATTCAGTCCACCGGCCAACCGGTGTGATAGCACCGGCCAGCCGGTGGACCTGGCAGAGGCATTACCCACTGCCAGGTTCCACCGGTCAGCCGGTGGCTCTGTCACCGGCCAGCCGGTGGCAACCTGATGAAACAGTGGTAGCTACTGTCTGCCCACCGGCCAGCCGGTGGCTCTGGCACCGGTCAGCCGGTGCTGCCTGGGCAGAAGGCCTTCTCAACATCCAAGGCACCGGCCAGCCGGTGGCCCTGCACCGGCCAGCCGGTAGCCCAGTCAAACTAGCCGTTGGCTTTGACCAGTCAACCCTCTTTTGGCCTCCAACGGCTCCGAGGCCCTTTACAACGGCTCCGAAGACTCCCCAAGGGTTCCATGCCTATAAATAAAGGACAAGGAAGCCCCGGACACTAACCGGAACTAAAAGCAAGCCCAAGGACACTTTGTTGATCATTCGGCAATCCTCCGGCGAGCCACCTCAAGGAACCCCAAGTGCTCCATCCAATTCCACATCCAAGAGCACCACCAAAGAAGCTTGGAAGCGTCCTTCAACATCATCAATCAATCAAAGGCGCCCAAGGCTTCTCCCAATTACGGTTTTTAGTGTTTTATTTATTTTGAGCTTAAAATTGGGTTTGTGCCTACAAACCCCAAACTCTTTCTCATCCCCTCTTTCTTTTGGGTTTCACATCACCACTAAGGTGTGAAGAGGTTGTCAAGCTTTCCTTTAAATAGCTTGAGACATAGGTGAGCTATCCTTCACCTGTAAGAAGGATAGTGGGTTCTTGCTAAACCATTAAAAGCAAGTGGGTTCTTGCTCAACCACCAAAAGCAAGCTGTAATAGGTCCTAGTGCTACCTCAAAGCCTAGTGGGTTTCTTGCTAAAACCATTGAAAAGCAAGCGGTAGGAATCTCTCAACGGTTTAGTTGGGAGCGGAGACGTAGGCCGGGTTTTGGCCGAACTCCGTTAACAATTTCTTGTGTGATTGCCTCTTTTATTTTCCGCTGCACATACTTTGATTTTAATTTGTTAATTATTTTTTAAAAGGCAATTCACCCCCCTCTTGCCATCCTTCCCGTTTTTCTCCGACCCAAAAATTGGTATCAGAGGGAGTATTTGAATAATTCCCTAACCGGTTTCAAATTAAAGATTTTTTTTGATGGCATCTACCTCTTTCGCCCCCGAGGGCTACTCATTGGGTCGTGCTCCATTTTTTGATGGGACCGACTATAATTATTGGAAAACCCGCATGACCACTTTTTTAAGAAGCATGGGATATCCTATTTACAAAATTGGCATGCAAGGTTATTCCTTGTCTTCCCCCGACGAATCCAAATGGACCCCCGCCGATATTAATAATTTTGAGCTTGATGGCAAAGCCATGAATGCTCTTCATTGCGGGTTAGATAGAAATGAATTTAATCGTGTTTCTACTTGCTCTTCTTCACATGAAATTTGGAAGCTTTTAGAAGTGACCCATGAAGGCACTAATAAAGTCAAAGATACTAGATTAGATATGTATAGACAAGACTTTTAATCTTTTTAAATGCATCCAAATGAGTCTATTTCTGAAATGTTTACACGCTTCACTGACGTTTGCAATGGTAGAAAATCTCTTGGTGATGATGTTTCAGCTGAAGCAATGGTCAAGAATATTCTATGGGTCCTTCCGAGCTCATGGGCACCTAAAGTGACGGCTATCCAAGAAGCAAAGGACATAAAGAACATGCCGGTCGAAGAGCTCATCAGATCCCTCATGACATATGAAATCACGATGAGGAGGCAAGCTCAAAAGGAGGGCACACCAATCAAGACACCAAAGAACATTTCCCTCAAGGTACAAAAAGAAGTAAGCTCCTCCTCATCATCCTCATCTTCCTCATCTACTTCATCTTCAAGCGGCGACTCGGAAATGGAGAATCTCGCCCGCCAAATGCACAAGTTTATGAAGAAGCACAAGAAGAAGAAATCTCGCAAGCACCGAAAGCAAGAACCCACCGAAAAATCCGAGCCCAAGGTGAAATGCTACGGGTGCGGCGAAAAGGGTCATTACAAGCCCGATTTCCCACTCAACAAAAAACGGGCCACACAAAAGGAAAAAGGAAAGAAAAAGGTCCTCAAGGCGACATGGAGTGATACCTCATCATCCTCCTCCTCCTCCTCCTCAAGCGACCAAGGTACAAAATTCCTAATGGCAAAACATGAGGTATCATCATCCTCTTCCTCTTCCTCGTCCTCATCTTCAAATTCTTTTAATCATTTATCATATGAAGAACTTCAACATGTGCGAGACCAATTAGAAAATGGTTTTCATGAGCTTTCTTCAAAATTCGTTGCTTTGAAAAAGAATTTCAAAAAACTCTCTTCCGAAAAGGAACAACTTCTCAAAGAGAAGGAGGAGTTGTCCCTCAAATTACAAAACATTCCCAATGTTGATTCCTTGGAATCAAAAATCAAATATCTAAGGGAATCTCTTGCTAAATTCACCAACGGAGAACAAAACCTTTCAAAACTCCTTGGTTCTCAACGTGTTTCTAGAACCACACATGGACTTGGCTACACCAACCAAGCTTCCTCCTTCCATGCTCTAACTGTTTTTGTAAGGGGGAGCTCTAGTTATAAATTTTGCAATTATTGTAAAAAACCCGGGCACCTAATTTATGAATGTGATTGCAAAAATGCCCGGTACGGTCAACCCAAATCTATTTTCTATTCCGATGAGTTCTATAGGAGAAGACCCGCCATGAGACAAGTATGGATTGAAAAATCCTTTCTAGCGAGTCTCTCCGGGCCTAAAATTGTCTCTTTTCAAAATCCCTCTCCCCGGTGACTTTTTGTTTTTATTTAGGGGGAGTTAGGTTTGTTTAAGATTTTTGTTTCAATTCAAACTTTCAATTTCAAATTAAGCCCTTTTGATTTCAATTTCAAAATTTTCGATTCCAACTTTCTATTTCAACACTTGGTATCAAAATTTTCATTTCAAAATATTCAATTCGAATTTTTCATTTCAAAACTTTCAATTCAAACTGTTATTCAATTTTTGATTTAAAACTTTAAATTCAATTTTTGGTTCAAAATTTTCATTTCAATTTTGATTCAAAACTTTCAATTCAAACTGTTATTCAAATTTTTCAATTCAATTTTCAAAAATTCCAATTGATTTAAAAATCTTGATTTTCAATTTTCCCTCAATCAAGTTTTTATGCCCCGTGCTATTTTGATAATCACAAAGGGGGAGAAATTTCTTGATTGATTGGGGGAGAATTTTTTCTATCATGCTTTGATTTATTTTCAAATTATCCTTTAAGAATGTCTTTCTTTTGTGTATTTTACATTTATTGTTTTGGTGATTGTGATCATCAAAATAGGGGGAGATTGTTGTACCTCTCGTTCCCCTCGTTGTTTAATTTTCATGATCAAAATCACCTTATTATTTGTCTAATATTGTTTGAAGTGTTTTTGAATGATAGGCACAAGGTTGCCAAGAAGTTGGCCCAAGAATGGACAAGAAGTGGACTGAAATTCAGTCCACCGGCCAACCAGTGTGATAGCACCGGCCAGCCGGTGGACCTGGCAGAGGCATTGCCCACTGCCAGGTTCCACCGGTCAGCCGGTGGCTCTGTCACCGGCCAGCCGGTGGCAACCTGATGAAACAGTGGTAGCTACTGTCTGCCCACCGGCCAACCGGTGGCTCTGGCACCGGTCAGCCGGTGCTGCCTGGGCAGAAGACCTTCTCAACATCCAAGGCACCGGCCAGCCGGTGGCCCTGCACCGGCCAGCCGGTAGCCCAGTCAAACTAGCCGTTGGCTTTGACCAGTCAACCCTCTTTTGGCCTCCAACGGCTCCGAGGCCCTTTACAACGGCTCCGAAGACTCCCCAAGGGTTCCATGCCTATAAATAAAGGCCAAGGAAGCCCCAGACACTAACCGGAACTAAAACCAAGCCCAAGGACACTTTGTTGATCATTCGGCAATCCTCCGGCGAGCCACCTCAAGGAACCCCAAGTGCTCCATCCAATTCCACATCCAAGAGCACCACCAAAGAAGCTTGGAAGCGTCCTTCAACATCATCAATCAATCAAAGGCGCCCAAGCCTTCTCCCAATTACGGTTTTTAGTATTTTATTTATTTTGAGCTTAAAATTGGGTTTGTGCCTACAAACCCCAAACTCTTTCTCATCCCCTCTTTCTTTTGGGTTTCACATCACCACTAAGGTGTGAAGAGGTTGTCAATATTTCCTTTAAATAGATTGAGACATAGGTGAGCTATCCTTCACCTGTAAGAAGGATAGTGGGTTCTTGCTAAACCATTAAAAGCAAGTGGGTTCTTGCTCAACCACCAAAAGCAAGCTGTAATAGGTCCTAGTGCTACCTCAAAGCCTATTGGGTTTCTTGCTAAAACCATTGAAAAACAAGCGGTAGGAATCTCTCAACGGTTTAGTTGGGAGCGGAGACGTAGGCCGGGTTTTGGCCGAACTCCGTTAACAATTTCTTGTGTGATTGCCTCTTTTATTTTCCGCTGCACATACTTTGATTTTAATTTGTTAATCATTTTTTTAAAAGGCAATTCACCCCCCCTCTTGCCATCCTTCCCGTTTTTCTCCGACCCAACACTCTCATCATATAAACATGAAAAGGGAAGTAAGAGGAATATAAAATAACATCCTCTCACATAAGAACATGGATCATAAAAGGAATGACATAAAAAGGATTACATGAAAAGAAAGAGAGAGGTCAGATCCCTTACCTTAAAATGTGACTCTTGAAACTCAAAGTTTTGGACCTTGAGGGCTTGGGGGCACCATGTGAGGACTACTTGGGAGGTAATGAGACCATAACTTCGTTGGGGGAGAGTGGGGAGTTGAATGGATGAGAGGATGGCTTGGTATTTATAGGGAAAGTGAGGGGACAAGGCATTAATGGCCAAGGGACACCTCATTAGTGGTTTTGGCAAAACCATGGGCTTTCCCATGGTATTTGCCCATGGTATTGGCCACTTGGGACACCTCATACCTTATCTTACTATTCATAAGTCGAACATATTGATTACATACTTAATACATCATTTAATGATGTCATTAGACACCTGTAACTTAAAAACTGTATTTTCACTATTCATCGAAAATTCAAATTTCTCAGAATAATCTCAAAATTTCACCTTAACCAAATATCAACGCTCTGAATACAAATATGAACTCTATTTTATAAAAATAATTTTTTAAATAATTTTAATTTAATTTTTAAATAAAAACACTATTCATCGAAAATTCATTTTTTCAGAAAAAACCCCAACAATTACCATAGCATAATATCGGTGCTCTGAGTTCAAAAATGAAATCCGTTTTATAAAAATAATTTTCTAATTATTTTTAATTAAATTTTTAATTAAAAAACACTATTCACCCGAAAAAACTAATACTTGAATAATAATTTATGAAACCGTTATTTAACCATTTTATTGAATCACATTACTTAATCAAGGTGCCTAGATTATATTAATACTTTCTTTAAGTGAGATTACTAATCCATTTAGACACATCACTAATCCTAATCATAAAATCACTATTCATAATTTACTATTCATCAAAAATTATGTTGATCTTATTAGACTCTAAATTTCGTACTGAACATAATTGTAGAAGACCATTTTCTGAAAATCATTACACATTTTTAATTATTTAAGGTTTACACAACCATTTTTAAAATATCATTTTTCTAAAATTCATCAAAAATATGCATACTATATTTATCCGGTCATTTGAAAATTCACAAACTTCATAAGAAGAAATCCCAATTTTTATTTAAAACAAAGGATTACACAAGGCAGTTACGGTCTCCTTACATAGCCCCTTATCACACCAGCGTAGGACCTAAGTGTAAGGTGTGCTAAGGTGAGAGAATCTGAGGGAGGCTCGGCTAACATCGCATGAGTAGTAATTTCTATTAGTTTGAACTTCTCGCAAAGGCGATTCCGTTCTAGCTTCACATGATAAAGTTCGGCTTGGGTTTGGTCCAGAGCAAAGCCCAGTGGTGCTACCTCCTTCCCAAGTTCTATTAGATGGGCTTCGATTGGTCCAAGACTACTGGGTGAGGCCATCGAATCTTCTTTCTATAATAATTAACCAAGATTACTTGTATTTAGAGGCAATAATCAAAACGTTTAGTTTCCAGTGGTCATATTGACCAATGGTCATATAACAGTCAAAGCCCAACAGTCTCATTTTAATTATACTCATGTTATCAAATGAAACATTTTTGTTGAGTAAAAAAATAAAATAAAATAACACACAAAATTAGGAAACAATATTTATTCAAAATTTCGGGTCGTTACAATCTTTCTACAAAGTTGTTTTCAATTTCATTTAGCAATTCTTATTATCAAGTGTGGTTGTATTTGGTTTTTTATTTCGTTATTGATTTTAGATGTGGTAAATGATCATAATATCCCTCCACTAGGTTCTAGTCTATATACGATGGAATTAATTAGGGCTTAGTGGTGAAGTACTCAGTGATCGTCAGTATGTGTGGAAGGGGTATTGAATATTCTTGATTGTTTAGGATAAATAAGACCCGATCGGGAATTTCCTAACTCAATTGGGGGTATTCACTACATCTGTTTCTCACATAGGAAGGATAGTAGACTGAGCTGAGATATTGGTATGGTTTACTCTCACCATCACCATTTACTAAAGGAGTGATAGGATGTGATTTTTAAATATCACTTAAATCAACCTAACAGAAAAGGATTGACTAAAATGGAATAATGTTGGCATTGTAAATAGAAAACCAACCCCAACCTGATCACCCAATTCTTATCAACATTTTTAATTACATGTATTTTTAATTTTTTTTGAATATTTTACTTTATTTCTATATTTAGTTTCATTTCTTTGTTTTCAAAACCAAATAATATAAAAAACAACACCATTTCATTATCAAATTTAAAGTGACATAAGTTATTTTTGAGCGCTCCTATATAGAGACAACCTAATTTAACCACTATAATATATTTTAACTTAGAAAATAATTGTTTTCCCACACCCCACTATAGTAAGGTGTCAAAACATGGATCCATTTCCAGGGAGGTAGTGTCGCAATCACATTATAAAAATTTAACACATTTCAAAAAAACATAAAAAAATAATTTTCTATGATGTTTTCAAATGATTATTTCTTTGATTTATGTAACGACTACCCATATTTGGAAAAATTAGATGAGGATGGTTATCATATAGTTCAGATGTAAGAACTTCTAAATTAAATATCCAAACTAGAGAAAAAATTAGAACTTGAATTTGAATATGTCCGTGCATTGATGGAAAAACCAGAACCTATAAGTGAACCTGAGGAGAATAATAAGGAAGAATTTCCTACTGAGATACATGTGGGAGATCAAAAATATATAGATGGATTATGGAATGAGTGTGAAGAACTACTTTATCTACATATTCCTTAAAAATTTGAAGATCCAGAACCATTGAATGAAGACACCACCAATGCGGTGGAATTTAAAGAAAAGATAGAGGATCCTAACTACCTACCTCTATCTTGTGAAATTCAACTAAAAATGGAACCTCATACAGAAGAAGCAATTGAAGTCAATCCACTTAAGTGAGATAATGTTTTTCTTAATTCTTATCATTCTGATTATATAGAATCTTAATTGAGTATCACCTTCCCTTGCTTGAAATTTTCAGACTTAGACAACAAATGTATTGCCTTCGTGGATGAGGAAAAAGAAGAAGATACACCTAAAGAAGAACACATAGAGCTCCCCAAACATGTTGATCATTTATTAGAAGGAGTTCAATATGAGATCCAAGTGGACTTCCTTAAAGAAAAAGAGACACAATATGATTACTTTGAAAGGGAATAATTTTATTTTGATTCAACATGATTTAATCTTATTCATATTGAATTACTCTCCGATTTTTCATTTGATTAGTCTTTTGATGTAGCATCCCATTAGAAACCTCTAGAGAATAAAGAAGAGGTTATGCATGTGGAAACCAAGAAAGAGGAGGACTCATTATTTGTACTACCCCCACAATGAATGTTTAATATCATTTTCATTAGAGTGGATTTGGTGTACCATATCCATGTAGTCCCCCAAAAAAAGGATGAAGTTCAAAATGGTAGGAAGATGTGTTAGTTGTTCGTATAAAAGAAACTCAACCCACCATCAGATTGGGGGCAACCAACTGAAACTGCCCATCTAGAGGTAGTCAAAACCCAGGGCCCACATGAGGGATTAAACTTTGATCTATCCTTCTATTATCATTCTATTTCTATTTTATTTACATTAAATAAATTTATTATGTTTTATTATCTACCTTTATTTGTAGGTTTTTATATGCGTAACACTTAGGATCTTAACTCAAAATTGCACTACCAATAAGTAAGTTTCTATCATTAATTTAAACTTTATTGATTTCTATGATTCAATTATGAAATATTATTATATTTTAAATCAATTTTAATGAATTTTAGACACTGCATCATTTAAGTGTGGGGGAGGGAACCATTATAGATTAGTAATTTCAATTGTTTGATTTTCTGTTTTTCAAAAAAACATGTTATTAAAATTATTGTGTGTTTTTAAAACTTTTAAGATGAAATGATTATCATCACAAATTTTGAAACCCATTTCAATGTGTGAAACAATTTATCCCAGGAAACTAAGTTTAAATGAATACTGAAATTGACTTTGTTTGAAGTTCAAATATTTATGAATTTCATGAAAAGTACGCTGATTTTTGAATCCCATAACACAATTCACTATCTTTATCATTGAAATAACTTTACCATGAATCTTATAAAACTATTTTTCATATTATTTTTATTCACCTAACATCTTGAGAGAACCTAACCATGCTTGATTTAACCAGAATTTTATTTATTTCTATCAAAACATGAGGGTTTGAGGTACACGTGTTTTAAATGATTGATGTATTTCTTTGGTTTTAAATCCCCTTTTAAAAATAATCATATTTTATTATGGCCTATGTTGTACATTTAATCTTTATAGCCCATAAAACCCATAAACATCATGTTAGGTTAGCCACATTTCAAGCCAATTTTCTCTATCCAACCTGCTCTTGAAGTGAAATTGCATAATCTAGTTGAAATTAAGTGTGGGGGGAGGTTGAATTGTGTTTTTATACCTCATTTGGATATAATTTGGGTGGGAAATAAATCATTGAAGAGATGTTCTTGTTTCTAAAAACAATCATTCTGTTGAAAGCTGTACCCTATCTGGAGATTTCATTTAAAAGAAGTTGTGCCTTTCTAGAGCTTCCAATGAAAAAAAGAAAGTTGTTCCTATCCAATGATTTCAAGAAAAATAATGTTTGAGTTGACCGATACTTTTGTTGCTGAAATTATGAATGGTGTGAAATTTCACTGATTTTTCATGCTAATGGGGCTAATTTACTAATAATGGGAAGTCAGGAGGAGACCATATTTGAGTAAAAATTAGAATAATGAAATTTTTCTTCAAAAAGAGGCAAGCCCTCCTTATTCAGCCTCATAATTTTTAACATATAAATCCTACCATCCAAAAGACATATAACAAAACAATAAATTAATCATGATAACATATGTTCTTGACTCACATTGAGTGGATATGTAGGAATTTATCAAGCCTATAGTGACCCTTTCATGCGTATTTGATGAGAAAGACATTGTTGAAAATTGATATTTTTGTGATGAGAGAAAATAAATGTTAGGTAAGTGTTTTGTGTGCATGTGAGAATAAATAAAGAGGAAATATATTTAATAAACTAAATTGAGAACTTGAAAATAATTTTGGTGATGAGGCATGATATCTCTAATTTCTTGGTGTTAAATTGTTGGATCCCATGGATATGTGTTTTAATTTGCTTTGATTTGATTTTGATATTTACTTGTCCATGAGTCCAAGTGATAATTGTGGTGGAATTGACACAAATTATATTTTCATATTTTTACATATGTTTTTAAAATATTTAATCCCTTCACATTAACCAATTTGATCTTCTTTAGATCATTTTATGTTTTTTGTTGAGTTTTGAGCTTAAATGTGAAAAGTGGTTAATTCTGGACATTAAACAGATTTATGTTGCCTATGTATTTAGAGAATAACTACTACAATTTATATCCCATTCACCTGATTAGTTTTCTATGATGAAATTATTTGTGGGATAAAAATAAGTCTTCTGGACTTAGGTCCAATTCGAACTCCAACGAGAAAAAAAAGGTCAATGTGAACATTTCTTCTGGACGACAGAATAAACCATGACTCATTCAATAAAGAATATCTCCGGTTACCAACCAACAAATTGGATTCTTCTAGTTTGGATAGAAATAAAACTCTACGAGGAAGCATCCCTTTAAATTTCATGGAGAAATTATGTGACTAAGGCCGCCCTTCAAGCGTTCAAAATAGGGTTGGTGGAATAGTGATTGGCGAACAGAAAAAGTCCGGTCTACTAATTCAGCCACAAATCATTCCCCAATTCCTAAAATGACTTTAAAATTCGTGGGTAGATGGAAAACTACATTCCTCACATACTATAAAAAGATACCTATGCATGACTCGGTTAGATGGTGGGAGAACCGAAGCTATCTTTCTAGTGGAGAAAATTTCGGTTCTTTCTTTTCTTTCTTTTGTTATTATTAGTTTTATAATGCCTTATTCTTCCCCCTTATTCTCAATTACCCTTACCAGGGTGGGGTAAATATTCTGAGTGATTTGGGAAGGATAGTTTTTTATTTTTTGTAATGCATGAGTTCTTGTAATTTAGTGAATATAAACTCTTTCACTTTCTGCAAAGTTGTTTTCGATTCCATTTAGCAGTTCTTATTATCAAGTGTGATTGTATTTGGTTTTTGATACCGTATTGATTTTAAATTTGTTAAATGATCATAATATCCTTCCAATAGGTTATAGTCTATATACGATGGAATAGATCAGGGTTTAGTGGTGAATTACTCGGCGATCTTCAGTAAGTGTAGAAGGGGTATTGAATATTCTTAATTCTTTGGGATAAACAAGACCCGATCAGGAATTTCCTAACTCAACTAGGGGTATTCGCTACATCTGTTTCTCACATTGGAAGGATAATAGACTATGATGAGATATTGGTAAGGTTTACTCTCAACATCACCATTTACTAAAGGAGTGATAGGAAGTGATTTTGAAATATCACTAAAATGAACTTAGTAGAAAAGGATTGACCAAAATGGAACAATGATGGCATTGTAAATATAAAACCAACCAGAACCTGATCACCCAATTCTTATAAATATTTTTAATTACATGTTTTTTAAATTTTTTTTAAATATTTTACATTATTTCTATATTTAGTTTCATTTGATTTTTTTCAAAACCAAACAATATAAAAAACAACACCATTTCATTATCACATTTAAATTGACATAAGTGATTGTTGAGAACTCATCTCTGGAGATAACCCAGGTTAACCACTATACTATATTTTAACTTGGAAAATAATTGTTTTTTCCACACCCCACAATAGGAACGTGTCAAGAACCACTATCCATTATATTTTATTGGGATCTGAGGTTTAATATAAGATTCTAGAGATGTATTTATATGGTTATAGAGATATAGCTATCATTTAGAACTGCATATCTTCCTTAGATTAATTGTCAGTCTAAGAGTATAGTTCAATCACTAAAGGATATGTTGAGATATTTTTCAATGGATTTAGAACAATTTTGGGATCAATAACTTCCCCTAGTATATTTATCATATAAAAAAATTTCTAAAATTCAGATGGAATAATATGGAGCTCTTTATGGGAAGAGATGATAGACCCAAATATTCTAGGATGGTTTTGGACAAATGAAATTAATTTGTACTAAAATTTTAAAAGAAATGATAGAGAAGGTTCAAACCATTCATCAACACATGAATATGTTTCAAAGTAAATAGGATATTTATAAGCACGATTATCAATGAGATGTATATTTTTTAGTGGGTGATAAGGTGTTCTTTCTAATATCTCAATGGATGTAAGGTTATAGATTTTATAAGAAAGGGAATATGAGACCCAAATACATTGGTCCCTTAGAGATCCTAGATCTTGTTAGTATTGTGTAGTATCACTTACAACTATTTTATTACCACTCCCAAGTAAACAATGTGTTTCATGTATCACTTTTGATATATTATATACCATACACTTCACATGTTTTGAGCTCAGACAATGTTTAGTTGGAACTATATCTCTTATATGTGGTGAAACTGATTGTAATTATGAATCAAATAGATAAGGTTCTACAAAATAAAACCACTTATCTAGTCGAGGTTATATAGAGAAACCATATGTTTGAGGAGGATATGTAGGAATCTGAGGATGTGATGAGACAAAATAACCTCACTTATTTTCTTCCATGTAATGAAATTCGAAGGAAGAAATTCATTTAAGGGGGTAGAATGTAACAATTAGAGATTTTAGATCTTGTAAAAAAATAATAAAACTACATTAGATAACTTTTATTTCACACAACACCTAAAAAAATATTATCAACATATTGGAATAATAAAATTAATTATCCTAACATGTTAATAAAAAACATTACCTTTAGAAGATAAATAGTTAATATGAGTTAACTATGAAAAAATGTACTTTAAAAAGATTCAGTTTTTTTATATTTTTAATTATAAGATGAATTAATTTTTTTTAGAATTTAATTAGATAAAATATACCAAATTTTTTGTTTCATAAAATAAAAATTATATTATTATTAATTTTTAAACATTTTTTAAAAATGTTTATTTTTAGTCGAAAAATGCGAGGTTTACAAAAATTATAATTTCCATGATTTTATCACTATATAAGCATAACCTAAAAGATTTAAAAACCAATAATTAAATAGAATATAATATTAATTATTAAAATTATTCATTTTAAATTATTATTTGTATAGATAAACCCTATGTCAAACATTTTTAAAACTAAAGAAAACCTATTATGTTAATATATTTTATTTTTAGAATTTCCATTTGATTAAGTAATATTTTTGTTAAAATTAAATAATTACTTGGATTTAAAAGTTAAATAACCTTATTTGGGTTTATAATAAATCATTATATGACATATTAATTATTATTAATAATAATGTTATCTCACACATAAATATTAATCTTAAAAATTCAATTTTCTTAAAATCATTTTTTTGTGTTAAGTACGTTTATTTTTAAAATAAAATTTCATAACCATAATAATTTTATTTGTTAAAATTATTTTAATTTTTGTATCATAATTCTATTACTATGTTATAAGATTAATTTTAATTTTATTCATTTTAATTAACTACAATGGGTAAATTGAAAAGCTACATAGGTGAAAGTACACTTGGGTAAATATGAAAGTAAAAGTATAACTCCTTAAATAATTCCATGATACCTAAAAAACGAGTGTATGGTAGGATTTTTAAACCTAACCATGTCCCATAATTTATTACTTCAAATTATTGGAGTCTTATACCTAGAATAGTGTAATTATATAGTAAATACGTCAAGGGGGTTTCCAAAACTACCATTCCCTTCAATTATAAAAGGGGAAAATTCAACCCCACTATGTTGCACCCCTTCCTTTGAATTCCCCATTTTATATTTGTAATTTTACTCTAACTATATACCTATACCAATACAATAATACCCTTATCAATCATAGTAATCATAATCCCTTCAAATTCAACTGGACTTATACGGAAAAATCTTGTCTCTGGCGTAAGTATGATCTCCTTAAGTTTTTCTTCATAATATTACTCTTAAAAATATCATATCACGATAATAATATGATGAATTAATTATCATTATAAAAGTGATAGATTTTTATATTAATCGTAAAACCCTTATTTATTTATTTTTATAAACTTATAAAAACAATGTAATTTCAATCATGCATGTGCGCGGACTAACACCTCCACGAAGAATCATTTTTTATTTTTCTTATAATTTTCCATTAATTATCAAAAAATTATAAATACCATTAAAAATCATAAAAAATATCATTATTATTATATTATAATCATATATTGTAAAAATTAAAAGCTCATAAACCATACTCACCAATCGAGTTAAGCATGTTCATGTTAATGTTAATTTAACAACCTAGATGCATTTTACATTAAAATATGATTATAGATGACTATGAGAACTTGAAAAATATTATTATTTTAAAATAATAAGATAATAATTATTGGTTAATGTTTTCTTAAATATTATATTAAGTATCTAACTTACTATTAAAGTTTCTTTTTCTGTCACTTAAATCATCAAAACAAGCTAACACTGATACCATTTTCACACAATGTAACAAAAAGACTTATGGAATGGTATGATATAATTAAAAACAAGTTATATGTTGATGTATATTTAAATGTATATTAATTAAGAAAGTGGATTCAATGAATGGGTAATTATATCATCTCTATAAATCATGTGTATAATGTCAAAGTTATTAACATGAGATTCTGAATAGATATTAAAACTATCTAATACATCAAGAGAATTGTTATTAATGAAGAGTATAAATGGAAATTTATGTGAATAAGGTTATAAAATAAAAATTTAATATTTTTATCATTATTATTCGGGAGGATAAATCACATCTGTGGAAATAATGGGCTTAGTTAAGGGACTTGGTAACTCAAACTCCTTTCATGGAGTCATACAATCTCTTATTTGAGCTCCATTTTTCAAAGATGTTTCCATTTAAATGAGTTTACATTTTTTTCTTATAGGGGTTTTTTTTTTGAACCACTTCAATTTCCATGAAATTTTTTCTTTTCAATTTTCATAAATATAAAAGATACCTTTTGAAAGTATACTCATAACTATGAATTTTTAAAACGATGAACACAAAATATTTTCAAAAATACCCTTTACCGATTTGTTATTCATTATCATAAAATATGTTCTCCCTATGATGGATGTTTTGTTTCATGTTTCACCTTATATTATTATTCTATTATGTTATTATTTTCCATGTTCATGTTTTCAATATCAAGTGATTTAATTCATGCTATTATTTTGATATTTTATGAAACCCATTTTATTTCAATGGGTCCTTTATGTGATTATTTGTAAATTTCATGAGAACCATTTGCCTTTATATATGTTATTTTATTATCTAATAACTATTTTCAAGTGGAAAAAAATTTATAGATTATGAAATTAATGGGACCTATATCTACCTCCAATGCATTGGGTAAAGGCCCATATCTCACAAGATAGAAATGTTAAGTTAAAAGGTAAGAAAGTAGTTAGGATTGCAAAGGGTGAGTGTGAGGGAGTTTAGATCTACTCACAATTTTACAAGTGAATTGGTTGGTGGGGATCCATGTTCACAAGGATAATAATTTATATGATTATAGTTGTTTCATTCTCTATCCTACATTTCCTGGCTCATGATATATTCTTTATGTTTTATTTTCTAATTCCATGGTAAAAGTGTTATCATTTGATATGTTATGTCTATCCGTAATTATAATGGTTAATATACATTGATTTTTGTTCATTTAAATTAGGTATTTTTATTTATACATTATTTTACAAATGCTTATGATCTAAAAATTATGGACTTTTTTATGTTATCCCTTAAGTAATATTCTAGTCCACCCTTCTTATGTTTTATCTTCCCTAAGTAGTAAAGGGTATTACGTCTTATGGAATGTCTATGAGTGGATTTAGATTCCGGAGAAATGTTCAAAAATTGTGAAATAATTGTTTTTATGTTTATAGTGTCCAATAAACTAAACCTTTAGGTCTTTGGGTTAAGAGACTATTTGTGGATGTAACGATTAAACCACGTTATCGATGAACTATTTTAGTTTTTTTTAACATGGGTAACTATAGAAATTGAAACATACCATAAAGAGATACACAAAGAAAAATGTATAATATCCCAATTAGCAAATAGATAACCAATTAGAATTTCAGGTAAAGGATGGGTTGAGATAATGATATATTAGGGTGAGATTTGGTTTAAAAATGATAAACAATATCCGGGTAATATTCTGTTTTTTAGAAAGTCATATGGGTTTCATGGTTAGGCAATAAATTTAGATAAACAATGTTCAAATATTGTGGTATCTACTATATCTTGAAAATAAATGGAAATAGTTATATGAAAAATTCCACTAGAACCAATATATCCATACCACGGAGTTTCTACTAATTGTACATAGACTGTGCACCTCTCCAATTTCTCCAAAATTTCAAAAAATCTACCCCTGACTCTCTAATCCCATTAGAACCAAAATATAGAAAAAATACAAAATAATACATACAGGCGGCTCAAAGGATATCAATATTAACCCCACCAAGCTCATTTCTTCCCCAAATAGCACTTAGAATTTTGGAATCTAAAGAGGTAATGAAACTTATGTATAATCAGTGCTTCATGCTCCCACATATCATAGTAATACCATCCACACTGACATAGTACATAAACTAATTGAATTATTTTACAAAGAAAACCTTATTTCAATGATCCAAAATTTGAATTGGTTTCTCAACCACTGAGGTGTTAGGTTCAAGATCAACATCCTACCATTTTATCACTTTAGAATGATTCGGTTGATACCTACTCATTTGGGAATCAGGAAACCCATCACGTATTGATTTCAAGTGTGATGGTATGTCAAACTAGTATACCACATTTTCAATACATTTTATAATATGGAAAGGGATAAAAAACCTTAGTGCTAGCTTACCCTGACTTCCCAAAAATGATGTCCAAATCAAAGAGAAACCATGATAAAAACATGAAAACCCAAAATAAATGATAACAAGTGATGATTATTGATCACATAGGATTTTTGGAGACTCTATGATATCACTGACCACTTCTAGATCAATTACACCTCTTCTATTATCTTTTGAAAATACTAATTCCAACCAATTACTACTCTCCAACATTTCCCAACATAATTGAATCTGTATGGATTCCAATACAATGCATCGAAAGATTAATTTTTTCATTGAATCCTAATAACTATTATTATAGGTAAACCCAACCATGGGAAATTTATTTTCTCATTAACCTCTAAAATAAAGAACACATTCCTAAAGCATATCCTAATGAATTTTAACGACTCTCTTAATCTTCATATCTTTCTATGGGCAAAACAGGATGCTTAAATTCAACTAGATAGACATTTAATCTTGTTAAAAATTCCAAAAATAGTATTTAAATAGTGTATCTATTCCTGAAAAATCATAAAATTCAATCCATTGAGCTTCATGATCTCTCCGATATACATGAAACCCGATCTCATCCACCTTCATCATCTCCGTAGTGGAAAGAAAATGTGTCAATTACATAAGTTGATCAATGAAAAACCAAATACTATTTTTCCCACTAGGATTATATAGTAAACCAACTATAAAAGATATGGATATCTCATTCCACTTCCATTCTGAAATGGGTAAATGATGAAAAAAATCACCAAGTCATTGGGGCTTTGCCTTAATTTTTAAAGATGTAAGACATTGGGATATTAAGTCTGCAATCCACCACCTCATCCCCATCCATGAATACCAATGTATTAAATAAATATAAATCTTAATTGTAACTGGGTGTATGAACTTACTATACTAATAACCATTATCCACAAATTCTTTCCATAAAGACATCGAAATGACCACTCTACATTAGAAACACAAAAGACCATTAGAAGATAGAAACCAATCACTTGATGTCTCCCTTGAATAAAATATTTTACTAAAATGCATAAAATCAATGTCTATTTTTTTTACATGAAAAATAAAATCATAAAATAAAGATTCATATTTCAAACAAGCTAATTACACCATCACATCAGCTTCTTCTACATCCAAGAACATCTCGGCGAATTGAATAATCAAGGACCACTCATCCACTGATTCCTTCAAGGCTTGTTTTGGGAAATTCCTATAAAACATATCAATGTACATATCCCATATCATCAACCCTGATAGAAAAAACCTTGATTCATGGTTTATAATTTCTTCATAACTTATTGAAATGCTGTAGGGTACTCTTAGACTTTGAGCCACATTGGGATTATCATTTTAAACCAACTTTGTTACAAGTATTATTACCATAAATTTTTTGTTCTCACCCATGAGATAACGTATACTATAATTGGTATCTCAATTCACACATATTTTTCCATTCCCTTCATAGATAATTTATCTCCCCCTTTTGTCCAACGAATCATAAATATAAACTATGCTAACTGTGCTCATAATTTTACGACAATAAACTCTAACTCTCAATAGGGTCAGAATGAAAGACCATAAAATGAGGATAAAAGGAACATGAAACCTTTGAAGATTAAATTTTTTTAATGGAGGACTAAGTAAAATTCAATTTTCTTGCATTAAACCACTTTATTTCATGGAATAGGAATATATTTGAACCAAAATGAAAAAGAAATCACAAATCCTACAAGGCGCACCATATAGCCCTATAAAAATTTTGTATCTTCTCGTTGGACCTGATAGTCAAGGAAAAAATGATTCATTTAAGGTTAAGTTTCATCACCCTAGATGTTTCTTCCATATACAGTTGCATATCTTTTATGGTGCCTGAACCCTCCTTGAATATTTATTTATCTTCAAAAACCATCTTACTTTTTTAAGTGTTTGAATCCTAGAAAATCTTTCATAACTATTGATAATGAGTGCATCTGACTCCAAAAGACACTTTTATTTGGACATGAATTCATTCCAAAAATATGGATTTATATATGATATCCTAAATATGGAATTCCAACAAGTATGATTTTTTTAACATAGGATAAGGTCTTCTAATATATGTATTCCTCAAACCCTTTACAGTGAAACCCATTATTTGAATAGGGTCAATAGACATCCCAGACATACGTATCCCATATCATCATATTTGATTCAAACCCATTTATTCATGATTTATAAAACCTATAATCTAAATATTAAAGTGGATAAAAGACCTTCAATGTTACACATATGTTCATATTTCTCAATATCAAATTAATGAAACAATATCTCATCATTGAACCTTTGATTGATCCACATCACATGACCTTAAACCACCTGGACAAAATAGTCAAAACACCATGGCCCTAAACATCATGTACCTACTAATAAGGATTCCTATAATATTAGTATTGGGATCTTTATTCACATTAGTTTTGTCTCACCATGTCTATTAAATAGGTTGTCTCACCATTTTTTCAACTTTTTCTAACCATTAAAACTAGATTCCATAGTATGAGCACTATGATATTAAACTCCATGCACATATTTATATATTTTATGGCACTGGACACTCATTCACAAAGGTTTTATCCTCCCATGTTATTATTAGTATTGATTCACGTTTGGTTCAATGCTATCCATACTTAAATACAATCTTCATCAGTCTAAATTTGATGACCTAAATATTCCCAAGGAAAGAGGTATCAAACATTCCAAGTTAAAACCCAAAAAGGGAGTCCTATGAAAAATTTGATTATCTACTCATTAGACATATACCATTTATGATCATAGAAAAAATGAGTTTCTTAAAAAAATGACCTAAAAATTTGTTATGATGAAATCCCATAAAGTGATACCAATGTAAAATAAAAATTTCAATCCACTAATCATCCCACACATAAGGCTTAGGAAAAAGTCACACCCAGACTTCATACTGGTTCATGTTTCTAATTTTTATCTTTATCTTATAATTTTATCTACTTCTAATTATTATTATTATTATTTATTTTTATATATGTGAAATGTGGGCTGAGCCCGACTGGGGTTTTTCTATGATAAATGAGCATTTTGGCCCTTGTAGCGTTCAGTGCACCGCTGTCGAAGCTGCACAGCCTCGCTCAGTTCCCCTCTCACCTGTCCAATGATCAACTAATAAATAAAAGAGTTATTAGTAAATAAATAAAATTTAAAAGAGGGATAAAATGAATATAAAAATAAAATAAGAAATGTGATAAAAATTTAATGGGTTGTTTTAGTATTTGATGGTATTATTATTATTATTATTAGTTCTAAGGGTGATAATTTATTTAAGTTATTATTGTTATTCCAATTATTAATATTATTAATATGTTAATTATTATTATTATTAATTATATTGTTAGTACTAATTTTTTTATTATCACTTTCTTTTAAGTAGATTATTTTTATTAATATTATGATTATTATAGGTTAGTTTAAGTATTTTTATCTATTTTTAATTTTCATTTATTTCTTTTACTTTTCCCCTATTTTTCTATTTCCTTTTCTTTTTTTCGTCCTTCTTCCCCTCACATTATCTCCCTCCCGCTGGTGCATCACGAACTAGCCCCTTCCCCACCTATCATCATGTTGTGTCGTCACCCCCTAGAACCCTCGACATCGACCTGTTTCTCACACCATAACCCCCTAAAACCCCTTGTGCACTACACCTTGCTGCTGGATCTCCCCCTCTCTACCAGGCCTGACCTGCCTCTTCCCATGTCCGGGCACCTCTCGGCCGACTGTCGCACAACGGTACCCCCTGCCTCGGACATCTCTGTCACACAACCACGACTCTCACTACCACCGCTCCCGTCATGGATGCCGTCGTGACCTCCCTCTAGTGGTTCTGACCAGCACATCCTCTCTTATTATTCCATGTTCCATGAGAATCCCTACTATTTGAGTTTGTACGTGCGACTTCTTTTTCCTTGCCGACACTCCCCTTGCAGATGCGACACCTCTGGGTAATCCATTACCCCTCTTTGATAGGATTTTACCACTAATATTTTGGTGTTTTAGGGTTTTGATTTGGAATTTATGGTTCAAATTCTTGAATTAGATTAATTTTGAATTCATTGGGATGCATTTGGTGTGCATTTGGAGTCGCGCACCGAATTTTTCAGGGTTTTGACATTGAGGTAGGTGGTTCCACATCTAAATAATTATTTGATCAATTAATTTGAAATATTAGTTTGTTTAGAATATTATTTAATTAATTTTTATAGTGTGACATTGGTTTTATTGGAAGTTTGATTGGTATTGAAATTTTTTAGTAGCATGTTTATATTACTTGTGTGTTTTCTGTTAAGAACTTATATCTAGTTTGTTTTTAGTGTTTTTTTAATTATACGGCTTTCTTATTGATTTTTGCAACGGGTGAAAATTATATTTTTGACATGTCGTCGTGTGTGCTTGGTCATTAGTGATGGTGTTGTGTGGGTTGATTAGGTTGTTTCTATGAAAACCTATGTTGAGCTGTCTACTATTGTTTTATAAATTCTGCGTTTGTTTTGTGAAAATTTCAAAAGTGCATGGTTAGTGTTTTTGTGTAGCGGTCATGTGACTTTTGTCCAAAAATAGGGTTTGAATGATCGATTTATGTTTAAAGTCGTGTGTCATATTATGAAATTGCTTAATAAAAATTCTAGTGTTTTTTTAACGGAGAGAATCATCTTTTAACTATACAGTTGAGTTATTAATTGATGTAAGTGGGGCAGTTTGTGTTCTTGATGTGGCTTTGGGGTTTGTGTGGTCATGAAGGAGAGATGGGTTGGTTTATTGTGTTAGGCCATTTTTTGTGTCTTTTTAAAGAATATGTTTACAATGAATTTAATATGTTTTAATAAATAATCATTAATGATGGAAAACAAGTTTTAATTGAGTTGGGTAAAGTCTTTTAGTGTGCGTACATTTTTATATGGATTTTGTGTGTGTGTGTGAAAGTGTGGCGTTGAGTTTAGGTAACACCCAATTTTTTACGTTCATCTGATTTTGACATGAAATGTGAAATTTGAACATCTTGAGCACAAAAGGGGAAGCCTAGGTACTAGTTGGGTGGACTAGATCTAGCGCGCTAGGGATACAGAAGTGGGTCTGGCCTAGTTTCACATAGCTGGTTTGATGATTACAACACTAACTAAACTTTGGATAATGATTGGAGAACACTAGGTTATGGATGTGTTGCCTTACTAGTGGCTCGTCCATGAGAATTTATTTTATTATGATTCCTATACTACTATTCACTGAGACATGATGTTCTAGGGTCTTATTCCTTTTTCTAGTACCTATAGGTACTCTCCCACTTTTGGTGCTCCTAGACTACTATACACTCCCCATACGAATACGGTGTAGCTTTTTGGTTTTCTTGAAGGTTTGAGTTTTCTTAAAGGCAAGGACATTTTGTTTGATTTAAGTTGTTTTCTTAAAAGTGTTTCCTTTATAGAAATTTTTTCTTTTAAGTTGTTTAAGCTTTGGGATCCTTTAATATATTTAGCCTACAAATATATTTTTCATTTAATGTTTATATTTGGATTCTTTTTATTGGGTTGCATTCTACTGGGCTTTTGGAACACACCCTACATACACCATTGGTCGTATGTAGACCATGTTCTTTGTGTATTCCAGGTTGAGGCATCATGCTCAGCAATGGTGGTTTTGGTTGTTTATGGTATTCTCATGCAGTTTGGTGTTTGTCTCATGTGAATGTTGCGCCTCTCTTTTTTCTTGGAAGTTTGAGTAAGAGTTTGAGTTTCTTTTTTTGTCGTTTATTTTTGGATGTTGGCTCAAGTTGTAAACCTTTAAATTTGATTTTAGTTTAAGGGTCTGTTTGGTTGTCAGTTCACAATTTTATTTTATTTATCTTGTTAGTGGTTTTGTGTTTAATATTTCATGTAAATCATTCCCATGTGTAATTTTTTGTTACATGGGTACTTGTTCCAGCACGTGGGGATCGGGAACGCCCTTCGGGCCATGCCGCGAACTGGGTTGGGCGTTGGGTCGGATGGAAATCAGACCTAGTTCATGAAAAAATGGTATCAAAGGAGGTTTGTCATCTTGGGTCATGTTCTTTTGGGATAGAGTTAGGGTATACCAATGTTAAGGGTGTTGGAAATTCACGTTCTGACTATGAGTAAGGTGCCTAGCCAGCACACCTCGTGGCGGGACTCGAGTTACCAAAGTAAGTTGAGGTTTCTCTGAGTCATTGGTTCTTGTGGTTAATATTTTTTAGGGAAAATGAAAAGGGAGTAGGGTCAGTTGTCCTAGTGAGATCACAAGATCTGGAAAGCCATGTGGATTTAGGGACACTATCCTAGAATACACTCAGTGGCGGTGGTATGATTGGCATATGGCCACCAACCATATGTTCTAGTCACCCACTGACACTAGTCTCCTCTTACATCGTCCCTCATCTCATTGTTTTGGAATTATAGAAATCTTAGTTTTAAGTAAAAATGATTTGGTACTGGATATTTTTTTGAAATGAAGCACTTTAAAAAAATAAAATGATGTGTAAGGTTCGAAAATTGTGAGTTGAATGTTTTGGTTTTGAAAAATGGAATGATCTAGTTTTGACCCTTGGTGTTCTCATGGGAAACCACATGCATGGGTATATATGGAAGGAGGAATGGTTAATTGTAGGAGCGAATGAGTTCCTGAGCGGACATGCAGTGGATTTCCCAGAGTGACATGATAAAATACATGTGTGCTACCCATGGGACACCTTTGGTGTTTGTGCAACACACAATCCTTTTTTATTTTCAAAAAAAATTTGTTAAATGAAAATTTTGTGTTTGTGTGGCGTGTCATTGTGGTTTAGAAGCGTTGGATGTGAGTCGTTTCAAGCCGAGAATCATTTTTGACTGATTTATGTCTTCAGTTTGAATTCTTATTTTTAAGTTGCTGTGAAAGAATGTTGTTAGTGAATTATTTTGAAATGTGCTTTAGGAAGCCCTTGCAGTGCCCACCCTTCACATTTAGTGGTCGCTTTCTATATGTCTTGTCCATTAGACTAGTTTGATTGGGTCCATGGTTTTCTTTCTTGGCTAGTACATTCCCCCATAAAGCATTAACATGAGATTGAAGTGCAGCCACCTGTAACATGCCGCTGATAGACCCTCTAGTTGATTAAAGAAAGGACTCTCCATTTTTAATGATAGTGCTAAGTATATTACTTTTTCTTTTCGGTTAGGCGAATCCTCTCGTAGAAGGATAATAGTCACATAGGAAATTGATTGGAGTTTTGGTCTCTTTAAGTTGTTTGAGTTGTTGGGTATGAAGTTTGACACCGTTACGTCAGAAGGATTCCCCCTAGAAATGGTGAAAGGAATTAAAATGGGGAAGGGTGAAGGTGGTTTAGAGTTATCAGTGTCGACCGATGTCTTGAAAGGTTTGTAGTGCTTCCATCAGCTGAAAGGGTCATGTTTGGTGATGCCACACAGTGTTAATCCTCTTTTAAGGGAAAGGGTGGATTTCATAGAATCCATCAGGAATCCCTATTTTCATAGGGGTGTGTCCTACTCTTAGAGAGTTTTAATTTTTTCTGTTCAAGGGCGAGTGTTCGTCGTGCATCTTTCCTTTTTAATTTTCTTGGTTAAAGTGAAGAGGTGATTCATGCACATCATTTAAACCCTTATTTTTTTAGACGTTCCACGAGGGAGTATGTGGATGTCAGAGTGTGTTGTTTCTGATGGGGTTGTATCAATTGTAGTGTGGTTGTGAGTGAAACCAAAAGGAGAAGCTCTGTTTGGGTGTCTTTGATACCTAAATTCAAGGTAGAAGATGCTTCAAACGTCAGTTCTCCAGTCATAGGCCTCAGAGTGAAGTTGGTGCATGGTGAGGAACCCAGGGAGTGTATGGGACCCCAACCTTATTTCTATCGTCGGTACTGAAGGTGAAGGAGATTTAAATTGTTTTCTATGGTTCTGTTCTGAATGACCCATCTGGGTGCCTGAGGTTTCTCGTTTGTAGGAGGAGACGTGGTCATCTCATTACTTTAAAGTCTTGGGGGTTGGGTCCCACCGGATGTAATCACTTTTACCAGTCCTTATCGGGTCTGTTTGGGTGAATTGGTCTCAAATTTGAATAGTGATCGTCCAGGTATGTGGAGATGTTTGTTTGTCTTAGGTCGTGGTTTTGATTCCAAAGTAGTTGGGCCCCGCCCTCCCCGCCCCTTGTGGTGGGTTGTTTGGTCACCATCGGAAAATTGTAAATGTTTTGTACCTCTTATCGGTTCTAATGGCGAGGATACCCATTATGGGTCTCACACAAATGATTTTGAAAAAAGGCAGAGTTATCCTTTTTTATAATGGTGGGGAGCTCGCTTGGGCCTCCTCATGTCAGTTTTCGTCTTGGGCCTCATAAATTTTCTAATGGTAGGGCGCCCCTTCATGTTTCCCCATGTTGACCTTTTGATTCTATTGTTAAATATGGCTAGGTGGTGAGTGATAAGAGTGTTCCTTGGATGCATTTGTTTTTGTTTGTTATTTCCAATAAAACATTGTGGTTTTCATTTAATAGTTCTTGAGGTATTTTGGCTTGTGAAGTTGGTTTTCGTGGCTGCGAGGGCTCCTTTTCATAAACAATCAACTAGATGTGTTTCAGCTCATTGGGGCGGGCAACACATATCAGAGTCTTTTTATGAGTTTTTATTGAGATTTTCATTTTTGTCACTTTATCTAAGCATGGTGCATTTTCATCTCTTCTCTAGATGTTTGTGGGGATCCTCTTTGAACCTTAAGGGAGTGTGGTTTTCTACTTTGGGGTTTAGTCCTAGTTGTGTCTTTCCAGGGAAGGAAAGCTTTATGGTGGGGTTAATTGTTACACCTAGACTTCACACTGCATCATGTTTCTAATTTTTATTTTTATCTTATAATTTTATCTTCTTCTAAAAATAAAAATAATTACATATTTTTATATATGTGAAATGTGGGCCAAGCCCGGCTGGGGTTTTTCTTTGATAAATGAGCATTTTGGCCTTGACAGTGTTCAACACATCGTTGTCGAAGCCACGTGGCCTCAGTCAGTTCCCTGCTCACCAACCTGATGATAAACTAATTAAATAAAGTAGTAATTAATAAAGAAATAAAATTTAAAAGAGGGGTAAAATGAAAATAAAAATAAAATAATAAATCTGAAAAAAAATTAATGAATTTTTTTAGTATTTAAGGATATTATTATTATTATTATTAGTTCTAAGGGTGATAATTTATTTAATTTATTATTATTATTACAATTATTAATATTATTAATATGATAATTATAATTATTAAAAATAATTATATTATTTTTACTAAATATTTTAATTATAACTTTCTTTTAAGTAGGTTATTTTTATCAATATTATGATTATTCTAGGTTAGTTTAATTTTTTTATCTATTTTTTTTCATTTATTTCTTTTACTTTCCCCCCTATTTTTCTATTTTTGTTTCTTTTTTCCCTCCTCTCAATCACATTCTCTCCGTACCGCTGGTGCATCGTGACATAACCCCTTCCCCACTTCTCTTTGTGTCACACTGTCACCCCCTGGAACCCTCGGTGTCAACCTGTTTGTCACGCCGTCACACCCTAGAACCCCCTATGCGCTACACCTCACCACTAGATCTTCCCCTCTCCACCCGGACCGACCTGCCTCTTCCCATGTATGAGCACCTCCCGACCGACCATCGCACAACTGCACCACCTGCCTCGGCTAGGCCCATCACACAACTGTGACCCTCATACACTACTAGAAAAGAAGGTTATACCAATGGTTAAAAACCGTTGGTATAGGATGGAAAACCATTGGTATACCCTATACCAACGATTTTCCAAACCGTTGGCTAGTAAGCCGTGAGGAAATCCTTATACCAATGGTTTGATCCAAACCGTTGGTATATGGGTTATATAAATTTAATCCCCTGTATACCAACAGTTTATAGCCGTTGGTAATGAATTTGAGGAAGTCTTATACCAACAGTTTAGAACTGTTGGTAATGTGATTTTCAGGAAAACCTATACCAACGGTTTAGAACCGTTGGTATTGGTTTTCCAGCAACACCTATACCAACGGTTATAAATCGTTGGTATTGGATTTCCAAAAATCCAGACACCTATACCAACGTTTTAAAACCGTTGGTATAGTGTTTTTCCAAAATCCGGGCACCCTTATTCCAACGGTTTATAACCGTTGGTATAGAGTTTTTCCAGAACTGCACACAGCAGCCCCCCTCCCTCCAGTAGCCCCTCCACTATACATCTGCATACAGACTTGAAACAGACTTGAAAATGGATTTTTCAGCTCATGTAAATGAAAAATCCATTTTCATGAAAACCCATTACAAAACCATCTCATGTTATGCAATTACATGAATGCAAACTAATTTTAAAACCAAAATGAACATGCTGTATTATCAATGCAAACTAATTTTAAAACCCAACTCACTAAACTAAATGACAATGTAGAAACCCACAATATCCAATATCTTATCACCTCAATAATACTCCTTGGCATAAAATATTATATAAAATAATTTTAATGTAATATTAACAAGTAATGATATATTGAATGTGAACAACTAATTGATACAAGAAATAAAAGTTGGAACAAATAATTTACACATTATTAAAGATATTAACCTTCAGTTGAGGTGTAATGAGAAAATCTATAATAAAATGCATTATGAATCTGAATAAAACCTGAATGTGTGAATATTATAATGCGAGACTGAATAAAACATGATAAAAAATCATTAGTTAGAGATTCCAAGCCAAATAATGACCAAAAAGAGAGAAATAAAAAAATTTGGATTGCTTCAGATCTATCATTGATCCGTTACATGGGGCCGATGAAACATAAGGATTTATTAAGATCGTAATGTGATATTAGACCACTATATTGAAGAAACCAATGATTTTGGTGCTTGGTTGAGATAAAAACAAGATCTATAGTGTGGTAATCAAACTATAAGAACCTAATTCCCCATTTCCATGCATGGATTTTGTATTCGGGTTGCTTTGAGGAAAATGTAACATTGATGTCCTTTCCAAACCACGTACAGGTCGTGTCTCAGCCATGTACCAAGTCATGTTGTGTCGTGGTCGTGCCTCTTAAGGTGAGGCCCAGTAAAATCTTATACACAGTGTGTATTGTTAAAGGAAATGTCGTGTATTTTATTTTTTATTTAATATAAGGGAGAGGGGTCATGTCTCATTTACAGAATTAACTTCTTTTGACCTTGGTTCATCCATGTTCGGCCAGGAGCGACAATTATTCTCTGAGCCACTGATTCTCCAATCAATGTCCAATCAGAACTCTGGAAGGTGCATTGGGATCCCACCAATGAGTTCTCCCTTCACCTTAATCCTATCCTCCTGATTCCTCTCCTCATTTTATAGATATAGATTTGATAATTTATGAATCTTTTGTGGATTTTCAATGATCTAGGATGAATCAAGATCCGATATTCAACAATATTGTTCTCACGACTACGAGGTAGGTGGGTTGTGCCTATATGTTGTTTTATCAAGAATTATATGTGCCTAAAACTCATATACCCATGTTTTTGGTATACATGACTTGGAATTACACTGTGAGTATCATATGATATTGGTTGATTAGGTTATTAAGGTTATTTCTTTGAGATAGGGAACCACAGGGTTGTGTTTCCCTTGATTAATTTGTTAGAGCTATTGGCCCATGACGCCTTAGATGCATACTGCTTTCCATGACTTTTTTTGTTTAGGATGGATTATTGATTATTAAAAAGCGATGTGATAGTAAGATTACATGAGGTGATTTGATTATTATTATGCCATGTAATAGTTAGATTAGATGAGGTGTGTTGATAATAGTCTACGATGTAATAATTTAAATTAAATGAGGTACTTATTTTTACCTGTTAATAGATTAATTACATATGATACATGTGGGTGAGATTGTGATATGTCTGAGGGAGAGACTATGATGCCTGAGGGAGAGAATGTGTTTTTTTCCTGAGGTCAAGACAGTGACATGCGTTTAGGAAAGATATTGATATCTCCAAGGAAAGTTTTAGCTATTCTTTACTTCAATATTTAATGGTTGTTGATTTCTTTATACTATGTTTACCTTTGTACTTTGTTTTTATACATGTATATTCACTAAAATTTGGGCACAAATCTTGTGGTGGATGCCTACTGGTATTATGTCTCACAACCTGTTTGGTTCATGCTTTGGGACCAAGCAGATTACACTGAAAAATCCATTTTCATTTTCATGTAAATGAAAAATCCATTTTCATTTGTGACTCGTGCACGTAACAAATGACCCATGGATCGTTTTACTAAAGTTTCAATAGAATCCGAATGCGTTTGGTTGGTTTTCCGTATGCCGGTAGTTGTTTTCACTTAAAAACATGTTCATTTCAAATAAAAGTGAGACTGTTTGAGTGGTACCGGCCACACCATTCCTCATATTGAGGTGGGGTTGACTCGTACACGACAAAAATGACCCATGGATACTTGTCCTAAAGTATCAATAGAATCCGAATGCATTTGGTCCGTTTCCCGTATGCCAGTTGTTGTTTTTACTTAAACTATTGTCCATTTCAAAGAAAAGTGAGACACTTTGAGTGGTGTCGGCCACACCGCGCCTCGGATTGAGGCTGGGTTGACTCGTACACGTCACAAATGACCCATGGATCATTTTCATAAAGTATCAACACAATCCGAATGCATTTGGTCAGTTTTCCGTATGTCGTTTATTTTAATTAAAAGCGCATTCATTTTAAACAAAAGAAATACACTTTTAGTGGTACCGGCCACACCGGCCCTCAGATTGAGGCGAGGTTGAATTTTACATGTCACAAATGACCCATGTATTGTTTTCCTAAAGTTTCAACAGAATCCGAATGCGTTTGGTCAGTATTCTGTATGCCGGTAGTTGTTTTCACTTAAAATCCTGTCCATTTCAAATAAAAGTGAGACAGTTTGAGTGGTACCGGCCACACCGTGCCTCAGATTGAGGCGGGGTTGACTCGTACACGACACAAATGACCCATGGATACTTTTCCTAAAGTATCAACAGAATCCGAATGCGTTTGGTCTATTTCCCGTATGTCAGTTGTTGTTTTTACTTAAACTGTTGTCCATTTCAAAGAAAAGTGAGACACTTTGAGTGGTGTCGGCCACACCGGCCCTCGTATTGAGGTGGGGTTGACTCGTACATGTCAAAAATGACCCATGGATCATTTTCCTAAAGTTTCAACAGAATCCAAAAGCATTTGGTCGGTGTTCCGTATGTTGTTTATTTTAATTAAAAGCGCATCCATTTTGGACCAAAGAAAGACATTTTTAGTGGTACCGGCCACACCGGCCCTCATATTGAGGCGTGGTTGACTCGTACACGTCACAAATTACCTATGGATTGTTTTCCTAAAGTTTCAATAGAATATGAATGCGTTTGGTCGGTTTTCCGTATGTCGGTAGTTGTTTTCACTTAAAATCCTGTCCATTTCAAATAAAAGTGAGACAGTTTGAGTGGTACCGGCCACACCGTGCCTCAGATTGAGGCGGATTTGACTCGTACACTACAAAAATGACCCATGGATACTTTTCATAAAGTATCAACAAAATCCAAATGCGTTTGGTCCATTTACCGTATGTCAGTTGTTGTTTTTACTTAAACTGTTGTCCATTTCAAAGAAAAGTGAGACACTTTGAGTGGTTCCGACCACACCACACCTCGGATTGAGGTGGGGTTGACTCTTACACATCAAAAATGACCCATGGATCGTTTTCCTAAAGTTTCAACAGAATACGAATGCGTTTGGTCGGTTTTCCGTATGCCGGTAGTTGTTTTCACTTAAAATCCTGTCCATTTCAAATAAAAGTGAGACAGTTTGAGTGGTACCGGCCACACCGTACCTCAGATTGAGGCGGGGTTGACTCGTACATGACAAAAATGACCCATGGATACTTTTCCTAAAGTATCAACAGAATCCAAATGAGTTTGGTCCGTTTCCTGTATGTCAGTTGTTGTTTTTACTTAAACTGTTGTCCATTTCAAAGAAAAGTGAGACACTTTGTGTGGTGTCGGCCACACCGGCCCTCATATTGAGGTGGGGTTGACTTGTACATGTCACAAATGACCCACGGATCGTTTTCCTAAAGTTTCAATAGAATCTGAATGCGTGTGGTCGGTTTTCCGTATGTCGTTTATCTTAATTAAAAGCGCATCCATTTTAAACAAAAGAAAGACACTTTTAGTGGTACCAGCCACACCGGCCCTCGGATTGAGGCGGGGTTGACTCGTACACATCACAAATGACAATATAAAAATTTCTAAAAATTATTCAATTTAGTACATATAAATATTATAAGTAATTGGATATTTTTTGTTTGTAAATTATATTCCTAATCAATGAAAATATATAAAATAGAGAATAAAAATGTTAAAAATAAATTTTTTAACCAAATAAATTAACCAATATTTCATTATCATTAAAATCCATTTATCAAAATCCAAAATACACACACTTATTTATATTTTTTAACCAAGGGAATTCATCACCTAATAAATCATTTTCCACCTCAAAAACCCTCATTTTATTATTTTTAAAATGAACCCCCAATATTACCCATGGATCTAAAACACATAATTTTTCATGTCATGTCCTTAGGCCCTAAATCTTACTTATGGATGACCATATGTCCTTAGGCCCTAGAACACCCATGAACCGACCCGACCCGACCCGGCCCATGGACACCCCTAATTTTGAGTGATTGTTTTTGAATATTAAGATGTCCATATTAACTTATCAAACCAGATATCATACAGGGAATCACAGTACCAAGGAATAATAAAGGTCTAGGTAGTAGACTAATCATACAATAAGAATCAAGTGCAAAAAAGAGATATGATAACAACATCCCTATGAAGCAGAGGAAGACCCCGGAGTGGAAAACCAGATTCAAAAATAAAGAGTTATACAAAATTCAAAAATGAAATGGATCAATCTGCCCCTGATCACCATCATCATCACCACTATAATCATCTGCCTCATCCTCGCTGCCATCTCTGTCCTCATCATCATCCTCTTCATCATCCCCTTGATCATCGTCGACCTCATCCTTGCCCTCGGCATCCTCGACCTCAGCCCCATCCTCACCCTCGTCCTCATCCTCATCCTCACCCTCGTCCTCTTCAGCATCCTCATCATCGCTAGGAACGTCATGATCTCGATCGCCACCAGAGATGTCGCCTGGTGCATTGGATAATGCACCCATCGACGACATAAATGTCTGACAAGCCGCGCTAGCCTCTGGTGGAAGTGATGAAGATAAAGCTTTCATCAGTTTCATAAATTCTTTGTCCCTCGTTTGAACTTGTACTTACGACTCTGTGACCCTTTTATCAGATTGTCTTGCTTTCTCTTTGACCTGTTCCAACTCAGTCGTACTATAATGGATACTTGGAGAGGACCAATACCTCGTCCGGACTATATTCTTACCAGGTCAGCAGCGTACTCGACCAGAGTGCTCCTCTCCCAAAACCTGATATAAATGATCGTATGGCCCAAAATTGTCAGGCTCCTGGGCATCAAGAGCCTCTAAAGCAGCCTGCTAAAAATATTAATAGATTAATAAATTTCAAAGTAGATATTAAACTTTGAAATAAACATATTAAAACTTACAATCTTTTCTTGGGTTGATTCATTTATCGCAGTTCCATATTTTTTTCTTCTACTCGAGCAAAACAATTTTGCTCGAGGGATACATCTTTCAATATTCAATTTGTGCTTCTATAATGACATTGATACAATATAAAGTGCAAGTATAATCATATATTCAATATTCAATAAATCACATAATTTAAGTAGGAAATAATAAAAAGGGAAAGTCCTAAAGAAAAATTATAAACAACTATATCGTACCAGCTGTCTCTCATGATCTGACATAGTTGTGCGGCCCAAAGTGTGGAGATATTGCTTTGAATCAATGTTTTTTTTTGTTTTCTCATAAGATTACTAAATAATGTTTAATAATAAATAAGATTATATTAATGAAAAATATGAAAACTCTGATTTAAATACCTCAAATGAGATTAATACCTTAAATTTGGCTGTCACCCAATGGGTAATCATTTGGCGATATTGCTCTATCGGGAAGTCATCCACGATAGGTAAAGTCTCTAAATCCGTGCCCACCCTCTCACACTAGCCAACATACAAGTCATGCTTATAATCTCTCTAAATCTCTCCCAACTCTTTTAAACGCGCTGGTCGTGCACCTTCGCCATCAGGGAAGTTAAACCGATGCTGAAACCCAATAGATTAGTTCATATAAATACAGAAAAATACTACATTAAATCCAATAGAGTTTTTACCCATATTTGTGCCCACACGTTATCTTTGACTTCGTGTGGCAGTTGTATCCAAGAGATAGGGCTGACCGGAATTATATCGGAGTATTTGGCTAGCGTCGCCAAAAAACCCCGACATTCCTGCCCAGATTTCTCAATCATTTGTCCATCAACATTATATTCAACCATCAACTGTGTCTGGAAGTTTCATACCGCACGCAAGCGAGTACGCCGCCTCCCCCGCCTCCTATCTGTAGATGAATCTGTTATTAAATAAAAATAATATCAGTACAAGTTATAATAAAATAAATTTTGGTATAAATATTTGACAGAGTCAGATAAATATACCTGTGGTAGTCGGATCAATGAGCGTCACTGGATGTGCAGAAGATGGAGGAATATCCTGTACAGGTAGAGTGTCCCTCAGTGTACACTCCTCAGCCGCATACTGTGTCGCATCAGGAGTCGAAGAAGGTGGAATATAATAGCTCGGGGATAATGAACTAGAAGAAAAAGATGATGGCATAGACGTCTGGCCAACTGGTAATGTAAACATCGGAGGTCTAAATATCCCGTGTGTCCCTGGAGACACACCAAGATCAAAATGGGGTGAAGAAGATACATCTGTGGCGGTGGATCATCTAACTCTTGCCCCATGAGCTCTCGTACCACCGACCTCAGTACCGGGCCCACTAGATGATCGTCCATCTCTGACACCACCCCTCCTCCTACCACCAGCCACTCTACTGGGAGCAATATCAGGCTCCTCTTCAGATATCTCTCGTCTAGGGGGTCGATCCCGAAAAAAAGTTTAACACATAAGTAAACACAAGATATTATAAGTTATTGAAATATTTATATTTTAAATAAAATACTCACAACAGGGATGAGTGGAGGAACACCCATCTGTATCATGCGATGATTATTATCTGTCATCTTTTTCCGTCGGCTCTCTTCAATGGGTGTCATTTCCTGCAATGAAAACAAATATGGAAGTAATTAAAAACAGATAACTAATGTGTAACCCAAAAAAAAATATATAGAAAAACCATTCTGATAATAAACATAAAGTAAAAGAAGATTTATGGTGGGTTGAAGGTAAGCACAAGGATACACACTCTGAATTATGTAGGTGAAACATGTAGGTGAGAACACGACTGTATGATTCTATATATTTCCCACCACAACTTCAGGTTCACAATCAACTCTGACAATTGAGTTATTGGCATCATCATTTGTAATAAACGGATTTCTTCCAATTGCAGTAGGGATAGTGTCAACTTCATCATCACCATCATCAAAAACATGTCTGGGATTTACTTCAATAATTACACCGAATTTAGGATGACAATGATCTTTGACATAAAAAACTTGTTTCACCATTAATGCCAATACATATGGTTCATCGGTGGCAAGAGTGCGAGTCATGTCAATAACTCGAAATCCACAATTATCAATAAAGGTGCCTTGCCTCGTCATTGAATCAAACCATTGACATTTCATCATCGTGACTCAACCATGTGAGTAATAATACAAAATTATTATTTTCTTCATGACTCCATAATAAGCAACATTTTCAGAACGAGGTATAGTATCCGATGAACTGGCATAGCAGTCTGTTGTGGAAGTTAGTATAACACCATTATGTTGTGTTCTCGTGTTTCTTGCTCGTTCAGTGATAATAAATTTGTATCCATTGATCACAAGTGATTTACAAGCACGAACCATGGTATTAGGACCAAAATCCAAAGCTCTTGTTACCTCAGAAACAGAGTCAGCAGGAAAACTCGATACCTAAAATATAAACAAATAGTAAACTTAATTAAATATTATTTTTATTTAGTTATTACAGAAATATTTTTACCTTCAATTTCAACCAAGCAGAAAACCCGTTTCTATGCAAAGTCTCTTTCCTTCTCAAAGATAAAGAACGATGCTTTCTATATATCAATTCTTTATGTTATCTATAGATAAAAAATAATAATAGTTTAACAAATATTTAAAATTACAAGAGATAAGATAAGAGATAAATGTACAATTTACTTACTTGATATACTCATCGAACAAATCACAATTGAACAACACTATGCGATGTGCCATCTCTCGCTCTTCAAGGCTTAATGTCGTCAATGTATATGATTCCGAAATTCCTCTTGTCTGAGGAAGTGATGGAAAACTAGGTTCAATTTTCCCATACTGTTCTTCTTCATTTCTCATTGGTTTGTTTACTCTCATAGTAAGATCAGACAAATACATTGCGCAGAAATCCATACATTCTTGAGCCAAGTAACCGTTCACAATAGAACCTTCGGGATAATTCCTATTCCGAACATATGATTTCAATGTGCAGATGTTTCTTTCAGTTGGATACATCCAACGGAAAGAAACGGGTCCTACAAGAAGTATTTCTGTCGGAAGATGGACAGTCAGATGCAACATGCATGTAAAAAATTATGGAGGGAATATTTTCTCTAACTCACACAAAATTAATGGTGTCTCTGCCAATAGTTTTTGCAATAAGGATTTGGATAGCCTCTTAGCACAAAGATCTCTAAACAAATAGCACAACCGAATAACTGAGACTCTAACATTATTGGACAAGGGATGACGGATTGCTATTAGAATCAACTCATGCAAAAGGACGTGATAATCATGAGCCTTCAAAGATTTCAGCTTTACTCTTTTCTATTGACCCGTTTTTATATATTTCTTGAATATCCATCAGGAACTTTAATAGTCTCTAGCACTTCAAGAAATTGATTTTTTTCAGCAGGTGTCATCACATAATAATCACATGGAACTTGCCATTTATTTTCACTGATACAGACAGGATGCAATTCTGGTCTGATCCCCCAATCTACCAAGTCATGCCGAGATTGTAAATTATTATTTTTATTCCCCTTGACATTTAAAAGAATATAAAGAAACATTTCACATTTATTCTTTTCAATGTGAATTACATCTAAGCAATCACGTAACAAGTTGGTTGACCAATACGACAACTCAAAGAACATATTTTTCTTCTTCCAATTGAAACAAGTATCATTGGAAACATTTATCCTCTTTCTATATTTCATTACACCCTTCCTAAATGAATAACTATAATCTTTCAATTCATTAAGCACATCAGTTCCAGACATACACTAAGGTGGAGCGTCATTCTATATAGTATTGTCAAAGCTTCGACGATTGTTTCTATATGGATGGTTCATTGGCAAGAATCGTCGATGTCCCATAAAACTAAAAATACGACGATATTTCAGTCTTCTTGATCGAGTATTCTACATACAAACAGGACATGACAATTTTCCTTTAGTGCTCCATCCAGACATCATTGCATAAGCAGTAAAATCATTGATCGTCCACATAAGCACAACACGCATCTGAAATATGTCTTTCGAACATGCATCGTATGTGGGCACATCCACATCCCAAAGAAGTTTCAACTCTTTTATTAAAGGTTCCATGTATACATCTATATCATTGTCGGGATCATAAGGGCTAGATATCAGTATACTCAAGAAGGTGTAAGGATTTTTCATACACAACCAAGGGGGAAGGTTATAAATGTGTAAGAAAACTGGCCATGTGATGTGCGAAGTAAGCATCTACCCAAATGGATTAAAACCATCACATGAAAGACCCAGTCTCACATTACGCACGTCGGCTGCAAATTCAGGATATCGAGCATCAAATATCTGCCATGCAAATCCATCTGCAGGGTGAACAAACTCTTCATTATTTTTTTTTCTCTCAGTGTCATGCCATCGCATTTTTTCGGATATTTCATCAGACATGAAAAAGTTCTATAATCTGGGTATCAATGGAAAGTTCCACATTACTTTTTGTGGCACACGAGATGGTGATCCATCATCTTTTGGCTTCCATCGGTAGGTTCCACATTTGATACAATCATTTCTTTCAGCAGTTTCCTCCCAAAATAAGCTGCAATCATTCGAGCAAGTATGAATTTTTTTTTGAGAATCCAAGTTCATCAACTAACTTCCACGCCATATAGTGGTTTGAGGGAATATCTGCATCATCTGGAAGTAAGTCCTTCAAGAAGGTAAGAATGTAATCAATTGCTGTATTTGAAATCCCATACATAGTTTTCCCATGAAACAATCGGATTAAAAATTCTCACTTTTTCATCTTACCACATTGCCGATATACTGGATTCGTCGCAACATCATTCAATTTTTTTACCTTATCAACATCATCATTTTCATTGGACGCATCATGTGTGCTTGTATCGAAATCTTGTTGGCTGGACATCCTTTCCTTCTCATGATACCGAATAAATGGAAACCGATCATATATCAAACTCTCCAATTCAGTCTTATCATTTGGATCATCAATATTTTGAGATTCCATTTTCTCTCCATTGTGATACCACACATAATAGTTTGTTTGGAAACCATATTTGGTTATATGATAGCTAACTGCGTCACAACTCAACCAAGGTCTTCCAACACAATTAAAACATGGGCAGTGTATGCAATTACTATCTGAAGCCTTGTCAAATGCAAAATCTAGAAAGATGTTCAAATTATTTTGAAAATCGGTTGAAATCCGATCAGTTTCGTACATCCAACTTCTGTCCATTTTGTAAAAAAACTACAATAATTCATTTCAAAGCAATTCAATAATATTGAAGTATAATAAAAAAAATATTTAGGTAAATGACAATTGTTTACTTTATATAAATGCATAACTGACACATTACTCTATATGAGAATCATATTAAGAAATACAACAAAATACAATGTATATAAGAAAATAAGATACATAATTTCTAATGCCTATATTCAAGGATTGCCCAGTAAGGGGTGCGGGGTGTCTAGGGGGGGTGGGGCCATCCTGGGGGTCGGAGGTGTCCAGGGGGTCGGGGGGTGTCTAGGGGGGTCGGGGTGTCCAGGTGGGCGGGATGTCCGTGGGGGTGGTCAGGCTGTCCAATGGGGTAGGGGGAGTCAAGGGGGGTGGCTGGGCTGTCCGAGGAGGTGAGCGGGGTGTCCAGGGGTTGGGTGGGGCTGTCCGAGGGGGGGTGGGTACAGGGTGTCTAGGGGGTGGGCTGTCCAAGGAGGTGAGCGGGTTGTCCGGGGGGGGGGGGGTTGTCCAAGGAGGTGAGTGGGCTGTCTGGGGGGGGGGGGGTACAGGGTGTCCAAGGGGGGTGCAGTGTGTCCAGGGGGTGGGAGGGCTATCCAAGGAGGTGAGCGGGGTGGGTGGGGATGTCCAAGGAGGTGAGAGGGGTGTCCAGGGGGTGGGCTGTCCAAGGAGGTGAGCAGGCTGTCCGAGGGGGGGGGGGGGCTGTCCAAGGAGGTGAGCGGGCTGTCCGAGAGGGTACAGGGTGTCCAAGGGGGGTGCGGGGTGTCCAGGGGGGTGGGCGGGCTGTCCAAGGATGGTGCGGGGTGTCCAGGGGGTGGGCGAGCTATCCAAGGAGGTGAGCGGGGTGTCCAGGGGGTGGGTGGGGCTGTCCGGGGGGGTACAAGGTGTCCAGGGGGTGGGCTATCCAAGGAGGTGAGCGGGCTGTCCGAGGGTGGGTGGGCTGTCCAAAGAGGTGAGCGGGCTGTCCGGGGGCGGTACAAGGTGTCCAAGGGGGGTGCGGGGTGTCCAGGGGGGGTGCGGGGTGTCTAGGGGTGGTGGGGCCGTCCGAGGGGTTGGAGGTGTCCAGGGGGTCGGGGGGTGTCTAGGGGGGTCGGGGTGTCCAGGTGGGTGGGCTGTCCGCGGGGGTGGTCAGGCTGTCCAATGGGGTAGGGGGAGTCCAGGGGGGTGGGCGGGGTGCCCAAGGAGGTGAGCGGTGTGTCCAGGGGGTGGGGTCCCATTTAAATATAAATTTAGTGAAATATTAGTAGAAACATTTAAAATTAATTGTGAAATATGATTTAAAGTGTATAAGTTAAAATGAAATATCAAATAAAAACAAATTGAATTTGAATATTGAATGTTTAAATTAAGTCTCGACCCCGATTAATAGTTTTAGTGGGAAAAAAGAAGTGTCACTAGTTGTTTTTATGATTATATTCCATTACATCTCTAGTTTTAGGAGAAGTTTGTGTTTAATGACCTGGATTAAAGTGTGAATGAAATGTCCTATAATTTTGAGATACGGACTATGATATTTTTCACTAACGTAGATTTTTGATGAGATATTGTGAGAGAGACACTTTAAGGGAAGTCATTGAAATGTTGTATGATCCATGGATGACATGTTAATATTGACCTATAATACTGAAATTATGAAGCAGACACTATTTATATATTAGAAGCTGAGGGAGGTCATGGGAGAATAGGATAGAATTATAGTCTATTGAACTAGTATATCGACATCATGTGGTAGGATTTTTTGGGGGATTCCTATGAGATGAGTAACAGTCATGATTGAAGTACTGGTTTCTCAGTTTTCCTACAACAGTGTGGAAGAGGGGGCATTAAGAACATTTCATGTGATCATGACCCAATAGAGTCTCAACCATGTTGAAGGATAGTCAACATGAAGTGTTTCTCCTGGACCATCCCTCTAGCAGTGACTTGTGATAGACATATTCGAAAACAAGTTTTGGAATTGTTTTAATAGCTCAATATCATAAATGAAGATATATAAGTTATGTTTGATCATGTTGTTGATGAGGTGGTTGTGGTTGTGTCATCCATGCCATAATTACACTAACAAATCAGTGTGTTACTATTCCAAATAATGAGGTTTTATTACATGTCCATGGTTCATGAAATATCTATTATGTAAAACCTACCCACATGGAGAAGGGTGGCATACGATCTAGAGTGAGAGGTAAGATCAAAGTAGCCTCTACTAGTAAATCCTCTCATTTTGATACTGATGCATCACATGGATTCATATCCTCACATGTGGTGAAAATCCTATGTCTCATTATACTGTCTTCAAGGAGTGTCATGATTCTAGAAATCTAAAAACTGAAATATCAGATAAATAAGAAGAGGAATCTGAAGGAGGTCGAAGATCCAAACTGGTCCGGCAGAAGGAGCTGCAAAATCGCCTAAATCGGCTGTTGCTGCTCCCGTTTAGGGTTCTGTATCCGAATGGAGGAGAGGACGCGTGACTGGAAATTTGGGGGAAACATGTGCCAACGGTTTTTAAAAACTGTTGGTATATGAATCCCCAACCACACCTATACCAACGGTTTAATAAACCGTTGGTAAAAACCTCCCCAGCCACATTTTTTCCAACGGTTCTCATTGAACCGTTGGTAAAAATCACCATAAACACATCATTACCAACGGTTCACTATAACCGTTGGTAAAACCTTCTGTAAACCATCCTTTACCAACGGTTCTATGAAACCATTGGTATGTAAGTGTGGGAAAAAACCCACATTCCAGTAGTGATAGCTGCCACTCCCATCACAACTATCACCGCAACCTCCCTCCAGTTGTTCCGACCAGCACATCTCCTCCTCTTCCATGTTCTACACAAATCCCTATTGTCCGAGGTCATCCAGGGGAATTTTTTTCCCTACCGATGCTCCCCTTACGGGTGCGACCCCTCTGAGAAATCCATTCCACCTCTTTTCTTGGATTTTACAACATATCTTTTGTTGTTTTATGGTTCTGAATTGGAATTTATGGTTGAAATGCTTGAATTAGGTTTATTTTTAATTCTTTATGGTGCATTGGTGTGCATTTGGAGTGATGCACCAATTTTTTGGGGGTTTTGATGTTGAGGTAGGTGGTTCCACGTATAAATTATTATTTGATGAATCAATTTGCATGATTAGTTTGTTTGGAATATTATTTAATTAATTTGTGCAGTGAAAAGTTGTTTTTCTTTGAAGATTGATTGGTATTGAAATTGTTTAGTAGGATGTTTATATTACATGTGTGTTTTCTATTCAGAACTTATATCTAGATAGTTTTTAGTGTTTTTTTAATTGTGAGGTTTGATTATTGATCTGTGCATGTGGTGAGAATTATATTTTTGAAATTTCATCGTGTGTTCTTGGTCATAAGTGAGGGTATTGTGTGAGTTGAGTAGGTTGTTTCTATGCAAACCTATGTTGAGCGGTCTACTGGTGTTTTATAAAGTCTGCGTTTGTTTTGTGAAAATGTGCAAAGTGCATTGATAGTGTTTTGGTGTAACGGTCATGTGTGTTTTTCCCAAAAAGAGGGTTTGAGTGATCCATTGGTGTTTAAAGTCTAGTGTCATATTCTGAAATTTCTTAATAAAAATTCTCGTGTTTTGTTTAACCAAGAGAATTGTCTTTTAACTATGCAGTTGAGTTATTAATTGATGTATGTGGTGCAATTTGTGTTCTTGATGTGGCTTTGGAGTGTGTGTGGTCATGAAGGAGAACTGAGTTGGTTTTTTGTGTTAGGTCGTGTTGTGTTTCTTTTTAAAGAATATGTTTACAAAAAATTTAATATTTTTTAATAAATTATCATTAACGATGCATAAATTGTTTTAATTGAGTTGGGTAAAGTCTTTTGGTGTGCGTACTTTTTCAAATGGATTGTGTGTGTGTGTGTAAGTGTGGTGTAGGGTTTAGTTAACAAACAATTTGTTTCATTAATATGATTTTGACATGAAATGTGAAATTGGAACATCTAGATCACAAAAGGGGAAGCCGAGGTACTAGGTGGGAAGAATAGATCTAGCGTGCTAGTGATACAGAAGCGGATCTATCCCGGTTTCACTTAGCTGGTTTGAAAATTACAACACCAACTAAACTTTGGATGATGATTGGAGACCACTAGTTTATGTATGTGTTGCCCTACTAGTGGCTCATGCATGAGAATGTATTTTATTGTGATTCCTATACTACTGTTCACCGAGATGCGATTTTCTGGGGTCCCATTCCTTTTTCTTGTACCTATAGGGCCACTCCCACTTTTGGTTCTCCTAGACTAATATACACTCACCATCAGAATATGATGTAGCTTTTGGGTTTTCTTGAAGGTTTGGGTTTTCTTAAAGGCAAGGGAGTTTTGTTTTATTTAAGTTGTTTTTTTAAAAGTGTTTCTTTTATAGAAACTATTTCTTTTATGTTTTTTAAGCATTGGGATAATTTCATTTATTTATCTTGAAAATGTATTTGTCATTTATTGTTTATATATGGATCCTTTTTATTGGGTGACATCTTACTGGCTCTTGGATCACACCCTACATTCACCTTTGGGTGTATGTAGACCTTGTTCTTTGTGTATTCTAGGTTGATGCATCGTTCTTCACAATGGTGGTTTGGGTCATTGATGGTATTCTCATGTAGGTTCATGGTTTTGGTGTGTGGACGTTTCACCTCTCTTATTGCTGATAGGTTTGAGTTAGAGTTTTAGTTTCTTTTGTTTTAATTTATTTTTGGATGTTGGCTCATGTTGTAAACCTTTAAATTTGATTTTAGTTTAAGGGGATGTTTGTTTTTTAGTTCAGAGTTTTATTTTATTTATCTTGTTAGTGGTTTTGTGTTTACTATTTCGGGTAAATCATTCCCATGTGTAATGTTTTGATACCCGGGAACTTGTGTTAGCCTTTGGGGATCGAGAACACCCTTCAATCCTTGCCATGTACCGGGTCGAGTACTAGGTTGGATGGAGACCCGGTCTGGTTCGTGAAAAGAATTTAGGGAAAATAAAATGAAAATAATGTAAAGGGAAAGACCTTATGGTCTTCACTATATAATCCTTGAAAAATTCATGTTATAATAACTAGGTCCCTTGGCTAAGGAAAAATATAGATTAACTATTTATTCCCCCATATGTGTTATTCTATATGATCCATGTGAAATGTGAAAAGATAAAATTATAGGGTGATTCATCCCTCCTGAATGTTGGAATCCTCATTCCAAAATTTATTCATCATGATCCTCATCAAAGTAATTCGACTCATCTCATCCTATAATTATCCAACAATATTGTTTGAGTGATGGTGTTTATATCTTTTATCATCTGTTATACACCCCCATGAGGAAATTATTTCATCTCTAAATTGAATAAATATAGTGTTATTTTGATTGTATTTATTCCTTTACCCTCCCAAGATACATGACCATGATAAAATAATTTCATCTCAAAAATGGATTAACTATAGGATTACATTGATGCTATTTATTCCTACACCCATCCATGATAAACACCCATGATGAAATTATTCCACATCTAAAATGACCAAATCTTGTTTTATAGTGATTGTATTTATACCGATACCCATCCATGAGACACACCTGAGAGGAAATATTTCTAACTCATGTTTTTTGGAAGCATGATTGAATTTTTTACATTCTAATTCAATGCTCTAATGGTTTCAAGTTATCTTGAAATTTATTTTGATGAATTTTAAAATTTTTATGAAGTGATAATCATAGTGAAATAAGATATGATTAATTAATAGCTAATTGATAACAACATCTTATTTTTGCAAAAAATGAATCATCCACATGTTGGAGTCTCTCTTTTTAATGGCTATACATCATAAGGCTCCCTCTATGTAGAAGTTTAGTTCATAAATTTATTGTTGAGTTTCATCAATGTGATGTGGAATTATTTTTAACTCTTTAGCCTCAGCTTCTTGAATAAAGTGAAGATCCTCAACATCAGTAGTAAAATAATTTTTCCTAATTCTTACTTCTTTATGTAGAATGTGGTTCTTAGGTATATTAGGTTTTTTAATTTCTAGTTATTCCTAAAGGTGTTCCACCCAAATAGCTACTTCGTTAGACAAGAATTAATTTTATATTTCTACCTCTATATAATGGTACTCCACTTGGGATTTTGTAGTTCAATGGTTGGAAGATTATGATATTAGTCTTACCCTAAAAATGAGTCTCTATTATCCCTCTTCCCCCTCTAGTATAAAGAGAAAATACTTTAAAGAATTATTAATCATGTGATAATCAAACAATATACACCATATTCTTGATAAAATATGATTTAGGTTATATAATTTCAACTGAAATATTTACAAGGGCTTTGCAATGTCATATTATATACATATTTCCAAATAATTTTTAATGTGGCATGAAATATTTTGATAATATCATAGTTGAGTTCAAAATAACTCTCAAATGGAGAGATATATTCATAGATAAAATCAATCATTGAGGTGATGGTATTAGTTCCTCTTAAATGATCTTGAAATGGATTTGTTGATGTCTTGGTGGCCATAATCAATTTGTAATTTAGAGAAGAATTTTTTTTAAACTTTAGAGGTTTTCACCTAAATTGTTAAGGTAGATACTAAAAATATATTTTTTGGAAAATGGTAAAGCAAATAATATGGATATAAATTTAGTTAATCAACTTTATTCACTATATAATTGACCTATGTGGCTATGTTTCCCCCACATAGGGCCTAATAGGGTGTCCCTCAAATGGAAATTATGATATAAGTCCCAATATACCACTTTTTGTCTCCTTGGGAACTATATCCCCAAGGGAGAAACATAATTAGAAGGAACCTCTTGCTTGGACCTTTTAGAATCAAAACCGTATAGGGATACACATGGAGTTTTATAGAGTCTATCATTGTGTTTTAGAGAGTTTATAATTCTCAATTCCACTAACTCTCTTTCATAAATGAATTTATTTCATAAAAAATTAGTGGGTCGGTATTCGGTTATATTTGATAACACTATGCGGTCATCCATCAATATTGAAGGACTAGGGATGATGGAATAAGAATTTGATTTGATGGATGGTTTGGATCATCCTCAATCTCTAACACATATGTCACTATGGGTTTTCCTTTAAGAATGATGAATGAAATATTCTCTTAGGAATTGAATACTCTAGAATATGAATCCCTTGTAGGATTGTCTACTATATTTTCCTTGATATGAGCGAGGGATTGAAAAATCAGATCCAACGTATCTGGAATTTCACCTTACAACACTCCCACAAAGGTCCCCTATGTAATTATAGATTTAATTTTCTCATTAATAGTTGAAAATATCAAATCTAAATCCCTTATGACGTTATCCTCTAAAATTAGTTCAACTGAGAAAATATTCAGGATAGTCGAGTCTATAATCTATTGATCTTTTCCTTTTATATATTAGTCTGGATATATAACCGATGTTCTGTAATTAATACCAATTAGATCATTCATTTGGAAGATTTACCACCTCAGCAAGACTCTTACCACCATCCAATATGGTAGCCCTTTCCTCATGAATCCATTAGAAGGATATTCATGTTTCACCCATTTTTTACATGTGAGAGTTCCCAAGGTACAAATCTCTTCCTTTTCCTCTTATACCAACTATAGTGACCTATAATTTTTTCCATTAATATTACATCTTAATACAAGAACATTACATGTATTTTAGAAATATACACCATAGTAATGTAATGGTTTAGTGTCATTGAATCTAGATACAAAATGTTCTTTTTTCATAAAATATCTTTAAAAATTCCCACTTATATCATCACTCTCTTCTTAGGCATAGCCCATTTAAAACCTCCCTTTATACACTATGGAAGGGAAATAAAAGAAAGGAAGTGATATAATTCATAGTAAGGGAAACTAATAGATATATTAATGATCATTTAAACATAATAATATCTTAAAGGGTATGATAACATGAGATTAATCTTTGAATATAACACATAATAATTCTTAAGTTATAAACATGAATCATGCCATAAATCTTATAATTTCTTAAGACATGAATAATAAAGGTATCAAAGTACATGATCTATATGAATATAAAATTGGCATAATATCATGTCATAAAATACTATAATAAGCGTGGAATAATCATAATTGTTGAAATATTATTTCAAGGCAACCCAAAAGACACTCATAGCTTGTAAATATTCGTTTAGACACCTATATACCTGCTTTGGGATTGAGATAACCTATGGTGTTCCCTTTTTGGACTATTTATAGCCCTTAATGTAACCTTTTACCTCATAGAACATTAATATTTTCCCAATTAATTGAAGGGATATATAATTCTAATCCATCCTATGAAATAATCATAAATCCATTCATATTTATGCCATAACATCTTAAAAATATTCAATACAACTTATCCCATGGAAGGGAAAACATTTTCATCGATATTTAATGATTATAACCATAACACATCTGGAGAAATATTAAAGATGATATCTTTATATCATATCAAAAGTAAATCCTAGGAATCATCAAAGGATTTTATCATAGATGGAAAATTCCTTTAATATATTGTGAGAATATTTACTAAGAAAAATACCCTTTTCATTTTTAAATCATAGAGTAGGATCTAAAAATATCCCAAATTTTATTGAAAACATTTTTTTGGAAAAAAATTAAAAAAATTTATAGGAGACATAAATTTATTTATTATTCATGCTAATGAGAAATTCTATTCATGTCGTGTATATTAAAACACAGATTCTTTTCACAAATTCAATAACAATAAAAAAGTTCCTCATTCAGAAAATGATAATAATATTACTTTTAAAAATATTGAAAAAAAATAAATCACAGGAAAAAATTACTTTAAAAAATAATAACATAAATATAAAATCATTTTTTAAAACATTTTTATAATACATTGATATGAAAAAATATGACTTTCAACCAAAGAGAGAAATAATGATTTTTTTTCCATTAAAAATGTTTGTTCGGTCTCTTGAGTATATAAAGTGAGGAAAATGAAAGGAAAAAAATAATTCTAATGAAATAATACTATTAGAAGAAAATTAAATGGGTTTTCTAGAAATTATTATCAAATTTTATTAAAATTCAAACATAAACAATCCCGATTAAAATGTGATTGAAACATAAATCTCTTACCACTTTAATTATTTTGGATCATAAACACCATGAAAGATTAAAAAAAAATAAAGCTATAAATTTTATTATCATAAGGATATTCATGGTATAATATTTCAAATGGGTTATATAGATGCCTCATAAAATAATATATGTTCATAACATAACATATGTCCTAATAAAGATAATTTGAGACAATAAACCCTTACCACAAGTCTTGTATTTCTTAATACACATTGAAACCACATTTATAATAAATAAAGATGCATTATAAATGTGTTAAATAACCAAAATCATATATATCGTACCACATATGATTTATTTATATCATATTATCACCGTTTTATTAACAATTCATTATTAAAATTACTTTTTTATGTAATAATTGTTTCATTTTTCATTTATGTTTAAGTTAGAAAGTCCCTGACCATATAGTTTTATCATGGTTCTATCATTGAGAAAATATTTTTTATGATATAAATATAATATATATAATTTATATATATTTTTAGTCTCCCATAAATGGATGATATAGAAAAATGAGTTAAACGGTTCACAAAGACAATAGTCAGTACATACAAATGATCATTTTGTTTTTCACTTTTCAACAGATGTAATGAAAATAAGGTGTATAATAATTCACCATTACAGAATCATTATTGTATTATCTATCTCATATATATTCATTAAAACTATCCTTATTACTATACATGTAAATCTTAAACAAAAAAACTAATAACATCACTTTGTGGACATGGTAGTACACACACATACTGGAGTGATGTCATCATTTTCCAATGGATTGGAAGAAGGTGAATAATGGTTGTAATATCCTCATAATAACAATTATAAGTATTTAATGTATATAATTAATTAATTTATAATGGTTAACATAAAAATAAATAATCTATAATAAGATATAAAATTGGAAAAGTTTGGTTAAGGGTTATATATCTTTGTTGAGAAACCTAATTTTATTACACCTTAATCCTTGAATGGATGGTCTTTATGAATCACCAAAAGCTATAGTATGTTGATAAGGAATATAAAATGATATTATGGAGAGTATAATCAAATCTATAAGGATAAAATATTATGAATAATGAAGAATGATAGGTTCCCTTTTATAAGTGAGGGGATCAGTACTCTTGGAATTACCTAAAGTATTAGATTAATATAAATTAATTTTCATAGAAAAATGGATCCAAATTTATATATTTAGAATATAATTTTAGTATTAGTCTAAATAATATCATAAAAATATACATTTTGTTTATTTTTTCTCCTATATCTCAACATTTTAATACTATTTCTCTCAGAAATGATGGTTGGTGAGAAGGAAATTGTCCAACTAGGGATTGGGGACTCTATCCTTTTTAGCTCGTGAAGGGGATGAAATAGATAAATGATATCCTCTTAAGTTCATCATTTTTTCCTTTTTTAGGGTTGATTTTTGTGGTTTAGGTATGGGTTTTCAATATCCTGCTCCTTGTTCACCATGTTCATTTATTAGAAACTACTAATGGATTCAATGTCTATAAAAATGCATAAATAGACTTTCCAAAGGTAGGTGGTCATTTTGGGTTTCATAAAAAATGAAACATAGGAACTCACTTTGGCTGATATAATGGTTTTTTGGGTACATCACACCCTTTTGGGGTGGAAACTGTTTCCTACTTCAGGACTCTCTTAGAGATTAAATATATGTTCGATAATCTCTTCCAAATCTCAACATGACACATGTTACCCTAAAAAATGATCATTTTTTAATCCTTCCATGTATTAAGGGGGTTCTATTGATGATACCATCTATTTTTATATTAGGTTATTCATCCATTTCCCACTATTTATTATAATTGGGTAGCTTATTATATTTTTGAATCTATAAAACCAGAAAATCTAGAGTTCAGTATCATCCAGGGAGGTGATTAATTTTTCAAGTATGGGATTGATTCTTTATGAGGAATCCTACTTATTCTATACATAATAGGAATCAAAGCCCATGTGGTTCATTCAAGTTGTTCAATTTAACATGTTTTGGAAATTATCTTTATGAGGGTACTTAGGCACCGAGTATACAGATTGAGCCTTAAGAAGGCGTCTTATAGGTCATATTTATAACATGAATCAGAGTCATCATAGATCTATTATGCCTTTGGGACTAAACTTAGTTTTATGACCTTATATGGGTTCCATTAATTCCATTACACTGATTGGGTATTAAACACATATGTTTCCCCAGCTAGGGAGATTCATTATGTGAATGATGTGGTCAATTAATATTTTTGAGCCTACATGAGCCATGATTGGTGTGAGAATCAAGGGATAGAAAGTGATTAATCTCATTTCATACATATTCATGACATATGAATTGGTACAAATATTATGAGGTTTTTGATATTGATCACATTAATTAGGAATAATTCCTACATATCCCACTTAAATTGGGAATTAGAGGCCACTTGGTTCAATTAGGGGTCTTCCAGAATACGTCCACCGGACAAGGTTATTATGTCCTGGGTTGATTTCCTGACATGTTCTGATTATCTTCCAGACATTTCTTGGGGCACCGCCCAAAATTATTGAGGATTCCTTGACATGATTTTTTTTCTATAAGACAAGTCCATAGTCAATCATGTGATCTAGTTGATGAGTTCTAAGGACATCACAAGATTTGACAGACATTTCTGGAGGATGTCGCACAGTATGGCTAACATGTTTGGGGGGATGTTTCATGACCTGGATGACATTTCTGGAGGGTTTTATATAACATTGATAGAATTTACGGATGACATCTCAATACCTTGGAGAAATATCTATATTATTTTGAAAAACATGGTTTCCTTATTTGGAGGATGTCATATGACTTGGATGGAATGTTCATAGTTCTTCTCAAGACACGGGCAACATGTATGAAGGATGTCGCATGACCTAGATGGAATGTATGGATGACTTCTTAGGACTTGGGAGATATTCCAGAAGTGAACAAAATAACCGAGATGTCATGTTTTGAGGACATCTCAAGACCTATGTGATAAGTCTGGAGGATGTCACGTGACCTGGATGACATGTCTAGATGACATTGCAATACATGGAAGAAGTTTCTAGAGGGAATCATATGAATTGGATGGTATGTCTGTAGGGTGTCTCATGACCTTGGAAACATACATTTTTTTCATGATCTACGTAGGTCATCTGAAGAACAAGAAGATTATAATATATATCTTTATATTATTCTTATAGCTTTTCAATATTTTGGTTCTTTATTGCATATGTACCTTAAGGTTTTTCAATCATTATGCTATTTAGGTTTTGAATGACCCAGTCAAAATATGGAAAACATCATCATATTATCCAGATGGCCCACTGAAATTCCTTCAGAAGATATATATAATGATCATGAGAAGCACAAATTCATGTCTTGTGATCCCTTAGGACATTCCCTATATTTTACTGATCGCATGACTTTCTGCTATGAGAAATCTGATCCTACACTCCCATGTAGCAGTCATCATCATCCTTGTGTTTTTAATGGGATTTATTTATTAGCTTCCCTTCTATGGTTATTCACTACCATGCATGAAACATATCTAAACAATATGATATGGAGGTCATGGAGGTGTTTTTTCATCGATCTATTCATGTGATCCTACCATAGGTTGTCGAAGACATCACATGAAGAAGAATGATAGTGAGAATATTCTACCATTTCCATGGTTATTAGACCCTAGTTTTTCAAAGGTAATTGACATAATCATGTTAACATGACAAATGGTCTTTCTACCACTGAGCTAATATGTATGATATCCTCTGTGATATCAAGTTTCATTTGGAAAAGATCTCACATGATCGTAGAAGACTTTTCAGTGGTCCATCAAGAAACTAAGATGGATTTTCAATAGGCCCTTTAGGAGATCAAGATGAAATTTTAGGGGCCTCTCATGAGATTATTCTAGCTTGTTTAGTGGTCTTCATGAGAATGATCTATCTAGACTAAGGAACCTCTCATGATCAATAGTGATCACCTGAGGCACATAACCCCTTTTTCATGAATATCAACACAACCTACCTTCACGAGAGTCTATAGAATTTCCCGTATTCAACATTATTTTATAAGGTTAGGGGATCTCATGATTTAGTGTTACTATTGTCATGGATAGTATCTCAACTTATCTACGATATATTACATGATCAATGCTAGATCTCACAACGGTGTGTGAAAAGTTTCATGAAAAATCCTTCCACTTTCATGTGGATTCAAAAGGAAATCAAATTATTTAATATATTTTCCTATGGTCCTTCACATGATTAAGGTGGTACACCATCATGATATCACATGAAAAGGTGGACATGTCGCCTGGGGGATTCACGATGTCTTGTGAATCGCATAAGCACATCGTATAAAGGTCAACACACTCTCCATCACATGAACCTTTCTCCTTTTCTTGTATTTATATTATAAAGTGTTTTTGGGGATTTTCAGAAATCAATTGATTTATAAATTTCATTAATGGAGGAACTTGTCTGGAAGCCATTGCATGATCATCCGTTCTTGTCAGGACTCCTTTACAAGAATAGGAGGGCTTGTAAAAGGTGATTCATGTGATTATAAAAAGATCATATGTAGTTAATGAACCATTCACATGAAATTACAAAGGTTATGCAATAATGTTTCCATCTAAATGTTACATGATCCACATGATTCGACTGCCTTCCCTTGCTTTTTTCATAGAGAAAATAATACCCATGATTCAATAATTTCTTCAGTTATAGATTTTTTTTAATGCTCCTTTGATCATCATAACGCCCCCTCCTCAGGAGTTACACTCTAAGGGACAAATAAATAGGTCTAAGTGGAGAAATATCTCTTTTACGTTCTTGGGGATTTCATTGATCAATTCCATAGAAAACATTTTGTCTCCCAGGTTACCTTTGATATTATATGGATTATCCTATAAATAAGAAGGTTAAGGGAGTATCATTTTATAGTATAATTTGAATTCAAGATATCTTGTGATTTCTTTTTTCATGTGACTCCTTCACAAGACCCCATCACAAGATACATTTTACTTGAAATATATACAAGAAACAATTGAAATACTACTTCAAGGGACTATTTTGTGAGAACTATATATTGATATTGGATTACAATATCTAATAGCGCACTATTCTATTCCTCATTACCTGTTTAGAAGAACAAAAAATTAACTCTCACTTATTTTACTAAATATTTCCCAATTCCTCAGATATATGGATTTCTTATAAGATTAGCATGATCTGTTAGTCTGATCACTTGATCACTTGAATATTATGAAGTTTTGATACCATATCATGATCACGTGATCATGAGAATCATAACATATTTTGTTATTGCAGGATAATCTATGGCTTATACAATTCATGGGATCTATATCAGGCCATGTCATCTTGAATCATTTTTTGGTTCATGTGATTCATCTATTGTTGTCAGATCATACACCTCTTTTGGAATGATTTCTTTCTCATGTGTTCTTTTTTTACAAATGGATTCCTATTCCTTTAATCCTTCAAAGAAATAGACCACAACATTGGTGGATCATATAAACACCATTATAGTAAGTTTAGATTCTTGATATCACTGTGTCATTAATTCATAACATACGTGTCTAATAGACTTGATGGGAATAATCCTTAGGGAATACCCACTCTCATACATCTTACCTCTCTACGGGTTTTTTCTTTCCAATGATTCTCATATCCTTCATCCACATTCATTAATTATGACTCCTGGGATTATGGAGTCAAAAAATATCTTTTTGGAAAACCCCCCATATTTGTTATTTTATTGCTAAGGATAATTGACCAGATGGTTATATAATGAAATTAATTACCAGAGGCTTTGTAGAGAACCATCCTGAACCTGATTTGGAAATACACATGTACCTATTTAAAATGATTAATTGTTCATAAAAATAAGTTCGTTTGGTTTCATAAATGGGTGCTTTGGTCGGGGGGATTTAGAATGGATTGGGGTAGACCCTTTAGGTGCAATATATCACCTATAAATTTGATGAATTTCTAAAATTTATTGTGATTTTTGAGGTTGTATGCATCTCCCAATCCTTTTACTACTACAATAAGAGATTTATGGAGACTTAGTTAGCCAATAGAGTCTAGATAAAAATATATTCCAACAGATTCAAGGTAAATTGGGCATCAGTCTCTAGGATATTGAGTAGATTTATGGTGCAACCATTTTAGGAGATATGTATGATTATTTTTCCCCAATATTCCATTTGGGATGACCTTGAGAGGACCCATACCCTTTCCAAGGAGTTTATCAAATTGGATGAAAAAGCCTTTTTGAAGACCCCACTTCCCGGGGAAGATATCCCATTTAAGCATTGCATAAGAAAATTTATTAATAAATTATATTCTGAGAAAAAATCCAAGATATCAATGACCAAACCCACAATGTAATCCCATATTTTTAAGGGAACCTATTGGACCATATTTGATGAAGGTTCATACAACCACTATGGGTGGGTGGTTATTCCTAAAATCAATCAGTCTATTTAGTTATCCAACTTTCTTCCCATGTACCTAATTAGGTATGTGATCCCGATGAAGGAAAATGGTTCATTCAGGTTCTACACCATTATAATGGAGGCCTATTTGATATTATAGAAGCACATTCGGTTATCCATTCCTATATTTTACAAAAAATATCACCTCATATACTACATTTACAATGAAATATCCCCACATATAATTTATGTCACTTTAAATATATTATGTTTTTGGATGGGTGCTCATCTAGGTGGATAAAAGTACATTAACATCAATATTATCCATGAAATTTATTTCAAACTCTTTTTGCAATGCATCAGTGGATGAGGCCCATCATGATGAAGGAATCAGAAAAAAGGTGTTCCTGATCCATCAGTTTGTTTCCCCTTTAATCCCTATAAGGAAATTCCCATCAGTAGTATTATTGAAAAATGTGGGGGTAACCTTGAGGATTGGGACAACAAGATGTTAATTCATAAACGCGCCCTTTATGACTGCACTGATGGGAGCCTTTTTTAACAATGGTATTCATCTTATCATTTTATCCATAATTTTAATTTTATTTAAAAGAATTTTCCTCCTCCTCTTTACATTCAATATGAGAATCATCTGACTGTGGCATACCATAATCTACTAATTTTTACTAGGGAGGAGATTTAAGTCAAGGTAGGCTTCCCTTACCATTATGCCAAGATTGGTTTGTCCTAAAATTATATGAATATTTTTTTCCAATCATATCAAAATGGGAAATTATCCACAGTAGCATACGTACATACAAAATTTCCACTGGTTTTGAAATTCAATCAAAGGCCTGGAAAGAATCATTCATTAATAAGATCAATAAACCTAGAAATACCTCATAATTAAGTGTTTTTTTACCATAAACCTTGTTTCCAATAGAGTCATTAACTAGAATAACCATGGTAAGTGTGGTTCCTATGAGTGAAGTTGCGCCTTAACCATTATTTACTATTACATTTAAGTGATGGATAACAAAGGGAAAATGAACTCAGAGGCTAATATTTGGGTGATATTTTATTATCCATAGTTATATTTAGAGAGTTGTAATCATATTACTTATCCTATAAGCAATACATTTAAATATCATCCCACTGAGGTAAAGCCTTTCCTTTGAGACCTTGATGTAATTATTAAAAGAAAAATGGATTAGAACCACTGTTATGCCGTGGTGTAGTGAATGGTGGTTTAAGGAACATTGGTGGTTTCCATAGATGAGTAGGGAAATCCCATTTTTGAAGTATTGGTAAGGATAATATTACTATTGTATACAAATGGAATTGTTATATTGAAACTTTACTCACATATTTTGTGTTTACGTTGACATGGAAGGAAGTTGCAGAAGACTGTCCACTCTCTACATACCTAGTATATTCTCTCAAGGGTAGAACTTCTTGATATGGCTTTAGTGGTGACTAGGGGATTTGTGAAAAGGATTTCCTAGGTCAACTAGCACTTATGAGGTTGGAAATTTCAATCCCTGTGCTATCATACTCTAAACATCAATTAGTTACACCAACAATTCCTTTGACAATAGAACCTTTTGAGAAACCTTCCATAAAGAGATAAGGTAAAAGGAAGAACTCTGAGCCACCAAAGAGCTCCACCCAGAATACTGAAGTATGCATTTAAATTTACACTTTCCCTATTTAGACCATTCTGGTATTCCATTCTCATTTTTTAACAATACATAGGTCCCAATAGATCCCTCCTAGAGGAATGATCATATGTTCTTGATAATGCCAATGAGTGTTCAATTACTTCAAAAGAGTCATCACTAAAAGGTCTGTCCCATTAAGAAGTAGATGTGTTTAAAGTTTCATATCATTAATACATATAACTTCCTACTGATATTCCATTAGTCATTCCATTCGATCCATATTGGGTGAATGTGATCCTAGATGAGATTGATGTTTCTACCTACTCTTCCATTGATTTAGCTTTGATGGAGGAATGTTTTGGATATGGTGAGAAATTCATTATAAACTGGACACATGGTTTAATTTATTTCATGTAATCTAGAATTTATTTGTCTTATTTACCTCTCAAAGGGGTCATGCAATGTATGACTTCATAAAAAAAAACAGCCATTCCACCAGGCTACTTATTGAAAGAGGGTGTTACCTCTTCAAAAGGGGATGGGGTTAGGGAAACACAAACTGCTAGTGACACCACTTTCAAAGGTATATTTCCATCATAAGTCATATCTTTTAGTTACCTAGTGATATCATACCTTCTTTTATCCAACTAATAAACCTTTCTATCTCATGTTTTAGTTCCTTCTTCTTAGATCTCAGATGTTCTGGTCCCTTCTTTCTTGAGAATTCCTCTGATCTAGTCAACCAAAATAGAGGATAACTCCCAACCTAATTCATCAAATAACACATGTACAACACCCTTGCTCAATGAATTGGTCCGATAATATGTTTTTGTTCCCCGACTAGGATGGATTCAAGGATTAGATTCTACGAAACATTATCATCTGATTTAGTGGAAGGTGTGGAGAGTGATTTGGACATTAATTTTGGTGTCCCCTTTAGTAGGATGAAGGGCCTTATAGGCCACATTTAGTTAATGTTCACAATCGTTGGATATGATGGATTTTATTACACCACTCCTCACACCTAGTTTATGGATGTGATCTCTCTTCAAGAACAAATGAGGGAACTTATATTAATGGTAGTAGATGATAAGGATTCATCTTTAATAAGAGAATGTCAGGAAAAGTCCTTGAACAAAGCATCCTAGGTCATAGTAGAGGTGGTATCTCACTGAGACATGGTATGTATTAGGAAGGTTGAAGTCGACCCTTTATAATATGAAATTATCCATATTAAATGATATATATTATGGTTTCATTTGGCACGCCACATATCATAGAAATCTATATGGGATAAACAAGGGATCATTATCCTAGCAGAGAAAGCTATATATGATGTTGTTTCTAGGATAAAGGAATTGAAATAGATCAAGGAGGAATAAGTTGAATCTATAGATAAATTAAATTAATCTATCACCTCCTCAAGGAATAAATCTACAGATATCAAGGAATCCTCCAATCACATGTGTGAATGACTTTCATCATTCATGATTCCTCCTTTATTTTTGAATCCATTTGAGAGATTATGATATGTGTATATTCCCTCTTCTTGTTCACTTTATCAATGAATTAATCTCATGAACATTAAATATCATTATTTGTATTTATTGCATTCATTATGTGCATGAAATTCCATTAATATGATGTTTTATGAATCATCATGATACCAATCCATTGTATAACACCAAATATACCAAAATGCCAGTATTTATATGTTTGGATAAACATATATTTTTCTTGAGAAATTCTCAGGAATTATCACCAACATGAGACTCCTCATTGAGGTACATAATCTAGGTGGTTTGATATCACCCAATTAACAAATACAATTTGGGTAAAATATATTTTTTGTGTGGGAGAATTCTCCTTTTTTTTGTGGAAGTCAGTGGGCTTAGGGAGTGTAGATTTATTTTTTCTAGGGACAAGTACTAATACCTTTAAGCTTTGTATATTTTGTCATTTATATTTCCACAAATTTAGACTAATATTCATATAGTAGAATGATTATATTTCATGGAAGTATCCTTTTATTAGGCCTCTCACTTATGGGGTTTTACCTAATAAGTTTTACACATTTTCCATTTTACGAGTTCTCAATATTTTATGGATCATGCAAAGTGCAAGGCCAGTGAGCAAGGACTCGATTTTTTCCTAGGATTATCTTTTTTGGTTTTCATCATGGAAATAATTTTTTCTCTTTTAGTTGGCTATTTCAAGTTCATTCAAACTAGACCATAATTGTGATGTAGTTTATGGTCTTCTAGCTTAGACCTTATGAATATGGTACTATACCATTTGTGAAGTAATGTTCTTATTACATTTTAATGTTGTGTGTTAAGGACATCTATATTGATGTTTAACATAATTTGGTAAGGAAATATTCTGTATAGTTTAATGTTGTTCAGTAATGATCTAAAATGTTTTATAGTTTGGAGTCTTTCTACTTAGATATTGTTAAATATGAAGAATAAATTCTTGGGGTGACCAAAAACACCCTAATTTGTTGAGTTTTTCCTAGGTGTTTATAGGGATAATGATGATTGTATTTCCCTTCCTATAAGTAGGTTATTCTATTATTTAGTTGTTTAAAAACCTTATGCATCACTATCATGGGAAAACTAAGCTGTCATTTATCTTTTCCAAGGGTTTTGAATGATTTTAGAAATAGTGTTGGTGCATGGAGAAATATTTGGAAAGCTAAGTCCACATAGACAGTTGGAGTATGGGTAGTGTAATTCATAACCCATAAGTTTGAATTTATGAATATGGTGTGGGGAAAATGTATCAAGGATTTTCCAAAATATCATAAGGTGTTTAGTTCTACCACTATTTTATCAAGGATCACAAGGACCAAAGTTCGTTACATGCATGCAAGATATTCCTCTAGTTGTTAGGTCAAAATCCTTTATGCACAAGGCCATATGGATTACATGCATGCTCAACTAAAGGGGATCCCCACACTTTTTTGAGGGACATAAAAGATTTTTGAAGACTCAATTTTTTGTATGATGAAGTGGGGTATGGAGAAAAGAACTATCTAGAAAGCATTCTGTAACCCTAGGGTAGTTGAGCATTAGGTTGAGAGGTTCATAACCTAGACCATGTGGTCTTTATTATCATTTTTTGGGCTATAAAAACATTTGGGAATAGAGTTTCACATTCATACATTGAGAAAGGGTACAATACATGACAATGGAACATCAATTATTTCAGATCTAATTGAATAATTTGGTCATGGAGATTATAAATCATGCACCTAGAATATCTGAGTTAACTAAAGGTGGGATTCAGTGGGTTCAGGTCCACCTACAAGGATGGTATAACGACCCATACTTTACATACATTGTTAATACTTCAAAATTGAAGCACACTTATTACAACATATGACTAAACCACAAAGGACCGTATAGGTATAGTGTCTTTAGAAACTGGGAAACATAAACAACTGGTTCATAAATCTTCTACAGTGTATCCTATTTATTTCATCATATCTAGGGTCCCTTTTATCATATTATACTTAATATCCATCTTCCTTACCTGGGGAAAAGAAAACATAAAAGGGTGAGCTCAAATGCTCAGCAAGGGAAAATAAAGGAAATAAAAATCATATCATATCTTTTTGAAAATCATAACCTGCCAAAGAGATCATAATATCTTAACATGGAATAAATCATAGAAGTGAAAATGAGATCCCCATAATCATAACATGAAACTTGAAACTTTGTGGCATGCACACATAATCATGGAACATCATTTCTTGTTAGTCATGACTCATTGCCAAGACTATCTTAGTGGAAAGAGTCCCTTTCTGAACCGAGTCACCCTCGTTCCAGTCCTGTTTCACTGAACCGGTATAACCTACCGTTCCAGCCATGTCTATCTCATGAGATATAAAATCTTTACCCAATTCATTGGAGGTAGATATAGGTCCCACCCATCTTATAATGAATCCTTTCTTATGTGTGCCACATAATCATAAATCATACATCATCGCATAACACATGTAACAAAAATGGGATTCTTGAAACATCATGACATCATAAAAAAAATCATATAAGGTAAATGACTTCATAAAAATAATTCCCTCCCAACATAATCAAATCAATGTAATAATAGGGATAAAAACAGAACCCTATATTATCTTAGATGGAAAATAATTTTGATTAAACATTTGAACTCCATTCTTGAGGAAAATATCCTTTCTACTTCAAAAACACTTTTCTTTTCTTAACATGTCATAAAATTATAAACTAAAAGAAGTTGATTAAAAATAAACTTGAAAACTTATAAAGGAAGATTCTTGGAAATAATGTTTTAAAAATCCATTCTTGCCGTATAAGTAAAAAAACATTCTTCGTACTTTTGTCGGAAAAGTCAAAAAGTACCTCGTACGAAAAACGACAAAAGATTACTTTCATATCCTTTACTAAAAACTCACCGAAGGGTAAAATTGGATTTAAACAATTGCAGGTGGATGGAAATAATATTACATATTGAGGAAACATGGATGTGGATGATAAAATACACCCCAGTAAATGCCAAAGTATAAACAATCTCGGATAAAAATGAGATTGTGATATTTCCCGTACCTTAGGTCCGATTTGCTTTGTACGTGACCGAAGCTCCTGTATAATGGTTTAAATAATTTTATTGACTTATTCCAGAATCATACATATTGATATGATATCATATATGGTCATATTCTTAGCTTCTTGTTAGTAATATTTCATTGTTACTTGTTACTCTGGTCCTTATTGCCTTTTGTTCTTATGCGTGTTTTGCCGAATAAATTCTTATTCTTCTTTTAAGGTTATAGATACCTTATATCCAGAATGGTATTAGTGTAACATATAACATATTTATTCATTAAATTCATTTATATAATTACTATGTAATGATGATCATGTAGAACGAGTCGCATCACATCGTGGAGACGGTATTCCGTACGTATGCATGAGTGATGATATCGTTCCTATGATCGTGGAACTGTATTGGAGTATATATATATTATTTCAGTATCAATATTACTTTATAATAATCATAAATAGTTACTCATTACACCATTATACCCATCCTTGTAAGGTGATGGTGGAAAATAGATTACACCACGGCGTGGAGACGGTATTCCGTACGTACGCACGCGCGGTGGTTTCATTTTTCCGTAGGATGGATAGAAGGTGAATTAGGGTTGTTTCATATTTATAATAACATATCAGTATGTAAGTAATACTGATATTATTACTTTATCATGAAACAACTAAAGAAGAAGAAGTTGAAGAAGAAAGAATTTGAAAAGATCGGTAATGGATATTACCTCTTCTTTGGAACGCCTCTTTGAATCCACCACTTAGGGAACTAAGATTGGTCTTTGAAGAAGACCAGGACCTCTAGGATTATTCTAGGGAAGTGGATAGGAGAAAATGGCAGGGTTTGGACGAGCTTGAGTGCTCAAATTGGTGTGAGGAGGAGGGGGAGGAGGTGCCCTTTTATAAGGGAGGAGAGGGGCACCTTAGGAATATCTCAAAATATTATTTTATATTAAAGTCAAAATAGGTTTATAATGGTTCCAAAGGGTCTTATTTCGAAGCTAAAGTGGGGATGGGTCGAAATCCTATCAAACAATAGGATTTAGACAAGTTTAGGGTATTATTTTAACCTTATCAATTAGATTTAACTCTAAGTTAAATAATTTAACTTTTACCGTGTCTTTTTGTTTTCTTTCACTATATGGTTAATACACTTACTATAACATGCCAAACGAACCCCAAATTGTTTATTATTAATATATATATCCTTATCTAAGTCATTTGGCCGAACCTTAGATTTTTAGGAATAAAATAACAATTAGTAATATAATATTTGATTTAAAAACTATTTTGTGTCAATTTTGACAGTATTTGATATATGATTTTTGTGAAAGTCATAACAGAATTATATGTTCGAACCAAGTTGATTAAATCAACACTAATATATCATAGTAACCTAGAAAATTAGTGGAATTCATAAAAAGTCTCAAATTACATTTATTTTGGTGTTTATAACATCAATTATGTCAATATTTCATTAATAAGATAATTACTGCATCATCATTGTGCCATAAATAAATTAAATTATTTAATGTCTAAAAATTACAAATAAAATACCATTATGTAGGAAATCGTTTTAGATTTCTAATGAATATTTATAGTCGAATTTATCTTATGTATAACCCCATATTAAAAATGATTTACTTATTAAACTTTGATTTTAACTATTTTAACCCTTCTTTTAATAAATTAATAATAAATGTCCTAATCTAACCCAAGTGGGCCTAAATGGTCATATTTTATTCCTAAGTTTGTTTTTGGTCGAATTAAACTTATCCAATAGAATTAGGACATGTGTTAGGGTAATAGTAATATCCTATTTACCCCTATTTACTATTAACCGCGGTAAGAAAAGTAAAAAGTTACTATTCACCAAAAAATTATTTTTATCTCATTGAACCAAATTTTACTTACTGATATCAACCGTGTCTGTCGGATTTTCGAAATTCCATTCACAGAAGCGGTAAAATTATGTTTTATGCAAAATTCAGTTTTTAACCTACCACTTAGTGGTTTCACTATTCATCAAAAATTGAAAGTTTTCAGAAAAATACCAAAATTTCACCCTAGGCTAATTTTGGTATTCCGAATCCAAAAATGAAGTCCATTTTGAAAAATAAAATTTATAAAATTTCAAAAAGTGGTTATTACTATTCATAATGGCTAGTTTTAATAATATTTTAATAGCATATCGTTGTTTAGTGAAACTCGGTATTGCGTACGACGCAAGCTATCGAGGAAGGTCGTGATTGCGTGTAAAGTAAGCCAAGAAAGTGTGTAGTGAAAGATTCCTTTGATGATATATAAAAACAAAATATTACTCATAAAAATCTCGGGTGTTACATTCTACCCCCCTTAAAAAGAATTTCGCCCTCAAAATTCGTCACTTTGTAACAAACAGATGAGGATACCTCTCCCTCATCATATCCTCAAGCTCCCAAGTAGCTTCTTCTAATTGGTGGTTCCTCCATAAAACTTTCACCAAGCGAGTGGTCTTGTTTCGTAGGACTTTTTCGCTACGATCCAGAATCTCTATCGGCTGTTCTTCATAAGAAAGATCTTGCTCCAGCGGTACAACTTCTGAGCTGAGTACATGTGAAGGATCTGGTATGTACTTTCTCAGGAGAGATACATGGAACACATTGTGAACTTGAGAGAGATTCGGTGGAAGCGCCAATCGGTAAGCTACCTTCCCAACACGATCCAGTATTTCGAAAGGACCGATATATCTAGGGCTCAACTTCCCCTTCTTTCCGAATCTCATAACCCTCTTCCAGGGAGATATTCGTAAGAACACTTTATCACCCACTTCAAACTCTAGGTCTTTTCTTCGGTTGTCGGAATAACTTTTCTGTCGACTCTGAGCTGCTCTTATGTGTTGTTGAATAGATATGACCTTTTCTTCCATTTCATCAACGAGATCAGGTCTTAATAGCTTTCTTTCCCCAACTTCATCCCAGCAAGTTGGAGTCCTGCATTTCTTTCCATAGAGAGCTTCATAAGGAGCCATCTGAATACTGGAGTGAAAGATATTATTATAAGAAAATTCCACCAAAGGTAGGTGTTGATCCCAACCTCCTTTGAAATCCATAGAGCAAGCTCTCAACATATCTTCTAGGGTTTGAATTGTTCTCTCAGACTGACCGTCTGTCTGGGGATGATAGACAGTGCTGAAACTCAACTCTGTATCCAGAGTATGCTGAAGACTTCGCCAGAACTTCGAGGTAAATCTCGGATCCCGATCAGATATAATAGAAAGTGGTACTCCATGCAATCTTAACACTTCCTTTACATATATCCTGGCAAGCTGATCTAGAGAGAAATCCTCTCTAATAGCAATGAAGTGTGCAGAATTTGTAAGACGATCAACTATGACCCAAATAGCATTATTGCCTTTGGATGTTTTAGGAAGTCCTGTGACAAAGTCCATAGTGATGTTTTCCCATTTCCATTCGGGTATGGGTAATGGTTGTAACATCCCCTTAGACTTCTGTCTCTCAGCTTTAACTTGTTGACAAACCAAGCATCGAGAGACATATTTAGCAACATCTCTTTTCATGCCATCCCACCAGAAGTACTCTTTCAGGTCCCTATACATCTTCGTGCTTCCAGGATGAATAGAGAATGATGAACTATGAGCCTCATCCAGCAGCTCCTTCTTTAATTCGGGGATGGGAGGAACACAAACCCGATTCCTAAACTTTATTATCCCATCACAATCAAGGTTGAATTCAGGAACATTTCTCACCTTATTTTGTAACTCGACATCTTCTTTCTGTGCCTCTTTAATCTTCACATGTATAGATGGTTGAACATTCATTTGAGAAAGATAAGATTTTTCCCCTTCCATTATAATTCCAAGATCCATCCTTTGTAAATCCATAAATATTGGATCTTTTGTGATCCTCATCATGGATAAACTAGCATGCTCTTGTCGACTTAATGCATCTGCCACCTTGTTTGCTTTCCCAGGGTGGTAATGGATTGAGTAGTCGTAATCCTTAATCAGCTCCAACCATCTTCTTTGACGCATATTCAACTCCTTTTGTGTGAAAATATACTTTAAACTTTTATGATCAGTATAAATATCACACCTTTCACCATAAAGGTAATGCCTCCAAATCTTTAATGCAAAGATTACCGCAGCCAACTCCAAATCATGTGTTGGGTAATTTTGCTCATGGATTTTCAACTGTCGTGAGGCATAAGCTATCATCATATCATTTTGCATAAGAACACACCCCAATCCCTTCTTGGATGAATCACTGTAGATCACAAACCTTTCTCCACTACAAGGCAGTGTGAGCACAGGTGCACTGGATAACCTTCTTTTCAACTCCTTGAAATTCTCTTCACATTCCTCTGTCCAGACTAACTTAACTCCTTTCCGAGTCAACTTGGTGAGTGGATTAGATAATTGTGAAAAATCTTTTACAAAACGTCGATAATATCCATCCAAACCAAGAAAACTTCGGATCTCAGTTACTGTTGTTGGTCTTGACCATCTTTCGATAACCTCTGTTTTTGCTGGATCCACAGATATCCCCTCTTTTGAGATTATGTGACCCAAAAATGCAACTTTTTGAAGCCAAAATTCACACTTGGTAAATTTGGCATAAAGCTTCTCCTTTCTCAGAGTCTTCAATATAATTCTCAAGTGATATTCATGTTCTTCCTTGCTCTTTGAATAGACAATAATATCGTCTATAAAGACTACCACAAATTGATCAAGATAGTCTCTAAATACTCTATTCATTAGATCCATGAAGATAGAAGGGGCATTAGTAAGACCAAATGGCATCACTATAAATTCATAGTGTCCATACCTTGTACGGAAAGCCGTCTTTGGTATATCCTCCCTTTTGACCCTTAATTGATGATACCCTAAACGAAGATCAATCTTGGAAAAGTATTGAGCTCCGCGTAGTTGGTCAAATAAGTCATCAATGCGTGGGAGAGGATATTTTTTCTTGATAGTGATCTTGTTAAGTTCTCGATAATCAATGCAGAGTCTCATTGATCCATCTTTCTTCTTAACAAATAGAACAGGTGCTCCCCAAGGTGACGCACTAGGGAGTATGAATCCCTTATCAAGATTCTCTTGGAGTTTCTTCTTCAATTCCTGCAACTCAATTGGGTCCATTCTATAAGGTGTCTTTGAAATTGGAAAAGCACCCGGTACGAGTTCTATTGAAAACTCAACTTCACGATTTGGTGGAAGACCCGGTAATTCCTCCGGAAAGACATCATCAAACTCCCGTACAATGGGAATATTATTAATCGTGAGTTTCTCACCAACCATTTGAGATAAATAACCTTCATTTAGTGGAATCAATACCCATAAGATGGAAGAAATTTCCATTGGAAGGTTATGTTCATCCTTGCATTGATAGACGATCGTAGATTGATCTGGAATATGAAATGTGACTTCCCTTCTTTGGCAATTGATATGAGCTCCATGTAGAGAAAGACAATCCATGCCAAGAATCACATCAAATTCCACTAAAGGAAGGATCACAAGATTTGCAGGAAGCACTTTCCCACAAACTTCAATCGGAGAAGAATTATAAACTTTTGATGCGACTGTTGTGCCATTAGGTGTTGTCACAGCTAACTCAACATCTAATTGTTGAGGTAATAAGGTGATACCCTTAGAAAATTTTTCAGAAATAAAAGAGTGGGTGGATCCAGAATCAAATAAAACATTTTCTACTTTAGAGTGGATGGTAAGTGTACCTTTCACCACTTCGTTATCGTACTCCACATCGCTAATAGAAATTGCATGTGACTTTCCTTTTTCTTTAGCCTTAAGATTTTGTTGACGTCGACCATCATCATCAACCCTTGGATTTGGTCATTTATTGGAATAATTCCCTATCTCCTTGCACTTGAAACATTGAAGTGTAGTAGGTTCATTCTGTGTATCCCTTCCTTTGTTTGCATCATTAGACATCTTCTTCCCATTATCACGGCATTCAAATGCCCTATGACCTTCCTTTCCACATTTAAAACATTTACTTGTCCCTTTAAGACAACTCCTTCCATGTTTCTTTCCACAATTTGAGCATAAGGGAAAGCTCATATTCTTTTCAGTGTGATCTTTAGATTTTCCTTTGAATTCCATCTTCCTCTTCTTATCAAACCCATGTGACTGATGGGTTACTCCAATCTCCATCTCGACTTTGAGAGCACATCGAACGATTTCCTCATAGCTATTGAAGTCCCTTATGGCTAACGCCCTTCGAAGACTTGGTTTTAAGCCACTAAAGAATCGATCAATCTTACTCTCAGGTTGGATAATAATTCCAGAAGCGTACCTTGCAAGTCTTGTAAAATTTGCTTCATAGGTACCAACAGATTCATCATCCATTTGCTTCAGTTCAAGAAACTCTTTCTCCATCTTTGTTCGGAGAATACGAGGGAAGTACTTATTGAAAAATAAGATCTTGAACTCGTCCCATTCCATAGACTCAATTTCATCCCTTTTCCTCGTATTCTTAATAAGATTCCACCATTGATCAACATCTCCTTCCAAATGATACACTGCTAGGATGACTTTATCATGTTCAGAACATTGAAGAACTGAAAATATCTTTTCAGTAGTACTAATACATTGTTCAGCAACTAATGGATCAATAGACCCGCTGAAAGAAGGTGGACGCTGCCTCATGAAGGATTCAACAGAATGTTGCTCCTTCCTTTGCTCGTTTGGAAGTCCTGCATGATTCATAGCTTGAGACAGTTGTGTGAGCATGGCTACAAGATTTTGCATTCCAGCTCCCATATCATTTGGTTACTCAGGGGGAAAATCATTGCATTGCCCATCGCATTCCGCATTAACACGGTTCCTTCAGGTTCCATCCATTGACTAAAACCAAGAAGAATAGTGTGAGAAACACTAATTATAATAGGAAAACCACATAATTCAAGAATAAAATTTTCATGCTTATGGTCTTATCCTAGGTTATTCATGGCCATTTCTAAAACACTAAGATTGTGTTCTATGCTTAGACTTATTCTTAGGGTTATTACTAAGGCTTTCACATCCTAGTTTCCAAAGGTTGACTATAACTTTCCTCTGATACCAGCTATAACGACCCATACTTTACATACATTGTTAATACTTCAAAATTGAAGCACACTTATTACAACATATGACTAAACCACAAAGGACCGTATAGGTATAGTGTCTTTAGATACTGGGAATCATAAACAACTGGTTCATAAATATTCCACAGTGTCTCCCAGTTATTTCATCATATCTAGGGTCCCTTTTAGCATATTATACTTAATATCCATCTTCCTGACCTGGGGAAAAGAAAACATAAAAGGGTGAGCTCAAATGCTCAGCAAGGGAAAATAAAGGAAATAAAAATCATATCATATCTTTTTGAAAATCATAACCTGCAAAAGAGATCATAATATCTTAACATGGAATAAATCATAGAAGTGAAAATGAGATCCCCATAATCATAACATGAAACTTGAAACTTTGTGGCATGCACACATAATCATGGAACATCATTTCTTATTAGTCATGACTCATTGCCAAGACTATCTTAGTGGACAAAGTCCCTTTCTGAACCGAGTCACCCTCGTTCCAGTCCTGTTTCACTGAACCGGTATAACCTACCGTTCCAGCCATGTCTATCTCATGAGATATAAAATCGTTACCCAATGCATTGGAGGGAGATATAGGTCCCACCCATCTTATAATTAATCCTTTCTTATGTGTGCCACATAATCATAAATCATACATCATCGCATAACACATGTAACAAAAATGGGATTCTTGAAACATCATGACATCATAAAACAAATCATATAAGGTAAATAAATTCATAAAAATAATTCCCTCACAAAATAATCAAATCAATGTAATAATAGGGATAAAAATAGATCCCTATATTATCTTAGATGGAAAATAATTTTGATAAAACATTTGAACTCCATTCTTGAGGAAAATATCCTTTCTACTTCAAAAACACTTTTCTTTTCTTAACATGTCATACAATTATAAACTAAAAAAAGTTGATTAAAAATAAACTTGAAAACTTATAAAGGAAGATTCTTGGAAATAATGTTTTAAAAATCCATTCTTGCCGTATAAGTAAAAAAACATTCTTCGTACTTTTGTCGGAAAAGTCAAAAAGTACCTCGTACGAAAAACGACAAAAGATTACTTTCATATCCTTTACTAAAAACTCACCGAAGGGTAAAATTGGATTTAAACAATTGTAGGTGTATGGAAATAATATTACATATTGAGGAAACATGGATGTGGAAGATAAAATACACCCCAGTAAATTCCAAAGTATAAACAATCTCGGATAAAAATGAGATTGTGATATTTTCCTTACCTTAGGTCCGATTTGCTTTGTACGTGACCAAAGCTCCTGTATAATGGTTTAAATAATGATATTGACTTATTCCAGAATCATAAATATTGATATTATATCATATATGGTCATATTATTTGCTTCTTGTTAGTAATATTTCATTGTTACTTGTTACTCTGGTCCTTATTTCCTTTTGTTCTTATGCGTGTTTTGCCGAATAAATTCTTATTCTTCTTTTAAGGTTATAGATACCTTATATCCAGAATGGAATTAGTGTAACATATATCATATTTATTCCTTAAATTCATTTATATAATTACTATGTAATGATGATCATGTAGAACGAGTCGCATCACATCATGGAGACGGTATTCCGTACGTACGCACGAGTGATGATATCGTTCCTATGATCGTGGAACTGTATTGGAGTATATATATATTATTTCAGTATCAATATTACTTTATAATAATCATAAATAGTTACTCATTACACCATTATACCCATCCTTGTAAGGTGATGGTGGAAAATAGATTACACCACGGCGTGGAGACGGTATTCCGTACGTACGCACGCGCGGTGATTTCATTTTTCCGTAGGATGGATAGAAGGTGAATTAGGGTTGTTTCATATTTATAATAACATATCACTATGTAAGTAATACTGATGTTATTACTTTATCATGAAACAACTAAAGAAGAAGAAGTTGAAGAAGAAAGAATTTGAAAAGATCGGTATTGGATATTACCTCTTCTTTGGAACGCCTCTTTGAATCCTCCACTTAGGGAACTAATATTGGTCTTTGAAGAAGACCAGGACCTCTAGGATTATTCTAGGGAAGTGGAGAGGAGAAAATGGCAGGGGTTGGCCGAGCTTGAGTGCTCAAATTGGTGTGAGGAGGAGGGGGAGGAGGTGCCCTTTTATAAGGGAGGAGAGGGGCACCTTAGGAATATCTAAAAATATTATTTTATATTAAAGTCAAAATCGGTTTATAATGGCTCCAAAGGGTCTTATTTCGAAGATAAAGTGAATATGGGTCGAAATCCTATCGACCAATAGGATTTAGAAAAGTTTAGGGTATTATTTTAACCTTATCAATTAGATTTAACTCTAAGTTAAATAATTTAACTTTTACCGTGTCTTTTTGTTTTCTTTCACTATATGGTTAATACACTTACTATAACATGCCAAACTAGCCCCAAATTGTTTATTATTAATATATATATCCTTATCTAAGTCATTTGGCCGAACATTAGATTTTTAGGAATAAAATAACAATTAGTAATATAATATTTGATTTAAAAACTATTTTGTGTCAATTTTGACACTATTTGATATATGATTTTTGTGAAAGTTATAACAGAATTATATGTTCAAACCAAGTTGATTAAATCAACACTAATATATCATATTAACCTAGAAAATTAGTGGAATTCATAAAAAGTCTCAAATTACATTTATTTTGGTGTTTATAACATCAATTATGTCAATATTTCATTAATAAGATAATTACTGCATCATCATTGTGTCATAAATAAATTAAATTATTTAATGTCTAAAAATTACAAATAAAATACCATTATATAGGAAAGATTTTTATATTTCTAATGAATATTTATAGTCGAATTTATCTTATGTATAACCCCATATTAAAAATGATTTACTTATTAAACTTTGATTTTAACTATTTTAACCCTTTTTTAAATAAATTAATAATAAATGTCCTAATCTAACCCAAGTGGGCCTAAATGGTCATATTTTATTCCTAAGTTTGTTTTTGGTCGAATTAAACTTATCCAATAGAATTAGGACATGTGTTAGGGTAATAGTAATATCATATTTACCCCTATTTACTATTAACCGCGGTAAGAAAAGTAAAAAGTTACTATTCACCAAAAAAATTATTTTTATCTCATTGCACCACATTTTACTTACTGATATCAACCGTGTCTGTCGGATTTTCGAAATTCCATTCACAGAAGCAGTAAAATTAAGTTTTATGCAAAATTTAGTTTTTAACCTACCACTTAGTGGTTTCACTATTCATCAAAAATTGAAAGTTTTCAGAAAAATACCAAAATTTCACCCTAGGCTAATTTTGGTATTCCGAATCCAAAAATGAAGTCCATTTTGAAAAATAAAATCTATAAAATTTAAAAAAGTGGTTATTACTATAGATAACGGCTAGTTTTAATAATATTTTAATAGCATATCGTTGTTTAGTGGAACTCGGTATTGCGTACGACGCAAGCTATCGAGGAAGGTCGTGATTGCGTGTAAAGTAAGCCAAGCAAGTGTGTAGTGAAAGATTCCTTTGATGATATATAAAAACAAAATATTACTCATAAAAATCTCGGGTGTTACAGATGGTATGATACTTTAATGTTCCAAATAGTTGGGGAAATAACTCTTAGATTTAAGAGGGGCCATTTTGGGATCCAAGGGTCCATTTGGAGGAACCAATCCCTATTATCAGTTTACTATGGGGAAGAGAAAAGAGAAACGAATCCTATATTCCAGGGGTTCCAAGAGAAGGATACCAACCGAAATGACTAGTTGATTCCTCTTGGACTTCCATGTAATGAAGGTGGTTTATAGAATATTTATGATTAGAGAAGGGTTCAAGAACTATAAAATTTGTGTCTCCTCATAATGAACTTTTTATCAAGGTAATTAGATGAAAAAAATCATTAATTAAACTTTTTCCTAGACTATGGGGTCTAGCGATCATGGATCATCTTTTACTAAGGAAAAAAACTTGTCCCTATGAGATTTATTCCTTTTTCATTTATGATATAAGTTTTTAAGAATCTCTAGATAAGAATATTTTTGTGACTAGAGAATTGAAATTTCTCAGGCTTCCATTTTTGGGTTTTCAACGTGAAAAGTTTTATGTCTATTGTACTATAAGTTTTAGGGTATTATAATTTAGACCATATAAGGATAAAGTTTAAGTTCATGAAAATTTAACCAAAGTGTATGCAGTTTAAGGTTATGATGCACACATACCTTGTATGAGGATAATATTACAATACAATCTAACTAGGACACCTAGTGTTAAGAGTAATATGTCTCCATTTTGATAATGTTATGAAAATGTTGTAAACCATGGCTTGAGTTTATAAATTCATAAGTAATGATATGGGATAGTCATGTTGGGGATGGAACTGAAGACCAAAAGTTGTTTAGTTATTCAGTGGTGAAATTTGGATCATAATGATCAGAAATCCATTCCTTTAGGTCTGAGATGTCTCTAGTTGGTAGGTCATAGCCCTTATGCATCATTAGTGTGGTCAAACATATGTATATATTTTCCTTTACAATTTTCATGGAAGGTCTTTGGAAACCCAAAGAACAGAATACATGATGTGTGATTTATGGTTTGATCTGCTTAAAATATGTTGATGGAACCACATACTCTAGTTGATTGGGGCCAAGTTCTTGTAGTCATTTGATAAGGAATAATTATGGGTGATGGGTTTCAACTTTTAACGTTATGTATTTGGGATTCATTTTTCAATTATTTTATCGTAATGTGAAAATGGTGTTTTTCTTATTGTTTAACATCATGAGGAAGGGACATTTTCTATGTTGTTTAACATCTTGTGGTAAGGATATGGGAAACGATGTGAAATTTGTAAAATATGTCTTTTGGGAAAATTTGTACTAGTCCGGGGAATTTAGATGCTAAGATAATATTTTATCTGTGAATAGGATTATTGGTGGGTTTCCATATTTTTGATACCTTCTTACATATATTTATCATGTGCACATGAAACCCATATATAGATTTGACTCATGTTTTGGAAGAATAAGATTGTATGACTTGGTCCACATTAAAAATATGTCTATTACAAAAAAATTTATGGTTGGTCATCGCTGAGTTCCCCTATACATATTTTATGGGTAAGAATAATGCCTAAAATCAACTCTTATAAGGAAATACCTATGAGTAGTTCTGACACATATGTAGAGTATATGATTAGGAGTGAAATAGAACCATGTCTAGGATTGAAATGATGGATCTAGGAATCATTACATATCCTATTATGGTAGTAATCGAGACAAATGTAGTTATTTAATGAGAAATGCTCCACACAGGTCTGACCCATACATAGAAGAAGTAATTGTTCCCGTTGATTTCTATGGATGGACCCATGATTGAGGATTTAGGTTTCACTACCTATCCTATAATAATAGGAATCATTCAATAAGTAGTACTTGAATGTGAAACTCTCTATGAAATTATGAACCATAAAAAGAGGGGGAATTTTTCCCATTTATTATTTTGGGTGGACCTAGTATTGGTGATCTGGATGTCACTATGTATCCTAGGATAAAAATAATCAAGCCACACTTAGTTCTTGAATGGGAAACTCCACACAAAGGTCTAGTCCATCCATTGAGAGGGGGGAATGTTCCTGTTGATTCATGTGATTTGACCCATTATTGATGATCTGGGCATCACTACATATTCTGTGAAAACATGAATCAATCCAAAAGTAGTTCTTGAATGGGAAACTCTCCACATAGGTCTGACCCATACACATAGAGGGGAAACTTTTCCCATTTATTTTTGTCACTAGTCCTAGGAAAGGAGATATGGGAATTACTATATATCCCATTATAATTGGAATCAAGGCACATATAGTTCTTGAATGGAGGTGTGGTTGGAGATCCACTCTAAGGATAGGGGTCCTCTTAGGAGAGGTCCATAGTAATGTGCATTTTTATGTCATGGAAGATATATCAACCATGTAGTTTAACGTCATAGAGTAATGAACCATGTTATTCCTTTTATGGTATTGCATCTAGGACCATGATGAACCTAACATGAACTGATATGTATCAATAATGTTGGGAATCCTTCACAAAATTTCCTAATCCCACATCATATATGCACAATGTGAGAAACAAGGAATGTAATTTTTTTCCCTCACCACACAAATGCGATTAAAGGATATGATCAGAGAGTTTTGTATAATTTAGTGGTTGTTCCATGATTTAGGATCTAGGAATATCTAAATATCATATTAGAGTGAGAATGAAGTTGTATATAGTTTAGGAAAATCATTCCATTTAATGTATTGACTGACTGAAAATTAATTTTTTTATTAAGGAAAAGACACTTTTTAGGAGAAAGTGAGAAACCACAATAGTTAACAGAATAACCAAAAAGCCTCCACAGAAATCAACCGGTCCTGCCCCACCCAAGAAAATGTGTCAAGATAAAAAGCCTCTAACGATGCAGACCCTCAGAAGACAGTCCCGTGAAAATGCACGGGCACGGAACTGATGGAAATTCCATACCCTCTCAATATTCCAATCCAAAGGTCTACCTCGATAAAGACTTCTTGCTCTGGTCCTCATCCGGAGCAGGTCCAAGCCGAATGCGAGGCATGAGAACAACCATACAACCAATCCAAACAACAAGGGACCCCAGAAAAACAAAGCTCACCAGACCATTACCCTGAATCCATCCACTCGAGGCCAATAACTTAAGCAGAAATTTTAAAAATAAACTTGATGTTACCTGAATCAGTTTCCCTAAGTAGATTCCACGCTAGAGATTCCAACTTTACATCAGCTCCTTTCAATATCAGCTTCTCAAACTCAAAGACCAGCTAGTCCCAAGACTGAATATACTCATCTAAACTGATCTTTCCTTGATTGAAGCCACCAACCAAGATTGAATCTTGTTTTTAAATCCATATATATTTCTCCTCATTGAGAGACACCTCAAGAGACCTCCCCATCATTTTAGCAGCCTCCTCCTCAGTTGCGTTGAGCAATAAAGGTTGTTCTATCACATAGTCATCGGAGCTTAACAGCAAGACCGTGGGATGATCATCCCGCACCTCATGCTTTTGGTGTCTCAGAGCCTCCTTGTCTATCTTAATCTTGTTCAATTTCTGTGCAGAGCAGGTCTCAAGAGGAGGAGGTAGAGAGGAGTAGTCCTTCCTCCCCTTCCTTCTCATGGATCCCCTATCACATCTTAGGCTTGAGTCCTCATCTGCCGAGTGAACTGGTTCATGAACTTTGGTAGCCTGTCCATTAATCCTAACATCCTCACCTAGAGTAAAAGAATCAGAACTCAAATCGGCCTCAGTTAGACCTTCGAACCTGTTGCACAAGGGAACCGTCAACCGAGACGAGCCCAAATCCCCCATATGTTCACCTCTGGCTGTAACAGGCGCCACCCAGTCAGCCCCTTTCCATCCCTTACTGACATCTGCACTGTCTATCCTCTCTTTCTCAGCATAAAAACTAATCACTTCCTCTTGATCACTGCCAGACAAGCGGTCTGAGGACTAGGCCCCATCTTCCTCGCCTTCCAGCTGGACCTCCACCTACTGGGCTTTGCCTTCTCCACCCAGTATCCTACCAGTGGTAGGCCCCGCATGATTAGCCTTTATCCGGTTGAACACGTCTGACACCTTCGGGTTGCTCTGATGGTCCTCCGCTGTAGTAAGGCAACCCATTCTCACCGTACTACAATCCCCTGCCTCTTTCACAGGAAGAACCTCCTCGGTCAGCCGCCGTGGGAGAGGGTCTTCAGTTCTGTTCTCGACACCCATGGCCTGCTGCTCTGAGATCAAAACCCCGCATTCCACTGGTTCCTTGCCCTTTCCATTGTCCACTAATAACTTCGCGTCCTTCCCACCCTTGTTCCAAACACCCCTGGTATGGGAGCTACCTCTCCTACCCTCCATCGAAGACGATCCCTGCCGGTACGCATCCGAGATATGCCATATCCTCCTACAGGTAGAACAGAAATCGGTCCATCCCTCATACACAACTTGTTGTTTACACCTGTATTCCTCCCCAATTGTAATCCAGACAAAATCGAAGGGAGCCTTCGATACATCCATCTCGACACAAACCCTCAGATAGACCGGGTGACAAACCGCTTCTGTTCGGCTATCCGAACATAGATATCTTCTGACGAGATTTCCGAGCATACTTATGATTGCGGGATTTTGAAACGGTAAAGGTAGATGAGGAAAACTAACCCAAATCGCAGCCGACAACGGGTCGCGGTTCATGTGGAAGTCAAACGACCAATGGAATAAGAATAAATGGCAACCATTGCAACTTTGGGGAACCCTTGACTAGGCGCGGATAAGATCTTCCTCAGAGGAGAAGTAGATCATGATATGCCTATAATCGAGCAATCCAATGGTTGCCCACTCCTGGAGACCGCAAGCCTTGAATACGAACCTGTCGAAGGAATCAATTGATGGTCTTCTCTGCTTAAACCGAGCAACAATTGTGAGCTTCAGAAGAGAGGTAGATTCCGTGAACTCTGAGCTCAAAATGTGGAGATTCGAGAAACCCTCAACGAGTTCTGGGGCCTTCGGGCATAACTCAATTTGCAGAAAAGCACGTAGAAGGTCGGGATTTGAGAAGGGGCGGAACGAAAGAGATTGAATTATCGGGAGAGATCCCTCCCCCACGAGGGGGGGGGGGGATCTTCACGGCCGCCTCCATCGTGATATGTGACTTCTTGATTAGGTTTTCCAAATGTATCTTATGATTAGTACATAGGGTAAGAATACATTTCAGTGTCATGTGATGAAACAATTATCACACTTTATAATGTGTTATGATCAGGAAAACTATGTTTGTTTGGAACATGGATTTGAGATATTGACATCACTATATATCATGTGATGGAAAATATAATGAAACACATAGTTCTTGAAAGGATATATTCTCTATGTGTTTATGAATCACACATGTGATAGGGAAAATTCTTTTTTCTTTTGTACAAATCCATCTCATGTGTAATGAATCAACCATAAAATAAAATTCCCCATGTAGTTTAACATTATGCATGGAGAAAAACTTCTCTACAGTTTAGCATTATGTGGTAATGAAATATTCTATGAATTTTAGCATTATTTGGGTAGTATTACGAATTCTTGATGGTAGAAATGCAAAGTATTTCTTGGGGAACCTCTCATTTGTGGGGGGTTTGACACACTCCCCATCCATTGTACCTAATGAGTAAGCTTCATTAAAATATAACTTATGAATGATGTAAGGACCTTACCATTGGGATTTAAAATTTTTAGGTCTCTTTCTTGGTATCATTAGGGTTAAAAGATCAAATACCATTTCTCCATGAAGCAATTAATGGAGATGATCCTATTTATTGAATAAACATTCGACCCGATTATGATGGAATTCAAGGCTGTGTAGTGTACACAAACTTTTCTCATCGAGTCATTCCGACTCATACTACTTGATTTTTGACTACTCATATTCTAGTAGTTTTCCATATATAGGTATCTAAAGAGAGGGAAACTCTACTTATGTGGTAAACACTACCTCCGTTATGCACACCAATGAATACAGAGTTTCTTATGTAGCAGTATTCATGGTAGTATGGTTCGACCATAAGGAATGGAGGAGTTTGTTCTACTAGGACTTATTTTATTATTCACCATTTATTGCAGTATATTTTATATAGTGTTATTAAAAGCTTCTATTTGGTCATTTTTCGATGCATTATAGTGGGTTTAATGGTTGAAATCGATGTTGTACTCTTAATACAATCTCTTCAATTTAGTATAATAGAAGTTGGTGTCATTTTCCGTCAATATCATGTGAGGGACTTCAAATATGGTGATCTAATTAGACTTCAATAATTTTATGATAATCATTTTCTTGGAATCCTTGAGGGATATTTCTATACCCCATTTGGAAAATAATTTAGTAGGAGTAAGGATATACTTAAACTGGCTAGATGTGAATAGAGGGTATTTCCCCAAAACATCCATTACCCATACTAAAAATGGCCATGGATATTTAACTATATGAAGCAATTCTAGGGGTTGATGGATGAATTTTTCATGAATTTTTCATGCATGATAATTCATAGTGAATTCCACATAGTCCTTTATCCTTATTGTCCATTAGTAACCAAACCTCCTGATCTGGTGGGAGATTCTGGTATCATACTAATGATCATCGCAAGAATCCATGTGGGTACTTATTCCATTATGGTAGGAATATATATTTTTTCTATGAATATGTGGAGGATTCCATCAAATCCTTATTTTGGGGTTATTATTTCTCATTTGGCCCATCCCTAAGGGTAATATTCTCTACTCAACATCAAGTATATTCCCTTATTCTATGGTCCATCAAGAGAGTCCGATTTTAGATATAATTAATTATGGGATCCATCCACCCATGGGTGGATATTGGATAATCATTCTCTAGGGAGGTGTTGCTTTTATAGATTTATTTTATGTCACTGATGATGACATATAAGACCATAAATTAGTGCATGATGTAGAAAATCACTTCATCCCAGTCAATGTCATCTATGAGTGTGGGTGCATTATCCAGTGCATCAACATGATCATTCTATGATCAAGGGACATAATGAAATGTTGGTTAAAAATATAACTCTACATTTAGTCCTCTAACTTATCCAATGAGAGAGGCTGATTCACCCTTCTTGATGGAATATTTATAATGGATCCTCTTTATCATTAGATCTAAATCCCCTTTTATGTTCATGTAGGATATCTATATTTGTAGGGCTAGTTCAAAGTTGGTAAAAAAGGATTGATATTTTTCCTCATTATTTTTGAATCCATTGGATTGTTACACCAATTAGAGAAAAATTATTTTCCCATAGAATTAAATACCATACCTATACCAACCCATTTTAACATCATTTTTTCATTCCTCTTTCAAAAAATTACTATGGAGGAACCATAAAAATACATATCCGATGTTTGGGGTGTCTTCGGAACACAGTACCTCTTTATCTGGATGTTTGGTGTCCACCGGTGTACATTATAGAGAGTGATGTTTCATAAGGAAATAAATATAGGACTACCTATTGAATACAATCTGTGACATGAAATGGATTTCATACTATTGTAAAAAAACAACCTATTAGGACAAACACCCAGTTTTCCTGGGATATACAAGGATATAATTGAGCAGGTCAATATGAGAGACCATGTGGAATTCTTGTTGATGTATGTAATGCCTCAAAATTTTCATTTAAAAGAAGAGAGTGGGGTAGTAATTTTCAACATAATAATACAGGGTATCAATATATATATATTCATTAAACTAAGGTAGTAGAGACCATTCTCATTACCCATACCATTTTTCGAAGTGTGGAGAGTGCCAATTGATCATTCCATGGAGACCACCTATAAAATGAGATTATTTTCTTCCACTGGTGAGATCATGACTGGTGGGTGAAGCAAGTACTAAATGAGACACTTTAAGGCTTCTTTCCAGTTCTCATCGCATTAGTATCCAAATCCCAAATTCATTAACTTATTGAAGGGGGGGAGATTTTCCATCCAGGTCAACTATGTAATGTTGAATGTAAGTGAGGTTGCCATGGAACACCATTAGTTCCTTAAGATTCCATGGGATGAAATTACCAAGTCACCCTGATATTTTCAGGGATGACCTTGATTATAAAATGGAATACCACAAAGTTACAGAATTTCCCTAATTTTTCCCTGAAAGCAGAATTCATTGGATTTATCATGAAACTATGACACTATAAATTGATGAATATTACATAAATATCAATTAGAAGATCATATCATTTTTGATACATGACCACTATTTCATTGACATAATTCTACGCTATTCATCCTAATAAGTTTTTTATATATTTGATTTATGGGATGATGATAAATAGTTACATCTTTCCTTAACCCAAAGTGAATGACCTGATAGAAAAATATCTCATGGGGTTATATGAAGTTGGTGGAATCCTCATCTTGAGGGGATATATTTATTTGATTTTACCCTAAATATCCATCTAAAAATAAATGGTATTTGAAGCTAATAGTTGCATCGATCAAGAGTTTTATAATCGAAAATGAGAAATCATCCTGAAGGGATTGGAAATTATGGTCTACAAAATTGATAAGGATATTAATATAGCCATTATTTTTATTTATAGGAATGATGTTGGTGATTTATATTGGGTATTTCTCTTCTTAGAAAAAAAAATCTTTGATCAATTTTACTACTTCTGATTCTACGTTAGTAGCATGAAAGGGGTGAAAACATTTGGATTCCTACCTAAAAACATTATGGAGATTAGGTAAGCCTAGATTATTCTTATCCACATCATGGTTTAGTCTAGGAATTTATGTATAATTACAAAAAAAATATAGATATTGAAATGTACCTATCTTTCTACTGAAGAGGCATGGAAAAACAAAACAACATTGGCCATGGGTCTTCTACAATTCCCAAATTTACCTTCCTAATATCATTGATGGTGGTGGAGACACCTTCCTTAGATTCAAGAGGAGATTTCTTGAGTTTATTCTCTACCTATTCCACCTATTATTTCATTGAGGTATTTTTAGACATTTTGGGTAATCTAGGGTAATCTATATCACTTTCTGGGAGAGATAGGCCATGAGAGGATACATTTTAATCTTGAACTACCAAAGTGATTACATTGAAATTTTGGAGTTAATGGTTTTATTTCATGTTGTTGGTAGGGATAGGAGGATATTAGTTATCTAGGGTTAAGTCTATATCCTAAATCAGGTTTACATGTATCACATAATCATTATTGAGGATAATGAATGGATTTTTAGGTTCAATCACCATTACATTGAGAGCTGCAACATATATATTTTCATTTAAAATTGGTTAATTTCATTCCCTTTTGTATAATAATTCCTCTAAATATATGTATTAAAATATAGGAATGGATAATATTCACCATGTAGTATTCCAACCTTCCCATTGATGGGGTATTTCCAATATTGATGGAATATTGAATGTATAACCACATGGTTGTGAAGACAATGTCTTTGAAGAATGAAATTATATAATGTTACTTTCTAGATAAGACTAAAATTATAATTACATGTGATATCCGAATACTAATCCTTTATCATGATCTTCCAAAGAGTTCTTTTCCCTCTCTTATAATACCATTGAATAGCTACCTTTATAGGAGGTAAATCTCCCCCACGATATCCCAAATGTTGGAGGATTTGAATCTGGATGATGTTGATCTTGAAAACATTTTCCATTAGACCCCTTTAGATGTTGACATCATCAAGCTTCCCCAAAACATATAGGGGTATGATATTTCCCTAGATGACCTCTTCCCGATACTGCTCTATGAATAAGATGGTAACATGGAATTATGATTTCATAGTCTCTGATCGATGAACCTCATCTAGAACAACTTCTATCTTCAATTCCTATGAAATTTAGAGGGATTCGACGTGTTATTATATATGTTCTTTAGAAATATAGAGGGCATCCATAACTGAGTGTTTGGTTGGGACAACTACCACATATTTTAGAATATCGTACTTTTGTTCTAATGGCCAGTGCTTCCCAATACGAGGATTCTCCTTATTATGAAGTTCAAAAGATAATGTATTTTAGGAAGATGAGAATTGTTCTTGTGAAGAGGTTAGGGGAGCATCTACTAACAATAGAGTAGGTAAAAACTTTATTTCCCCTTTTATTGGGATTATCCAAAAATCATACCCTTTCTAGAAGGTCATGTAAGATAATAGGCTTGGTTGACCACTAAAAGGTTGTGGGATACTTATGCATTTTCATTGGTCTCTCTTGAATACCAGTCTCAGTTTCATATATGACTTTTGAGGGGATATTACCAGGATATTGGGGTCATCTGTGCCTGTACTATCCCATGTATCCTCAGCCCTAGCATATTTGGGATTCGGTTCCCCAGTCAGGTACAAGGGACTCATAATCAGAGGTGTATTCATCATTAGATAAGGGGTTTTTTAGTGTACTACATTAATATATCTAAAAATGATTTCTTTGTCAGAATAGGGTTCCATTTGGTGGGAAAATGTCTGGATATGCATATTGTAGGAAAGAATTCATCAATAGTCAAATCTTGTATAAGAGTTGAATATGAATCTTCCCCTTTTGTCTCTTTCTGTGTCTGATAATTACATCCACCTATGGGAGGAGAAATCAATGTTAACTCCCTAGGTGATAAGACCATTATGGGTTTTAAAATATCTACCCTCTATGTGGCATGATCTCGGTTGACTTCCTTTTGAGTCATCTAGTTATCAAACTTCTATCTACACTTGGCTATAAAATCATTCCAATTACCCTCTTCTTCTGATAGGGTGATGATTACAGAAGACACATATGATGGGGAATTATCTAGAATCACCATTATCCAGTCAACCAGGATTTTGAGTATGTATTTGAAGGTGGATCAATCCTGGATGTTGTGAATCATCCTCCTTTTGAAAGGGTAGTAGTCATGATGATCAGTGAGGATGATCTTGTTTGGTTTCCTTGATTGTTGCAGCTTGAGTAGGTTATTTTCCATGGTTTTAAGGAAATAATTGAGGGCCTAATCATTTCGTAAGGATTATAAATTATTCATCCATTACTCAATTCACGGATGACCTTGATCTCCTTTTTCTTCATGGTGAGGGTAATTTTTTTGTTGGTGCTGCTTGATAGGAGTTGTCAGGTGATTTAGGGCTTTCTTAGGTGCTTGAATGGGAAATAATACTTTTTTAGGGTAAAAATAGTGGTGTCTTCCATACCAATATGTTTAACCTATACTAAGGAAATGGTATGAGATTTTGATTTAGTCCACTGAATAGCATATTCTAGGAATTGGGTTGTTTCTGGAAACTCAATTAATACTATTGGATAACTTATCAGGATCAGAGGGATCTGCAACTCAATATGAATATTTTCATCATAGAGTTCTATTAGTTTCTCTTATTAAGGATGGATACTAAGTGAACATGCTAAACCATTCTCTCTAGATATGAATTCAAAAACCATCTCATTTTTATGTTCATTGTAGTTTATAAGGTCGATGATTTTTGTTTTCCATAGTACAAGGATAAACTGATAAGGAATTAATGAGAAAGGTCTTACTATCCAGAAATGGATCCTTCAAGAAGACTCTTATACCAAACAAATGATTTCCCTAAAAGATTATTCAAAAATAATCTCAGCATGTTCACCTATTTTAGATCATGAGGGCCAATCATTGGGCCTCATTAGGACACAAAATGCATGGGATACTGTTATAGATCTCCCACACCATCAAAGGTTGAAAAGGTAGGATTTTCAAAATTGGGTGGTTAAAAAGTGTTATCCACCCATTTGTGATATGACTTCTTCTCTAGATAATAGACTATGTTTTTCCCTTCCATGGATTCTATTCAAGTAGCAAGAGATTCAATTGCATTAAGCAGTTTTATAGGTACCACTGTCTAGGCTACCTCCCTTCTATAGGGAGTGGTCAATTCTAGACGAAGTGGCCCTATTTTCATTTATTGATGTTTAAAAATATATTATAAGTCTGAATGATCACCATGGAAGGGGAGGGGTCATCACTGTAATGGAAGTAATTCATGATCATCTTCTAATTTCTCATTTATATAGACTCAATACTAAGATTTTGAGCCAACATGATGCTCATATTCCACTCTTAGAACCTAATAAAATCATTCCTGATTTTTGGGATGAGGGATATTCATCTCTTCCTAAATATAATACCCAATGGGAATGTTTCCCCTAAATATCTCATTATTCAGTTTTCTGAGATTTTGTATCTCATTTTAATACATTGGAAACTACTCCTACTTGGAAGGAATTTTTGATCTTCTAGATGGATAGTGGTATATAACCGCTTCTTTCCATTTATCCTTTATAGTTTTCCACCATAGATGTGGTGGTTTAGTTTTAAGAGGTTCCATATTTTGTATTATACTCAATTTCAGTGCATGTGCAGCCTAAATTGGTGCTTCCAAATCAACCTCTTCTCGGGGTATGTTTTCCGTACTGAATCCCTATGTATTTGAATCTTGATCCACGTTACTTTTTTTATTGATGATTAAGACATTAAATACATTGTATCAAGAAATGGTATTTATCTCATTAATCTCATCACAACAAGTTGTTTTTTACCACTTTAATTAAGGTCATTTCTCAGACCCTTTTCCATGTTTGACCTTTCTGGATTATGACCTCTATAGGGTTTGATTTCTTTGATCATAAGTTCCTCCCATATTTGTCTGTGATTGGTTACCCTAATAGAGTTTTCAGTTGTGTTTTTTGAATAGGCTCAAAATAGAAACGTATCATCTAGTAGTGGTGGAACGAATGGGATATCAACCATCAATATTTACCTCATAACCTATAAAATATTGAGTCCCTCTATAGGTATGATGATGAATAAAATTATCCTTACCCTGTGGGATAGAGATTATTTAGGCCACCATTGGTTCTTATTGATCACACTGTTAATTAATTGATGATTACAATCAAGGATTTTAGGACTCATGAAACAATAATTTAGATTTAAATTAACCCTAGTCCCATAGGCTGCATTTGATCTAGATTAGCTGCAAATTTCTCTATGATCCTCTTGGGGTGTGATGAATGTAGTGATAGTGATTGATAAAAAAATCCCACAAACCCTATGAGAAGTGGATAATTTGAAGCTTATTTCGATATATCCCGAATCCTCTCAGGGATCAATAACCCTAGGAGTGGGGTGGTGATAAATATCCCCCCAACCATGTGGGATGGGTCCCTTTTGGGATAAATTCTATAGAATATGCCACTACAACCTATTTGATATGGTTAAATTGTGATCATATATGGTCTAGGTGCAATGGAATCCCATGATGGGATTTTATTTTAGTTTTCTAGTTTGATATAACATAAAAATCCATTTATGAAATTCATTCCCATTGTTATGAGGGGCCTCTATGAATTTTTTTTGGAACTCCTCTCCCTCTATTCATGTTATCACTGAATCTTCAAAGTGGGGGTATTATATTTTATTAAATAGGCAGTTTTTTCATTACCTGGTCCCACGATTTCATTAGAGTCTTTGAAACTACATGTTTTTTTATCTGGGTAAAATTGTTTTTTTTGTAGAAATAGTTAAAATAAATGGTCCACATTTTCTCCATCTTTAAATACATGTTTCTGATAGGAATTTTGAAATCAGTTGATGGAGAGTTGTCATGATAAGCAGACTAACACTATGTAAATGTTTTCATTATCTTCCTTCGTGGGTTTCTAGGATATGGAGAATGCATCCATGTCTAGCTGAAAACATAGAGTTTTGATGGTCAAATGGTGACCCTTGTATCCTAGATAAGGGAGGTATCTATCTATTAATCACTGGCATGAAATACTTATCAATATATTCTAGTATCTCAAAGTTATAATCAATGAGGGGAAAAATATTGTAAGTATTTTTTTTCCAGATAACTCTTTCCATATATCAATATTGGCCACCTCTTCATCGGTATTAAATGACTCCAACTTGTCACACAATAGAGGTTGCTTCCCTCGGTTACCCAATGAACCTAATGAAGGGTTATTGGTAGTTGATGGGGAACTATATATAGTAAAACCTAGTGATTCATGAACTTATTAATATGGAGGTTCCTATGTTTTGATCACTTCTCCATAAAGAGGTTTTTGGGAAAGTGGAGAAATTCCTTGTTAGAGGGAGATATTTCCATTGGGAGTTTGACCACGAAGAATGTTAGGAATAGAAACTCTATGATCCATCTCTACAATACCATAAGGAGGAATATCATGGTAAATATAAACTTCTACTATCATTTAAGATTCAACAAATCCTTTAGGTGTTGTGGATATGAAATTAACAACATCATGGATGATGGCATTGATCAGACCAGGCATATGAGCCCCATTCTTCATTCTGGTTGGAATATTCTGACATGTCTTCTGGTGTTGTGTAGGGATATAATCATTCTCCATGAATGTTGTCAGAATATATTGATAACTATCAAGTTATATGGGAATTTAATCCCACTACTAAGAAAATATTATAGTATTCCAATGAGCATATTCATTATCAAAAATAATATTAGCCTACCTATAGGTGGTTTCCATAATATTTTGGTTGAACCCAAATGAAGTGGGAATATGATCCCAATTAAAATATGAATTCCCCATCATAATATAGTGATGGATGTCCCAAATGAGAGATGGGATATGAGCCTCCTTCTTTATAGACAATGAAGGATGTTGTTAGAGTATTTTGTTGATATAAGTAAGGATATGAGTCTGACTTCTATGAACTACTAGAATATGTTAAGTAGCTTCCTTGATAAGAATATTCTCTTTTCCTAAGGCATGTGTCATTCTCACTTGATGATCCTCGATTAGAATGGAAATTTAAGCCCAGTATTATGACTTTGGAGTATGTCTATGGTATTCTTTGATAGGAATACGAGATTTTACTAAGGCATGTGCCACTCTTATTTGGTGAGCACCAATTGGAATGGGAATATGAGCTCAGTATGGTGCGTTTTGTGTATTCCACCTATCTTTTTCAATAGAAATGTTCACCTATCCTAAGGAACCTGTCACTCCCACTTGATGTCTAGTTCCTCTTTTTTTACTAGAATACTTTAATAATCCTACCTATCAAGAGAAGGAATAAGAGATTTCTCTGGAGTAGCCACATATTCATACTGATCAATATGTTGTGCTACTCTAGATATATGGATATGAATATGTGATTGTATTTGTATCTATTCTAGTGTCAGAATATACCAGAGGAGTTCTTTAGGTGTTGTAAGAATGTAATTCCTTTCTAAAAAATTGGGTGAAATAATGTATCCCCACACATTTTCTTTCTCCAATATGCACTGGAAGATATATTTGACTAAATCAGGGATATAAGCCCACTCCTTTATTACTTGTTCCATCTAAACATTCAAATGGGAATCATTTCATGAGGGGACAAATATATACCTCTCCCATACTGGATGCAAGAATATTCATGTAGAATTGATCTGACAAATCATGGATACGAGCCTTATCAATAGCTAAGATCATAAAATTTCAATGGAATTTATCAGTGGATGTGGGGATATGAGCCCACTCTTAGTTATACACAACATTCTTTTCTCTACATGGCTTCCTTGGGACCCAATCATTTGTATCCATGGAGGAAATTTTTTTGGTGTTGATCTTAGCAAGGAACAGAGGGGAACTGAATAAATAATTCTATTGATGGTGTTTGACAGGATCCCTCCTCGGTGGCTCTTAAAATAGAATGAATCTATAGTTTACTCCTTGATCCAGATTCCTTATATATAAATGTTTCTGGTTTTCATGCACTAAGGATAAGATTCCAAAGTGGTTGGTGGTGGAAGCTAGCGTAATTGAATTTTTTGAATAATTCTTCCAATGACACAAAATCATCAACTTAATCATTTAGAAACCCTTATTTTCATCCTCAAGGGATGGGATTGTACCACGTCGGTGGTATTTTCAAACCTTTATGTTCACCACCAAATGATGAATGTGTCAGGTGGGTGAGGTTTTCTTGTGACCTGTAGGGGTTACAACCATATCTGATGTTCCTTGAACACAAGATCATAGGATGAGGTTTTGTTTGTGAGATCAGTATAATGACTCATACTTTACATACATTGTTATTACTTCAGAATTGAAGAATACTTATTACAACATATAAAAAAACCATGATAGGACCATATAGGTATAGTGTCTTTCGAAACTGGGAAACATAAACAACTGGTTCATAAATCATCTACATTGTCTCTCGTTTATTTCATCATATCTAGAGTCCCTTTTGGAATAACCTACATAATACCCTTCTTCCTAACACGGGGAATAGAAAACATACAAAAGGGTGATCTCAAATGCTCAGTAAGGGTAAACAAAGGAAATATCAATCATATCATATACATAAGAACATAACATTCTGAAAATCTTAACCTAAAAAGGAGATCATAATTTCATAACATGGGATAAATCATAGCAGTGAAATATAATCCCAATAATCATAACATAAAACATGAAACTTTGTGGAATACACACATAATCATAGAAAATCATTTCATATTAGTCAAGTCTCATTTCCAAGACTATCATAGCTGACAAAGTCCATTTCTAAACCGAGTACACTCCTCGTTCCAGTCCAGCATCACTAAACTGGATTAACTTTTCATTCCATCCATTTATATCTCATGAGATATATATATTTACCCAATTAATCGGAGGGATATATAGGTCCCACCCATATCATAATTATACCATTCTTATGTGTGCCACAAAATCATAAACCATACATAATAGCATAACCCATGTAATAAAAATGGGATTCTTAAACATCATGTCATCATAAAATAATCCATATAAGATAAAAGGACTTCATAAAAGTAATTCCATTATTACATAATCTAATAAATGTAAAAATAGGGATAAAACCAGATCCCTATATTATCTTAAATGGAAAATAATTTTGATAAAACACTTGAACTCCATTCTTGAGGAAAATATCCTTTCTACTTCAAAAATATTTTTCCTTTCTTAACATGTCATAAAATTTTAAACTAAAAGAAGTTAATTAAAAATAATCTTGAAAACATTTAAAGGAAGATTCATGGAAATAATGTTCTATGAAATCATAAAAATCCATTAATGCTGTATAAGTTAAAAAACATTCTTCTTGTACTTTGGCCGGAAAAGTCAAAATGTATCTCATACTAAAAACGAAAAAAGATTCCTTTCATATCTTTTACTAAAAATTCACCAATAGGTAAAATTGGATTCTAAATTTTTTTTAGGAGGATATAAATAATATTACATATTGGGGAAAAATGTATGTGGATGATAAATATTCCCCAGTAAATTCGGAAGTATAAAAAATATCGGATAAAAATGAGATTGTGAGATTTTCCCTTACCTTAGGTCTGATATGCTTCATACATATCCGAACCTCCTGTATAATGATTTAAAAATGTCATTTACTTATTACAGTATCATATTCATTGTTATGATATAATATATGGTCATATTATTATCTTTTTATTAGTAATATTTCATTGCAACTTGTTATTAGGGTGTTCATTGCTTTATGTTCTTATGCATGTTTTATCGAATAAAATTTTATTCCTCTTTTTAGGTTATAGATACCTAATTTACATAATGGTATTTATGTAATATATATCATATTTATTCATTCAATTCATTTGTATAATGATTATTCAATGAAGATCATGTGGAATGAGTTGTATCACATTGTGGAGACGGTAGGCTGTACGTACACACGAGTGATGATATCATTCCCATGCTTGTGGAATTGTATTGAAGTGGATGATAGAATATCTCAGAATTAGTATTATTTTATAATAACTATATATATTTGTTCTTTACACCATTACACCCATCCATGTAAGGCGGTGATGGAAAAATAGATTACACCACAGCCTAGAGACAGTATTTCATACATACGCACACGCGGTGATTTCGATTTCCGTAGGATGGATAGAAGGTGAAATATGGTTGTTTATTTTTTATAATAACATATCAGTATATTTGTGATACTTATTTTATTACTTTATAATGAAACAAATAATGTAGAGGAAGTAGAAAAAGAAATAAATGTGAAATAATCGATAAAGTATATTACCTCTTCTTCGACGTGCCTCTTATAAACCACCTCTTAGGACACTAAAGTGGGTCTTTTAAGAAGACCATAACCCTTGTATGTTTCTAGGGAAGTGGATAAGGGAAATAGATAGGGTTTTTCCAAGTCCTGAAGGCTAAAAATGTTGTAAAGTGGAGAGGGAGGAGGTTCCCTTTTATAAGGGAGGAGATGGGAACCTTAGAAATAACTTAAAATATTATTTTATAATAGTCATATTCAGTTTATAATGGATTCAAAGTGACTTATTTCGAAGCTAGACTGGGGATGGGTCACAATCCTCTCAACCAATAGTTTTTAGAAAAGTTTAGGTTACAATTTTAACCTTATCATTTAGATTTAACTCTAAGTTAAATAATTTAACTTTTACCGTGTCTTCTTGTATTCTTACACTATATGGTTAATAGAATTACTATAAACTTCCAATAGAACCCCATTTGGTTCATTAATGTCATATATATTATTATATAAGTCTTTTTTCTAATTCATAGATTTTTAGGAATAGATTAACAATTAGTAATATAATATTTGTTTTAAAAACTCTATTATGTCAATTTTAACACTATTTGGTATTTTTTTTGTTAAATTAATAACATCATTGTTACATCGAAAAAAATTAATCTAACTAACTCTAATATGTTATATTAACCTAGAAAATTAGTGTAGTTCATAAAAAGCCTCATATTATATTTATTTGGGTATTTATAACTTCAATTATGTTAATATTTCATTAATAATGTAATTATTGCATCATCATTGTGTCATAAATAATTTAAATTATTTAATGTCTAAAAATTATAAATAAAATATCATTATATAGGAAAGCCTTTTACCTTAGCAAGGAATATTTATAGTTGAATTTATCTTATGTATAACCTTATATTAAAAATGTTTTATTTATTAAACTTTGATTTTAACTCTTTTTACTCTTCTTTAAATTAAATAATAATAAATGTCCTAATCTAATACAAGTGGACCTAAATAGTCATATTTTATTCCTAAGGTTGTTTTGGTCTAATTATACTTATCCAATAGAATTAGTATATATGTTAGAGTAATAATAATATCATTTTACCCTTAATTACCCTATTTACTTTTAACTGAGGTAAATAAAAGTAAAAAGTCACTATTCACAAAAAATTATTTTTACCTTATTGAACCACATTTTACTCCTTGATTTGAACTGTGTCTCTCAGATTTTTAAAATTCCCCTCACAGAAGCGGTAAAATTAAGTTTTATTTAAATTTTCAAATTCTCCTAAGAGGTGGGTAAAAGACGGTAAAAAGTTTAATAAGATTTTTATATATCTAAAATTATTCTAAAATGACTCTAATGAATTACATTGAACTTATATAGGTATTATGTATCTATTTTGACCTAAAATAAATTTAAATAAAATAAATAATTATTTAAATAAAAATTCAGTTTTAAACTATAACTCAATGTTTTTCACTATTCATCAAAAGTTGAATGTTTTTATAAAAAAAAAAAAATTCATCCTTGGATAATTTCGATATTATGAATCCAAATATTAAGTCCATTTTGAATGATAAAATTTATAAAATTTTAAAAATAGGGTATTACTATTCATAACAACTAGTTTATATAATATTTTAATAAATGTCGTTGTTTAATGAAACTCGGTATTGCGTACAACGCAAGCTATCGAGGAAGGTTTCTCTTGTGTGTAACACAAGCCAAGACAGTGTTGTGTGTAGTGAAAGATTCCTTTTGTGTTGTATATACATAAAAAAAATATTTCTCAAAAAATCTCAATGTGTTACATTCTACCCACCTTAAAAAGAATTCCACCCTCAAAATTCATCACTTCGTAACAAACAGATGAGGATACCTCTCCCTCATCATATCCTCAGTTTTCCATGTAGCTTATTCTAATTGGTGGTTCCTCCATAAAACTTTATCCAACTGAGTGGTCTTATTTCTTAGAAATTTTTCTCTACGATCCAGAATCTCTATCTGCTGTTCTTCATAAGAAAGATCATACTCTAGTGGTACAAATTATGAGCTTTGTACATGTGAAGGATCAGGTATGTACTTTATCTGGAGAGATACATGGAACACATCATGAACTTGAGAGAGATTCGGTGGAAGCTCCAATCGGTAAGTTACCTTCCCAACATGATCCAATATTTCAAAAGGACCAATAATCCTAGGGCTCAACTTTCCCTTCTTTCCAAATCTCATTACTCTCTACCAAGGAGATATTCGTAAGAACACTTTATCACCCAATTCAAACTCTAGGTCATTTCTTCGGTTGTCAACATAACTTTTTTTTCGACTTTGAGCTGCTCTTATGTGTTGATGAATAGATCTGACCTTTTCTTCCATCTCATCAACAAGATCAGGTCCTAATAGCTTTCTTTCCCCAAATTCATCCCAGGAAGTTGGAGTTCTGCATTTCTTTTCATAGAGATATTCATAAGGATTCATCTGAATACTGGAGTGAAAGATATTATTATAAGAAAATTCCACCAAAGGTAGGTTTTGATCCCAACCACCTTTAAAATCCATAGAGCAAGCTCTCAACAAGTCTACAAGAGTTTGAATTTTCCTCTCAGACTGACTGTCTGTCTGAGGATGATAAGTAGTGCTGAAATTCAACTATGTATCTAGAGTATTCTAAAGACTTCGTCAAAACATCGAGGTAAACCTCGAATCCCGACTAGATATAATGGAATGTGGTACTCCATGCAATCTTACCACTTCCTTCACATATATCTTGGGAAGCTGATCAAGAGAGAAATATTCTCTAATAGTAATGTAGTGTGCTAACTTCGTAAGATGATCAACTATAACCCAGATAACATTATTGCCTTTGGAGTTTTTAGGAAGTCCAGTGACAAAGTCCATAGTGATGTTTTCTTATTTCCATTATGGTATGTGTAATGGTTGTAACATCCCTTTAGAATTTTGTCTCTCAGCTTTAACTTGCTGACAAACCAAGCATCAAGAGACATATTCAGTAACATCTCTTTTCATGGCATCCCACCAGAAATACTCCTTCAGGACCCTATACATCTTCATTCTTCCAGGGTGAACAGAGAATGATGAACTATGATCTTCATTCAATATTTCCTTCTTTAATTCTGGGATGGGAGGAACAAAAACCCGATTCCGGAACCTTATTATTTCATCACAAACAATGTGGAATTCAGGAACATTTCTCACCTTCTTTTGTAACTCTACACCTTCTTTCTGTGCCTCTTTAATCTTAAAATGTATAGATGGTTGAACATTCATTTGAGAAAGATAAGATTTTTCCCATTCCCTTACAATTCCAAGATCCATCCTTTGTAAATCCATAAATATTAGCTCTTTTGTGATCCTCATCATGGATAAGCTAGCATGGTCTTGTCGACTTAATGCGTCTGCCACATTGTTTTATTTCCCAGGGTGGTAATGAATTGAGCAGTCGTAATCCTTAATCAGCTCCAACCGTCTTCTTTGGTGCATATTCATCTCCTTTTGTGTGAAAATATACGTTAAAGTTTTATGATCATTATAAATATCACACCTTTCACCATAAAGATAATGCCTCCAAATCTTTAATGCAAATATTACCACAACTAACTCCAAATCATGAGTTGGGTAATTTTGTACATCGATCTTCAACTTTCGTGAGGCATAAGCTATCAACATATAGTTTTTCATGAGAACACACCCCAATCCCTTCTTGGATGCATCACTATAGATCACAAACCTTTTTCCACTACAAGGAAGTGTGAGCACAGGTGCACTGGATAGCCTTCTTTTTAACTCCTTGAAATTCTCTTCAAACTCCTCCATCCAAACTAACTTAACTCCTCTTCGAGTCAACCTGGTGAGTGGATTAGATAATCGTGAAAAAGATTTCACAAAACATCAATAATATCCCGCCAAACTAAGAAAACATTGGATCTCAGTTACTGTTTTTGGTTTCGACCATCTTTCGATAACCTCTGTTTTGCTGGATCCACAGATATCCCCTCTTTTGAGATTATGTGACCCAAAAATGAAATGTTTTTGAAGCCAAAATTCACACTTGGTAAATTTGGCATAAATCTTCTCCTTTCTTAGGGTCTTTAATACAATTCTCAAGTGATCATCATGTTCTTACTTGATCTTTGAATATACAATAATATCATCTATAAAGACTACCTCAAACTAATCATGATAGTCTCTAAAGACACTATTCATTAGATCCATGAAGATAGCATGGGCATTAGTACGACCAAATGGAATCACTATAAATTCATAGTGTCCATACCTTGTATAGAAATCTACCTTTGGTATATCCTCCATTTTGACACTTAATTGATGATACCCTAATCGAAGATCAATATTGGGAAAGTGTTGAGCTCCACATAGTTGTTCAAATAAGTCATCAATGAATGGGAGAGGATATTTGTTCTTGATAGTGATCTTGTTAAGTTCTCGATAATCAATGCAGAGTCTCATTGATCCATCTTTATTCTTAAAAAATAGAAAAGGTGCTCCCCAAGGTGATTCACTAGGGTGTATGAACCCCTTATCAAAATTCTCTTGGTGTTGCTTATTCAATTCCTGCAACTTAATTGGGGACATTCTATAAGGTGTATTTGAAATGGGCATAGCACTCAGTATGAGTTCTATTGAAAACTCAACTTCAAGATTTGGTGGAAGACCTAGAAATTCCTCTGGAAGGACATAATAAAACTCTTATAAAATTGGAATATTGTTAATTGTGAGTTTATATCCAACCATATAAGACAAATAACCTTCATTTATTGGAATCAAGACCCATAAGATGGAAGAAATTTCCACTAGAAGGTTATATTCATCCTTGCATTGATAGATGATCATAGATTAATTAGGAATATGAAATGTGACTTCCCTTCTTTGGCAATTGATATGAGATCCATATAAGGAAATCCAATCCATACCAAGAATCACATCAAATTCCACTATAGGAAGGATCATAAGATTTGCAGGAAGCACTTTCCCGCAAACGTCAATTGGAGAAGAATTATAAACATTTGATGCAACCATTGTGCCATTAGGAGTTTTCACAGCTAACTCAACTGATAATTGCTGAGGTAGTATGACAATACCCTTGGAAAATTCTTCATAAATAAAAGAGTGGGTGGATCCAGAAATAGATAAAACATTTTCTACTTTAGAGTGGATGGTAAGTGTACCTTTCACCACTTTGTAATCATACTCCACATCGCCGATAGTAATTGCATATGAATTTACTTAGTCTTTGGCCTGAAGAGTTTATTGATTTCGATCATCATAAAAAACCCTTGGATTAAGGAATGGATTAGCATAATTCCCCACTTCCTTGAACTGGTAACATTGAAGTGTAGGAGGTGCTTTATGTGTAACATTTTCTTGGTTCGCATCACTAGAAAACTTTTTACCATCATTGCGGCATTCAAATGTCTGATGACCTTCTTTTCCACATTAGAAACATTTACTTGTCCCTTTAAGACAATTCTCTCCATGTTTCTTACCACACATTGAGCATAAGGGAAAACTCATCTTCTATTCAGTGTGGTCATTAGATTTCCCTTTGAATTCCATTTTCCTCTTCTTATCAAACCTATATGACTGATGGGTTACTCCAATATCCATATCAACCTTGAGAGCACATCGAAAAATTTCCTCGTTTCTATTAAAGTCCCTTATGGATAACTCCCATCAATGAATTGGTTTTAAGACACAAAAGAATCGATCGATCTTACTCTCAGGCTAGAAAATAATTCTGGAAGCATACCTTGCAAGTCTTGTAAAATTTGCTTCGTAGGTACCAACAGATTCATCATCCTTTTTCTTTCGTTCAAGAAACTCCTTCTCCATCTTTATTCGAAGAATACGAGGGAAGTACTTATTGAAAAATATGTTCTTGAACTCGTCCCATTCCATGGACTCAATTGCGTCTTGTTGCCTCGTATTCTTGATAAGATTCCACCATTGATCAGCTTCAACTTCTAAACGATATACTGCTATAATGACTTTATCATGATAAGAACATTGAATAACTGAAAATATCTTTTCAATGGTACTGATCCATTGTTTAGCCACGAATGGATCAGTAGACCCGCTGAAAGAGGGTGGACACTGCCTCATGAAGGATTCAATAGAATGTTGCTACTTCCTTTTCTCTTTTGGAATTCCTTCATGATTTATAGCTTGAGAAATTTGTGTGAGCATAGATACAAGATTTTGAATTCCAACTCTCATAACATTTGGTTGCTCAGGGGGACAATCATTGCATTTCTCGTCGCATTCAGCAATAACACAGCTCCTTCGGGTTCCATCCATTGACTAAAACCAATAAGAATAGTGTGAGAAACACTAATCATAATAGGAAAACCACATAATGTTTTACACTTAGGGTCTTATAATAGGTTATTCATGGCCATTTCTAAAACACTAAGATTGTGTTCTATGCTAAGACATATCCTTAGGGTTCTTACTAAGGCTTTTACATCCTAGTTTCCAAAGGTTGAATATACCTTTCCTATTATACCAACTATAATGACCCATACTTTACATATATTGTTATTACTTTAGAATCGAAGCATACTTATTACAACATATAACAAAACCATGATAGGACCCTATAGGTATAGTATCTTTATAAAATGGGAAACATAAACAACTGGTTCATAAAGCATCTATATTGTCTACTGTTTATTTCACCATATCTAGATTCCCTTTTGGAATAACCTACTTAATACCCTTCTTTCTGGCCTGGGGAAAAGAAAACATACAAAAGGGTGAGTTAAAATTCTTAGTAAGGTAAACAAAAAAATATCAATCATATCATATACATAAGAACATTAAATTTTGAAAATCTTAACCTGCAAAATAGATCATAATATCATAACATGGGATAAATCATAGCTATGAAATGTAATCCCAATAATAATAACAAAAAACATGAAACTATGTGGCATACACACATAATCATAGAAAATCATTTGATATTATTCAAGACTCATTGTCAAGACTCTCATAGCGAGCAAAGTCCATTTCTGAATCGAGTTAACTCCTCGTTCCAGTCCTATATCACTAAACTGGATTAACTTGCCGTTCCAGCCATGTCTATCTCATGAGATATAAATCTTTACCCAATGCATTGGAGGGAGATATAGGTCCCATCCATCTCATAATGATACCATTATTATGTGTGCCACAAAATCATAAATCATACATCATAGAATAACACATGTAATAAAAATGGGATTCCTAAACATCATGCCATCATAACATAATCCACATAAGATAAAAGGACTTCATAAAAATAATTCCACCATAAAATAATCCAGTCAATGTAAAAATAGGGATAAAAATAGGACCCTATATTAGCTTAGATGGAAATAATTTTTATAAAATAGTTGAACTCCATTCTTGAGGAAAATATCTTTCCTATATCAAAATAATGTTTCCTTTCTTAACATGTCATACAATTTTAAACTAAAAGAATTTAATTAAAAATAAAATTGAAAACTTGTAAAGGAATATTCATGGAAATAATGTTTTATGAAATCATAAAAATCTATTCATACCGTATAAGTTTAAATAAAAATTCTTCTCATACTTTGGCCGAAAAAGTCAAAAAGTATCTCGTACTGAAAATGACAAAAGATTCCTTTCATATATTTTAATAAAAATTCAAAAATTGGTAAAATTGGATTTAAAACAAATTTTATGAGGATATAAATAATATTACATATTGGGGAAACATGGATGTGGATGATAAATATGCCCCAGTAAATTCTAAAGTATAAACAATCTCGGATAGAAATGAGATTGTGATATTTTCCCTTACCTTATGTCCGATATGATTCGTACGTATCTGAACCTCCTCTATAATGATTTAAATAATGTCATTTAATTATTACACAATCATATTCATTGTTATGATATCATATATTTTCAAATTCTTATCTTTTTATTAGTAATATTTCATTGCTACTTGTTATTCGGGGGTTCATTGCTTTATGTTCTTATGCATGTTCTGTCGAATAAATTCTTATTCCTATTTTTAGGTTATAGATACCTCATTTACATAATGGTATTAGTGTAATATATATCATATTTATTAATTAAATTTATTTATATAATTGTAATTTAATGAAGATCATGTAGAACGAGTCGCATCACATCGTGGAGACGGTAGGCCGTATGTACACACAAGCGATGATATCATTCCCATGATTGTGTAATTGTATTGAAGTGGATGATAGATTATCTAAGAATTTGTATTATGAAATTATAACCATATATAGTTATTCATTACACCATTATACTCATCCAAGTAAGGTGGTGGTGGAAAAACAGATTTCACCACGACGAGGTGATGGTATTCCGTACGTACGCACACACGATGATTTTGTTTTCCATAGGATGGATAGAAGGTGAAATAGGGTTGTTTTATTTTTATAATAACATATATGTATATAATTGATATAGATTTTATTACTTTATAGTGAAACAAATAAATAAGAGGAATTATAAGAAGAAATAAATGTGAAATAATCGGTAAAGGATATTACCTCTTCTTCGACGTGCCTCTTCTAAACCTCCTCTTAGGACACTAAAGTGGGTCTTTGAAGAAGACTAGAACCTTTTTTATGTATCTGGGGAATTGGAAAAGGGAAATTAACATGGTTTTTCTGAGTCTTGAAGGGTCAAAATGTTGTAATGTGGAGAGGGAGGAGGTTCCCTTTTATACAGGAGGAGAGGGGCACCTTAGAAAAAACATAAAATAATATTTTATAATAAAGTCATATACGGTTTATAATGGCTTCAAAGTGACTTATTTTTAAGATAGGGTGGTAATGGGTCGAAATACTCTCAACCAATATGTTTTAGACAGGTTTAGGTTACCATTTTAACCTTATCATTTACATTTACCTCTAAGTTAAATAATTTAACTTTTACCGTGTCTTCTTGTTTTCTTACACTATATGGTTAATAAAATTACTATAAACTTCCAATAGAACCACAATTGGTTCATTAATGTCATATATACTATTATATATGTCTTTTGTCCGATCCTTATATTTTAAAGAATAGAATAACAATTAATAATATATTATTTTTTTAAAAAACTATTTTATATCAATGTTGACACTATTTGGTATTTTTTTTAAATTCATAACAGCATTATTACTTCGTTAAAAATTCATCTAACTAAACCTAATATGTTATATTAAACTATAAAATTAGTGTAATTTATAAAAGGTCTGAAATTACATTTATTTGGGTATTTATAACATCAATTATGTGAATATTTCATTAATAAGGTAATTACTGCATCATCATTGTTTCGTAAATAACTTAAATTATTTAATGTCTAAAAATTATAAATAAAATATCATTAGGTAATAAATATTTTTATATTTCTATAGAATATTTATAGTCGAATTTATCTTATGTATAACCCTATATTAAAAATGTTTTAGTTATTAAACTTTGATTTTAACTCTTTTAACTCTTCTTTGAATTAAATAATAATAAATGTCCTAATCTAATCCAAGTGGACCTAAATGGTCATATTTTATTCCTAAGGTTGTTTTTGGTCGAATTAAACTTATCCAATAGAATTAGGACATGTTTTTAGGGTAATAATAATATAATTTTTACACTTAATTACCCTATTTACTTTTAACCATGGTAAATAAAAGTAAAAAGTTACTATTCACCAAAAATTATTTTTATCTTATTGAACAACATTTTACTCCTTGATATTAAATTTGTCTCTCGGAGTTGTAAAATTCTACTCATAGAAGCGGTAAAATTATGTTTTATGTAAATTTTCAAATTCTCTTAGGAGGTGGGTAAAAGACGGTAAAAAGATCAATAAGATTTTTATATATCTAAAATCATTATAAAATGACTCCAATGAATTAAATTGAACTTATATAGGTGTTATGTATCTATTTTGGCCTAAAATAAATTTAAATGTAACAAATAATTTTTTAAATAAAAATTCAGTTTTAAAGTATAACTCAGTGTTTTCACTATTAATCAAAAATTGAAAGTTTTCATAAAAATACTACAAATTCACCCTAGTCTAATTTTGATATTTCGAATCCAAAAATGAAGTCAATTTTGAATGATAAATTTTATAAAATTTCAAAAAGTGGGTATTACTATTCATAACGGCTAGTTTATATGATATTTTAATAACATATCGTTGTTTAATGAAACTCAGTATTGCGTACAACACAAGCTATCAAGGAAGGTTTCTCTTGAGTATAACACAAGACAAGACAGTGTTGTGTGTAGTGAAAGATACCATTGGTGTTGAATATACATAAAAATATATATTTCATAATATCTCAGGGTGTTACAATGAGTATCTTGATTTATGAAGGCACTAGGGTTTATGGTCACTAATTAGTACATTGTCGCAATTGTGAAAAATGATCAATCACATATAAATAGGTAAAACAATTTCCCTTTATTATTCCGGGTTTGTCCATTTTTCTTTCATGGACTTTTCATATTGAGAATTGACTTATTTTATGACATCCTTATAAAAATTTGGTCAACATGTCATTTTTATTATTTTAGTGATTCATGTCAAGTTCAAAATTTTTGTTTTTCTCAGAAATGATGGATAGTGCTAATGAAATTGTTTGATGGGGAATTACATATTCTATCATTTTTAAACCATGAAGTGTATGACTCAATTAAATGATTTATTACTGGATTAAAAATTTTAATTTACTTTTTTAAGATTAATTATGAGGGTTCATGTCTATTTTCACAATCACCTACTCCTGCTTCACTATGTTCATTTCTTTGAAACTATTAATAGCTCCCACATATATAATAGGGTATGTAGCTACTTTCCAAAGGTATGTGATCATTTTGGGATTTAGACCAAATAAAAAATAGTAACTCACTTAGTCTAGAGGATGGGAGGTTGGGCTCATCACAACCTTGGGGGTGATTATTTCTTACTCTGGGAATCTATTAGATAATTAAGGCATGTTCAAGAATATCTTCCTTATCCTGATATGGGATGGCCTACCCTAATAAAATGATCAAGTGTTGAATCCTTTCATGTATTAAGTGGGTTATATTGATGTAGAAATATATATGTATCTGAGGTTATTCATCTATTTACTATTATTTATTATCAATGAGTAGCTTTATATATTTTCTAATCCATATAACTAGACACTCTGAATTTTAAAGCTATCCAGGGAGGTGATTAATATTTTGAGTAAAAGATTGAACATTCATGTGGTGTCCTACATATCTTAATTAGAAATGGAATCAAAACCCGCATAAATCCTTAATGTTGTGATGTTTAAAGTCATGTGGAAAGGATGTATAGGAGATAATATTTCCATTGTGTATAGAGATCGGGCCTTATGAAGGTGTCCTGAATATCTAGTTTATAGTCACTACTGGAATTTTCTCTTTTCCCAATGGTAGTATACCAACAGTTTACTTAAACCGTTGGTATAGTGAGCCTTTGCCAACGGTTTAAGGAAACCGTTGGCAAAGGGAATTTCGGTGGACCCTTTCCCAACAGTTCACTGGAACCGTTGGGAAAGGGGTACTAAACTCACACATTTGCCAACGGTTCAGTGGAACCGTTGGGAAATGTGTTCCCTTTCCCAAAGGTTCACTGGTACCGTTGGGAAAGGGGTGCTAAACTCACACATTTCCCAACGGTTCACTGGAACCGTTGGGAAATGTTGCCTTTGCCAACGGTTTATAAAAACCGTTGGCAAAGGTTTCCCCCAAATTCCAGATCGTGATCTCCTCTCCCCATTCGTACAGAGCCCTAATCTATTCGCTCCGCTGCTCTAGCGAACCCCATCCGACTCCACTGCTCTCGCGAATCCGAACACCAGCACCCCCCCATCCCAACAGGTACACCCCCATACCAATAGGTAAAATTTGATCTCAACCATATTGTTGTAGTTGTTTTAATGAATAGATTTTTTCCAGTTGTTGGTGGTTTAATTGATTATTGAAATTAATATCTAAATAGGATATTGTTTGTGTTTGTGAAGACTTCTTTAATGTTTTTGTATTCTATGTTTGGAAGGAGAGTGTTCAAAACATGTAAATTAGAGTTGGGGGAGGCTATCATGAACGTTTACATGTTTTGTATAATGGATTGTGGGAATTATGGATTGTGTTCAAACCAATTTGATATGTTTTGGATAATGGATTATGGGGGTAGGGGGTGTCCACGGGGGTGGGTGGGTTGTCCACGGGGGTGGGCCGGGGGGTGTCCACGGGGGTGGGAGAAGGCTGTCCACGGGGGTGGGCAGGGCTGTCTAGGGGGTGTGGGCTGTCCTAGGGGTCTGGGTGGGGTGTCCTGGTGGGGGAGGGGTGTGTGGGGTGTCCAGGGGGGTGGTATGTCTAGGTGGTGGTGGTGGGGTTGCAGGGGAGGGGTTGTGGGATGTTTGGGAGGGTGGGTGGGGCTATCCAGTGGGGGGGGGGGGTACGGGGTGTCCAGGGGGGTACGGGGGTGGGCGGGTTGTCCACAAGGGTGGACGGGCTGTCCACGGGGTGTGGCCGGGCTGTCAAGGAGGGAGTGGGCGGGCTGTCCAGGGGGGGTGGGTGGGCTGGCCACGGGGGGTAGGGGTGTCCAGGGGGGTGGGCGGGCTATCCAAGGGGGTGGGGGGCTGTCCATAGGGAGAAGGGGTGTCGAGGGGGGTGGGTGGGCTGTCCACGAGGGTGGTTGGGGTGTCTAGGGGGTAGGGGGTGTCCACGGGGGTGGGTGGGGATGTCCAGGGGGTGTGGGCTGTCCTGGGGGTCTGGGTGGGGTGTCCTGGTGGGGGAGGGGTGTGTGGGGTGTCCAGATGGGGTGGTATGTCTAGGTGGTGGTGGTGGGGTTGCAGGGAAGGGGGGTGTGGGCTGTTTGGGAGGGTGGGCGGGGCTATCCAGGGGGGGTACGGGGTGTCCAGGGGGGTACGGGGGTGGGCGGGCTATCCACAAGGGTGGATGGGCTGTCCACGGGGGTGGCCGGGCTGTCAAGGAGGGGTGGGCGGGCTGTCCAGGGGGGGTGAGTGGGCTGGCCACAGGGGGTAGGGGTGTCCAGGGGGGTGGGCGGGCTATCCAAGGGGGTGGGGGGCTGTCCATAGGGAGAAGGGGTGTCGAGGGGGGTGGGTGGGCTATCCACGGGGGTGGTTGGGCTGTCTATGGGGTAGGGGGTGTCCACGGGGGTGGGCGGGACTGTCCAGGGGGTGTGGGCTGTCCTGGGGGTCTGGGTGGGGTGTCCTGGTGGGGGAGGGGTGTGTGGGATGTCCAGGTGGGGTGGTATGTCTAGGTGGTGGTGGTGGGGTTGCAGGGAAGGGGGGTGTGGGCTGTTTGGGAGGGTGGGAGGGGCTATCCAGGGGGGTGGGCGGGCTATCCAAGGGGGTGGGGGGATGTCTATAGGGAGAAGGGGTGTCGAGGGGGGTGGGTGGGCTGTCCACGGGGGTGGTTGGGATGTCTAGGGGGTAGGGGGCGTCCACGAGGGTGGGTGGGTTGTCCACGGGGGTGGGCGGGGCTGTCCACGGGGGTGGGAAAGGCTGTCCACGGGGGTGGGTGGGGCTGTCCAGGGGGTGTGGGCTGTCCTGGGGGTCTGGGTGGGGTTTCCTGGTGGGGGAGGGGTGTGTGGGGTGTCCAGGGGGGTTGGTATGTCTAGGTGGTGGTAGTGGGGTTGCATGGGAGGGGGTGTGGGCTGTTTGGGAGGGTGGGCGGGGCTATCTCGGGGGGGGGGGGGGTACGGGGTGTCCAGGGGGGTACGGGGGTGGGCGGGCTGTCCACAAGGGTGGACGGGCTGTCCACGGGGGTGGTCGGGCTGTCAAGGAGGGGTGGGCGGGCTGTCTAGGGGGGTGGGTGGGCTGGCCACAGGGGGTAGGGGTGTCCAGGGGGGTGGGCGGGCTATCCAAGGGGGTGGGGGCTGTCCATAGGGAGAAGGGGTGTCGAGGGGGGTGGGTGGGCTATCCACGAGGGTGGTTGGGCTGTCTAGGGGGTAGGGGGTGTCCACGGGGGTGGGTGGGTTATCCACGGGGGTGGGAGGGGCTGTCCACGAGGGTACCCTACTAATATGGTTATGGGATGAGGCATTCTTTGATGTGATAACACATTAAGTTCTTGTTGGTTTTACATTTTTTCAATAACACATTAGTATGTTTTTTTCACATGTGTAGTTGATACCATGATTATTTTCTTCCTTTATCATTTACTTAAATGTATTTTCTATTAAAGTTCAATCCTATTGAATTGTTTATGAAAAAATGACTTATATGAATTCTTTTTACAGAATGGACAGATGTTGGATGTATGAAACCGATCGTATCTCATGCGATTTTCAAAACAATTTGGAGAGCTTTATATATTTTTCATTTCACAATGCTTCAATATTTACTTAAGTTTAACTATCATTTATATTGCATGTATTGAGTTTGTCTGCTGACTCTGTCTCTGAGGAAATAAGAGCTTTGGCTTTTGGTCCTAATACCGTGGTTCGTGACTGTAAATCAATTGTTATCAATGGGTACAGATTTATTGTCACTGAACGAGCCAAAAACATGAGAACACAACATGATGGTATTATGGTTACTGCCACAATAGATTGTTATGCCAGTGCATCAGATAGTAGACCGCGACTTGAAAATGTGGGTTATTATGGAGTCGTTAAGAAAATAATAATATTGGATTATTACTCTCATGGACGAGTCACAATGATGAAATGCCATTGGTTTGATTCGATGACGAGACATGGCACATTTATTGATGATTGTGGATTTTGAGTAATTAATATGACCCGCACTCTTGCTACCGAAAAACCATATGTGCTGGCATCAATGGATAAACAAGTTTTTTATGTCAAAGATCAACTTCAACCTGAATTTGGTGTCATAGTTGAAGTAATTCCAAGACATATTTTTGATGATGCTGATGATGGAATTGACACTGTCCCTATTGCCATTGGAACCAATCCATTTATTTCTTTTGATGACTCCAATAGCTCAATTTTCAGAGTTGATTGTGAACCTGAAGTTGTGGTTGGAAATATATAGAATCATTCATCCATGTTCTCAATTCTTTTGGTTTACCTCGATTTGGGTTGTTAAGGTTGGTAATATTCATATTTATTTAGTATTGATCACAAATATGTTTTATCTGACTTGACCGTTATGTGAATTTTCAATGTTTATTGGTTGCTGTTTTATTTGAATTGCATTTTCTAATTTGGAATTGAACTGTATTCAAACCAAATCAAACAATATTTCTAACTTGGTGAACATTACAACTTGTATGTTTTATTACATACATTCAACCTCTTCTAAAACAATTGATAGCTAAATTACCAATGAATCCCCTCATTCCCTCATATATTTAGTTTTTTGGTTTACACATTAATTTTCTTTTTCTAATTAATTACATATTTGTTTTCAAATGCAGGAAATGCAGCCAATTGAAGAGAGACGAAGAAAAAAAATGGTGGAGAACAATCGTCGGATGGAGGAGATGGGCATTCCACCATTAGTGCCTACAGTGAGTACTTTATTTCAAATATATATATATATATATATACAGAATATATAATGTCATGTGATTAATTTCTTTTGTAAACTTTTTTGTAGGATCCACCATTACGTCGACTGTCATTCAACGAGGAGCCTAGTACTGGTCCTAGTACTCAGGCCGGTGGTATGAGGAGGGTTCGTACCAGAGGTGGACGTAGAGCTGCGCGTGCCCGACTAGACCCTGCCCCTCCCACTGACATTTCAGCCTTCCCACATTCTGATCCCGGTGTGTCGTTAGGGACACACGGGGTATTTAGGCCTCCCATGTTTTCGCTACCTTCTGCATCTTCTGCCCCATCATTTTCACATCCCATGATGATTCCCACTCCCCAGTCAGCATCAGGTCATACAGCTGTTCCATCTTCTTTTCCTTCTACTTCTGTCTCTCCGAGCTTTTATATTCCATCGTCTTCGACTCCTATTCCACCAGAGGGTGTTCCATCAGGTTCTGTGGATCCGACGCCACTCATTGATCAGACTAGCGCAGGTATATTTATAAAACCCTAACAAATTTTTATAGCAATATTTATTTTCATTATAACATGTTTTGATAAAATATTTGTTTTTCTTTCATGACAGATACATCTACTTACAGGAGGCGGGGGCGGGGCCGTACACGCATGCGTTCGGTGTGGAACCGTCGCACACAGGTTATGGTGGAATATAATGAAGACAATCAGATGGTTGAGAAAATAGGGCAGCAATGTCGGAGTTTTCTGGCGACGCTTGCCAAATACTCCGACATCATTCCCGTCAGCCCGCTGTCATGGAGACATTTTCCACATGAGGTCAAAGATAGAGCTTGTGCAGAGATATGGGTAAAAAAATATGTTGTATTTAATGCCATGAATTATTTTTGTATTTATATGAATTAATATTTTGATTTCAGCTTCGATTTAATTTTCCTGATGGTGAGGGTGCACGACTGGAACGTCTAAAGGATTTAGGCGAGCTTTGGAGAGCCTACAAGCATGAGCTGTATATTGGCTGGCGTGCTAGAGTTGGCACTGATTTAGAGGCGGTACCAGTCGTGGATGATTGTCTTATAGAGTAGTATCGTCAGATGATTACTCATTGGACGAGTACCCAGTTTAAGGTATGAATTACATTTGAGGTATTTAAATAATAACTTTCAAGTTTTTCATTAATATTATCCTTTTCATTATCTAATTTTATTTAGGAATCATCTGGAAAAAATAAAAAAACATTGATGCAAAAAAATACCTCCATACACTAGGACGCACGACGATGCCAGATCATGAGAGGCAGTAGGTATGACAATTGTTTATAAGTTTTCTTTACGACTTACATTTTCTTTTGTTTCCCCAATTATTTAATCATTTGCTAAAGTTTTTATATAACTTTTGTTTTCAATGTCATTATAGAGGCAATTACAAAATATTGAAGGACGTGTGCCTCGAGCAAAACTGTTTTGCTCGAGTAGACGAAAAAAGGATGGAAGTGCTGTCAACGAAGCGACTCAGCAGCAGATTGTAAGTTTTAATCTGTTGATTTTATATTTTAATATCTATTTCGTAACTTAATAATGTATTTATATTTGTAACAGGATGCTTTAGAGGCCCTCGATGCCCAAGAAGCAGACAATTTTGGGCCATCTGATCACTTACATCAGGTGTTGGGAGAGGATCATTCTGGCAGAGTACGCTGCCGACCTAGGATAGCCCCGACGAGGTATTGGCCCGCCTCAGGTACGAGTTGTAGTGCCACCGAGCTGCAACAAGTTAGGGAACATGCCGAACAGGCTGAGAAAAGGGCCACAGAGACGGCAGAACAGTCTTCTAGGGAAAACAATGCATTTATGAAATTTATTGAAGTTCTACGTCCAACACTTCCAGCAGAGGCCAGCCCAACGATTGATGAATACATGTCATCGATACATTCTATATATGGTGCACCAGGTGGCATTTCCAGTGGTGGTCAGGACGATGTCCATCTTGAAGATGATGATGGCGAGGAGTCTGATGCGGAAGAGGAGGGAGATGAGGAGGGCAAGGAGGAGGGCGAAGGCGAGGAGGAAGGCGCTGTGGAGGGTGAGGACGATGACGAGGGTGATGATGATGACGATGATGGTGATGGTGATAGTGATGTGAGACATATTGATCCGTTACATTTTTGACTTATATTACTGAGATTTGATGTTTAATCTATTCTAGTTGTTGGTTTTATCTAGACTCATAGTATAGTATTGGAGTTGAGTTATTTCTATATATTGTATGTTTTTATGGATGTTGTTGTCTTTTAGTGGTTGTGTGTTTGAGAACTCCCTAGACAACCCCCCTCATTCTTGGACCCTGGAAAACCCCCCCTCCCCCTTGGACCCCGAACACCCCCCAAACACCCCCAAGACAGCCCCGCAGACAGCCCCCTGGACAGACCCCCGTACAGCCCCCAACCCTCCACCATGGACCCCGGATAGCCCCCCGGACAGCCCCCCGGACAGCCCCCACCCTCCCCCTTGGACCCCGGACAACCCCCCAAACACCCCTCGGACAGCCCCCTGAACAACCCCAGACAACCCCCTGAACAAACCCTGAACAACCCCCGGACAGCCCCTCCACCTTCCTTAATTTCATTAGCTCTGAAATGTTTCATAGCACGATCAACTAAAATCTAATCCATACTAAATATGATATAAAAATATTCTATATGAATTTCCATAAGATTTTAAGTGAAAACAAAAAGTGACATATGAAAAACTGACCAAACGCATTCTAAATGTGTTGATGCTTTAGGAAAACGATACATGGGTCATATGTGACATGTACGAATCAACCCCGCCTCAATCCGAGGCGCGGTGTGGTCGGAACAACTCAAAGTGTATGTCTTTTGTTTCAAAAGGACATCATTTTAAGTGAAAAACATCAACTGGCATATGAAAAACCAGCCAAACGCATTCGGATTGTGTTGATACTTTAAGACAACGATCCATGGGTCATTTGAGACGTGTACGAGTCAACCCTGCCTAAATCTGAGATGCGGTGTGGTCGGGACCACTCTAAGTGACTTTCTTTTGTTTAAAATGGACAGTATATTAAGTACATATGGAAAACCGACCAAACGCATTTGGTTTCTGTTGAAACTTTAGGAGAACGGTCCATGGGTCATATGTGACGTGTACAAGTCAACGCCACCTCAATCCGAGGCGCGGTGTGGCCGACACCACTCAAAGTGTCTCTATTTTGTTTAAAATGGACTTCATTTTTAGTGAAAACAAAAAATGACAAACGGAAAACCGACCAAACGCATTCGGTTTCTGTTGAAACTTTAGAAGAACGATCCATGGGTCATATGTGACGTGTAAGAGTCAACTCCACCTCAATCCGAGGCGCGGTGTGGCCGACACCACTCAAAGTGTCTCTATTTTGTTTAAAATGGACAGTATTTTGGCCGTTTATGACACCAGAACTGTGTTGTCGGTCACCGCGGGCACATGGAACGTCCGATTGACATGCCGTCTGCGTGTACACGTCATGAATAATAATTAAAATGTTGAACAGTGGTTTCAGGTCAATCCGAGGTCGTCCGCTATGAATTTGACCGTTTGACGCCCGTTTTGGCCGTTTATGACACCAGAACTGCGTTGTCAGTCACCGCGGGCACACGGCACGTCCGATTGACGTTCCGTCTGCTCGAGCACTTCATAAATCACTCACCCGTATTTTTCGTCTGATTTCAGGTCATTCTGACTTCGTTCGGCCCGTTTGGACCCCCCTCACGCGCGTTTACGAAGCACGTGCATCACTTAAAATACGAATATTGAGCCGTACCGCACAAACCGCACGTCCGATTGATGTGCCGTCTACGCGTAAACGTCATGAATAATAATTAAAATGTTTCTCGGTGGTTTCAGGTCAATCCGAGGTCGTCCACTATGAATTTGACCATTTGACGCCCGTTTTGGCCGTTTACGACACCCGAACTGCGTTGTCGGTCACCGCGGTCACACGGCACGTCCGATTGACGTGCCGTCTGCTCGAACACTTCATAAATCACTCACCCGTATTTTTCATCTGATTTCAGGTCATTCCGACTTCGTTCGGCCCGTTTGGACCCCCCTCACGCGCGTTTACGAAGCGCGTGCATCACTTAAAATATGAATATTGAGCCGTACCGCAGAAACCGCACGTCCGATTGATGTGCCGTCTGCGCTTACACATCACGAATAATAATTAGAATGTTTCACGGTGGTTTCAGCTCAATTCGAGGTCGTCCGCTATGAATTTGACCATTTGACGCCCGTTTTGGCCATTTATGACACCAGAACTGCGTTGTCGGTCACTGCGGGCACATGGCACGTCCGATTGACGTGCCGTCTGCTCGACCACTTCAGAAATCACTCACCCGTATTTGTCGTCTGATTTCAGGTCATTCCAACTTCGTTCGGCCCGTTTGGACCCCCCTCACGCGTGTTTACGAAGCGCGTGCATCACTTAAAATACGAATATTGAGCCCTACCGCGCAAACCGCACGTCCGATTGATGTGCCGTCTGCGCGTACACGTCACGAATAATAATTAGAATGTTTCACGGTGGTTTCAGCTCAATCTGAGGTCGTCCTCTCTGAATTTGACCGTTGGACGCCCGTTTTGGCCGTTTATGACACCAGAACTGCGTTGTCGGTCACCGCGGGCACATGGCACGTCCGATTGACGTGACCTCTGCTCGACCACTTCAGAAATCACTGTCCCATATTTGTCGTCTGATTTCAGGCCATTCCGACTTCGTTCGGCCCGTTTGGACCCCCCTCACGCGCGTTTACGAAGCGCGCGCATCACTTAAAACACGAATATTGAGCCATACCGCGCAAACCGCACATCTGATTGGCATTACGTCTACGCGTACACATCACGAATAATAATTAGAATGTTTCACGGTGGTTTCTGATCAATCCGAGGTCGTCCTCTATGAATTTGACCATTTGACGCCCGTTTTGGCCGTTTATGACACCAGAACTGCATTGCCGGTCACCGCGGGCACACGACACGTCCGATTGACGTGCCGTCTTCTCGAACACTTCATAAATCACTCACCCGTATTTTTCGTCTGGTTTCAGGCCATTTCGAAATCGTTCAGCCCGTTTGGACCACCCTCACGCGCGTTTACGAAGCGCGCGCATCACTTAAAACACAAATATTGAGCCGTACCGTGCAAACCACACGTCTGATTGACGTGCCGTCTGCGCGTACACATCACGAATAATAATTAGAATGTTTCACGGTGGTTTCAGCTCAATCCGAGGTCGTCCACTATGAATTTGACCGTTTGACGCCCGTTTTGGCCGTTTATGACACCAGAACTGCGTTGTCGGTCACCGCGAGCACATGACACATCCAATTGACGTTCCGTCTGCCCAACCACTTCAGAAATCACTCACCCGTATTTTTCGTCTGATTTCAGGCCATTCCAACTTTTTTCGGCCCGTTTGGACCCCCCTCACGCGCGTTTACGAAGCGCGCACATCACTTAAAATACGAATATTGAGCCTTACCACGCAAACCGCACGTCCGATTGATGTGCCGTCTGCACGTACACGTCACAAATAATAATTAGAATGTTGCACAGTGGTTTCAGGTCAATCTGAGGTCGTCCGCTATGAATTTGACCGTTGGACGCCCGTTTTGACCGTCTATGACACCAGAACTGCGTTGTCAGTCACCGCGGGCACACGGTACGTCCGATTGACGTGACGTCTACTCGACCACTTCATAAATCACTCTCCCGTATTTGTCGTCTGATTTTAGGCTATTCCGACTTCGTTCGGCCCATTTGGACCCCCCTCACGCGCGTTTACGAAGCGCGCGCATCACTTAAAACACGAATATTGAGCCGTACCGCGCAAACCGCATGTCCTATTGACGTTATGTCTGCGCGTACACGTAAAAAATAATAATTAGAATGTTTCACGGTGGTTTCAGGTCAATCCGAGGTCGTCCGCTATGAATTTGACCGTTGGACGCCCGTTTTGGCCGTTTATGACACCAGAACTGCGTTGTCGGTCACCGTGGGCACACGGCACGTCCGATTGACGTGTCGTCTGCTCGAACACTTCATAAATCACTCACCCGTATTTGTCGTTTTATTTCAGGCCATTCCGAAATCGTTCGGCCCATTTGAACCACCCTCACACGCGTTTACGAAGCGCGCGCATCACTTAAAACACGAATATTGAGCCGTACCGCGCAAACCGCATGTCCGATTGACGTGTCGTCTACGCGTACACGTCACGAATAATAATTATAATGTTTCACAGTGGTTTCAGATCAATCCGAGGTCGTACGCTATGAATTTGACCATTTGACGCCCGTTTTGGCCGTTTATGACACCAGAACTGCGTTGTCGGTCACCGCGGGCACATGGCACGTCCAATTGACGTGTCGTCTGCTCGACCACTTCAGAAATCATTCACCCGTATTTGTTGACTGATTTCAGGCCATTCCGACTTTGTTTGGCCCATTTTGACCCCCCTCACGCGCGTTTACGAAGCGCGCACATCACTTAAAATACGAATATTGAGCCGTACCGCGCAAACCGCAGGTCCGATTGACGTTCTGTCTGCGTGTACATGTCAAGAATAATAATTAGAATGTTGCACGGTGGTTTCAGCTCAATCTGAGGTCGTCCGCTATGAATTTGACCGTTGGACGCCCGTTTTGGCCGTTTATGACACCAGAACTGCGTTGTCGGTCACCGCGGGCACACGGCATGTCCGATTGACGTGCCGTCTGCTCGACCACTTCATAAATCACTCTCCCATATTTTTCATCTGATTTCAGTCCATTCCGACTTCTTTCGGCCCGTTTGGACCCCCCTCACGCGCGTTTACGAAGCGCGCGCATCACTTAAAACATGAATATTGAGTCGTACCGCGCAAACCACACGTCCGATTGACGTGCCGTCTACGCGTACACGTCACGAATAATAATTATAATGTTCCACGGTGGTTTCAGCTCAATCCGGAGACGTGTTGTGGCCGACACCACTCAAAGTGTCCGTCTTTTGTTTCAAAAGGACGTCATTTTAAGTGAAAAGCATCAACTGACATACAGAAAACCGACCAAACGCATTCCAAATCTGTTGATAATTTATCCCAACAATCCATGGGTCATATGTGACGTGTACAAGCCAACCCGAGATCAATCTGAGTCGCAGTGTGGCCAGGATAAGTCTAAGTGACTCTCTTTTGTTTAAAATGGACACCATTTTAAGTACATATGAAAAAACGACCAAACGGATTCAGTTTCCATTGAAACTTTAGGAGAACGATCCATGGGTCATATGTGACATGTACGAATCATCCCCGCCTAAATCCGACATGCGGTGCGGCTGAAACCACTCAAAGTGTCCGTCTTTTGTTTCAAAAGGACGTCATTTTAAGTGAAAGGCATCAACTGACATACGGAAGAATGACCAAATGCATTAAGATTCTATCGATACTTTAGCACAACGATCCATGAGTCATATGTGACGTGTACAAGTCAACCCTGTCTTAATCCGAGACGCGGTGTGGCTGACACCGCTCTAACTCTGTCTCTTTTGTTTAAAATGGACATGATTATAAATGAAAAGAACAACTGGCATACGCAAAACCGACCAAACGCATTCGTAATCTTTTGATAATTTATCACAACGATCCATGGGTCATATGTGACATGTACGAGCCAACTCGGGATGAATCTGAGTCGCGGTGTGGTCAGGATTAGTCTAAGTGTCACTCTTTTGTTTAAAATGGACAACATTTTAAGTACATACGGAAAACCGACCATACGCATTCTGTTTCCATTTAAACTTTAGGATAACGATCCATGGGTCATATGTGACGTGTACGAATCAACCCCACCTCAATTGGAGACGCGATGTGGTCGGAACCACTCATAGTATCCGTCTTTTGTTTCAAAAGGACGTCATTTTAAGTGAAAAACATCAACTGGCATACGGAAAACCGACCAAACACATTCGGATTGTGTCGATACTTTAGTACAACGATCCATGGGTCAAATGTGACGTGTACGAGTCAACCCCGCCTCAATCTAAGGTACGTTGTGGCCGGTATCACTTCAGGTGTATGTATTTTGTTTAAAATGGACATCATTTGAGGTAAAAATATATGGTATAGAAAAAACCGATCAAATTATGAATTGAATTTCGGATTCCACATATAATTGTCATCTAAATTTTAAATTGAATTCTATATGAATTATGTACGTTTATAATTACGTTATGAATTCTAATTTAATTGTCATCTAAGTGTGGTCGGGACCACTCTAAGTGACTTTCTGTTGTTTAAAATGGACAACATTTTAAGTACATACGAAAAACTGACCAAACGCATTCGGTTTCCATTGAAACTTTAGGAGAACGATCCATGGGTTATATGTGATGTCTACGAGTCAAATCCACCTCAATCCGAGGCGTGGTGTGGCCGGCACAACTCAAAGTGTATGTCTTTTGTTTCAAAAGGACATCATTTTAAGTGAAAAACATCAACTGACATACAGAAAACCGGCCAAACGCATTCGGATTGTGTTGATACTTTAGGAAAATGATCCATGGGTCATTTGAGACGTGTAAGAGTCAACCCCATCTAAATCGGAGATGCGGTGTGGCCGGTACCACTCTGACTGTGTCTCTTTTGTTTAAAATGGACAAGATTATAAGTGAAATAAACAACTGACATATGAAAAACTGACCAAACGCATTCGGAATCTGTTGAAAATTTAGGACAACGATTCATGGGTCATATGTTACGTGTACGAGTCAACCATGCCTCAATCCAAGTCGCGGTTTGGCCGAGACCACTCTAAGTGTATCTCTTTTCTTTAAAATGGACTACATTTTAAATTCATACAGAAAACCAACCAAACGCATTCTGATTGTGTTTATATTTTAGCACAACAATCCATGGGTCATTTGTGATGTGTACGAGTTAACCCCGTCTCAATACGAGGCGCGGTGTGGCCGACACCATTCAAAGTGTCTCTCTTTTATTTAAAAAACACTTCATTTTAAGTGAAAACAACAACTGACATACGGAAAACCGACCAAACGATTTCGGAATATGTTGATACTTTAGGACAACGATCAATGAGTCATTTGTGATGTGTACGAGTTAACCTCGCCTCAATACGAGGCACGGTGTGACCGATATCATTCCAAATGTATGTATTTTGTTTAAAATGGATATCATTTCTATTAAAAATATATGGTATATGAAAAACCAATCAAATTATGAATTGAATTCCGGATTCCACATATGATTGTCATCTAAATTTTAAAATGAATTCTAAATGAATTATGTATGTTTATAATTATGTTATGAATTCTACTTTAATTATGGATGTGTATATTTTCAGGATGCATTATATGTGTTGGTTGGTTGGTTTGCATTATTTGTATGTGTTGGTTTGTTCTCTATATGTATGCATTATATGTGTTACAGGTACAATAATTGGATTGAAAAATGAATTGAAAACGAGGGAATAATTGGATTGAAAATTGAATTGAAACCGAGGGTGAATGCCCAAAAACCAGACCTGCTGTGCAAATTGCAGGCTGCTGTGCAATTTGCACAGCAAAGCCTATGACAACGGTTTGAAAACCGTTGGTAAAAACACCCTATCCCAACGGTTTGAAACCGTTGGGATATCCTGTTGAATGGTTGTTTTTACCAACGGTTCATAGAACCGTTGGTAAAAACCTTTCCCAACAGTTTGTAAACCGTTGGGAAAGAAAATTCTCTGTTGATTTCCCAACGGGCCAAACCGTTGGGAAAGGCCTTTCCCAACGGTTTGGCAGAACCGTTGGGATAGGTTGATTTTTTCTAACCTATCCCAACGGTTCTGTGTAAACCGTTGGGAAAAGCCTTTCCCAACGGCTTACTTCCCCACGGTTTGCAGAACCGTTGGTATAACATATACCAACGGTTCTAAACCGTTGGGAAATACTGGATTTCCAGTAGTGAGTATGAATCAAATACATTATAGTTCTATTATTCCTTCAATACATGTCAGGAAGTTGATTCCCTTATATAGGTGGGATTCATACCATTCCACAAACCAGGGCTTACAAATTGGATTTTCATTGGATGGGGAGATTCATGATGAAAATGATATGATAATTGTGAATCCCTAAGACCACATGAGCAATTCTAGGTTTGAGAAACAAGGGATAACAAGTGATCTATCTCAATTCATATGAATTCAGGACATATGAATTGGGAAAGCCCATATAATATTTTTAATACGGATAATAGTACTTAGGAATGCGTCCTACATATCCCAATTATAACGGGAATAAGTGTCATCCCAGTTCAATTGGAGGGTATGCCTGAATACAGCCATCAGAAAAGATTATAATGTCCTAGGTCGTCTTCCTAACATGACCTAATTTTCTACCTAACATTTCTGGGGTGCATTTAGTATATGTTTGAGCATGTGTTCACATTTCCTAGTTGTATATAGGACATTTCCATAGATAATTGCATGATCTAATTGACAGGTTCGGAGGACATCACATTATCTGATCGAGATGTCTGAATGATATCACATGATTTAGTTGACATGTCTAGGGGGGGGGGGGGTTCATGACCTGGACAACATGTATGGAGGGCATCGTATGACTAAGATGGAATATTTTGGGTAATTCACAAGACCTAGGCGACATGTATGAAGGATTTCAAAAGACTTTATTTCCATGTCTAGAGTACATCACATGACTTGGATAGAATTTCCATAGGACCTCTCAAGACCTTGGAAACCTGTCCAGAGGATGCCACAAAACATGAATGGCATGTCTGGTGGTCTTCAAAAGACTTGGGCATCATGTTCAAAGGGGATCAAATGAATTGTATGGCTAGCACAAAGGATTTCCCAAGACCAGGGTGAAAAGTTTAGAGGACGTCACATGACCTCTATAGAATTTCTGGAGGACTTCACATGACTTGGGTGACATGTCTTATGGTCATTACATGACTTGGATGGAATTCATAGAGGGTGTTTCATGACTTGGGAACCATTTTCTGGTGTTTTTGCATGATCTAGATAGGTCATTTGATATTTATAGAGATTAGACTATATTTATTTAGATATATATTTCATTTTTTCAGTTTGTGCTATCTTTATAGCATATGTGCCTCAATTTTTGTCAAGTGTTAGCTCATTTAGATTTTGCGTGCCCCAGTAAACATATGGAAGATCTTTCTCATGTTTTGGATAGATCACTAGAATTCCCCCATGTGATCTATATAATGATCAAAAGAAGCATATATTCATGTCTCGTGATACCTTAGGTTGTTCTATGGATTTTACTATGTGGAACACATTTGTGATCGTGTTACACTCCCCTCCAAGAAGTCCTCTCTTATGATCCTATGTAGTAGTAACAATTGTACCTAATTTTTTATGCTGAGGATGATGTTTTTAAAGGACTCTCTACCCTAGTTATATGCTACCTTGTAGAGTGTGTATCTTCAAAATATGAGCAACAACTAGTGGAGGGTTTTTGCATCACATGTGGTGCATGATCCTATCATGGGTAGTCCAAGACATCACATGATGAATAGTGATTGTCACAAAACTCTCCCATTGCCATTTTTATTGGACTCTTATATAAAATTTATTCTACATAATCATGTTGACATTCCAGCATTCTTTCCACCATTGATCCAACTTGTCTGATAGCCTCTGTGAGATCAAGATGCCTAGGGAAAGGCTCTAGAAAGATAAAAGAAGACTTTTCCAGTGTCCTTCATAGAACTAAGATGTATTTTCAGAGTATTTTTGTGAGATCAAGAAATACTGTTAGGGGGATCTCACAAGATTATTTTGGATTTTCAAGGGGTAATCATGAGACCGGTTTTTATTGTCCAAGGGACATCACATGATCAATATCGACCACCTAAGGCACATAACCCTCTTCTCATGAAGATCAGTGCATCATACTAATGAAAGAGGCTTCCTCATTTTCTTTTTTTTATTTTCATATTTATTTTTCAAGGGTAGGGGTTCTCACGAATTCATGAAATCATTTTCATGGAAAATCTTGCATCTTCTCTAAAATTCATCAGATTTTCATTTCTATATATCATGTTGGTGTATACAGATTTTCATGTAAAATCCATCCTCTTAACTTGGAGTCAAAGGGGATCACATGATTAAATAGGCATTCTCAAGGTACATCGCATGATAATAGTTACACACCAACATGTTCTCTCATGACTAGGTGGAAATTTTTCAAAGGGTATTCGTAGGGTCTTGAAAATCGCATAAGCATGTCTCATGAAGGTCAACCTACCTATCCATTGCATAAATCTTATGCATATTTATGCATTAATTATAAAATGTTTTTTTGAGAGAATGTTAGGCATATAATGATTGCAAAGTTTCATGATTAGAGGAACTTTCATAGTAGCCTCCACATGATCATCATCTATTTTTTGGATACCTTCACAAGAACATGACTGCTAGTCGGATGGGATTTGCATGATCATAAGTAGATCATTCATGGCACACGATCTGCTCGGATGACCTTATAAAGGTCACATGATTGTGTTTCCTTCTAAAGGTTACTTTATCCGCATGATTTTCTCACCTTCCTATAATTTTTTTGTGATGAAAAAAATACCCTTGTTTTAGGTATTTATTGATTTCTATATTTTTCAATTCTCCTTTGTGGGTTTCAACAAACACCTCATTAACCCTTTTGAAAATTACTAGGATATTAATTTTTTTTACACTGTAAGGGTTAATAATGTTATGATATGAGGAAAAAAGACTTATAAATGGACCAAGGTAGATATTCCAAACAACACATCATTAAATTTTATAAAAATAGGTATTTTATTAATTTTAAATCACTTAATAAACTATTATTTATTATAAAATATCATTAGTGTAATTCTTTTGAAATAAATTAAATATTATAAAATAATATATTTCTAACTAATGTAGAATGGTTCCAAAATTATATGGATTATAGTATATGGAAAACAGTGTATTAATATAACCATAATATCAAATTTTTACAGGCATATATATCATTATAAATATTATATTTAGGTTTCTACAATTGATTAACCAATTTTATCCTTGACCATGGTAATTCATATTTTGATATTAAAGTGTTATCATTTTTCATATAATTTTAGAATTTAATTTTAATGGTCATAGGATAATGTTTTAAAAACATTACATCCCTTTTATCTTCTATTAACATTTGAATGATATTTAAATACATTAATAAAATATTATTTGACATAAAAAAAATATTAATATCATTTTAATAAAAATTAAAAAAAATTACTTTCAAAATTAAAAGAAATAAATTTAATTAAAACATAAACCTTTCACATATAGAAAAATTTTATATTTATCTTTAAAATTCTTGGGAAACATTAACTCACTAAAAATATATTATTTTTAGAGTTTTTAATATAATTTACTTAATTTTTTTATTACTTTCAGAAGCATTGGGTCCAAGTTGTGTAATATGTTATTATTATCATTTAATCACAAAATATATAACTATAAAAAAATATTACAAATATTAAAATCAAGATGGGGAGATTTTTGACTTTATATTTCACTTAAAAATTATAATGGTGAAAATATATTTTAAATGGAAACAAGAGGTCATATTTCTGAATTTAAAATTTTTATAGACTAAATAGACTCATCCAATAAAATAAATGCAATTTTTTGAATGAATTTTAATTCATATTACATAAATTTAACCCAAATTAATCCATTTTACCTTTATCATGGTAACAATAATTTACTATGGTTACTATTCACATTGAAAAAATGGGACTATTTAACAAAATTTTAGCTCCTAATTTAAAATATGGAATATATTTTTCCATATTTAATTTCTATAAATTTTATAATTTAAATTAATATAAAAAGAAAAAACTCAATGAAAAATAATTTTTTAGAAATAATTAGCTTTTAAGTATAAAAATGGTTTGATACCAAAAAATCAACAATAAAGATGATTCCAAAGAAAATATTTATAATTATTTATAATATAATAGAACTAATATTTACTTAAAAAAATTAAATTAAATTTGGACATTGTAAATTCTTGAACCAAAAAATATAGTTTTTAATAAAAAACGTATTCTTCACTATTCAATAAAAAATAAAACTTTTAAGAAAAAAACACATATATTCCCCCAAACTAATTTTGATATTAATATTTAAAAAATTATACTATTTTAATAAAATAAAATATCTATAAATTAACAAATTAATTATTATATTCAGTCAATATAAATCATTTATGAGGAAAAAATATTTTAAAGAATTAAATGACTCTTCCAAAATTTAGTGTTTATTTCCTAAGAATTTACTAATTAATTATTTATTATGAATTTTTTTATATATCATAATCCAGTTACATTTATTTATACACTTAAATTCAACCATTATGTTATAAATATCATAAAATAATAGTATTTTGGGGTTCGTTGAAGCTGGTTGTTGCGTGTTCTATACATTATCTAACATGATGTTCATTAAAAATATAATATTCTTACTTTTTATCACTCCATTAGAGGTCCATTACATATGGTTAGGTGTTATATATCCTTGGGTAGCTGATTACCAGAAATATGTAAAATATATTGTGTCACACATTGGCCTTGGATTCATTGGGGTAATGATTAATCTAGTCAGGCCATAAGTTAAACTTGACCACCCATCAGCTTATCTAATATCCACATTCATAGATCCACATTATCATAAACCATATTGGCATTCCATCAAACCAAACATTCGACCTAGATCGAGACACGGCTTGAAATGTTTTCCAGATCTCTATAATCTAGCAACTATTTTCGGGCATCATGGTAATAAAAATGCGGATGATTTTTACCCAAATAAACCAGGATAAAAAAGAACCCAACTGAAAATGTAGAAACATCAACCAATAAATAAATAAATAAATAAATAAATAAATAAATAAATATATATATATATATATATAAAACAGATTTATATACAAAAACTAATATACAAAACAAAACTAAATTCAAAACCAAAATTGGACCATACCAACGATATCTCCACATAACCTCTTGGTGACCACCAACAATAATACTATCCTACTTCTAGTGAAACTAAACCCAAAACCTACACCTACAATATAGCTAGGGGCTACCTACCTTGAGTGGTACAATTAGGGTGTGGGCATACAATAGCTTTGTATGTAATCACCCTAGATTCCATGCATTTTTTCTCTTGAAATAGTCCATAAAAACTAATTGAAAACACAATTTGAAAATAATATTTTAAAACATTTCTAGTAAGTAAATAGATATTTACAAAAAATACATTTTTAAAAAAACTCATTCACCTTTCCATTTAAATATAGTTTCTCTTTCTACAACCCATTTTAATACCAGAAAACAAATAAAAAAACAAACTATATAACCAAAAAGGCATTATATAGAATGTAAATGAAACTAAACAAGAAGGAAAAAAATAAAAAAAACCAAAATCTAACATGCATCAGAAATAAAAAACACATTTAAATAGTAACTCATTATCATTTCTTGAATATATCTAGAAGAAATCGATGAACATACTTAGTTTAGACTCACCTTCTTATATATGGTGCAAGTCCAAAGACAATAACCAACAAGATACTCTAAACCTTCCAATACAATGGTATGTCCCAACTAGCCCCATCACGTCTAACGGGGTAGCAACCTGTCTAATCAGGGTTGACAAGAAAACATCACTCAACCCTCTAGATGATTCCCATGAATCCCATAATAATAATAATAATAGTTGGAAACACATGGTATAGAAAACATAAAAAACAACGTCTTCATAAACAAGAAATTATAGAGGATCCCATTCTAAGTTCTAATGGACTCAATACCAAAAAAGTTCTCATACATGTGCCACTACAGGGTAACACATCACAATTTCTAGTGGTTTTTTCAAACATAATCCAAGTATCACAAACACACATGAAAATACATTTATTTCACATACATATTTATTTTAAAATAAAAGATCTCATGAAGACATCAATTTTTTATAAGAACAACCATTTTAAAATCTTTTTAAAAATACCAACTAGGACTTCACGCAAACCAAATTTTCAATCCATTTTCTAAAATATTCCAACATGCCCATCGAGACAATATAACATAAGAGTACCGAATTTTTTTTTCTAAAAATAATGCAATGTGCCAATCGAACCTTTAACACCATATGGGATTTAAAATAAAAATAAGAAAATATCTCAATTTCCAACCAGGCCATTAACATATCCAATCCAAATACATTTAAAAAACCATTTACACATAATTATCTAAATTCAATAGGAAACACCACTCTCACATGCACAATTCCAATCATGACTTTGTATTTAAAATCAAAAACTCTTTCTAAGCCAATTGAAAAACCTGAAATGGCAGGAGAAGTTCCAAATGCCCATTTTATTCCAACTATTTACCAAATTATTTCCTAAAATTCCAAATGGGCCATGCTTTTGAAAAAAAATTTGAAACCACATTTAAATTCACTCAAATGACCAAGGCCATTTGGAAACACATTTCATGTAACATGCTCAACTCATAAAACCCATTTGAAAATACAACATTAAAATCACACATAAAACCCTACCCTTTTCATGGGAAAAACCTCTTTCAAATTCATGTTATGAATTGTGTAAAGGGTGAAAATCACATTTGAAAAGAATAAACCGCATATCCTAGCCTTATGTAAATCAAACCACATTAGCCAACACTCATCCTAGGGTTTATCCAAGATGGATCAAATCCAAGAGAAACAAAGAAACCATGATATGGGGATAAGAAGAATAGAAAAAGGGAGATATTTGATGAAGAAATTATAAAGAATCACTGACATATGGAAAGAGGTTTCCCAAAAAAGTGGCCCAAGATGAAGGATAATCAATGGGTGGATCACTCTGGTCGATACCTGATTGATATTGGTCAAATGGGAGGTGGAATTAATTAAATTAGGGTTTTAAAATAAAATTTATTTGGGTTTTAATTCATTTTATGATTTTGCTGCATGGTTTTGTAAACTATGTGAAAAACAGGAGAATGCTTCGTGAAACAATCTTTAACCATCCAGATTTAAGTTAAACTATTTGGGAAACCCTCGCTCAAACTGTGTGAACAAAAAAATTACTCAAATCCAATGAAATGAAACCCCAAACACTATAAGAGTCCACCCAAAGATCCTTTAATTATTTAAACACAATGTTGTTACACCATGGGTGCCACAAAATCCCCACTGTGCCACTTTATCCAAACAGGTTTCACAATAACCATGAATATGGCCAAAAACAAACTGATGCCACAAAAAACCTAAAAAATCTACAAAGAAACTCAAATCAAACCTCAACCAAAAGTTAATACATCAATAAATAATGAAAAATAAAAGAAAATAGTGTTCAAGGTGTGAAAATTATCCCCACCACAAAAAAAGTTTACCCTCAGAAGGTCACCTAGCTGAGCTGTAGATAAAACTAAATCCCCAACCCAAATAATGATAAATGAATCTATGAACCTCAGGTTGACCTTTCAATCCACAAGTCACACCCGAACGACTATAAGGGAAACCATGGTAAAATAAACCATTAAAAAGGATGAGGGTTCTCCCCACAATAAGAATATGACAACACATCGACACGACTTCATACCATCTAAAGGGAGAACTCCCAATATGAATATACCCAAAACATTTCACACAATCAAGAAAAAACCACCACAAGAATAGAAAATATCCCACATAACCCAAAACCCCCATCAAAAGGGGGAAACCCACAAAAGGAACTCGAACCATACAATGAAACCAAACACAATATACAACCATCGATATCCACATGTATAGATTTCTCCACAAAATCACAATTAAAAACTGAAACCGATTCTTTAAAGGATATCCATTTTAATATCCAAATCCAATATACAAAAATAAGACTATATGGAAACATGACCACCATTTTTATGAAAAGGAACTCATAATAACTAAGAAACCAAAATCAGAAAATTAAATCTTCTCCACTCCAACATTGTACACAAGAACTGGGCTACAATTTCCCATACCCCCAGTGATTCCTGACTATGCGAAAATATTCACTTTAAGGCCTATGGATGTGTCTATAATGTTATAATAATATTTTTCCCTGTAGTCTAGAGATGACAAATTCTGATCAAGACATATTATTCTGGAATTTTTTTTTACAAAACTTATCCAGATGACATAAATGGCCACAATGATGAAAGGTCTTTTGGGGATTGTGGCATGGCGACTTTGAATTCCCAAACTAACAACACTACAAATATATGAGAAAACTGCCACACGAATGGGAGGTTAGAACTAGTGAAGGAGAATCCTCAAGAACAAGTTACTCTAATATAAAAATATTGCTAGATGGGGAACCTTCAAGAATATAAAGAGATACCAGAATGCTAACTACCTAAGATCTGAAAAATAACTCAGTTAAGAATGCTTCATCCATTAACTTATTGAAATGAAGATCCTTATAGCAGAGATACCTCTCCTTGTTCTCTCATAAAATAACCCAAATAAAAAGAGGATATTTCAAATAATCCTATTATTCTACCACCAGAGTAAAGGAAACTAACGAATTGAAGTGGTCAACATTGGCCTTCACTATTCACTAAAATTTCTAAATACTCATGAGATCTTATACTTTCTTTATATTCACCTCCTCTGATATAAATCATCAGATAAAATTTAACATAAACACTCCCCATGTAATCCCAAATTGCATCGATGATAAAGTAATAACCTGACACTGATCCAAAGATAAACCCTTAAAAAACCAGTAGATCACTCACTCATACATCATTAGGAGTTCCCAACAATTTCAGGAGACTTTAAACTTCCTCAATACTTCCCACTACCTCAAACAGACCCCAATCACTAATAAAGAGGGGTAATAACTTAGACGAACCAGAAACTAATGAGACCCACTAAAAATATTGGGGTCCTTTCTGGGTGGTATACTTTGAATAACACAAGGAACATAAATCCAAAATCAACATCAACCTGAAACACAATCAGAAAGAACATATCTTGTCATAACAATAAGATCACCAAACAAACACCACAAGCATAACCAAAAATCATCTTATAAAAATCAACAAGTTTTTTTAAATTTCAAAACAGCCTTCTTTCAAGGCCACTATCTGATTACCAAAATCCATTTTCAAAAAACCATAATATTCTTTTAAAATAAAAAACAACCCTGAAATCATTTTCCATTTCAAAACCTTTTTGAAAAAACCAATTCAAACCATTGATTTCAAATACCCACCCATGGAGTCATATGAACCATCACATACGTATCTATAACAACTCCTCTTACATAATTATTGTACACATGCCAACATGCAAATTCCATACATATGCACACATATGATAACATACATAAGGAACAATAAGAATCACACACATACCATTACATCACCAAACCCAATCATTCACTAGATTCTCAGTTCCTTTTTCCTCCAAATTCCCCCAAACATTCCAAATTACTAAATCACTTGAATGAAATCATTTTCAATTTAAAAACCATTATCATTTTAAAATCCCACTACACCAACAAAAACCAATATAAGTCGCAACTCACACCAAACTACCGGAGTGAGGAACTAGTGTCCATGCCTAACCCGATGACATGGTTAGTGGGCCATTCCCCATGTAAGAATCAATAACTAAGAGGAACTTGAAACATTTATTTTGACTCCACAAGGGTCAATAATCAATAAAAGATCACATAATAACACCAGATCACATGAGTTGTCATTCTGCATCCATAAAAACCAAAGAAAAATGAAAATTCAAATCCCAAACTACCCGTAGAAACTCAGGGATCAGAATGAGAAAGAGTTCATGAAGTCCTTTCCATACCAACACCCCAAGTCTCGATAGTTCAAATCTCTGATCTACTTGACACACCAAATAACAAAGACATGATATGATACCTTTTTTTCATGAACCAAGCAATAATTCCTTTAAAATAAACCTCCAACCAGGTTTGAGACATGTCCCAAATAGCATTTCTGATCTCCAAGTGCTGGAAACTAGTGTCATGCATAATGGTAATCACAATGGGAACTATTGTTTCCCAAATAAACCCGAATCATAAGGAACCAAATAAAAAATTAGGCAACATAAACCATTAAATATATAATATTAAAATACATCGAGATACAAAAACTTCTAAAAAATTATATAGAAACAAAAATGGACAATGCCAATAAGATCTTTTCATGACCTCTTGGTCACCACCGACCACAATACCAACCCACTCCAATAGCACCTGAACTATAAACCTACACCTAAAAAATAGCTTGGGTCTACCGATGCTGAGTGGAACATATAGGGTGTGATCCTATAATAGCTCAGTATGTAATCACCCCAAGTTCCATGCATTCATACCTGAAACATTCTATAAACACTATTTGAAAATAAAATTAGAATATAATGTTTTAAAATGAAAGTAAAAAATAGCTTTCCACAAATTTTAATTTTAAAAAAACTTTTATTTTTCAAAACCCATTTCAATTTTCATATCCAATTTCAATACTAGAACAAAAATGAAAAAGTAAAAGAGATTACCAAGAAGGAGATGTGTAGAACTTAAAGAACACCAACCATGCAGAAATAACTAGAGAAACTAATATCCAACATGAAGTAGAAATAAATAGAAAATATATATAGTAACTCACGATCATTTTCTAGCATCTCTAGAGGAAATCCCTAGACATAATATTTTTGGACTCACATACAAGCATATGGTGAAACTCCATAGTAAAAAACCAACCAACCACTCTAAACTATCCAATACAGTGGCATATCCCACCTAGCCCCATCAAGTCTAGTGGGTACTAACTATTATAATCGGGGTTGAAAATTAACCATCACTCGACCCTCTAGATAATTCCTTGTAATCCCATTAAAATCGTAATAATAATGGGAAACACATGGTATAGTAACCATAAACAACTATGTACTCGTGCACGACCCATTAAAGGGGACCTCATCCCAAGTTTTAATGGACTCAATACCAACAATTTTCCCATACATAGGCCACCCGATTTGAACAGATCCCATGTTCTAGTGAGATTTCCATACATAATCCAAGTATCATAAACACTCATGAAAATCCATTTCTTTCAAAAACATGTTTATTCAAAAATTAAATCCCACATGGAAACATCCATTTCCCATAAGTACAATAACATTCCAAATCATTTTAAAAATACAAACCAGGCCTTCTTGCTGCCCGTGTTTAAAATCCATTTTCCAAAACATGCCAATATTCCAACTGGGCACATATGTCACATGATTTCCAAAACTAATTTCAAAAATCATATCTTGTGCTAACTAATACTTTTACATTTCCAATCCAAATACATTTAAGAAGTCATTTCTAGAACATTTTTTAATGTCAATTTAAAACACCACTTTCACATGAATAATTTCAAATGGGACTTTAAATTTTAAATCCAAAACTCTTTCCATGATAAGTGGAAAAATTTTTACAATACGAGAAGCACCAAATGGTCCTTTATTATGAATATTCACCAAAACATTTCATAAAATTTCAAATGGTAATAGGCTTTATAAACATATTTGAACCCACATTTAAATTCACTCAACGCACTAAGTCCATTTGGAAACACATTTCGGGCTACTTTAATGAATCATAAAATACAATTTTAAATAAAACAAGAAAAGAAGACATAAAACCAACCCATTTTTATAAGAAAAGCCTGTTTTAAATCCAAACTCACACCATACCCATTTTCAAATGCACTTCACATCCTTTAAAAAATTTATAACATGTATTTAAGAAACATAATAAATAATCTCACTTGAGAAAAACCCATTTCTTTTTGAAACCCATCTTTTTAACACATGAACACTTCACACAACTTTGAAAACATATTTTAAAGGATCATAAATTTTTTTAAACCATTAAAATATACAAAAAATATGTGTCACCCCATAAAAGTAATTGACTTCCACATGTAATACTCAACTTATAACCCAACAATATTCTGAAAACATAAGCAAGGAAAAACACTACCCCAAAGAACCAAATTTCATATTAAAAGTTCAATTGGAATTTTATTAAACACCTGGTGTGCATTTAAACATATATATAATTAATGAAACCCTTTTAAAAACCATTTCACACCCATTTTCTATCATGAATATACAAAAACAATTATTCCAAGACATATCAAACAATAAAATCACATTTATAAACCATTTAGGAAAGATCAAGCATCAAATAGAATGTGTCAGAAAGTAAATGGACAAAAACACTTACCTCAATTAGGTGTGAATGAAATAAAACTACTGAAGAAGGAATAACAATGCCAAAGGAACAAACTGCACACCCTAGCATTAAGTAAATCAACCCACATTAGCCAACCCTAATCCCAGGGTTAAGCTAAGATGGACCCAAGCCAAAATAAACCATGAAACCATGAGAGAGAGGATATATGAAGAGGAAAATGTAATTATTTGAATAATAAATCACATATAATTACTAAATTTTGGTGAAATATCGCCTAAAATGTGGCCCGATTTGATGTAGAATGAAAGGGACACCCTCTAGTTGGTAACCAACTAAGAGGGGGTCATATAGGGTGTATAATAACATAAAATGGGGTTTTAAAATAAATTTTATTTAGGTATTAATTGGTTTATGTTTATGTTTCACTCTTTTTAAATTGTATGCAAACCATGAAAATGCTACTAGAAACAATTGACAAAAAATGCAGATTTAAGTTACACGGTTTGGGAAACCCATGCTCAAACTGTATAACCATAAATATTTCCCAAACCCCCTCAAATGTCTCTCGAAACACAATGAGAGTCAACCCAAAGATCATTGAATGATTTTAACATAATATAGTGACATCACGGGTGTCAAAAACTCCCCATCATTCCAATTTCACACGATACCTTTCAAAATAACCATAACATGGGAATTTTTTTTGAAACCACCAAAACCAAAATAATTCATAGAATATACTAAACCTAAACCTCTACCAAAACGTAAAAAATAAAGAAATAAATAAAAATAAAACAATAAGGTGTTTAATTCCCACATTAGGGATGTATAAACTCATGTATAAGCACTGATCAAGCTCCCCCAGTTCCCAATAAGAACCAAGGTTATTATATGTTTAATTTCCAACATCTTCCTCATGTATTCATACCCAATTAGATTCTACTCATAATTATTTATATAGATTCTGATAAAATATGATATAAATTCTTATATATGGGATTCTTATGATTTTTAATTCCATGACTCATCCGGTAATGGTCTATATCACCTGTGAGACAAATTATCTATGGGTATCCCATCTATATCCCCCTAAATAATATATTATCTTTGATCTTGAATCATGGAAATCCGTACAATATGAAATTAAACTGCATGGAACGGTTCTAAAATAAGACCATAAATTTTATAACAAAAACTATGTGGGTTTTGATTCTTTTTAACTAGGATAAATAAGACACATGCTTATGGTCCAAACATAATATCATAACCATTTATATCAATCCTCACTAAGATATATTCCTCATGATCCCAAACATCCTTCTATTGGGTCCAAATTTCTTGGAAACCTTCCTCATTATACTATACTATTGATGAGACCATATCCTATTATGTGGTCTATATTACCATTAAATGAAAAAACCATGTATCTTATGGTGCCATATTTCTAATGAAACCCACCCTCCCTCATGAGTCTATATTCCCATATGAGTCCATCGAAAAATATATAATCATTCATATGTTCCATATAATCTATTTCTAATAATATTTAACTTAGTAGTCTCCAGTTCATGATTAAACTACATGAAAAGGAACTATTACTGTCCTTTCCACGTGACCTTAAAAGGCATGATTTGTATTTTTCATAGGAACTAAACAATTTGGGTTCTAATTCTACTCACATGGATATATAGGATGTAAAGACCCGTAAAATTCAAGGGAAATTTTTTCTTAATTTTCTTTAGAATTTTACAAGAGCGCGGTTTCAGACGGCACCTGATTCCGAGGCCCGGAGTGCCCGGAATTAATTTCCGAAGTTTGGCTCGGGTACGTTCAGTGAACGAACGAGCGAGAATTCCTAACTTTTGATCCGGTGCTCGGAATTGAAATCCGAGGGCACCGATGAACTCGCAGCGCCGATATTCGCTTAAAGAGACCTTTTCGGAAGTTGCGTTTGTTGCGGGTTGAAAGTTAGTTTTTGGGTTTTTAGATTAAGTTAAATAAAATTTGTGAAATACAAATTTTATTTAAACTTGTGGGTTAACTTCTCCCAAAGGAAGTTAGGGGTGGGACCCACACCCACTTAACCTCCTTTGAGAGGATTAAGTGTGGTGGGGCCCACACGAACCCTAAACTTTTCAAGTTCCCTAACTCCACTCTCTCCCTCTTAAAGGCTTGTCAACTTAACTTCTATTTAATTATACAACTCATGTATATTAAATAAGTGAGTTTAATTTTTGGAGTTATCCATTTTGAATTTCAAACCTTTGAAATTCTTTGTTAAGTTTGTGATTAAATTAAGCTCTTCTCTCTTTTTGTTGGGTTAGAACTCTTTAGCCAACTTGAGAGTTTTTGAGAGCTCCTCCTCCTCCTTCTTCTTCAACTTGACGAAGAACGCTCAACTTGACGAAGAACGCTCACGTTCCGACGAAGAACGCCGCTCCGATCTTCTTCGTCTTCCGTGTCAACGAGAGGGAACGCCGCTTCCTCCTCGGACTCCCTTCGTCGACATAAGAAGTTTCGCCAACGACGTATCTCTTCGGGCGTATCTCTTTGTCATCGGATTTGACGAACGACGACCGCGACGCCCGACCTCCGCGACGTTGTCTTCCGCGGGACGTTGTCAAATCTTCGAACCGATACCCGAGGTAGGGGTTGTGGATTATTGTTAATTTATTTTATTCTTGCTCGTGGTTCGCATGACTAACGTGAGGATTGAATATTTAAGTTGTGTTTTAACGTGAGGGGGCTGGACCGCATGAACACGGCCGAACCCCCTCCTTCGTTCTTGGTGTTTATTTTTGCGGATGAATCAAGGTGGCGTGGTGCCGTCGCACCATGCGGATATTCGCCCAATTCTTATTACGCGACGCCGTCGCGCCGCGCCATGGAAGAAACATCAAGAACGCGACGCCGTCGCGCCGCGTTGAAGAAATCAAGGTGCGGCGGAGGGGCGCGGTGCCGTCGCACCGCGCCGGACGACGAACACCGCGGCCGGTTCCGGGCCGCGGCGGAACGAGGAGACCGGCGACCGGGCCGCCGGCGTCGGAAGCCGAAGAGGGGACCGGATTTTCCGGTCCCGTTGGAGAAAACCGGCCGGCCAGCTGGCCGGCCGGATGGTATTTTTCCGGTGGAAATTAATCCCCCGGCCAGCAATTAAAACCCCCCTCATAAAGAGGGGGATGGTTTCCTTGAGGGGGGGCAGGAGGCCCCCCGGTTTCCTTCAAGCCGGCCCCCACGTGGGGGCCGTTTTTCACAAGGCGCGACATTATGCCGCGCCGCCGCCTCCAAGAAAGCGGGGGAATTGCCCCCCGCGCTGCCTCCGTGCGGCGCCAGCCCGCCGCGCCACCGCGCTGCCGGCCGACCGGCCGGACGGGCCGGGTCGGACCCGGGTCGGGTCGACCCGGTTTGGGCCGACCCAGGGGGAGTCGGTCCGGGTCGGCCCGGACCCGGACCCCCCGTTTCGGATCAGATTCGGTCTTTTGGCCATAACTTGAGCCACAGAAATCCGATCGACGAACCGTCTGCGGAAACACAATCCTTGGATCGAGACGGTCGTTTCGGTATATCGCACTCAAGGTTTCGGATTACTTTGAGTTCGGCCGGGTTGATTCGTTCACGAAACCAACCGGGCCTTCGGAGCGGAAACGCTCATATCTTGAGCTACGGACGTCCGATTGACGTACCGTCAGCTGTGTTGTGTTCCTCTTAGTGAGACGGATCTTTTGGCATACTCCCCCCGAGGTTTGGACGCAGGTGGAGTACGGTCGGGTTGGTTTTGCCTTAAAAACCAACCGGGCCCCGGGGACGAAAATGCCAATAACTCTCAGACCGGGCGTCCGATCGACGCGCCGTCTGTTGCGTTGAGTTCCTGTTGACGATACGGAACTTTTGGATACATCAACTATGGACTTTGTGACAGTTGATGTATCAGCATCTCGGCTCGTGGAGCAGACCCTCCGAACGAGCTTGCTGTGTGCGGGAACCCTAGTGCTGGCTGCGACGGTTACTGTGACTGCTACTTCTACTACTGCTACTGTGACTGCGACGACGACAGTACAGAGATCCTGTGTGGATTCGACGACGACGACTGCAGCACTCAGCGATCCTACGTGGGTCAGTGCTACAGGTCCTGTGTGGGCCCGATCCTGTGTGGGTCCGATCCTGTGTGGGTCCTTGCGCTCAGCGGTCCTGTGTGAACCAGCGCCTACAGGTCCTGTGTGGGCCCGATCCTGTGTGGGTCTTTGCGGGGGTTAGTTACCTATCGATCCTTCATGGGTCCGACGACTTAGATGGATCAGAGATCATCTTTATCGTCCTTTGAAGAAGTATTCCTGTGTGAGCTGAATCTGTTGCTTTCCTGTGTGGATTGTGTTGTGCAATCCTGTGTGGATTACGTTTTGCTTTCCTGTGTGGAATACGTTTACTTTCCTGTGTGGACTGAGTTGTACTTGGGCTCGGAGGTTGGAGCGTATTTGAATTTGATGACTTAGGTATGTGTATATATACCTAAGCAGAGTCGGTTGTTACTTCGTGATTGTACCTTTCTTCGTGGTTTATCCTTTGTGGATTTGAGAGACCTTCAGGGGTCTCGGGGTCCCTACTGAGTAGCTTATAGTCACCCCTGCACGGGCTTTGCCCGCACTACGTTGTGTTGGTTGCAGACGACGGACAGCGTTGACCTTAGCCGAGGCTTGCAGAGCAGGACGGTACCCGGAGGTGGACCACTGGGCGGGACGTGCTCGGAGCGGACGGCGGGACCCGTGGAGCAGTGGAGCTATCTGTACCCACCCTTCAGGTGGGATTTCCAGTGGACAGCTCGGTGTAGCGGCTTTTACTTTCAGTTGCTGTTTTCCCTTTCGAGTTGTACTTTACTTTCAGTTTGGGTTTGTATACTGGCCCATTTGCTTTTCCGCACTTTCAGTTGTACTCTACTTTTTCTTAGTATTTACTTTCCGCTTGCTTACTCTGTGGTGATTGTTTACATTACAAAGGCAATGCCTTCCCTTTTTACCGGGATTTACGCCTTGGTGCTAGTCGCCAGCCCCTGGCCTATGGAAGGCGGGCTTGGGGTAGTCACGGCACGGACCCCGAGGGCGGGTCGTGACAAATTGGTATCAGATGAGTTCGGTTCTACCGCGAACTCTGATCTTTTCTATGTGAAGCAATAATGTTTAGCGTATTGAGTGTGGTTATCAGTCCAGGGAGTCCAGTGTTGGTGCGGCGGCCGACGTATCCGTACACCAGGACCCTGACTTCTGATTTCCGACTTAATGCACGAAAACATTGATTACGTGTGTGTTTCAAAGTTTTCTTTGTGATTACTTATATCAGCTCACCAGGTATACTGTTCTGACCGTGGCGCACCTGTTTCCTTTTCAGGATGGCCCCACGACGGCAGCCAGATAGGGTTCCGAGAGTCGAGTGTGACGATAGCCCACCGAGCGACGAGGCCTCGGTGCAGGGCCCTTTGTCAGCAGTGGCACCGGCGGTAGCTCTACCCGCCGAGCCCCCGATGCTTCCAGCAGCAGCCGCTGACGATGCACGTCGCCTTAGCGCACTGCATGAGTTTCAGCGCCAGCGACCACCCAGGTTTCGCGGGGAGACGGATCCCCAGGCAGCAGAGGACTGGCTGGAGGCAGTGGTACGAGTGTTTAGGCTAGTGAGGACACCAACAGACCTCATGGTGATCCTCGCTGCGAGCCTACTACACGCAACAGCATGACGATGGTGGAGCTTGATGCTCCAGGTGCACGATGAGGCATCTCTACTATGGACGGACTTTGAGAGCCTCTTCCGCTCGGAGTTCGTCCCAGCCACCCTTCGTGCGGTGCGCATCCAGGAGCTTCTTCAGCTGTGGCAGGGCAGCATGACAGTCGCTCAGTACTCGGCGAGATTCACCGTCCTTTCTCGATACTCGACAGACATGGTACGAGACCCCTTCTTCCGGGCCCGGACCTTCGAGCAGGGATTGAGACACGAGATCAGGGCATCGCTGAACTCCCTCAGCATACCGACTCAGACAGGAGTACTGGAGCGGGCCCTTCTGATCGAGAGCTTCCTTGATGAGTCTACACCAGCACAGCGACCCACCGCAGGGCGGCACGTGGCAAAGTCATCTGCAGCAGGCAGTCGACGGATGACTCAGGGGTCCAGGAAGACCAGATCTTCATGAAGACGACCTCAGGGCACTGGCTCAGCAGTGCAGGGCACACAGCGCGGAGCCAGTCTTTCGAGTGGAAGACAGTGCTATGCATGCGGCGGGCAAGGCCACATTGCTCGTGACTGCCCGACCCACCATGCATAGGAGCAGCAGACGGTTGAGGAACCACCTAGGCAGAGGCAGAGGTTCGACCGTGGCGGTCCGCAGGGAGGAGGCGGATGAGGCAGAGGAGCTGGCCGAGCAGCAGGTGGTGGGAGACGTTTTGAGGCTCTACCACCACCACCACCAGGAGGTCCACCCCGACCACAGGGAGTAGGTGAACATGCGATAGCTCAACTTCAGGCAGCCGAGGCCTTCGATCATGGAGCTCTGGGAGCCGATGGACAGGAGCAGAACTAGTGGATACATCCTTTGTACTTCTGGTTCCTTGTTGCATTTGTGTAGCGTCTTGTATTATGAGCTGCAATAATAAAAGACGCATACCTTTGTGATATTTTCGTTCCTGTCCTCTTTCGTGATGTTACTAAGAGGTTCCAGTTTTGGCTGTTGACTTGACCCTCACTTGTGAGACATCTACTGGAGGAGACCCAGTTACCACACACTAATGCCGACAGTGTGACTCAACCCTTGGAGGCGAGAGTAACGGTTGGATATCTTAGTAGTAGCATCGAGGCCTTACGACGTCATCCTTGGTATGGATTAGTATAATCCATGTTAGGATTGACTGTATTAGGCGAAGAATGTGGTTCATCCAGGGGATGAGACCAGATTTCTCTTTTCGGCAAAGAAGAAATCTTGCAGCTCTTGTGGGACCTGAGATGGTCCAGGTCATCCAGGGGCGGATGAGTACAGCTCAGAGCCGGCAGAAGCCTTATGCTGACAGGAGGCGGAGGCCACTGGAGTTCGAGGGTGGTGACCACGTCTTCTTGCGGGTCTCACCTCGAAGTGGTATTCGGAGATTTGGCCGAGGCGGCAAGTTATCTCCGCGCTTCATCGGACCCTTCCAGATTCTCAGCAGGATTGGTGATGTGGCTTATCGCCTGGCTCTACCACCTCAGTTGCACCGGGTGCACGACGTCTTCCACGTGTCTCAGCTGAGGAGATACGTGCACGACCCGACGCACATCATTGATCATGGGGAGCTTGACGTTGACGATGGGGCGACTTTTACGGAGGTCTCGGTGGAGATAGAGGATCGACAGGAGCGGGTCCTGCGTGGGTGATCGATTCCTCTTGTGCGCATCAGATGGCAGCACGGGAATCTCCAGGAGAGCACATGGGAGCGGGAGGCTCAGATGCATTCTCAGTACCCTCTTTTGTTTCCCTAGTTTTTGATGTATCTTTACGGGGATGTAAAGCCCTGAGGTGGGAGTAATGTAAAGACCCGTAAAATTCAAGGGAAATTTTTTCTTAATTTTCTTTAGAATTTTACAAGAGCGCAGTTTCAGACGGCACCTGATTCCGAGGCCCGGAGTGCCCGGAATTAATTTCCGAAGTTTGGCTCGGGTACGTTCAGTGAACGAACGAGCGGGAATTCCTAACTTTTGATCCGGTGCTCGAAATTGAAATCCGAGGGCATCGATGAACTCGCAGCGCCGATATTCGCTTAAAGATACCTTTTCGGAAGTTGCGTTTTTTGCCTGTTGAAAGTTAGTTTTTGGGTTTTTAGATTAAGTTAAATAAAATTTGTGAAATACAAATTTTATTTAAACTTGTGGGTTAACTTCTCCCAAAGGAAGTTAGGGGTGGGACCCACACCCACTTAACCTCCTTTGAGAGGATTAAGTGTGGTGGGGCCCACACGAACCCTAAACTTTTCAAGTTCCCTAACTCCCCTCTCTCCCTCTTAAAGGCTTGTCAACTTAACTTCTATTTAATTATACAACTCATGTATATTAAATAAGTGAGTTTAATTTTTGGAGTTATCCATTTTGAATTTCAAACCTTTGAAATTCTTTGTTAAGTTTGTGATTAAATTAAGCTCTTCTCTCTTTTTGTTGGGTTAGAACTCTTTAGCCAACTTGAGAGTTTTTGAGAGCTCCTCCTCCTCCTTCTTCTTCAACTTGACGAAGAACGCTCAACTTGACGAAGAACGCTCAAGTTCCGACGAAGAACGCCGCTCCGCTCTTCTTCGTCTTCCGTGTCAACGAGAGGGAACGCCGCTTCCTCCTCGGACTCCTTTTGTCGACATAAGAAGTTTCGCCAACGACGTATCTCTTCGGGCGTATCTCTTCGTCATCGGATTTGACGAACGACGACCGCGACGCCCGACCTCCACGACATTGTCTTCCACGGGACGTTGTCAAATCTTCGAACCGATACCCGAGGTAGGGGTTTTTGATTATTGTTAATTTATTTTATTCTTGCTCGTGGTTCGCATGACTAACGTGAGGATTGAATATTTAAGTTGTGTTTTAACGTGAGGTGGTCGGACCGCATGAACACGGCCGAACCCCCTCCTTTGTTCTTGGTGTTTATTTTTGTGGATGAATCAAGGTGGCGTGGTGCCGTCGCACCACGCGGATATTCGCCCAATTCTTATTACGCGGCGTCGTCGCGCCGCGCCATGGAAGAAACATCAAGAACGTGACGCAGTCGTGCCGCGTTGAAGAAATCAAGGTGCGGCGGAGGGGCGTGGTGCCGTCGCACCGCGCCGGATGACGAACACCGCGGCCGATTCCGGGCCGCGGCGGAACGAGGAGACCGGCGGCCGGGCCGCCGGCGTCGGAAGCCGAAGAGGGGACCGGATTTTCCCGTCCCGTTGGAGAAAACTGGCCAGCCAGCTAGCCGGACGGATGGTATTTTTCCGGGGGAAATTAATCCCCCGGCCAGTAATTAAAACCCCCCTCATAAAGAGGGGGGCGGTTTCCTTGAGGGGGGGCAGGAGGCCCCCCGGTTTCCTTCAAGCCGGCCCCCACGTGGGGGCCGTTTTTCACAAGGCGCGGCATTATGCCGCGCCGCCGCCTCCAAGAAAGCGGGGGCTTTGCCCCCTGCGCTGCCTCCGTGCGGCGCCAGCTCGCCGCGCTGCCAGCCGACCGGCCGGCCGGGCCGGGTCGGCCCGGACCCGGACCCCCCGTTTCGGATCAGATTCGGTCTTTTGGCCATAACTTGAGCCACGGACCTCCGATCGACGAACCGTCTGCGGAAACGCAATCCTTGGATCGAGACGGTCGTTTCGGTATATCGTACTCAAGGTTTCGGATTACTTTGAGTTCGGCCGGGTTGATTCGTTCACGAAACCAACCGGGCCTTCGGAGTGGAAACACTCATATCTTGAGCTACGGACGTCCGATTGACATACCGTCAGCTGTGTTGTGTTCCTCTTAGTGAGACGGATCTTTTGGCATACTCCGCCCGAGGTTTGGACGCAGGTGGAGTATGTTCGGGTTGGTTTTTCCTTAAAAACCAACCGGGCCCCGGGGACGAAAATGCCAATAACTCTCAGACCGGGCGTCCGATCGACGCGCCGTCTGTTGCGTTGAGTTCCTGTTGACGATACAGAACTTTTGGATACATCAACTCTGGACTTTGTGACCGTTGATGTATCAGCCTCTCGGCTCGTGGAGCGGACCCTCCGAACGATCTTGCTGTGTGCGGGAACCCTAGTGCTGGCTGCGACGGTTACTGTGACTGCTACTGCTACTACTGCTACTGTGACTGCGACGACGACAGTACAGAGATCCTGTGTGGATTCGACGACGACGACTACAGCACTCAGCGATCCTACTTGGGTCAGTGCTACAGGTCCTGTGTGGGCCCGATCCTGTGTGGGTCCGATCCTGTGTGGGTCCTTGCGCTCAGCGGTCCTGTGTGAACCAGCGCCTACAGGTCCTGTGTGGGCCCGATCCTGTGTGGGTCTTTGCGGGGGTTAGTTACCTATCGATCCTTCGTGGGTCCGACGACTTAGATGGATCAGAGATCATCTTTATCATCCTTTGAAGAAGTATACCTGTGTGAGCTGAATCTGTTTCTTTCCTGTGTGGATTGTGTTGTGCAATCCTGTGTGGATTACGTTTTGCTTTCCTGTGTGGAATACGTTTACTTTCCTGTGTGGACTGAGTTGTACTTGGGCTCGGAGGTTGGATCGTATTTGAATTTGATGACTTAGGTATATGTATATATACCTAAGCAGAGTCGGTTGTTACTTCGTGATTGTACCTTTCTTCGTGGTTTATCCTTTGTGGATTTGAGAGACCTTCAGGGGTCTCGGGGTCCCTACTGAGTAGCTTATACTCACCCCTGCACGGGCTTTACCCGCACTACGTTGTGTTGGTTGCAGACGACGGACAGCGTTGACCTTAGCCGAGGCTTGCAGAGCAGGACGGTACCTGGAGGTGGACCACTGGGCGGGACGTGCTCGGAGCGGACGGCGGGACCCGTGGAGCAGTGGAGCTATCTGTACCCACCCTTCAGGTGGGATTTCCAGTGGACAGCTCGGTGTAGAGGCTTTTACTTTCAGTTGCTGTTTTCCCTTTCGAGTTTTACTTTACTTTCAGTTTGGGTTTGTATACTGGCCCATTTGCTTTTCCGCACTTTCAGTTGTACTCTACTTTTGCTTAGTATTTACTTTCCGCTTGCTTACTCTGTGGTGATTGTTTACTTTACAAAGGCAATGCCTTCCCTTTTTACCGGGATTTACGCCTTGGTGCTAGTCGCCAGCCCCTGGCCTATGGAAGGCGGGCTTGGGGTAGTCACGGCACGGACCCCAAGGGCGGGTCGTGACATAGGAATCCATTATTTGAGCCCCAATCCCAACACCATGAACACTCACTACCTAATTGGATGGTGATAAATTATAGAGTGGCCATCTGTGATGCTTTAAACCAAATAATCACTTGTTAATAACATAATAATGAAGTACCTACCATAAAAATATATGTTCACAATAAAATATGTAAATGATAGATCAAAAGCACAGGGATAGCCAGTCTCAAATTTGAATTTTGAAAGGATTCATGAAACATGCCCTAAATATATAAGAGTGGCAGGGATTAGAAAATAATTCCCATAAAAAGGTTGTGATGATCTCATCCTCCCATCAGCTTGACTGATTCACAATAAAATTATCACTGGTAAAGTCCAAATGACAACAAAAACATTGCGAACATGGTCTGCATCCACTCAAAACAAGACACAAGCACATTACACATCATAAACATAATGTTTATGAAATTATTTCACCAATTAATTTAGATTAAAATAAGGATGTGACACAAATACATTACACCATGAGTTTTTCCAAAATGTCACTCCACTATTACCCTTTATGTTCAATCCCATTGTTCTTTTACATGCTTCTACGATATCCATAACATAATCCACACTTCAATATGATGCCTTTGAGTCCTCTCAAACAAAGTCTTGATTCAAGAGCCATATTTTATTATCCATTTCAGTATCATCCAACATAATGGTATATGATATAGTTAATATAAAACTAATCACATGTATATCTCCTCAAGTGTACCTATAATAAAAACTAAAAAACTTTTATAGATGAAGTGTTATAGATTTTCATAAATACCACATCATATGGTAGAATCCATACCCAACTCCATTCAAAGGTTACTACCACTACACTATTGGTTTTGATAGTTCTTATGGGAGATCAAAATCACTTTTTTAGAATGAAATCATGTGTCCAATGTAATGTTATTTTATCATCATAAGGAGTTACAAGGGTTAACTTGGTCTTCACACACCATGTGATTCTCCAACCATCTTATGTTATTCATGTTCTAGTCATGGAATGTATTACTCAATATCAATATTCCATAATATCACCAAGTACCCCTCCATGAATAAATTCCTTGAGCCAACCAAAGAATATAATGAACTCAAACCTCTTACATGGTCTTTATAGATAACTTGTAATATCATTCTATAGTTATATCATATATGATGATATAATCTAAAATGAACATTTTCCATGTCATATCAGTTTTCAATTTTATTCACAATGATCATTCTCTAAGTTACATATTTCATAATGAGTATAATACTTCAGGTCAGGAATATATTAGTCGTTTTTTAACACTTTATCTAATTCATAATCATCTAAATACTCATTCTTATCACTGTTTGAACATTGTAAACATATCCAGCATGATCAATATCCCATTATTACATAAATATCTTCAATGCATTCCAAATAAAGTATGCTAGAGTATGGTTTCCACAACTATTGACAGTAAATCCAAAAAAATATATGAAAAGTCATGCATGGATTTCAACTTCAAGGAATGAATCAGCACGTCAATCATATGCTTGGAATTTGAAATTATCTTCTATGTAATTGGATTTACTGGTGTCTATGACCATTAATATATTCCTCATTGTAGTCCAAAAAATGATTATGTGATATTTTGAATGAAATACTATTTTGTGGTTAAAAAAGTTAAACTACACTTTTATCATTAATAGAGTGTAAAATTTGGAAATGAATTTTTTTCACCGAGTCCTGAACTGAGAATTTCTATTTCTATTACATTTTGAAAATATTATGTCTTCATTGGAATTTTTTTGTGATGGTGGTGATTTTATAAATAAATATTATATTATATTAAAAATGATTAGTTGACCTAACTCTCTATAATAATAATTATTTTAGAGAGTTTGGAATGGAAACCAAAAACTTGATCATTCTCTAAATGGAGGTAGCCACCATAGATAGACAATTTGATAGAGAAAAAGAATTCATTACAGAAATGTGTATGGTTTATTAATTAGATATAATTTTACGTGATTATTATTAGAATTCACATTTAATATCTTATTTTATTCTCTATGATTTCAATTAAGACATTTATTCCATGTATGTTAATGATTAATTATTTATGAACAGAATATAATTGGAATAACATCAATCCAATCTATGGATTTAGGTTATTATTAAATATAAATTTATTCATTATAAACATCCCATTATTATTTTAACTCCAAAATATGTAATTATTAAATTTTGAAATTTATAATTTATTTCATTATCATAAAATGATTCTAAGGTACTAAAGTTAATGAAATTTTTAATTATATTTCTATAGATATTATAAAGAGGTAAATTGAATCAATTTTTTAAAAAATTATATAATTTTAAACTTTGATAAATAATACTACAAACCATTCCTCATTTTTTAGATCTTGAATAAATGGATCAGATGGTACTAAGAGGATAATCAATTTTATCTATGGATGAATATATATTGAGGAGTAATTTTTTTATTTCTTTATATCTTTTTGTGGATTTAATATTGGATTCAGGGAATGAAATTAATAATTTTTTTATCATTTCAATGAGATTAAACTACAGGTTAATTTTGGTGACCATCAAACCCACTATAACACTATATATTTCTAGGTTTCAAGAAAAAAAATGATGAAATTTATTAGAAAATGGTGGAAACCGGTAGTTTCATGGTTTATTAATACTAAAAATATGATTCTTGATCAAAGAAACATGAAATTCACACATGAACCATCCTATAAAAAAGGTTAAGTTCTTATGTGGGTGATATAGAGCCATCGGATCTACGTGGTAGGACTACTAATATGGACTAATAGGTTGTGTCTTAATCCATGTTTCAAAGGTCATTAAAAATATTAATTTACCATATAAATAGTAGATGATAACATGGGTGTATGGAGAACACAACGCGAGAAGCTTGGGGTCAAGGTCACACAAGGAGGGCATGTGCCACCACAAGATTTTTTGGGAGACTCATAGGTGTAGAAATCCCCATATAGGATTCTTTTTTAACACTAAAATTTCTATTGGATTACTTATGACTACTTATAACTAATGGAACCTTATTTGGAAAATTTTATGGAATATTATTTTAGAGATTTATCGAATTTTCAATATATATGACATGTTATGTTATGAACACTATTCCTCATTTCATTATTTGAAGAAAAAAATTCATTACTCATTAAGACTCATAGCATTATTTAATTTGACTCCATGATGTGATAAAATATACTAATTTTAGTGGTATAATGAATTAAGTATCGAAATTATAGGTAATATCAGTAATTTTTTTTGATATTATATATGGATTTTTTTACTGAATTGATCTCATTTTATATGTTGTAAATTATTATAAATTCAAATGAGCATCCTTGGAACCACCTCTTCAACATCCCCCATCATCATGGTTATTCCATATTTCATTAGTGGCGCACCTCAAATCCTTATACTCCATAATTAATATAAGGTCCTAGCCTTAACATTACTTAATATTGAATTAAATGAATAATTCACACTAAGTATCTTTTCAGGTTTAGAGTTTTAGAGAATTAGTGTAACGCCCCGACCATAGTTAGCCAAAGTCGGTGCATTATTAAATAACATCGGCATGATCACAAGAAAGATCAAATCTCGAAAAACCGATTGGTTTAGTAGCCTTGGAAACACTAGATATATTCATAAAGTTTTATATTACATCATGAAGTGAAAAACTACAACAACAACATATTGTCTCCATAATCCACACTATTATCCCCTCATAATATCCATGCAGGTCATTCATAATTTACTTCTTCACTTCCTGGGAAAAATAAAACATAGAAAATGGGTGAGCTCAAATTCCCAGTAAGGATAACAATATAGCGGAAACTTTCATAAATAAGAATAAACATTTAAGGTAGTGTATAACTAAAACAAAATCCTTTTAAACTTGAACTTAAACATAATATGGAAAAAATAAAATGAAATAATTCCATTTACTTATTCACATGGATATTCTACTAATCGAATAATCACATGCAATATCAATAACCACTTTCATAACGATGGAATGCATAATGACAGACTATCATAACCACATAGCCAAGGCCATGTGCCAAGAATACAAATAAGATTTTGCCAAGGCCTTTTGCCAAGACACTAGTTTGTCTCATGAGACCTACCGATGCATCGAGGAGCTATAGCGGGCTACACCCGTCACATATTAAGTCCAATGCATTCCCATATGAAAAGGTTTAAACATAACATAAACATTCGTATTAAAACTACCATACAAAATGTCAATACTTTCACCATAAACTATGAATGGTATAAAAATAGCACATCCACAGTCAAACATATCACAAAACCTTCAATAAAATATAGAAGTTTTGTATCATAATAAATCAACTTCAAATAAGCATAAAATCCATCAAAGGATGTTGATATAGATGAAATCAAAACTCTTTTTAGAGAAATATATCTTTCTATTTTGAAATCATTTAAGAGTATTATATTTATGAAATAAAACATTTTCTTTGAAAATATTCTTATAAGCCTGTAAGGGAAGCTTCTAAGATTTTATAACGGCGAAAAATATCCACACCCGCTGTATAAGTTAAAAAAAACATTTTTACCTTAATTCTGTCGAAAAGGTTAAAAAGCACCTTGTTTGGAAAATGACGGAATGATTCCTTTATAAACCTATTATAAAAAGTTAAACAAGGGTATAAATGACTTTAACCCATATTCTAGTAAATAGTAAAATGTTTTGAAATTCATTTTTAAGAAACATGGATGTGGATGATAAAGAGATCCCAGTAGATTATTACGTATAAGCAACCTCAGATAATGAAGAGATTGTGAAATAAACCCTTACCTTGAACTTTTCCTTGGTTGGGGTAGGTTAAAATCTTGTATAATGGTGAAATAATTGTTATTAAATTATTCAATAATCATATACATTAATATGATCTTTTAACATTGCTTTGTTAATAATATCTAAGAATTATCGTCATTTCGGGTGTTAACTTACTCGTTTTCTTTTATATGTTTTGTTACGTAAGCCATGTTTGTAATGGATAGGTTGTATCTCATTCATATCCAGAATGATATAAAGTCATTATATACTATTATTAATCATCAAATGAGAGTTATATTTGAATGGATACGATGGAGAATGAATCTCATCGCGTTCATGGAGACGGTAGTCCGTACGTACACACAAGCGATAATATCATTCTTTTGATATTAAAATATTATATAATTGGATGCTATATCATATATACAGAATCCTTATCATGTTATATTTATTATTTACATGAGTTACACATCATTATTATACACATCCAAATAATAATTTTTTGAATAACAATTACACCACGACGTGGAGACGGTAAGTCGTACGTACGCACGTATGGTGAAATGTTATTCAAAGGATGGATAGAATAGTGAATATGGTTGTACCATATTTATAATAACATAAAATTATATATATTATACTGGAGTTATTATTTTAGAATGGTAACAACGAAGGAAGAAGAAGTGGAAGAAGAAAGGAACTTGAAAAAGGGTGGTGAAATCATTACCTCTTCTTCGGGTTCTTCCTTTTGATTTGATCAAAAGGGCTCCTTAGGTTGGCTTTCAGATCAAAATAAGGCCTCTAGGTTGTATTTAGGTAAGGTGGGAGAGTATTTAGGCAGAGTTTGGCCGAACCAAAAGGCTTTGAAGGTGTGAAGAAATGAGAAGGAGGAGTGCCCTTTTATAAGAGTGGTGAGGGGCACCTTTGGAAAAGCTAGAAATATTAATTTATAATAAATTCATATTCGGTTTGTAATGGCTCCAAAGTTGATTATTTGAATTTTAAGGTGGGGATGGGTCTAAAACAACTCAACCAATAGAATTTAGACAGTTTTGGGTACTTATATTAACCTTATCTTTAAGTATTAACTCTAAGTTAATTAATTTCACTTTTACAATGGCTCTTTGTATTTTTATATTATATGGTTAATAAACTTACTATATACATCCAAGAGACCCCCAAGTGGTCCATTAATGATGAAACTACCATGATATAAGTCTCTTGGCCGAACCTTAGATTTTTAAGAATTTAATATCAATTAATAATATAATATTTGTTTTAAAACTCTTTTATGTCAATTTTGACACTATTCAATAGTTGATTTTTGTGAAACTTATAACAAAATTATTACTCAAAAAAGGTTAATTACATCAATCCTAATATGTCATATTATCCTAGAAAATTAGTTTAATTAATTAAAAGTCTCAAAATATATTTATTTGGGTATTTATAATATCAATTATTTTAATTTTTCACTATTATGATAATTACTGCATCATCATTGTGTCATAAATAAATTAAATTATTTAAAGTCAAAAAATTATAAATAAAATATCATTATGTAGGAAATCGTTTTATCTTTCTAATGAATATTTATAGTCGAAAATCAAACATATATAACCCTATTTAAAAATTTGTTTTCTAAAAGATATATGCTTATGTCATTTTTGTACTTATTTTAACTTAATTAAAATAAAGTGTCCCTATCACCTACAAGTGGATCCATGGGGTCCCAAAATAGACCCAAATATGACTATGGTCGAACATGTATCAACCAATAAGGTTAGGACACGTTTTATTGTAATTTAGTATTATTATAATGTTATTTTTAACCCTTATTTACCGGATTTACCCTTAACCACATTAAATAAAATATTTACCGAAGTAATTATTCAAAATGTCTAAAAATAAAAGTTACCTATTTACACAATTTGAAAATCCTGATTCCAAATATGGAATCCATTTTTCCAAATTCAAAACACAGAAGTGGCAGAAATTAATTTAAAATTAATTCCCGTTTTTAAAACAAAAAGCGTTTTTTTAAGAGATAATAACTATCAAAAGATTGACACTTGTTTATGTCCGGTTTAATTGTAAAATTATCTCCAATGACCAAAATTGTATTAAATGGTAAAAATTTATTCTAAATATACTTTAAAACCACTTAAATTCATTATTTATCACTTTTAATTATTTTGATTAAAAAAGTTGTTTTTAATTAAAATTTAGTAATTTTTACTATTCATCAAAATATTAAAGTTATCCAAAAAGTGCCAAAATTTCACCTTAGGCTAAATTCGATATTCCAAATCAAAAAATAAAGTCCATTTTGAGAAATAAAATTTAAAAAAGTAGGTATTACTATTTATAACGGCTAGTTGATCGGTTGTGGTGTGTGTTAAAACTCGAAGTTGCGTACAACACACGCTACTGTATTATTCAAAGGAAAGCGTACCGTGGAAGCTTGGGATGTTTCATTTTAAATTTTTGATGTCCCCATTTAGTCAAAAAGTTTAAAATATTGTATTTAAAAAGGGTTCACTATTAAAAGTTGATAAAAGTGCAATACTGAAAATGAATTTGTTCTTGCATTATGTCTAAGAAACTCATAATATGGATTCTAAAATTATAAGGATATATTAGTTTAAAATTTAGTTAATACTATTCATAACCTCTTTTGAATGGCTTGTTTGGTAAGTCATGGTGTGATTGAACTCGGTGTTGCATGTAGTGCAAGTTATTGAATTATTTTGAAGAAATAACACACTATGAAATCTTGGGGTGTTACAATTAGGACATAACTATTACATCTCAAAAGCTTACAAAGTAGTCACTTCTACATAGTTTCAATTTTTTTACAAAACATGAACTCTTGAAAAAAAAAGTCATGTCTAGTTCTATGTTTAAGAGAGCATGACTTTTCATTGATCCCATCCTTGACCCTATTCCACATTATGTCCTGTGAAAAAAATTTCAAAAAAACTTGGGATGAGCATAAAAAGCTCAGTAAGGGATACACATAGAAGGAAAACTGTTAGTTTTTCAAAACAACAAGTAAACCATGAATAATTTATCAAAGTAATACTTTTGACCTTTATGAATTAGTAAAAACTCTTCACTGAATAAAAGATTATTACTTACCCTTTTGTAACCAAAAGATTACCATAAAACCCATATAAATAACACATACCATATAAAGGTAACTTGGGACATAAACATACTTAAATGGAATAACCGTATGGTCGACTTACACACATATCACTTAATGGAATAGACATACGGCCGAATTCCATACCCAATTCATTGGAGGTTATAACGTAACCACCCATCCTGGTATTCATGGCACCACCCGTCATATGGTTTATCACGTAACCACCCGTCAAATATCCAACTACCGTTACAAAATCATAATACATAAAAACAAATATAATTTAAAGAAAACATTTACACATTTCATTCACAATATATCACCTAAATATATTGACATAAAAAATCCATTATCAAAAAAAAAAATTTAATACCAAAATACATAAAGAGTATATGGTATTTAATTTCTTTTAAAAACATTACGGCTTGTTAAAGAATCCAAAGGTCAAATAGTACTCACGGTGGCGGAAAAGGTCGTTGTCACCGTGTACGTTAAAAGAAACAATCCTTTTTGTTGTTCAATAAAATTCTTCGTAGAAAAAGATTCCCTTTGAATGAAATGAAAAGTCAAAGGGGTTTATACACCGTATAAAATAATGTTTTGTATAAAACAAAATATGCCTCAATGAAAGGATATTGAGATGAAGACCCATACCACATTGAATCTTTTATCATTTTAAACCATTAATATCCATATAAATAAATCCTTAAAAACCATTTTGAAAACATGGATATTAATGATAAATATTTATAATAATAAATCATTAAAACATTTAAAACGATATTTTAGTTAAAGAGTTTTTAACAAAATGAAAGACACTTGAATACAAATAACTAAGGAATAAAATTTAATCAGAACTTTATAATATCATGAGAATAAAGGGATTCATGATATAATTTCCCAAAAGAAATTATATAAACCATATAAGAGTGAAATGGTGCATAAAAACAATGAAATCTCAATAGAAATGTAAAATGAGATGAAATCCCTTATAAAGAAGGTATCCTTAAATTAAGGATAAATCAATCTCATAATTATGTGTGAAAAATATAAATACGCCCAATATATGTGGATATTTAGTGTAAAAAAACCATATTCCATTCACACATATTCATAGGAACACATATTCAATAACTACAAGTTGAACCCAAAGAAATCGAAATTGGGTTAAGAAGTTCCCTTGTAAAAATTCGACAGCCTAACAACGTCACTTTAAAATTCAGAAAATGAGTTGATGAGAAAAAAGGGTATCTCATAACATGGTAATAAATTTTACATCAATAAGGATATATAATAACATATCCCAACATAATAATATTTAAATTAAAAGACCTAACAAAAAAAGTCTTTTAAAAAGAGGAGGGTGAAAGGTTCCCTTACAGACTTGGGTAACTTTCGAAACGTACTCCCCGTGAAAGAAGGAATATAAAACATTGATGTAAATACTCATCAAAAAAAGTATATTACACAAATATTATAATAATGGAAGTACATACACCACTCAAAGGAAATGGTGGAAAATGTAGCATAAATCCCACGGGAATAAAAGTGAGATGAAAAATCCCTTACGAAAACTCAGCAGCCTAACGGTGCCACTTAAAACTTCCAAAAATGGATTTATGATATCTAATATGGTCTCTCATAATATGAACATATAAATTACAGAATTAGTAATATAAAATAACATCCCCAAACATAATAAAGATGATCTTAAAATAGATGACATAAAAGAGAGTACTTAAAATGAAAAAGAGAGGTAGGATCCCTTACCTCAAGTCCGACTTGTCTTGTTCGTTTCATTATATTTCTGAATAATAAACTTTGGTCAATTTATAATTGATTAAGGAAATACTTTAAATATTATTATTCAGTTCATATCACATATTATAATGTTATAATAATTGGTTAAAAATTTGAGTTCATATCAGACGTTTTTGTCGATGCTCGGTACATGAGTCAAAATTGAACTTGTTGGAAAAGAATTTTCCATGTATTTATACGGAAATAATCTCCAGAATATTATTAATGATTTAAATATCATATATATCCAGTATATATTCATTTTATACTATTCCATAACATTTGGATATAAAAAATGAAATGCACCGTACATGGAGACGGTAGGCCGTACGTACGTATGAACGCTACTTTCATTTCTTTGTCATGTTAATGGAATTAAAAATTAATGATAGATTGATATATTATAATTCCAGAATGATATAGAGCATTTATATTTAATATATGACATATATATCTATTATAAATATGTACTTATAATAGTACATAACATTTGGAGATAAGAAATGAAATGTACCGTTCATGGAGACGGTAAGCCGTACGTACGCATGAATGCTACTTTCATTTCTATTTCATACTTTAATGGGATGAAAAAATAATGATAAATAGTTATATTATAATTAAAGTATAATATGATATATAACATCATTAAATCCATCCTTTATACATTCCACATATGGTATAAACGATTCAAATCACTTTGAGGGGGCGGTAGTCTGCATTTCCTAAAATGAAATTATCGCATTTACCCATTATGGAAACCATAAATGTATGAAATAAATGAAAAATACAGAAGAATAATTAATACATAAACATAATTTATATATCATATATAAATACAGTTACATCTTAATGGCCACCATGAGAGGTTTTAAAAGAATATTGAACAATCATCGTTTCGTGAGGTAGTAATTCGCCACCCAGAGAAACAATATGTTCTTTAACCATTAGATGGAGGTGTGTATGAGTGTAGCTCGAATAATCCTCATAAAATCATCCTAGTATATTTAATATAATTGGGTTTTTACAAAATAAAGTAATAAAAAGAGTTCAGGGGGTTGGAGAAGCAAAATAATACAAAAGAACATAAGAGAAGAAATTACCTTCAAATCAGATAACTCTTTTTGATTTGAGCTCACTGTCTTCTTTGAAAAAACTTCTGCCCAAAGTGGGGATTATAGGAGTAATATAGGTATGTGTATAGACAATATAAGAAGAGTTTGTATGATCCAAGGTCTTGATTGGTGTGGGTAAGGAGGTAGAGGTGGGGGCCTTTTATAAGAGGGAGGAGGGGCACTCTTGGAAAGTCTTGAACAGTTACATTATTATAAAATGATTTTCGGATATTAAAGGTCCCAAAATTATATATTTCAATGATAAGGTGATAAGGCTTCTAAATCCACCCATCCAATAGGTTTTTTACAATTTTATGTCTTATATTTTACATTATCTTTTCATTTTGTTTAAATCATTCATTAATGAGGTAACCGCTGCATCATCATGGTGTCATAAATAAATTAATTTATTTAATGTCTAAAAATTATAAAAAAACTAATATGATATAGGAAATATTTTTATCTTTCCAATGACTATTTATAGTAAAAAATATGACTTTTATAACCCCATGTAAAAATTGTTTTAGTAAAATAATACATGTTTGTGACATTTTTATTTTAACTTTAAATAAAAAGTTAAAAATGTCATTTGATTACCCAAGTGGCTCCATGGGGTCCCCAAGTTGACCCATGGATTCTCTTGGTCGTCCATGAATCATCCAAAAATGGTAGGAAATGTTTCATGGTCATTTCATATTATTATAACATTATCTTTATCTTAAATTACACTAATTACCTTTAATCGCGATTAATAAAACATAAATGTTACTATTCACCAAAAATTATTTTCATCCCATTGAACCACATTTTACATACTAATAAAAACCATGTATGTCAGATTTTTCAAATTCAAATCACAGAGGTGGTAAATTTTCATTTAAACGAAAAATCAGTTTTTTAACTACCACTTAGTGGTTTCACTATTCATCAAAAATCGATGTTTTTCAGAAAAATACCAAAAATTACCCCTAAGCTATATTTGATTTTATTAATTCAAAAATGATTTATATTTTAAAAAATTCAAAACATATAAGTTTCATTAATCAATTTAACAATTAATTCTCGTTGTCAAAACAAATAGCGTGTTTTTAAGAAACAAAATATATCAAAAGATTGACACTAGTTTAAGTCCAATTTGAAAGAGAAATAAATTCCAATGACCACCATTGGAGTAAATGGTAAAAATATATTCTAATTGAACTTTAAAAACAATTCAAAATATGATCTAATCATATAAATAAATTAGATTAATAAGGAAGTTTTTAATTAAAATACAACATTTTTCACTTATTCATTAAAAATGAACTTTATCGAAAAAAATAAAAAAAACATACAAAAAGTGAATTTTGATGTCCTGATTATAAAGAAGGATTTTATTTGGTCCAATATAACATATAAAATGTTCTAAAAGTGTATTTAAAAATGGTTCTCCATCAAAAGGCGGTTAATCGACCTTTTAAAGAATATTAGAATATTTACGCTTAAAATTGGATTCATTCACATTTTAATCCTCTAACATTTATTATAAAAAAGTAAAAATATTTGAAAAACATATATAATCATTTTTTAGTTAGTTATGTTCATTCCCGCCATTATAATGGCTAGGCGTTAACTATCATTTAAAATAATATTATTTTATTATTAGAGTGTAACGTAAGATTTCAAATAAACTCGTTTTTGCGTATTGGGTACGCCATTGAGCATAGCGTTACCTTTAAAGTAATATTAATATTTTATTCACAAATATTAATAAATATGAAAAGGTAATATTCTTTATTTACCTGGGATGTTACATCCTTCCCCTCTTTTGGGAATTATGTCCTCACAATTTTAAAATTGGGCTGGGAAACTTCATTGAAAACCCCACATCGGAAAAAGAGTAAATTAATCTATAACTTTAAAAGAAATAAAGAAAAGTACCAAGGTCACCCGAGACAACAGGTACTAGGATTCAATGAAAACATGGATATGGAAGAAAAGAATAAAGGGTTATGTTCTAATGGAGAGTGATGGAAACATGTTTACAAGAAAGTTAAACACCAGAAAATCACAAACATGTGATGGGTTAAACGGAATTTGATTCCCCAATAGGAAAAGTTAACAGAGAACATTTTAGTTTTAAGTTACTTTTCATTGAGTAATTTATTTATGAGATTAACTAAATCACAAGGAAACATACTTTCTTGTCGTTTATACTTTCATATCTTACTAGATTTCATACACAAATTTATTTTTTCCTCCAAAAGACGAGTATTTAGGATGACTTGTTCACATTAAGAGCGCTATAATCAACTTATTGAGAATCACCTAATCCAAAAAAGAGAAATATATATTTCCCATGTCTTTAGACCTTAAAAAAAACCAAAATTGATAGAAAAAGATTAGGTAATCCACAAAAGGATAATCTTTTATAAAAAGAAAATCTATTCTTAATCTCCAAAATTTTTCCAACAAATCCCAAAGTTCAACGAAGACCATTCGATAAACAATTTTTCCATAAAATTATTCAAAGTAAACCAAAAAATGATTGAAACCCAAATATTTTAAGGATTTAATCACATAGTCTTACAAGGTAAAAAATTAACATTTATCTCCAAATAACATCAGTTTCTCTTAAAGTATTATATTGAAAAGTAATTAACCTAATCATATATCCTCCATGATAGGTCAATATTTTCCTAGATAACCCAAAATCAACTTATTCTTGATTCATAAAATTATATAACTAAAAAAAATTTGTCATACTGACCAGGTACTTCACTTAGTCCAGTGGTAGATGATAAATACCAGTCGCACTTTGGTTGTGGGTTCGATTCCCACATCTTTGTCCGAAGCGACAGGTTTTCACACGGTCTGCATGTTGTCCTTTTTCCAAAACTATATAATTCTTAAAACATTCCCCAAAAAGAGATAAAATATTCAAAAAACATAATTTAACCTCAATTTTACCTCATGCCATTCATCTTTCATCATATAGTAACCCATAATTACCTCAAATGTAAGGATCAGATAAACCCTAATGGTTACCATTATAATTATTACCAGAACTTCCACATCGAGTTGGTTCTCTCGTACATGATGTATCATAGAACTCACCAAGGTTCATGTGGTTAATCATCACTCCTTGATATTTGGTTTAGAATAACCATGAGATTCGTCATTGAATCCCCCATTTCATCTAGTCTCTTAATCAGAGAACCACCACAGTTTCTTTGAAACCCATTGTCACTTTGGTGCCTTCTAGATCCATCCATTTACTAAAACCAAAAATGTGTGTGTGAGTATGTCAACAAAATCATCATGTACTAATGAGGAAGATAAACACTAAGATATACTTACTCATTAAATTTATCTAAAAACTATGACTCTTTCTAAAATCCTAGCCATTATGGTAATGTCACTTATGCATAAAGAATACCCTAACCTCTAATGTTATCTAAACCGACCTATGATTCCAACTATAAGGGCCCAGCTTTAAAAAATTACAAAATCATAAATTAAATGAATAATTCACATTGAGGATCCTTTTAGGTTTAGAGTTTTAGGTAATTAGGACATAACTATTACATTTCAAAAGTTTACAAAGTAGTCACTTCAATATAGTTTCCCTTTTTTTACAAAACATGAACTCTTGAAAAAAAATCTTGTCTAGTTCCATGTTTAAGACACCATGAATTTTCCTTGATCCCATACTTGACCCTATTCCACATTATTTCCTGTGAAAAACATATCAAAAAAACTTGGGATGAGCCTAGAAATCTCAGTAAGGGATACACATAGAAGGAAAACTGTTAGTTTTTCAAAACAACAAGTAAACCATGAATACTTTATCAAAGTAATACTTTTCACCTTTATGAGGTAGTAAAAACTCTTAACTGAAGAAAAGATCATTACTTACCCTTGTGTAACCAAAAGATTACCATAAATCCCATATAAAGAACACATAACATATAAAGGTAACTTGGGACATAAACATACTTAAATGGAATAACCATACGGTCAACTTCCACACATATCACATTATGGAATAGCCATACGGCTGACTTCCATACCCAATGCATTGGAGTTTATAAAGTAACCACCCGTCCTGGTATTCACGACACCACCCTTCATATGGTTTATCACATAACCACCCGTCAAATGTCCAAGTACCATTACAAAATCATAATACATACGAACAAAAATAATGTAATGAAAACATTTACACATTTCAATCACAATATATCACCTAAATATATTTACATAACAAATCCATTATCAAAACCATTTTCAATACCAAAATACATAAAGGGTATATTGTATTTAACTTCATTTAAAAACATTATGGCTTGTTAAGGAAGACAAAGGTCACATAGTACTCGCGGCGGCGGAAATGGACGTTGTCACCACGTACATTAAAAGAAACATTCCTTTTTGTCGTTCAGTAAAATGTTTCATAGAAAAATATTCCCTTTGAATGAAATGAAACGTCAAAGGGGTTTATACACAGTATAAAAGAAGGTTTTGTATAAAACAAAATATGCCTCAATGAAAGGAGATTGAGACGAAGTCCCATACCCCTTTGAAGCTTTTAATATTTTAAACCATTAATATCTATATAAATAAATCCTTAATAACCATTTTGAAAACATGGATATTAATGAGAAATATTTATAATAATAAATCATTAAAACTTTTAAAATGATCTTTTAGTTAAAGAGTTTTTAATAAAATGAAATACACTTGAATACAAATAATTTAGGAATAAAATTTAATCAGAAATTTATAATATCATGAGAATAAAGGGATACATGATATAATATTCCAAAAGACATTATATACACCATATAAGAGTGAACTGGTGCATAACAACAATGAAGTCTCAATAGAAATGTAAAATGAGATGAAATCCCTTATAAAGAAGGTATCCTTAAATTAAGGATAAATCAATCTCATAATTATGTGTGAAAAATATAAATATGCCCAATATAAGTGGATATTGAGTGTAAAACAACCATAGATCATTCACACATATTCATAGGATGAAATATTCAATAACTACAAGTTGAACCCAAAGAAATCGAAATTGTGTTAAGAAGTTCCCTTGTAAAAATTCGACAGCCTAACGGCGTCACTTGAAAATTCAGAAAATGAGTTGATGAGACAAAAATGGTATCTCATCACTTGGTAATAAATTTTACATCAATAAGGATATATAAGAACATATCCCAACATAATAATATTTAAATTAAAAGACCTAACAAAAAGAATTCTTTTAAAAAGAGGAGGGTGAAAGGTTCCCTTACCGACTTGGGTACCTTTCGAAACGTACACCCCATGAAAGTAGGACTATATGAAATTGATGTAAATACTCATAAACGAAAGTATATTACACAAATAGTATAATAATGGGTAGTACATACACCACTCAATGGAAATGGTGGCAAATGTAGCATAAATCCCACGGGAAAAAAAGTGAGATGAAAAATACCTTACGAAAACTCAGCAACTAACGGTGCCACATAAAACTTACAAAAATGGATTTATGAGATCAAATAGGGTCTCTCATAATATGAACATAAAAATTACAGAATTATGAATATAAAATAACATCCCCAAACATAAGAAAGATGATCTTAAAATAAATGACATAAAAGAGATTACTTAAAAAGAAAGAGAGAGGTAGGATCCCTTACCTCAAGTCCGACTTTTTTGGTTTGTTTATTTATATTCCTGAATAATAAACTTTGGTAAATTTATAATTTCATAAGGAACTTATTTAAATATTATTATTCAGTTCATATAACATATTATAATGTTATAATAATTGGTTAATAATGTGAGGTAATATCAAGCGTTTTTGTCGATGCTCGGTACATGAGGCAAAACTGAACTTGTTAGAAAATATTTTTCCATGTAGTTATAGGAAAATAATATCCATAATATTATTAATGATTTAAATATCATATATATCCAGTATATATTCATTTTATATTATTCCATAACATTTGAAGATAAAAAATAAAATGCACCGTTCATGGAGATGGTAGGCCATACGTACGCATGAACGCTACTTCCATTTCTTTGTCATGTTAATGGAATTAAAACTAAATTAGAGATATATATATTATAATTCTAGAATTATATCCATCATTTAGATGTAATATATGAAATATATATCCATTATATACGTGAACTTATAATAGTACATAACCTTTGGAGATAGTAAATGAAATGTACCGTTCATGGAGACGGTAAGCCGCACGTACGCATGAACGCTAATTTCATTTCTATTTCATACTTTAATGTGATGAAAAAATAATTATACATAGGTATATTATAATTATAGTATAATATAATATATAACATCATTAAATCAGTCCTTTATACATCCCACATATTATATTAACGATTCAAATCACTTTGAGGGGGTGGTAGTCCGCACTTCCTAAAATGAAATTATCGCGTTTACCCATTATGGAAACCATAAAGGTATGACATAAATGAAAATTATAGAAGAATAAGGAATACATAAACATAATTTATATATCATATATAAGTACAGTGACATCTTAATGGCCACAATGAGAGGTGTTAAAAGAAGATTGAACAATCATCGTTTCGTGAGGCAGTAATTCGCCACCCACAGAAACAGTATGTTCTTTAACCATTAGATGGAGGTGTGTATGAGTGTAGCTGGAATAATCCTCATAACATAATCCTAGTATATTTAAGATACTAGTTTTGTTACAAATTAAAGGAATAAAAAGAGTTTAGGGGGTTGGAGAAGAAAAATAATACAAAAGAACATAAGAGAAGACATTACCTTCAAATCAGATAACTCTTTTTGAATTGAGCTCAAAGGCTTCCTTGGAAAGACTTCTGACCAAAGTGATGCTTCTAGGAGTAATATATGGATGTGGAGAGACAATATAAGAATATATTGGACGATCCAAGGGCTTGAGAGTTGTGGGTAAAGAGGTATAGGTGGGGGCCTTTTATAAGAGGGAGGAGGGGCACTCTTAGAAAGTCTTGAAAAGTTAATTTATTATAAACTGATTTTTGGATATTAAAGGTCCCACAATTATATATTTTGAGGATAAGGTGATAAGGGTTATAAATACACCAATCCAATAGGTTTTTGACAAGTGTATGTCTTAGAGTTTACATTATCTTTTAATTTTATTTAAATCAATCATTAATGAGGTAATCGGTGCATCATCATGGTGTCATATATAAATTATTTTATTTAATTTCTAAAAATTAGAAAAAATATGATGATTTATGAAATCTATTTATCTTTACAATGAATATTTATAGTAAAAAATATGACTTTTATAACCCCATGTAACAATTGTTTTAGTAAAACAATACATGTTTGTGACTTTTTTATTTTAACTTTAAATAAAAAGTTATTAATGTCATTTTATTACCCATGTAGCTCCATGGGGTCCCCAAGTTGACCCATGGATTTTCTTGGTATGAAATGACTCATCCAATATGTGTAGGACAATATTCAAGGTCATTTCATATTATTATAACATTATCTTTACCTTAAATTACACTAATTACCTTTAATCGCAATTAATAAAACTTAAAAGTTACTATTCACCAAAAATTATTTTCATCCCATTGAACCACATTTTATATCCTAATGACAACAATGTATGTTAGATTTTTGAAATTCAAATCACAGAGGTGGTAAAATTTTATTTAAATGAAAAATTAGTTTTTTAACTACCACTTTGTGGTTTCACTATTCATCAAAAATCGATGTTTTTCAGAAAAATACCAAAAATTACCCCTTAGCTATATTTAATATTCTGAATTAAATAATGATGTATATTTTGAAAAATTCAAAACATATAAGTTTCATTAATCAATTTAATAATTAATTCTCGTTGTCAAAACAAATAGCATGTTTTTAAGAAACAAAATATATCAAAAGATTGACACTAGTTTAAGTCCAATTTCAAAGTGAAATTAATTCCAATGACCACCATTGGATTAAATGGTAAAAATATATTCTAATTCAACTTTAAAACCAATTCAAAAGATGATCTAATAATATAAATAAATTAGATTAAAAATAGGTTTTGAATTAAAATACAACAATTTTCACTTATTCATTAAAAATGAACTTTATCGAAGAAAAAAACAAAAACATTCACAAAGTGAATTTTGATGTCCTGATTCTAAAGAAGGATTTAATTTGGTCCAATATGACATATAAAATGTTCAAAAAGTGGATTTAAAAAGGGTTCTCCATCAGAAGGTGGTTAATCGACCTTTTAAATAATATTAGAATATTTACGTTTAAAATTGGATTCATTCGCATTTTAATCCTCTAACATTTATTGTAAAAAAGTAAAAATATTTGAAAAACATATATAATCATTTTGTAGTTAGTTCTGTTCATTCTCTCCATTACAACGGCTAGGCGTTAACTACCAATTAAAATAATATTATATTATTATTATAGTGCAACGTAAGATTTCAAAGAAACTCGTTGTTTCTTATTGGGTACGCCATCGAGCATAGCATTCCCTTTAACGTAATATTAATATTTTATTCACAAATATTAATAAATATGAAAACTTAATATTCTTTATTTACCTGGGATGTTACAATTAATGTTTCATATATAGTGTTACTTCATGGGGAACTTTTTGGTTTTTTCCTTAGTAGTTGTAGTGGATTCATCTTTTATGGTGCAACTCAAGTCTGCAGATCTTTTAGTTGCATTATTTTGCACTCTATTATTTATGGGAGGTCTGAGTCACTATACCATGGCTCAAATCCATGGTATAATTTATTTAATATTTACATGACCTTTAATATATTGTGGGAAAACAAAAAAGGTGATGTAGTAGTGGAATTGTAATCTATAGTATTTTATTCAATTTTTCATGTCATTCATCAATGAAAATAACTTTTATAAAATTGTGTTTATTTCCCTCTGTATAATGTGTCATTTCATATATCATTTTTATGTAACATCATTGTTTTTATATTCATATTGTTTTGAAGGCTTTATCGTCCTTCGCAATGGAATACATTCATCAATGGATTCTACTGTCTCAACTCAATATTTTTTTGGACCCGATTGTTACTTATTAGTTATTTCCATTAATGTTCCATTGAGTTTATATTCAGTGGGGGGAAATTTAGGAAAAAGAAAAATTGAAATCTATTGGAGGTGATTTCTCCTTATAGTTCAGGCGGATTTATCATTTCATAAATCCATAGGGTCTTGTGGTGGGGTGTCAGTTGAGTGGATCATGGGGTAATAAAGGTAGATCAAATGTGAGGTATTGATATGTCTCATGGTTTAAAAAAAGTCATTTTCAGAAAGATGGTTTCAATGAGGGTGAAATTGGGATGGGATTTTACCAATTTTTAATTAGGATGTTTAGTGTTTTAAATCGCCTCATTTTATCTTTTTTCTCAATTCTCACCAATTTCTCCCTAACCATATCTTAATTTCCAGATATTGTCTAACATGTGGTACATTTACTTTGAGCCATGTGGTTCTTTTTTATCAATATTTTGTCTTCTTATAATGTATAGTGGGTGGTGTGTTTGAAAAGGTGGGTATATTATTATAATGGTTTACCATTTTCCATAAAGTGAACAAATATAAAATTACAAAGGAGGGGTCAGATATGAGGCATGAACTTCATATAGTGATATGGATTACCCAAATCTGATTTGAATTAACTATATAAATTATAAAATTTCTTAAATAATATTTATAAAAATATATTACGCAAATTATGTGAAACCCAAGATATGTGAGGAGACTTATTTTGTGATGAAGCAAATTTATGAGAATTATTATGAATAAAGATGATGCAGACAAATGTTATGAATCATAATTAGAAGAAACACATTCATATAAGTGATTATGAAGAAATATTATATTATTAATATGGTTTTTTTGGTAATGTTGTGAATAATCAATGGATGATGTATAAATTTACGTTAAGACAGCCATGAATGAAAATAATAACCATGCTATGTAAAATGAAAATTTCATTAGGATGATAAGGAAAATAAAACATGATAATGGTATAGAATTATTTTAATTATGATTTAACTAACTTTTAATGATGTGAAAATTACCATGTGATGTGGATATTGATATTTATATCTTAGTAATGTGAGGGAATAATTTTGAAAATTATGCTAAAATGTCATTGTATTTTTAAAAACCTAAGATATCAAAAATATTAATGAATTTTATAATGTGCAACATCCCCAACCTGGTTCACATCTACTGATACTAAAACATATTATTATGTACCTCAAGTGCACCCCAAGTTTTCTATATGGTGTTGATAGGTGGGAAGGGTCTATATATATCATAGGGATATTATACCCACTCTAGTAAAAAATAACCATAAATCACAGTGGATTAAAAATATTTAAAAATTATCACAAAAAATAGAATATGAAAATTAAATCTAATATCTAACCACAAGTGAATAACATATCACATGTTATAAAAAATTAACTATAATAATTTAATGTGATTCATACCCAATTAATATGGATCTCCCATGGGTTGATCGTATCAGAGATGGTTAAAAAAATAAAAGGTGGAATACACCCATAAAAATGGTCATGAGTCTTGGTCTGGTCCCATCTCCCAACTCTTATTCTATATCTCTATCTCTACCATCCACTATAGAGACCTTTCATGTACCCATGGCATGAACCATGAAATTTTCTTATGCACTGAGATGATTTTTCAGGGTGTGAGTAAAACATAATAGGACAACACAAACAAAGTCGCTTAATAATTCTATAATATATAAGTATATGTTAATGTGAAATTGAAATAATAATAATACATTAATAATAAAAACCATTTATATATTCATCTTCCATTATCCTACTCTATATTGATCATACCTAATTCGTCTAGTGAAAATGTTAATTCTAAACATCCAGAATGAAATACTAATGATCAAAATAGAAACCCCTAATAACATCATCTCACATGGTTCATGAAATGTAGTTGTAAATACACCAATAATAGAAACCAATAATGGTATGGTTGGTAACACACTAAACTGACACCACTAAAACATCCATAGTTGGCAGTACACAAAACACATATCTCAAAACATTTATGGTTGGTATTACTCCCAACCCTCATCACTTGAGTCACAAAGAATTGTATTACACTTAACATTATCCCCAATATCAAAATAATTTCTATGTTGGCATTACACCCAACTTTATCTTAATTATTATCCTAAGGATGACATTAAACCTAAACACTTTCAATATAACTATATTGTCCAAAGTCATCATTACACCCCCAATTTTTTTTAAAAATAACCATGAGTTTTAATTACACCCAAATCTATTTAAACATATTCGTAGTATAGAATTACACCCAACCTCATATTTGAAAAATATAGGGGTTTTTATTACAACCAACCTTATTCCACATCTCCTAACAATATATCAAACCAATCATCTGGATGTACGTGGTGTGATCCACTTATTATAATGAAAACAAAAGCTTAAATAATAAGAATAAATAAATTTAACTAATGGTGGTTAACATGGATATGAAACTGACCCAACACTGTTATACATTTTACATTAGGTTCATTACTCAGACACAAACCCTTTTTTCCGTTTAACATTATTATTCATGGATAACCCTATGTTATCAAAAAAACAATATGATTTCAATCATTATGAATTAATCTATGAAACCTATCAAGATCCACTATGTTTAACATAATTAAGGAAACCCCTTGAAGGTCACCTTATCCCCTTTTTATAAAAAATTGGATAAAGTCATGGTCATTAAAACCACTTTTCCTAATACTATTTAAGGGAAAACAATTATGGTTTTTTTACTCATTAATTATTTTTTTTATTCAAAGAAAACTAGTGTGGCTTTATAATACAACATTTTCTCATATCCAATAAGTTTTACATATCACAACATGAATAAAAATCCTATAAACCAATGGGAAAATGATAAGAACAATGTACCTCATAACCATAGAAGTCACCTTAAGATATTTCATCAAAAAAATTGATCTTGAATGGAAGAAATAAAGGATACTGGAATAAACCCTTAAATTATGGAATAAATAGTGAAGAATAATGAAAAGGTGAATTAACCCTAGTATATATGGAAAATAAGTGATATAATTATCCATTAACATACTATGGGGTATACATAACATGATTATAACAGTGAAAAATTCCTTCTACCCCTAGAAAATGAGAGAAAAATATAAAGGAAGCTTATATGATATGTAGTTGGCTTAAACCAAATGAGGTGTAACTCATTTTAAAGTTATTTTAAGTAATTAAATGAAATTGATTTAAATATTATAAAAATTCCCATGTATCCATTTGATAGTCACCCAACATCTATCAAGTACCCATTATATGTGAATTGAGCGGTTAGTGTCAAATCATGAAACACCAACTTACTTGGGGTCCAATCAATACTAGGTATTAAGACCATGGTTTCCTATTGGCTTATTTATACAAGATAGATGTCCTCATAATGGGACTAAATACATAAATTTACCCAAAAAACTTCATCAAATGCTTTAATAGTTAAAAACCTTAAAATTACACACGGTTTGAAAAAAATTAAATAAATTCATACCTCAAGCTTGGTGATTTTCTAAAACCTCCCTACTATATAGTTTCTTATACTAAAGTTGAATCATCATGAATCATATGTAAATAGATTTCGAAACTTTAGTAGTATATTGACCTTTTTCAACCAATTATCCTCGTAGATACAACTATGTGTCCACTACATGTGGGGATGATGAATCATATTATTTAATAGGTTCATTGATATTTTTTCTATTATCCAAATTGGTCATTACCCAAATGATGAATTTGAATATAACTTGACATCATCAATGATAAATATTTGAAAAGTATTGGGGTGGTATTTCATGAGGTGAGAGACATCAAAAAAATAATTTATATATCTTTATTAATGAGAAAGTGATAACTAGTATACAACCATACCAATCCTTTTTATTACCTAAAATATCCACAATATCGTTATAAATAACTTTATTAAACTCTAAATTTGATGATTACCTAATTGATTTGTCACTCTCTGCAATACTCATTCAATTACCTCAAAATCTCGTGGAAAAATTCTCTACTCTAAATATGATAACTATATACTTTTTGTTGTCTATAAACTCTTCTGGATCAGTATGATATTCTCAAATAATTTGGACACTAGACTAAGCCCAATATTTTAATACACACCTACCCCTAACTAGGAAAAAGGTGATAGACATTAAATAATAGAAAAATCCTTGAAAGCTTTTATATAAATAGGTACCTAGTGATTATTTTGATAAATGATTTATTAACTCATGAGATGAATTTTTCAAGAACCACTAAAATCAAGGACACATACCAATAAAATATATTATACTACCATGATGGTACACTTAGAGTTACCATATGTTTGAGGATTGTATATAATTATCATTTACAGTAGTGTATCTACTTAATTCTAAAAACCATACAAGAAGTGTAACATGAATCAATTATCTTGATCCAAAACTATGTTATGATTAACACCATATAGATACACTATTTCATAGACATAAATCATACCCAGATAATCAATAAAATAGTTAGCTTTAGTTATCATAAAATATTTGACCTTGATCAACCAATCCAGAATTACCCATACTACATCATTTCCTCATGGTGACCTTGTAAATCATATAATGAAGTCTATCGTCACATCGTCCCACTTAAATTTGGGAATGGGTAATGACTGAAGAACACCTATGGGTCGCTGATACTCATCCTTTATCCATTTATAGGTATGTAATCATGAAAAAAATCCCACAATATCCTTCTTTATTATGGGAAACAATATTTCCTAAGAATTTCATGATATATCATGGTAATCATTGGGTGAACAAATCATCTTAAGGAATTTTAATCTCACATCATATCCTAATGCATACTCATTAGGACCATTACTCAAATTAAAATAAATAAGATCTTATCATCATCCTGAAATAAATCTAGTGGTGGATCCAACCATATTTATTGTCTCTCATCACCTATAAATCTAATCCAGATAGATAAATATTATTTACTCTCTCAAGGGGTGAATTTCACTTCTCTAGAATATAAGGGTTTTGGTATCCTCAAAATCCAAGACATATATATGAATCTAAACAAATAGGATCATCAGTTTACACTCATAACTAGCCTCATTAACCACATGTTCATAATTTTTCCAATTCAGTGAATCATTTATGAAATTCCATTTGTTGTGCATATATTCATTCCCAAAGAAAAATTATTAATGATACTTAACTCAACTTCTCCAGTGAAGATTTTTGTTCAGCTGTGAAAATATATACTCCAGGATCTTATGGTTTGTATACAACATATTACACTCATCCAATAGGTACTAGAACCAATATCTATATGTTTACACTACTTTCATAATCTCTTAATCATGATCCCAAAAATTTTGTTCATGAAGACTGAATTTCTTGGATCTATAAGAGACTAATCACCCATCTTGCATCAATAAGACTATAAGATGAACCCCCAATGTAACACCCGAGATTTTATGTTATATAAATCATCAATGGAATCTTTTTCTACACACAACACTTACTTGGCTTGTTTTACACGAAATCGAAACCTTCCTCAATAGCTTGCGTCGTACGCAATACCGAGTTTCACTAAACAATGGTATGCTAATAAAATATTATTAGAACTAGCCGTTATGAATAGTAAAAACCACTTTTTGAAATTTTATAAATTTTATTTTTCAAAATGGACTTCATTTTTGGATTCGGAATATCGAAATTATCCTAGGGTGAAATTTTGGTATTTTGCTGAAAACTTTCAATTTTTGATGAATAGTGAAACCACTAAGTGGTAGTTAAAAAAACTGATTTTTTCATAAAACTTAATTTTACCGCTTCTGTGAGTGGAATTTCAAAAATCCGAGAGACACGGTTAATATCAAGGACTAAAATGTGGTTCAATGAGATGAAAATAATTTTTTGGTGAATAGTAACTTTTTACTTTTTTTTACCACGGTTAAAAGTAAATAGGGTAATTAAGGGTAAAAATGATATTACTATTACCCTAAAACATGTCCTAATTCTATTGGACAAGTGTAATTCGACCAAAAACAACCTTAGAAATAACATATGACCATTTAGGTCCACTTGGATTAGATTAGGACATTTATTATTAATTTATTTAAAGAAGGGTTAAAATAGTTAAAATCAAAGTTTAATAAGTAAATAATTTTTAATATGGGGTTATACATAAGATAAATTCGACTATAAATAATAATTAGAAAGATAAAAAGATTGCCGACATAATGGTATTTTATTTGTAATTTTTATACATTAAATAATTTAATTTATTTATGACACAAAGATGATACAGTAATTATCTTATTAATGAAATATTGACATAATTGATGTTATAAACACCAAAATAAATGTAATTTGAGATTTTTTTTGAATTCCACTAATTTTCTATATTAATATGACATGTTAGTATTTATTTAATTAACTTTTTTCGAACTAATCATTCTTTTATGATTTTCACAAAAATTAATTACTAAATAGTGTCAAAATTGACATAAAATAGTTTTTAAAACAAATATTATATTAGTAATTGTTATTTTATTCCTAAAAATCTAAGGTTTGGCCAAATGACTTAGATAAGGTTATATATATTAATAATAAACAACTTGGGGTTCGTTTGGCTTGATATAGTAAGTTTATTAACCTTATAGTGTAAGAAAACAAGAAGACATGGTGAAAGTTAAATTATCTAACTTAAAGTTAAATCTAAATGATAAGGTTAAAATTGATACCTAAACTTGTCTAAATTCTATTGGATGAGAGGATTTATACCCCTACCCACCTTATCTTCGAAATATATCAATTTGGAGCTATTAAAAACCTAATTTGACTTTATAATAAAATAATATTTTTAGTTATTCCAAAGGTGCCCCTCTCCTCCCATATAAAAGGGCACCTCCTCCCCCTCTTCCTCACACCACTTTGAGCCTTCAAGCTCGTCCAAACCCTTCCAATTTCTCCTCCAAAATTCCCTAGAAACATCATATATGTTCTGGTATTCTTCAAAGACATATTTTAGTGCCCTAAAAGGAGGTCGCAAAGAAGAACTTCAAAGAAGAGGTAATGTCCGTTACCGATTCTTTCATATTTATTTCTTCTTCCACTTCTTCTTCATTAGTTGTTTCATTATGAAGTAATAACATAAGTATAAATCATATACTTATATGTTATTATAAGTATGAAAGAACCCTATTTCACCATCTATCCATCCTACGGAAAAAGATATCACCGCGCGTGCGTACGTACATAATACCGTCTCCACGCCGTGGTGTAATCTATTTTCCACCACCACCTTACTTGGATGGGTATAATTGTGTAAATAATGACTATATATGACTATTATAAAGTTATACTGATTCTGAAATAGTATACATACACTCCAATACAATTCCATGATCATATGAACGATATCATCACTCGTGCGTACGTACGGAATACTGTCTCCACGATGTGATGCGACTCGTTCTACATGATCTTCATTTCATAATGATTATATAAATGAATTGAATGAATGAATATGATAGATATTACACTAATACCATTATGGAAATGAGGTATCTATAACCTAAAGAGAAGAATAAAAATTTATTCGACAAAACACGCATAAGAACAAAAAGTTATAAACACCCGAATAACAAGTAGCAATGAAATATTACTACTGAGAAGCTAAGAATATGACCATATATGATATCATAAAAATAAGTATGATTCTGGAATAAGTCAATAACATTATTTAAATCATTATACAGGAGGTTCGGACACGTACAAAGCATATCAGACCTAAGGTAAGGAAAAATATCACAATCTCATTTTTATCTGAGATTGTTTATACTTTGGTATTTACTGGGGTGTATTTTATCATCCACATCCATGTTTCCTCAATATGTAATATTTATATCCTTATACAATAGTTTATATCCGATTTTACCCTTCGTTGAGTTTTTAGTAAAAGATACGAAAGGAATCATTTGTCTTTTTTCATACGAGGTACTTTTTGACTTTTCTGACAAAAGTACGAGAAGAATGTTTTTTTAACTTATACGACATGAATGGATTTTTAAAACATTATTTCCAAGAATATTCCTTTACAAGTTTAGTTTTAATCAACTTATTTTAGTTTAAAATTGTATGACATGTTAAGAAAGGAAAATGTTTTTGAAGTAGAAAGGATATTTTCCCCAAGAATGGAGTTCATATGTTTTATCAAAATTATTTTCCATCTATGATAATATATGGTTCTGTTTCTATCCCTATTATTACATTTACATGATTATGTTGTGATGGAAATATTTTTATGAATTCCTTTGTCTTATATGAATTGTTTTATGATGTCATGATGTTTAAGATTCCCATTTTTATTACATGGGTTATGCAATGATGTATGATTTATGTTTTTGTGGCACACATAATAATGGTATCATTATGAGATGGGTGGGACCTATATCTCCCTCCAATGAATTGGGTAATGATTTTATATCTCATGAGATATACATGGCTGGAACGGTAGGTTATACCGGTTCAGTGAAACATGACTGAAACGAGGAGTGAACTCGGTTCAGAAATGGAATTTGTCCACTAAGATAGTCTTGGAAATGAGTCTTGACTAATAAGAAATGATTCTCTATGATTATGTGTGTATACCACAAAGTTTCATGTTTCAAGTTATGATTATTGGGATTACATTTCACTATTATGATTTATCCCATGTTATGAAATTATGATATCTTTTGCAGGTTAAGATTTCCAAAAGTTATGTGCTTATGTATATGATGTAATTGATATTTCTTTTGTTTACCCTTACTGAGAATTTGAGCTCACCCTTTTGTATGTTTTATTTCCCCAGGTCAGGAAGAAGGTTATTAAGTAAGATATTCCAAAATGGACTATAGATATGATGAAATAAATGGGAGACAGTGGAGACGCTTTATGAACCAGTTGTTTATGTTTCCCAGTTTCTAAAGACACTATACCTATACGGTCCTTTCTTGGTTTTGTTATATGTTGTAATAAGTGTGATTCAATTCTAAAATAATAACAATGTATATAAAGTATGGGTCGTTATAGTTGGTATCAGAGGAAAGGTATCGTCAACCTTTGGAAACTAGGATGTGAAAGCCTTAGTAAGAACCCTAAGGACAAGTCTAAGCATAGAACACAATCTTAGTGTTTTAGAAATGGCCATGAATAAACTAGGATAAGACCTTAAGTGTGAAATTTTATTCTTGATTATGTGGTTTTCCTATTATAATTAGTGTTTCTCATGCTATTCTTCTTGGTTTTAGTCAATGGCTGGAACCCGAAGGAACTGTGTTAATGAGGAATGCGACGGGCAATGCAATGATTGTCCCCCTGAGCAACCAAACGTTATGGGAGATGGAATGAAAAATCTTTTAGCCATGCTCACACGACTTTCTCAAGCTATGAATCATGCAGGACTTCCAAACGAGCAAATAAAGGAGCAGCATTATATTGAATCCTTCATGAGACAGCGTCCACCTTCATTCAGCAGGTCTACTGATCCATTAGTTGATGAACAATGGATTAGTACTACTGAAAAGATATTTTCAGTTCTTCAATGTTCTGAGCATGATAAAGTCATCTTAGCAGTGTATCGTTTGGAAGGTTATGCTGATCAATGGTGGAATCTTATTAAGAATACGAGGAAAAGGGTTGAAATTGAGTCCATGGAATGGGACGAGTTCAAGAACTTATTTTTCAATAATTACTTCCCTCATATTCTCTGAAAAAAGATGGAGAAAGAGTTTCTTGAACTGAAGCAAAAGGATGATGAATCTGTTGGTACCTATGAAGCAAATTTTACAAGACTTGCAAGGTACGCTTCTAGTATTATTATCCAACCTGAGAGTAAGATCGATCGATTCTTTAGTGGCTTAAAACCAAGTCTTCGAAGGGCCTTAGCCATAAGGGACTTCAATAGCTATGAGGAAATCGTTCGATGTGCTCTCAAAGTTGAGATGGAGATTGGAGTAACCCATCAGTCATATGGATTTGATAAGAAGAGGAAAATGGAATTCAAAGGAAAATCTAAAGAGCACACTAAAAAGAAGACGAGCTTTCCCTTTTGCTCAAAGTGTGGAAAGAAACATGGAGGGAGTTGTCTTAAAGGAACAAGTAAATGTTTTAAATGTGGAAAGGAAGTTCATCGGGCATTTGAATGCCGCGATGATGGGAAGAAGATGTCTAATGATGCAAACAAAGGAAGGGATACACAGAATGAACCTACTACACTTCAATGTTTCAAGTTCAAGGAGATGGGACATTATGCCAATAAATGCCCTAATCCAAGGGTTGATGATGATGGTCAACGTCAAAAAACTCTTAAGGATAAAGACAAAGGAAAGTCACATGCAATTTCTATCAGTGATGTGGAGTATGATAACAATGTGGTGAAAGGTACACTTACCATCCACTCTAAAGTAGAAAATGTTTTATTTGATTCTGGATCCACCCACTCCTTTATTTCTGAAGAATTTTCTAAGGGTATCACCGTATTACCTCAACAATTAGATGTTGAGTTAGCTGTGACAACACCTAATGGAACACCAGTCGCATCAAGAGTTTATAATTCTTCTCCGATTGAAGTGCTTGGGAAAGTGCTTCCTGCAAATCTTGTGATCCTTCCTATAGGGGAATTTGATGTGATTCTTGGCATGGATTTTCTTTCTCTACATGGAGCTCATATCAATTTCCAAAGAAGGGAAGTCACATTTCATATTCCAGATCAATCTATGATCGTCTATCGATGCAAGGATGAACATAACCTTCCAGTATAAATTTCTTCCATTTTATGGGTATTGATTCCACTAAATGAAGGTTATTTATCTCAAATAGTTGGTGAGAAACTCACGATTAAGAATATGCCCATTGTACGGGAGTTTGATGATGTCTTTCCAGAGGAATTACCGAGTCTTCCACCGAATCGTGAAGTTGAGTTTTCAATAGAACTCGTACCGGGTGCTTTTCCTATTTCAAAGACACCTTATAGAATGGCCCCAATTGAGTTGCAGGAATTGAAGAAGCAACTCTAAGGGAATATTGATAAGGGGTTCATACGCCCTAGTGCGTCACCTTGGGGAGCACCTGTTCTGTTTGTTAAGAAGAAAGATGGATCAATGAGACTCTACATTGATTATCGAGAACTTAACAAGATCACTATCAGGAACAAATATCCTCTCCCACGCATTGATGACCTATTTGACCAACTATGCGAAGCTCAATACTTTTCCAAGATTGATCATCGTTCAGGGTATCATCAATTAAGGGTAAAAAGGGAGGATATACCAAAGAAAACTTTTCGTACAAGGTATGGACACTATGAATTTATAGTGATGCCATTTGGTCTTACTAATGCCCCTGCTATCTTCATGGATCTAATGAATAGAGTCTTTAGAGACTATCTTGATCAGTTTATGGTAGTCTTTATAGATGATATTCTTGTCTATTCAAAGAGAAAGGAAGAACATGAAGATCACTTGAGAATTATATTGAATACCCTGAGAAAGGATAAGCTTTATGCCAAATTTACCAAGTGTGAATTTTGTCTTCAAAAAGTTGTATTTTTGGGTCACATAATCTCAAAAGAGGGGATATCTGTGGATCCAGCAAAAACAGAGGTTATCGAAAGATGGTCGAGACCAACAATAGTGACTGAGATCCGAATTTTTCTTGGTTTGGCTAGATATTATCGATGTTTTATGAAAGATTTTTCACGATTATCTAATCCACTCACCAAGTTGACTCGGAAAGGAGTTAAGTTTGTTTGGACGAAAGAATGTGAAGAGAATTTCAAAGAGTTGAAAAGAAGGTTATCTAGTGCACCTGTTCTCACACTGCCTTGTAGTGGAGAAAGGTTTGTGATCTACAGTGATGCATCCAAGAAGGGATTGGTGTGTTTTCTTATGCAAAATGATATGGTGATAGCTTATGCCTCATGACAATTTAAAATACATGAGCAAAATTACCCAACTCATGATTTGGAGTTAGCTGCGGTAATCTTTGCATTAAAGATTTAGAGGCATTACCTTTATGGTGAAAGGTTTGGTATTTATACTGATCATAAAAGTTTAAAGTATATTTTCACACAAAAGGATCTGAATAAGCGCCAAAGAATATGGTTGGAGCTGATTAAGGATTACGACTGCTCAATCCATTACCACCCTTGGAAAGCAAACAAGGTGGCAGATGCATTAAGTCGACAAGACCATGCTAGTTTATCCATGATGAGGATCACAAAAGATCCAATATTTATTGATTTACAAAGGATGGATCTTGGAATTATATTGAAAGGGGAAAAATCGTATCTTTCTCAAATGAATCTTCAACCATCTATACATATGAAGATTAAAGAGGCACAGAAAGAAGATGTCAAGTTACAAAATAAGGTGAGAAATGTTCCTAAATTCAACCTTGATTGTGATGGGATAATAATGTTCAGGAATCAGGTTTGTGTTCCTCCCATCCCCGAATTAAAGAAGGAGCTGCTGGATGAGGCTCATAGTTCTTCATTCTCTATTCATCCTGGAAGCACGAAGATGTATAGGGACCTGAAAGAGTACTTCTGGTGGGATGGCATGAAAAGATATGTTGCTGAATATGTCTCTTGATGCTTGGTTTGTCAACAAGTTAAAGCTGAGAGACAGAAGTCTAAGGGGATGTTACAACCATTACCCATACCCGAATGGAAATGGGAAGACATCACTATGGACTTTGTCACAGGACTTCCTAAAACATCCAAAGGCAATAATGCTATCTGGGTCATAGTTGATCGTCTTACCAAGTCTGCACACTTCATTGATATTAGAGAGGATTTCTCTCTGGATCAACTTGCCAGGATACATGTAAAGTAAGTGGTAAGATTTCATGGAGTACCACTTTCTATTATATCTGATCGGGATCCGAGATTTACCTCGAAGTTCTGGCGAAGTCTTCAGCATACTCTGGATAGAGAGTTAAGTTTCAGCACTACTTATCATCCTCAGACAGGAGGTCAGTCTGAGAGAACAATTCAAACTCTAGAAGATATGTTGAGAGCTTGCTCTATGGATTTCAAAGGTGGTTGGGATCAACACCTAACTTTGGTGGAATTTTCTTATAATAATAGCTTTCACTCCAGTATTCAGATGGCTCCTTATGAAGCTCTCTATGGAAAGAAATACAAGACTCCAACTTGCTGGGATGAAGTTGGGGAAAGAAAGCTATTAGGACCTCATCTCGTTGAGGAAATGGCAGAAAAGGTCAGATCTATTCAACAACACATAAGAACAGCTCAGAGTCGACATAAAAGTTATGCCGACAACCGAAGAAAAGACCTAGAGTTTGAAGTGGGTGATAAAGTGTTCTTACGAATATCTCCCTGGAAGAGGGTCATGAGATTTGGAAAGAAGGGGAAGTTGAGCCCTAGATATATCAGTCCTTTCAAAATACTGGATCGTGTTGGGAAGGTAGCTTACCGATTGGCACTTCCACCGAATCTCTCTTAAGTTCACAATGTGTTCCATGTATCTCTCCTGAGAAATTACATACCTGATCCTTCACATGTACTTAGCTCAGAAGTTGTACTGCTGGAGCAGGATCTTTCTTATGAAGAACAGCCGATAGAGATTCTGGATCATAGAGAAAAATTCCTACGAAACAAGACCACTCGATTGGTGAAAGTTTTATGGAGGAACCACCAATTAGAAGAAGCTACATGGGAGCTTGAGGATATGATGAGGGAGAGGTATCCTCATCTGTTTATTACAAAGTGACGAATTTCGAGGGCGAAATTCATTTTAAGGGGGGTAGAATGTAACACCCGAGACTTTTATGCTATATAAATCAATAAAGAAATCTTTTTCTACACACAACACTTTCTTGGCTTGTTTTACACGAAATCACAACCTTCCTCGATAGCTTGCGTCGTACACAATACTGAGTTTCACTAAACAATGGTATGCTAATAAAATATTATTAAAACTAGCCGTTATGAATAGTAATAACCACTTTTTAAAATTTTATAAATTTTATTTTTCAAAATGGACTTCATTTTTGGATTCGGAATATCGAAATTATCGTAGGGTGAAATTTTGGTATTTTTCTGAAAACTTTCAATTTTTGATGAATAGTGAAACCACTAAGTGGTAGTTAAAAAATATGATTTTTTCATAAAACTTAATTTTACCGCTTCTGTGAGTGGAATTTCAAAAATCCAAGAGACACGATTAATATCAAGGACTAAAATGTGGTTCAATGAGATGCAAATAATTTTTTGGTGAATAGTAACTTTTTACTTTTTTTTACCACGGTTAAAAGTAAATATGGTAATTAAGGGTAAAAATGATATTACTATTACCCTAAAACATGTCCTAATTCTATTGGACAAGTGTAATTCTACCAAAAACAACCTTAGGAATAAAATATTACCATTTAGGCCCACTTGGATTAGATTAGGACATTTATTATTAATTTAGTTAAAGAAGGGTTAAAATAGTTAAAATCAAACTTTAATAAGTAAATAATTTTAAATATGGGGTTATACATAATATAAATTCGACTATAAATATTAATTAGAAAGATAACAATATTTCCTACATAATGGTATTTTATTTGTAATTTATAGACCTTAAATAATTTAATTTATTTATGACACAAAGACGATACAGTAATTATCTTATTAATGAAATATTGACATAATTGATGTTATAAACACCAAAATAAATGTAATTTGAGACTTTTTATGAATTAAACTAATTTTCTAGATTAATATGACATGTTAGTATTGATTTAATTAAAGTTTTTCGAACTAATAATTCTGTTATGATTTTCACAAAAATTAATTACTAAATAGTTTCAAAATTGACGTAAAATAGTTTTTAAAACAAATATTATATTAGTAATTGTTATTTTATTCCTAAAAATCTAAGTTTCGGCCAAATGACTTAGATAAGGTTATATATATTAATAATAAACAACTTGGGGTTCGTTGGGCTTGATATAGTAAGTTTATTAACCTTATAGTGTAAGAAAACAAGAAGACCCGGTGAAAGTTAAATTATCTAACTTAAAGATAAATCTAAGTGATAAGGTTAAAATTGATACCTAAACTTGTCTTCATTCTATTGGATGAGATGATTTCTACCCCTAACCACCTTATATTCTAAATATATCAATTTGGAGCTATTAAAAACCGAATTTGAATGTATAATAAAATAATATTTTTAGTTATTCCAAAGGCGCCCCTCTCCTCCCTTATAAAAGGGAACCTCCTCCCCCTCTTCCTCACACCACTTTGAGCCTTCAAGCTCGGCCAACCCATGACAATTTCTCCTCTACACTTCCCTAGAAACATCTTAGAGGTTCTGTTATTCTTAAAAGACCTATTTTAGTGCCCTAAAAAGAGGTCTCAAAGAAGCACTTCAAAGAAGAGGTAATGTCTGTTATCGATTCTTTCATCTTTATTTCTTCTTCCACTTCTTCTTATTTAGTTGTTTAATTATGAAGTAATAAAATCAGTATCAATAATATACTGATATGTTATTATAAGTATTAAACAACCCTATTTCACCATGTATCCATCCTACGGAAAAAGAAATCACCGCGCGTGCGTACGTACGGAATACCGTCTCCACGCCGTGGTGTAATCTATTTTCCACAAACACCTTAATTGGATAGGTATAATTGTGTAAATAATGACTATATATGACTATTATAAAGTGATAATGATTCTGAAATAGTATACATACACTCCAATACAATTCCACAATCATAGGAACGATATCATCACTCGTGCGTACGTACGGAATACCGTCTCCACGATGTGATGCGACTCGTTCTACATGATCTTCATTTCATAATGATTATATAAATGAATTGAATGAATGAATATGATAGATATTACACTAATACCATTCTGGAAATGAGGTATCTTTAACCTAAAGAGATGAATAAGAATTTATTTGACAAAACACGCATAAGAACAAAAAGTTATAAACACCCGAATAACAAGTAGCAATGAAATATTACTACTAATAAGCTAAGAATATGACCATATATGATATCATAAAAATAAGTATGATTCTGAAATAAGTCAATAACATTATTTAAATCATTATACAGGAGGTTCGGACACGTACAAAGCATATCGGACCTAAGGTAAGGGAAAATATCACAATCTCATTTTTATCCGAGATTATTTATACTTTGGTATTTACTGGGGTGTATTTTATCATCCACATCCATGTTTCCTAAATATGTAATATTTATATCCTTATAAAATAGTTTATATCCTATTTTACCCTTCTTTGAGTTTTTAGTAAAATATATGAAAGGAATCTTTTGTCGTTTTTCATACGAGGTACTTTTTGACTTTTCCGACAAAAGTACGAGAAGAATGTTTTTTTAACATATACGACATGAATGGATTTTTAAAACATTATTTCCAAGAAGATTCCTTTACAAGTTTTCAAGTTTATTTTTAATCAACTTCTTTTAGTTTAAAATTGTATGACATGTTAAGAAAGGAAAATGTTTTTGATGTAGAAAGGATATTTTCCTCAAGAATGGAGTTCAAGTGTTTTATCAAAATTATTTTCCATCTAAGATAATATAAGGTTCTATTTCTATCCCTATTATTACATTTACATGATTATGTTGTGATGGAAATATTTTATGAATTCCTTTATCTTATATGAATTGTTTTATGATGTCATGATGTTTAAGATTCCCATTTTTATTACATGGGTTATGCAATGATGTATGATTTATGATTTTGTGGCACACATAATAATGGTTTCATTATGAGATTGGTGGGAACTATATCTCCCTACAATGCATTGGGTAATGATTTTATATCTCATGAGATAGACATGGCTGGAACGGTATGTTATACCGGTTCAGTGAAACAGGACTGAAACGAGGAGTGAACTCGGTTCAGAAATGGACTTTGTCCACTAAGATAGTCTTGGAAATGAGTCTTGACTAATAAGAAATGATTCTCTATGATTATGTGTGTATGCCACAAAGTTTCATGTTTTAATTTATGATTATTGGGATTAAATTTCACTATTATTATTTATCCCATGTTATGAAATTATGATCTCTTTTGCAGGTTAAGATTTCCAAAAGTTATGTGCTTATGTATATGATGTAATTGATATTTCTTTTTTTTACCCTTACTGAGCATTTGATCTCACCCTTGTATGTTTTATTTCCCCAGGTCAGGAAGAAAGTTATTAAGTAAGATATTCCAAAAGGGACTATAGATATGATGAAATAAATGGGAGACAATGTAGACGCTTTATGAACCAGTTGTTTATGTTCCCCAGTTTCTAAAGACACTATACCTATACAGTCCTTTCTTGGTTTTGTTATATGTTGTAATAAGTGTGCTTCAATTCTGAAATAATAACAATGTATATAAAGTATGGGTCATTATACCCAACAATTCAAAATATATGACATAATCCTTACCAAGATTTGGTAATGTAAAAATCAGTTATCATGTCAACATTATCTAGAGTTCTAAGAAGGATTATTCAATATGATCAGAAAACTTAATGATATCCCCTTCTTGGTTAGGGCCATCATAGATTTTTCCATATAGGAGAAGTCTTGAATTAATTAGTTTTAGTGTGCATTCAATCCTAGGAATTTAGGAATCAAAAATATGTTCCTAGGATTCTCCAAATAAATCATGACCTCATCCTTCTCATGATCTGCTAACATTCCCACCACTGATATCACATACCCAAAGAAGCACACCTAACTAATAAAAAAATGAAAAATTGAAATCTAAGAAAACATCCAATGCTCTCTAAGTGTGTTCAATATGGTCTCTATATACTATAAAAGATCCTAAAATAACTAGGATTACACTAAAATAGAATAAAAAATATGATGAAAAATGAATCTAAATATGGAGATAGGACCTAATTCATCCAGTCCACAAACACTACTGGTGTGATCATTGATCAAAACAGAATCCCACAATACTCATACATGTAATACCTAATCCTAAGAGTAGTATGATGAATATAAAAATTCATCATATATAATTGATGATGATTTTACCTTAATTCAATCTTAATGAACCACTTTTATAGCCTCAACATGTTAAATATCTCATATATACAAGTAATATGATGAATGTATATAACTGTTAATTAGTTCAGCCTTCGATAATCCATACACAACCATAATGAAATATTCTCATTCTTGGAAAGTAACTAATGATATCTCTAATCTGACATGATCAGGAGAATAAATCCATTTACCTCAAGGTCCTCTTGACGAATTATTTTCTGTTAAATTTAAATAGTATCCCTCTTATATGGAGGAATGAATATGTTCCCTTTTGTTGGAATTAACTCAAAAATTAAATAAACCTCTATCTTAAGAGGAATCCTTGAGATGTTATTAGTAAATATATTTTTAAACGGTCAAAATGTAATTACAATTTTTCTATGGTGTCTCCTCATCACCCATAACACTATCAAAAAAGTTAGTTTAGTTTATCCCTAGGTTTCAATGGCTAGGTTCTGAAAACCATCCTAAAAATATTAATCCCCAACTATTCCATAGAAATCACCATCAATAGACATGAATTATACTCTTCAGTTATAGTAGCTGAAGTGTTCTTGATATTGTGTTAGAAAAAAATATTCCAATGATCAAATCGAAGGTGCACATATTCAACAAAAATAGATACTAGAGATTATTATATCAACCAATCAAAGTGGAACACTCTAAAAATAAATAAATTCCCTCTTACTACACACATAAAGACCTATAAATTTATTATGACACTTAAAAATAGTATATGGTAGACCTTATATCACCAGAAAATTAATCACATATAAATGTGTATTATCATTAATATGATGATCAGCAAGAGTCGTCTTATTAACATGCAACTTACTTGATACTTCACCCTGAGAACCTGTAACCTGAATCCCTGGAGAATTATCAACCAACTGAAATTGATTCCAATTCCCCTAGTAATAAAATTCTCTTATATGCATGTAACAACTAGAGGATTTCCAATAACCACTTGTTTGTATTACTCCAGGTCGTACATAATTTCCTTGTGTCTTTCGAGAAACTCTACCACCATACATCAACAGAAAACTCTAACAAAATTTCTATAGGTGTCTTATTGATACACATAATAGAAACTCTATAGGTTTAGAGTGACATTACTATTTCACATGATTGGGGATATCTCATTGATAATACTTTATAGAACCTCTTTGCCGAGGTGGAAGAGATAAATCACCACTCTGGATACTCCGCCCATCACCACCAGAGTGAGAACTATAAAATCAACAATTCATGATACCTAAAGACCCCTTACAAGTACATGTGGAGGAAACAAACTACTTTGTGCCCCTTACCATATCAAGTTTATTCTAAAATAGTATAAAATGATTACAAACCTATGAAAATAACCTAATGTGGAAAATATTTACCTATTCCAAACAATACCTTCTATCATCCTCAAATACCTTATACATGGATTCCTTATGTCTAGTCAACATTAGAGGGGGAAAAGTTCTATGAAATTCACTTCATAATCCATCGTAATCATATACCTATAAATGATATACATGAACTCTCATGCATTTTCTAGCCTCAACATCTCCAGGAATAAATACTCATAAAATACACATGGAAATACATTTAGGATAATCCCAAATGTTGTTCTACCTACATCAGTACATCCCATTAGTGGTTAGTTGTTCCTTGTAATGAGTACAACATAAGGTTCATCATATTATCATGGGATGTCTCAAAATTTTCAAATATATACTTTGAATACTCCATCCAAAACTCAAAAACCAAGGTGGAACCAACACCTATGAAGTGTTGTGGATGATACATCCGGAACCCCCACAACAACTCAAACAAAGAAGGCTCAACTCAAAAAAATCCATATCCCGAGACTACACAACATTAAGTATACTCTCTCAAAGATTCACATCCACATTTCTTACTAACATAAGAAAGGATTCTAACACAATTTTCATTAGGTAATTCCCTTCCTCACCCTTTTTAATATTTAATGGAGTTCATTAGGGTGAAATGTCAATATAATGAAAAATTAACAACTCAGTTCAAATTTCTATCATAATTATTAATATCAAAGATTCGGTTAATCATTAAATATTATATGGATCTCCATAAATTAGCTGCTCACTCTAGCCTTAACTACCATTTTCATGGTTAGCGATACAAATAGGATATATATAATACTTTATCGGATAATAATAGCATAACAAAAACAATGAGTTTTATTAAGTATAATTACACTATCAAGTTATATAGAGATACACAATATATGTTGTTGTTGAATATTTAAATACCATATCATTGTAAAAGTGCTCAACCATATGTAAGAAATTTAATTTTATGAGAAGTCTACACACCAAAAATGATACAAGAATGCATGAGATCTTACCACCTCAATAAAAGAATAATACAGTAAACTATAAATCACGCATCATATTCTTGAGAAATATGAAATTTTATTACATGAGAACCCAGAAAAGAACAACTATAGTTGGTAACATAGACTTCGCCTTTATGTGGGATACATATTCCTATGTATGAGGTCTCATACAAGCATTTATAGAATCCTACCTCCATCTCAAATACCAAATAGTAAAATAAAAAGAAACAAGGCCCTGATACCACTTTAAAATTCCTTCAAAATTGTTCATCTACACCATACAAAACAAAATCATTATATAACTTAAGAGTTCATCCCTATATGATAGAGTTTTATCAAAATTTTAAAATTTCCAAATATAAATGGGGAGACTATACCCACTCCGGTACAGAAAAAAATAATTCACATTGGAAAAAAATATGGATTAATAATTATGAAAAAAATAAAATATAGACATTTGAGTGAGTACATGACCATAATTGTATAACATCACACTTGATGAAATAAAATGAACTACTGATGTTTTATGGGATTCATACATAATAAATATGGATTTTCAATGGGTTTATCATATATAAACATGGTTTCAGAAATATACCAAAGAATGGAGTCACCAATAAAATTGGTAATGGGTCTTGGCCTGATCATATCTCCCAACTTGGGCCCATTATATCTAACTAAACCATCTAATATAAGTACATTTTCCTTACACATTTCATGAATAATTAAATATTCATGTCCACCAAGATTCCCATATATTGTGAATGTATAACTATGTAGGCCACCACTAACGGTCTCCCTGAAAAAATATAGAATATATATGTGAAAATTGTTGTGACAAGATGTAATATCCTATATTTTATATTGATGTAATAACCCTTAAATTTTAATTCAAATCTCTCTTTTTAATATTATACTTTCAATTAAATGATTAAGGAAGGTTCCAGGAGTGTTTGAGGCTTATTTGGAGGCCAAAGCTTCAGTTTTGGATAATCAGTTTCAGGTGCATGGTTAGTGCATGGTAGGTAGTAACTATGTGGCTCAACTATGTTGTCTTTATAAAATAGACCATGATTTAAATAATTGTGAAAGTATGTCTACACACCTAATTGAGAAACTGCAGACATATTTTAGAGATAAAAACATTATTGTTGCATGGTTTTTTTACCATGTGCCTAACACTATGAGGGGAGTCTCCCTTGGATAGTTATAATGCACTGATGCTATAAGGATTGGCCCACCATGTTGCCAAACCATGACCCAACATTTTAAATTTGGGTAAAAATTCATTTTTTTCCTTTCCTCTTTTAAAACCATTGGCCACATTTCTTTTCCTCCCTATGCACAAAACTACTCCATGTTTGTACCTCCCTTTTTCCTAATAGGCTTTAATCCATCACCCATGTCTAGAATTCAATTAATTCATAGTATATCACATTGGATTAGTACTGATAACTTCTTCAATATGTTACTCTCATTTCTCACTTTATCCCACCATCATCAATTCTATTTCTTTGAATGATAACAATCCCAATTTTCAGTTAATTTGTCTATTTCTCCATTTTATTCAATTCTATCCCAAATCAAAATATGATAGTAGATGAGGGTTATTATAATTCCATATGGTAGGAATTATATAATGTTACCTCATGTATCATCATTTATACATGTCTTTGTTGTGTTATTTTTTGGTTTCACACTCTGATTTCCCTAAAATCAATATTCATTAGTTTTATTTACGCAATTTGACACTTAAACACCCTAATAACTTCCCCTTATATCATTCTAGATTAATGATCTCAATGTGAGACACCCATTTGGTGTTCCATTTATATTACTATGTGACCCAATTCATGTTATTAACCAAAATATCCATTAAAAAGATTAATTTGGATTCCTCAAGTGTTTTTAATTTATTAAAATTGGTGTACTAACTCCTTGTTAACTAGGGATGTATGTTTCAATTGGATAATTTTAATGTTCAATGAAATGTAAAATTTTATGACACTTTCATTGACCCTTATCATAATGAATGAAAGGTTAATGGATTAAATTAAATAGAAATGGTATAATTGAATTATTATCAAATGGACTCTCATTATTTTATATGTTTAAGGTTCTTATTATTATCATTGATTTTTTCCTAATAAAGGAGTTTTCTAAATTGAGAAATTCTTATATTCCTAAGAAAATTCCTTGATCACATAGAGGATTCCAACCCAATTATCTAGGGTGGGTTTTAAGGGAGATACCCACCAATGAATTCAATTAACATATTATTATTACAAGAATTTTGTAACACCCCAGGTAAATAAAGAATATGACATTTTTATATTTATCCATATTTGTGAATAAAATATTAATATTACTTTAAATGGAACACTATGCTCGATAGCATACCCAATACGCGACAACGAGTTCCTTTGAAATCATACGTTGCACTGTAATAATAAAATAATATTATTTTAAATGGTAGTTAATGCCTAGCCATTGTAATGGTGGGAAAGAACGAAAATAACTAAAAAATTATTATATATGTTTGTCAAATATTTTTAATTTCATCCAATAAAATTTAAAGGCGTAAAATGCAAATGAATCCAATTTTAAGAGTAAACACTCCAATATTCTTTAAGAGGTCGATTAATCGCCTTTTGATGGCGAACATCTTTTAAATCCACTTTTTGAAAATTTTATGTGTTATATTTGACAAAACAAAATTCTTCTTTAGAATTGGGACATCCAAATTTACTTTGTGTAAATTTTTGGTATTTTTCCAATAAAGTTCATTTTTTAATGAATAGGGAAAAATGTTGTATTTTAATTCAAAACCTCTTTTTAATCGAATTTATTTATATGATTAGATTATCTTTTGATTTGGTTTTAAAGTTAAATTAGAATATATTTTTACCATTTAATCCAATTGTGGTCGTTGGAATTAATTTCACTTTGAAATTGGATTTAAACTTGTGTCAATCTTTTGATATATATTGTTTCATAAAAACGCGCTATTTGTTCTGACAGCGGAAATTAATTATTAAATTAATTATTTTAACTTATATGATTTTAATTTTTTAAAATAGTTATCATTTTTGAATTCAGAATATCAAATATATCTTAGGTTGATGTTTTGGTATTTTTCTGAAAAACTTCATTTTTTAATGAATAGTGAAACCACTAAGTGGTACTTAAAAAACTGATTTTTCGTTTAAATGAAATTTTACCACCTCTGTGTTTTGAATTTCAAAAATCCGACATACGTATTGGTAATTATAAATTAAAATGTGTTTTAATGGGATTAAAATAATTTTTTTGGTGAATAGTAACTTTTAAGTTTTTAATCGCGATTAGAGGTAATTAGTGTAATTTAAGGTAAAAATAATATTTTAATAATATGAAATGACCTAGAAACATGTCATACCCTCATTGGATGTGTCATGGAAGAACAATAAAATCCATGGGTCAACTTGGGGACCCCATGGAGCCACTTTTGTAGGAAAATGGCATAAATAACTTTTTATTTAAAGTTTAAATAAAAATGTCACAAACATGAGGTGTTTTACTAAAACAATTTTTACATGGGGTTATACAAGTCATATTTTTGAATATAAATAATCATTGGAAAGATAAAACGATTTACTACATCATAGTAGTTTTTTTATAATTTTTAGACATTAAATAAATCAAATTATTTATGACATCATGATGATGCAGCGATTACCTCATTATTTAACGATTTAAATAAAATGAAAAGATAATGTAAAATCTAAGACCTAAAAATGTCAAAAACCTATTGGATGGGTGTATTTAAAACCCTTATCACCTTATCCTTGAAATATATCAATGTGGGACCTTTAAAATTGGAAACTCATTTGAAAATAATGTAATGTTTTTTGACTTTCCAAGAGTGCCCCTCCTCTCCTATTATAAAAGTCCTCCACCTCTACCACCTTAAACACACCTCTAAAACCTTTGGATCGGCCAACCCCTGATCATGTTGTCTCTCCACATCCCTCTCTTACTCCTAGAAGCCTCAATTTGGGTAGAAGTCTTCCCAAGGAAGCCTTTGAGCTCAAATCAATGAGAGTTACCCGATTTTAAGGTAATGTCTTCACTTGTGTTCTTTTGTTTTATTTTGCTTCTCCAACCCCCTAATTTTTTTATTCATTTATTTTGTAACAAATACTGTATATTAAATATATCATGATGTTTTTATATGATGTATTCGAGCTACAATTACACACATCTACATCTAATGGTTAAAGAACATACTGTTTCTGTGGATGGTGAATTTCTGCCTCATGAAACGATGATTGTTCAATATTATTTTAACACCTTCAAAGGTGTACATTAAGATGTCACTATATTTATATATTATATATAATATGTTTATGTTTTACTTAATCTTCTGTATTTTTCATTTATGGCATACCTTTATGGTTTCCATTATGGCTTAACGCGATATCTTCATTTTAGGAAGTGCGGACTACCGCCCCCTCAAAGTGATTTGATTCGTTAATACCATATGTGGTACTTATAAAGGATATATTTAATGATATTATATATGATACCAAACTGGAATTATAATACTATTATGTATCATTATGTTTTAATTCCATTAAATAAGAAATATAAATGGAAGTAGCGTTCATGCGTACGTACGGCTTACCGTCTCCATGAATGGTGCATTTCATTTCTTACCTCTAAATGTTATGTAATATTATAAATTCATGTATATAATATATATATATGATATATATGATATCTAAATAATGAATATAATTCTGGGTATAATATATATTTTACCACATGAACAACTTGTAATTATAAAGAGTTTATTTTTGACTCAAGTAGCAATGATCTACAAAACGACCATTATTAACTTAAATAATTACATAGAGTTCATAGCATGGTAGTAAGTGATATAAAAGGAATAATGAACTTGAAAAAGCTTTTTAATCAATTAGAAATTAACTCAAGTTTATTATTAAGGAGGTTAAATAACGATCGATTTAAGTTGGACCCAAGGTAAGGGATCCTACCTCTCTCTTCCTTTTTAAGTACTCTCTTTTATGTCATTTATTTTAAGCTCATATTTCTTATGTTTTGGGATGTTATTTTATATTCCTCATTCTGTACTTTTTATGTCCATATTATGAGAGACCCTATTTGATCTCATAAATCCATTTTTGGATGTTTTAATTGGCACCGTTAGGCTGCCGAAATTTCGTAAGGGGCTTTTTATATCACTTTGTGTTTTCGTGAGATTCATGATACATTTGCCAATATTTCCTTTTGAGTGGTGTATGTACTGTCCATTATTCTACTATTTGTGTAACATACTTTTGTTTATGATTATTTACATCAATTGTGTATAGTCCTTCTTTCATGGGGTGCACGTTTCGAAAGTTACCCAAATCGGTAAGGGGACCTTTCACCCTCCTCTTTTTAAAAGACTTATTTTGTTATGTCTTTTAATTTTCGTCTTATTATGTGAGGATATGTTCTTATATATATCCTTATTTCTGTAAATTTTATGTCCAAGTTATGAGATACCCTTTATCTCTGTCATCAACTCTTTTTCTAAAATTTTATGTGACGCCGTTAGGCTGTCAAGGGAACTTCTTAACCCAATTTCGATTTCATTGGGTTCAACATGTAGTTATTGAATATGTCATCCTTTGAATATGTTTGAATGACCTTTGATTATTTTTCACTTAATATCCATTTATATTGGGTGTATTTATATTTGTCACACATAATTATGAGATTGATTTATCCTTAATTTAAGGATACCTTCTTTATAATGGATTTCATCTCATTTTACATTTCTATTGAGTCTTCATTGTTGTTATGCACCAGTTCACTCTTATATGGTGTATATATTGTCCTTTGGAATATTATATCATTGATCCCTTTATTCTCATGATATTATAAAGTTTTTATTAAATGTTATCCCTCAATTATTGTATTCAAGTGTCTCTCATTTTGTTAAAAACCCTTTAACTAAAACATCGTTTTAAATGTTTTAATTATTTATTCTTATAAATATTTCTCATTAATATCCATGTTTTAAAAATGGTTTTAAGGATTTATTTATATGTATATTAATGGTTTAAAATGTTAAAAGCTTCAATGTGTTATGGGACACTTTGATTTAAAAATCTCTTTATTAAATGTTTTAAATGGTTTTGAAAATGGTTTTTAGAATGGATTCATTATTTCAATATCTTAAAATTTTATATTGTTATTGCAATGTGGGAATGTTATCTTTCCTTTATGATTAAGTTATGTTCTATGATTATGTTATGGTTCTTGGGCATTTTTATGAAGACGGGTGGTTCCGTGATAAACTAAGGGCGGGTGAGCCCGATATAGCTCTCCAATGCATTGGGTAACGCGAAGGAGTTAAACGTTAAGGTTTCTCTGAAGAGATTTAAGGAATATACTATGATGGTTATTCCAAACGTAACCAAGAGGGTTACTCCCTACGTAAGAATGTTATGAATGCCTCAAGTTACCTTTATGTCTTATGATTTCTATGATTTATTCATGATTTTATGATGTATGTTAAAGTGCTTATGATTTATGGGTAAAGTATGATTTCATTATTATGTATATATGTACTCATGGTTCCTTTACATACTTTTTATAACCCTTACTGAGCATTTTATGCTCATCCCAAGTTTTTGAAACGTTTTCACAGGACATAAAGTTGAATAGGGTCAAGGATGGGATCAAGGAAATGTCAGGCTTTCTAAAATGAGGAACTAGACAGGACTCTTTTAATCAAGAGTTTTTATTTTGTGAAAAAGATGGAAGCTGTGTGGATGTATCTACTTGGTAATCTTTGAGATGTAATTTTTATGTCTTAATTCTCTAAAACTCTAAACCTGAAAAGATCCTCAATGTGAATTATTCAATGTAATTCAATATTAAGTAATGTTATAAGGTAGGGGCCTTATAGTTGGTATCAGAGGTCAGTTTAGATAACTTTAGAGGTTAGAGTGTTGTTTAAGAAAAAGTGACAAGTTGTGTATAACCACAATGGTTATTATATTATATGGAGTCATTGTTTTTTTGAAATTTAGAATGAGTTTGAGATAACATGGATAAGTATATCTTGGTGTTTATCTTCCTCTTTATTATTTGAGGATTTTACTGATATACTCACACTGACCTTTTTGGTTTTAGTAAAAGGATGCATCTAGAAGGAACCAAATTAATAGTGGATCTGAAGAAAACTATGACGGTTTTATGAAAGAACAACTGAATGATATGGGATCTTCAATGAGAACTCTTGTGGTTATCCTCAACCAACTATATCGAGTCATGATTGACCACCTGAACATTAGTTATTTTTATAAGGCATCATATATGCGAGAAACAAATCCCTACAGAAGATCAGGTAATAATCATAAAGGTATGTATGTTCAAAAACCTATGTGTCAAATATGTGGAAAGAAACACAAAGGAAAATGTTTCAAAGGGACAAAATGATGCTATAGATGTGGAAATCAGGGTCATAAAGCAAGACCCTTCCATGGAAAAAGGAAGCATCTAGTTGACTCTAGGAAAGGTAAAGAGGTTCTTTCTGAAGGATCAATTTAATGTTTTAAATGTGGTGTGCATGGTCATTATGCAAACACATGTCCTACGAAGAATTTTTGAGAATGGGGTCACCAAGATCATACAAATATTCATTTACTAATATCTAATGCCATTCCGATTGAGGATGAAGAAACTGACAATGAAGAATAAAAGGTATGGATTATTTCTTAACATATGTTTCCCTATTATTAGAATCTTAGAATATGATTCATGATTTTGTTTGTAGGAAAGAAGTATTTCAGAATAAGTTGAAAAGGAATGGCTAATGGATCATGAAGAATGTTGAATGAGTAAGAAGTCATCATATAAGGGATTCAAGAGTTCGGGTAGATTTTAGGATGGTGAAATTCTTAGATGTATTAAGTCTCTTTTGATAACGGGGTTACATTAGAAGACATTTTATAGTAACCCTGATGTTTGATATACGAAAATTTTATTCAAGTAATAATTATCCTTTCTTTTGTGGATATATTTATAAAAAACCATTTGGGTTTATATGATCCTTGAATTTGAGCCAATTACTGGTTAATACATTTTGGGTTGCAAAATGGAAGTTATTAGATAACCTTTGTGGGTAAAATATGTTATGGTTATTTTGAAGATTTTATCTCTTTTTGGTGGGATGTTTTAAAAATTATATAGTTTTGGAAAAATGACAACACGCAGACCGTGTGACAACTCGTCGCGTCGGACGAATCTGCGGGAATCGAACCCACAACCAAAGTGCAACTGGTATTTATCACCTACCACTGGACTACGTGAAGTCCCTGGTTAGTTTGACTAATTTTTTTTAGTTAGATGATTTTAGAAATCAAGAGTAAGTTTATTTTGGGTTATCTATGGAAATTATTAACCTATCATGGCGGATATATGATTTGGTTAATTACTTTTCAATATGGGACTTTAAGATAAACTAATGTTATTTGAAGATAAATGTTAATTTTTACCTTGGAAGACTATGTGATTAAATCCTTAAAATATTTGAGTTTCAATAATTTTATGGACAAATTGTTTATTGAATGGCCTTTGTTGAACTTTGCGTATTGTTTGACAAATTTTTGAGATTAAGAATAGATTTTTTATATATAAAGGATTGTCCTTTTCAGGTTTTATCTGATCTCATAATAACCTTTTTGGTTTTAGTTTTGGTTAAGGTCTAAAGACATGGGAAGTATATAGTTCTATTTTGTGGATTAGGTGATTCTCTAGAAGTTGATTATAGCTCTCTTAACGTAAACAAGTCATCCTAAATACTAATCTTTTGGAGAAAATATGAGTTCGTGTAAAAAATCTAGTAAAAGTTGAAAGTCGACAAGGAAAGTAAGTATGTTTCCTTATGTTTTAGTTAAGCTAAAAAAATAAATTCCTTAATGAAAAGTAACTTAAAAAAAATTTGTTCGTTAACTTTTCTTACTGGGGAATCCAATACCATTTAACCCATCACAAGTTTGTGATTTTCTTATGGCTAACTTTATCCTAGACATGTTTACTATCACTATCCATCAGAGCATGACCCTTTGTTTTTTCCTCCATATCCATATATTCATACATGGAATCCTAGTATGGGTTAACTCTAGTGAACTTTTTACTTCCCTTTCTTTCTTTTAAAGTGATAGTTTAATTTACTCCTTTTATGATGTGGGACTTTCAATGGAGTTTCCAATCCCAATTTTGAAATTGTGAGGACGCAATTCCCAAAATGGGGGAAGGATGTAACACCCCAGGTAAATAAAGAATATGAAATTTTTATATTTATCCATATTTCTGAATATAATAATAATATTACTTTAAATGGAATGCTATGCTCGATAGCGTACCCAATACGCGACAACGAGTTCCTTTGAAATCTTACGTTGCACTGTAATAATAAAATAATATTATTTTAAATGGTAGTTAACGCCTAGCCATTGTAATGGAAGGAAAGAACGGAACTAACTACAGAATGATTATATATGTTTGACAAATATTTTTACTTTCATCCAATAAATGTTAGAGGCGTAAAATGAAAATAAATCCAATTTTAAGCATAAACACTAATATTCTCTAAAAGGTCGATTAACCGCCTTTTGATGGGGAACCTCTTTTAAATCCACTTTTTGACAATTTTATGTGTTATATTTGACAAAATAAAATTCTCCTTTATAATCGGGACATCCAAATTTACTTTGTGTAAATTCTTGGTATTTTTCCAATAAAGTTCATTTTTTAATGAATAGGGAAAAATGTTGTATTTTAATTCAAAACCTCATTTTAATCCAATTTATTTATATGATTAGATTATCTTTTGAATTGGTTTTAAAGTGAAATTAGAATATATTTTTACCATTTAATCCAATGGTGGTCTTTGGAATTAATTTCACATTGAAATTGGATTTAAACTAGTGTCAATCTTTTGATATATATTGTTTCATAAAAACACGCTATTTGTTCTGACAGTGGGAATTAATTGTTAAATTAATTATTGAAACTTATATGTGTTAAATTTTTTAAAATAGAAATAATTTTTGAATTCAGAATATCAAATATATCTTAGGGTCATGTTTTGGTATTTTTCTGAGAAACTTCAATTTTTAATGAATAGTGAAACCACTAAGTGGTACTTAAAAAACTGATTTTTTGTTTAAATGAAATTTTACCACCTCTGTGTTTTGAATTTCAAAAATATGACATACATGGTTTTCATTAGGAATTAAAATGTGTTTCAATGGGATTGAAATAATATTTTGGTGAATAGTAACTTTTATGTTTTTAATTGCGATTAGAGGTAATTAGTGTAATTTAAGGTAAAAATATTGTTTTAATAATATGAAATGACCCATAAACATGTCATAACCTCATGTTATGTGTCATGTCCGACCAAGAAAATCCATGGGTCAACTTGGGGACCCCATGGAGCCACTTTTGTAGGAAAATGACATAAATAACTTTTTATTTAAAGTTAAAATAAAATTGCCACAAACATGAGTTGTTTTACTAAAACAATTATTACATGGGGTTATACAAGTCATATTTTTTAATATAAGTAGTAATTGAAAAGATAAAACTATTTTCTACAACATAGTATTTTTTTATAATTTTTAGACATGAAATAAATTAAATTATTTATGACATCATGATGATGTAGCGATTACCTCATTATTTAACGATTTAAATAAAATGAAAAGATAATGTAAACTCTAAGACCTAAACATGTCAAAAACCTATTGGAAGTGTGGATGTAGAACCCTTATCACCTTAGCCTCGAAATATATCAATGTGGGATCTTTAAAATCCAAAACTCATTTGAAAATAATGTAAATTTGTTTGACTTTCCAAGAGTGCCCCTCCTCTCCTCTTATAAAAGGCCCCCACCTCTACCACCTTACCCACACCTCTCAAACCTTTGGCTCGGCCAAAACCTGCTCATTTTGTCTCTCCACATCCCTCTATTACTACTAGAAGCCTCACTTTGGGCATAAGTCTTCCCAAAGAAGCTTTTGAGCTCAAATCAAAGAGAGTTACCTGATTTTAAGGTAATGTCTTCACTTGTGTTCTTTTGTTTTATTTTGCTTCTCCAACCCCCTAAACTCTTTTTATTCATTTATTTTGTAACAAATACAGTATCTTAAATATACTAGGATATTTGTATACAAAGGATTCGAGCTAAACTTACACACACCTACACTTAATGGTTAAAGAACATACTGTTTCTGGGGATGGTGAATTTCTGCCTCACGAAACGATGATTGTTCAATATTATTTTAACACCTTCAAAGGTGGCCGTTAAGATGTCAATATATTTAAATATGATATATAATATTTTTATGTTGTACTTAAGTTTCTGTATTTTTCATTTATGGCATACCTTTATGGTTTCCATTATGGCTATACGTGATATCTTCATTTTAGGAAGTGCAGACTACCACCCCCTCAAAGTGATTTGATTCGTTAATACCATATGTGGTATGTATAAATGATATATTTAATGATATTATATATGATACAAAACTGAAATTATAATAATATTATGTATCATTATGTTTTAATTCCTTTAAATAAGAAATGGAAATGGAAGTAGCGTTCATGCGTACGTACGACTTACCATCTCCATGAACGGTGCATTTCATTTCTTACCTCTAAATGTTATGTAATATTATAAATGCATGTATATAATGGATATATACGATATATATGATATCTAAATAATGAATATAATTATGGATATAATACATATTTTACCACATGAACAACTTGTAATTATAAAGAGTTTATTTTTGACTCAAGTAGCAATAATCTACAAAACGACCATTATTAACTTAAATAATTACATAGTGTTCATAGCATGGTAATAAGTGATATAAAAGGAATAATGAAATTTAAAAAGGTTATTAATCAAGTAAATATTAACTCAAGTTTATTATTCAGGAGGCTAAAGAACGATCGAGTCAAGTCGGACCCGAGGTAAGGGATCCTACCTCTCTCTTCCTTTTTAAGTACTCTCTTTTATGTCATTTCTCTTAAGATCATCTTTCTTTTGTTTGGGGATGTTATTTTATATTCCTCATTCTGTACTTTTTATGTTCATATTATGAGAGACCCTATTTTATCTCATAAATCCATTTTTGGAAGTTTTAATTGGCACTGTTAGGCTGCCGAAATTTCATAAGGGGCTTTTTATCTCACTTTGTGTTTTCGTGAGATTCATGCTACATTTTCCAATATTTCCTTTTGAGTGGTGGATGTACTATCAATTATTCTAATATTTGTGTAACATAATTTCTTTTATGAGTATTTACATCAATGTTTTATAGTCATTCTTTCATGGGGTGTACGTTTCGAAAGTTACCCAAATCGGTAAGGGGACCTTTCACCCGCCTCTTTTTAAAAGGCTTATTTTGTTATGTCTTTTAATTTTCATCTTATTATGTAAGGATATGTTCTTATATATATTTATTTCCATAAATTGTGTGTCCATTTGATGATATACCCTTTATCTCTCTCATCAACTCTTTTTCTAAAATTTTATGTGACGTCGTTAGGCTATCAAGGGAACTTCTTAACCCAATTTCGATTTCTTTGGGTTCAACATGTAGTTATTGAATATTTCATCCTTTGAATATGTGTGAATGAACTTTTATTATTTTACACTTAATATACATGTATATTGGGTGTATTTATATTTTTCACACATAATTATGAGATTGATTTATCCTTAATTTAAGGATACATTTTTTATAATGGATTTCATCTCATTTTACATTTCTATTGAGACGTCATTGTTGTTATGCACCAGTTCACTCTTAGATGGTGTATATACTATCCTTTGGAATATTATATCATGAATCCCTATATTCTCATGATATTATAAAGTTTTGATTAAATGTTATCCTTCAATTATTGTATTCAAGTGTCTCTCATTTTGTTAAAAACCCTTTAACTAAAATATCATTTTAAATGTTTTAATGATTTATTCTTATAAATATTTCTCATTAATATCCATGTTTTCAAAATGGTTTTAAGGATTTATTTATATGGATATTAATGGTTTAAAATGTTAAAAGCTTTAATGTGGTATGTGACACTTTGATTTAAAAATATCTTTAGTAAATGTTTTAAATGGTTTTGAAAATGGTTTTTAGAATGGATTCATTATTTCAATATCTTAAAAGGTTATATTGTTATTGTAATGTGGGAATGTTATCTTTCCTTTATGCTTAAGTTATGTTCTATGATTATGTTATGGTTCTTGGGCATTGTTATGAAGATGGGTGGTTCCGTGATAAACTAAGGGCGCGGGAGCCCGATATAGCTCTCCAATGCATTGGGTAACGTGAAGGATTTAAACTTTAAGGTTTCTCTGAAGAGATTTGGGGAATATACTGTGATGGGTATTCCAAACGTAACCAAGAGGGTTACTCCCTACGTAAGAATGTTATTAATTCCTCAAGTTACCTTTATGTCTTATGATTTCTATGATTTATTCATGATTTTATGAGGTATGTTAAAGTGCTTATGATTTATGGGTAAAGTATGATTTCATTCTTATATATATATGTACTCATGGTTCCTTTACATAATTTTAATAAACCTTACTGAGCTTTTTATGCTCATCCCAAGTTTTTAAAATGTTTTCACAGGACATAAAGTTGAATAAGGTCAAGGATGGGATCAGGGAAATTTCAGGCTTTCTAAAACATGGAACTAGACATGACTCTTTTGTTCAAGAGTTTTTATTTTGTGAAAAATATGGAAGTTGTGTGGATGTGTCTACTTTGTAATCTTTGATATGTAATAGTTATGTCCTAATTCTCTAAAACTATAAACCTGAAAAGATCCTAAATGTGAATTATTCAATGTAATTCAATATTAAGTAATGTTATAAGGTCGGGTCTTATAAATTCCATGGAGTAGTACCATAAATTTACTTGATTTTTATCCATTGATAGCTTCTATGGCTATAGAATTCTTTGATCCTCCTGTATCTTTCTCTTCTTAGAAACCTGGTTCCCCCTATTCTTTACATCCTACTACTCTATGCTCAGATTTGTGACATGGGTTCTCTTTCAAGGAAGTGCTTTATGGATCTAAGGTGGATGTGTCTTCTAAACATCCCCCCAAGGTCTCAATGTAGATCTAGATTTTTGTGTTTGATAGAAACCATATGGTTTTAAATGTTCCTGTTTCATCATTTAAGGAATACTTCGATTCCTTGAAGTAGACACTAGATACTCATTTTGGGGCATAGAAACCCCTACCTCTTTTTCTAGCTTTCGTGGATTAATGGGGCTTGGATTCCCCGGCTAAAAACCCTATTCTGAATTGTAAGGCCTTTTGTGTGGTTCTACACCCATGTATTGATTTTGTACTATATTAGGGTAAATAAATTATATCTATGGTGAGTTTCCACTATAACCTCTTGTGTTTGGATATGAACTCTCACTTTTGTTGAGAATCTTCAAAAGTAGTTGTTGGAGTTTGTCTTACGGGCCTCCCTCTCCCATTCTATAATGAAACTTTCTTATAGGATATTGGAAACTCAAATGGAACCTTCCTTTACAAGGATTATAAAACTCTTAGTCCTGAGGAATCATCCCAGGCTCTCATATGTGTTGAGATATATTTAGTGCTTCCCCTCTTGGGGCATTTATGCCTTCGTGTCCAAGAATTGTTTGAATGGAATCAAGATTTTGTTTACTCGTTGCTGCCTAGATTCTTCTCCTTATTCCGTCTTCAAGTACATTATTTTCCCATTTTTAGGAATCATAGGAATGTGGAGGAAGGGATATAAAGTTACCCCAATATCCTTTCACTCCCCTTTGGGTCAGCGATTTCCTCCCTCTTTCATGGTGGAACAAGGTATTGGGATGACATCTTCAGTTTTGGATGCTCCATTTCAGGCTTCCCAGGTAGCTCCTGCATCTCCCTTTCCTCCCCCAAATTCTTCTCCCAATATTTATCTTATTCATTTTAAAGCTCTAAGTCCACATAGTTATGGGATACCTCACGATATTCAGAATTATTCTTCCACTTTCCTCATGTCAAGGGAGTTTCCTTTTCCTTTCATGCTTCATTTACTCTTCGAGAGTTGGTCCCTTCAGTATCGGGGTTCCCCTTGGAGTTCCCTCTTCCTGTTAATTCCCCATTTCTACAGGTTTCCTAGCCTAAATTGGTCTACATTTTATCTTATTAAACACTCAAGGAAATCTCCTACCATGATTTCCCTAATCAAGACTCCTTAGGTTTGTGCCCACTTTAACGACCCGAACTATTATGAATAAAATGTTCTTTTTTGATTTAATTAAATGTATTATGGTTATATAATACACATTTAATCCTTTTTTATTATATCCATTAGATTTATATTACCATTATATATCATTAACCTTGATGATATAGCTGCTAAACAGTGATCACATGTCTATTATAAATATAGGGTTTTTAACAAATCATTTTGACATAGAGAATGGAAGTGATGGCCTCAACGAGTAGAATTGTACCCTATAAAGCTGATTTATCAGATATTATGAGGGATATAGATTTTTTTTTGATTTTCACTTGACCAATACCAAGCTGAGATCCAACACCTTATGCAAGAGAGAATCCATTTGTTGGAAAAGTTCAAGCTCATCGAGATCACAACCCAAACCGTGTTCTCCGAACGACCCCATGAAATCCCCTCCATCAAGTACCTTACTATTAGGGAAAATGATGGTTTGTAAAATGGATATGTATCAAAACCATATAAATAGAAATACTCACATTGTCATTTATAAAATAATGAATATATTTTCATCCTATTATTGTTACTTTATTAATGATTTTTATTTTGAATCAATAAAACACAAATAGTATTTTTGGTTAATTAAGATATCTATTATGATGATTTAATTTATATTAAAAATAAATATTATTTTAATAAAATATTATTTTGAAATAATTTTTATTAAATATAAATTATCATATAATTTTTACATGGTCAAATGTAATTTTTATGAGAGTTCAAAAAAATGATATTGTAAAAAACCCGTCATTTTCAATAAAGCCAGTTTTTATTTTAAAAGTGAAATTTTAAATATTTATAAAAGTATTTAGATAAAATGAATATTATTTTTATAATTAGGTCATTGAAATTATCTAATGGTGAATTTTTCATAATTTTCTGAGACAGTTGAATTTTTGGGTAAAAATTAAACCCCATATAAATATACTTCATATTTTATGAAATCAAAATGACAGAAAGGTGATGTAATAAGTAATATAAATGGTATCCACAACCAATTATATGTTTTAAATTTAAAATAATATTATTTTTAGTTCATTTTATTTATTTTTTAAAGCCATTATGAATCCTATAAGACCTATAATATATTATAATATTTTAATACCATTTCTTTAAGAGTGCGACTCTCTCCACATAACCAATGGTAATATTTTAAAAATATATGCCCATGGAATAATAAATTAATTTAAATAACTCTTATTTGGTAGAAAACATGGGTAAAAACAATGAAATGGTTTGTGGTTTTGAAATTTTTTTATGTAGAGTCCAAAACCTAAATAATGGGGAAATCCACCTCCTTTCCTATATAACCCCACCCAATCCCTCCTTTTCCTAACTAAACTCCTTTAATCACATCCAAACCCTTAACTCCAATCCCTAGACTATTAAAAAGGTTACCTCAATATTTCAGGAAGCCCCTCTCAATCCTTTGGATTCCCACATTCCAGTAGGGGTTCTTTCCTCTATCGATTTCTTCATGTTTCTTTATTATAAAACGCCTTATTTTTAAAATTTAATTGGTTAAGAAGTGTTTTTAAATGTCCACATTAATGTAAAATTAATATTTAAATTATTAGATACCCATTTCACTCTCATAAACACATTTTATGATTATTTTGTGACGTTATTATGCTGCCGAAATTGCACCATGATTTTCCATTCCAAAACAATTATGTGGTGAATACCATGCCCATTTTCTATCATTGATATTCACCTTTATACACACATTAATATTTTATTGTTTACATAAATGTATTTATTACACACTTCTTTATCATGAAATAAATTATGATGATGAATGAATCCATGTGGATTGATCTATGTTCCATACTTCAGCAAGAGAATGAAATGAAAGTGGTCGGTGTGCCTAGAATTATATAACACTACAATGCATTAGGTAATGGTTAGTATCATGATACATCAAATTAGTATATTGGTTCCACATTATTACATTATGGTACTTTTTCAACCATGATTTCTTGGTAGGTTTATCCTTGGCCTATGTTTATGATGTAGTGTTATAAGTTGTTGGCACATTTCCCATGTTATGATTATCATGCTATATCATGATTTATTATTCATGTTCCTTTTATTCTCCACTGTTATTAATATTATCTAACATGTATTTTATTCATCATATTATTAATTTTTTATTCCATTACTATTCTTTATATCTCATCCCCTTCTTATGTATATCCTCAGGTTATCCCTTGTAGAGTTATGTATAAAGGAACATTTTGATCACGTTAAAGAAGTTTTCAATAAAGATATTGTTTTTCATGTTTTAAGTATTTATGTAATGTACATAATTTATAAAAGAAACTATAAATATAAATCTTATAGGTTGTATTAAGTTTAAATTTATTCAACAAATCATGTTCAAATGTGAAATAAAGAGATATGTTCTTATAGTTGGTACTAGTGGTACTAGAGGATAGGTTTAGTTATTTTTTTGGATTAGGATTAGAAAAATTTAGAGAAATTAATAGGGATAATACTAATTATAAGAAAAATATCCATACATTTTGGTTAATAAAGATTATGTGGTTTATAAATTAAATACATCCTCATCTGGATACTACAAGTAGAAATGGTTATTTAATATATGTACCTAGGGGTAATAACTCTGAAAAGTTGTTCCAGGCCTAACTTGGGGTAATATAGTACCCAATAATAAGCCTTACTATGCACCTAGTGTTACACTCTTAGAGGGTATACTTTAGTAAATTTATTGTCTCATTACAATCCATTATTAGGGGAATAAAAAACTCCATAAAATAAAAGTTAGGAAATAGATCATGGATAACCTAGATCAAATCCTAGAAATCCATAAGTTACTAAAAAATTTAATTTATAATTTACCTCTTTAATATCATAGGAATTTTCTTTATGTGTTTGATAGTTTAAGAATAATAATCCATAATTCTATATTGGATAACATATAAACATAATAAAAAAGTGAAATTTAGGGTTATCATCCATAGTTCTACACATTATTTCATATCATGAATGTTTAGTAGAACTATTCTAACCCCACCACAAATCATGGAAGTAGAGATGTTGGTGAAAATGAAAAATGGGGAAATTATTGCATCCCATGTATATAACTCCTCACCTATCAAAATTTGTTGGATGGAATTTCCAGAAAACCTTATTATACTTCATTTAGTGTAATTTGATGCAATGATGTTCATGGATTGGTTTTCCCCATATAAAGACAACATAATTTTTTGTGAAAATGAAATCAGTCTCCATATGGTGAATCGACCCCCGATTCTATACAAGTTCAAAGAGGAGGATCAATATTATTTAACACCATAATCTTAATAATGTATATTATTTCCCTATGAGAAATCATATCTAGATCAAATTATTGAGTCTAAGGAAAAGGCTCATCCTCGAAGATATGCCTATTATGAGGGAATACACTGATGTGTTTCATGAGGAATTTAACAGTCTTCCTCACAACCATGTGTTTGAATATTCAACCAAGCTTATACATGGGGGGTTTCCAGTATCTAGGATTCTGTATAGGATTGATATTGTGGAACTAGAGGAATACGAGAAACAAATACATGATAATCTATATAAAGGGTTTATATTCCCATGTTCATCACCATAGGGTGAACTAGTACTATTCATCAAAAAGAAGGATGGGTTAATGTGCCTTTTCATTTATTATCATGATATCAATAAGATCATCAAAAAGAACAAGTATCATTTTCCACATATTGATGACTTTAGCCATTAGCTACATGGAGACAAATACTTCTCCAAGGTGGATCTTTGGTCAAGATATTATCATGGAAGGGTAAATAAGGTAGATATCCCCAAGACCACTTTTTATACAATATATAGGCACAATGAATACATAGTGATGCCTTTAAAGATCACTAATACTCTAGAAATCTTCATAGACTTGAATAAAAGAGTTTTTTATTTTACCTTAACAAATTTTTGGTAGTATTTATAGATGATATTATAATATAATCCAAAAGTATGGAGGATAATGAGGAGAATTTGAACACTACGATAAAGCCCATATGATATAAGAAGATTTATTCCATGTACAACAAGTGTGAGTTTTGGTTAAAGAATGTATCATTCTTTAAGTATATAATCACAATAAATGGGATATATGTGGATCCTTCAAAGTCAAAAGAAATTGAAGGATGGTATAGGACATCATTTGTGATATATATCCATAGTATCCTTGGATTATCTAGGTATTATTGCCAATTTTTGAGAAATTTATTTAAATTTTCAATCACTCTTACCAAGTTAACTCATAAGGGAGTCATGTTTTGTTTGAATGATGAATGTAAAGAAAGCTTCATAGAGTTGAAAAGAAGTCTTATCACTACACATGTTCTAATACTAACCAAATGTGGAGATCCTTTCATGGTATTCAACAATTCCTCGAAGAAAGTATTAGGCTATGTTTTAATGAAGAATGAAAATTTCATAGCATATGCTTTGAGGTAGTTGAAAATTCATGAGAAAAACTATCCCACACATGATTTGGAGTTGGAAGTTATGATATTTGCATTGAAAATATTTTGGAATTATATCAATGGGGAGAAGTGTTAGATATATACTGATCACAAGAGCCTCAAATATATATTTACAAAAAAAATATCTTAATATTCACCATCAAAGATAGTTAGATCTCATCAAGGATTATGACTGATGATCCACTACCATCTGAGGAAAGTGATCAAAATAGTAGATACTCAGAGTAGAAAAGATCCAAAAAAACTATCATTAGTGAGAATTGGGAAGGATCTGATATTCTTGTATTTGAATAATATGTACATGGGAATCATAAATAAAGGAAAATAATCAATAATTTCAAAAATGATGGCCCAACCACCTCTTTTGGAAATGTTAAATTATGCCTAAAACTATGATGTGGGAATTCTGAAGAATGTGGAAACTATAATAAAATGGAAATCCTTTGTGTTAAATGTTAATGAAGAAGAAATTTTAAGATTTGGTTCAAGATTATATGTTTCATAAAATCCTGAGTTCAAGAATGAACTATTGGATGATGCATAGAGTTCATCTTTCTGCATTCAGCAAGGAAACACAAAGATGTATCGAGACATATGAGAGAATTATTGGTGGGGAAAAATGATGATGGAAATCTATGAATTAATATTGAAATTTCTAGAATTTAAGCAAGTAATGAATAAATTTCAGAAGTCTTAGGTGATGATGAAACCATTACCCATAGAAACATGGAATTTGGAAAACATCACCGTGTAATTTTTCATCACACTTCTAAAGATATTCATGAGAAACAATGATATTGTTGTTTATTTTGGATCATCATACAAAAACAACACACTTCATTGTGATTAAATTGGATTTGTCAATGGATAAAGTAGCATGGATATACATTAGATAAGTGGTAAGGCTTCACGGAGTAACACTATCAATCATGTCCGATCGAGATCCATGATTCACCTTTATGTTTTGAAAAATTCTCCAACATGATCTAAATAATGAGATTAACTTTAGTATGAATTATCACCCTAAACTGTTGGAAAATCTGATTAGACAATCCAAACACTTGAGGACATGTTGAGAACATCCTCAATTAATTTCAACAGAGGATGGGATCAACATCTTCCTCTAGTATAGTTCTCTTACAACAAAAGCTTCCACTGAAGAATCCAAATGGATCCTAATTAATCCCTATATGGGAAAATAATTAGAGCACTTGCATGTTTTGATGATGTCGGGGAAAAAACTTCTAGGTCCTAAATTGTTTTAGGAAATAGTGGAGAAGGTTAATATCATTTAGTAATACCTTAAGGCTCCATAGAGTTGACATAGGAGCAATGATGACAATCATTTATGAGACCTATATTTTAATGTTGGATACATGATATTCCCCTTCATATATCTAGGGATGAAATTGTTAAGATTTGGGAAAAAGGGAAAGCTTCATCCAAGGTACATCGACCCTTTTGAGATCATTGATCACATCGGAGTAGTGGCCTATCAACTAGCACTCCAACCAAACCTATCTCAAGTACATGATGCATTCCATGTCTCCCTCATTATAAAGTACATAACAAAACCCTAACATGTACTCAATCTAGTACCATTGGATATTTTTGATTCTTATGAAGAGAAACTAGTGAAGATCATAGATCATAGAGAAACAGTTATAAGAAATAAGACAATGCCCACCATCAAAGTGTTGTAGAGAAACCCGAAGTTTGATGAAGTGATGTGGGAACTAGAGGAGTTGATGAAGAATAGTTACCCATATTTATTTCAGTGTGGGAAAAGAAAATTTCGAGGGTAAAGTTTTTAAATGGGGGAATATTGTAATGACCTAAAATATTATGAATACAATTCTTCATTTTGATTTAATTAAATGTATTATGATTATATAAAACACATACACTCCTTTTTTTATATCCAATTAGATATAGATGACCGTGAAGAATAATTACCATTGATAATATAGATATTGAATAAATATCACTTGACTATTATAAATATAGGGTTTTAAAAAAATCATTTTTACATGTACAAAGGAAGTGATGGCCTCAACTAGTAGGACCATACCCAATGAAGCCCATTTATTAGAGCTTACGAGTGAGATAACATTTATAGGATTCTCCCTTGACCAATTCCAAGTTGAGATCCAACAACATAATAATGAGAAAAACTAATTTTGAGAGAAAATAAAACTCATCGAGATCATGACCAAAACCATGTTTTTTAAACAACCCCATTAAAGAACCACCATTAGGCATCATACTCTTAGGGAGTACGCTGGTGGATTAATGGGATGTGCATCAAAACCCTAGAAATAGAAATATATACATTATTTTGTATATAATAATGAATAGATTTCAATCCTATAATTGTTACTTTATAAATGATTTTTGTTTTGATTCAATAAACCAAAAATGGTATTTTTGTTAAATAAATATTTTTTATTAAATATAAATTATCACATAATTTTTATGAAGTCAAATGTAATTTTTATAAGGGTTCAAAAAATTGTTTTTGTAAAAAATACAACATTTTTAGTAAATATCGATTTTTATTTTAAGATTCATAATTCAATTATTTATAAAATTATTTAGATAAAATGAATATTATTTTTGGAATCAGGATGTTGAAATTATCCAATGGTAAATTTTACATAATTTTCTAAGATAGTTGGATTTTTGAGTAAAAATTAAATTCCATATAAATATAATTTGTGTTTTATGAAATTAAAATGACCAAAAAGTGATTTAATATGTAATATAAATGGGATCCATGACCAAATAATTATTTTAAATTTAAAATAATGTGATTTTAAGTTTATTTTATTTATTTTTTAATTCCATTATGAATCCTTCAAGATTTATAATATATTTTAGGATTTTAAAATCATTTCTTTAAGAGTGTGACTCACCTCCACATCAATAATGGTAATATTTTAGTATGTCTGGACTTGTCCTCATAAAATAATTTAATCCACTCACATTTGAAAAAATCCATTGAAAAAACCATCAGCTAGTTTTTTGTTTGGGATATTTTATTATGTACAGTCTAAAACCTAAATAAAAAACAAATCCCCCTCTTTTCCATTATAAACCCACTAAAGCCCCCATTTTTCATAAGTAAACTCATTGGGTAACGTCCAAACATTTCCCAATACTCCCTATAGTCATCCCAAGGCACCCCTAAGAATTCATGGATCCCCTACCAAGCCTTTGGAGTCACACTTTCATGTAAGGGTTCTTTCCTCTCTCCTCTTTCATCAAGTATCTTTATTATGTTACACCTTATTTTTACAATTCCTTATCTTAAGAAATGAATTTACATGTATATATAACATTATATTTAACTTATAAATGATAATTTAACCCTTTCTTTCTTATTAACCCATTTTATGATTTTTTATGTGATGTTGTTATGGTGTCAAAATTTCACTATGATTTTCCATTCCAAAACAATTGTGTAGTGAATACCATACCAATTTTCTATCATGGGTATTCTCATTTATACACGTATAATTATTTTATTAATGAATGAAATGTATTTATTCTACCCTCCTTGATCGTGGAATAATTAATTTTGATGAATGAATCGATGTTGATTGATCCATATGGTATACTTTAGAATTAGAGTGAAATGAAAGTGACGGGTTCACATAATGTTATATAGCACCCCAATGCAATGGTTAATGGTTATTATAATGAAATTTAATGTTGTAAAAGGGGGTTTAAATAATTACTTTATGGAACTTTTTCCACCATTATGTCTTGGTGAGTTTAGCATTGACCTATGTTTACGATGTAGTGTTTTAAGTTGTTTCCACTTTTCCTACGTTATGATTATCATCCTATATCATGCATTATTATTCATGTTCCTTTTATACTCTATTAATATTAATATTGTATAACATGTATTATTTTCATCATGTTATTCCTTTTTTATTCACTTACTAGTATTTATAGCTCACCCCATTCTTACGTATGTCCCAAGGTTATCCCGTGTAGTGTCAAGTATTATGGAATGTTTTCATCATGTTAATGAAGTTTTCAATAAAGATGTCCTTTTTTATGATTTAAATTGATATTTAATGTACCTAATTTACCAAATAAACTAGACCTATCTATCTTCTAGGTTGTATGAAGTTAAATTTTATATAATAAATCATGTTTATGTGTGAAATATAGAGAAGGTTTTTTATACTCACACTTCTCTTTTAGGACATTTCATATGATTCTCCATTGGATGGATAACCCATCTTGATAAGGAGGTCTATAATTTTCCTCCATTCCCCATCTTCTACCAATAAAAGTTTATCCTCTCAAGCATCTCAGTTAAATAAAAATATTGTCTGATCACATTCTTAGAGAAAATGGGCCATTCTTCCTAGGGCCAAAGCCATGAAACTCTATTTTCAAGGATTTATTTCATCATTTAGAACCCCTGAGTATTGGGAGATTGGGTTAAATCAGATTTCATCTCTATATAAATTTATCTTCACTTGGGGTCTCTTGTTATTATTCTCGAGCCAAAGAAAAATGTAAAAAAAATCTCTGAGTTTCCACAATAGATCAAAATGAATGCATGCATTAATTCTAACTTGAGAAACATGTATATATGGATTTTCTGGAACTAATCCATCAATGTTAACATTATCAAGGCGTCTAATAATTTTAAAATAGTAGATATATTTGTGGGGTTTCATACCCTTTTTTCTTCCATTGTATGTGTAAATTTTTATTCTCAGGTTAGAAAGGATTTGTTGAAAGAGATTCTGTCCATTAATCCAGGCTCCATACCATAGATCACAAGTAGTGATTTCAATATTATAGTTGTTCTTAAAGGGAATAAATGGAGGGGATCCTTTCCTCTAAAGGCTAGTTATGTGTTTGTGAAGTGTTTGGATCACTGTGGAAGTTTATATATGGGATTTTTAGGAGAATGGTTCACATTGTGAAATAACCAAAAGCCTACATTTTTTCATGGAGTTTCCTTGATATGTGTTTTGAAAAAGTCCATAGGATTTAGGATTTTCCAAATGTAAAGACTGCCCACTTGGTTCATTTCTTCTCCAATCACTCTCCACTAATTTTTTCCCTAGTTTATGGCCATGTTGGAGGTGATATTTTTAGCTTTTCACAGCATTGAAAGTACATATAGGGTTATCACCATGTAGTTAAGAATTCTTGGAACATCCCACCCTAGGGAAATTCATAGACTAACCTACACAGCAAGCTTAGACACCAGAAATCTAGTATCTCCTTTTGAGTCAACAATCAACCACATAGGTTTCACGACATATATGTGATCATGAAGGAGATTGAACAACTAGAGATCAATCTAAAAAAGAACTGAAGTAAAGAACTATTTAGCGAGCTCTCATTTTAGAAAGAAACTATGGATGATATCATTCTAATGCATTAATGTCTTGCTCGAGAGAAATCCCATATAAAATAGATTCATGAAGAATATATGAACTCAACTTATTTATATTCTTGTATCAAAGAGAATCACTACTTTCATTGACCTAAAATTTTGATGGAGGTTGTATCTTACTATGATGATGAAGCTGTTGTAGGGAACATGGCCATTTCTCACTTAATTTCCCTTCATGTGGACCATCACACCCGTATGAGAGAGGGTTTTCTAGGGGATGTTCAGTTCATATTGAAGTTGTTTCTATTGTGGTTCCCAGTGAAATAAATTAAATCCTAGAATCTATTCTTGATATGGAGTAAGTTATCAAGGTTGTCAAGGGTATTAACCCAAAGAGTGCACATGGTCCTGATGGTTTCCCAGGTTCCTTTTACCAAGCTTCTTGGGATGTGGTAAGGCATGACATGGTGAATTATAGTCATCATTTTTTCTTTAGTTTCCTTCTACCCTACCTTTCTAGTGATACTTCACTTTTATTCATTACAAATATCAAATCCCCCACCTCTATACATCATTATAGGACCATTATCATGTGAAACATCCTTTATAAGGTTATTTTAATCATTATCAATCAAAGACTCTAGGACCATCTTCCTAGTGGGATTTATCAAGAACCACATGTGTTTGTGCATGACAGGATGATTCAGGGGGCTATTATTATGACTCAAGAACTGGTAAATAATATAAAAAATAAGGCTCTAGAATCAATCATTATTTCAACAATCATCATTATCATGGCTTACTATCACATTGAATATAAATTAGCATAAATTTTTTAATGATGATGGGTTTATCCACATGGGTTACTGATCACATATTCATATTCTTGAGCTCTCTATGGATGGAAATTTCCTTTCTAGGTAAGAACTATGGTTTCTCTAAAGAAAATGAGGACATAGGCAAGGGGTTCCACTATCCCTTACTATATTTATCTTATCCCAAGATATTATAAGTAGGAACATAAAAATGAGTATATCTAGTGGAATCATTCTTTCCAATCAATACAAGGCTCTATCCACCACCATATCTCATATCAACTTTGCAGATGATACTATAATTTTATTGAAATACATCAAGAAATTGGGTAAAGGAATGATTGGGGTTCCAAAATATTGTTGTAATTGGAGTGTTTATATTATCAATTGATCAAAAATAATTATATATCTCACAACACTTCCTAGAGAGGGGGGGAAGAGTGATTATCAACAACATGGGTATTCATCAAAGGAGCTTCACTATAGTTTACATGGGTACCCCCATTTCTTCTCATAGGATGAGAATAAACCACTTTGATCCGACTGTAGATAGGATCATGAATCATGTAATTAATTATAAGAATCAATATCTTTCCTTTGGATGGAGGATTACACTCAATAATAGCGTGCATGTGTAAATCCCAAAACATGATCTTTTGGAAATCAAGGTTCCAAAAGAATCAATTCATAATATTGATATAATACTATCTTCATTAAACTGGAATTCTAATAATGATGGGAAGTATCACTTGTATTCATGGAAGAGAATAGATAAACTAATGTAAGAAGGATGTATCAATGTTAAAAATATCCTGACACCTTTCAAGGCCTGCATGGGAAACATGCATGGGATGTGGTTGAGGGAATATCTCTTTGGGGATGTTCTATGGGAGTTTATAGTCAGGGTGAGAGGGTGGAAATGGGAAGATACTTATGGCCTTTGATTTATCCCCAATAGTCGACTCTCACATATCATGTTTGGTGGATCTTGGTGAGAGGCAAGATCTTGTTCTGGCACCACAACTGGGCAAGCTCAAATCTTTGCTTCCTAGGTTTTCCAGCAATAGATATTAGCATCAGGAAGGTGATTAACCACTAAAATCTCATCAATGCGGTCCTAAAAACAAAAAAACATGTATATTTTGATCTTATTGACATAAATGTTGATCTGGATAGGTTTGTGTTTATGAAATCATCCTCAATAACCATCTTTATGAGTTACTATCACCCAATTATTCCTTCATCGATCCAATGTGGTCCCTGGGATGAATTTCAATTGTGTAAAGAGGTCCCAATAGAGTAAAATTTTATACTGTAGAGAATAAGAAATATATATTTACCTACTGATGAAAATATTAGGAGGATTGGAATTTTCTTAGCCTCCAAGTGTAAATGCTGCAAAAACAAGTAGGAAGAAAGAAAAGATCATCTATTTTATGAATGTGAGTGGTCTTATTTGATCTTGGAAATTTTTTGTGACTTTAATAGAATCATTATGAATGATATAATGGGAAACCATTTTATTAATAGTTTTTTTTCAAGAAGTGGAGAAGGATGGTCTTGAGCAGAAAACCAGTGTAGTTTTTTCATTTCTAGATATTGGTGTTTGTGGAAAAAAGGAACAAGATTCACTTTGAAGTGGGTGACTGATCGAGTAAGACCCTATTGATTGAAATAGAAATCCTATTAATGGATATGATTAATATCATGAAGATCTTGAAGGATTCTCTCACCCTTTATCCTATCCATGAAGGAACATCTATCTTTGACTCAGTTAGTGGTTCTTCTTAGGGTCTCTAAGATTATTAGAATCCCCACAACTCTGGAAACAAACTCAACACCAAAGTATCACACTCATTGGGTTTTATGTGAGGAGGATGGGTAGTCCGTGATTGTAGGGGAAAAATAATATTCTCCTTCTCAACATATTTTGGATGTGATAACTCCCAAAAATATGAAGCTATAGAGATTCTCATTGTCCTGCATATATGTAAACAATGGAATGTGAGTCTAATGGGAATAGAAAAAGAATATCTAAATCTTTTCAATTTTTTATGAATACTCATGATGCACCATGGTCTATTTATTATGTTTTATGAAGGTTCCAGGGCCTTATTATCAACCTTATTGAGATAACTCATACCTGGAATGAGGGAAACAAGGTAGGAGATTTCCTCACCTCTTTATCCAACAATAAAGTTAATTTTATATTCTGTCCATCAGGGATGTCATTTCCTCTCGAGGGGGTGGATCTTGTTATAGGTGATGCTCTTGGGATTCACCACTACCAACCACCTTTTGGTACCTTGATCTACTATCATACTCTCATTCTATCCTCTCTTTTTTCTTATATTTGTTTTCTCTATACTATTCCAGTTATAATATAAATAAACATGATGGTGGTTAGATACTTTTCTAGTGGAATTACTTGGGTTTACACCTTTTATTACACTTATACCCCTATATATAGGATTAATAGTTTATTAATATGGTTTGGATTAGCCATTTTATGGTCAAGGATGACTTGGTTTCACCTTGGGTCCTATCTTTTTATTATCACTACATAGAAACATTTCTTGAAAATTGGGTTCCATTTTATATATTGTTATACTTTAACACCATGGTTATATTTTTATAACATTACTATTTATAGGTCACCCATTCATATACATTAATCTTATCCTATAGCAGGTATGGTCTGTAGAGAATCCTATGGGGATCTGAGCCTGATATGGATATTATTTCACATATTTCATCCCACTACTTATTCTTATAACTATAAATTGTTACATTTATATAAAAAGTATAGGCTTATTATTGACACCATTGGTGGAGGTCTACTAAGTATATTTCAAACCTTATTTAGACCTATAATTAGTTCCGAGGCATAATTTATGGATAATGGTAGGAACCAGGGAAAACACCCAATCACATATTCTTGATTTTTTATAGCATTAGATCATGAATAACAAGAATTAGATTAGGTTCATAATTCTATTGGATATAGATTTTAGTCCATTTTTATTTTTTATACCTATATTATGCCTATATATATTTCCCTGCATGCCTGATCCTTTTTGTAAATTATCATGACATTGAAATCATTTTGTATAATGTTTTGGTTATTACTATTCAATCTATTATATTTTATGGATGTTTATTTTCTTCCACTACTTTACTTGAAAATTATTTTTCTCCTAGTATTATCATTATTAGTTATTATATGTTTCCACTATTTAAATATTTATTATTAACCCATAGTGATACACTCTATGAAAATGACATAGTATCCGCTTGTAAAAAACCATGGCCCTCACTTCTAGTAGGTAGCCTTTATCATATGGTGAGGCATGCCTGAGGGAATTTGGCCACCGATTCAACTATTTTTATTGATTAATCCGTGTTGGGATAAACCAAAGTAGTATCAAATCATCTTTTTCTTTTTGGCTTACTATTTTTCGTTGGTAGACATGAGACTAAGAATGTGTTGGAATTTGGAAATGAGACTGTTCCTTGCAGTAGATAACCCATAATTTGGGAAACTCCAGGCTTTATGGGTTGGGATTTTGATGCTCTAAATTATACCTTTTATAGTTATTTTCTCTTCTATTTCACGATTCAGTTTCCAAGAGGTTTTTTTGGGTAACTAGAAACACACAATAGTTCCCACAACCATTGGGGGTCACATGTTTACCTAAGAGAGGTGGGTGGACCCTGAGGATAATATCACCAATGAATCTTTGGAACTAAAATTTATCGATAGGATGAGATTTCAGGCTCATCACACCATTTTGGCAGAACTATTTCCTACTAAGGGACTATCTTATGTACTTAAGACATATTATGGAATCATTTTTTAAATACAAAATGCTTAATAGGTCACCTGTATATTGGAAATCAATTATAGACATACATGACATGAAAACCATGGTATGTATATTAGATTATATATGAATGGAACCATTTGTATGTATATAAGGTTCTCCATTTAGGGAACCATATATATACATGAAAAAGAGTTTATTCATCTCGGTTATATTTCTCATTTTTTTGCTGGTTTTAATCCACACAATAGGGTGATTTGAAATTTATCATCATCTATGGATATAATATATTTTCATGATGTTTGGATTGGTCCCATGAAAGGGTATTAATACATATTCTCGTGATATGAATCATAACCCCAAAAGATCTATTCCACCTAATGAGACAAATCATACCTTTTAATTTCATATGATGAGGAGAAAGCCATGTTGTTTGACATCATATGGCATGGAAATATAGGTGAATGATTCCTAGTCAATGTTGGTGTGGGGCTTACATTGAAGAGACCCTAATTTGGTTTTTCTGATAGGAGGTATGTCCCGATAATGGTGTCCCTCAATGATAATTTCGACAAATAAGGAGGGGATGAAAGGGACCTAGAAGGGATGTGGCCTCCCAGGTGGGAGCATGATCTTAATTGTAATCTGTCCTAATAAAAATGGTGATAAAAAGGGATTGAAAATAATATAGTCCATAAAGTTGGATTTGATAACTTGGAGATCATTTCCTTGAGATAATTAGGACTGAATGGGGTGTTGGTTTTGAACCATATAGAGGCTTCCTATGTATTCCATTTGGATGAGAAGAAATCTCATATATTTCAGAAATAATGGGGATTACACATAAGGAGGAGGCCCATTTCTACTTCATTAGAGATATGGACCTCAGAAATTTGGCCTCATAGGTAATATGTCACTTTGAGTGTATTATAACATGGTTGGGCTTATAAATAATGGGGAGGACCATTTTAATATTTTTGATTTTTCTAGTTGCATGATAACCACTAACATCTAAGCTAAAGTGTGTCATGATCAGTGTGAGAAATAAGAAGAATTAGAAGATCCAGCACTTCAAACAATCTCCTTCATCAACTGGTAGATAAGGCATATGGTATATAAGTATAGATGAACATATAATCTTAAATGAAATGATAGGGGAGTACTCTAGTAGAGATTCCCTTAAGTGACCCCTTTGATAATGAGAATAAGAAAGGAGGATAAAACAATGACCTTACTCAGAGGTAAAAGAAATTGATCCTCCCCACCATATAAAATGTGGAGGTCCTTATAATATCTTCCATGTTCGGGGTCCTCATTACCTTGAGAATTAATGATTGAGTACATTATAATTACCTTGCCTAAAAAAGGATTTTAAAAATAGGATATATTTTACTGTGAAAATGCATGACTGAGATGACACACTGTTGTGTCCTGTGCATTGATCATAAATTTCTAGAGGATTTTGAATGGTCTATTATTGGGTCTCCCTTAGATAAGAGTAAATAGGGAATGGGTACCAATCCATAGGAAATATGAGAGAAGTACAAAAGGGTTCCTTTACACAGGTGGTACCTAGGAGAGCTACAAAGTGATTTTCCCTAGTGAAACCTTGTAGAGTTAGAGGATTATTTTCCTAAGTGAGGATTGGGTGAGATAAAGAGTGCTTCACCCAGGTGATATATGGATGATACAACATTAGATTCACCCATGTGATATTTGAGAGATTTAGTTTTTTATTTTCTCAGGTGATTCCTAGAAGAACATGTTTTGGATTGGCCTAGAAATTATATGGGTGAGTTGTTTTTGGATTTTCCCTAGTGGTGCCTAGGTGAGCTAGGGTACATCACCCATGCAGAAAATGGGTGAGCTATATCTCCTTCTTGGGTGATGAAAAAACCTAGGAAACAATGATTGGGTGAGGAATTGATCAGTGAATCAATGGTTTCCTTATGTGTCTATGGATGAACATCGTACAGCTCCCAAACATGGGAAAGGGGACTTTCCTTAGTACTTGTGGTCAAGGGGAAAGTCTCTCCTCTCATAGGTCTAGTATTCTTTTATACTTTGGTGGAACTTTAGTCTATGTTTTCAAATTTATTACCTCTTTTTGATGATTGGAGATATACTTAGAGTTTTTTTAAGACATGGGTAAAGGACTAGTGCATGAAGAGTTTTGAGATATATTTTTGTCTTCTAAACCTCAAAAATTAGAAGCCCAAGCGTCCTATTTGTAGGAAAAATTAGGAACATAGGATAAGGAGGTTTTCCACAAAATTACATAACACGTGTAGATAAAACTGTTATTCCATAAAGGTTGAACATTCATGGGTGTGACGCAGAGGTTGGACTTATAAGAGTCTGGATGTCTACAAATATTGTTCACACTACCTAGACCTATGTAAAATTCTACATCACATAAGTGGATCACATTGCTCTACTTGGGAGACATGGATCCTTTAATGTATTTTATTTTACTATTTACATTAGGTAATTTTATTTTATACATTCAATCCTTATGTGAAAAAGGGATTATCAACAACTTTCTCATCTCATGATCGAATATGAATAGAATAGGAGGGTCTAATCCTATGGTCCAGTGATATATAAGAACTAATTGACCCTTAACTTATTGAACTTCATTTATCTTTATATATTCATGTTTGGGTATAGTGGAAATTAATACTTGCTTCTTGCATAAAAGTGGAATGGGAATATGTGGTGCACATGCTTCCCATGCCAGTTCACAATGAAGTACATTCTCACAGGTCATTCACATAGGTTAACCACATAGGTCATTCACATAGGTCCAATATGCATTTAATTCTCACAGGTCATTTTTATAGGTCAACTACACAATTCGTTCACATAGGTCCACTGTGAAGGTCACCATAGGTCTATAAACAGTGGAATCAGACCAGTGGTTTCTTCTCCACATTAAGATTGCACATTTTCTCTCATCACACTAGTGATCAATGGTAATATCCTCATGTTCCTCATTCACATTGTTCCCTTAGCATTCCAATTTTATACAAGAATTTAGTGAGATACTTCCTCCAAGTCACTTGGGTGAATGAACTATGTGGGGTCACTTGGTCAAGTGAGCAATGCAAGTTCACTTGGGGGAGTGACCTATACAAGGTCACATTGGTGACTGACCTATACAAGGCCACTTGGGTGAGGGCCATGTTCAATTCCACTGGGTAAAGTGACATTCTTGAGTCCATTTGGGTGAGTGACCATTGAAAGGACACTTGGGTAAGTGGCTAGTGAGTGGTCACTCATTTGTTAAAATTTTCCCCTTTTTCAAGTAAAATCCTTGAATTTAAATGAAATTTTTGGTTCCATTCAGGCCACCCAATGGATGAAAAAGTTTTTTATGCTAATGATACTAAACTTTCTATGCACATTGTGGAGATTCTGGATATCATTGGACCAGTATACCAGAAACTGTATGTACCTTTACTTCTAATCCTTTTAAATAATTTGAAGAAAAATTATTTGGAATATTCTTAGAGTGAATTCCTATAATTTTATGATTGTGGACATTTGTGGGACGTTATCATACCAATTCTAATATACACCATTCCAAGGTACTAGTTCAAGGAATATACAAATGTTTTTATTACAAATATTTTTGGTCATGTCTCACATATCTATAAAGGAATGATTCCCTCAGTGTATCAGATGGGACATAATTTGAATACACTATATTTAAATCATCACACTCCCAAATCAATACCGAACAATTATGAATCCATTTTTCATGAATCACTGATGGAAAAAACAAGGTGAAGGAAGGATGATTGGGATTTTTGTGGTAGAGTAGGAGTCTAGACTAAATGGATTTGATCATACTGGGTTTATAGAACTTGTGCTTAATTTAATACTGATATGTATAACGTGGACCTTTATGAGGCCATTTGGATGGTGAATAGATACATGTACAAGAACACTTGTATAGTCCCAAATTTTCTATGTCATTGGGGCCCATAAACTGATACATTCCATATGATTCATGGAGAAGTTGGAATTATTTTTTGGGACATTTATATAATTTTTTTAGGATTTATCCTTTAAGAAATGTATGATTAGTTTATACCAAAAAAGGTGATAGGGTTTGACAATGAAAAAACTCCTTTGTTGGCCCATGAGTTATTAAAAATATTTAGGATGTTTATAAAAGAACACCCTCACCCCAAGGTGTGATGTCCATCACGAGGCTTGGATGAAAATTTTATTAGAGTCCAAGGGAAAGGGATCCAAAATAGAAAATACAATGAAATGTACTTCAGTTGATAATTGAGGCATTTCAGTAAAATATTGGCCCGTGATGGAAAATGGAGAATACACCAAATGGGGGTATTCCAACAATCCTTGAATTTATTCTAAGACCAAAATCAAAAGTTTTCTAGAGATGTTTCTTAATATGTAAATTCTCCAGGTATGTAAAACCAATGGTGGTTTATGTCCAAGGACGTTTTTCATGGCAGCTAAGTAGGTAGAAAGTGAGAATTTACAATGGGCAGTCCCTACTTTGGAAAATATTGATAGGTTCTTGATGTGTGTGTGCATAGGGAAGGCCCAATTCTAATTTTTTGGTCCTTAAAATGTATTATAGTGATGGATAATAGCTCATTTATTCTCCTATGAAGTACTTGATGGGGTTAGGTTCCTAGATTTTTGGTTTCATCCATTTTTCCAAGATTTATTTGGTATTAGATATATGGACATGTGTCAAATACTCTAGAAATATATAATGAGTTAAACTTATTCTGATATAGTGACCCACCTAACAATAAAATTACTGATAATGGAAATAATAATTATGATCTATGATCATATATGATGACATTCATACATTTTTTATTGGAGATAATGATTTATGGTGAAATTATATATGAGGGTTATAACCCTACCAATTCACACAACAGTTTAAATGTTTTCAATAACCCACCATATCTGCACCTACAAATGTTCAATTAGAGAAACATCCAATAGTGACCAAGAAAATCTTGGTTCCCATGGCGTAGGAATCATCTGAGGTAGTAATTGTATTTCCTCCCTCAGGAACACCTATTAGGCTTTCCCATAAATATTCTAGCTCCTAGATGTCCTAATAAATCAAGGGTGGTTTATTGAGAGACATCCCTCTAGTCGTGTTCACACCACCCACCTCTAATCAAGATCAAAAGGGAGAGTGGGACCATTTTTCATGTGATAGGGATGAGGCTTCTCCATGGACCCGATCTCAAGACACTCGGTGATCCATAAAAAAAAATACTAACCTTGTTTGAATTGATCTAATATGATCCTACTACCATCATCAGGAGGGCACCTCAAATTCAGCTACCGAGTCCACCATCTAAACAGAGGAACCAAAAAAGTGACATTAAAGTTGAATGATGTAGGATCCTATTTGAAACTGGCAATAGTAACATCTTATTATATGTGGTTTGATGCAGTCCAAGTTTAGAAAGGTGTAACACATGAAATCAAGTATTTATGTGTGTTTCATCAAGCTATTATACATATTCTTCATCTTGGGGATATTCAAGAATGACCTAATTTTTAATTTCAAACAAATACTACTGAGGTGGGTAGTTTGTCCATGAGTTGTAGATGTTGATATATGTTACCTTTGATAGGATCTTAACTACAAATAGGTGGATGATATTCTAGATTTGGGTGATGTTGAGGGGGTAGGAGATCAATACATATAATAATGTGGTGAATTCTTCAATTCTGGTGATGTAATCATATTCCTATATTATTTGAATCCATAATCATTTAATAAATATATATAAAATTCTAATAAGGGACCATATTGAGTTATAGAAAGATGATGTTCCAATAGAATGTGCTTCCCCGAATTATACATCAATGAGTACTCTGATTAGGGATGGGGGTTCAATCCCTGAGATTGGAGTGTTATCTCTTTTGTAGGGATTAATGGAAAATGATATGGTAGGGGGACCCTATCCTCCCAAAGTAACTATGTTTGAGAAGACTGACATGGGCCATTCACCATCTCAGGTAAAAAAAATAAAAGAGGTAAAAGATGTTGTCCAGGTGTATGAACCACAGTAAGTAATAAAAATTTTATTTAGTCCAAAAAATTTCCTAACGTTCCCATCATACCATTATTTTTATTTTGGGGTCTAAATCAATTTACACCCCCAAAGGGTCTAGCATTAATCCCTTATTAGTCAAATAACACACTCCCAATGGGTCGTAAACTGTTGCTCAAATGCCTCCACACGTGATGGAATGGATTTCATGGGACGAGAATTCACACGTTCCTATCAATGGAGTGGGAGACAAGCTTCCTTGTAATTTCAATTACGCATAAAAGGACATCATATGGAAATTAATGACTCTTCCTTTCATTATATTTTATATATTTCTCAAACACTAGGGACCCAATAGTAACAATTATTAGGAATTTCATTACATTTAATGGATCCAATCTAGAACTTATGCCATCTGATGAAGGTATAGATGGTGGTTTTGAATCAATGGAGCCTAGAGAGAGGTTTTCTGCTGAAACAATGGTGGACATAGTTATTGGTGGAGCCAATTTGAGTCCTTATCTAGAGGTACCATATATCCCTGTTGTTAAATATTCCACAAGTATTGGACCCTTTAATTCATGATAACTCATAATATGAAAATTGTTGAAATTACCGCACATATTTTTATCCCTATATCTCTAGAGGAGTTTGAGGGATTCAATAAAGAGTCTGACATAGATGAGTCTTTATTTTCATAAAAACAATAGTTTTTGTTTATAGTTATAATCATGACATCTTGATTTGTTAATATTTTCCCAGAGAGGATAATATCAAATTGATTAATCATAGGGGTTCTAATTACACATCCTTCTCATGTGAAGGAAGTACCCGTTTTGGAACTATATGTGAAGAAATCCCAGAAACCTTCTATCTCGGGCTCTATGAAAATTTAAGGAAGTGTTTCTCATCTAGATATCCTTGGTTGGGATACCTAAACTATTGAAACTATGGACACCTCTAATCAAGTGGTTGAACAATCTTCAGCTGAATATAGTTAATTGTTTAAATTTTCCCCCTTCCCTCTCCATTTATCATACCCTATTATTAATGAATATCTCAATCCATATTTTTGTGATATTTACTTTGATAGCAGGTCCAGATGGGGAGGCCTTGATATCCGTTCAACCAATATAACAAGGGGAGGTTTATGTTTCTCTAGAGATCAAAAAATCGGATGATTCCTTGGGGGAATTTTTTCTAAAGTAAATATCTCCTTCTAAAAGTACCTCTATGATGGACATCGAGTAATAGGATGCCTTCCTCTCCTCGCATCATTTTGTTCGGTGAAGTATTTGGAGGTAAATTTAAGATATGGATCTTGAAGATCTATCATCACATATCCACATACTTCCAATCATTTTCAACATTCTGTGTTATATAGGATTTGACTACCTCTTGATCTATCACGCTATGAAATTGACCATCCAACACCAAGAAGAAGAGAAAATATCACAATTGGTTGAGGCACAACTGCTTGGAAATTTTTGGAAATATTAGAGCTTCTATATCCTATAACGAGATTAACCAAGACAAAGTGGTGGAAGAGAATTAGTTCCTCATTTATGATTATTTTATTCATATGTAACTCATCAAAGAGTAATTTTATTCTATCAATAGATATTCTTTTCATCTCCATCAATCCATGAAGATGGTCATAGTCCAAGGGTGAGATTTTATTATTGTAGAGAAGGATATGTTTTTTCATGATGAGGATGTTCTCACCAAATAGTTTACTAGCCGTCATTAAACTATGGATAAGGATTAAGATACACATCAAAAAATAAAGACTTTCTATGATGGCATAATGTAACAATTTAATGGTGGATTCCTACTTGTGGAAACACTTCTGAATTTTTTATCTTTAAATGAAATGAATTTTGTTTTAAATCATTTATTTTTGTGTCACTATCCTCTTTGTAATTATAACATAACATTAAATCTGGGTCATTTTATTTAATTTAATTATTTCAAAGTTTTATAATAAAAATGATAGGAATAGAAGGGTGCTCAAGCTTTTCAATATGTCTTTAGACATAGTGATTGTTTTCAAAAATTGATAGAATTTCATAATGGATCCTATCAAATTTTGGGTCTTTTGTAGACTTACCCTAACTTTTTACATAGTCATATTTGAAAAATACTTTGTGAGATAGGCTCATCTTTTTTTTGGGATAACGTTTTTGGGTTTTCAACCTAATAAGTTTTGTGCCTCTCCTTTTTAGTTTTCATTTCATGTTTTTTTCAAAATCATGCAGAATGCTTGTCTAGAGAGCTAAGAATCTACTTTTACAGAGGGTTACCTTTGTGGGTTTTTAGCCTAGTGAGAATTATGTATCTTTCCATTTCTATTTTTGGGTCTTGCATGTCTAACCTATGTAATTGATGTATTTGGACGAATAGATTTGACCATTATATAGTGGACCAATGACCCTAGTGTGGATCATATGCGATGAAATATTTGACATCTCACAGATATGAGAAGGGAATTTACCTTTATGTAATGATCTGGGGATTATTGGACCTAAAGAGATTATATGGTAAAATCACATGATGAATGAATGTGGAACATGTTGAAAAAGTGGCTTCTCTTATGATGTTGTATGATCAAACAGATACAAGGGTGTTCTCTCCTTGGGATGAACATGCCTCTGATTGAAAATAAATATTTGGATGCATATTTTGAAAAATAAGGATTGAGGCATATTATACATAGTCAAAAAAGGAGTCTGACATAGTTAGGTTTCCTTCTTACTAACCTCTATATAAGTATTATGACAATTTGATTTTCCTAAAATCATTAAGTATGTTTTGTGAAAGGATTATTTCTAGGGATGAAGAGAACATTTTGATTGGAATTAAAAATGGATGATAAGATTCTTACATAGTCTGATTATGAATATATCAATGAAAAAAATAAAAATGATGATCTTAGAATGGATTAGGACTTATATTCATGAGATAAGGGGGGAACACACAAAAATTTTCTAATGGAAGTAGGCTTATAATGTGGTATTCAAAAATCAATATGTATCTCATTGAAATAAAAATCAATCCACATGTAGTTCTTGGAGTAAAGGTTCCATGTGATGATCTAATCCATATTCTAGGAATGACAATGAAAATTATACCACTATAAATAGTTTAAGGTCTTGTATGGTGAATCAAACCTAAAGTCGAGACACCATTCCACAAACCCAAATGGTTTTGGTTGCATTGGCCAAATATATTCCATCAGAATTGAGACATGAGGGGTGTGAAGGAATCCATAAATTTAAACATTGGGGTTCTCATATATGAAGGATTGTGATGGGATATGAACATTTTGGATAAGCATGGAGAATTTTTGAAAATAGGTTTATTCTATGACGTCATCAAAGCACACGACGATATGAGGGATTCCTCTTATGGATGAACATTCCTTAGATTGACAGGACATATTTTGAGGTGTATTATGAAAATACATGTTTTAGTCATATTAAGAATGGTAAAAACAAAGGTGTCCTATATAGTTAGGTTCTATTATTATTGATATCTGATGGACTCTTTTGGGGATCTTAGTTTTCTAAAAAAATAAATTAGATTTATGTAAGGGAGATTCCAGAATATGATGGGGTATTTGGACCGGTACCCACAATTACTAAAATAATAATATCTTAAATAGATCTAGATCATGGTTAGTATAAAATGATTTTTGTTTTATTCACTATGGGACATAGATAATGCGGTTTAACATCTTCTAGAGAGTATGTTTATTGTGCCTTTTAAAGTCATGCGTCTAGGACCATCCCATGTTGAAATCTTATACATAGATCGAGGTCATATGCAAGAGGTGCGGAAATATTTTTTTATATTGATTATATACCTATTATAATGATTGAAAGACTCACTATGTATCTCATTGAAATGATAATAAAGTGATATATATTTCTATGATGGGAGATTCTCTGTGCAGGTCCCACCCATACATGGGGAGTAGGTATTTTTTTCTTTTATATTGTGGATAGACCTAAGATTTGAGATCCTGGTGTCACTCCATATCTTGAGGCAATGGGAACATACATATTTATAAGTTAAATTACTATAAATGGAGACTAATACTAGGAATATTGTCCTTATCAGGGGAAAAACAAAGTGACATAGTTTTACACTGTGTGAGAAATGAACATGGACTATGCAGTTTAACATCATAGACCAAGGATGTTGTCCTTTATTTTAACATTATATGACAATTATTTCTGTTGTACCTTTTAAGATCTCTTGAAAACAACCATATGGTATAATTTTTAAGGTCTTGAATCCAAGACCATAAGGTAAACCTGACATGAATAGATACATCTTGATCATATGGGAAAACCCAAACCAAAATTCCTAAGACCATACGAGATGTACTTAGTGTGATAATCAAGGAATAGTTGTGATTTATTTCATTATATGATTACGATTAAATGAAATAACATCAGAAATTTTATAACACAGTATCTAGGCCATGATATTAGATCCAAACATTTCTACATATCTCTATTGGATTATAATCAAACCATACATAGTTATGGTGGATGAATGGTAGATTCCCTATGTAGTTTGGACCCATACATAGGGTATAAGTGTTTTTTATTTATCTTGAGGCTAGACTTAGGATTTTTTATTTGGGAACCACTACATATCTCATTAAACTGAAAATCATACCATATATAGTTATTTAAGAATTTTTATATCATGTGAGAGGGATTTCAACCATGCTATTTAAATTCATGTCGTGAGGATGTCTGGTTACCAAATATGAAGAGAAGTTATGACACATAGTATCATAAAAATTTATTAGAAATGAAATAAACATTGTTAAAGGTCACGGTTCTTGGAAAATGAATTGACCTTATCATGTGAGTATCCCCTTAATAGAAATCTTGATCCCACATGATCTATGATTGGTGTTGAAATAACGGATTATAAATTATTTCTTCTTTCTTATTGAAGTGATAAAAAAACATTGAAATGAAGAAAACTAACACCAGAATCAAAGGTCATCATAGTAAAATCCAAAGTTGCATGATATTTTACAACATGAAAAAGAGTACCTTAACCATTATGTCTAATGTATTAAAGAGATTATGGTTTTGTTATATAAGGAATGATAACATGTAATATTGTGATTTTTATGCTTTGAGGCTAGCCATACATTCTATAAATCATCTCATGGAAAATGATGTCCAAGTGTTCATAAAATCATCTCATGTGAGGAATTCCATTCACATATCACAAGGACTTTAAGTATTATTGTCCGGGGTGTCCTATACTTGATTCATAGGGAAATACTATGTTTTAAAATCATTTTCTAAATAATTTTTTATTGCTTAATTTCTTGTGCCTAAGATTACATTGGTTGTTCCATTTAGGGTCTTGTTACAAATACTCGCATGTAGTTTAAATTCATAGTGTAAGAACTAATTATATTCTATTTAACATCATGTGGTAGGGACTTTGGTGTCTTTAAATTTTAGGTCATATGACTAGGAACAAGATTTGTGAATCAAAATAAATATTTCTTGAGAAATATTGTATTTCTTTTGGATATGGTATTCTATTTGTTCATGTTAATCAATAAATATTCTTCATTGGAATAGAACTCATTAATAATAGAAGGCCCTTCCCATTTTGGTTCATGCATTAAATGATTATTCCTAGATATCATTGGGGTCCTGATAGAAAAAACAAGTTATCCTTGTTGTAATTAATGAAGGAAAACATTATTATTAAATTCTTTTGATATTTTGTTTTCGTGGACCTCTAGATAGTGTATGATATGATGTATTTTCTCATTCAATAGTTTTAATTAATCTAGTTACTTATATGACTATTCATCTATAGATAATAAAATATGAATGGACCACATGGAATGATAGATATTTTTTTGGACCAAACAACATTTATTTATCCCCCTTTTTCAAGAATATATTAGATATGGTTTCATTGAAAACATTTATTTCTCTACCTTCCATTGCAAGATAACAAGATGAATTGTTAGACTCAATATTTTATTCATGGTATAGTTTCCTAAATTTGGAAGAATATAAGTTGGTTCTATTTTGTATGAATATTGAATTAGGGATACAATACATTTTGATGATGATAGACTTCATGAAATTGATTATGCATTTATCCTTAATATCATTGAAATGTATCAGTTCGGTCCATTTGGAAAAGATTTCAGAAGTAGCAGGGTTTAATTAAACTACATGGTTGTGGATAGAGGTTATAGACCCATGAAATCCATTTCCCATATGGATAATATAATGGATTATTTGTTAATATAAAATAAATATAAGGATTAATGGATGAAATTGGAATGCACTTGACATGAGTGACACCATTTTTTTAATTGCATACAATCATATGTAACTGAACTCCAATAATATACTAGCCTCCTAATTGACTATAATTCTTGGTTCCTAACTATTGGGAGATATGGGTACTAGCACGAAATTCTATAATAAATGGAAATAGTCTCCTTTCAATCAGTGAATTGGAGAAAAATTCTTTTTAGAGTGTAATTTTAATAGAATTTTATGGTGATCTATGACACCAAAAATGGTGAAGTTGAATGTTTAAATTATGATTTTCACTTTAATGGGTCAATCTAATTAATGAATTACATTTTAAATATAGTACAATATAGGTTTCATCCATCTATTTTTAGGGTCATTTGAATCAGGGGAATATTTGACTTTATTGATCTCCTCCGTACTACTCTGAACAAATGGAAACACAATCTTCTGATCTTCAATGATGATGATAGTTTTATATTGGTCTGGATCTTCCAAAGATTCAGTTTCATTGGATTGGCCATTTGACTGAGAATTTGTGGGATCATTGAATGTGAGTCATTAATGTTTCTCTAGGAAATTCCACGATTAATCATTGTAAAATGTCAAAAAATGGGATTATATCTTCATTACTAGTGAAATAGTCATATTTGACTTGTTTGATTACAAAATATGAATCCATTTTACCTAAATGTGTGTTATTTGTACTTGTAGCATGAGTTCTAAGACTATAGTGAGGGACTGGTACTCTATCTCATTATTAGTGTAGACTTCTGATAATAGTGAGGAGTAAGGTAGAATATCCTTAACTAGAGAGATATGAATGATTAACAGCATAAATATATTGATCTTGGGGTCTTCCATATGTTTTCCTTTTAGAATAATATATATTCCATCAAAATACATCTCATTTATATATAATAAGACTTCGATAGAGAGTATCTCTTCATATTGAAACTTAGTATTTCACAATGTTGTTCCAGTATAAGGATACTATCAATGAAAAAACACTATAACCTGACATTTCCCTACCTTTTGATGTATGATTTTAATATAAAATTACCATTTTATAACTTTTAACCATGCCAAACACCCATTCCACATCTAATAGTTGAGTATATATTTTAGTGGGATGATGCATGAGATCCAATAGATCTCATGGGGCTATAAGTAAAGTCTTGCATTCTGGACCAAAAAGATAAATACCAAAATATTCATCTATATATCTTAAAAATGATTCTTAGGGTCTCTCATGGTTTGACTAAGAGAATAGAGATTGTTTTCATTCACCGTGTCATTATTTTGTGTGATAAAACACTCCGACGGTCGCACCAAAGCTATCACATATAATATGAATATATTTCCTTCGATAGGAGACATCAATACTTGTGGGATTATAAGGTACTTCTATAGATTTTAAAATACATCTATATAGTCATCATCCCACAAATATGTGATCCCCCTTTTCATTATATTAATGAGTGGAAAAAACTTGAATTTAAGGTTAACTGTTAAGCTTCGAATATAGGAAATGATTACCTATTTTCAATTTCATCCTTTTATTTTTTAAGTATGTAAAACATTAAGGTTAACCTTTTTATTTTTGGTCTAAACATAAATGACATGGTGGGAATCTATAAAGTTGAGACACTTTCCCAAGGTAACATTGAAAGAAAATTTTAATGGGTTCATTTTTAGGATTTTTTGTTGCAACTTTTTTAAGATATCCTTGAGATTAGCAAGATGATCAGATCATTTTTGTGACATCACAAAAAATACATTGACATAAAACTCAATGAATTCACCCATAAGGGCTTGAAGATATGACACATGGCCTGCTTGTATGTGGCGCCAACATTACTTAGACTAAATAACATCACCTGATAGAAATTTACCTCTTGTGGGTGCCCTAGAGGTATTAATTTATTCATCTTTAGGGTTTATCTTGATGTTTTATATCATGAATAACCACCCATAAAGGAGATATATTGGTAACCAGCTATTTCATCATTTGTAATATCTTTAATTTGAACTGGTAAGTCATCTTTTGGGAAGCACTGATTGAGATCTCTGAAATCGATTAAAACTACAATCTTCCCATATTACTTATTACCTATAAATATATTGGTGATCCATTTTGGGTACTATAATTCCTTAATTATGTTATATTTGATGAGATTATCAAATTTAGCTTCATCCTTGGGGGTGTGAGTTGGATGTGTTATTTGGGTTTCCTTCTTGTAACCCTAATGGTCTTCTGGAAGGCCCAAGTGATAGGCAGCTACTTCGTGACTGAGGCATGTAATTTCTACGTAATTCCATATGAAGATATCCTAATGTTACATTAAGAAGTAAGTATATAATTATTATTCTTCATTGGTCATCAACACATACATCATTATAGGACACAGATCTTCCATCGTGCCTAAATTTACTTGTAGAAGTTCATTAACAGTGGTAGAGACTCATCCCTCAAATACTAGGGGAGAATTATTTAGGGATTATTCCTATTCCTTTTCTTCCCCTTCCTCATATTCATCCTTTATACCTATATATAAATGTATAACAAATGAAAGGGAGTCACTATTTCTAGAGGAAATGATAATATTATGAGATTCTGTATGATGTTCTAAGGTATGGATATCCTTATTATCAAGTAGTATAATGATATGTCCGTTAATTTTATATGATGATGTCATAGTTCACTGAACTTCTAGGGATATATATAGGGAATTTTCACCTAAATCATCACCACATTTAAAAATATCACATTCCTTTTCAAAACGGTTGGGTTCAGCTGATATCACTAATATCATCAGGGTTTATGATCACATATACTGCTTGTAACTGAGATTCTCAAACTCATTGAGGGGTCATAAATTTTAATTTACAATCTTTTAGAATGGATTGGAAGAGTCCACTTCTAAGCTATTTGGAGGTGTGTCTAGTGAAACATCATCGGTATTGGGCGGCTTCCGTTCTCTTCGATAGAATCCTATATCAATGTATTGAGATTCAAAAAATTTCAAATGGATGTCTATCACTTTGAAATGTCCAAATTCTTCCATCGAAATAATAATTCAGTCATCAGTGATATGAAAAAGGGTTACTACATGTTGATAAAATCAATGACTTCCTAGTTGGACGTTGAAGGCTGTATCCAGATAGAGGACTAGGATTTTAGAGCCAAACACTAGATCCCCAAATTGTGTTTGGATCATGATTTGGTCGAGGGTAATTTTCTCAATCATTTCCCACCTATGAAATATTACAAGAGAATATTATATGTTAGCCTCACTACAAACCAAATGATGGAGTGTTTTGATCAGGAATAGTATGACATCAAAACCATTGTTAATGAAATATTGGAAGATGTCAGTGTCATCTATCTTTCCATTAACATATAGAGATATGATGTTTCCCTTTATGAAAACATCCCATTCTTATTATTTAGAAAGTATAATTGCAAGACATTCCATGGGATCAATATATAAATAGTGTATCTCATCATCAATGAATTCAAATTAAAACTCTTGAGGGATCACCAGGGCCTCAACAAGTTCTTCCTGAAGATCCTTTCAAAAATTGATAACAATAATAATTTAATGTTTCAATGGTACCATGGATAATTTATTTAGGATGTTATATTTTTATGTAAAATTTATTTGTATTCATATGGGGTGTTATTCCCTAGATGGTGATTTAGGGACTAAAACACTAGGAGTAGATGAGTAGGGTGGTTTCACAAATCCTGAGGGAATCTCTACTACTAGATTAAGTAATTTTCACCAATCTATCTATCCAAGCTTATGAGACTACTAATACCCTTCTAGTTGATCTTCTAGAATAATTAGGACTAGCAGAAATATGGAAAGTATAGGGATATTACCTACTCTTAATATACTCATTTAATGGATATTCGATGAGTCTGTGTAGTTTAAATGCCCTGGTAGAGATGTGTCTAGGATTTCGGATTTGACTTGGACTACTTACTATCATTCCTGATTGGAAACTACAACCACAAGCAATGGTTTCCCGATTTTTAATAGTGAATTCAAGATCATAAAATTTATCATTATATTAGATTAAATCCATTATGTGATTGATGTTAATGGAATAAGAAATTAATTCTTCGTCAGATGAGGAATCTTTTTGGTGGGACATTACTTATGGTGTTGTTTGGTGGGATGGTTCCTATAATCTATGGAATGAAGAAAAACATATACTAGGGTAATTGTTTGATTTAGCATATTTAGAGAATTATCATCATATATTTGGTTTTTATTTACTTAATTACTCTATTTCTTAGTGGTATTTCTTTTGGAGTTTTTTTTGTCGAGGCGATTGGTTATATTGTGGTTGAAGAAACCGAGGGTATACATTGTTGGTTTAACATTTTCTTGAGGATGAAATGAGTTAAATTGATTTTTTTCTAGTCATACAATCACAAAACTTATGTTCACCCTTAAATGTAACTTCTTTCCATTCAAATTCTTCCTCCATAGTGGTGGTAGAAACACATGCCACATGTGTTGGTGGTTTTGCTAGATTTACCTTCTTAGAGTCAACCATATTTTTAGGATATATTTAAGTAAAAATTAGTCCATAATGAAATGTCCTAATGTTTGATGATAGGTGTACTAATTTAGGTGGTCATCAAGAATAATATGATCAGGTATATTGGGTTATGGAAATTTTATCATATTTTTCCGTATCTTTTAAAAGGTAACACATAACCTACTCCGCCCAGAACAAATAAACTTCATTCATTAGATATTAAAATTCTAAACATGTGGGATACTTTCTATCATTATAGAAGGTATATTATGGATGATATTTCCTTTAGATGGTATATTTGGCATAAATATCAGTGGTATTTAGAGATGAAGATGGCATAAAATCCGATTTTAAGGTAACCATTTTGGTTTCCACCTTACCCATTCTCCTTCCTTGGGAGAATGGTACTAGTTGATAGGTTTCTTGGGTTTTAAAAAATGGAATCTTCAATAATTGTACCACATTAGAATGATCTTGATATCCACCAAGATACTTTACTGGGATAATCATTGCTTTTAGTTTATCTAGAATATTTTCAATGAAAATACCTTATATATGCTCCTAAGGAAGCTGTAAGTTTAGGCAGTAAGTCATGCCTTCGTACTAGGTGATAAAATATGAGACCCCCCATTTTATAACTATATGAACATTGAGAGGTTGAGAAAAATTATCCCTTTTAGTGATATCTAATTTGATAGTGAAATTTTCATTGAAGATATTCCCACCCATTTGTTGACCTGGTTGAAAAAATAGTATACTAAACAAAGGTTGGCCCTTCTAGGGTCTACACAAAACATAAGAGTTTGTCTGTCTCTTTTTTCTCATTTCCCATGATGAGGACCAAATGGGACACAATTTTCACTAGATCCTGGTCTAGATCCCTATAACACTTCAATATTGGGAACATTGTGTCGGACCATAGGAGACTGTTGGCCACCCTCTCTAGTATTAATGGTTTTAATAATCACAGATCTTGTAAAATACTATTAATAATGTATAATAATTTCAATCATGTTTATTTATGTTTCAATATGTGTAATTATTATTATATATGATCACATATAAGTTTAAAACATTTGGTTAATATTTATTTGTATTATATTCCAGGGAGAAAAATTTTATAACTGTGAAAGATTGACCGTAACAGAAGTGATGAGATATTGATAGTTCAACTGAGTCACCGATAGTGAAAAAAAACGCACCATTAGATGAATCACTAAAAATGAAATCGATGCACCGAAATACTAATTGTCTAACTGATTGTAAAGATCTTTAAAATTCAAGGAAAATTTTTTCTTAATTTTCTTTGGAATCTTAAAAGAACGCAGTTTCTGACGGCACCTGATTCCGAGGCCCGGTGTGCCCGGAATCATTTTCCGAAGTTTAGCTCGGGTACGTTCAGTGAACGAACAAGCAGGTTTTTATAACTTTTGAACCGGTTCTTGGAATCGAATTTTGAGGGCACCGATGGAATCACAGCGCCGATATTTTCTTAGAAATTCCTTTTTCAGAGTTGCGTTTGCTCGGGTGTGGTTTTTAATTTTTGGGGTTAAGTTAAGAAATAAAATAAAACTGGTGCGACACTTTATTTTATTTCACTTAAATCCACTTAAGCTAAGTTAATCCGATAAAGTGGAACCCACAATATCCTACCCACTTGGTAGGATATTTTTTTGGTGGGGCCCGCATGAGCCCACCATTTCTTCCCTCCTAAGTAACTCACCCGCAACCCCCATTTTTAATGAAAGTCAAACCTTACGTTTTTCTGATTAAGAAATGCCCCATTAAATTGGGCAGTTAAATCATTACAATTAATTCATTGAATTAATTGTTCATTTCTTATCTTTTGAATTTCAAATTCTTAAGTTGATAATAAAATAAGAGGAGGACTTATTTTATTATTGTTGGGGTTTGTGTTGTGTTAAACCTTTGGGAGAAAAAGAGAAGATTCATCGTTCTTCGACGAAGAATGCGAAGAACACACCACCGCCAACGAAGAACGCGAAGAATGCTCTATTGCCAACGAAGAACGTCAACCCCCTTCAGCAAGAGACGCCTTCCTCGGAGATCACCTAACGCCAGCGACGTTCCTTCCGCGATGATCCTCTTCTTCCACGACGACCCTCTTCTTCCACGACGGTTAATTCCGTGACGAACGCTTGTTCGACGACAATGTTGCGGTAGGGGTTTTATGCGTTTATCTTTTGTGTTTTCTTCCGTCGTTATCTTCCCTTCCTTGAACCACCTGTTATCGTGATAACGGGAGGAGGTCGGACTGCACGAACACAGACGACACTCCTCCACTTTTTTTTGGTTGTTGGTTTTGTTGCGGCGATCAAGGCAACGCGGTGCCGAAGCACCGTGCGGAATTTTTATAAGGAAAGCGGGAGAAGCGCGACACCGTCTCACCGCGCCGTTGAAGATGAACCAAGACGCGGTGCCGTCGCGCCGCGCCGTTGAAAACGAACCAAAGATGCGGCGTCGTCGCGCCGCACCGGAGAACCACTAAAGCACCGCGGCCGGAGCGGGGCCGTGGCGGAGGGGCACGGCGCCGGCGCGCCGCGCCGGATGAACCAAGGCTGCGGTCGGTTTCGGGCCGCGGCGGAGCAGCGGAACCAGCGGCCGGTACCGGACCGCCGGCGTCAGAGCAAGGGGACCGGCCCTTGCCGGTCTCGTGGTGGCGTAGCCGGCCGACTGGTTCGAGGAAAACTCCGGGGGTCGTAACCCCCGGACGGCCAGCTGAGCAGCCCCATAAAGGGGTCATGGTTTCCTTCAGGCGGGGACAACGCCCCCCGCACCCGAAATGGCTCGGCCGAGCCCTTGGCCAGCGCGCCAGCGCGCCGCGCGCCGGGCGGCTGCCCTGGCCGGTCCGCCAGACCGGGCCAGCCGGACCAGGCCACGCCCAGGCCAGGACAGGCCGCACCAGTCGGTCCGGGCCGTGCCCACGCAGGCCGGACCCGGACCCAGTTCGGGTCGACCCGGTTCGGGCCGACCCTGGGGGTATTGGGCCGCGTCGGACCGGGCCCGAACCCCTTATTACCAAACCTTTTTCAGTCCATCGCCCATAACCTGAGCTACGGGCCTTCGATCAACACACCGTCAGTTCCGATGAGATCCTTGGATCGAGACGGTTATTTCGGTTTATCGCACTCAAGGTTTCAGAAAACCTTGGGTTTGTCCGGGATGGTTCGTACACGAAACCAACCGGGACCTCGGAGCGGAAACGCTTATAACTTGAGTTCCGGACGTCCGATTTCCGTGTCTTCAACATTGATGGATTCCTCTTAGTTAGACGGAACTTTTGTCTTACTCCGATCGAGGTTTGGACGCAGTTGGAGTACGGTCGGGTTGGTTTTGACTTAAAAACCAACCGGGCCCCTGGGACGAAAAAGCCAATAACTCTCAGACCGGGCGTCCGATTGACGCGCCGTCCATGGCGTTGAGTTCCTGTTGATGATACGGAACTTTTGGATACATCAACTCTGGACTATGTGTCAGTTGATGTATCAGCCTCTCGGCTCGTGGAGCGGACCCTCCCGAACGAGCTTGTTGTGTGCGAGAACCCTAGAGCTGGCTGCGACTGTGATGACGACAGCGACTTTACAAAGATCCTCAGTGGATTCGACGGCGACGACTACAACACTCAGCGATCCTACATGGATCAGTGCTACCGATCCTGTGTGGGTCAGATCCTATGTGGGTCAGCGCTCATCTGTCCTGTGTGGGCCAGCGCCTACAGATCCTGTGTGGGTCCGATCCTATGTGGGTCATTGCGGGGGTTAGTACCTATCGATCCTTTGTGGGTCCGACAACTTAGATGAATCAGTGGCTATATCTTATCATCTCTATTGTCTTACGAAGAATTATACCTGTGTGAGATGAATCCTGTATTTCATTCCTATGTGGATTGTGTTGTGCTATCCTGTGTGGATTTATGTTATGATTTCCTGTGTGGATTGGGTTGTGGTTTCCTATGTGGACTGGGTTGTACTTGGGCTCGGATGTTGGATCCGAATGAGAATTGATGACTTAGGTATATGTATGGGCATATACCTAAGTAGTGTCGGATGTTACTTGATGATTGTATCTTTCCTTTGCGGATTATCCTTTGTGGATTCTGGGAGACCTTCAAGGGTCTCGGGGTCCCTACTGAGTAGCTTATACTCACCCCTGCATGGGATATGCCCGCACTACGTTGTGTTGGTTGCAGACGACGGACAACGCTGATCGTGGTTGAGGCTTGCAGAGCAGGACGGTACCTGAAGGTGGACCACTGGGTGGGATGTTCTCGGAGCGGATGGCTGGACCTGAGGAGCTGTGGAGTCTATCTATACTCACCCTTCAGGTGGGACTTCCAGTGGACGGCTCGACGTTGCGGCTTTACTTTCAGTTTCTGTTTTCCCTTTACAGTTGTACTTTACTTTCATTTCGGGTTTGTATTCTGGCCCACTTACTTTTTCTGAACTTACTGTTGTACCCAGTTTTTACTTAGTGTTTACTTCTACTTTCTTGCTCTGTGGTGTTTGTTTACTTTAAAAAGGCAATGCCTTCCATTTTTATCGGGAATTACGCCTTGGTGCTAGTCGCCAGCCCCTGGCCTATGGAAGGCGGGCTTGGTGTAGTCACGGGACGGGCCCGAGGGCGGGTCGTGACAAATTGGTATTAGAGGAGTTCGATTCTACTGCAGAACTCTGAACTCTGATTTTTTTTCTATGTGAAGCAATAGTGTTAAGAGTATTGAGTGTGGTTATCAGTCCAGGGAGTCTAGTGTTGGTGCGACGGACGACGTATCCGTACACCAGGACCTTGACTTCTGATTTCTGACTTAATGCACGAAAACATTGATAGCATGTGTGATTTAATTTTTCTTTTTGATTACTTTATGTCAGTTCCCCAGTTATACTGTTTGACCGTGGCACACCTGTTTCTTTTCAGGATGGCCCCACGACGGCAGCCAGCTAGGGTTTCGAGAGTTGTGCGTGACGATATCCCACCGAGCGACGAGGCCTCGGTACAGGGTCCTTTGACAGCTGAGGCACCGGCGGTACCTCTACCCGCCGAGCCACCGATGCTACCAGCCCCAACCAATGACGATGCACGTCACCTTAGTGCACTGCACGAGTTTCAGCACCAGTGACCACCCAGGTTCCGCGGGGAGACGGACCCCCAGGCAGCCGAGTATTGGCTGGAGGCATTTGTACGGGTTTTCAGGTTAGTGAGGACACCAGCAGACCTCATGGTGATCCTCGCAACGAACCTCCTGCACGCTGCAGTAGGCAGATGGTGGAGCTTGATGCTCCAGGTGCACGATGAGGCATCTCTCCTCTGGACGGACTTTGAGAGCCTCTTCCGCTCGGAGTTCGTCCCAGCCACCCTCCGTGTGGTGCACATCTAGGAGCTTCTACAGCTACGACATGGTAGTTTGACGGTCGCCCAGTACTCTGCGAGATTTACCGATATCTCGTGCTACTCGACAGACATGGTAGGAGACCCATTCTTCCGGGCCCGAACCTTTGAGCAGGGATTGAGGAAGGAGATCATGGCATCACTGATCTCCCTCAGCATTCCGACTCAGGCAGGAGTACTGGAGCGATCTCTTCTGATCGAGAGCTTTCTTGCTGATTCTACACCAGTGACGAGGCCTACCGCAGGGTGACACATGGAGGAGTGTTCTTTAGCCGGCAGTAGACAGATGTCGCAGAGTTCCAAGCAGGCTAGGCCATCGGGCGGATGACCATAGGATACTGGCTCGGAGGTGTCGGGCACACGCAGCAGAACCAGTCTTACGAGTGGAAGACAGTGCTATGCATGCGGCGAGCAGGTCCACATGGCTCGTGAATGCCCGACCCGCCATGTAGAGGAGCAACAGACGGTTGAGGAACCACCTAGGTAGAGGCAGAGGTTCGACCATGGCGGTCCGTAGGGAGCAGACGGACGAGGAAGAGGAGCTGGTCGAGCAGCAGGTGGTGGGCGACGCTTTGAGGCTCTACCACCACCACCACCAGGAGGTCCACCCCGACCTTTGGGGAGAGCACAACTTTAGGCAGCTGAATCTTACGATCATGGAGCTCTGGAAGCAGGTGGACAAGTGCGGGTCTAGCTCCAGGCATAGAGGGCTTTTCCCATTATGCCTGTAACTTCATTATTTGTGTTGCCTTGTGTCCTTTTACTTTGAGTTGAAGTAATAAAAGACGCTTGCAATAGTGACATTTTCTTTCATGTCTTTTGTTTGTTAATAATAAGAGGTTTTGGTTAAAAACTGTTGACCTGGCCCTTACTTGCGAGATTATTACTGGAGGAGACCCATTGACCACACACTGATGCCGACAGTGTGAGTCAACCCTTGGAGTCGAGAGTAACGATTGGATCTCTTGGTAGCAGTTTCGAGGCCTTACGACGTCATCCATGCCATAAATTAACTAATCATGACAGGATTGACTGTATTAGGCAAGGAACATGGTTCATCCAGGGGATGATACTAGATTTCCATTTTCGGAAAAGGATAAATCTCTGCAGCTTTGCAGAATGTTAAGGAGGAAGGGGCAACCCTTCGTGTGGTCAGACAGATGTCAGCAGAGCTTCTAGGAGCTAAGACTAAGATTGACCAGCGCACCTATCATGAGGTTGCCGGAGGATGGAGTAGGATACGTAGTCTACTGCGATGCATCAGGGACTAGACTCGGATGTGTCCTGATACAGGATCGGGCAGTGATCGCCTATAGATCACGTCAGTTGAGGCCGCATGAGCAGAACTATGCTACCCATGACCTGGAGTTAGCAGTAGTGGTCTTCGCTCTGAAGACATGGAGACACTATCTATTGGGAGAACGCTTTACATGATTTTCTGACCATCAGAGTCTCAGGTACATCTTCTCTCAGAAGGACCTAAACCTGAGACAACAACAATGACTTGAGTTCCTCCAGGACTATGACTTTGAGATAGTCTATACTCCTGGGAAGGGGAACGTGGTAGCCAATGCTCTCAGCAGGAGGACTGGAATTTAGCTACTTGAGGAGGCGACAGAGCAGCTATCCGCTTTTCAGATATCCTTCGTGGATAGAGATGGAGTAGCCTTCCTTCAGTCTCTCATAGTCACTCCTCCACTACTGCAGTAGGACAGAGTTGCTCAGCATGGGGATGCCAACTGTGAGACGCAGCGTGCATAGATATCCTCAGGACAGGAACCTAATGGTTTATTCTTTAGAGCAGTGCACAACATCCTTTTCAGAGGATGTACCTTGGTACCAGTTGCTTTACGGGAGGAGGTGCTGAGAGAGTTTCAAACTTCTCCCTTGGCGGTACATCCTGGAGTGGCGAAGATGTACCAGGATCTCAGACGACAGCACTGGTGGCCGGGTATGAAGTAGGTTGAGGCAGAGTTCGTTTCTCGATGCCTCACCAGCCAGTAGGTGAAGGCAGAGCATCAGGTACCAGCAGGCTTGGTACATCCCTTGGAGGTCCCGGAGTGGAAGTGGGACGGGATATCTATAGACATCGTTACTGGACTTCCACGCACTTCCAGAGGTCATGACTCCATCTGGGTGATTGTCGACCAACTTACCAAGTCAGCTCACTTCTTACCCATTAGAGATCAGGGCTCAGTGGAGAGCTTGGGACATCTCTACGTTCAAGAGATTGTGCGGCTTCATGGTGTGCCATCATCTATCGTCTCCAATCGAGATGCTCGCTTTACTTCCCGGCTTTGGAAGGGGTTGCAGGAGGCGTTCGGGACGCAGCTACGTCTGAGCACTGCCATTCACCCTCAGAGAGATGGTCAGACGGAGAGGACCATACAGACTATCGAGGACATGCTCTGCGCATGTTTCCTCGACTTTGGTCGCAGTTGGGAGGACCACCTACCCTTGGTGGAGTTTGCGTACAACAACAGCTACCACTCCACCATTGGGATGGCACCATACGAGGCGTTGTACGACCGACCTTGCAGATCTCATTTATGCTGGACAGACCCTGGGGAGTCAGCAATTGTGGGACTGGAGATGGTCCAGGCCATGACAGAGAAGGTCCAGGTCATCCAGGAGCAGATGAGGACAGCTCAGAGCCGGTAGAAGTCTTATGCTGACAGGAGGTGGAGGCCACTAGAGTTCGAGGATGGCGACCACGTCTTCTTGCGTGTCTCACCCCGACATGGTTTACGGAGATTTGGCCGAGGCAGCAAGTTGTCTCCATGCTTCATACTACCATTCCAGGTCCTCAGTAGGATTGGAGAGGTGGCTTATCGCCTTGCTCTACCACCTTAGTTGCACCGGGTTCACGACGTCTTCCATATATCTCAGCTGATGAGATACGTGCATGACCCGACGCATATTATTGACCATGTGGAGCTAGACGTTGATGATGGGGCGACTTTTGCAGAGTTCCTGGTAGAGATCGAGGATCGACAGGAGCGGGTCATACGTGGACGGTTGATTCCTCTAGTGCGCATCAGATGGCAGTACGGGAACCTCCAGGAGAGCACTTTGGAGTGGGAGACTCAGATGTGTGCTCAGTACCCACATTTGTTTCCCAAGTTTCGGATGTATCTTTACGGGGACGTAAAGCCCTGAGGTGGGAGTAATTTAAAGACCCGTAAAATTCAAGGAAATTTTTTTCTTAATATTCTTTGGAATCTTACAAGAACGCAGTTTCTGACGGCACCTGATTCTGAGGCCTGGTGTTCCCGGAATCATTTTCTGAAGTTTAGCTCGGGTATGTTCAGTGAACGAACGAGCAAGTTTTTCTAACTTTTGAACCGGTGCTCAGAATCGAATTCTTAGGGAACCGATGGAATCGAAGTGCCAGTATTTTCTTACAAACTCCTTTTCCAGAGTTGCATTTGCTCAGGTGTGGTTTTTAATTTTTGGGGTTAAGTTAAGAAATAAAATAAAAGTGGTTCGACACTTTATTTTATTTCACTTAAATCCACTTAAGCTAAGTTAAGCAGATAAGGTGGAACCCACAATATCCTACCCACTTGGTAGGATATTTTTGAGGTGGGGCCCACACGAGCCCCACCATTTCTTCCCTCCTAAGTAACTCACCCGCAACCTCCCTTTTTAATGAATGTCAAACCTTGCGTTTTTCTGATTAAGAAACGCACCATTATATTGGGCAGTTAAATCGTTACAATTAATTTATTGAATTAATTGTTCATTTCTTATCTTTTGAATTTCAAATTCTTAAGTTGATAATAAAATAAGAGGAGGACATATTTTATTATTTTTGGGGTTTGTGTTGTGTTAAACCTTTGGGAGAAAAAGAGGAGATTCTTCGTTCTTCGATGAAGAACGCGAAGAACGCAGCACCGCCAACGAAGAATGTGAAGAACGCTCTATCGCCAACGAAGAATTCCAACCTCCGTCGGTGAGAGACACCTTCCTCGGAGTTCACCTAACACCAGCAATGTTCCTTCCGCGACAATCCTCTTCTTCCGCGACGACCCTCTTCTTCCGCAACGGTTAATTCCGTGACGAACGCTTGTTCGATGACAACGTTGAGGTAGAGGGTTTTATGTGTTTCTATTTTGTGTTTTCTTCCGTCATTATCTTCCCTTCCTTGAACCACCTGTTATCGTGATAACGGGAGGAGGTCAGACAACACAAACACGGCCAACACTCCTCCCCTTTTTTTGGTTGTTGGTTTTGTTGCGGCGATCAAGGAAACGCGGTGCCGAAGCACCACACGGAATTTTGATTAGGAAAGGTGGAGAAGCACGGCACCGTCACGCCGTGCCGTTGAAGACGAACCAAGATGCGGCGCCGTCGCGCTGCGCCGTTGAAAACAAACCAAAGATACGACATCGTCACGCCGCACCGGAGAACCACTAAAGCACCGCGGCCGGAGCGGGGCCGTGGCAGAGGGGCGCATCGCCGTTGCACCGTGCCGAACGAACCAAGGACGCGGCCTGTTCTGGGATGTGGTGGAGCAGCGGAACCAGCGGCCGGTACCGGGCCGCCGGCATCGGAGCAAGGGGACCGGCCCTTGCCGGTCCCGTGGTAGCGCAGCCGGCCGGCTGGTGCGGGCCGGCCAGTTCGAGGAAAACGCCGAGGGTTGTAACCCCCGACCGGCCAACTGAGTGGCCCCATAAAGGTGTCACGGTTTCCTTCACGTGGGGGCAGCACCCCCCGCAACTGAAACGGCTCAGCCGTTAGGCTGAGCCCCTGGCCAGTGCGCCGCGCGCCGTGCGGCTGCCCTGGCCGGTCCGCCAGACCAGGCCAGCCGGGCCGGGCCGCGCACAGGCCGGGTCAGGCCGCACCAGACGGGCCGGGCCACGCCAATGCAGGCCGGACCCAGATCCGGTTCAGGTCGACCCAGTTCCAGCCGACCCTGGGGGTATCGGGTCAGGTCGGACCGGGCCCGATCCCCTTATTACCAAACCTTTTTCGGTCCGTTGCCCATAATAGGAGCTAAGAGCCTCCGATCGACGCATCGTCAGTTTCGATGCAATCCTTGGATCGAGACAGTCGTTTCGGTATATCGAACTCAAGGTTTCAGAGAACTTTGGGTTCGTCCGGGATGGTTCGTACACGAAACCAACCGGGCCCTCGGAGTGGAAACGGTTATAACTTGAGTTCCGGACGTCCGATTGACGTTCCGTCAACTTTGATGGATTCTTCTTAGTTAGACGGAACTTTTGTCTTAATCCGCTCGAGGTGTGGATGCAGTTGGAGTACGGTCGGGTTGGTTTTGACTTAAAAACCAACTGAGCCCCTGGGACGAAAAAGCCAATAACTCTCAGACCATGCGTTCGATTGACGCGCCATCCATGGCGTTGAGTTCCTGTTGACGATAGAGAACTTTTGGATACATCAACTCTGGACTATGTGTTAGTTGATGTATCAGCCTCTCGGCTCGTGGAGTGGATCCTCCCGAACAAGCTGGCTGTGTGCGGGAAACCTAGAGCTGGCTTCGACTGCGACAACGACGACGACTGTACAGATATCCTCAGTGGATTCGACGGTGACGACTACAGCACTCAGCGATCCTACGTGGATTAGTGCTACCGATCCTGCGTGGGTAAGAAGCTGTGTGGGTCAGTGCTCAGCGGTCCTGTGTGGGCCAGCGCCTACAGATCCTGTGTGGTTCATTGCGGGGGTTAGTACCTATCGATCCTTTGTGGGTTCGATGACTTAGATGAATCAGTGGCTATATCTGATCATCTCTATCGTCTTACGAAGAAGTATACCTGTGTGAGATGAATCATGTATTTCTCTCCTATGTGGATTGTGTTGTGCTATCCTGTGTGGATTTACATTATGCTTTCCTATGTGGATTGGGTTGTGATTTCCTGTGTGGACTGGGTTGTACTTGGGCTCGGATGTTGGATCCAAATGAGAATTGATGACTTAGGTATATGTATGGGCATATACCTAAGTTTTAAAGACCCGTAAATTTCAAGGAATTTTTTTTCTTAATTTTTTTTGGAATTTTAAAAGAGCGCGGTTTCTGACGGCACCTGATTCCGAGGCCCGGTGTGCCCGGAATCATTTTCTGAAGTTTGGCTCGGGTACGTTCAGTGAACGGACAAGTAGGTTTTTCTAACTTTTGAACCGGTGCCCGGAATCGAATTCTGAGGGCACCGATGAAATTGCAGCGCCAGTATTTGCTTAGAAACGCCTCTTCCGGAGTTGCGTTTGCTCGGGTGTGGTTTTTAATTTTTGGGCTTAAAGTTAAGAAATAAAATAAATTGTTCGACAAACTTTATTTTATTTCACTTAAGCCACTTAAAGCCGCTTGAAAGCCACTTAAACTGAGTTGAAACGGATAGGGTACTATCCAAAAATATCCTACCCTCTTGGTAGGATTTTTGTGAGGTGGGGCCCACACGAGCCCCGTCGTTTCTTTTCCGCTAAGTAACGCACCCGTGAAAACTCGTCATTATGAAAGTCAACTGACGCGTTTTCTTAAATTCTTAACGCACCATCTAATTGAGCGGTTTTATTAATGAATTAAATGAGCAGTTTCTTTCGTTGAATTAATTCTGCGAATTAATGGGTCGTTACTTACCTCTTATTCATTTGTTGGCGTAATAATAAAATAAGACCAACACCGAATTTTGGAGGATTACACGTTGAGAGGTTTTTGACAGAATTTTTTGTGCCTTCACCCTTCTTCACGAAGAACGCGAAGAACGTGAAGAACGCGAAGAACGCTGACCTCCGACGAAGAACGCCGAACCCGCGGAAATCGACGACGCGACGCCGTGTGCCGCGACGCCGATGTTTCCTCTCCCGCGACGTTCTTCGGCGACGTTCCTTAATCCGCAAAAAAAACCTTCGATCATCCGTTGAGGTGAGAGTTTCAAATTTCTTTTAAATTTTCCTTGTGGTTTTTAACTCAAGAAGGATTTAATTATTATTAATTAAATCTGTTTTTCTTGAACCTCGGAGTTCGTTGACGCACACCGTTTTCCGTGACGACGCGACGCTATTCCGCGACGACGTGACGCCTTCCGCGACGAGACGATCGCCTCCTTCAGCGGCGATCAATTCCGCAAAGAACGCGCGTGCGACACTTGACGAGGTGGGGGTTAGTTCGGTTTATTGATATAAAATTGTGTTCATCTGTCATTAAGTTTTATTTCATTCGCTTGGACCGCTTGATATCGTAATAATGGAAGGATATCGGACAGCACAAACATGGTCGATCCTCCTTCCCACCTTTCGTTGACCTTCGTTGTTGTTAAGGCGAAGGCGGTGCGGTGTCGTTGCACCGCGCAGAATTCACGAGGACCATGGCCAGAGCGGGCCGCGGTGGTGGGGCGCAGCGCCGACGCACCGCACCGGAGAATTCGAGGGAGGCAGCGGTCGGAGCGATCTGTGGCAGAGGGGCGCGGCGCCGTCGCGCCATGCCAATCGAGCAGGGGCCGCGGCTTGAGTCGCGGCAGAACTAGGAGGGGTGGCCGGAAAACCGGTCGCCAGCGGATAAGGAAGAGCTGCGGCCCTACAGCCGCGGTGGAGCAGCCGGAGGCGGCCGGCCTCACCGGCCGCCAGAGATCAGGAGAGCCGCGGCCATCGGGCCGCGGCGAAGTGGTGGAAGGCAGCCGGCCGTGCCGGCCGCCGGTTTACAAAGGAGGCGGGTCCCGCTGGTCCCGCGTGTCATAAAAACGGCCGGCCTAAGGCCGACCGTGATCCATAAATAACGGAGATTGAATTCCCCGGTTTTTGTAGAGGCGGGCCCCCCCACGTGGAGGGGGGGGCATTTTATTCAAAGGCGCGACACAATGCCGCGCCGCCCTTTTGAAACAAAGGGGGGGGCTTTGCCCCCGCGCACGGCGCACACGCGGCACCCAGGCCGCGCCGCCGCGCCGGACCGCGCCGCTGGGCCGGGCCGAGCTGCCGGACCAAGCCGGCCGGGTTGGACCGGGTCGGGTCGACCCAGTTCGGCCGACCCAGGGGGGTCGGGCCGGGTCGGCCCGGGCCCGGACCCCCCGTCTTCGGACCATTTACGGTCTTTCGCTCATAACTTGAGCTATGGGCCTCCGAACGACGCGCCGTCAGCGGAAACGCGATCCTTGGATCGAGACGGTAGTTTCGGTATGTCGCACTCAAGGTTTCGGAATACTTTCGGTTCGGCCGGGTTGGTTCGTACACGAAACCAACCGGGCCCTCGGAGCAGAAACGCTCATATCTTGAGCTCCAGACGTCCGTTTGACGTGCCGTCGACTTTGTTGAATTTCTCTAAGTGAGACGGATCTTTTGGATCACTCTTCCCGAGGTTTGGATGCAGGTGGAGCACAGTCAAGTTGGTTTTGCCTTAAAAACCAACCGGGCCCCTAGGACGAAAAAGCCAATAACTCTCAGACCGGGCGTCCGATTGACGCACCATCTGCGACGTTGAGTTCTTGTTGACGATACAGAGCTTTTGGATACACCAACTTCGGACTTTGTGTCAGTTGATGTATCAGCCTCTCGGATCGTGGAGCGGACCCTCCCGAACGAGCTTGCTGTGTGCGGGAACCCTAGAGCTGGCTGCGACTGCGACTTCAACGACGACGACTGTGCAGAGATCCTCAGTGGACTGCGACGATGAAGAGTGCTGGTCTTGTATCCTATGTGGGTCCCAGCCGTGCTGGTCTTGTATCCTATGTGGGTCCCAACTTAGATGATTCCGTGCTGGTCTTGTATACTATGTGGGTCCCAGCGTAGATGAATCAATGAAGAGTGCTGGTCTTGTATCCTATGTGGGTCCCAGCCGTGCTGGTCTTGTATCCTATGTGGGTCCCAGCTTAGATGATTCAGTGCTGGTCGTGTATCCTATGTGGGTCCCAGCGTAGATGAATCAATGAAGAGTGCTGGTCTTGTATCCTATGTGGGTCCCAGCCGTGCTCGTCTTGTATCCTATCTGGGTCCCATCTTAGATGATTCAGTGCTGGTCTTGTATCTTATGTGGGTCCCAGCATAGATGAATCAATGAAGACAGCTGGTCTTGTATCCTCAGTGGGTCCCAACTTAGATTATTCAGTGTCTATATCTGATCATCCCTTTCATCTTTTCGAGGATGTATACCTGTGTGAGCTGAATCCTGTGTTACTCTCCATTGTGGATTGTGTTGAGCTATCCTATGAGGATTACTTTTGCTCTCCTTCGTGGATTGTGTTGTGTTATCCTATGTGGGTTTACATTTTGTTTTCCTGTGTGGACTGGGTTGTGCTTGGGCTCGGGTGTTGGAGCCAAACGGAAATTTATGACTTAGGTATATGTATGGGCATATACCTAAGCAGTGTCGGATGTTACTTCGTGATTGTATATTTCCTTGTGGTTTATCCTTTTTGGATTTCGGGAGACCTTCGGGGGTCTCGGGGTCCCTACTGAGTAGCTTATACTCACCCCTGCACGGGTTATGCCCGCACTTCGTTGTGTTGGTTGTAGACGACGGACAACACAGATCGTGGTGGAGGCTTGCGGAGCAGGACGGTACCTGGAGGTGGACCACTGGGCGGGACGTACTCGGAGCGGACGGCTGGACCGAGGAGCTGTGGAGGCTATCTGTACCCACCCTTCAGGTGGGACCTTCAGAGGATGGCTCGATGCTGCAGATTTTCTTTTCAGTTTCTATTTTTCCATTTCAGTTGTACTTTATAGTTGGGCTTGTATTTCCAGACCCTTTTACTTTCAGCACAGCTTGTTACAGTTTTTACTTAGTGTTTACTTTTCCGCATGCTTACTCTATGGTGCTTGTTACTTTTCAAATGCAATGCCTTCCCTTCTTTTGGGATTTACGCCTTGGTGCTAGTCGCCAGCCCCTGGCCTATGGAAGGCGGTCTTGGGGTAGTCACGGCACGGGGCCCGTGGACGGGTCGTGACAAATTAGTATCAGAGGTGGTCAGTTCTACCGCAGACTCTGATATTTCTTCTATGTGAATTAATAGTGTTTAGCATATTGGGTGTGGTTATCAGTCCCAGGAGTCCAGTGTTGGTGCGGCGGCCGACGTATCCGTACACCAGGACCCTGACTTCTGATTTTCGACTTAATGAACGAAAACATTGATTGCATGTGTGTTTCAAGTTTTCTTTGTGATTACTTGTGTCAGCTCACCAGGTATACAGTTCTGACCATGGAGCACCTGTTTCTTTTCAGGATGGACCCACGACAGTAGCCAGCTAGGGTTCCGAGAGTAGAGCGTGACGACAACCCACCGAGCGACGAGGCCTCGGTACAGGGCCCTTTGATGGCGGAGGCACCGGCGGTACCTCTACCCGCCGAGCCCCCGATGCTACCAGCACCGAACGCTGACGATGCACGTCGCCTCGAAGCTCTACATGAGTTCCAGCGCCAGCGACCACCCAGGTTTCGTGGGGAGACAGACCCCCAGACAGCTGAGGACTGGCTGGAGGCGGTCGTTCGAGTTTGCAGGCTAGTGAGAACACCAGCAGACCTCATGGTGATCCTCGCGGCGAGCCTACTGCACGCAGTAGCAGGACGATGGTGGAGCTTGATGCTCCAGGTGCACGATGAGGCCTCTCTTCTCTGGACGGACTTCGAGAGCCTCTTTCGCTCAGAGTTCGTCCCGGCCACCCTCCATGCGGTGCGCATTCAGGAGCTACTATAGCTGCGGCAGGGCAGCATGACAGTGGCCCAGTACTCGGCGAGATTTACTGATCTCTCGCGTTACTCCACAGATATGGTACGGGACCCGTTCTTCCGGGCCCGGACCTTCGATCAGGGACTGAGGCACGAGATCAGGGCTTCGATGATCTCCCTCAACATTCCGACATAGGCAGAGGTGTTGGAGAGAGCCCTTTTAGTAGAGAGTTTCCTCGCTGAGCAGGCACCAGCGGCATGACCCTCCGTAGGACGGCCCATAGCAGCGTCTTCTGCAGCTGCCAGTAGACAGGTAACGCATAGGTCCAAACAGGCCAGACCATCAGATGGGTAGTCTCAGGATGAAGATTTGGTTGTGCGGGGCACCCGAAGGAGAGCCAGCTACACGAGGGGCAAGCATTGCTACGCATGCAGCGGGCGAGGTCACATGGCTCGAGACTGCCCGACTCGTCTTACAGATGAGCAACAGGTGGTAGAGGGACCTCCCAAATAGAGGTTCGATCAGGGAGGGCCGCAAGGAGCAGGCAGCCATGGGAGGGGAGCTGGCCGTGCAGCTGGAGGTGGACGACGCTTCGGGGTGTTGCCACCACCAGCACCAGGAGGTCCACCCCGACCGCAGGGAGTTGCTGGACATGCGAGAGCTCAGCTTCAGGCAGCTGAGGCCTTCGATCATAGAGATCTGGGAGCAGATGGATAGGAGCAGAACTAGTGGATACGTCCTTTGTACTTCTAGTTCCTTGTTGTTGTTGTGTAGTGTCTTTGTATTAAGAGCTGCAATAGTAAAAGACGCTTACCTTTGTGATGTTTTCATTCCTGTCCTCTTTTGTGTTATTACTAAGAGGTTACAGCTTAGACTGTTGACTTGACCCTCACTTGTGAGACATCTACTGGAGGAGACCCAGTTACCACACACTGATGCCGACAGTATGACTCAACTCTTGGAGGCAAGAGTAATGGTTGGATCTCTTGGTAGTAGCGTCGAGGCCTTACGACGTCATCTTTGGTATGGATTAGTAACATCTATGTCGGGATTGACTGTATTAGGCAAAGGAAGAGGTTCATCCAGGGGATGAGACCAGATTTCTCTTATCAGCAAAGAAGAAATATTAGTAGCTCTTGTGGGACCAGAGATGGTCCGGGCCACGATAGAGAAGGTCCAGGTCATCCAGGAGCGGATGAGTACAGCTTAGAGCCGGCAGAAGTCATATGCTGACAGGAGGCGGAGGCCACTAGAGTTCGGGGATGGCGACCACGTCTTCTTGCGGGCCTCACCTCAACGTGGTTTACAGAGATTCGGCCGAGGCGGAAAGTTGTCTCCACGCTTCATCGGACCATTCCAGGTCCTCAGCAGGATTGGCGAGGTGGCTTATCGCCTGGCTCTACCACCTCAGCTGCACCATGTGCATGACGTCTTCCACGTATCTCAGCTGAGGAGATACATGCACGACCTGACACATATCATTGACTAGGGGGATCTGGACGTTGATGATGAGGTGACTTTTGCAGAGGTCCCAGTGGAGATCAAGGATCAATAGGAGCGGGTCCTACGTGGACGATCGATTTCTCTAGTGCGCATTAGATGGCAGCACGAGAACCTCCATGAGAGCGCTTTGGAGCAGGAGGCTCAGATGCGTGCTCAGTACCGCCTTTGTATCCCTATGTTTGTGGTGAAGCTTTACGGGGACGTAAAGCCCTATGGTGGGAGTAATGTAAAGACCCGTAAATTTCAATAAATATTTTTTTCTTAATTTACTTTGGAATTTTACAAGAGCGCAGTTTCTAACGGCACCTGATTCTGAGGCCCGGTGTGCCCGGAATCATTTTCCGAAGTTTGGCTCGGGTACGTTCAGTGAACGAACAAGCAGGTTTTTCTAACTTTTGAACCGGTGCCTGGAATCGAATTCTGAGGGCATTGATGAAATCGCAGCGCCGGTATTTGCTTAGAAACGACTCTTCCGAAGTTGCGTTTTCTCGGGTGTGGTTTTTAATTTTTGGGCTTAAAGTTAAGAAATAAAATAAATTGTTCGACAAACTTTATTTTATTTCACTTAAGCCACTTGAAGCCGCTTGAAAGCCACTTAAACTGAGTTGAAACAGATAGGGTACTATCCAAAAATATCCTACCCTCTTGGTAGGATATTTGTGAGGCGGGGCCCGTACGAGCCCCGTCGTTTCTTTTCCTCTAAGTAACGCACCCGCGAAAACACATCATTATGAAAGTCAACTGACGCGTTTTCTTAAATTCTTAACACACCATTTAATTGGGCAGTTTTATTCGTGAATTAAATGAGCAGTTTCTTTCTTTGAATTAATTCTGCGAATTAATGGGTCGTTACTTACCTCTTATTCGTTTGTTGGCGTAATAATAAAATAAGACCAACACCGACTTTTGGAGGATTACACGTTGAGAGGGTTTTGACAGAAGTTCTTGTGCCTTCACCCTTCTTCGCGAAGAACGCGAAGAACATGAAGAACACAAAGAACGCAAAAAACGCGAAGAACGCCGGCCTCCGACGAAGAACGCCGAACCCGCGGAAATCGACAATGCGACGCCGTGTGCCGCGACGCCGACGTTTCCTCTCCCGTGACGTTCTTCGGCGACGTTTCTTAATCTGCAACAAAAACCTTCAATCATCCGTTGAGGTGAGAGTTTCGGATTTCTTTTAAATTTTCCTTTTGGTTTTTAACACTAGAAGGATTTAATTATTATTAATTAAATCTGTTTTTCTTGAACCTCGGAGTTCGTCGACGCACACCATTTTCCGCGACGACGCGACGCTCTTCCGCGACGACGTGACGCCTTCCATGACGCGACGATCGCCTCCTTCCGCGGTGATCAATTCCGCGAAGAACGTGCGTGTGACAGTTGAAGAGGTAGGGGTTAGTTCGGTTTATTGATATAAAATTGTGCTCGTCTGTCATTAAGTTTTATTTCATTCGCTCGGACCGCTTGATATCATAATAATGGAAGGAGATCGGACCGTACAAACACGGTCGAACCTCCTTCCCACCTTTCGTTGACCTTTGTTGTTTTAAAGGCGAAGGTGGCGCGGTGCCGTTGCACCGCGCAGAAATCACGAGGACCACGGCCAGAGCGGTCCACGGTGGTGGGGCGCGGCGCCGACGCACCGCGCCGGAGAATCCGAGGGAGGCAGCGGTCGGAGCGATCTGCGGTGGAGGGGCGCGGCACCGTCCCGCCATGCCAATCGATCAGGGGCCGCGGCTTGAGCCGCGACAGAACTAGGAGGGGCGGCCGGAAAACCGGCCGCCGGCGGATAAGGAAGAGCCGTGGCCCTACGGCCGCGGCGAAGCATCCGGAGGCGGCCGGCCTCGCCGGCCGCCGGAGATCAGGAGAGTCGCGGCCATCGGGCCGCATCGAAGTGGTGGAAAGCGGTCGGCCGTGCCGGCCACCGGTTTTCAAAGGAGGCGGGACCCGCGGGTCCCGCGTGTGATAAAAACGGCCCGCCTAAGGCCGGCCGTGATCCATAAATACCGGAGATTGAATTCCCCAGTTTTAGTAGAGGCGAGCCCCCCCCACATGGAGGGGGGGGGGGGTTATTCAAAGGCGTGACATAATGCTGCGCCGCCCTTTTGAAACAAAGGGGGGGCTTTGCCCCCGCGCACGGCGCACACACGGCACCCAGGCCGCGCCGCCGCGCCGAACCGCGCCGTCGGGCCGGGCCGAGCTTCCAGACCAAGCCGGCCGGGTTGGACCGGGTCGGGTCGCCCCTGTTCGACCGACCCAGGGGGGTCGGGCCGGGTTGGGCCGGGTCGGCCCGGGCCCGGACCCCCCGTGTTCGGACCATTTAAGGTCTTTCGCTCATAACTTGAGCTACGGGCCTCCGAACGACGCGCCGTCAGTGGAAACGCGATCCTTGGATCGAGATGGTCGTTTCAGTATATCTCACTCAAGGTTTCGGAATACTTTGGGTTCGGCCGGGTTGGTTCGTACACGAAACCAACCGGGCCCTCGGAGCGGAAACACTCATATCTTGAGCTCCGGATGACCGTTTGACGTGCCGTCGACTTTATTGAATTCCTCTAAGTGAGACGGATATTTTGGCTCACTCCGCCCGAGGTTTAGACGCAGGTGGAGTACGGTAGGGTTGGTTTTTCCTTAAAAACCAACCGGGCCCCTGGGACGAAAAAGCCAATAACTCTCAGACCGGGCGTTCGATTGACGCACCGTCTGCGACGTTGAGTTCCTGTTGACGATACGAAGCTTTTGGATACACCAACTTCAGAATTTGTGTCAGTTGATGTATCCGCCTCTCGGCTCGTGGAGCGGACCCTCCCGAATGAGCTTGCTGTGTGCGGGAACCCTAGAGCTGGCTGCGACTACGACTTTGACGACGACGACTGTGCAGAGATCCTCAGTGGACTGTGAAGATGAAGAGTGCTGGTCTTGTATCCTATGTGGGTCCTAGCCGTGCTGGTCTTGTATCCTATGTGGGTCCCAGCTTAGATGATTCCGTGCTGGTCTTGTATCTTATGTGGGTCCCAGCGTAGATGAATCAATGAAGAGTGCTGGTCTTGTATCCTATGTGGGTCCTAGCCGTGCTGGTCTTGTATCCTATGTGGGTCCCAGCTTAGATGATTCAGTGTTGGTCGTGTATCCTATGTGGGTCCCAGCGTAGATGAATCAATGAAGAGTGCTGGTCTTGTATCCTATGTGGGTCCCAGCCGTGTTGGTCTTATATCCTATGTGGGTCCCAGCTTAGATGATTCAGTGCTGGTGTTGTATCCTATGTGGGTCCCAACATAGATAAATCAATGAAGACAGCTGGTCTTGTATCCTCAGTGGGTCCCAGCTTAGATGATTCAGTGTCTATATCTGATCATCGCTTTCATCTTTTCGACGATGTATACTTGTGTGAGCTGAATCCTGTGTTACTCTCCTTTGTGGATTGTTCTGAGCTATTCCTGTGTGGATTTACTGTTTACTCTCCTTTGTGGATTGTGTTGAGCTATCCTATGAGGATTACCTTTTCTCTCCTTCGTGGATTGTGTTGTGTTATCCTGGGTGGGTTTACGTTTTGTTTTCCTGTGTGGACTGGGTTGTGCTTGGGCTCGGGTGTTGGAGCCGAACGGAAATTGATGACTTAGGTATATGTTTGGTCATATACCTAAGCAGTGTCGGATATTACTTCGTGATTTTATCTTTCCTTGTGGTTTATCCTTTGTGGATTTCGAGAGAGCTTCGGGGGTCTCGGGGTCCCTACTGTGTAGCTTATACTCACCCCTGCACGGGTTATGCCCGCACTTCGTTGTGTTGGTTGCAGATGACAGACAAAACTGATCGTGGTGGAGGCTTGCGGAGCAGGACGGTACCTGGAGGTGGACCACTGGGCGGGACATACTCGGAGCGAACGGCTGGACCGAGGAGCTGTGGAGGCTATCTGTACCCACCCTTCAGGTGGGACCTTCAGAGGATGGCTCGATGCTACGACTTTTCTTTTCAGTTGCTGTTTTTCCGTTTCAGTTGTACTTTACAGTTGGGCTTGTATTTCCGGCCCCTTTTACTTTCAGCACAGCTTGTTACAGTTTTTACTTAGTGTTTACTTTTCCGCATGCTTACTCTGTGGTGCTTATTACTTTTCAAAGGCAATGCCTTCCCTTTTTTTGGGATTTATGCCTTGGTGCTAGTCGCCAGCCCCTGGCCTATGGAAGGCGGGTTGGGGTAGTCACGGGACGGGGTCCGAGGACGGGTCGTGACATAAGTAGTGTCGGATGTTACTTCGTGATTGTATCTTTCCTTTGTGGATTATCCTTTGTGGATTCTGGGAGACCTTTGGGGGTCTTGGGGTCCCTAATGAGTAGCTTATACTCACCCCTACATGGACTATACCCGCACTACGTTGTGTTGGTTGCAGACGACGGACAACGCTAATCGTGGTTGAGGCTTGCAGAGCAGGATAATACCTGGAGGTGGAGCACTGGGCGGGACGTTCTCGGAGCGGACGGCTGGACCCGAGGAGCTGTAGAGGCTATCTGTACTCACCCTTTAGGTGGGACTTCCAGTGTACGGCTCGACGTTGTGGCTTTACTTTCAGTTGTTGTTTTCCCTTTCCAGATGTACTTTACTTTCAGTTTGGGTTTGTATTCTGGCCCACTTACTTTTTCTGAACTTACTATTGTACCCAGTTTTTACTTAGTGTTTACTTCTGCTTGCTTTCTCTGTGGTGTTTGTTTACTTTACAAAGGAAATGCCTTCCCTTTTTATCCGGAATTACGCCTTGTTTCTAGTCGCCAGCCCCTAGTCTATGGATGGCGGGCATGGGGTAGTCACGACATGGGCCCGAGGACGGGTCGTGACACTGATAGTTCAAAGGACCTACCGACATAAGGACCTACTGAAAAAAGGACCTACAGATGCATGGTGCTACCGATGAAAGGACTCACAGACAGTTAAAATGAGTCACCGACAAAATGAGTCACTGAAATAAGGAGATATTGACTTAGGACTCACTGATAGACTATTTAAATTTCATTTCTTTAAAAATACTTCTAACAGTCATATTTTGAATGTCTTAATGTGATTGATTAATTTAATGCGTTTTGCAGACATCTTAAATGAGGATGTCAGAAGTACGAGGTACATCATGAACCTTAAAACATGCACATTGTTGGGCTACAAGAATACATATATCCAAAGAATATTGCATGAAAGAGAACCACATACAAAAGAAGATACAAGTAGACATAATATCATACCTATGAGAGCAAAATACACAAATGAAGAAAACTTGAGGAACTCTTCATTACTTCTTGTTGTAAACACTACTAGAAAAACAGCCAGTTGCGACGGGCTATTTGCGACGGGATCCCGTCGCAACTGGCTTTTTGCGACGGGGGCCCGTCGCAAATAGCCCGTTGCTGAAAACGCCGTCGCAACTACACTTATTTGCGACGGGCCCGTCGCTAAAGCCTTTTTTTGCGACGGTCATTCTCCCCGTCGCAAATAGTATTCCGTATTTTTGTAAAAAACTTTTAAAATAGTTTTTGCGACGGTACCGTCGCAAAAACGATTTTTAAAAAAAATAAAAAACTATTAATAATACTAGTATTTGCGACGGGCATTGTATCCCGTCGCAAATACTATTTTTTAAAAAAAATAAAAAACTATTAATAATACTAGTATTTGCGACGGGTATAGTATCCCGTCGCAAATACTATAAAAAAAATAAAAAAAAATAAATTATTAATAAATTATTTTAATTAATATAATAATAGAATTATAATTTACAAATGAAAATAATAAATTATTTTCATTACAATAATAATAGTAGAATTATAATTCAAAAATAAAAAATAATAGAATATTAATAAATGATTTAATTAATATAATAATATTACAATTATAATTCATAAATAAAAAAAATATTAATAAGTTATTTTAATTAATATAAAAATAATAGAATTATTTTACATTCAAATATTAAAATAATTCAAGTATTACAAAAAATATAATTAAATTATAATATTATAAAATTTTAATATATATATATAATTTTAATATATATATATATAATTTAATATTATAAAATATAAATAATATTATTATTCATATTAATATTGTTATTTAAAAATATAATATTATTAATATTTTATAATGAGACAGAAACTACGAATAGAAAAAAATATATTTTGATTTCACAAATTTTATAACAGAAATACAAACTCTAATCTGAAGGAGGGGGGGGGGGGGGAGGGGGGAGGTGGGGGATCTGTAGATGGTGGTGGAGAAAACTCCATCCCTAAAGCATGAGTGAGTCGGCGCATGTACTCCATCTGCTCCTGATGCTGCTGCTGCCACCGACTCGCCTGCTCCTCGTACAGCTGCTGCTGGCGTCGACGCTCCTCCTCATGCTGCTGACGCATCTGCTCCTGCTCCTGTCGGAGACTCTCTATCTGTGCAGTCTGAGATCGCAACTGATCCTCATACTGTGTAGAAGAAGATGCACGAGCTCCTCTCGAGCTGGACGCCGACATCGCAGCACTGCCATAATAATCTCCGGGAGTCAGTCGAGAGCCGATACCAACTACCCGGCCCTTCTCGAAGGCATACTGGGTGGCCTGCATCCATGCCGCCTCATCAAACTGACGGGCTGTGGTCTGATCTGATGACTCGGCCTGACTCTCAGGCCGGGCCTGTGCCGCTGCGGCCTCATATGACTCCTATAGTTGCAATTTAAAATTAAAATTGTGAATATATTATATGCAGTTAATTTTTAAACTTGAAAACAAATAATACTGACCACGATGTGATGCTGACGATCACCTCTGAGCTCCTCAGTAGCAGGATCACTATACATCCTCCGATATACGTCGTACTCTGTAATATCGGGGTGCTCGAAAGCCTATAAGAATAAAAAATAAACTGTTAATATTTATAGTTATATAAAATATTTATAAATAATGTACGTACCAGATGCTGTCTATGAGTACTGAAAGAACGACTCCCAGCTCGATGAGTCACCTCCTGTCTCCCCCGATTCTGCCTCCCCACCGATGATCTCCTCTGAAAGGCACCACTCAACCAGTGTGCACATAATCCATCCCATACATGGGATGAAATATACTCTGGTCGGTGTGCTCTACATGACTCCTCAAAATCTGACACTCCTGCTTTCTTCATCGCATCTTTTCTTAAATTGTGCAAAAACTGACGAAGGCGATCACGCATGGCCACCTCCCATGCCTCGTGGATGGTGTCACGCATGGTATCCTCGATCGGATACCATAAACCCTACAAATAAATCAAAATATCAAGTTAGAAATGAAATAAATTTCGAAATAAAAATTATTTATTTACGTACGTACCAACCAATGGCCGAACATGGCCTGCTGCACATCAATGGGAATCTGCTCCCATGTGGTCCACGGCTGAGAGAAATAGTTGCGCAAAATAGCGCTGCCCTGTCCGACTGCTATATGCGGAAAACTGAAAAAATAATAAACATTTATTATGTGAATAGATTAATGAAATCTTAGTCAAATCCACAGGTTATCACACAGGTTATCACACCTCCGTGTGCGTGGATCAAACCCAAGACGTGGACGTCGCTCGGGGACGGGGTCAGGAATCATCAATCGTGCAAGACCGCTCCCCCTCCGCATACTCCCTAGAGCGCCTGCAGGCTGAGGGTCATCTGTCAGCAACTCATCCGCATCAAAAGTCAGGTCAGCATCCGCCAACGCACGAAATGTGGCGTCGTCCATCTGAAACAGAAAATGTTAATGTTAGCAAATAATTGATAATTACTATTATATATACATATATACATATTATGATTGTATATAAATACCATGGAATGCTATCAGTTTTTATCTTCATCATCATCTTCATATATGTCAATGTCATCTTCATATTCCTCCTCAACATCATCGATATCCATTCGAGTTACAGTGGCTTCATCTCTTACCGTTTCAAATTCATATGTGACATCATTAACATCATCGTCATCACCGACTCTTAAATGTGGGGTGTCGTCATCGATACTCATGTCTCTTTGTAAAAAAGATTGATTTTGAGTACTCTCTTGAAAAAATTCAATTCTTTGCACATCAGTGAAAGCACATTCACATTGACTAAACTGATTGTCTCGAATTTTGATTTTTATTACACTCCACCAATCAGTCAAGTCTCTTGATGTTGCACAGTAATTTTCATAATAAACTTGATATGCCTGTTGAGCCAATAAGAATGGTTCATTTACTGCGAGAACACTTTTACATTTAATATCGATGATTCCATGAGTCGGATGAACACGCACGCCTCTCTCTGTATCCAACCACCGACATTTGAACATGGTTATGTAATGTTGTCCAAGATAACAGAGTTCAATGATTTCATCAAGTATGCCATAAAAGTCAACTTCATTTTCTCGATGATGAGATCCTCTCAAGCTAACTCCACTGTTCATTGTTTTTTTCGATTCCTCATATGCATGTGTGTGGAATCGAAATCCATTCACCACATATGCATTATAAGTTTTAACAAGTTTGGAAGGTGGGTTACTCAATACACACAGCCGTTTGTCAATTTTATCAGCATGTCGAGACACCTGAAAATTTGTGAAATAATTATCAATATAATAAACTATACATTGAATGAGTTGCTAAAAGATAAAGAATTTATGTTACCAGTTTTTGAAACCACTGAGAGAAATTTTTCAGTCGACGTTCTTCGAGAGCAGCTGCTGTAATTTGTGGAATTTGTTTCTTGATATGACTATCATACAACCTATAAAAACCAAAGTTATTTACTGTAACATAAATGATAGAATAAGTGATATAAACACTTACAGTACAACTGATGTCATCTCTTCACAATTGAGCAGAACATACGTATGAGCTCTATGATGTTCATCATCTGAAAGCCAGCGTTCAGAAACTCCACCAAAACCAAGCTCTGACTGGTTGAAAACAGATAATTGATTGTCGATTTCATCAATATTCCTCTCATTCCATCCCATTCGGTTGTGTTTTGAAGGATACTCAGATTCAAAATAATGGGAGCAGAAAAAAGATATTTCCTCTTGCAAATAAGCTTCTGCAATAGATCCTTCAACAGATGCTTTGTTGCGTACTTTTCTTTTCAATTTTTGCATGCATCTTTCAAATGGGTACATCCATCGAAACTGTACCAGACCTCCACATTTGGCTTCATATGGAAAATATAACATCAAATGTTCCATTGAGTCGAAGAAAGACGGCGAAAATATTTTTTCCAGTTTACATATAATTACAACAACATCTTTTTCAAGTTTTCCTAGAGCATCATAATCTGCCTTAGCCGCACAAATTTCCCGAAAAAAATGAGACATGTCTGTTATGGAATCCCAAATCACAGAATTCAACAGACCTCTTAATCCAATGGGTAGAAGTCTCTTCATTATAACATGACAATCATGACTTTTTAATCTAGTAATATGACCATTCTTTACACATATAACCAAATTGGAAGCACAGCCATCTGGAAGTCTCAAATCTGCAATCCACTGACAAGATAATAAACGGTTTTCTTTAGACAGTGTATAAGCTGCTTTTGGTTTCAGTAACCTTTCTGTTCTGACATTCTCAAATAGTTCCAATTCTGGACGCCTGCAAATTTGGGCAAGATCTAAACGTGCATTTACATTGTCTTTGCTCTTTCCTGGCGTATCCAAAACTGTATGAAACAAATTATCAAAACAGTTCTTCTCAATATGCATGACATCTACCATGTGTCGGACCAACAAATCAGACCAATATGGCAAATCCCAAAATATGCTACATTTAATCCAATTGTGTTCTTTCCCAAAACCAGAAATTTTCTGTTGGTTTATTGTGGGACCAAAAGTGATGGGAGGTAATGAAAATACAACCGATTTTAACTCCGAACCTGATATCATTTTTGGAGGTCCATCCCTTTCAGCTGTTCCTTTTCTGAAATGAGATCTGTTTCTGCGAAAAGGATGATCAGCTGGAAGAAATCTGCGATGACAGTCAAAATAACAAGGTTTCTTTCCATGAATGAGCATAAATGCTTTGTTCTCTCCCATACAGTAAGGACATGATTTCTGACCATGTGTACTCCAGCCAGATAACATCCCATAAGCCGGGAAGTCACTTATTGTCCACATCAATGCTTCTCTCAGTATGAAATTCTGTTTCGTTGCAACATCATATGTACTGACACCAGTACTCCACAATAAATTTAATTCATCAATCAATGGCTTCAAATAAACATCAATATTTTTCTTCGGATGTCCTGGAATTAGTAAAGTCAAAAAGATATATGGCTCCTTCATCAACATCCATGGAGGTAAATTGTATGGAGTTAAAAAAACAGGCCAACATGAATATTGACTACCATAAGATCCAAACGGACAGAAACCATCAGTGGAAAGGCCCATTCGAACATTTCTAGCTTCTAAAGAAAAGGATGGATGCACTCTATCAAAATGTTTCCATGAATCACCATCGGCTGGATGATTCAAGCTTTTATCGGTTGAAATATTCTCTTTATGCCATGACATCATTTTCGCTGTATTCTTAGACATGAATAAACGCTGAAGTCTGGATGTAAGCGGAAAATATCTCAACTATTTTACAGGAATCAAACCAGACTTCCCGTGTTTTCCTTCTTTATATCTCAGTTGCCCACATGTGGGACAACTATCCAACGACTCATTTTCCCCAGAATATAAAATGCAGTCATTTGAACATGCATGAATCTTCTGACAAGTAAGTCCCAAATTTCGAACCAACCTCTTACTTTCATAGTAATTTGCAGGTAAAACATTTCCTTCGGGTAACAGTGTTTTCAGCAAAGAAAATATCTGGTCAAAACAGGTGTTTGACATTCCGTTATCTGATTTGATAGCCATAAATTTTGCAACTGCTTCTAATTTTCTCATCTTGCAGCCAGGATATAATGCATCCTCAGCAGACTTCAACAACTCATAAAATTCAGACGGTCCCAACTCAGGATTTGAAGCTATATCAGCCGGAGTTTCTGTATGTTGAACAGATGAACCTGCAACATCATGTACTAAATCTTGAAACTGGGATGGATCCAGAATCAAGATGGTATCACCTACTCTGGAACTGCGTTCACCGTGTTGATACTAAAAAACATAATCTGCTTGAAAACCAAAACGCAAGAGATGTTCCCCCACTTTGTCAAACGTGTCAAACGTTCTCAATGAACATTTTCTACAAGGTCATTTTATCTTTCCTTCTGAAACAAATTCTGGACTTGATGCCGCAAATGATAAAAAAATCTCCACACCCTCTATATATACTGGATTTAAACCAGAACCATTTGGATTTCTACGTTGATTTATCCATATGCGGTCATCTAATAATGACTGTTGACGACCTCGTTGTTCCATATTTTTCTATAAAATATAAAAGAATTACTAGTTTTGAATAATTTGTTAGAAAAAACACAAGCAAGGATTGAATATATTGAGAATAAAGCAAAACCTGTTACAAATATTGATAATTTTAATATTATATTGATTTTTTATTTTGTTTAATAATACTAATATAATTTTTTTCATAAATATTAATTATATAATAATAACATCATTACATTATTAGTATATTTTATTATTAATATTAAAATAATATAATTTTCTATATTATATACAATTCTCCTTTCATCTGTGTGTTTTACATTCTGTCTCCACATGTAATATTGGCATTCACTTTCACCTCTCCATTGGCGAGTAGGTTGATAAATTTGAAAAAGAATGCCAATATTACATGTGGAGACAGAAAAAACACAGAAGAAAAGAGAATTGTATATAATATAGAAAATTATTTTATTTTAATATTAATAATAAAATATAAAAATAATGTAATAAGGTAATTATTCCTAATTATTGGTAATTATTTCAAATTATTGGTAATTATTCCAAATTATTGGTAATTATTCCAAATTATTGGTAATTATTCCAAATTATTGGTAGTTATTTCTAATTATTGGTAGTTATTCCTAATTATTGGTAAATATTGGTAATTATTGGAAAATATTGGTAATTATTGGAAAATATTGGTAATTATTGGTAATTATTGGAAAATATTGGTAATTATTGGTAATTATTGGAAAATATTGGAAAATATTGGTAATTATTGGTAATTATTGGTGATTATTGGTAATTAATGGTAATTATTGGTAATTAATACTAATTATTGGTAATTAATACTAATTATTGGTAATTAATACTAATTATTGGTAATTAATACTAATTATTGGTAATTAATACTAATTATTGGTAATTAATACTAATTATTGGTAATTAATAATAATTATTACTAATTATTCCTAATTATTTCTAATTATTCCTAATTATTACTAACTATTACTAATTATTGTTAATTATTCCTAATTATTACTAATTATTGTTAATTATTACTAATTATTACTAATTATTAGTAATTATTGCTAATTATTACTAATTATTAGTAATTATTGCTAATTATTACTAATTATTAGTAATTATTGCTAATTATTACTAATTATTGCTAATTATTACTAATTATTACTAATTATTACTAATTATTACTAATTATTACTAATTATTACTAATTATTGATAATTATTACTAATTATTGATAATTATTACTAATTATTGATAATTATTAGTAATTATTGATAATTATTAGTAATTATTACTAATTATTGGTAATTATTACTAATTATTGGTAATTATTACTAATTATTCGTAATTATTACTAATTATTCGTAATTATTACTAATTATTCGTAATTATTACTAATTATTCGTAATTATTACTAATTATTCATAATTATTACTAATTATTGGTAATTATTGGCAATTATTGGTAATTATTGGCAATTATTGGTAATTATTGGCCATTATTGTTAATTATTACTAAATATTGGTAATTATTGGTAATTATTAATAATTATTGTTAATTATTACTAATTATTGTTAATTATTGGTAATTATTACTAATTATTGTTAATTATTCCTAATTATTACTAATTATTGGAAATTAATACTAATTATTGGTAATTAATACTAATTATAGGTAATTATTACTAATTATTGGTAATTATTACTAATTATTGAGAATTTTTCCTAATTTTTCCTAATTTTTCTTAATTTTTTCTAATTTTTCCTAATTTTAGGTATTTATTACTAATTATTGCAAATTATTGGTAATTATTGGTAATTATTGGTAATTATTGTTAATTATTGTTAATTATTGCTAATTATTGGTAATTATTGGTAATTATTGGTAATTATTGGTAATTATTGGTAATTATTGGTAATTATTGGTAATTATTGGTAATTATTGGTAATTATTGGTAATTATTGGTAATTATTGGCAATTATTGTTAATTATTACTAATTATAAATAATTATAAATAATTATATATAATTATAAATAATTATTACTAATTATTACTAATTATTACTAATTATTCCTAATTATTCCTAATTATTCCTAATTATTCCTAATTATTCCTAATTATTCCTAATTATTGGTAATTATTGGTAATTATTGGTAATTATTGGTAATTATTACAAATTATTCTTAATTATTGATAATTATTGATAATTGTTCCTAATTATTACTAATTATTCTTATTTATTGATAATTGTTCCTAATTATTCTTAATTATTACTAATTATTACTAATTATTACTAATTATTGATAATTATTGATAATTATTCCTAATTATTCCTAATTATTCTTAATTATTGATAATTATTGATAATTATTGGTAATTGTTCCTAATTATTCCTAATTATTACTAATTATTACTAATTATTGATAATTATTGATAATTATTGATAATTATTCCTAATTATTCCTAATTATTCCTAATTAGTCCTAATTATTCCTAATTATTCTTAATTATTCCTAATTATTCCTAATTACTCCTAATTATTCCTAATTACTCCTAATTATTCCTAAGTATTCCTAATTATTCCAAATTATTCCTAATTATTGGTAATTATTGGTAATTATTGGTAATTATTACTAATTATTACTAATTATTGTTAATTATTGGTAATTATTCCAAATTATACATAATTATTACTACTTATTGGTAATTATTACTACTTATTGGTAATTATTACTAATTATTACTAATTATTGGTAATTATTACTAATTATTACTAATTATTGGTAATTATTACTAATTATTAATAAATATTCTTAATTATTGATAATTATTGATAATTGTTCCTAATTATTAGTAATTAAAAAATAATTACCAATAATTAGGAATAATTACCAATAATTACAAATAATAACATTATTAGTATATTTTATTCTTAATATTAAAATAATATAATTTTCTGATTTATATACAATTCTCCTTTCATCTGTGCGTTTTCTATCTCCACATACAAATAATACATGTGAAGACAGTAAACACACAGATGAAAAGAGAATTGTATATATATAAAAAATTATATTATTTTAATATTAATAATAAAATATACTAATAATGTAATAATGTTGTTATTCCTAATTATTGGTATTTATTACTAATTATTAATATTTATTCTTAATTATTAAAAATTATTACTAATTATTCCTAATTACCATTAACTATGAACAATACTAATAATTTAAATTTATTAAGTAAGAAAACAATATAAACATAATTAAATTACAACTAATTAAGAATAATTGAAACTAATAAAAAATTAAAAATAAATATTAAATTAAAATGAACATAAATACCTTGAAAATTGATCTGCTCTGATCGTTCTTCAAAACATTAATATCAGCTCCGAAAAAAAAATTAAACTGAAGAAAAACTCAACTTTAGAAACAAAAGTTTGAGAGCAGGAGAAGATAGAGAATGAGAATGATTTGAAAAAAACGGATGGGGGTATTTATAGGTTAGATTAGTTGCGACGGGCCCATTTGCGATGGGTATCCCGTCGCAAAAACTAGTATTTGCGACGGGTACCGTCCCAAATACCTTAGCCCACATTTATTACGGTCAACATGTAAATAGTTATTTGCGACGGGACCCGTCGCAAATAACATACTATTAGCGACGGGAAAATATTCCCGTCGCAAATACCTTTTACCGCCGCCGGTTATTTGCGACGGGAAAATATTCCCGTCGCAAATACCTTTTACCACCGCCGGTTATTTGCGACGGGAATATTTTCCCGTCGCAAATAGTTTTCCCACGATTTGGCACGCATCGCGGGAAAACTATTTGCGACGGGGAAAGCAATCCCGTCGCAAAAGCCCATTTATTTGCGACGGGTAACTACCCCCGTCGCAAATAAGTTATTAACGGGACTATTTGCGATGGGATTTATTCCCGTCGCAAATAACCCGTCGCAAATACCCATTTTTCTCGTAGTGAAACCAGAGGACTTCTATCCATCAGAGTACCATTATCTCTAAAACATTCAACTGAACCTAAGGGGAAGAACATCTCACCCTCTTGGAAGAATGAACACGGTGCTCCACGACAATATGTTTTTAGTGTCTACTTCTAGAGGAGGACTATAGCTTCAGTTCTAATACATCAATGAGTCCAGATCTGAAATGCATAACAAAGAGAGCCTTCTAACCTCTATCTAATATTTATTGCTCTATTGTGTACCTTTTTTTACATTTTCGAGTAGTGTTTGTATCTATCTATAAAACAAAACTATCTCCTGCACTAGACAGGAGGATACTAGATATCATAGAACAATTATCTTTTTTACACTTATTTATCCCACAAAGAAATGTAGAAGAGGTCCTGTGTGACCTGATTGTATTTTTGTTCCCACGTAGAACTGTGGTAGAGGTCTTGTGACCTAGACAATCTATACACTATTGTGTTAACCCTGATCCAGGGTGTGGATCATAATCTTTACCTATATAGATTGATTGGTGGAAGGTTATCACCATGTGGAGAGGACTATGTCTTGTCTTGAGAATGAACCTCCTATTTTATATCCTCTCTCTTTTCAAAATTAGTTTTCTCTATTTTTACCTATATTTTAGAAAACTTAATTTCACTTTGATAGTTATTCTTGGATAGTGTTTATAAATGTTTTTTCATATTATATTAGTTTCAAAGGTTGTATCAATATGTTTTAACAACTAAAAAATATTCAATATTTTGATAAACTAGTTGAATTGTAAGACTATTATAAACTCACTACTTTGATTAGCTGGCCTGTTTTGTTTTAAATTGGGGGAATCATTAAAATAAACTTTTTAACAAGTTTTTTATCAGTAATCAATTCATCCCCATCTTGAGTTTCCAAATCTGACCAACATTTGGTATCATAGGATATTTTTTAAAATACAATTTTATAGGTTTAAAATCTATTTCAAATCTTTTCAACTATGATTTAGTTGTGTTTTAATGTTCTATAAATTTTTGTTAGTTCAAAATTTTTAGCTATTTAAAATTATTTTCTTTTGTATGGATAATATATTGGAAGGTGATGCTACAAACATACCTCCCGACATTAATTTAACAAACAATACCCAATGGATGATTAAGATGAAAATTCACTTAAAAAGTATGGGGTTTGATATTTGGATAGTAATTGGAGATAGATAAGAAATACCAGAATCTCCAAGAACTCTATGGAGTGAATATATAAAATATACTTATAATAACAATTGAAAACCTACAAATACTATATTTTGTGAACTAGGGGATGAGTAATTTAATAGAATATATGCTGGAAAATTTTCCTATGAAATTTGGACACCATAGCTATCTCACATGATGTTACTTCTAATGTTAAAGAAATGAGACTTAACACTTACACTATTAAGTATGATAATTTTAAGATGAAGCTTGATAAGACTATTTCTAACATGTATCTCAAGTTTAATGATATTTTGAACATCATGATCTCTTTGGGAAGAACTGTTATAGACAATGATTAAATCATGATAATACTCATATTCTTACCATATAGATGGAGAGGGTCTTTTGTATCAATTTGAGAATCCTGTGATATCTGTAACTTTCCAGTATTGGAGATGATAGGAATGTTGACGATGTATGATAAAGAACTAAAATTAAACAAATAAATGGATGATGAACCCAATGGAAAATATATTACTTTCAATTCAACCGACTCCAAGAAGATGAAAAAAGCTCAAGGTGAAACTAAAAGTTTAAGTGACGAACAATCTTCAACAGACATGGATGAAGAGATCACTCAAATAGCTATAACGTGTAATAATTTTTTTTAGAAATAATAAATTCATTATAAATCCTAACTACAAAGGTTAATATAATCATAAGGTCCATTGGAAAAAGGATTGGTAATGAGGTGACACTTAAAATGAAATCATCTTCTATGAGTGAAAGAGAAAGGGACATGTAATGAATGAATGTCCCAAGATAAAGTATAAGAAGAAGTATGATGATAAGGATAGAAAGTATAAAAAGGACATGAATGAAACATGGAGTGCTTCTAAGGACAACTCAAGTGACTTAGAATCAAATCATAATGAAAAGGATACTAAGCACAATATATGTTTTATGACAAACAAATCTGAGGTTACACTAAAATCTTCTGAACATAATTATAACTATTCTAGAGATGAAAGTGATTATGAAAACATGACAACTGAAGAAATGTTTGAATATTGTAAAATTATATAAGACACTTGTAATTAATTAAATGATAAATATAAATATTTAAAGAAAAAAAATTCTTTTACTACTACTGTTAAATCTGAACTTGCTGTAGAAAAAGAGAAATATTCTCAACTTCCCAAGGAAAAAAATGACCGTAAATTGTCAAATGTGAAATTTAAAAAGGATCTAAAATATTTACCAATGATATAGAAATATTAGTTTAAATTATTGGGAAATTAGTAGATCCTATGTATAATACTAGAATAGTATACAAACTTGGAAATAGGAATATATCTATAACTCATTTTGAATCAAAATCTAGAAAATCTAGTTTTGTTCCTAGTTCTGAATAATTTTCTACAACTTCCAACTATGAAACATATTCTACTATTCCAAGATTTTTTGAACCAGATAAATTCTTATTTTAAAAAACGTTATATACTATTAATAGTAAACCCGTGAAGAAAATGTGGGTACCCAAATCTCTTATTACTAATATTATTGGTCCCAAACAAATGTGGGTACCAAAATCATTTATTGTCTCATCTGTTTTTATAGGAAATTTTTTTGAATTGATCTTGTAGAAGTTTATGGTACTTGAATAGTATATGTTCAAGTCACATGAAAGGATATTATACATTATTTAACAAATTAATATAGATTAATGGTGGGCATATCACTTTTGGTGACAATGCTTAAGGAAAAATAACTGGCCTTGGCCAGATTGGTAACTCGAACTTAGTTTTAATTTCTAAAGTACTTTTTGTTGATGGATTAAAATAGAAACTTATTTGTATCTATAAGTTATGTGATGATGGTTTTAATGTTAAAATCAAAAAGATCCATGCAATGTTTTTAATTCTAAAAATGATTTAGTATTTTCTTATCTTATAAATGAGAATGTTTATGATGTTAACTTAGATTTTATATTTTCACAAAATGTTTCTTGTTTGAGTTATTTTCATAAAGAGTATTTTCTTTCATATATGTGATTAGAACACTACAAGATACACTCACTTATAAATATTACTAGAAATTTCTTAGTCAAAGATCTACCCAAACTGGAGTTTCTAAATGAAAAAGTCTCCAATCCTTATTAAAAGGGTAAATAGCACAAAATATCTTTCAAACCAATGAGAGAAGTTTCAACATCTCAACCTATCAAGTTGGTTCACATAGACATTCTTGGACCTTCAAGAGATTCAAGTCTAAGTGGGAATCACTATGTCTATGTTCTTGTAGATGACTACTCTAGATATACATGGACCTTATTATTGGCTCACAAAAGTGAATATTTCTATCATTTCACCAAGTATGCTAGGATTTTAGAAAATCATAGTGGACTTAAATTTAAAACCCTAAGAAGTGACCATGGCTGTGAGTTTGAGAACCAATAGTTTGAATCCTTTTTCTTACAGAATGACTATAGTCATAACTTCCCAACTCCTTCGAAACCCCATAAAAATGTAGTTTTAGAAAGAAGAAATAAAACCCTGCAAGAAATTTCTCGAACCATTATTAGTGAGTATAACCTACCTATATACTTTTTGGTAGAATATATCAATAAAAAATAATATATAATCAATAGAGTCTTGATCATATATATCCTTAAGATAACTCCTTATGATTTTTGGAAGAATAGGAAACCCAAGGTTAATTACTTCAATGTTTTTGGTTGAAATGTCTACATTCTTAACACTAAGGATAATCTGGAAAATTTTTCCTCCAAGAGTGTTGAAGGAATTTTATTAGGTTTAGTAAAGAAAATATAGTCTTCAATAAGGGAACCAAATGTGTGGAAGAATATTAACATGTCTTGTTTGATGAGACATTTTCAAATGAACTAAAGACCTCTTTAAAAAATCATGAAGATGATATGTGAAATATGGACATCAATACTAAATCCTTTGACAACCCCGTGAAGAAATCTGTTAAAAATTCCAGTTCAAGAAAATCATCCAGATTCTAGTCATGATGAACATGAACTAGTAGAATAACTATATGTGACTAGCCCATCTTTTTCTAGACCCGTTAGAACTCCGAATAACCATAATTTAGATGTTATAGTTGGAGATTTTGAAAAAAGAACTCAGACTAGAGCTTCTCTTAGAAATAAAGTCGAACATAAAGTTTTTCTATCACAACTTGAACCTAAGAACATCAATGATGCCATCAATGATGAATTTTGGGGGATGGCTATAGAAAAAAAGTTAAATCAGTTTGAAAGAAAAAATTCTAGAAACATGTAGATAAACCCCAAGAAACCATGACTATAGGTACTAAATGGGTGTTTAAGAATAAAGTATATGAAGCTAGTGACATAGTTAGAAACAAACCTAGATTGGTTTCAAAAGGTTATTGTTAAGAAAAATGGATTGACTATGAGGAAAACATTGCACCAATATCTATATTTGAGGCTATTAGAATCATTCATTCCTATGAAGCACATCTATATTTCAAACTTTATCAAGTGGATGTCTTGAGTGAATTCATAAGTAGTTATATAATTGTGGATGTTTCTTTGGAAAACCACCCTGGATTTTCAAATCCCTGCTTTCCAAGTAATGTTTTTAAATTAACTAAATCTTTATATGGTTTAAAGTAACTTCCAAGAGCTTGGTATGATAGGCTCAACACGTTTCTTAATTTTGAAGGTTTTACTAAAGGTATTTATGATCCTACAATTTTTATAAAAAGAATTTTGAAAGATGTTTTACTAGTAACAATTCATGTAGATGATATTATTTTTGGATCCTCTATTTTTTTATGTTTTGATTTTTCAAAGATGATGAAAAGTGAATTTGAAATGAGTATAAAGGGTGAACTCAAATTTTTTATAGGATTTAAAATATTTCAAAATAAAGAAACTATTATTTTGAATCAATGTAAGTATACTATGGATATTTTAAAAATATTTGTCTCTAAAAGCACTAAAAGTAGTGACACACCAATGAGTACCACTTGTATGTTAGACTATTAAAAAGATGGTAAATCTATTGATCAAACCAATTACATTAGAATTCATGGGAGTGTACTCTAACTAACAGCTAGTAGGTCAGATATTATGTTTAGTGTGTGAACGTGTGAATGTTTTCAAGAAAAATGAAAATAATAACATCTAATTCTACCAAAATGATTCTTAAATACCGTAAATATACAACAAATTTAGGAATGTTATATCCCAGAGGTAAACCTTTTGATTTGGTTAGTTATTCAAATGTAGAATTTGGTGGATATATGTTAGACATAAAGATAACCTCTAGCACATGTCACTTTTTGGTAAAGTCTATAGTTTAATAGTGTAGTAAGAAACAGAATTCTGTAGCATTGTCTACTGCTAAATATGAATACATAGATTCTAGCAGTTGTTGTGCACAAATTTTGTGGATGAAACACACACTACTAGATTATGGATATCAATTTAGACATGTCCATATAAATTGTTATAACCCAAGTGCTATTAATATTTCTAAGAATCTGGTTTCAAATTCTAGGAAAAAACACATTGATATAATACATCACTTTTTGAGAGACCATTATCAAAAAAGTGATTTAACATTAGAGTTCATCATCACTGAACAATATCTTACTGACATTTTCACTAAGCCATTGAATAATGAAATAATGCATTACATCAGACATTAGTTAGGAATGATTAATCTATATGACCTTGTGTTGTTATTACTATGATTATTTTTTTGTGAAGTAGTTATTCCAACACTAGAAAAGTCAAACAGATAGTGTCATGCTGACACTCACAGTATGGAGTTGACAATGTCATAACGACACCGACAACTTTTTCATATTGATGCTATGTTATTACAACACTGATGTTTTGTCATGCTGATACACAGTCATGCCGACACCAATGACTTGTCATGCCAACACTGTTAGTGTTATGGAAAATATACCATGTTGACACTGATGGATCACTATTTTTATCCGTTTTATGTATTTTTAAAAACGACACTCTTTCATTAATTTTGTTGAACCTATTTCATGATTTCACGATTTTTTTCTTTCACATGAACTAAATGATATAAATTTGAGTCAATCTACTTTACTCATTTACCCTTACACTCACTCGTCCAATTCCTCTCTACCCTTGAACTTTCACCTTATGACCTTCAAACAAAACTATTGGAATGGTATGTGTGAAAAGAGATCATGATGGTGGAGAATCTCATGCAACAAAGAAATAGAGAGGGGAATCACGAAAATATTATAGACTTGTGAATCCTACTCTGGCGAACCATTTAGTGACTCCAAAAAAGAGGTTCTTGCAGAAGGGTTGTTTGAGACAAATTCTTTACTACTAAGTGTATTATAGGATCATGGATGGATTGATTGGTTCTTAGACAACTAAATAACCATTTACATGAATCTAGTTCATGAATTTGAAATCAATTTGGAGTTACTACTGGAAGTAAGTGATTTTTCTTGGATTAAGTCCATAGTGAAAGGCAATAGAATGTCTTTTTCATCAAGAAAATGGGATTAATGTATCAAGGTACCCCATGAGGGTGTGTTTGATTATTATCAAGGTACCTCTCAACTAAAGAGTGATAATTTCTACTTTGAGACAACTTTGAAAGAGCTTACTAATAATGATGATCATATGAGACCCATTTTAATATTTTTAGATAGAGAATGCATAATTATGTTGAATTTTATAAAACACAAGATTTATCCTAGGAAAGGAGATTTTTTATCTCTAACTTATCAGTATTTATACTTGGTTTATTTGATGAGAAAAGGGATTAAGATAAATCTACATAGATACCTTTCTATGCACATAAATGAAATGATCAAGAATTCTTGAAAAACCAATTACCTCTTTTAAATAAGGTTAATATCAACTATGTTGAAAGAGAATGGTTGTGTCAGTAAAAGAGATGTATCTGTTTCTAAGTGCAGTGGTATCTGCCTTAGAAAAAAGATTTATAAAAGGATGAAGATCAATTGAAACCCATATAAAATATAATAGGTTGGGGATGAAGATAATTTTTACAAAAATTTAAATCTAGTGTACCATAAAACTAGGCCTAAGAATATGGTTGATCATAGTCTAGGACCAGATAAAGAATTTGTTTAATATTCAGAAGAAGAAGAAGATCCTTCCACACCAGTCAGATATCAAGGGTCACCTATCAATGATAGGAGTGATCCTAACAGAACTCAAGAGCATAATGGTTTTTCTTTTGGAACTCATAGTCCTCCACTTGATTTAACCTCTGATGATCCCACGCATGAATACAATAAAAATGAGGAGAAATAATTCTCAGTTAGTGGGGAATATGTATGTAAATCCTGTGGCTCTTAAGAAGAAGAATAAGAAAGTGCAGAAGATGAGAGTGGCAGTGGTAGTGAAGAGGAAGAAGGTGAAGAAAATGATGATAGAAATAGAAATGAAGAGCATGTCTCTAAACATGATGAAGGTGGTGATGAAGGTAGTGAAATTGATGGTGACCATAATAAGAATGATAAAGGTTGAGAGGTAGATATGGTTGAAGTTGTGGTTCACGAACGGTTGGAAGAACCTCCTGAAGTAGTTGTTAAAGAAAGATAAAATGTTGAAGTTCATGATGGAATGGAATCTTAGGAAATTCCTCCACCTCAGTTAGTATATGAAAGAAGGAGACCTCATGATGATGTTGAGAAACTTGTTAGGAAATCTCATATTGAGGGGGACCCTCATGAAAGGAGAGATCAAGCTGATGAGGAGCATCAACCTAGAAGAGTAAGACTTGACACTCTCACTCCTCTAGATGATGATGTTATGATTGAATGGGAAAGTAATCCTAGGTATGTGACACCGAGTTTGGATTACGAATACTCAGATGATGAGATATCTATACTTATTTTTAATAATTAGTGGATAAGAACCTTCCTAGTGACTCTGTCACTAAAGAGTATTTTGAAAGGGTTAAGGGGGAAGTTTGTTCAGCTGTAAGTGTATCAGTTCAATATTAGATTGTTCATGAGATTCAACAAGATAAAATGAAAAAACCAGAGTTTAGTGATGAATTAAACTCTCTCATATCTTCAATAGTAGAAATGAAGTTGTTTGGGAATGTTGTTTCTATTCCAAGTAAGATAGTTGGTGTGAGTGAAGCTGATGCAGCTAATGTTTCAAAGAAAGTGATAGAAGAGATTCAACCCAACTTAATCAAAACTGCTGAGATAATTGTTTCAAATACTACCAAGTTGAGAAAATAAATGTATGGTCTTGTATCTATAATAAATAAATATACCTCAGAGTATAAAGGATGTGTAGAGGCTATTCTTAAATCTTCAAAGACACATACCTCTTATCCTACTGTTGTTCATTCTGCACTCAGTCAGTCATATCAAGCCTTGGAAATTGAGGTAGTGAAAAATTTTATTAAGGAAGAGCTTCAAGCTCTATTTGATGCTTTTGGTTTTTCCAACCTTTCCATGATTGAAAAGAATAGTGACTATGTTCATGATATTGTTAGACTTTATTCCAAGGGTGATGAGACTGCAAATGCTCAGATCAAAGAAAATGTGGATTAATATTTCAAGAAGATCATTACCAAACATCAGTATAGTAGTCTTTTTATGTATTTGATAGAGAACCTATCTTTAAATCCAGTGAACAGTGCTTTAAAAGTCATAGTACATAAGTTGAAGGACTTCACCCCGATTTTGGAAAACATCATGGAGAATACAGATGAATTTAAGAAATCTATAAATTATGGTGGTGAAATCATTGAGGATTTCATCAAGATGTTGAAGTGGTTCCTTCATTTGAAAAGTGAAGCGATTGTGGTGCCTATTGCAGCACCTATTGGACTGGTTGGATCAATCCCTCCACTATAGATGAAAGTTTCTCAAGATTACTTTCAGATCAAACTAGTGATTTAAGAGCAGATTCATCCTCTTGTGTTATCACAAAACAAACCAAACCTTGTACCTACTATTTTTGAAGGAGTGATCCCATATCATCTGAAAATTTCTTCAGACCCTCCATCTTCTAAGCCACCACCTATTGGAACTTCTATTGACCCATTTGAGAAAGGGAAGGAACCTCTTAATCCAGAGAAGTAGTGAGGATGCCTCTCTGATAGGGCTATTTGGTTGTCTTTTGTTGTCTTTCCCTATAGATTTTTAATCCATTTCACTTCATTGATTAATGCAATTTTAGTGTTTTTTTTCATATATTTATCTTCCATATATACTATTCTCTAATACTTTTTTTTCATTAATACCTATTTCCTTCTTGATTAGAATCAAAATGGAGTGAAAAGTTTTTTCTCCCCTTACACGTTTTGATAATCTCAAAAGGGGAAGAACAATATGTTATTATCCTTATTTTACCCAACATATCACTCTTTTGAATTTAATTTTTCATAATAATGATTACATATGGGAAGAAATGGATTTTGTCTTCGATACTATTCTTTTTATTTTACCTTTAATTCCGTTAGTATTTATTTTAACTATAAACCTTATTTATATATTGAAGAAAACATTAATAATGGTAGATGGTAAGTAGAATGATTATATTCCACATCAAATTTTTTTACTTTATAATGCCATGATTAGTGATCATCAAATAAGGGGAGATATTTGGCCCATAACAGATAGTTGGCCACCATCTCTAGTATTAATGGTTTTCATAATCACAAATCAATTCAAATCTTATTAATTATGTCAAATCATTTAAATCATGTTTATTTAAGTTTCAATATGTGTAATTATGATTATATATGATCACATATATGTTTAACACATTTTGTTAATATTTATGTTGTATGATAGTCTACGTAGAAATGTTTACTATGTATGGAAGACTAAAACTGATAAAAGAGATGAGATACGGGTAGTTCGACTGAGTCACCGATAGTGAAAAATGACTCACCAATAGATAACTCACCAATAGTGAAATTGATGCACTGACAAACCGATTATCTCACCGATAGTTCAAAGGACATACTGACACAAGGACCTATCAATTCAAGGACCTGCCGACGCAAGGACATATCGATGCAAGGATCTACTGACACACGGTTCTATCGATTAGAGGACTCACCGATAGTTAAAATAAGTCACCGATATAAGTAGATACTGACTGAGGACTCACTAATCGACTATTTAAATATCCTTTATTTAATATTACTTCTAACAGTCATATTTTGAGTTTTTAATGTGACTAATTAATTTAATGCTTTTTGCAAACATCTTAAATGAGGATGTCAGAAATACAAGGTACATAATCTACCTTAAAACATGAACATTTTTGGGCTTCAAGAATACATATATAAAAATAAAAGTGCCTTAAAGGTACAAACATAAAAGATAAGAAATTAGTAGACACAATATCATACCTATGAGAGAAACATACAGAAAAAAATAACACATAAGGAACTATTCATTCCTACTTTCTAGGAACCAAAGGACTATTTTCCATCAAATTTCGATCATCTCTACAACATTCAATTGAACCCAAGGAGTAAAACTTGTCACCCTATTGGAAGACTAAACACAATGCTCCACAACACTCTATTTTTAAAGTATGCTTATACAAGAGGACCCCATCTTTAACTCTGAAACATTAAAGAGTCTAGAGATGAACTACATAACACATATAGCCTTTTAAACTCTATCAAATGCTTATTTCTCCATTGTATACCTTTTTATTACATTTTTTAGAAGTGTGTGTATATTTTTGTAAAAACCACACTATCTTCTACACTAAACATGAAGATACTATCCTAATAAAACTATCATTTTACACTTGTTTATCCCATGTAGAACTTTGGAAGATGTCTCATGTGACCTGATTGTATTTTTGTTCCCACATAGAACTCTGGTAGAGGTCTTGTGACTGGGACAATCTATTTACTATTGTGTTAAGACTGATCGAGGGTGTGGATCAACATCTTTATCTATATATATTTCTTGGTTTTAGGTGATCACCAAGTGGAGAGGAATAAATCTTGGCTTGAGACTGAACTTCTTGTTTTATATCCACTAGGTTTTCAAATTTAGTTTTGTTTATTTTTACCTATATTTTAGAAAATTTAATTTCACTTTGATAGTTAGTCTTGGATGGTGTTTATATCTATTTTGGACTATTAGGTTAATTTCAAAAGTTGTATCAATATCTCATATTATTACAACTGAGAACTAATCAAACTTCTGAGAAACTAGTTGAATAGTCAGACTATTATAAATTCACTATGTTTTTTAGTGGTCCTATACTGTTTTAAATTGGGGGAATATTTAAAATAATATTTTTAATAGAAATTTTTATAGGAACTCAATTCACACCTCTTGTCTGTTCTACTCTGACCAACATGTAGGATTCTTGATGATTAGCGGGGTAATAGTTTCATATACCCATTTAGGGAAAGGATATTTCTTTGGTTGTGATGGTGTATTATTCCATTCTATAGAGTAAAATTGGAATACCAATTATGTTATAGTGTTGATGAGTTCTGGAGGGAAAATTGGTTGAGATGAATATTGGATGGGGGAGAAACGGGTTGGAAAAACTATGGTGTCTCTAGCTGTACAAGTGATTGATAACCTTCATAGTCAATCTGATGAGGAGGTTTTCTATATGGACCTTATTGTTTCTCTAATGGATGGAACTCTTGATATCCTAGTATCATCTGAACCATGCATATTATTTGTCAGTACTTGATATTGAGCAGATTTTTTAGATATTATTATAACACTATGATCCATTCTTACCAAGGTACATTAGTTGACAGTACGAGATAAGGATCATCTTAATGAACATACCTAAAAGGGATTCTAACTTAGAGAAATTCCACATTAAGCTTTCTAAAATTAATCTTCTCTTCCAAATATCTAGAAACTCTTTCATAAAGTGTCAGATGCTCTACATATTTTGGTGTAATGTGAGAAGTGGATGAACCTTATCTATTTCCTTGGAAAATTCTCATCGATGAGCTGATTGTAGAGAATTTGATAAATTCTCCAAATCAATGATTAACCTTTGGTTCCTAGTACACACACATTTTTTCAGTCATTTCAATGTGGATCACATTTCAGATAGAAGAATCTCCCACTTTTCCCTCCTTATCATCATCATTTCCTTTATTTTATTTCGGTGTGTCTCTAATTATTCTCACCGAGGCATAATGAATTGTTAGTGTCACATTAGTACCACAATGATAGAAGGGTCAGTTGACTCAAGAATTCTTACAAAGAGATATATTATTTTAGGGAGAATTTGTAACCCTCACTGATCATATTTAATTATGATTATCACAGGGGTTTTTTCCTTTCTTTTATAGGCCCCTCTAGAGCTTTCTAAAGAATGGTTTTTTTGAAGGAAATCTACTGAAATTTTTTTCTCTGTTTTCTCAATAAAGGAAACGATTCATGAGATGAGACAATCTAGGAGGATTTAAATTGTGATCATACCCCAAAATGTTAATAAAAGGACTTACTTTGGGGAGGATGTTGAAGTAAAAAATTCCCCCAGACCTATGGGATGGGGTTGTTCTTGAACCATTATTGCAATGCCTCGAAACAAAATTTGGTGTCCTCAAGGGGATAAAATGTGTTGAAAATGAGCCGTACCTACAACTCGAGGCTATTCCAATAACGTTTTATCTTTAAATAATGTAGATTTTCTCCTGATCTTGAGGTTCTTTGTTCGAACTTGAGTTAGGTGCATCATATAATCTTCCCACTAGACACTATCTTTCAAATTCAATGACATTATTTGTTGATTTTTGTTTCTTAAGAAAGAATCATTTTTAAAATTATTGGATTACTTATTAAAGAGTAACTCAATGGATTTTCATCTTATGGATTAATGTTTCTAGGATTTTCTTAGGTTTTGTTCCAACTAAGTATGCCATTTTTTATGAGAAAATTTTACTTTTAAGAGATGGATAGAGGTGATGGTATTTCATGAAGTTACATCAATAAGGCCTTTCTATTATGAAATTGGGGTAAAATGAAATTATCTATGCTCACCATGTCCTCCAATATAAACACCAAGTGTTTCATTGGTTATTAGACAATGTTTCTCCCATAATTCATCAATACATGTTCATTGAATAACCTCACCCTATTTTATCAAATTTAATTTCCGCACAACTGGAAAGGAAGTTAAGTCAAATCAATGCTGAATCTCTTCAATTTTCTTGAAATGGTTTTCATGTCTATTATAACATAGGGGTTTATCATTATGGTGATGAAGAGTCATCCATATGTTCAGGAGAATTTCATGCACACACTCTTCTGACAATATTTTTGGGACTGCAAATTTAGCATTGGCTATAGGGAAAAACATAACTCATATATTGTCTTCAGATAAAATTATTCTCATAAGTAATGAGTCCTCATCATCTTTTAAAGAGGAATCCACTACCTGATATTACTAAATTGGTTTCTTATGATACTCTTTATTGTAAATGGTGGAATTTTGGAGAATATCCTTTACTATGTTTGGAGGAATCAAATATAATGTTTGTTTGAAGATTCAATGTTTCCTTGGGATTTCATCTAGCTGAGAAAGATTATCACATTTCAATGATATGGAATTAGGCATGACTGGACTCATCTTTCAAAGAACCTCAAAATATGAGTTCATTATAACAAATGATTAGGAAATGGGAGTAATTCTTGTTGAGATGAAATATTACTATGGGTAAGACCTTTTAAGTGAACTACATAAAGGATAGGACTACTATCATGGATTAAAGTCTAACAATAGAAAGAATATTTGTGGAAAATACCTTTGGAGGGAATTCTGGGTAGTTATTGACAATGGTAGGACCTTATTTCCTTCTGACCATCATTTCATTATGATATTTTCTATTGTAATGCTTAAGAAAATAGTTCCCATGATAAATCATTTATTGACAATGAATGAGACCTTCCTGGTAAATTTTTTGGGGAGGACCTCCTCAATTTGTGGTATCAAATTCATAGAGATGAACATTATAATTACAACTACAATTTATTTAATTTGGTAACATATTAGTAGTGTCTTCAACCACCATTGATATATAGTAGAGGGAATCCAGTGAACCATTGTTGATGGATTGTAGAGATATTCTGGATTTCAAATTTTCCTTGGGTGAGATATCCTTTTGGGTGATCTTCTGTAAGCTAATGGGGTTCTGTGCTATGGAAAATGAATTTCATATGCGTGAATATTTATAAGACACTGTTTAACTACTTCTAGAAATTTCAATAATGCTTCTCTAATTTTTATAGTGATATATGTCTGCCCATAAGTGGCAACTGAAATGAATCAGTGATCTATAGTTTGAAATGGGGATCAGTTGCTAATCTAGTTTTCCATTTTTATGGTATTTATCCAAGGACTCTCCTGGATAGGAGTAGGTATATGTTCTTGCTTCTATGTGGCTCTAAAATTATAATACAAAATAAAACTACTTGAGGAGGTGGGATTGTGTTCCTAACTCCTATCCATTACCATTGATATCACTGTATCTTAGACTGTTTTTCAGAATGTGGGTAGAATTTTTCCCTTCTCTTTAATCATTTATAAACAATGTTGGTTGACTTTTGTAGTGGGAATTGTAATGTAAAACAATTCTAATGTTGGAGTAGGGATATGTGCCTGCTCCTGTCCTCCATTTCTTGCCAGAATATATAGTCAGTCTTCATATTTTGGGGAAAAATATTGATCTACCCCCATTTTTAGTGAGATTTTACTTTAGGTTATGCCAATTACTACCAATCTATATTGGTTGTTTTTATGTGTATGAGAAGGTATATAGGCCTACTCATAGGTTACTAACATTTTTTATGATTGGATTCATTTTTGGGGATAGCGATGTGGGAATGTTCTCGATTGTTTGATTGTATACCTCAACAATCATTACCGGATGCTCAACATTATTTTAAATGATCTTAAGCCTACAAGATGAATTCCCCATCATGTATAGGAATTGATGTTTAACAATATTGGCTAAAATATCTTTTTATATGATCCCTTTTTTTTGCCCATGGTTTCTTAATAAGTGGTCATTTCTAACCTATTGATCGATCTCCCCATGATTCGTTTAGAACATATTGTTGTGTTATATATAGAGGCTCTTTAAAGAGTTTGAGATGGTGATAGGTTTCATATACTTCTTGGCCATTTCCATCATTGAGTGAATTATTGGAAGTGATTTATTTCAAGGAATTATTTTTATGTTGCCTCCAACGTCAGGATAATACCAGTGAGGTGGTACTCATAAACTAGTGAATTTGACATTGGTAATTGAACATATTGGGTTAGAGATAGTGTCCTATGGTTGGATGAGGACATGGTTTGGGTATAAAAGGATTTGTATGTTTGTTTCATTTGGTAGGAAACCATTTTGATTTAAGGAAGTTCTATAAAAATTTTCTTGAGGGAAAAAAATCGCACAATTCTTCATAGTAGAATTGAAATAATCAAATACATACATAATTAATTATTTTAAAAGATCCAATTCTGTACTTTTTTAATTTAATAAGGGTGTAAAAAGGGTCTGACATGTGGAAAAACCATTTTGATTAATAAAAAGATTTCATTTTAGGTTCCCCTTTTTTTCACAGTAATTTTATGTGTTAGTTTCCAATGGGGTTTGTTTATGTAACTGGAAACTCACAATGGACCCCAAATCATTTTTGGGTCAGGGACCTAATTTCAAAAGGAAGGTGGTTCATGAGGAGATTTTCAAAAATGGAACTTAGGAAATCACATTTGTATATATGATTTTATTTTGGGATCATATCACCCTTTTTAGGAATTTTATCCTACTTTGAGATTCTTCTATAATTTTAAGATATATTTTTGAATCCATTTTTAAAACCAAATTATTAAATTAGACCCCATTGATTTAATAGTAAATTATAGACATGCATGAAATGAAAAAATATGTATGTTTATGAGGATATCCATATATGGAACCATATTTATGTATCTAGTCTTCTACTTAAATGAAACCACATATATAAATAAACCACAGGTTCTTCAATAAGGTTATATTTCTCGTTTCATGATGCTGGTTTTAACCCACACAACAAGAATCTGTAGAATTTGCCTCCATATTTTGATTTTGGAATTGAACCCATTAAAGGGGAGTCATATGATTCCTCATAAATTGAATCAAAACCCACATAGATTGGTTCTTTTTAAAATACACATCGTATCTTTTAATTTCTTGTGACGAGGACAAAACCAAGTAGTTTAGCATCATATGTCAAAGAAATCTAGGTGAAAGGTGCCTAGTCAAGGATGGTGTGGGAATTACACCAAAGAGACCCTAATATGTTTTAATGGTAGTGGATATGTCCTAGTGATTGTGGACATCACCAGTAATATGGATTTATTATAAGGGGATAAAAGGGACCTTGAAAAGATGTGTAATCCAAGGTGGATGCAAGATCTTAATAAGAATGTATCTCATAATGATGGTGATGGAAAGTGCCCAAAATGAATATATAACACTGACTTTAATTTGAAACCACTATAAATATTTACCCAATAAGATTAGGTTTTACTACAGTTATGGGTTTGAACCTCATAGAGTCTTCCTACATATCTCATTGGGGTGGGAATCTAACCCATATAATTTGGAAAGGACTGGGCTTACACCTAAGGAGGAAGCCCATTTCAGGTTCATTAGAAATATTTCCCTCTAAAGGTTGTTCTAATAAGGAATAGGGACCTTTGAGAGGATTATAACCTTTTTGGGCCTATACCTAAGGCAGAGACCCATTTCAAGATATTTTATTGTGATAGTTTCATGATACCCACTAAACTCTAAACCCATGTGAGTCATGCTTATTGTGAGAAACAAGAGGAAATAGAACCTCTATAATTTTCCAAAATATAATCTATCTACTAGTTGGTGAGGGTGAGGGTATGTAATGTGGGAGAAACATAATATCCTACAAAAAATACTAGGGTATTACTCTAAGATAGATTCCCTTAGATGGCCCCTTCGACAAGTGTAAGTGGAAATGAGGATACCACATTACCCCTTAACATATTGAAAACAAAGTGATCCTCCCCACCTTCTAAAATAGGCAGTCCACTAGCAATACCTCAAATTTAAAAGTTCTATTTACCATGGTAATTCATGATTGAGAACATTCTGTTGACCCTTATTACCTGGGAGTTTAAATAATGAACAAATTTTTCCATGGTAATGCCTGATCAAGAGGTCATGATGGAATGTTATATACTATTACCATACATTTCCAGAGGATTTGGAAGGGGTTTGGATTTTCCCCCTCAAATGGGAGTACCTATGGAAGGGTTACCCTACCATAGATTATAAGATAGAGAAAAAAGGTGTCCATCACCCATGTGGTATAGATATGAAATAGATATTTATTCACCTAGACAACACCTAGTGAGTTAGAAGATCATTGGCCTATGTGAGCCTTGGGTGAGATCAATTCTGATTCACCTTGGTTATAACAAGCTGATCTATTTTTGGATTCAATTATGTAATACCTAGAAGATATGGTTTTCGAATCTCCTATGTAATACCTGGGTGAACTTGGTTTAGATTTTACTAAATAATACCCGGGTGAAGTAGTTTTGGGTTTTCCCAAGTGAAACCTAAGAGAGGATGGGTTACCTCACCCAATTAGGACATCAAAGAGCTAAGTGAGCCTCTTGGATGATGGAAATCATAGGAAACAACACTTCTATGAGGACATGCTCAGAGACTTAAGGTTTTCATCATTACTCTTTGGAAGAACCTCACACAAGTTTGATGTTTGGGAAAGGGGATTCTCCGTATAACCTATAGACTAAGGGTAAAGGGATTCTCACATAGTTTTAATATTTTAAAGACATTTGAGAAAATTTATTCTATACTTTTCTTGTTAATTCCCTCTTTTTTGGAATCTTAGACTACTGATTAGATTGTTTTGAGAACACGAGAAAAGTAAAAGCGAGATAAGAACTTCCAGATGCTCTTTCATCATCTAATCCTACAAAATAGAAATTACAAGTGTCCTGCATATAGGAAAACATTGGACCATAGGTGACTGAGGTTGTCTTCACAAGTCTATAACATTGGTATATCATGATAGTCTTCATAACTGGTGAGACCTACGTGGGTGTACAACACAAGTTGGACTTACTTGAGTCTGAACATTCACGCACATGGTTCGAACTTCCTAGACCAATGTGAAATCATCCACCATATAGATGGGTCACGTTTCTCTACATGGGTAGCTTGGATCCTTTCATTCCTTTTCATTTTAGGTATATATGAGGATCTTTCCTTTTATACTTTCTATCTTCATTTGAAAGATCATGTTTTAACAGAGTTTTTATGATTTTTCCATTGGATGAGGAACATGATTTTTTGGATTTTATCACTATTATAGATTTTATGCTTACCCTCTATTTGTATTTAAAGAATATAGTTTATCATGTATCATTATAGGAACCTGAGTATTTACATGGCATGCATGCACCATTCCATATCTAGTTTACTTCATGCATTTCTTATAGAATATTGTAGTGCCATGATTATTGCTTCAAATATCTGAGTAATGCTTCTTACAATGATAAAATAATTATAATAATTAATGTGTCTACATATACCTTAATGTTTCTTCATGTATATAATGATGGTGGAACCTTAATTAGCCACTCATATTGATTTTGAGCTGTGCACTATTTGTCACACCAGTTGAAATGTTAGTTGGTTACAATTTCATAGATGTAAATTTCAAGTTAAAGAGTGTGTGAATCTTTATAAACTTTGAATGGTGATATAAATAATATAATAATCCTAAAATCATGGTACCATCTATATATATTACCAATTTCAACTTATAAATTTTAGTAATTTATATCTTTCGAATGATAGGTGAATCTAACTGGACATTGATATATACATATAGATATACTGATGAAATGACGAGTTATAAATTTGAATGGAAATGGTTGTCATTAAATAGTAATGAAAATTGAAACGTAAAGGGTATTCTACTCTATAACATAAAATTGAGACACTATATACTGGAACCTTCGATTCTAAATAGAGAGCTTGACTCAGACCTGACCATTACAGTGGACAATAGGAAGTGTCTCTTCTAAATCATCATAGTATTATACACAATCTAAACCTGGATTTATAAGCAGAAAGATGGGTGTGAATATTGTATTGAAAGGTTTGTACCTACACTAATATTATGTTAGCAATTTTTATCTGTTTTAATCTGAACTAAGGTGATTTCTTTGAGTATTTTGAGTTTTTACACTATGACATCCTCAGGTCGAGCTCTAGGAAGGTGGTGATAACCATTATCTTTATGTGGTTGGACGTAACCCATCCGTAGTTCCACTTAGATCAATTAGATTTGTGCTGGACATTGGTGTCAATTCCCTATTTTGAGAGGGTTTCCTACAACATATGCAGACTATGCCTGGATCTATGCAAACATCCCTTTGATATGGAAGATCTTATAGGATAATTCTAGTAGTGCATCTATACACATTTTTGGGGGATGGAGGCCAACAAGTAGCTGAGGCATGGCTAGATGTCATGATATCTATATTTTAGAATCTGATAATTCCTACATAGAGGTAGATCAATCTCACTACTTATATACTTTGTGGTTCTACCAAGAAATGGTGGGATGTTATCACTTAGGTAGACCACCACTGGGATATAGATTTCAGATATTTATAGGTTGAACTCTATAAATATTTCTGTCTGGAGACCCTAATGGCTGACCGAGTTAGAGATTTTATGTACCTAGAGAAACAATCCGTATAATTTATGGATAATTCAGATCATGTTATTGAGATTTAGAATTATTCACCTTCCTTAATTACAAGTGAGATTTTAAAAGTGAGATTCTTTGAAAGTGGGGTTAGGTATACCATCTGGTTCTAGGAAAATGTTTTCCATTTTACTTTTGTATTATGAATTGCAAATCAATCCATTATCACTGATCACAATTTAAGGGGAGTTTATAGTATAGGGCATTGTGGTTCAGAACAATGTTTGGGTAGTAGTTTGTCAAGTGGTAGGAAATTCCATCTGGTGGTTTCTCGATAGATTAGTGGTAGCTAGAGTATCCAAACTATTAATTCCATGATATGCCATTATTTTGTATATAAGGGTCACGTAAATAATTGGTGTTACCTAGACCCAGTTGGGTGTTGAGCCTGTAGACGAATAAGGAATCGTCAATGTTTTCTCAAAACCTTTCCATATGTTGTTAATGGGAAATGATCAACAATAGATCTTCCTTCTAGAGAATGACATGTATCTATGTTCTATGCCAAATTTTGTGGTACTATAGGTTATATAGGTTGAGGATGTTGGTGTGGTTGAGGAGGCCAGACTTAGGATACACAACACAAGATGTGTGGAACCACTCTAGATTGTCAGGTTGTAGTTAAGAACCAAAAATAAGGATCAATATATACATGTCAGCCTATGTATGAGTAAAAGGTTTTTGGACCATCTAAAGTTTGAGGTATGATCTTGGTAGCCTCTACTTTAGTATCATCCCTTTTTTATAAAAATTATTGAGATTCTTTTTTCTCTGTTACTATCATAGAATAAATTATGTTTGAGATTAAACACTTCTTTGGCATGATTAAACTCGATACACTAATGGGAATTAGATCAAACAAGTTTATTCTAGTGAAAGTAATTCCCCCTTAAGGTAGAAAGTTATCATTTCTTATGGTACCTCTTCAACATTAAGATGAAATGATTTAATATCATTATTAAGATGGTCTGGTTGGTTTGTTGTCATGTCTATATGTATTTTTATCACCAAAGTGTGTCATTTACATCAATATTGGGAAGTTGTTATATTTATAAGGATGAGTGGGATGTTCGATAAAGTTGAGCTGGACCCAAGAATATTGGTTTGGGCTGACTGATAGCCCAGATCACTATCCTTTATATGGATGACCATGGACAATATCATGATACTTTTCCTCTTATATTATATCATTTCTGTTATATGTTCCCTATAAAATTTCCTTGAATACATCATGAGAGAGAGAGAGAGATTTTACAATCAATTTAGTGCTAGAAGAAGAACTAGTATCCATTCCTCCGAACATGATAGATAATAACAAGTTATAGGAGATCAAGAGGTAGATCGAGGACTTGTAAGATCTAAGTCTCATATAAACCAACACTTCATCTTGTGGTTCAAACATTTATTTTTTCATGAAGGAATATGGGACCCTCAAGAGTTTTGTGGATTACTTTCATTTTAACTAGCTTATAGATGTGAATTAGTATGCATTTTCTCATATAAATGACCTCTTTATCCAACTCTAAGAAGCTCAGGTTTTTTTAAAGATCGACCTGAGTTTAGGCTATCATCATGTATAATTTATGACATATTGAATACATCATATAGAATTTTGATGTATTTATTAACTTTATGAGTATCTAGTTATGTTTTTCAGTTTGATGAACGTTCACCCCATTTTTATAGCTCAGATAAATCCAGTTTTCCACTCGTATCTAGATTCATTTTTTTTGTTTTCATGGAAAAATTATTGGTGTAATATTACAATATACACGATCATGTCAAAAATATTTTTATCATTTTTATTACACTATGAGATAAGTAGTTATTTTATAATATCACCAAATTTCACTTTTGGATAAACAATTTACCCTTCCATGGTCACATTATCTTAGATACAAGTATAATTTTACCCATAGAATGTGAGTGTCAGGGTTTCCAAGGTGAATCATGAGAAAATATTTGATGTTTAATGTTTCTGTGGGATTACTAGCTATTATAGGTGCTTCATTCATGAATTTTCACCCTTATAAGAACCACTTGCGATTTTGAAAAATAAGGGAGGAAAATTCATAAATTCCCAAGCCTATGAGATGTCCTTTCAAGAGTTAAAAAGAAGATAAGATTCCCCACTAAACATGATTCTTCCAAAGTTAATAAGAAGCTATATATTTTATAGTGACTTGTCAGATAAAATTCTTAGAGTAGTTCGAATGAATTAAGGTTGACTTATGGAATATGGGTCTCATCAAGTGAGGGAACAGAAGAGGAATTTCCAAACACAATTTCTTGAGTGAGTAGTTATAGTTCACTCCTTGAATTTCTATAATAACTAAATTATAGGAGCCTATTTTTGGTGTACACAAACCAAAAATTCCTCAAGTATATATATACCCCACATCACTTAAATATCAGACAAAAATGGTGGGTTTAATACCTAATTTTTTTTTCTTTTGAGCTTTATTATACACCGGAGAATGGAAATGATATGGTGGGTACTCTGAACCAAAGGACTCAGGAAAAGGTAGTTCAAGAGGCTAGTAGTGAGTAGAATTTAATTGCCTTATTTTCTAAGATTAACATAGAGATCTAGGGGAATCATGGAAATATAATCCTTGAATTATAATCAGTGTCCTCTTCACTTATGGATAGAGTGAAGATGACATAACTTTCAGATCCCAGGAGATCATTCCTAAGTGATATTTTTTCAAGCTAAGGCCTGTCATCATGCGTTACATATGATAAGAAGAAGATATTGGGTGTTCATAGATGTGACTGGGTTCCCATAGAAGTTTCATATGAAATAATGAGGTAATATCATGATTTTAGTTTAACAGTGCACTTCAGGCTTACAATAATGTACTGAGACTTATGAATCTAGTATTGGTGGTTGGGGATGAAAAGGAAGAATCTAGGTTTTTTCACTCAGTGTTCCACCTGTTAGTGGGTGAAGGTGGAACACCAATGACAAGATAGAATTTTTCAACCATTTCGTATTTTAAAATTAAAATGGTTCAACATAACCATGTAATTAATGATGGTATTGTCAAGGTCATCTCGGTACAATGATTTTGTATGGGAGATCATCAATAAAATAATTAATATTTCTCACCTTTTACCCATTAAAGAGAAATTTTTAGTAGATGAACATGTTATATTTTATGTCTGTGAGATAATCAGAAATCCTGGTTACCCATTTACTATTTTATCGAGAATATATTCTCACTTTATGTCACTCTTCTAGAAATGGTTTCATAAGGCTTTGGGTTCAAATTTACTTCTGAGTACATCCTACCACCCTCAAACTGATGGCCAGTACAAGAGTACAATTTAGGTGTTTGAGGATATTCTCTAAGTATGTGTCCTTTATTTTGTAGGTTCTTAGGATAAAAACATACCTCTAATAGAGATCCCATATCATAACATATTTCATGAAATAATATAGATACCTCATTTTGAGGCTTTATATGGTAGTATATGATATTCATCCTTATACTTTTTAGAGAAAGGAGAGATAATACTACTAAGACATCATATAATTCGGGTGCTATCAGAGCAGGTGTTGCTTTTCAAAAAATGAATGGTGTAATCTCAATCTAGTATGTAGTATTGTTTTGATTATCATCAATGAAATATGGAGTTTTATGTCAGGGATTTTGTCTTCTTATGTGTTTTTACTAGACTCAAGAATAAATGTATTCCAAGATAGTGTAAGCTTTCACATTATTATATCGGTCCTTTCAAGATATTGGGGAGTGTTTTGGCTGTAATTACCTCAAATGTACTATGAAATTCGGGATGTCTTTCATGTATCCTAGATTCACCAATATTATTATGACCCATCTCACATTATCAATCTTGATGATATTGATTTAGAGGTAGATACATCCTTTGGGGAGAAAACTATATGTATAGTCGATTGGAGCATAAAGTCTCTCCACTGTAGGTAGTTTCCTTTATTCTAGGTTCAATTGGTAGAATTCCTACATATATGATGATACATGGTGGGGAGGATGACTTATTTTCTTAGTGCCTAGATTTATTTGCATAAGATTGTTTACAACCCTCAGAATGAAAACTAGGGGATGAGTAATGTCAATGCGAGCCACCCCTTGGTTGTATCATGTATATTCCTATGTGAACCCTTGCATATTATTAATTGAAAAACCCACTAATGTGTTTGGTTTAGATTCCAAATTTTTTAATTAATTTTAATTGATTTGATAATTTATTATTATTTGGGAATGTATGTTTCAATCATATCTTATTAATTTCCAACAAATGGTCAAATGGTATGACACCTCGGTTGGACCTTGTCCTTATGAATGAAAGGGTAATGCAATAAATTATATAAAAATGGTAAACTAGCATTATTATCACATGTATTTTGTTTATTTCGTAAGTATAAAGTGATAAATTTCATCATGGACCATTTTCCCATTAATGGAGAATTTATACTTGATTTAACATTGGATTCCAAATAGAATTCATTGGGAACTCAGATAATGCCACCCAGATTCAATGGGATAATTTCCAAGGGAGATACCCACCTTGGAATTCTATCAATGCATTATTAGTATGTGAATTACTAGGTGTAGTACCAATGATTCACCAGATATATATATGGAAATTAAAATTCCTTGGATATACTCCTTCAATTCATCTTGATTTCCTTGAATAAGAGGTTCAATGGATACTTCACATGGGCCCTGGTCATGCATTGTCTGGGAATTACTATGGACATAATCCATGTACTTGATTATATGATTTTCCAGAGGAATTTCTTGGGTGTACCTCTTGGAGTACACATAAACCCATATATCTTGGCTATATTTCTTATTATTGTGAGTTGGATCAACCTTTTAAGGTAAAGGGTTCCTTGGTTTCACCTAGGGTCCCATCGTTCTATTTTCACTACATGGAAACCTCGGTTACACCTTAGGTCTCACTTTATATGTTATATTACATGAATACCATGAATGTCTTCTTAGACCCTAATGATTTATAGGTCACCCATTCTGATGCATTCAGTTTAAGTCAATGTATTTATGGCCCGTTAAGCATCCAATGTGATCCTAGCCAGTTATGGTTATTATTTCACACATTGTATTCTACTTCAATTCGTATACCTTCACAATATTAAATTTATATACACATATTAGACTTGTTATAGAAATCATTGGTTCTGGCCAACCAAGTATATCACACACCCTGTTCAGACCGACAATTGGTTCCTGGATAGACTTTATGGATTTCGGTAGGGGAAAGGGAAAGTGCCCGATCATGGATGCTTGATTTTCTTGTTGCATGGGATATCAAAACACCATGATGGTTTTAGGATCATGATGTTATTAGAGATATATTTTGTTACTCTTTTTTTTATACTTGTATTGGTTGTATATTTGTTTCCTTATATATATATCCCTTCTTGAATGGCAGCATGACATTGAAATAATTTGGATTACTTTGTTGATTATTATTGTTAAGTTTACTTTCAATATAGATTTTTTTCTTCCACTACTTTAGATGATAATTATTATGATTTTTATGGTTATTTGTTTTTATCCTTTTATATTGTTTATATATTTATTATTACACTTTTCTACTACACTCTAACCAGATGGAATAGTCTCTCCACTAACACACCCTACACCCTAGCTGCTAGTCAGAAAAATCTACAGTGTGGGGAGGCTTGCTTGAGGCCATGTGGCCACCGATTAGGATACTGTTCTTGAGTAAGCCAAGACAGTATGCCACGCATGCGAATAATAATAATATATCAATAATAAATTCCCATTGTATCCTTGAGTTCCATCAAGACAGTCAGTATTAAATATTTCTATATCCTATGGTGCAACTGTTGAGTCAGAAATTGTCACATAGAAATAAAAAGGGTTAGTATGCCATCATCCCATAACATCACCTAAAATGGTTAAATATTACCAACTATAAATTCACCTAACTTAGAAATCAAGTATTCTATGGTTGAAAGGATTACCAATTCAATGTAATAGAAAATTCTTAGTTGATGGTTGACCCAAACCATATCTCAAAATATTGATGGAAGTATTTATTCCCAAACCTCATAACTTGAGTCAACAAGGTTTTCATTACACTCTTCATTATCCCCAATTTTACCACATTATCCAAATTTCCATTAAACCCAACTACATGATAAATGTTAACTCAATATTGGCATTACACATAATCATTACAATATACCTAGATTGGGAAAGTTTTAATTTACACCCAACTAATTTAAAAATTACTAATGTGTTATCATTAAACCCAAATCCATGTCCAACATATTATTGGGTTGGAATTATATCCAACGTCACCCTAAACATATCCTCCGTGTTGGAATTACACCCAATCACATATCAACTGCATTATCAAATATAATTACACCCAACCTCATATTCAAAATGTCCCTAGTATTTCATTACAACTAACCCCATTCCTTGTCTCATAACCATATAACTTAAAAAGTAAGAAAAACAATATGTTGTGATTAAATTCTTAAAATAAAACAAAATAATGAAAAATAACAGAAAATGATATAAATAACAATGTTATTCATGGGTTGGAAACATTACCAACAATCTAATACACTATATTTTAGATTGGTTACTCACACATTATGCCTTTTCCATTTTTCATTCTCATTTGATCCTACCCACATCTAGCTATATAAAATTATACACCCTATCACCAAGAAGTAAAATAGAGATCCTACCAAGGTCTAATATGTTTTTCAAAGTTAATAAATCTATTTTTGGGTTAGTTTATCCTATTTTAAAATCAATTTTGTCAATAGAATGGTTATCAAGGACCACAGTTTCAAATAACACTCTAGGTAAAACACTCAAATCCCAATTCCTACTTAATATTTTTTTTATTTAGGGAAAAATTGTCTCGTTTCAAAACTGATCCTTCACCCCTACTTAATATTTTATATATATTAGAACATATATGAATTGTATATATATAAATGATAAATGTCAGTAACCACATAAATAATAATCATAGAATAATTTTTATGAAATTTCATCAAACATATTGACCTCTCATGAGAGAAATCAAAGAATACTGAAGAAGACCTTAAATTAGATCATAACTGGTGAGGAAACTTTAAACAACATGGGAAACCGAGAAAATAGAAAAGATGAGAAATATACTTATCCATGAAGATCAAATGGGATATACAAAAAATTATTCCAATAATGAAAACAAGAGTTCCACACCTAGGGAGGGAGAGAAAAATGGAGAGGAGGATCTTGGGTCATGCAAGTGGCCTAAGCTAAATGATGGGTAACTTGTTTTTAAAGAATTTTATGTAATGAATTTAAATTATATTTTTAAAAATGATCTTATGTACCCAATGGTTGACTGGTACTCATCAGGTACTCCTTCCAAGGGTACTAGGTTTCCAGTGTCCCTTCTAGACCAAGTACCCCCACCTAGGGTCTATTAGATACCTAGTACTTGAATACTGGGGATGTCATGTTGATATGACATATCACATTGAGACCCCTCTTAAACTAAGGGATTTTCTGAGTGTTCCGCTCTAAGACCACCACCAATAGGCTAGAGGATAGTTTTAGCACTAATTTTTCATATCACATAATAAGGTAGGCCTTTGCATAATTTAATTTCAAAAAACACATTTTTCGACATAGGATAAATTAATCTTGAATGTTAAACATAATAACCAACAAAAACAAAAAAATTCATGTCACATGTGCTAATCATTCATATAGTACACGAAATGTATCCCCAAAAGGTAGAGAAAAACATAATACAAAAATCAGAAGTAAAAAAAACTGACCTAAACATCTTATTAATGAGTAAATACTCTATGATTTGACTCCTAAAAGAAATTATATCTACAACTATAAACTCTGGGTACTTTTAGGGTTTGTCTCCACTAACACCATTTCCACTATGATCACTGCCAAAATTTCTTTCAAATACGCATGAAAAATTATGGGTAGGTGTAATTCCCATGTAGTAGTGAGTATATATATACCCAATGGGATTCCCTAAAATAAAAAAATGATAAAATAAAAATAGTTCAGCTCATAACACTTGTTGTAGATTAGGGTTAGTATTACAAAACCTATATAATTGACATAAAATGAAACAAGGATATAGAGATAGTTTTAAAAACTATACCCATCTATCCAAGAAAATTAACTCGAGTAACCCATTGAATTCTAACTACCTAGCTTTCTGAAAAATGATGTTTCCATTCATTATTTGAAATAGGGGGATCTTTTCTCATTAAATTATGTGTGTAAATCATGGGATTATTGAAACCATATAGAGGACCATTTCCTCATAAAATAGTTTGTATTGAATTAGGGATAGCATAACTTTGTTGGAAGACCCATTCCCCGATAGTGGTTGAGTTCCCGGCTCCAATGTCATATAAGGGACCTATGCCATATCGAGACTAAGGGAATATAAAATCCATGAAAAAATATGATGGACCCACACCCAAAGTATGTGAAGTTATACCAAACTCTATAAATAATATTGAGGACCCACACCCTATAATATACAGGTCACCATGGGAGTACGGAACCCTGTGTTATCTTCACTAATCTCACCTGAACCCAGTCATCAGCCCTGCAGAGTGAAAAAATAAATCACCTCTAAATATCTTATAAGGAAAAAACAAATCAAATAATAATGTTCTATGGGGAATATTTCTAGTATAGGATACACATTTCCCCCAAACTAATATATAGATAAAAATGTGTGAAAAAATCCATATAAGAGAATTTCCTAACCATGTGGAAACCCCTAAGGCATGCCATGTGGTGTGCTGGAAAACAAATAGAATGATTGTGAGGTATATGATGCACCACATTTGAGTAATGTGAGAAGTTTGTGTCATTGTGCATGCATGACTCATTTATATTGAGTTAGGGAAAACCTAAATTTATTTTCTACCCTATCTCATCTAGAGGCTGGGCTATTTGGTTTCAGGAACTGGTTTATTGAGCTGGTCTGACATGAAGACACCACCAAGGCCAAATTTTCCGCATTCCATGCACTAAATCATCCCATACCTCTCAATACAAGAAGAATTGGGCATTCAGATAGCCTCCATAGGTGGTTCATTCTGTTTTTTCTTGCATATCACTGCCCATATAGTGGTGGGTAGTTGGATATCTGGTCAAGGACAAACAAAAATTTAAGGGTGAAACCCTAACCACTACCATTTCTTATGACTCATCTTTCATCATGGACACATATAAAACATACTATATACTTAAAAACACCATATTTTACATGCACCATGGTTATCATTCACATTATATTTTTTTACAACCTTCTCCCTATCGATCCACTATCCTAATATGCACCTCTCATTTCCATCAAATCTAGAGCTCGTGAAAACTTCATTTGTTTCACCTTCTATAGAAATTTCTAAATATCACTAGGTTTTGTTACCATTTATCCACACAAGAGAGATAGAGATATAGAGGCATGTAAGAGATATTCTTATGGAGTGACAAAGAGAGAGACAAATAGAAGGGATTTGGTGGTCAAGGGTTTTATCCACAGTAAGTTACATTGCTGGCCATGGTTGGCAGCTTCATGCCAACCTATAGAGGATCACAACCTGGGAAAAGGGGGAGGGGTTAAATGGTTAGGCCTCAAATAACTACCCATCATCAATTATCTATTTAATTACACCACAAATCATTGACTCATCATGAGGGAATAAAATTATAATAATAGAATTATTCCAGAACTTGGTCATAATGATTGATAAATTAAGATGAAATTTAAATTTATAAATTCAAACAAAATAAAGGCATGAGAATTTATAAAATATGAACAATATTCAATATTAAATATTCCAATTTGTTTTTGAAAAACATATCTTAAATCAAATAAAAATCACTAGCTTGGGGTTGGCTCATTTTCATTACACAATCTGTTGGCTCCCCCTTGAAGAATGAGAAAACTGATATATAATTTGTGAAGATATTAGATTTATCACCTTCCAGCTAAAACACCAATATTTTCTTACACTAGGGAAAAATTAATATTAAAGAGACGAGGATAATCTAGTAAAAAGGAGTATTATATTTGTTAAATACAATTCCAATTATTTCATCCAATAATTTCCACCTCACTATCCCATAACATAAATTCCTCTAACTAATTCCCCCATTATGTATCCCCTATATCTATTATAAATATAATCATTAAATCATCCTTTTTAAACTCCCATTATTTCCTATAATTTTCCTAGTCAACACCATTTAAAAATATTTAGAATCATTGTATACAATATATATAGGCCATTGTCAGCCTTGGAAATATCTCACCTTGGAAGATATCTAACCCATGAAATTTTTTCACATTACTCATTAATCATTTATAAAAACAATCCTTATTTAAAATGAATTAAATAAATAAATAATATTAATTAAATTCTAATACCACCCACCATTTTTGAAAAAAACTAATCATCCAAGATAGTTTCCAAATCACCACCAAAAGGTAAACATCATGTCCCAAATCCAACTACGGTGATAGATTTCCCATATAGGGATCCATTTCTGATTTACATATGATTATTCATGATCACACAAACACAAAATAAGATAAATTAATATATTATTTTAAAATAATACACTATGTAATTTACATTATTAATTAAATAAAAAATATCAGCACACACCTTATAAAATATTATTCAAAATATTATCATGTTTCAATGTATACTTTTAGGTTGTTATATAAACCCATTTAATTTAATTAAATACCAAAAACATATCAATATAGTACCCAAGATGAACAAATATAAACTATAAACCTCCTAAAATAAACAACTCATTATAGACACAGTTGTGATATCAAAAATTGCATCCCATACTCCATTAATAATATATAAAAGTTTTCACCCTTAAAATATTTATTTATTTATAATTATATATCTTTTAAAATGAAACCTGTTAAAAAATTATCCAAAATCTATCTTGAGTGTAATAACTATTTTCTAAGATCAATTGAATAGTAATAAAGAATATCCAAGGATAATTTATTATAGTATGATTATCATTCTACCTAATTAGGGTACCATAATTCCAGATCACAAAAATTATTAAGGTTCTACAAGGAAAGAAATTGGGTCACCATATTCTCTCAACCTTTTCACTCTTCATCTTTGAAAAGAAAATAACTATGGAAGTAAAATAATTTTTATCACTTAATTAAAAACATGTAAAAGAAATGTTTTTCTTTAATTTTATTCATCCTCTTAAAGGAAAAAAATTATTGGTGATCCTAAAACATGAATCTATATGGGAGAATATTCTTTCACAACACCATCGTTCCTAACATCTTTCCAGATATTTCCATCTCAACACATAAAATGATCAGCTCTAGCCTATTCCCAAATCTCTTAGATAATAATGTATGACCATTTGATATGGATTCTTCCTGGGGATCACACCCAATAACATTCTCATAAAATTTTCATTCATCCTTATATAATAAAGTGAAAATATGATCCAGTGACACCCAATTTGAAAATGTCAACTAGTAAGAATTCATATTTGGGGGTTCTATGCTCCCCACTTTAAAATAATGATCTTGGTAACTTACATAAGCGTACAATTTTTCTATATTGAGCTCCTATATACAAAAAATTAATAAAGATTATGTATTGATTTTATAAGATCATAAGTGTAGCATTCCATTTAGGGTCTACTTCAAATATCCATCAGCTCCCACTGAAAAGGAACATACACCAACAATGGATTCACCAATGAACAAGAAAAACACACACCATCTAGATTAATATTTTATCTACCAATAGTAGAAATTATATGTCCACACATTCAAATAAAAATAAGATTGAATCAATTTTTGAATGAAGATTTAGTTGGGTTATTATCTCTCCTTTGTGAAACTTAAGATGAAAAAACCAAGAAACAATATTATACTCTTCAACTATAGAACATTAAATCATTGATATTTAGTGACCCATTCATCTATAGTTGAAATTATATGTTCCAGTCCATTCAGATGAAATAGTACATTCTCTCCAGACCCTAGAATAGAAAATGTCATAACTCCAGTGACCTAAGACACAGTTCAAAGAACAACACCCCTTACACCGTGTAGCTATAATTGTAATACTATATAGAGTATTGAATTACTAGTTATATGTACACCATTATGGATACATATTTATATACCTTATGAATCCAAAATACTACTACATCCTATATAGTTCACATAAAACAAAAAATTGACTTTTCTAACTAAGGGTTTAAGGATGAAGATTTTTATGGGTTGGTCTTACTTACCTCAACTGAAGGGCCCACCCATTAGTAAATGAAATTATTGTTCCATCGACACCGTAACCTGGTACTCTCATATATTATTTTTTATTCTTTTTATATAATGAGGATATATATTCCATTACATGAATGATTACATTGTGATTTTTTACATCCTTCATGGGGTCCCAAAAAAGAATTTTTTCCACTAGTACAATTTCACATCAACGATGAATGTGTTTGAATATGTGATCAATTCTAGTGGGAGTCTCTAGCCCCATAGGTTGGGATTATGGCTCATTTGAAATCCTAATTACAATAATAGGGATGAAATAAGAATAGAATTAATAATGATGGTTCTAATGCATAGAGGTGATAATGTGGAAAATACACAAAACATACCATAAACCATATCAAGCATAGCCTGATCCTAACCATACATCACATGTATATTCCCACATCAACAAATTTTAGAAACTTGGCCAAGTTTATCCTCCCTAATGGTCCCCATTTTTACCACATGATACCCATGATTACGTCATTTCCTCTAATTCAAGATTATATCCCCCATGTATCCATGAATTCCCTCAATCAAGAAGGTCCATGCAGCCTCATGACACATGTATTTTACATCTATATGAATAGAAATGAATTTCTCTTTACTTTTTGGACCTACTATAAAAATATTATATCCTTCAACCCTATGAATGATATTTCTCATGTTCATGCCAATAACATTTGTAGCTCAACAACTATCATAATCTAGTTATCACTTTTAATGAATCTTTTTTAAATACACCCTATCCCACTATAGAACCAACCTATGAACCAATTTGAAAGATCATAATCATTAATGATTTACCAAAAACCTTATTAAAGGTGTTAATTTAAATTTACACAACCCCAGATTATATCTTCCTGTATAAAACTTTAATGAAATTCCAATATCACAATAATTAAATACACACCATATCCAAGAAGTACCATGAAAACTCTTTGAACCTTATTACATACTAATTCACAACCATGTTCCCCTGAGGAAGAAACAGTAATTCCCAAACTCATTTATTCATTATTTTCATAATATAATAATATTAAATAAAAAGAAACTCAAAAAAATCCATGATATATTGTCCTCATTATAGGCACGTGTAACAAAATTCAATAAAAAACATATTTCCATGGAGGTGACTTGATTCAGAAATTACCATAAGGTTAATGGGTGTCTAAACCAAATGAAGTATGTGGTTTACTAACATAGTTCAATCCTTTATGGCTTGAGGATTAGGCTTAACTCCAAACCTAGAAAACCCATTATGTTGGAACTCATGTAGTGCACTCAATATATGGGTAGTATCATCATGATTAATATTAAATACAAGTTTTTAATCAGGTGGAGGATCATCCACTTACACTATTAGTGGAGTGTATAATCATAGCATGATGGGTAGAGGATATGATCTGTATATTCCTGGTGGGGACATCTCATGATACATTCTATATATGGAGAGAGTTTCACCTAATTTTTCAGTGATAGGAGGCTCTAATATGGCCATGTTCACATACCAAACTAGACTTAGGATCCTATCCAACTGTATTCATGGTGACATTCAACATTTTATAGAATGAATCCATGGTCATTAAAGAATATTTGAATAGTATAACTTGAGAAGTATATGAACATCAATAACTGACCACTACATGATTCATGTACCATCCTATTTGTACCCACATGAATGATACCTTTTAGTTTCATGTCAACTTTAATGTTTTTAGAGTCTTGATGAACATATATGTCATCTTCCACATAAAACTAGGTTCCTTAGTTTGAAAACTAAACTCAATACTCCTTGACAATATTATCCTAATTTCATAAAACAATAATTATATGAATTCTAGCATTATAATCTATCCATTTTAATGGACCGTTATAATACCTATATAACATTACCAAACCAACCAAAAAAAAATATGGAATACATAAAAGATAAATGTGCCACCCCAAGAATACCTACAATAGGCTATGCGTGGTGACTGGCATTGAATATGCATATTTCACAATATGTGAGGTCTTATCCTAATATACCTACATGTAATACATACCTACACAAAATATATAATAAGAATGAAATCATAAAAACTAACTAACTATAATATATAAATAAATTTGATGCATGAAATACATCCATATATTAAAATTAATGCAATACCATAGGGTATGGAAAAAACATAATCCCAATAACCTAAGTAAAAAGACCAACCTAAAAAACTTGTTAAAGAGGAACTCCTCAATGAACCATATCTTAAAAATAAAATTTTCAAGAACTTTAAACTTTTATTTCCAATAAATTCATTCACCAATACCATGTCCACTATGATGACTATGAAACTATCTGTGCCTACATTATATATGATTTTCTTTGGAAGAACTCCTGTATAGGATTGAGTATATACATACCTAGTATGAGACCTTGAATATAAGAAAGTATGAAATAAATTTATTCCAGATGATAACCTAGATCAAATACAAGGGTGTGTAAAATTAAATGCATATATTCTTGAAAATTGAGATTTTGGGATATAGGAGAGTCCCAATATGTACATCCCTTCTAACCAGGTTTGTATATAATGTGTAAATAAATAATTTCCAACTACCAAGACTTATGAAAACCCTCATATCCTGAAAGAATCTAGAGTGGATGGTCCATTCCTAGACAAACTATGTTAGTTTATTGGGGGAGCATAGAACCTTGATAAAAGAATCATGGCTCATCGACCAATTCACATCAAATGAGGGAGTACTAATATCTGGTAGATGACCCATTCTCTAATAGAGGGGTATTTCCAAACTCCATGTTCATACTAGGTGCCTTATCATTATCAATCCCAATGAAATACCAAAACTATTCCTAGATTTGGTGGTCTCATTCCCTATGATGTGTTGGAGTACTGAACTCTGTAAAGAATGAAATGTACCCATGACCTATTATTAACACATCTCTAGGGGAGTACCCAACCTTATTTCTTCCCCATTCATCTCCCCTAAACCCATTCATCAAATCTAATGATATAAATAATAATTATTCCCAACTAATATTGAAAACTGCATCTCATTCTCAAATAGATTATTTCATCAGGTTTTACATGAAAAAATGGTTAAGATATGATGCTTATTTTTGTTAAACTATCACAAGGATATAAATCATTGAAAACATGATATAGGTAGAGTATCATTCCACATGGAAGCCCTCGAGACATGCCACATGTTGCACTGGCATAGGGGAAATTACTTAAAGGGGTGTGTCATGTGGAAAATTTGGGGTAATTCCTTTGGCCATGGTGCCACATGAAACATCCATGTAGGTGGTTGGTCATTTGATCAAGGGTGGTCAGATAGCTGAGTGAATAACTCTAACAACCTCTACTTCTTTTGTCTCATGTTTTATCATGGTTTTCGTTTTTCCACCTCTTCTAATTGATCCTCCAACCCATCCTTTCACTATTTGTATCCTTATAATATCATTTTATTATATTCATCTAACCACTAAATCACCATCTCAAGACACAACTCCCATTACCCTAACTCTTGTAACCAACAATACCATTCTCCACCATTAGATTCAACACAAGCCATGGTCAGAGGCTTCATGTCACACTAAGGAGGCACACAACATGGGTAATGGGGGAGTAGTTTTACAGTCAAGCCTCAACCAATCACCCATCATCAAATTCCACCATCCATAATGTTTTTATCATGAATGAAAATATTATAATAACAAAATTTAAAGAAATTGGGCATGGAGATTGAGAAATTAATAATTAATGCAACGAGATAAAATTATCATAAAATTGAGGCACAAGAATGTTAGAAATCTGAACAATATTTAAAAATAAATTTTCAACAAATTATTTATGAAGAACATAGGTTAAATAAAATAATGAGACCTACATTAGTATCAAATAATCATGTCAACATTTTCTATAGGACCCTTATTAAATAACATGGACACCTATCATTAATTCTCTCATTTTTCCACTCATCACTACTCCCTAAATATAAACATTAAATTTCCCCTTTTAGACTCCCATAAATTACTATAAAATTCATATTCAATACCATTTTAAAAGGTTTGGATCATTGATATCCAAAAATGTCTCCATGTAATTGAAACCCTTAAATATATCTCATACATCATAAATAGATTATTAAAATACTCCATAATTATTATGAATTACATAATAGAATAATATTAATTAAAGTCCACCACAACTTGACATTTTTTTGAATAATTAACCATCACAAAAAATAATCAAATTATAATCGAAATATAATGAACTCATCCAAAATCCAATTAAACTAATGGATTTCCCATTTAGGCTCTATTTATGAGTAAATGATATTTTTTATTATTTAACATGTTCTGAATAAAATAAATTAATAAATTTTTATACTATAATATATTTAGAAATATACATCTTGAATTAAACAAAAACTGATCCAAAAACACCCCATAAAATATAATTTAAAATATTATCCATGTTCAATGGAAAAGTTATGTGCTCCTAAATCAATCTACTTCACTATTAATTAACTAACATGTCATTGTTCATGGAATAAGACCTTGAAACATAAACTATACCACTAATGAAAATACAACATTATAAACACAAAGGGGGAGAAATAAATTAAATTTTAACCTCTATTAAGAAGATACAACCATATGTTCTCCAGAGATAAGTATTTATTTTTTAATAAATATTAAATATCCCTTAAAATCCAACAAATTCATAAATTCTCCAAAATCTAGCCCAAGGAAAAAAAAACTGTTTTAAGATTAGTGGAACCCTCATAAAATTATACCAAGGTCATTTAATGTGGTAAAATTATCATTCTATATTTTTATAGGCATGAGATTTTGAGTCTAAAAATAGGATAAATCATACCAATATAAAAACTTGGGTAACTTTAGGTGCCTTATTTATTCAAGATAAAAGTCCAAACAAAAGGAACATCTCCCCATTACCGACCCTCAAACCATCATTAAGACATCTAATGGTTAAAATCCATCGAATTAAAATGGTTTGGAAAAAAATTAAAAACAAATTGTACCTTTGAACTGCATAGGTATTACATAATTTATTTTGGATTACTAATTGTGGTGTTTTATGTTATTGAAATATTGATCGTGGATTTGAAGATTTGGTTGTTTTGCTTACTCACCTTCCTTTTTGTGTGATGTAGTCAAGTTATTAGAAGGTTTTGATAGAGATTATATATAAGATTTATTACTCGTGTTTTCACCCACTAACCTGAGTTATTGATAGGTTATGAAATTCAATCATTTATTATCATAATATCCCATATCTATAGTGAAATCCCCTTAGAGATAGGTTATGAAATTCAATCATTTATTAGGGATTTGGTTGTTTTGATTACTCACCTTCCATACCCTCTCTTTTTTGAAATCTGCTTAGCTTCTGCTATGGTGAACGACCCTTTCTCATCCTCATTATAGAATTTGTTCCTTGTAGGTTTTTTGGTTTTAATTTTCACTTAAGGTGTCCCAAAGGCCTTAATATGGACCGAAGGCCTTATGGTGGCTCAATGGACTTGAGGTTGCCTAAAGGCCTGGGTGTCCCGATGGCCTTAAAAGACTCAGGGACAAAATCGATGGCCTAAAGCCCCAAATAGAGGAATATTCCTAGCTACTACAGTTCCAAACAGTACCTGTTATAGTTCCTACTACAATACCTACTACAATTTTGCTACAGTAATGCTATAATACCATAAATAATTCCTCCACTTGGATTTTATCCCGGGTCTCCTGGATGCACATAAGGAGTCCTCACCAACCATGATGAGGATCATGTGCTTGGGTGCATCACGAGTGACATGTTATTAATGGATAAGTCAAGGAAAGATTTGTCCCTTCTATTTATGGAAGTTGATATCTCGGACATTTGATTGAAATAGAACTGTCACCCTACATTCTATCTCTATGGTGTAATGACGAGTTTATTTAAGGTAGTAAAAGAAATACGTATCAATAAAATAGGTTTATGAAACTATCATGAAACATTATTGACATGATATTGAGATAAAGAGATTATATTACATAGTGATCATTTGTCTGGGGATGTCTTCGTTCTGACATTAAGTTCTTTCTCTTGGGTGCCTTCACCCGTTGCAAGACAATACTCTCGGACTTTAAGAAATCTTTCCTAATGCCAAGGAGAAGGAATCCTATAGGGTCACACACTATGTTTTTCTTGTGGCCCCTATTAAATTCTATTTGAATTTAATTAGTGAAATAAATATTATTCTCAAGACCATGGGATAAATATATTAAAATTAAAATGATCTCATAATTTAAATAAAATATATTTATTTATTTTATTGAACATTTAGTAAATATTTATTTTATAGTTTGTAAATAAGATAACTATTTGTTTATTTGGGTTTTCAATAAATGGAAGTAGAGTTCGAATAGACTAAGGCCGGTCTGATAGTAAAATATTTATTTTCAAGATGGTAAATAATTATTTAACTAGTTTGCATAATATAAAATAATAATAATGCTATTATCATTATGTAGAACTAGTTTTCATTTATGATTCCTTTATTTTCAAGTTTTCACACCATGAATAATGGTTTTGTTATTATTACTTTGTAGCATGGGTTTTCTCTAAGGTTATGAATGTATTTAATTGATGTTCCATAATTAAATATTTTAACTGAAACCCCATTTCATTAAAATAGACACGTACGTCTATTATTCTATCCCGCCTAGTGAATGAAATTTTTAGTGGTGAGAGAATTGTTGAGCCAAAAAAATTCTCTCTCAAATCATCTTCTCTCCCCACTCGAGAAGGAGAGCCATTCTTCAAGACCAAAGAACATGAAATTAAGAATGACCGATGCAAGACACTCGCTTCACCACGCTAGCACCCAGAGAAAAAGTGGTGTTGATTAGAGGCCATGAAAACATGTGTGGATCAATGATAGAGGGATTCTGTTTTGGGTCCTCACAAGCACAATAAGGCAATCAGAAAGGGTCATTCTGGACAATCAATATCATCAACTAAGAAAGTACCAAAGATCTAGGTATTTAATTTCAATAGAAATTATTTAAATTATTTATAAACATGATGCGCAAGATCCTATCTCTAGGATATGGTACCATTTTTATATTTTTTTTCTAGAGCATTGGTCTTAATATGTGGATACTGGCGTTTATCATCATATTGATCCCAGATTGGTCTTCGATTATGGAAAAGGAAAATTTGGGCCATCTCAACCGCTACGCTTCTGCTATGTTTGGTCCTTCAAGTGGTATCAGAGTATGTTCATCATCATTTATAATTATTTAAATAATTTTTTGATGATTCATGATTTAATAATTTAGTTTATCAAATCATTATTAATCATTCTTGTAATATGGATTTCGAGATTTCTTATTTCTCTTTTTTTTCTTGCAGATCCAACAAAAATGAATATTTTTTGGAATAAAATTAAATCCAAAACTCAGGAGGAGGAACTGCCAATTCTTCCCAGGTGACATGAAAGTACACGCCATGTGTTTGGACTTTCATGTCATGTTATCTTATATACCTTCCGTGTAATCTGGAATATATGTCGTGTAGTCATGTGAATTGCATTGAGAGTAATTCAGCAATTAGTCAAGCATTGTGAATTTATTTCATGTAGTGTAATTAATTTTACACTTCATGTTGACAAGGAAATATAGGCACACACTTACTATATTACACTCCATGTGCCCCACTGGACATAGTGTGTATACCCTTCAGGTTAGGGGCTAATCCGTGTATCCCATACACATATTTATCCAATCGGTAACCATGTAACATGGAGACAAAACATCGTGTAGCCCACTGTACACATCGTTTAATCTGAAATATCTGAAGTACACCTCACACGTCGAGTCCCTAGGCATGTAATTCACGAAAAATGGTGAAGGTAGTACATTCCATGTAGTCAGAACTATATGTCGTGTACTTTAACAAATTACACAAAGTTAAAACTTTAATGGTTGTGTAATGTTTAGAACTACTTATCATATATAAATCGTACTACAGGTTGTTACTCTATGAATTGAAACATCATATATGCCATATTTTAGAAGAGTAAAACAGTATATGAATATAATATATGTTGGGTAGATTCGAATAGGTATTCAACAGGTTACATCCAAGGTACATTTATGTACAAGGATGAGAATATTAAGGAAATTCATAAAAAGGAATTAAGATAAAGGAATGATTATGTAAAGATAATAATTAATATATTCAAGAAAGATTTATCTTGATGAGAATGATTAATGAATTGAATTCTAGTTTTATTAATTGTGTAATTCATTACATGTATGTGGAAGATCATTAGATAGACCATACCATTATATATGATTTTTTAATTAAATTGTTTTCCTATGAGATATTTATCCTCATTAATATGTAGGTCCAACATTCCCATAATCTCTTTTATGTAAACCCGCTTTTTACCCCTCACCTACATTTGATTTAAAAATTATTTGTAATTGATGGATCTCACAAGCTAGTGGAGTCGACTAAAGCAAGAGCCGAGACAAAACCAATCCCAAGAGATAAAAATGTGGACATGTGGAAAGTTGTTAACATGAACCCAAAAGGTTTAACGTATTCTCCCCTAGGTCAGGGTCATTTTATCAACTCTTAGATAAATTAACCATTAGAAAATATTATGATCATGCCCCTTATTTTATTTCTGTCAGTTGCATGGTTTATCATTAGAGATGTGTTGTCGCGATAACATAATTAATGAATTAAACAAGCATGCAAGATGAAACTAAAATAAAACATGATTATGTATAAATATTATCAATACATGGTTAATAAATTATGTAAGTTCAACTTTATATTAAAAAGAATGTGAAAAATATAATAATAAATTTATGAATAAGAGATAAAAATACCTCAATAAAATATCAGGTCAGACTAATCCTTCCATTATTTGATTAACAGAAAGAATCAATAAAACTATGTGTTTAACTGACCATTGTTGGGACACTTACTTTAATACATAAATCCCTTATGAATTTTTTTGTTTATCTTAACCAAATTACACCAAGATGAGTATCCCTATCTAGACTTGGTGTAATATTGGAGGAAGTGTGGGGGAAATCCAGGTTTAGATTTCAAGATTGGGGAGTCCACTCAACAGATCAAAGAGTTAAAAGCCTCTAGTTGGAAAATCCCAACCTACCTAAATACCATAAAATAGCTTGACCAACCCTTATTGGGTTTATGAGAAGGGAGATATGGTTCCTTGCCACTAGAATGTCTAAGAAACTAGACATTCTCAGTTAAATGGTGATGGACATTGGGACATATGAAAGTAGTGGGAGACTAACTAAAATTAAATTATTTTTCTCATATAATGTAATCTATAATGTACTAATAGTATTCTATTTTCATTGTATAATAAAATGAAAAGATCAACCACACTATTCCTGTAATCAATTCTGGATAAATACAACATCCTCACGGGTAATAACTTCCAAGAATGGTTTAGATGACTTCGGGTTGTTCTATGCCATGAACAGAAGTCTTATGTGCTAGAGTCAGTATTACTTGATCTGCCTTCAAAAGGTGTGAGTGATGAGGATTGACTAGTTTATTAGAAATATATAAACTCATGGTCAATGTTCAATTTTTGATACTTTCATCAATATCTAGTAAACTCATGAAGTCTCACAAAAACATGGATGCATATAGCATGCTAGATAACCTCTATAGTCTTTACCAAGAGATATCAAGACATGAATGGTTTGAGAGAACCAAGGTAATCTTTAAAAGTAATCATGGAGGGGGTTCCCTAGCTGGGCCTCATTTAGTCAGTCTCATTGTCTACATTGATAGCCTAGAATTTCTACGATTAAAACTACCCAAAGAACTGGGTACCGATCGCATTGTCACATAAATCCCTCTGAGGTTATCCAGTTTTATTGTTAATTTCAATATGAAAATCATTTAGAAGTCTCTATCTGATGTTCTTATCCTCATTCAACAAGTGGACAAAGATATGAATCACGGAAATCCTTATTCCCTTTTGGTGAATAAGAGTAAAGAGAAATAGAATAGCTTTATGCTGAAAGATTCTTCACGACCTTCCATGAAAAGGATGATCAAGGGGAAAGCAAGGGAATACAATGTTCTTTTTTATGCATGTGGAAATAAGGGACACTGGAAGAAAACTGGACCTAGAAAAATACGAAAGGGGAAGCTTCAAGTGCTTTTCTTATAAAGTGAAATTTATCTATTTCTACAAATTGGGTATTGGATACAGCTTTTAGTGCTCACATATGTATTAAAATATAGGAACCAATTAGATTCAAGAAAATTGATAGAGGGGAGGTAGATTTATGAGTAGCCAATAGATCTAGAATTGTTGTTTAATTGTCAGGGACTACCACCTCACATTTCCGGTTAGGATGATCTTGGGGTTAAAGTGTTATTATTATGTGATTTATGTGACCAAAAAACATTATTTCTATATCCAGACTAGATATAGATAGATTTGTTTTAATGGTTCAAAGTTAATCCTGATTATATTACAAAGATAACATTTGTTTTGGTAGGTCACATTTATAAAAAGGTCTTTACATTTTGGATTACACAAACCAAGTAATTGTAATTGATAACAAAGATACTTCACATGACTCATACGACACCCAACATTGGAATCACTAGATAGGTCATGTGATAAACTCTTGAAATATTTACATTAAGATAGATATCTGGATTATTTCGAACTAAAACCACATAGTGTATGTCATGAGTGTTTACGAGGTTAAAAGTAAAAATCCCAATTTAGTGGGAAAGGTGAAAGGGCCAAAGATAATCTTGAATTGATTCATACTAATGTGTGTGGACCATTTACAAGTGAAGCAAGGGGTGGGTACTCATACTTCATAACTTTTACTGATGATTTTAGTAGAGATGTATATATCTACACAATGAGGTATATATAAGATTACTTTGATAAGTTCAAGGAATAAAAGAATGATTTTGAGAACCATATTGGTAAGAATATTAATAAAATCCACTCATACTAAGGTGGAGAGTATCTTAATAATGAATTCATTGATTACTTACGAGATTTTGGGATCCTATCCCAACTCACTCCTCCTTACACGCCTTAGTGGAATGGTGTATGAAAAAATAGGAAACAAAACTTCTTGGACATGGTGAGATCAATGATGAGTCATGAAAGTCTTCTATTATCCTTTTGGGGATATATGTTCAAAAACATACACACATACTAAACCAAGTACCATCTAAATTGATAAATTTTATTCCATATGAGCTTTGGAGTGGTATAAAATCCATGTTATTGAATTTACATGTTTAGGGTATTGAAGCATTTATTAAGGTCTATTCAGGTTAAAAACTTTCACCCCATGGAAAAAGCTATACCTTTACAGGATACCCAAAGGAAATAGGGGTATATTACCTATATAACCCCTCATATAAAAAGGTTATAGTAGCATGACATACCATATTCTTTGAGAGGGAGAACATATCCAAAAGAGACAGTGGGAGTGAGATAGAATTCAATGAAATTGAGGCTCAAGGTACATAAGAGTTGGTACAAGAGCATATTCCAAAAATCACCATTGAAGAAAGATCTATTCTAGATACAAAATTACAGCGTAGGAGTACAAGAGAGGTTAGAGAACCAGAATGGTACAATTTTCTAGTTACTGAGGATGGTGACTCATTATTAGTTGATAATAATGATCCTCTAACCTATAAGGAATTAGTAAGTGACACAAATTTTTTCATGTGTAAAAAATACATGAGTTATGAAATGGATTGCCTATACCAAAACAAAGTTTGGATTTTGGTAGATCCTCCAGTTGATGTAAATCATGTTGGTTACAAATGGGTATTCATGAAGAAACTAGAAATGTAAGAATAATTAACTACTTATAAGGCATTAATGGTTGAAAAAGAGTTTAAATCCATTTATGGATTAAATCAAGCATCCAGGTCATGGAACATTCATTTTTATGAAGCCATAATGAAATATGATTCTATAAAGAACAAATGTGAACCTTGTGTCTAAAAAAGGTTTAATGGGAGTGATTTTTTTCCCTAATAGTATATGTTGATGACATATTAATTATTGTAAATGAGATACCAATCTTACATAATTTTGAAGAATGATTGAATCAATGATTCTCCATGAAGGACTGAGGCAAGGAAACATATATTATTGGGATCATGATCCATTATGATAGATCCAAGAGATTGCTGAGCCTAATTCAAAGTACATACATTGAAAAGTTACTAAAGAGATTCAGTATGGAACAATCCAATAGTGGATCGTTTCTAGCTTCACATGGAATTTATCTTTCCATGAAAATGTGTCCTCAGATGCGTGAGGAATGAGAGATAATGGTAAGGACTCTGTACGCATCATTGACTGGGTCAGTCATGTATTTCATGCTATATACTAGTCTATATGTCACCTATGAATTTTGTTCAATAGGAAGATAACAAGCTAACCTAGGTGACACTATTGGATGGAAGTCAAGACCATCATTAAGTATCTAAGTCGTACTAAGGTTATGTTACTGGTTTATATAAAAGATGAGGAACTATTAATTCGAGGATATGCAGATGATAGTTTCCAGACCGATCAAGATGACATGAAGTCACAGATGGGATACATATTCACTTTGAATGGATGTTCTGTGAGCTGGAAGAGCTCAAAGTAGAATGTGGTCGCATTTTATACAGTAGAGTCATAGTATATCGCAATATCTGAGGCAGCTAAAGAAGCAGTTTTTATGTGTAGCCTCATCCAAGAGTTGGATGTGGTACCTATAAGTAAAGAGCCAATCACAATCTATTTTGATAATACTGCAGTGGTGGTTCTCACAAAAGATCTAACATCACATCCGCAGAAAAATCACATAATTCATAAGTATCATATCTTGAGGGTTTTTTCTCAGAGAGGTGAATTTACAGTGAGAAACATTTAGATGGAAGACAATTTAGCAAACCCCTTGACTAAATCATTAACTCAATAGAAACATGATCATCATGTGATGTCTAGAAAACTGAAAGTTGTTGGTAGTTGGCTCTAGTCCTACTGAGTGTTTTTTAGATTTGGTTTCCTAGAACCAATTGTTTGTATGTTTATTACATAAATTATTAATGTATTTAAATATTAAACATATTATTACATATTGTTCATTTTTCTACATGAATATGATGTTATAATTTCCTAGAGTATTTTTCAGATTGACAAGGTCAGCGATGTTCCCCACTATGATGAGAACCTTGATGTTCTATTTAAATATTCTTTAATATAGTTCTAAAGTTGGATAACATACTATGATGTGGCACATATTATACAGACCATTAGGTGCGAGTACTCATAAGAAGATGATACTTATTCTCATGAAGTTCACACTTGGTAATCTCCATGATGAGAGATTATGTGAAAAGACCTTCTAGTAAGATTTCTGCATGTTTTGAGGTAATCTGATATTCTTATCTACGAGTGTGTTTAATGGTCCATAGACTTTAAGATTATCATTAATGTGTGTCATGACTCACACACTTTGATTTACAAACAAAAACCATCACACCATATATTGTAGGGATGTAGGGTACGTTGGGTGTGTCATGAGTAACTTGTTATTAATGGATAAGTCGAGGAAATATTTATCTCTTCCATTTATGGAAGTTTATATCTCAACCCTTTTATTGAAATAGAACTGTTGCCCTAAATTCCATGGCCATGGTGTAATGAAGTGTTTTTTTCATGTAGTCAAAGAATGATGTATCAATCAAATAGGTTGATGACACTATCATGAAACCAGTTTGATGAGATATTGAGGCAATGAGATCATATTACACAATGAGCATTCGTATGTGGATGTTGTCATTGTGGCTTTAAGTTCTTTCTCTTGGGCTCCTTGACTCATTACTAGATAAGTACACTTGTACTTTAGGCAAGCGTGCCTAATGTCAATGAGAAAAAATACTAGAGGGTGACACACTAAGTGTTTCTTTTGGTCTCGATAAAATCATGTTTGAATTTAATTAATGGAATAAATCTTATTCTCAAGATCGTGGAATAATTTTATTCAAGTTAAAATGATCGGATAAATAAAATAAAATAAAATATATTTATTTATTTTATTAAACATTTATTAAATATTTATTTTCAAGTTTATAAATAAAATATTTATTGATTTATTTGGTTGATCAATAAATATAAGTGGAGCTCAAGTGGATCAAGGCCATTCCAGTAGAAAAATAATTATTTACAAGAAAGTAAATAATTATTTAACTAGTTGGTACAGGAAAAAATAATAATAATGATATTATTATTATGTGGCATGATATTTCATTTATGATTCCACTTTACACAAGTTGGCACACCCTGAGTAATGGTGATGTTTTTGTTATTATGTATCATGGGTTTTCTCTAAGGTTATGAATGTATTTAGTTACTGTTACACAATTAAATATGGTAACTGAAAGCCCATGTCACTAAAATAGACAAGTACATCTATTCTGCCATTACACCTGGTGAACTAAATTGTTAGTGGTGAGATAATTATTGAGTGAAAACAACTCCTCTCTAAAATACTCTCTTATACCCTCTTAAGAATGAGAGACGTTCTTCAAGACTGAAGAATAAGAGATCATGAATTTCCTATGAAAAACACTCAATTTTTCACACCAACACCCAAATAATTATTGGTACCCATCGAAGGCCATCAAAACACACGTGGATAACCACTAGAGAGATTATGGTTTGGATCCTCGCAAGCACAAAGAAAAAATCTACAATGGTCGTTCTGAATGATCAACATCGTCAACAAATAAAGTATTTAAGATCTAGGTATTTAGTTTCTATAAAAATTATTTAAATTAATTATAAACATGATGCGCAAGATCCCACCCTAGGATCTGGTTCCCATTTCTTGTTTTTTATAGACCATTGATCTTAATCTGTCGATACTAGAATTTATAGTCATATTGTTCTCATATTGGTCATCGGTTATAGCAAAGGAAAATTTGGGCCCTCTCTACTACCATGCTTCTACTGCGTTCAGATCCTTCAGTTATGAGGAAGTCATCAAAAAATGGAGATATATATATTATTTCATTTATTTATTATATCACTCATATTTAATGTAATATTTTTTTGAATAATAACCTATAGATCTTGAAATTGTTTAAATTTTTTAAATAAAGTGAATAAAGGTTTGTGGATTTTCCTTAAAGATGTTACAGAAAGCTGATGGTGATAAATACACTATTAGAATATGTGAATCATGTCTTTAATATAATGGTATTTTACTTGAATTCGTAATACGATATACTCTATAAAAAAATGGTATGTCTAAAAGGATGAATATAAGTTTGGTGGTAATGGATTGTATCTTGTTTGCAAAGCATGTTATGTCCCATTTTTTATGGTGGTAACAAATTATTAATTTTTTGATTCAAAACCATTTTTTGTCAACCAAATTTATATATGAAAACATATCATATGTATTATAATAATTCCAAAAGCATGAAATGATTTAGAGTATTTGGAATACCTGGTTTTATCTATCTTAAAGGTGGAAATATATGGATGTTTGAATGGAGAAGAGTTAAAGGATTATCCACTGGTTATCCTCAAAATTGAAGGGTCATCATTGATATAATCATGTGATAGAATATATTGTCGATAATTATGGCGTGAAGATGTTATAGAACTCAATTAATATAGTTCTATATCACAAATAAATATTTATATGTGAAGATAACGAAGTATTATTGGTTGATGAGTTGAATGAGGTTTCTAAAAATGATATGAATTCTGAAGAAGTGTATGTTGAATATAATGATTCAAATATTATTATTTATGAATAAAAAATTTGATCAACTCATATAAGGTTGAGAAAATAGGTGGAGGTCTAGTATATTATTTTATATCAACAAGAAATTATTCATACTTGTATAAAATTGTGGAAACCTAATAAGTAATTATTTTCTTAGGTTGAACTGAATTATGTGAAATAATCCTTAAAAAAATAAGAGTAAATCAGCGCTATGAATAGAGGGATAGATGAAACCAAGAAGAATTAAACATTGGAGTTGTTACCTGATCCAACAAATAATAATTTCATAGGGATAAATTTGGTTTCTATAACAAATTAAATGATAAAGGAGAGCTGATGAGAAATAATGAAAGACTCATGTGAGAAGGTTGTTAATAGGTGAATGAAATTTATTTTGAGGAGAATTTTTCACCATTTTATAAGATTTTAACAATTGGAATTTTTTATAGTTTTACTACATAAATGATATGAAAGAAAATTTAAATTGATGTTAAATTTATCATCCTTAATGATTAATTAGAATATAAAGTTTACACTAAGTCATCTGATGGATTCTTAATTAGAAATAAATAGAAGATATATTTAAAAGTTGAAAAGGACAATGTATAGTTTAAAGAATTCCCCATAGTAATGGTAATAAAATATAGATTAATGTTTGATGGTGTGTAATTTCACGAGGGTAATAATGGATATAATCCTCTACATCAAAGAAGATAGAGAGGTATAATTGATTTTAATTGTCTATATAGATGATATTATCTTTACTAGAAACAAATAATGTGTTTTGAGGAGTCTTATTTCCATATGAAAATGATATTTGAAATTTTCATACTTAGAGAAACTAGTTATTTCTTGGGTTAAATGTTTCTCATGAAAAGAACCATATTTTCTTATCTCAAGATAAGTATTCGAGATAAATTTTGAATAAGTTTCAAATTAAGGTTTCAGTGAAATTTTGTAACATAATTTTTTTGGAAAAAATATATCAATGTATGAATATGGGAATGATATTGATTCAATAGAGTTTAGAAATTTTATTCATAGTTTTATATATTTGATAGCTCGATTATCAGAATAAGTTTATGTTGTAACACTATGTGATTGATTTCAAAGTTTACCTAAAGAAACACATCTTATAGATATAAAATGATACATAGATATATCAAGGTTACAATAAATTAGTGTTCCCATATGATGGTAATGTATGTGTTGATTTATTAGAATATATCAATATGAATTGGGTGAGAAATATTAATAATAGAAGGTCTACATCCAATGGATTTTTCTTTTTATGAGAAAGGTGTGTTAAAAGGTATATATAGAATCAAATTTTAGTGTCCATGAGTACTTCAAAGATGGGCTATGTTTCTGTAATTCAAGAAACAACCTAGTTGATGGGGATGAAGACATAATTTGGGGATATGAAGGTGGGTGTAATATTTTCATAGCTTTTGGATATGATAATGAAATTGTTATAAATATTTGAAATATTTTTTTTCATAATTCATTATAAAATAATATTGACATAAAATATCACATCATTAAGCAGTTTCTCAAAAATGGAAAACTGAAGTTGAAATTTGTTCTTCCTGAGGGGCATATTTTCAATGTGTTCACTAAACAACTTATGAGAGATTAATTATTTAATTTTAGAACAATAATGGGAGTTATAAATCACTCCACTCAAGGATATGTTATGTTGATTCAACACCCACTTTTATTATCTTTAGTTTTTTTCTCTAAGGGGGAGTTGGGAAACTTAAATGAAAAAAACATTCCATAAGAGAAAGTACATATTTAGGAGGAATGTTTTAAAAGATAATGTTTTAAATTAGTTTTATTTGTTTTTTGGTGTTTTGTGAGTTTTTAACTAATCTAATATTATTGATGAAAATTTATGGGAGAACTTTGTATACTTTGTTTCAAAGATCATTTTTGTAATGTGAAAGAATAATTTTGTCAAGAAGTTGATCATGGTTGTTTTAAGTGACGTGAAGAAATGGATGTAAGGAATATTAATGGATATAATTACATTAGTATTCAATATTATTTTTTTTGGATTCTGATGCTTCTTTACGTGACTATATTTAACTAAACTTAAGTTCAAGCTATAGTATTTAACTTCGGTCTTATCAGATCTAGGATAGAAAAAACATTCAATATACTATTTTTTTAATTGAATATAAAATACTTTTGATGAGTTGATTATGTTGGTTTAAAAATTTTTAGTGGAGGAAGTGGGTATTCTACCAAATAAAATGGTTAATTCGGTGTTGGTTATAGTATAAAGTTGAATTCAGTGGATGGATGACTATATTTCTTAGATAGTGGTGTAACTCGTTTACTAGAAGAGGATATATATAAAAGATAGGTGGATCTAGCTGTTGTGGGGCACTATAATAATACATATTGTAATTCAATATCTGATCAAAGTGTAGTATTTCATCCGTAGCTATGGGGTTTTAAATTTTCTTTTACATCTGGTGATATATTAATTTCCTATGGTCTATTATATAACTTTGATGAAGGTAAAAAACACATAGTCTTATATGTTATTTTCATTTTCCAATTGAGTATGTTTTTAAGTGAGTATGGAGTGCATATTAAAATTGGTGATTAGGGTGTAGAAGGATTTTTAATTATGGTTATCTCTGAATTAAATGGTATGTTCTTATAGTTTATATTCTGAAGCACTAAACTATTAGTGAATACAAATTTCTATTGATATTAGGTTCAAAAAATTAGTGTTTGTGTCAATTATTTAGTCTCACTTCCATATAATTTGTATCATAGCTTTCTTGGTCAAAATTGGAGACACAAATAACCTTTTCATTATATGTAGATATATATTGATTTAAATTGGTTCTATAGTCATTAGGATATATTATAACGGAGGAATATGAGGTTCATCTTAGTTAGTTCGATGGAATAGACTTTTTCCTCTGGTGGATATAGATAGAAAACCATCCAATCTAGGAGGATCTTGAAATTTTTTTGGGGAGGATATAATCCTAACAATACGGAGAAGGGAAAATGGGAAAATTTGGATATAAATCATCCTAGATTGGTGAGGTTAATTTTTTCCACGAATACGGACTTCAACATCCAGGAGAATATGACCAAAACTGGACTTATGGAATCCTTGGTAGAAATGTATGAAAAAAACCACATAAACTAAGGTGTTTTTATTCTAAAGGATATTTTGCATGATTTTATCAGAATGAAAGTCATTGGAATATCATTTGAATAAATTCAACATGATATGAAGTTAGTTCAAAGTAGTAGAAGTGTATTTCATGTATGATGTATGGGTTATCATACTTATTTTAACATTAATAAAATCATAGGATAACATGGTTAGTATGGTAAGTAAATCTTATATAAATATTGACCTAGTGTTCATTGATTGTTTTAATGTTATCCCAAATGGGGATCTCAAGAAGAAAGGTTCAGGTACCTTTTGGCGATACTCTTAGCCCTGACAGAATGGGATTCTCACATTAGACAAAGAATCACCAACTACTTAAATAAAATTATGGGGTGAAGATTCATAGAAATTTGAAAGATCTAGGACATACCTATTATAATTAAGGAAAGTGATGATATATCAAGAATAATTATAGAAATTGGAAGGAAGGAGCTATATTGATGGATTCTAGAAGTTCAAATTACTTTATATCAGTATATGGAAGAGAAACTATACATTTTCATATTTCTTTGGACTCATGGGTGGTATACTCTTGATTATCTTTTCACTCAATGTCAAATCATGTATTCCTGGTGAATTGTGCATCATAATTACTTAGGATAGTTCATATGGAAGATGATGAAGATTTCTATATTGTCATAAATTGAGATGTTAATATCATGATACATAATGGGAGTGTTATTCATTTAATGGGAGTGGGACACATACTAGGTCTCCAGAAGAAACTCATGTCTATGGGTAAGTCCAATAATGAAGGATATAGTTCAACTTTCACAAATGGATTCTATAAATTTACTCATTGATCCATGGTAGTATCATGGGGAGTAAATAATGACACACTTTACTTGAAAATAAATTCATATGGGAGTAAAATGTTCAAAATTTCAACCATATAAAATATGTAGATCTAGAGTTCTAAGAATGGTAACCTTAGTGAGAATAAAACAATGATTCTATCTTGGTAGGGCATTCTAAATCTTTAACATAAAATTATAGAGATGTTGTGAGAGCTATGTGATTAGAAATAAAAAGAGGGTTTCATTGAATTTCAATGGATAGAATCCAAGATCTTATAAGATATAATTAATTCATATGGATATCTAGGGAAATGACTCAGTTTAATTTCATAGAGGTTTGTGTTAATTTTTCCCATATATCTACAATTAAATGAGGAAGGTGTGGGTTGATTTTCATAATAATAAATATGAAATATTTATCACCTTTTTACTGTGAAAATATATTATGAAGATGGAAAGTGTCCAAAAAAATAAATTCATTAGAATTTAAAATGGTGGTCCATAAAATAGTAATAATTTTTAGTACATCTTCTAGAAGAATGGAATCAAAATCAAGGGAATAGTTTCTAGATATTAACAGTAGAATGGAGTGGAAAATAGGGTTCAGTATAACTTTAGTTAGAAGGAAAGATACATTTGTGTGCACTCTCTAATGACCATGTCTACACGAGAATGATAATCGAACATATAAACATACATTTTTAATAAAATTTTATACCCTATAGTTAGTCAAATACTTAAAAAATATCTATTATCTGGTATGTTAATGGAATTATCTCAAATAAAATTCTTTCAATGCATTGATAATGATCTTTCTATTTCAAAGGACAAAGATAAGTTGCATTCAAATTCCAACCATGATTTCATATAGTCTATAAAAATGAGAAATTTGGATACCAAATATGGAATTATGATCAATAGAAGATCATCTAAAGTTGAAATATAATTTTTAATGAACATATTCTGTGGAAATATAGGAACTTGGTTTAATCAAAATTTGGGTAAAATAGATCAACTAGAGAAGAACCAATAGATCTAAACGAAAGTAATAAAAGTTCATAAAAACCATATATACCAAATATTAGAAATAATTAACCATGAATTTTACCAACTCTAGATGTTATAGAATGATAAAGGACATTAAAATCCTGGGGAAGAGCTATAGAAGGAGGGGAATCAACAACAGAAGTTATTGATGTAAAAAAATAAGTATTGGAGAGTGCATGAACATATCTACGAATATATTTTGTATTCATATTTATAAACTTTATTTATAGGGTTGATGAAACCCTCATACTTCTAATAGATTATTCATGAAAAAATTTCCAAATTAGGTAGTAACTATTAGTGAATCAAATAAGTGAGAATCACGCATCGATAAATAAATGAATTCCCTAAATTTCAATAGAACTTGTGATATGATTGATCTATCAAAAGGGAGATATACACTCAAGAAAAAAAGGGTTTATAATTTTATGGAATAATCAAATAGATGTATAAAATATATGGTAGAGAATATAATAAATGGATTCTAAAAGAAGTAAGATTTTTTTATGAAATATTTTATCTAATATTTAACACAACTATAATTATTATAGCACTAAGTATTGTTTCATTAAATGGATTAAAATTGGAGAAGATATATTCTAATAATTCATTTCGTCATGGTGATTTATAAGAGGTGACCTACATTTATCCTCTCTAAGTATTTGAAAAAAATAGAATGGAGGGCCTTGTTTATAATTTGAAGAAAATTATATATGTAATGAAATTGAAACATCTATATTAGAACCATAAGTTCAATTATTTCATGGATGAAGAATGTTTTGAGGGGAGTGACTCCAATCACTGTTGTTATTAAATATTATACAACAATTTTATATCTGTTTTAATCTCAATCTAGGTGAATGAAATGTTTTTTGGGTATCTAGATTTAATGGATTCGGGATTTAAAGATAAATTTATCCAACTCATTTGAGATGAATGATCTTGGACATCATAAGAAAATATTAGTAATGGGGATGGAAAGGTATTGAAGACCTGGTACTCTAGTGTTATATAATAAATCATACATCCAAAACAAAAATGATAAATTTGGGACGATTGGATTTAAATCTATTGAAATCCATCTTTCCATGAAGTTCAAGTTATCCAAGGCACAAACAATTTGAATAGAAGGTGAGGTCTTACACATGGGGAAGGTATATTATTCTTTAGCAATCATAATATTGATGTATGTGATTATATATACATATCCATATATTTATATTTCAGTTGGTAGAGTGTGTCATTTCATGTATAACCCTGGGAAATAGAATTGAGAAGATATGAAGTGGATCATTTAATACATAAATGGATCGATAGATGGAACTTCGTTCCTCCAAAAATAAGATCCTCATATATATTTTGGTGATTCATATTTTACCTATGATTTCCATACTCAAAAAATTATAATTATTTATATATTTAAATTTAGTGGAGTGAATATTAAATATATGTTTTAACTATAAGTGATAGTTAATTTTTATATAAATTATGATGAATATATTAAAGCAACAAAAATTGGATTAGATTTTATCTAGTTATTGAACTCACTGAAAATTTTATAATGGATTTGGTATGTTGAATGTTATACTGTGATATTCTTCATTCCATCGACATTTCCAAGAATCATTTATTTTATTCAAGAATGAAAAACATTGAAAATAGATTCCATTTCATCTAGAATTCATAGGTATATAATGTGTTAAATCTATAAAAATTCATAGAAATTTTTTAATAAGTTCATGAATGTGATAGTCCAAGAGACCATTGGACAACACTATGCTATATTGGTATTCAAGTGAGTGAAAGGATAAAGGTAAATGATGCTTTCATGTGAAATTAGGATATGATTTTCCCAATGTGTTGTAGGATTCCAAAGATATTCCTTGATGAAGATTGTATGTAGTAGATTTTTGGGACTATGATGTTTTTTCAAGTAACCAGGTTTATCTAAATAGAATTATAGGATCTAGTAGTTTGATTCAGTAATATTATATGAGTGGAAAGAAAACCTTTATCATTTAGGTTGGTTTACCATAAGACCACAAACTGCTGATGAGTTGATCAGGCTACTCTAAGTTTACTGAATGGGGGTAGTGAATAGAAAATAAATATTGGTTGTTATATATTAGTGAAGTCAATGAATGGATTATTGTGTTTTCAAAATGATGTTATATATGATATTATATATGAGTATCTTGATAAAATAGTGGCAGGGATAGTTATTTTGGGGTATCATACTAATAAAAATTATTATTCCACATCTGATCAAAGTGTAACAGTAGATCCTTATCTACAAATTTTTTAAAACTTTATACTTCCAATAAAATAATGTTTTTAGTTTTATATCATATATATGAGATGAATGTATTATCCACATGATCTCTTGTTTTTGTTTCTCTTCCATGTTATGTATGTTTTATAGTGTCTATGGAGTATGTCTTAGAAGTGGTGATTATAGTGTAATTGGATTCCTAGTTATTATTATCTATCACTGGAGAGGTTATATTGATAAGTGATATTCCCTAGAACTGAACTACCGATGGATATGATTTTTCAATGAACATAGGTTCAAGATTCTATTTTTTTAATTTTCAGTCACACTTCCCAATAATTTTTTCCTAAATTGAGATAACAAAAATAGTCATATAATTATTCAATAATGGTTCATTGATAAGTGTTTTGATTTTTAAAAGAGATTTATAATAATTTTTTCCTAAAAACACATAAGGGGAAAATATTGACCCCAAGATGGAGAATATGGTTACATCACAAGTAGATATGACATTCTGTATTTTTTTAAGGTGGTGTTGGAGCTTTTTAATTCTATAACACAAGGAAAACTTTCCTAGAATTGTGAATTATTTCAATGAAACATTTAATTGTAGAAGAGATGAAGTGTATCTGGTTCTTATATTATATTTTTTTCAACAAATAAATTTTGATAAAACTCACATTAAATATTATTTTGTATAATGTGAATTGTATTTATATGTATAGGGATGGATAGAAGGAGTTTGGTGTTAATATATAAATGTTCGGATGAGGGTATGGAGTAGAAGAATAAGTAACACCACAATATGTGTAATCAAATCATGATGAAGTTTATTTGTGATTAATACCTGTGATAATGATCTCTATGTACGTCTAAACCATTTATGACATTTTTAATATAAGGATATACCGATTCTGGTTATGTCATAATTGAACTTAGTATGTATAATCAGAGTTATGTAAGAGTGAGTTATACTTAGATGAATGATGTGTAAGGAGTAAAAATTATATTAGATTATTAAACAACATGAAAACCAACAATATAATTTATTGATTAGGGAATTAAACCTGATGATGTGTTTTTAACTTTTTGATCATGAAATGGAGTCAACATTATGATGAATATCCATTAGTTTTCATGTGTATCACTATTTTTAAGTGATAAAATGATCATGTCATGAAAATTATTATCATTTCATCATTCAAGATACATATCAATAATGTATATTGCTTAAACATTTAATTGAGATATATTCACGCTACATTTAAAAGGTCATGATATAGTATAGGATGAAATGTGGAATGTGGGGTGGAATTTCACTATGATGATAAGATGTTTAATTTAAGCTTCCCATTTTGTAAGGTGAATAGAAGGATTTTTTGGCAAACAATAAAATCACACTATAAGATATTCCAGAAAGACAAGTGATTTTCTATTAAAAACATGATTACATCATAATGATAGAAGTAGTTTTAGAATAAATTAGAAAAAACCAGTTGATCACTCCATTATGTATGGAGTAATCCATTAATTTGACCCATAATAAAAAATATAAATGTGTTTATGATGTGTTAAACTTGGTGTTTCATGGGGTTCTTTGACATGAATTTTTAAATATTCTCATTATATTAGAGGATGTATAAAAGTCTTTGATAGATGAAAATACCAATGAAGAAGTGGGAGAAGTTGATGAGTAGTTTATAGAAGTTGTATCATAGGATTTTAATTTGAAATTTATAAATTCATAGGTATAATTGTTGTTTTTTATGGGAAACTAGAGGATAAAAGTGTATAGTATAATATATAAAAAAATAATGAGAGAATATTTTGGCAATGATGTAAGTAAAATATGAAGAGGAAGAAGCACAACAATAACTTGATAAAATTATAACATAGTTGAAGTATACCTTGATGATAAAATTTATATTGTAAATATTTTTTATATGGGATAACATTACCCAAGTGAGGAGACACATTTTATATCATGATTTAAAGGATAAACCCTCCTTGTTAATAATTCACATAGTGATTCTAGTTGAATGTGTGGTCTTGGGTTTTACTAGATCATGTCAACAATATTGTTTCCCAATTTTAGTGGTGAAGATTTTAAAAATAAATTTTGTTTTCTATGTTTGTTCCTTAATGTGTGTGGATCTTATATATATAAATCTCATTATGCAATTTAATTGTTTCATAAAGTTGTTTTGAAAAATATAAAAATAGAGTGGACTCATATATTCAACCCTCCCCCGTCATATTATCAGTGAATTATCACTATTCATGATTTAACATTCATACAATTTTTCTATTAAACATGAATTTGAGATAACTTTTATATAATTAGAATATTAATATAATAAAAATATAAATATTTCAAAAAAATTTAAAATTTCTTGTTAATTAGGAGGGGAAACATAATATGTTGGTGTAATCCCTTCCTAAGTAGCCAAATTTTGAAGATGTTCAATGAGTTGATCAATATTAATATTTGAATCATTAAAATATTTAGTTGAGGTTTTAAAGATATATGATTCAAAATAAACTAATTAACTTCAGTCTCCACTAATGTACATAATTTGATTGGGTATGTTAATTACCAGGAGAAACTAAAGGTTTCTATTAAGGATCATGCTATATAATTCAATCTATAATTATTGAGTGAAAGTTTTTGGATAATATGAATGAGTTAAATAAATAATTACTCTATCTCTACAAAATTAGAGAACAGATAAACTGATTATAATTTTTCTAGGCATTGATATCAGGAAAACAAAACATATAGGTAAAATTTTAAGAGAGAAAGAAGAACATTTGATGGTCCAATTGTTAGCATTGGTCATTAAAACCTAAGGAAACTATTGGGAAGGAAGATTGGTTATTCCATTAGTGATGTAATTTTTTATAAGTTGTCGATAAGCATTATTGGGGCTCCACATCATGTATAATTTTTATAAAAAAAAATTACTTAATTTAAAAGGATATATGATACCCAATGTAAAATTTAAAAATGTTTTTAGTATAAATGAGTTCAAAATCTAGTTAAGAATTGGTAGAACTTATAGTTTGTATTCAAATAATGAAGAAATTTTTTTTTTCATCTAGCAATTGAATATGAAGGATTATTTTATTTCTCACATGAATATAAATAATAGATTATTATTTGAATATTATTTCACCAATGTTAATGATTCATTAGTTTTTAAAAAATGTTTGAAAAGAAGATAATGGTAAATTAAATTATCCGAGATAAAAAATTTATACAAGTTATTGGTTAAAATATAAGGGAAATATATCCCACTAATCAATAGTGGTGTATTTTAAGTAATAAAATCAATTTTATAGAACAGTGCTCCAAATACACAAAATACCATATAATATATGGATTTTAAAAATTTATTTTAAAGTAACAAAACAAAAGTAAATAAGTGCCATTTTCTAACCTATATGATTTTTTGTATCATATCAAGTTATTTTCAAGATTATATAGTTTCTAAGAGTCTAGTGGGGCTATTTATGGACTTAGAGAAGTTCAGAGTATAAATACTAAAAGATTAAACCAGGGAAAATCAAGGTGAATGTAGCTTTATATATGAAAATAGTTTCGAATGTGATGGTAATGATATTAATCTAAAGTGTTTCATTTTAATAAAAAATTTATCTTAAAAGAAAAAATATTAAATATAAATGTTTTAGGAATATGATGATGAATTTATAGAGAGTTTTAAGTAGAAGACAAAATGATTCAACATCATAACAATTAATATTATGAAGAAAAGGAGTTAGAATATAGTGTCCAAAGAGTTGAACATTGGGAATATTATTTCTAATATAAAGAGAATCACTTAACATATATATATTATTCATATTTTAATATGAATATTCATTACATTACATAAACACATGACTAAAGATCGGAAAGGTATAATGCCTTTGCAAACATTGACACATACAAAACTGATCCATAAGTGGGCTATGTCCTCTCCCACTATGCTCTTCATAACTAGAACCCATATTATCCATATCTTATATAATAAAATTATTCATATCTTGGGGAAAGGAAACCTAAAAAAGGGAGATCTTGAATTCTTTGTAAGGGTAAACAATTGAGATATCAATATAAAATGAGAATATAGGTATGAGAACATGAGAATAACACATGAATACCAAACTATTATTATCATAGATTATAAACACGAGTCATGGAATAAAATTTGATATTCTATAAAATGTGAATCAAAATGGAATAAAAGAATGTGATCCATGAGATCTTTTCATGAACCATTCTAGTGGGGCCCATTCAATGACTTCCCTAGCTTTCCTCTAATAGGCCAGGGGATGACGACTAGAAACACAAAGGCAAATCAGTAATATGGGAGGCCAGATCCTAAGTAAATGTACACACACACATCTTCAAGCTTATTAAATGATAGAATATAAAAAACACTAAACAACCATGCATTAATACCTCTAAATACCATAACCAGAGCATGATAGACAGTAAATTAAAAGTTGATGGGAAAAAATAAAAGCCCACCACAAAGAGATCGTAACACAAAACCAACATGAAACTAAAGGGACTATTGTCTAAAAGACAAAGGAACACACTTTGGTCTTTATATTCTAACTAAGAACCATCTGCTCCATGTTTACCTAGGACCCCATCAAAAGGTCAGTCGTCTGCATAAGAAATTACATGTGTAGGAAAATTTTGTTTAGGGGTGAGTATAACAACACTTCGTATGACACCTCAAAAACCAATAATAACACATCAATGAAAATAGTGTCATATCTAAATAGTTATATGTCCACCACACATATAACAAGAATATCCAAATATATTTAACAAAGACACATAATCTAGAGATAAGACAGAACTGTAGTATACCATACCCAGGATTACATCTCTAAGGATCGAAAATCCCTCATTTGGGAGAAAAAACACCTCAGTGTGATAGCTCTGATGATGTCTATATGAGAGGTACTTCTTATCAGGGCTCATCATGAGAAAGAACATGATGATGCCTGAAGAGATACGATACTCAGATGAGGACCACTACAAAGGACATGTGGTTATACCAACTACTCAATTTGGATTAACCATATAAGTAGTGGATCAACACCGACATATTTTTTTTCATGAAGATACCAAAAACTCCACCTGAGACATGAATATTAATAGAGTATCTCACTCCAGGCCTCTTAGAGGGACTCTAATGACTCGGTCCAAGAAGTCCTATTGAATGGATAATTTTCATGGAAGTAGGAGTTGATAATATACCAACCTTCAGGGAAGGGATAAGGGAAAAAACCAAGGGAATATTGTCCATTATAGGGAGTATATGACATTAAATCCATTTATAAAAAGTACACAGTGTTTAGAAGGGTTACACGCCATTTCCCTTAACTCTTGGTGATGCCCATGTTAATGGATCATGTCATCAAATTGTGTTCGTGTAGTAGTACAAGCCATATATGCATCATGCATACTATATCCATGTTCCAGTACACATATTCAACCCATGTACCCATGTCTATATACCATTGCATGACTTTACCCATATACCTAGTCCAACCCATATTTTGTGGGGAGGTGCACATTTTTTAGGAAACCTGTGTACTCCACCCCATGTATGTGTACTCTATGAGGTACGTATCAAGTATCAAGGGAGGGACCACATGCCTTGAAGGATTTTCCACAAATCATGTGATGTTTAAATTCCTCTAAAACCCCTAGTCGTCGCCAAGGGGCCCCCACATACTATGGAATCCTTGATTACACTCTATGTGGATCAGGATTTTATAGAATCCCTGATTCTTCCTTGACACATACCAACTGGTGCTCTTGTGGTCACCATACCGAAACACTATATATCAATCATCATTGATTCATGCCAACATTTAATCAACAATATTTGGGCCTTGTTTCATTCATAAAACAAGATTATCATCATTATTTTCTACATGATGGAGAAAAAAATCATGTATCAACCTACATCTGAATCACTTTATTTTTATTTTCTCACTTATTTTGTGTTGTGACGATCCCAAATTAATAATATTGGATCATTGAATCATGAAATGAGTGTACAACGATCAATTGTTTGGTAAAACATCGAACCAAAGACCATTGAAGAACACCCACAATGGATGGTGAATCGGGGGAAAAAGAACAAAAACAATCTAATGGAATTGAACTTGATTGATGCTCTTATAAATCATGATTTATTCTATTATAATGAAAATCATATAATCAAAAACCACGATGGAAAAATCTTCTGATAAATCCTGCATTCATACACATCTCGCATGACGATCAAACAATGGTCCAATCAGTTTATTTATTAGTCAGTGTTCATCATAGAAATAAATAATAGGGAAGAAATCCAATGAAAACACATAAACATACATTATTTGGTTTGATATTTGATGATGAACAATTTATCTTCATTATCGTTGGAAAGATCTATCAAATCCTAGGTGTGTTGATCCTTAATCTATGATCTATTGTTGTTCGCCTGAAAGGATTCTACAAAGCTCTCTCTCTCTATAATAATTATCTAATAGTTCCATGTTTGTGTGGATAAACCTGTAATTATAAAATAATTAAATTTTTAAAGGGTAATCAGTCATTTCATTAATCATTTTAAATAAATAAAATTTGTTCTAATTATTTTACTGATCTATATGCCCGGGATGAATATTCTACAAATGACATACGCTAACTAATGTTAAGTCATTACTAGGGTAAAGTAGCTGTTATAAACTCAATGGTACCCTCAAATTTCTAATACAAGGATCCATTTAGAAGTTATTCCATTTTTAAGGAAAACTATATTCCTGTGCTAATAGGTTTATCTAATATATTTCAAACATTTATTCCAGGAAAACTGGGCCTTAGAATTGCATGTCGTCTCAGCACATGGTCTTAAAAATAATCCATATAATATCTAAAAAAATACATAGAAAATATGAGACATTACATTATCCACACCTTGGGGATTTATGTCCTTGAAAATCCAAAACAATGGCTACTCAAAAAGTTTTGGGTACTAAATATAAATCTAAGCCTCCCACTCGCATTTTATCTCCGGGAGATTTCTACAATTCCACTAGAAATTCGTTAAACGAATTGATCACCAAAAAAGGATCATATCCTTATAATCCTCTATTTATATTAGGTACATTGAAAAGGTCCCTCCATATTTTATGAGCAGTTCACCCTAGTCGATAACGTGTAATTTGTCATTCACATATCCCCTCAATTATGACATGTGTAAGACGTTGTTTACCGAGTCTAACTACGGAGGCAGATCTGAGTGGTACACAACCTCACAAACTCTAAATAATATCTATAAAGGGCCCATGAACCTTAGATATATCTTTTAACCTCAGCCAAATATCTTTTTCCAATGTCGAGGTGAAACCCATAAGAATACATGGTCTCCTCCCTTAAAATCAAAATTCCTTTATATCATATCATTATAAGAATTCTGATGGCTTTGTGCAGTCTTCATCCGCTCCTAGATGATTTGAACCTTATTTTTTTAGCTTTCACCAACTATGATCTCATGAGTTCTGACTTTCTTGGTCTAGTCCCGCACAGTGGTGACCTGTAGGGTCACCCATACAGTGCCTCAATGAGTTCCATACTGATGGTGGGATTGTAGCTGGTGTTGTATACAATCTCCACTAGTGGTAGGTGATCCTCCCATCTACATCAAAAGTCCAACTTGAAAGCTCACAACATGTCCCCTAGAACCTGAATGGTTCACTTCATTAAGCCAATAGTTTGGGGGTGAAACATTATGCTCAACATTAACTGGGTCCCAAACTCCACCTGTAATACATTCCACAACCAGGATGTAAAAACAGAATCATGATCAGAGACAATCATTGATGGAACTCTATGGAGTTGAACTATATCTTGTACTTAGAGGAATCCCAAGTTCTCTTCTAAAATTTGTTCTCAGATAGCTAGGTCATGGGTCGACTTCTTGAGCCAGTCTATGATCACTCAGATTGTATCATGTCCTGGGATGTACTTGGTAATCCCACTATGAAAACCATAGATATCCCATCCCACTTCCATTATGGAACCTCAAGGGGATAATCTGAACTCACTGGAACATGGTGCTCAGACTTCAATTTCTGAAAAGTAAGGCATCGAGAAAGAAACTTGAAAACTCCCATCTTCATCAATGACCACCAAAATGATATTGACGGTCCCGGTACATCTTTTCCACTCCTAGATGTACCACCAAAGGAGACATATGAATCTCTATAAGAATATTGTCCCGCAATATCGTTGGCACCATTGTGAATCCTCTAAAATGAATGACATGTTACCCATATTTAGAAAATCCATTAGAAGCGTGTACAGTGGACAATAGAGCACATAGGCTCTCATAGTCAACATCCCTATGTAGTGCCTATCTGACTCCCAGCAAGAGAGGTGGGGTAACAATCGTCAACTGAAGAGAATATTCTCCATCTCAATCCATAAAGGATAACCGCAATGAGTACAACTTCTCTAAAACCTCAATCAACAACTACAAATAATATCTCCTTCTAGGAGCATCTACTACCACATTCCCCTTCATAAGAGTATATTCAATTTCAATGTCATATTCCTAGAGAAACTATTTCTATAACCTATGTCTCATGTTTAGAGAATTATAGGAGAAGACATAATTGATAATCTTGTTATTAGAGTAAATGACAAACCTCTCACCCATTTGGTAGTGTGGCCACATCCTCACAGCGAAGACTATTGCTGGTAAATCAAGATCATGGGTCGCGCCGTTCTAGTAATGTGGTCTCAGCTGTAATGAAACATAAGAAATCAATACTTACCCATACATCAGAACACAACCAATCCTAGATCCTCATGTATCATAGAACAATATATACTCGACACCTTCTTCCATAAATCTCAAGATGGGAGTTCTTGTTAAACATTTCCTCAACTATCAAAATGTATATTGAATATTATCTATCCACATGAATTTCTATCACTTTAGAATCAAATCTGTCATGAGTGATGATACTATGGAGAAATCAGGTATGAATCTCCATTAATATCCTACCAACCCAAAGAAGCTTCTCACCTCCGTCACGCTCTTAGGTGGCTCCCAAGCTAACACTACCTCAACATTGGTTGGGTCCACTACCACTCCATTTTCTAATATTCCCAAAAAGTTTACCACCTATATCTAGAACTAAAACTTTGAGACATTTCGATAAATTTGGTTCTTTTAGGGTACATCCAAAAAAATCCTCAAGTGTATCACGTGCTCTTTTTCAGATGTCGAGTACATAAGGATATCATTGATCAAGACTACCACAAACCGATCTATGTAAGATTGAGAGACACATTTCATGAGTACCATGAACACTGTAGGGATTTAATCACACCAAAGGTAATCAAAAATTACTCATAGTGACTATAAAGACATTTGAACGTCATCTGTGCTGTATCCTCATCTCGTACCCACAACTGGTAATAACTTGATCCGAGGTCAACCTTAGAGAACCATCATGCCTCACTCAACCAATCAAAGAGATAATCAATCCTCAGTATTTGATACATGTTTTTCATGGATACTTGGATCAAGCATCGATAGACCACACATAACCCCAAGCTCCCATTTTACTTTTTGGAAAACAATTGGGGCTGCCCAGGGTGAAACACTGGGTTAAAAAAATCCTTTCCTCTGTAAATTCTTCAACTGGAACCTTATATCGGAAATCTTGGTGGAAGCCATATAATATTATGGGAATGATTTCAGAGCTATATGAGGGTGTAGATCACTATAGAAGTCTGAGTATTAGTAGGGTGGTAAACCCAAAACATCTTCAAGGAAGGCGTCCTCATACTCCTCCACCACTATAGGAATCTGTTAACTCAGAACATCCACTGCACTAAAGATTAGGCTATAAAACTGATGAGTAATTACCTGTAACATTATATAAAAGATTCCATCATGTTCTTCCTAGGTTTCCTTTTCACTAAAAATAGAAAACTTAGTTTTTTCACTATGAACACACTACACCCTTCGCCTAATAAATACAATATAAGCATGAATTGTAGATAACTAGTCCATACTAAGAAAGATTCTATAAGGACGATTTGCTGCTAAAATGAGATCCCATTCCAAAATCTCACCTCTAAGAGTCAGGTAACACTATTGGTATAAGTGTGTGATCAACGAGTCTTCTCCCATAGGAGTCTCTAAGTCTAAGGGTCATGTCAGCTGTTCAACCAAAATCTCTAAGTATTGAACAAGATATGTGGTTATAAAATAATGACTATAACCTATGTCTATTAGTACTAAAAATAATGTAGAAAATAGATATATTAGACCTCAAATCATTCATAGATCCACTAGGTCATAATCTTCCACATCTTGTAGATATATGATCCCTTGTCCTCCAGCTCCCTGATACGGGAATGGACCACCTAGGGGTGGTGGTGGTAACAAGTCAAAGCATCGACCACCTCCAGCTTCTCTCATGGCTCCTCTATCATGCCTTACACCCCGAGAACCTTCCAACACCTATTTATTTCTATGTATCTGTGGACCATCTATGGTTTCTCTATTAGTTGTACAGTGGGTCGAACAAGCTCGGGTGAGATATATACTTAGGTCACATGATTAGTACTTCCTCTCTCCACATTGACTAGACCCACCCTGTGATCCATGAACTATAGATCATCTATCATGGTACCTCATCCTAAAACATATCTCACATCCAAGTCCCTAAAACTGACATTTTCTTCTTACTGTCGAGGTCTCTACTCCAGCTTTCCCACTACTAACAACCACCATTTGTATCTGTTCTACCAATAAATTCTCAGCCACCAAAGCTCTCTCTAGCACCACAAAATAGGTAGGAATGCATTGAGGTATTAAAATAGTTTGGATGTATCCATACATACCTCCATTGAAGTCTTGAGACCTGATGAACTAATATCAAACCATATCTGTCGAGTACCTAGAGAGGTTGGTAAACCACGATGAATACTCAGCAAGTTTCATGTTGCCTTGCTGGAGTTTTAGATGCTCTTGGATATGTAAAACCCTTAGTGTAGCTGGTGATTACTACTCTCTATAAAGGTGCTAAAACACTATCCATGAAATATAATCCTCATCATATGGCTCAGAACCTAAACCCCAACATATCCATACTATTCCATGAATAAGGCTCGCTACCAGGACCACCATTTGATCTTCTGGTGTCCTAACTAGATGGAAAACATGGTTCACTACCTCAAGAGAGTCCTTATCCACCTATCTTTCAGGATCACCTGGTAACTTGAGTGATCTCTTTCTCCAGAACTCATGAAGCACACTTATCTTGTTTACCTCATCTTATGGTACTACTAGTACCATGTGTTTCTCTATAGGTAGTATGGATGGTAAACCACCTAGAGGTAACATCTCAAGAATTGGTCCTTGAATTGATGCCTCATCACTGTGGGGGATCATCCTTATGATCATGATGTGAAATACAAGATGGTATACAATATAGAGGCATCCTAAAAGTAAATAAGATATACCATGATGAATGATTATATCTAGAGAGATGACTAAAGAAGGACATGGAAACACAACCAATTCCTATATGATGCATGTACCATTATTTTCCCTGTAACCAGTGTCCTCATGTATTGAGTCAAAAAGTATATTACCAATGTTTTCGGTTATGGATACATTGGTCTTCACACCAAAACTAGAGTCCCTAGACTAAAATCTAATATTGAAATACTTAACATTGTTTCCCTAGACAAATCTCAAAGACTCTGAAACCTATGGTACAACTGACCACCTCTGATACCACTATTTCTCGACCCGTCCCAGTCAGGCCCATTCCGTTACACCCCAATCCCTCTTCAAATTGGCTAGGATCTGGATACTAGCATTGAGAGGGAATATCACTGACATGGAGGCCTTATCCTATGTACTTGAATAAACGCACACATATCCAGGCCAAAAAAATTCTAAAACGTAAAATCCATTGAGAAACTATGCAATCATACCTCTAAATCCTACATCCATAATATGATACGAAGTTAATGAAAAGTAGGTAGGGATAAATAAAATCCCACCATAAAGAGTCTGTAACATAATCCCAACATGAAATTAAACGTACGATTTTTTAAAAGCTGCAGGAAATCACCTCAGTCTACCCGCTCCCACTAAAAACCATCTAGTCTTGGTCCTCCAAGGACCCCGTTAAAAGGTCGATCGTCAGCATAAGACATGACAATTGTGGGAAAACCCCGTGAAAGGGAGAGTATTACAATACTAAATATGAAATATTGAAAACCAAAAAGCATAAAAAAAGTAAATATAGTCACCTTTACATTGGTATATTTATTTATCACATATAACAAGAATATTCAGATATACTCAATAAAGACACACAATCTAGAGGTAAGTCACAATCACAGTATACCGGCCCTAGGATTCCAGCTCCAAGGATCAATAAAGCACTCATATAGAGGAACACAATCCAGATACTGATATCACTGATGAAATCCATCTGATATGTACTACTCATCGGGTTGTGTCATGAGAAAGAATATACTGAAGTCTTAAGAGATAAAATACATAGATGAGGATCACATCCAAGGACATAGGTCAAAACAAGAAACTAAATGTGGATTAAAATACTAAGTAGAGGATTTAAAACCACATAGTGTTGGTCAAAATGATACCAAGAACTCCACCTTGGACATGAAGATGAATAAATGGCCTCACTCTGGTCCTCTTGGAGGGATTCAAATGACTCTATCTTGTAAGTCCTACTAAAGGGGTCATTTTTCTAGTAGTAGGATACAATACTATACCAACCTTCAGGGAAAGGATTAGTGGAATGAACCATAACCAATATTTCATAAGATATGGAGTACAAGACATTCAAGAGTTGTATAAAAGAGTATATGGACTATGTATAAATGATTTGAAGACATTCAAGACACGTAGAAGGGTTACACATCATTTCCCTTGACCCGGGTCCTACTTGTGTAAACAGACCATGTCATCAAACTGTGTCTATAGAGTAGTACACACCATGTAAGAATAAAAGGTACTCTACCCATGCTTTATTACATGGATTTTTCTAGTGTACCAATGTCCATGTACCAATACATGTCTTTACCTATGTACCTGGTCCATCCCATATCTTGGGGGTGGTTTAACACTGTGTAGGCAACCTGTGTACTCCACCCCATGTCTGTGTACTCTCCTAAGTACTTTATGATTATCTAGGGTAGCAAAAAATGTCATTTAGGATGGGACACATTCCATGTGATTCCTCCAGAAACCCTAGTATTCATCAAGGGGCCCCATATGCCGTGTAATCGCAAATTACATAGCATGTGGATCAGGATTTTCCAAAATCCCAAGTCCATTCTATACACATAAAAACCAATGAATTGAACATAAATATAATAATTTCCTTGATGCAAAACTATTGATCGATCATTATTGAGTCGTTCCATCACTAAATCAACCAGATTCAGGCATTTGATCTGCTCAAAAAATATGATCGTCGTTGTTCTTAGATGCACACCGAAGAACACATAAACTGGTATCAACCATCGTCCAAATAACTCTATTTCCATATTCACACTCTATCATGTATTTCTAATCTCAGGTCTAGACTTTTAGAATAGTGTTCCAAGAAATGAGTGTACGATAATATTTTTTCTAGTAAAACTTCAAACTGTGGGCCCATAAAGAATGACCATGATGAACAATGAATCTGGGGATAAAAACACAAGAACAATCCAAAGGAATGGACCACAATCAATGTTCGCATTGATCTCAGTTCATTATATTAGAAATATAATTGAAGAATCATCATCCATGAAGAGAAATTATCTTGATAAACCCGGAAATCATACCCATCCCACATGATGACTGAACAACGAGCTAATCTATTATTTGATTGGTCCATGTTCATCTTAAAAATAATAAACCGGGAAGAAATAAAATCAAAACAACCACCCTTACTTGATTTGGTTCAATCGCTGATGATGAACTATGGGTCATCTTCATAATTAGCAAGATCCATAAAATCTAATGTCCTTTGATTGTCGATCAATTATTCATCATAGTTCTCCAAAGAGGATTTTCCAAATATCTCTTTATCTAATGATTCTCCTAAGGTTCTGAGGTTATGTAGATAACCCACTAATTATGAAATAATGGATTTTTTAAAATCTAACCAGTCTCTCTATCAAAATATTGATATAGAATAATCTATTATAATTATTTTATTCATTTCTGCGTCCGTGATGGATTTTACACTAATAACCTGCATCGACTAATTTTAAGTAATGCCTAGTGTAAAAATAACTTTCTGAATTCAATGATTCCCTAATATTTGTAATCTAATCACCATTTTATAATTTATCCCAATTTTTTACGAAAACATACATGATCATGCTATTATATATTTCTAATATATTTTAAACATTCATTTCGGGAACTCTGGGCCTCTAAATCGCATACCATCATAGCACTTAGCCTCAAAAATAATCTATACATTATCCAAAAATAATACATAGAAAATACAAGCTATTAATTGTGATACATTAGAGAATAAAATTTTCATAATATATAGATCTTTAAAATATACATAGTTGTAAAAAATAATATGTGAGGGATACCCACTAAGACATACATAACATGTTAGTATTAGGACAACCACCCATGTACCTACATCATGCTTTGGATAACCTCTCATGTGCCCTCATTTAGGATTGGGATAACCTCTTGTATACCCCATTTTGGGATTTTTATAACCTCTCATGTATCCTATGAGGTCATATAACATTAATCATTTCTCAATTCATAAGAGGGAGATATAGATCTCACTCGTCACATAATGCAAACAATACACATGTGTTCCATAATATCATAAAAAATTCATCAAATAAGAACACATATAAATAAATGGGATTCATAAATAACTCTTTATAACATAATTTATGAAAACGATACTAGTTCATAAACATTCGATCATTTTTTTCAAATCATAATACGTGGAATAATAAAAGGGTGTCCTAAGAATTTTAGCATGGTATAACCTGTGGAAAATGAATTGGGTTTCATAAGAATTCTATCATGGAATTACCTTGGAAAAAATAATTTTGTTCCATAATAATTATACCATGGTATGACCCATGGGAAAAATCATTTTTCATAAAAATTATTTCATCATAAACATATAACATTTAAATAAACAATATTAATAGTATCCTTGGATCAGATACCTATTAAATCATAAGTACTCTCAATGGATGTGTTCTTAGATGGATAATTATTTTGAAAAAAATGTCACTTGGAATGTTTCTTACGGAAAATAACCTTTCATTAAAAACAACATTTTAAAACTAAACAATAATTTTTTTGGAAATTTGTTTTTGTGAAATTAAACATTAAAAAATTATAAATGAATATTTAGGAATCATTTAAAAAATTTCCTGTGGAAAATAACTTTTCATTAAAAATAACTTATATAAACTAAACTTTATAAAATATTTTGTAAATAATTTTATTTTAAACAAATATTTGAGAAATTAAAAAGGAAGATTTAAAATCATTTAAAACATTTATTTTCAGAAATATAATTTTCACATTGAAAAGAAACTAAAAAATAAAACATTTAAAATATAATTTTCTTTGAAAATAACTGTGAGAAAATATAAAGTAATCTTCAAATAAAATAATGCTTATCATGGTGGTAAATTCTAATCTAGTTTTACCTATTAAAATAATTATTCATTTCACATTTTCTATAAGATCAAAATGTGAACTATTTGGAAAATGAAATTATGATTCCTTTTAAATAATTTTTAAAATGTGAAAAATGTAAAAATGAAATTAAATAATAATATAGGAATGTTAAAAAAAATTTAAAATAGTTTTTGAAAACATAGTCATATAAAAGAAAGGTTTTTCAATCAAATAGAGAAATAAATTCATTTTTCATTAAAATCATTTTTTTGAAATCATGAGAACATAAAGAGATGAAAATAAAGGGAAACATTTATTATCATGAAATAACTATATATAAATAAAATTCACGAGTTTATTATGATATGTACCATATGGTTTCATCATCGAAAACATAATCATAATCAATCTCAATAAACGATGAAATTGTATCATAAAACTCTTACCACTTTTGTAACATTGAATTATAAGTAAAATTAAATAATAAAGTCAAATGAAAGATTAAATACCCTAAAAATAAGAATATTAAATTTATAAAATTTAATAGGGGTTGTATATACACCTCATATAAGAATATAGGTGTATAACATAACATATGTCTCAAAGAAGGTCAATTGAGACACAAATCCCTTACCTTAAGTCTTGTCATCCATTATACATATTCTAACCTAATTTATAATTAATATATGTTTATTATAAATATATTATAAAACCATAATCATATGTATCCTTCTATACATGATTTATTTTCAACCTTTTATTAACTGATTATTGACAATTCCTTGTTAGAATTATGTTTTGGGTAATAACTGTTTTGTTTTTCATTGAATATTTTCATTTTTTGGTCCTCTTGATTTTATCATGGATAAAAATATCCAAAATTTTATCCATGATATAAATATCATATATATTAATTATATATATTTTAAAAAAAATTAATCATAAGATATATAGATAGAAAATGAAATATGCCATTTATGGAGACAATATGACGTACGTACGCATGAACATTGTTTCCATTTTCTTATAAGAGTGAAAAAATAAGGTTAAGTAATATATTACCATTAAATAATAATTTTATGTAATATATATCACATATTTCCCTTAAAACCATCCTTATTACCTTCCATGTTAAGCATGAATGAATCACATCGCTTCTTGAGGCAATAGTTTTCCATACACACAAAAAATGTTATCATATTCCCATGGAATGGAAATTAAGAAGGAATAAGTGATATAAATATTACAAAGCATAATAATATTATAAATATAATTTATAAATAATAAATCCATCACAATATCTAACTATGATATGTGGTAATAGAAAAATCAATGTTATCAGTTTGTGAGGTGGTCGTCCGCCGTACACACATATGATGACTTCATAACCCATTTAATGGAAGAAGAGATAGCTGTAGGTCAGTAAATTTACATAAAAAAATAATAGTATATAAATGAACATTTTTCGTTTATATCATCATGGATTAATTATAATTTAAGGAGTTGGACAAGGAAATAAAAAAATGCTTTATTAGGGATGTAACCTCTTCTTTGGACAACTTCTTTTGGTTTTCACTGAAAATTTTCTTAAGTTGGAATTATGAAAAAAATAAGGATTCTAGGATGATGTGAAGGAATTGATGAATTAATTTTTTCATGTATTTTATAATCCAAAGGGATTTATATGTTTTAAGAGGATTTGGAGTGACCTTTTATAAGTGGGGTTAGTAGCACCCTTGTAATTTTTTAAAACAAAAGTTTTTCCCACGTTTTTCACATACTAAAAGGCTCCAAAATGGTCCATTATAGTAACTAGTAGAAAAAATGTCAATATATTTTCTTTCCAATGTGTGTTGGAAAAGTTTTGGGAAATTTTTAATCCTTATTGTTGTAGATTAAACCCCCCGCCCCAGTAAACCGAGTTTCACATTAACATCGGTAAATAATGTTTTTCAATATTTTTTATTCATTATTGTCAAAATAAATGTGAAATTATTATATAATATAACTATTTGGATTCCAAATCTTGAATCCATTTTTATAAATTCCATTCATGTAATTGTAAAATTTTAATTTAAAATTAATCTCACAGATGTGATGAGAATGTGGGTCTTCAAAGTGAAAATATTCACAATTTTTGGAAACCAATTATACAAATATTAAAGAATGAAAATGAATCCAAATTTACTAAATTGGATTAATTGATGTATAATTTTACTGATATTTCTTTTAAATCCATCTTAAAACTATTTTAATGTTTTTAAAATATTTAAAATAATTAAAAATTCTTAATAAAAATAATTTTTTACTATTCATCAAAAAAATTCTTCTAAGAAAATTATCACAAATTAAACCTAAGATAAATTTAACGTGATGATTTAAAAAATTAAATTTATTTTTTGAAATAAATTTTCTTGAAGTTTCATAAATTATATTTAAATTATGTTTGAAAAAGTTGAAAACAACTTTTTAGAGGAATGCAGTTTTTAGCATAAAATAAGATTTATTCTTATATATTATCTAGAAAACACATCAGATGAATGTTAAAATTTTATTTAATATATAATATTTAAATTTCATTAAAATCATTCACTGGATGTGATTTATTTTTTTATTAAGATAAAACATGTTTGTGTGACTAAAAATAGTTTTCCATAAAAAACATTCCCTTTATTTTCATATGGTTTTTATTTTCATTTTCAATTAATTGGTCACCAGGGAATTAATTATATACAAATTTGTAAACCATATGTTTTAATAATTTATATAATCATATTCATACCATCCATTCCAACGGCTATGTGATAACTATCATATTAAATAATAATTTATTAATAGTAAGACATGTTTTGTTTAAAATCGATGATGCATGTAATAAAGGATAAACTCAATGTTTCATGTAAAAATATCTAAGAACATTGTTGTTTATAAGTAAATTTATACTAAATTTTCTGTCTATTTAACGATAATCTCAGTGTTGTGTGTAAGAGAATATAAAATTAGTCTTTAATGTCATGAAAACTAAACTCATTGTTGCGTGTAACATAAAATATCAAGAAGATTAAATTTATTTGAGAAAATATTTTACTAAACCTCATGGTGTTATATTCTACCCTACATAAAATGATTAATTCCCTTGAAATTTGTTAATTTTTTTAACAAAAATTGGGGATACTTCTACCTTATCGCATCCTCATGTTCTTGTGTAGCTTACTAGAGCATATGATTTCACCACAAAAAAAATGACCTGGTGATTGGTCAGGTTTCATAGAACATTCTATGTATGATTCATAATCTAAACTGATTTTTCCATATACTAAAGATCATGATTCAAAAGTATGTCCTCTAAGTTCTATACATGTAAAGGATCTGGTATCCACTTTTGCAAGAGAGGTACAAGGAACACATAGTGATCCTTGGAGAGGATTGGTATAAGTTCCAACTGATAGACTACAGTCTCAATTTGATCAAGTATTTCAAAGGGATCTATCTACCTAAGTATTGGTTTTCAATTATTTCTTCCATAGATAAATTTTTAGATATACCATATCAATAACATCAAATTCTATATCAAGTTAATGGTTACCATTATAATATTTTGGTCATATTTGTTTTTTACTTAAATGTTGGTGAATGGATATAAAATTCTCTACCATCTCATCATCTTGCACATGTTCCAATATATTTCTTTATACAACTTCATTATGGTTTATTGGATTTATACAGTTCTTTTCATAAGGGGCTTCAAAATGATCCATATTAATTGTTGAGTGAAATCTATTAGTTCAAGAAAAATCAAATTGAGGAATGTGTTCATCTGAACTGCATTTAAAATCCATAGAATAAGATCATAGTGTATCGTTTATGGTTTGAATTATTCCAGCAGAATAACCATCTATCAGAGGATGAAACAGAGTGATGAAACACATCATTATATAATGTCCTTGTTGAATACATCACAAACCATTTTTGGAAATATTCATATATCGGTAATATACAATTGAATGTGGTACTCCTTTCAACCTTAACACCTCTTTAATGTATATCCTCAAAATCATATCCAAAGAGAATTATTTTATGATATAAATGAAGTTTGATGACTTCATAAGGTGATTGACTATAACCCATAATTATCTCAACATTAAATTTAAGATAAACCCTAATGGTTACCATTACCTTAAATCCCATGTACCCAAAGTATAAATGAATTCATCCTTAAAAATTTTTGTCACTATATAAAAAATAAAAGGGTTTCATTACCATAAATATCTCTTAAAATACTTAATCTTGAGAAAATACATCCATATAAACCCCCCAAAAGGGTTTCAATGACTTTGAAATTTACTATTAACTATTATCTCATAAACACATAATGATATCCATAACTCTTATGTTAATCTTATATGAAGACATATACACTTCTAAAAGATAATGTATCAATTATACTTTATATAATATCTTATCTTATACAAGTACATTTTCATTACAATCATGGGTTCATCCTTATTCTAATAGAATACCAAATGTCATTTCATTATTTCATATTTCATATAGAGGGAGATAATAACATGAAATTTCACTAAAGTATGAGCAATAAAATTTCCATACGCCTCATTCATTAAAAATAAAATATGGTACTCTCATCTAATTTTTGGGGGATAAGTGTCCATAATTATCAAGATTCACATTTTCGATTGTGATTTCATAAGTTTTCCTTTTATCCCTATCCTTCAAAGGTTGTGTGAATGATCATCCACATTGTCCCTTTTACTGGGGAATTGACTTTCATAATGCCCAAAATCCATGAACATGAACCTCTAGATTATGGATGGTGTATTCTATAATGATTTCTCTATATGAACATAAAAAACTATCTTCTTACCATTACTTCAGCATTCATCCACACAATGACCTTTCTTTCTACACTTGTAATATTTAGTAATAACTTTAATAAAATTTACTCTTTGTTTTATTCTATAATTTGAGCATATAGAAAAGATAATATTCTTTTATCCATGGTTTTTTTGTTTCCCTTTAATTCCATATTTTTCTGTATCAAAACCATATGATTAAAGAGTAACTCCAATCTCAATTTCCTCTTTTATAATAAAATAAACAATTTATTCATAACTATCTAACTCTGTAATGAATATCACTCTTTAGAGACTTTATATTAATCCAATTTAGAATATATAAAACTTAATTTTAGTTTGGAGGATAATACAAGAATCATACCATGAAAATCTTGTAAATTTTTCCTCATAGGTACCAACAGATTCATCATCCTTTAGGTTTATCTCAGGGAATTTATTTTCTATTTTCATATGATGAATAATAGGGAAGTACTTATTGAAAAATAATCTCTTAAACTCATCCCACTCCAAGGATTCCCTTTCATCTGCTTGACTAATTTCTTGTTAAGAGTCTACAATTGGTATGACTTACCTTATAAATGATAGATCATAAAATTACTTTTTCATTTACTGAACATTAGATAATGGAAACTATATTTTCAATTTACTGATCAATTACTTAATAACATATAAATCAATAGTGTCACTAAAAAAGGTGGAAATTTAAACATGAAGCACTTAATGGAATGGTTTTCCATTCTTTTCTTGTTTGGATGTCCATCATGATTCATGGAATTAGAATGTTATGGGAAAATTACAAAACTATTATTCATTCTATATCCTAGAACATTTGGTTTCTCATTAGGAGAATCATTTCATTGTACGTTCCATTCAGTATTAACATGGTTCCTTTAGGTTATAGGCATAGACTAAAACAAAAATGAGCCTGTAAGGGGAATCCAATTGGAGCTCCCCATGGCTAGGGTTTCCCTACACTACCTTATACCTTCCTCCCTCCTCCCACATCCCTTCCCACCTTCCACCATTCTCCTCCTTGGTCTTGACGCGGCCAGGGGTTGGGTTGTGTGTGGAATGGTGGGTCGAATGATCTCTAGTTTTGCGAACAAGAAGGGCCTCTAAAGCTCTGTTAACATATTTCATCGTTCAACCTCCTTTGAAGATTCATATTTTCATGTCTCACTCCTGCATCGACAACGACCTCACCCGATTCTCTATGTTCGGCCTGCTTATAGTTCCCATTGATTGTTTGGTTCTCACTAACCCCATTATTTTTAAAAAATCCAAAAAAGATGTTTATGTCATAGACTAAAACCAAAAAAGTGTCAAAAATAGACATCATGGTTTGGAACCACATAGTCATGAAAAAACATTTATAGTATGTCTATGTCTTGGTGCCTCCTTTTACATTTATGATACTATAATATTAAAAAAGTCCATCAAGGTCATTTTTCAAGTTATCCATGATGGTTTGTAAATATTTTGTGTATTTAAAAATAATATCCCCCAACAGTGTCAAACCTAGTGTGTAGTAAGGCCCATTTTCATGCACTAGGTGATGATGGAATCCATCTTAATTATCCCCTTTAAGAGTTATTATCCCAGGGTACATCTGTTCTATATCCACATCTATTTATAGTATCCATAGGGGGATGCAATTTTTTGGGAACTATAAACACTATCCATTACCAAAATTTCATGAAAATTTTGTATACATTTAATCATACTTTTACTTATCCTTAGAGACATACCTAAACATATCCTCAGAAATATCACTAGGGATCTCACTAAAGTTTTCTCATCCCAATTTCCAAAGTTTAACTAAACCTATCCTCTGATACCAACTATTGAAATCTAGAATTATTTCTAAGGGTATATAATTTTTACCTATTAAATAAATATAAGGGATACTATACCTATTTTCTAGGATGCCCCCCTATTACCAGTGGTATCCCTTTCCTCATGAATCCCTTGGGAAGAGAGCCATGCTTCAACCAATGGTCACACATGAAAGTTCTAAAGTTTTTTTCCTCTAATAGAAACACCAAAGGATCTCACTTCTCATAAATAGATATTACATATTTTAAAATGAATATATATTACATTACACAAACACATTCCTAAGGATAATAAATTTATTGTTACTTTGGAATCTTGAACCATAGACATGAAAGAGCATGGGTTTTCGACTGAAGAGAGAAATAAAGTCTTTTTTCATTAAAAACATTTTTTTTGAAATCATGAGTGTATAAAGAAATAAATTTATGGGAAAATATCTATTCCCAATAAAAAAACTATAAATTAATAAATTTTATGAGTTTCATGTGATATGGATCATAATATTTCATCAATGGAAACATAATCACAAACAATCCTGATAAATGTTGAGCATATATCATAAAACCCTTTCCACTTTGGTAACATTCAATCATAAGTACCATTAAATACTAAAATAAAATGAAAAATTAAATATCATTAAAAAATGATATTAATGATATAAATTTTTTAAGGGGATTTATATAAAACTCATAAAATAAGATAGGTTCATGACATAACATATGTCTCAAAAAAAGAAAAACTGTGACCAAAATTCCATACCATAAGTTCTGAATTCCATTATAAACATTGAAATATCCTATATAATATATATTAGTTTTTTTAAATCAATTAAAGAACCATAATCCTATGTATCATTCCATATAATATTTTCTTGTAACCTTTTATTAAATTTTTATTAACAATTTATGGTTAAAATAATATTTCGGGTAACACCTACATTGTTTTTCTTGTATGGTTATATTTTTTATTTTTTTCCTATTAATTTTAGAATGGATAAATCATATCAAAGATTTAAAAAAAGATAATTAATACATATATTAACATAATATTATTAGAGTAATCATAATATTTATAAATAAAAAATGAAAAACATTGTTCATCGAGACTGTAGGTTATACATACACATTAACGTTGTTACCATTTTCTTTATAAATTAAGATAAATAAGATAAATTAAAAAATTAATATTAAAAAGTCATACATATTTAATATATATCAAATATTTTCATTAAAAACATCCATATCACGATCCATGTAAAGCGTTAGTGAATCACATCACTTTGTTGGGAGATAGTTTGTCGAACACACAAATAATTTTATTTTATTCCAATAGAATGGAAAGGAATATAAAGTGATATAATATAAGGACTCATCCTTAAACATTACATAATCTTGAGATAAGATAAGAATTGACAATGAGGATCTTTTTAGGTTTATAAATTTAGAGAGTTAGGTCATAACTTATACACAACAACATAAATATTACATGTAGATACTTTTAGTCAGTGTCATTTTTTAGTCCATAAGATAAAAAAATATAAAATAAAGGATACATGTATAGTTCCATGTTTTAGACAACATGCCTTTTCCTTGATCCCATCCTTGACCCTATTCATCTTTAAGTCCACTGGAAAACATTTATAAACATGGGATGAGTATAAAAATATTAGTAAGGGATATAAAATAAGGAAAGGAAAAATTAGTCCATGGAAGCATAAAAATAATAAGTTCTTTAACATACCTCATGAAATCATAAGATTAATGAATAACACATAGAAATCATAAATCATAAAGGTAACTTTGGGAATTCATAGCATACTTATATTGAAGCTTTGACAGCTACCTAGGGAGTTATATTTGGAATATCCATCATAGTATATTCCCTAAATCTCTTAGGAGAAACATTAATGTTTACCTCCTACACGTTACCCAATGCATTGGAGAGCTATCTCGGGCTCACCCGCCCTAGGTTTATAACAGAGCCACCCATATAAGTAAACAAAGACCAGGAACCATAAGATAATCATAACACATAAAAAAGCATAAAGAACATATAACATTTCCATATTCCAATTACAATATATCATTTCAAGATATTGACCTAATTAATTCTTTTTCAAAACCGTTTTCAAAACCATTTAAAACATTTAATAAAGTGATTTTTGTATCAAAGTGTCCCATACCACTTGGAAACTTTTAAAGGAATTAATATTTTTAAAAATTAATTTCCATATAAATAAATCCTAAAAACCATTTTGAAAACCTTTACATTAATGAGAATTATTTAGAAGAATTATTCTTTATAACATTTAAAACAATGTTTTCGTTAAAGAGTCCCTTAGAACTTGAGAAAATACATGAATAAAAATAATTACAGAATAACATTAAACATAGAATATAATATAATGATAATAAGGAGATTCCTGAAATAATATGTCAAAGGGATGTATATACACCGTATTGAATTGAATTGGTGTATAACAATGGATAAGTCTCAATGTAATGTAAAATGAGACAAAAATACCTTTCAAATATCATATAAATGACATAAGAATTTATCAATGGGATGATTATATGTTGAAAAAGTATATCCACACAAAGGGAAGTAGACATTAAAACATAAATAAATAAATATTTATTCTACACATAATATTGGCTTAATATAATCAATGAAATATACGTAAAACCTAATGAGTAGAAATTGAGTTTAGAACTTCCCTTACAAAAATTAGGAAGCCTAACAACGTCACATAAAAAATTATTAAAATGAATTGATGAGAGAGAAAAGGGTCTCTCATCAGATAGAATTAAAATATACAAAAATAAGGATATATAATAACATATCCTAACATAAGAAAATGGAGACAAATACTAATTCTTTGACTAAAAGAGGAAGGTGAAATGTTCCATTTCAAAGATCATATCATTACATTAAGGACAAATCAATGAAATAATTAGGTTTAAAAAACATAAAAACACTTAATATAAGTGGATATTAAGTGTAAAAGAATCATATTTCATTAACACATATTCATATAATTACATAATTAATAAGAAGATGTTTTACCCAAAGAATGGAAATTGGGTAAAGAAGTCCCCTTACAAAAATTTGGAAGCTTAATGACATCATTTAAAAATTAAAAAAATGAGTTGCTAAGAGAGAATAGGGTCTCTCATAAATTGGACATAAAATTTAAATAAATAAGGATATATAATAATATAACATAACATTTTAAAATTAAAATTTTTAGACATAATATAAAAGAAATTTTTTATTAGAAGAGGAGGGTGAAAGGTTCCCTTGCCGATTTGATAACTTATGAAAAATAAACCACATGAAATGAGGATCAAAAAATGAAGATGTAAATACCCATAAATTAAATTATATTATAAAATTAATATAATCATTTTCATTACATAAAACATGTAAAAGAAAATAGTGGAAAATATATTATGAATCTCATAGGGATAAAACGTGAGATGAAAACCCCTTACCTTTTGTCCAAATTAACTCATTTGTTCCCTTTTCTTCCTAAATAATAAACATAAATTAATTATAATTGATTCATAACCTTTATCAAAATTAATATTCCTTTTATATCACTTATTACCATTCTATAACAATTATTAATTATTTTAGTTCATAAGAGACATTTTGTCGATGTTCATATCTTGAGTAAAAGAATGAACTCGTTATAATAATAAATTATCCATGTGGTCAAAAAACATTATCTCTAGAATGATATTAATGATTTAGATATAATATATATTACATATTTACATTATATATTTATTTAGAATATTCCCTAACATTATGACATAAGAAATGAAATTCACCATTTAGGGAGATGGTAAGTCGTTCGTACGCATGAACGCTACTTTCATTTTTTTTCATTTTTAAAGGCATGGAAAAAAAATTACACATAGGTATATTATAATAAAATTATAATATATATGTTATATATGTAACATAATTTCATAAATTCAAACCTTTATATGTTCCATGTACAGCATGAATGAGTCATATAAGTTTGAGGGGGTGGTAGTCCGCACTTCCTCAAATGAAGTTATCGTATTTACACATTATGGAATGTATAAAGGTATGATGTAAATAAAAAATACAGAACCATATAGATAAAATAAATATCATAAATATCATATAAAATTAATTAGCCATCATAGTGTCCACTATAATAGGTAGTAGGAGAATATTGAACAATCATCGTTTCGTGAGGCAGCGGTTCGCCGTCCTGAGAAACAGTATGTTCTAAGTCCATTAGATGGAGGTGTGTGTAAGTTTCATTAAATTAATTCTCATGAAAGCATAATTTTATATTTTGTATACTTGTTTTGTTAGATAATGATGGAATAAATAGAGTTTAGGGGGTTTGTATAAGGAAAATAAAATAAAAGAACTTGAGAGGAGACATTATCTTTAAATCGGGCAACTCCCTTTGGTTTTAACCAAAAGTCTTTATTGAAGTGAATTATTCTTAAGTTAATGATTCTATGAGGAAGATATGGATTTTTGGATCTTAATTTTGTAGAGGTCAGATAATCCTGGGTATTGGAGAGGTGTGAGAAATGGTTTTGAGGTGATGGCCCTTTATAAGGAGTATGAGGGGCTCTTTTGGAATGTTTGAGAGTATTATTTTATTATAAACTTATTTTCAGTTTCCAAAGGTCCAAAACTTATTAAATTATAATATAAGAAGACTAATGTTCTAAATAAAATCATAAAATAATAATTGGATTGGTTTCAAATATTTTTTCTTCTAATTTTAATAATCTAATTTAATTAAATCATTCATTAATAAGGTAATCACTACATCTTCATTGTTTCATAAATAATTTAATTTATATGAAGTCTAAAAATTATAAATAAAATATCATGACTTTGGAAAACTTTTTAACTTTAAAATTAATATTTATAGTCTAATATATACCTTATATAACCCCATATTAAAATAAGTTTACTAAAAGATATATGTTTATGTTACTTTTGTCTTTAATTTAAATTAATTAATATAATGTGTCATTATCACACCCAAGTGGCTCCATGGGGTCCCAAAATGGAACTAAGGATTCCCTTGGTCGGAAATAACTCATCCAATAGGGTTATAAGAAGTGTGAAGGTAATTTAATATTATTATAATATTATTTTTTATCCTTATTTACTAGATTTATCCTTTAACCATGGTAAATAAAATTTTTACTGAAGTAAATATTCATAAAGTATAAAAATAGCAGTTAACTATTTACAAAATTTTAACCTCATGATTCCAAATATAGAATAAATTTTTCCAAATTCAAAACACATAATTGGAATAAATTAATTTTTGTCCTCAAAACCAAAAAGCACATTTTTAAGAAATAATATCAAATGATTGACATTTGTATATATCCAATTTGAAAGTGAAATTACTTCCAATGACTACATTTGGATTAATTGGTAAAAATATAATATAATTAAACTTTGAATCCAATTAAAATAACAATCTAAATATATAAATAAATTATAAGAGAAGGTAGTTTTTAATAAAAATGCAGTTTTTTTCACTATTCATTAAAAAATGTACATTATCAGAAAAATACAAAAATGTCATCCAAATTAATTTTTTATTTACTGATTATAAATAATAATATTATTTTTTCAAATATATTATATAAAAGTGAAAAAAATGATATTTATAAAGGGTTCTGCATCAAAAGGCTGAAAATCGACCTTTTAAAGAATATTGGAGTGTTTATGCTTAAAATTGGATTCATTCACATATTATGATTTTAAATTTTTTTAGATAAATGTAAAAACATTTAACAAACATGTATAATCATATTTAAGTTAGTTATGTTCACTCATGCCAATTCAGTGGCTAAGCGTTAACTACCATTTATAATAATAATAATATTATATTATTTTTCCGTATAACGCAACGTTGTGTGCAATGTAAGATTTCAAAGAAACCCATTGTTGTGTGTTGAGTACGGTGTCAGAAAAAATGACCCCTTTAACATAAAATTAATATTTAATTAAAAAATATTAATAAATATGAAAATGTCATATTATTTATTTACGGAGAATTTTACATCCTTCCCCCCTTTTGGAAATTGTATCCTTGTAATTTTAAAATTAGGATCAGAAATTTTTTAAAAAGTCCCACATTATAAAAAGAGTCAATAATATTATCACTTTAAAAGGAATAATACATGTAAAAAGGTCTCCCAAGATAACACATAGTAGGATTATTTGAAAACACGGATGTGGAGGAGAAACTAAGTGTCATGTTCTGATTCAGTGTGATAGAAAACATGATTGGGAGAAAGTTAACAACAAGAAAACAACAAACTTGTGATGGGATAAATGGTCATTGGTTTCCCAGTAGGAAAATTTAATGGAAAATGTTTTTGTTTTATGTTCATTTTCATAAAGTTGATAAATTTATTTATGAGTTTTACTAAGAACATAAGGAAACATAATTACTTGTTATGTAGACTTTTATCCTTTAGTAAATTTCTTCCACAAACTCTTCTTTTCTCTAAATGATGAGTATTCAAGATGACTTGGACACATCAAAAGTGCTAGAATCAACTTCTATATAATCACATAAACCACAAAATAAGAACGATATATTTCCCCTATCTTTAGACGTAAACCAAAACCAAAAATGTTATTATGAGATCAGAAAATCCCCAAAAAGGATAATCCATTATAAAAAGAAATACTACTCTTAATCTCCAAAATCTAACAAAAAATATCCAATGTTTAGCAAAGACCACTCAATAAACAATTGTCCTTAAAATTTGTCAAAGTAACCCAAACTAAGATTTGAGGCCAAAATTCAAAAGGATTTGATCACATAGTCTTCCATGTTAAATATTAACATTTATCTCCAAATAACATCGACTAATATTAAAGTCTCAAACTAAAGTGTAATTAAATTAATCAAAATATATCTATAATAGGTTAATCATTTCCATAAATAACCCAAATCTCTATGTGTCTCTAATAAAAACATAGATTCTTCCAAAATCAAATTTCAACCATTACTCCACCAATGAGATCCCATAGTATTATATTTCTCTTAAGCATATAATGTTCCAAAACAGCAAACATCTTCAAAAGTAACCTTTATAACTCAATCCCCAAATCATTTTCTTATATTATGGATATCTATTTTATTAAACATAAGTTCCTAAAATAAACTTATTCTTGATCTGTAAAATCATTTTACTAAAAAGAATAATTCATACTAACCAGAGACTTCATGTAGGCTAGTGGTAGGCGATGCGCCCTTGTCACCCTTTGGTTGTGGGTTCGATTCCTATGGCCTTCCCGGACGCGACCGGTTGTCACCCATCTAACAGGTTGTACTTTTTATAAAACTCAAAAAAACCCTACCTTGTTTTATCCTCAAAGGATTTCTTATAACTATAATTTTCATCCCAACACATTAAGACCTAAATATCTTATATATTGTCATTTTTTACCTCTATATGATAAAATAATATAATTCCCAATAGAAAGAGCATCATAACTTGATCACGGTGTCCATATGGTTTCATCGTCATCTTGTTCATGTAGGTAGAAGGGCCATGCATTGCAAAAATGATTTAGAGATCCTTCAAAATAATTTTCTTCCTTCATACAAATACACCTTGTACAACTTGGGTCACATGGGTGTTCACAAAAAAATAGTATTGAAAAATAATCATGTATGACATATAATTTCAAAACATCTGATAAAACAAGATTTTTATAAAACAATTAGACCGATTTTGAGTTGAAACTTTCAATAAATCACCCTTTTAAAATAACATAAGTATGTGATGAGAGACTATATTGTAAAATCAAATATAAATAGGTTGAGCAAGGGTCTCCTTCTTCAGCACCTTTTTTTTAAAATCATAATATGCTTCAAAATCTTGTGATAAGGTAAAATATTTTAAAAATCCTTGATAATATGTACCTTTCTTGAAAATATGAGAATATTGTGAAAATATTATTTGATTAAATACAACCCATGATCCACAATGATATCGAGGTATAGTGGAGGTGTTTGATATCTAAAAAAACTTCTTGCAAGTGAGTTGTATGCTAGAAAATGATTCACAGTCATATGAACATGACTTTGAAATAATTATTGCAAGCATGTCATCAGGAATAGATATGAATGTTATTTTAGATCCTCCTCCTTGCATTTGTAACCAAATTTCCTTGATCTGAAAAAGTTATAAAACAAGGATTTAACTTCAATAATAGACATATGTATTAACCACGTGTTTAATGAAAACTGTTATTCAATAGATTTGTCTAAACTGACCTCTGATACAAACTATATGGGCCTGACCATAAACATTACATAATATTGAGTTAATTTTTGAATTGACATTGGGGATATTTTTCAGGTTTAGAGCTTTAGAGAATTAGGTCATAACTTATACATAACAACTTAAATGTTATATGTAGACACTTCTAATTAGTATCATTTTTTGTCTATAAAATAAAAAAAATCATAAATACAAAAAACATGTCTAGTTCCTTGTTTTAGACAACATGACTTTTACTTGATCCCATCCTTGACCCTATTCATATTTAAGTCCTTGAAAAACATTTCAAAAACTTTTAATGAGCATAAAAAGATCAATAAGGGATATAAAATAAGGAAATAAAACATTATTCCATGAATACATACAAATCATAATCTCTTTAACATACCTCATGAGATCATAAGATTTATGAATAACACATAGAATTCATAAATCATAATGGTAACTTATGGCATTCATAACATAATTACATTGTAGATTTCAAAGCTACGAAGGGAGTTATGTTTGGAATACCCATCATAGTATATTCCCTAAATATCCTAGGAGAAACATTAATGTTTACCTCTGTCACATTACCCAATGGATTGGAGAGCTCTCTCAGGCTCACCAACCCTAGGTTTATCACGAAACCACCCATATACATAAACAATTCCCAAGAACCATAAAATTATCATAACACATAACAAATTCATAAAGTAAATATTACATTTTCATATTCCAGTCACAATATATTATTTCAATATATTGACCTAATAAATGTTTTGTCAAAACCATTTTCAAAACCATTTAAAACATTTAATAAAGTGATTTTTGAATCAAAGTTTCCCTTAACACATTGAATTTTTTAAAGGAATTAATATTTTAAATCATTATTGTCCTTATAAATAAATCCTAAAAACAATTTTTAAAACATGGACATTAATAAGAATGATTTATAATAATTATTCTTTAAAACATATAAAATAGTGTTTTAGTTAAAGAGTCCATTACAACTTAGGAAAATACTTGAATAAAAACAATTACAGAATAACCTTAAAAAAAGATTATAATATCATGATAATAAGTATATTCATGATATTATATATCAAATAGAATTATATACACCATATAAAAGTGAATTGGTGTATAAAAATAGATAAGTCTCAATGGAATGTAAAATGAGAAAAAAATCCCTTAAAAAGATCATATAAATGACGTAAGAATTTATCAATAGGGTGATTATGTGCTTAAAAAGTATATCCTCACAAAGGGAAGTGGAAATTAAAACATAATTAAAAAAATAGTGATTACACTCATAATATTGGCATAATATAATCAACAATGTTTTCGTAAAACCCAATGAAAGGAAATTGAGTTGTGAAATTCCCATACAAAATTTTGGCAGCCTAACGGTGTCATATAAAAAATTCATAAAATGAATTGATGATATAGAAAAGGGTATCTCATCAAATAGACATAAAATATACATAATTAAGGATATAGAAGAACATATCCCAACATAATAAAATGGAGACAAAGGAGAAGTCATTATCTAAAATAGGAAGGTGGAAGGTTCCCTTTCAAAGATTGTATCATAACATTGAGGTTAAATCAATGACATAATTATGTGTGAAAAACAAAAATAAACCAAATTTAAGTGGATATTAAGTGTAAACCAATCATATTTCATTAAAAAATATTCATATAATGACATCATTAAAAAGTACAACTTTAACCCAAATAATGGAAATTGGGTTAAGAAGTCCCCTTATAAAAATTCTGCTGCCTCATAACGTCACATAAAAATTTAGAAAATGAGTAGATGAGAGAGGAAAGGGTATCTAATCACATGGAAATAAAATTTACAGGAATAAGGATATATGATAACATACCCCAAAATTATATAATTTAAATTTATAGACATAACATAAAAGAAGTCTTTGACTAGAAGAGGAGGGTAAAAGGTTCCATTACTGATTTGGTAACATATGAAACATAAACCACATGAAAGAAGGATAATACAATGAATATTTAAATACCAATAAATTAAATTATATTACACAATGTATAAAATCATGGGAAGTACATACCATACACAAAAAGAAATAGTGGCAAATATAGCATTATTCTCACGGGAATAAAAAGGGAGATGAAAACCCCTTACCTTATGTCTGACTTGGATCGTTGGTTTATTATTCTTCCTGAATAATAAACTTAAGTTAATTTATACTTAATTAAGAACATTTTTAAATATTTTTATTTTTTTTATATCAATTATTACCTTTAAATAACAATTATTAATTATTTGAGTTCATATGGGACATTTTGTCGATGTTTGGAACTTGAGTAAAAAAAATGAACTTGTTACAATTACAAATTATCCATGTGGTCAAATGTAAATTATCTACAGAATGATATTAATGACTCAGAAAAGATATATATCATATATATCTAGTATATATGTATTTATAATATTCCATAACATTTGGACATAATAAATGAAATGCACCATTCATGGAGACTGTAAGTCGTACGTACGCATGAACGCTACTTTAATTTTCTTTTTTATTTTTAAAGGAATGAAAACTAAATGATACATAGGTATATTATAATTTCATTATACTATATATTTTATATATTTCTCACAGATTCCATTTTCTATACGTTCCATGTATATCATGAACGATTCATATCAGTTTGAGGGGGTGGTAGTCTGCACATCCTCAAACGAAATTATCATATTTACGCATTACAGAAAGTATTAAGGTATGATGTAAATGAAAAATACATAAGAATGGAGATAAAATAAATATCATAAATATAATATATAATTACAGTTCCATCATAATGGCCACCATAAGAGGTGGTACGAGAAGATTGAACAATCATCATTTTGTGAGGTAGTAGTTCACTATCCACAGAAATAGTATGTTATAAGTCCATTAGATGGAGGTGTGTATAAGTTTAGTTAAAATAATTACCATAACAACATGTTATTATATTTATTAGACTGGTTTTGTTATAAAATAGTGGAATAAATAGATTTTAGGGGGGTTTGACGATGAAAATAGAATAAAAGAACTTGAGACAGGATGCTACCATTAAATCAGGTAACTCCCTTTGGTTTGAACCAAAAGGCTTTATTTAAGTGCCTTTTGACTACTTTAAGACTTCTATGTGGAAAAGAGGGATGTTGGGAGCTTAATTGGGTAGAGTTTGGACGATCCATGGGGCTTTAGAGGTGTGAAAAATGGGTTTGAGGTGATGACCTTTTATAAGGGGGAGGAGGGATTCTTTAAGAATGTTTGAAAGTGTTATTTTATTATATACTTATTTTCAGTTTAAAAATGTCCAAAAATTATTAGAATTTAAGATAATATGACTCTTGTAAGAAATAAAATCATCTAATAATAATTGTACTGGTTTTGGATATATTTTTTAATTTTTATAATCTTATTTATTTAAATCATTCATTAATAAGGTAATCATTTCATCACCATTGTTTCATAAATAATTTTATTTATTTAATGTCTAAAAATTATAAATAAAATACTGGGATGTAGGAAATTATTTAATCTTTCAAACTAATTATTATATTCAAGAAGATAACTTATGTAACCCCATATTAAAATAGTTTTACTAAAAGATATATGTTTATATTACTTTTGGATTTACTTTAAATTAATTAATATAAAGTGTCATTATCACTCCCATGTGGCTTTATCTGGTCCCCAAATCATCCCAAGGATTCCCTTGGTCGATAATACCTCATAAAATAAGGTTAGGACTAGTGTAAGGATAATTTAATATTTTTATAATATTATTTTTTACCCTTATTTACCAGATTTTCCCATTAACCATGGTAAATAAAATATTTACTGAAGTAAATATTGATAATGTATAAAAATAAAATATACCTATTTAAACCATTTGAACAACATTATTACAATTATGGAATCCATTTTTCAAAATTCCAAACACAGAAGTGGTAGAAATTAATTTAAAATTAATTCCCGTTGGCAAAACCAAAAAGCGTGTTTTAAGAAATAATAACTATCAAAAGACTGACATTTGTTTATGTCCAATTACAATGTGAAATTACAAAAAATGACTAACATTGGATTAATTGTTTAAAATATAATTTAATTTCCCTTTAAATCCAATTAAAATAAAAATCTAACTATATAAATAAATTATATGAAAATGCATTTGTGAATAAAAATATATTATTATCACTCTTTATTAAAAAAATGAACATTATCAAAAAAATACCAAAATTTCTTCCAAAGTAAATTTTTATGTCCTAATTATAAAGAATAATATTATTTTGTCAAATAGAACATATAATAGTGATAAAAACTATATTTTAAATGGGTTCTCTATCAAAATGCGGTAAATCGACCTTTTAAGGAATATTATAGTGTTTAGGCTTTTAAATTTTATTGGATAAATGTAAAAATATTTAACAAACATGTATAGTCATATTATAGTTAGTTATGTTCATTCCCGCCAATACCAAGGCTATGCATTAACTATCATTTAAAATAATAATAATAATATATTATTTTTCAGTATAACTCAACGTTGTGTGCAACATAAGATTTCAAAGAAACCTATTGTTGTGTGTTGAATAATTTATTAGAAAAAGTGTCATATTTAATATAAAATTAATATTTAATATCAAAATATTAATAAATATGAAACATTCATATTCATTATTTACCTGGGATTTTACATATAATTATTATACATGCATACTAATATCATAAATACCGTATTTAATAAATTAATTCATCATTATATCCATTTGTGAGATGTGGTAATTAAAAAATCAGTGACATCAGTTCGTGAGGATATTGTATGCCATACACATGAATGATGATTTAGTAACACATTTGATGGAAGATGATTTGGTTTATGTTAATTAAATTATCCTAGAAAATCTCAATATAATTAGGATCATTAGGTTATTATACCATTATTTTTAAATAATAATTTAAGATGATGGAGGAATAACTAAAATAAAATACTTGACTAGGGATATTACTTCTTCTGAAAACTTCTTTTATTTTCCACCAAAAGGATTCATAGGTTGGATTTTTGACCAAAATAAGGATTATATGATGATATTAGAGAATGAAATAAGTGATTTGGGTAGGTAATGGTTGATATAAATGGTTTTGGAAGTGTGAATAGGATATGATGGGGGGACTTTATAAGTGAGGTGAGTGGCACACTAGAAATTTTTTAAAAGAAACAAATGTATCCATGTTATCCACATGATAAAAAAGATAATTAATGTTCCATTTTCAATAATATAATATATAATTTAGAAGTTTTTCTATAAAATGGGTTTATAATGATTATTTGGTAATTTTTAACACTTAATTGTTTTTCTTAACCCACTGTTAACCAATACTTACCTTTACTATGGTAAATATTTTTTTACTATTTTTACTATTAATTATTGTAAAAAATTAATTTTATCTTATTATATATTATATATTACCATGATTACAAATATTTAATATATTTTTAAAAATTACATTCATATAATTTCAAAATGTTAATTAAAATCATTCTCACAGATGTAACGAAAAAGATTGTTTTCAAAGAAATTTTTTTAGGAAGTTCAAAATGTTTTTTCATAAATATTAAATATAAAAATGATTAGAATGATGTAAGTAGTATTAATACATATATAATTTAAATATGTTTTCTTTTAAAACCATCTCATAAAAAATTTAATATTTTTAAATAATTAATTGAAATGAAAAGTATAAATAAAAAGCATTATTTTCACTATTTATTGAATATTTTATTATTTCTAAAAATTTCAAAACCATAAACATAATATAATTATTAAATTATTATTTCAAGAATTAACTTCATTTTTTCAAGTATAAGTTTTAAAATTTTCAATACAATTTTTTAAAATAAGTGCATAAAAGGTGACAAAACCATTTTTTAGAAAAATATAGTTTTTAAGTGTAAAATATGATTTATTTTTATCTCTTATTTAGAAAACACATAAGATGAAGGTTAAACATTTTATTCATTATATAATATATTAATTTCATTAAAATTATTCATAAAAATATATTTATTTTATTTATTAATATGAAACATGTTTCTGTACATAAAAATAATTTTTTATGAAAAGCTTCACTTTATATTCTAATACTTCTTATTTTCATTTATAATTGATTTTTTACGAAGGAAATAATTAAATATACATGTGTAAACCATATATTTTCATAACATAGGTAATCATATTCATACCCACCATTCCAATTTCTAGGTGATTACTATCATTTTATAAAATAATTTAGTAATAGTAATTCACGTTTCAATTAAACTCATTGTTGCTTGTAATTTAAGATAAAATTTGTGTTGTGTGTAGAAAAATATAAAATCATTATTTCAGGTAATGAGAGATAGATATGGGTTTTTATGAAATGAAATATAATATCAGTGTTGTGTGAATGAAAATATACAATCAATTTTGAGTGTAATTGTTAATTAAATAAGTGTTTATTATAACAAAAAATATTGAAAATATAAAATTTATTTTTAAAAAAATTTCAAAATGTCGTGGTATTACACCTAATTCATTCCATTTAAAAAAAAATTCTTTATATATGTAAAAACAAAAAGTGTTTTTTGGGAGGTTTTATCTGGTAGTTATATATATATATATATATTCTATAAAATGGATTGATATGGGGTAGGAATTATATAAAGATGTGATGTGTTAAACAAAACCCTCAAAGCATAGAAAAAAGAAGGCCCCTCAAGTGTTTGATCATATAATTTATGATTATATGGGATATTATAATTTTTTTTAGAAATATTTATGTATTTAAATGGTATATAATATATCATGTTATAAAATAGGTGGTCTCAACTTTACCATTATTTTATGTTCGCTACATATATCCATAAGTTAAAATTTAAATTAACCTCCCAAAGTTAAAATTTGATCAATTTGTAATTTATAATCATTATAAAGTATTTTGTTTTGTGATAAAATTTAATTTTTTTTATGATGGTAGGATTTAATATAAAGATATATAATATACCCATGAGACACAAATAATGTTTTCTAAAAAATGTTACCTAATATTTATAACACTTAGGGTGTCATACAATATGTCTTTAGTATGGTAGGGGTGAATGTTTTATATTGAATCACTATAACTAAGGTTTTAGTGATACCTATCATGAGAACCCCCAAACATTTATTCTTTCTTTTACCAATTTTTATGCTATACTAATCAGGGGGGTGGTTGAGTATGATGTTAATCATGATATCAGTTGAGGAGTAACCATGATGAGTTTTCCCTCTCATACGATGAGTATGAAATTTTTTACCTTGACTAATGTATATTTAGGAAGTATATATCCATAAATATAAAAGGTAAATATGATATATGTTTATCAATTTAGATAACTGGGGTTTGATGTTATCATACACATGGTTAAATGAAAATAGAAGTGTTTATTCATCTAGTGAATCTACACTCCAAGGATCGAGAATGTATAATTTAGGTACATAGGATTTACATTATCCATGTCCCATGATAACATTAGGTCTTAGAAAATTGTATTAAAGGATTATTCATACTTATATATGATACAATGAGTGGATACTAGTATAGTGATGTATATATTTGATAGAGATAACACTATGTCCCTCTGTAGCTCGAATAATAATGATTGTTTTCTATAGGTCTCTATTTTCATAATTATATGGATTATAAAATTCATAATTATTTTCATTGCTATACGAGCATGTGGGGAAACACCTTTTGGTTTTATGAGAATTAATTTTGGACAAAAAGTTGTTGCAATAAAATAATACCACCTTAAAAGTTTTTTGGGGGATATCTAAAAAATGATTTGGATAGATTTTCAAAACATATTATATATGATATAGAATGAGGTGAAAATTAATGATATATTTTCCAAAAAGATATTTTAAAAGGTATCTAAAAGGATTTTTGGATGTTGTTTCATATGTTGTTACATATGATGTGGAATAAGGTGAAAAGTTTATAAGTCTATGAGGAATTAGATAAAGTGGGTGATTATTGAAAATTTAATCTAATAGAACCACCATGGCATGTTGGTTTAGACAATTTCATGGCCTATGTTGGTGTGAACCACATTATAGTGCATGATAGTATACCTGATATACAATATCAAATTGATCAACCATATCTTATAAGACACCCCAAGCATAAAAATAATTTATTTTACATAAATTTAATACATTAAACAATACATATCATAAATAAATATACAGTCCCAAAAATTGATGTTTTAATGTCTTTGAGGATGAGTTATATAAATTTATTATTTCAAAAACAATCTCTAACATCTCCAACAAAATTATCCATATATTACATCATTCTAAATATAATATTGTATGTAATTCATTTGGGAAATGGGAAGCATAATAAATAGTGTAATAAAATTCTTAGTAAGGGAAAAAGTTATCAATAATTTATAATGGTTTAGATCATAAGAAGGAGTGAAAAATTAATCATGAAAGACATATCTGATTAAAAATAACATGGAATTATAATATATGTTTATAAGGAATGATATAAGTACCTATAACTTCAAAGGGGTCATCATGAAATCATACATATACTATAGAGTAATAATTTGGTAATGTAAGACAATAATAATGATCCCTAAATCAGAACATATGTATATAGAATAATAGAAATGTGAGACAAGGATAAGAATAGAAAATCATAATAATTAGAAAATATCTAAAGGAATTCATTTTCACAGAAAACATTATGACTAAAGCTAAATTCAATCATTCCCATGCATAAAGCTATGATAAAATATTACCACAATCATTTCTATTTATAAATTTGTGAGAAAAGCTCCTTAAAATAAAGCCCACATATAATGTTATAAACAATGCTAACTACAATCACGTCCACACATAAAATAATTATCTAGTGAGATATAAAACATTACCCAATTAATTGTAGGGATATAATAGACCTACCCATAACATAATGATAAATCATACATATTTTTTCCACAAAAAATCAATCATATATCTTATCATGAAATAGAAATTACACAGAATGAAGACAGGTTAAATAGTATTTTCCAATGATATCATTTCAGATGAAATCAAGAATTGAATTGTTTGATAAAAAAATTCATAAACCCAAAATATGTATATCATAAGAGATATAAGATGGTTATTCATGAATTATATCCATGTTATTGATAGATATTTTTGAGATATAGATGAAATTGGATGTGAAATTGTAAAAAGAGTTTTCATAAAACATTTTTTACATTGTCATAAAAAGATAAAGTTATGAGTTACTTTCAAATTTTTTTTTTCATAACTTGTTAGGAATAAATTTTGAAAAAAAAATGTTAAAATAATATCAAATAAGGGAACCCTAAAAATAACTAATGGTAAATTAATGAAAATTGGATTGGATGATAAAAGATATTCTAAAGTGTAATGAAATTTATTTTTATGCTTTTTTGTAAATTTTATAGAAAAACCACTTTGATGAAAGTATAACACAATTTGATATTATAAAGTGATAAATAGAAATATGAAGAATAAAAAATATATTACATACTTTTATTTCACATTAATGAAATTCTACATCACTAGTAAGAAATAATTTTTATATACAACATAAATCACTAATACGGTGGATGATAATTATTCTTCACAACATTATATTTTTATAAAGAAATAAACCCCTAAATAAAGATGATTTTTATCTAAAAATTAAAATCCCCAAAATAGGAAAAAAAATTCATATTAAATAGACAAATTTTAGAATATAACAAATATAGAATAATATAGTAATGAATAGATATTATGACTCAATGAAATGGAAATTGCTTCAATAAAACCCTTACCATGGATTCATGCTTCATTGGACACACTATAACCACATATAAAATCGATTTATTTTTATCATTAATCTATAGAAGAACTATATTTATATTTATTTTAATTTATATTATTCGATCATAATTACTTATCTATTTATTAATTGTTTTTTTTGAATTTACATTCAGGTGTTAATTGTATCATTTGTTTTAGGTTGGATTTGGTATGGCGGTTCTAGTACTTGATCTTATCTTATGTTTTCACCACATCTAAAATTTTCATTGAGGTCATGTAGGTTTTTTTAATATATATATGAACTCCAATGGGTCATTTAATGGGTGTTATAGTGATAGATCATAAAAAATGGTTAAAATACAATTTTCTGTGAAATTTGTTTCAATAAAAAGATTTGATTTTATTAATAAATTTACTTATATATATTAACATTAACGAATTAGGGAAAAAATATTAAATTCATCATTATTAATCATGTTACATGCAATTATTTTTTCTTAATCATTCATCGTATAAAAAATATAACATTGTTTATATAGGTGGTAAGCCGAAACAAACAATATACTACTAGAAACCCAACCTATACCAACACATCTAGATCAACAGTTTACAAAAACCATTGGTATAGGTCCCCTTTCCCAATCGTTTTTCCAAAAAAATTGTGGAAGGTTACTTTGAGACCAATTTTCCCAACGGTTTTCCCAAACCATTGGGAAAGGGTACTTTGAGACCATGCTTCCTAGGGGTTAGGGAAAACCATTGAGAAAGGGTCCTTTGACACCACTTTTCCCAACGGTTTTCCCAAACCATTGGGGAATGGTCCAATTTTACCAAAGGTTTTGGGAAACCATTGGAAAAGGATACTTTGAGACCACATTTCCCAACAGTTTGGGGACACCATTGGGAAAGGGTGGCTACAAATTCCAACGGTTCTCCAAACCGTTAGGAAAGGCCTATCCTAACAGTTTTTAGAACTATTGGGATATGTACCGTTTTTTATGAAATATTTTTCCAAATATTGTAAAATAAATCAATATATAAATTACACACACACACACACACACATATATATATATATATATATCCAAAAATATTCAAAAAATTAACTCAAGGGTACTGGTAATGTCTTTGATAGATAAAGTGTAGGTTGTGGGTTCAAGCCTCCACCGTGATTTTTTTTAGATTTACCTATCCCAATGGTTTGGGAAAACCATTGGGAAAGACTTATCCTAATGATTTGGAAAACCTTTGGGATATGTATTTCCCAACTAAAAATCACCCAACGGCTTCCCAAACCATTGGTATAGGCTATAACAGTGCTTTAGGGACCTATACCAATGGTTCCAAACAATTGGTATATGTAATTTATCCATTAATGATAACGTGTTATAAAAAATGAATGAATAAAAAAATGTTATTTTATAGATATAGTATAACATATATAGAATAATATTGGTTAAAAAAAATATTATTAATGTGATTAACCATATTTTATAATTTTTAGATGAAGAATATAAAGAAAAAATTAGTATGGAGTGGATAATACTTATAATGAGGACTTGAGTCTTCTCTGAGAGGGAATCTCATTAATAAATAAATATGGAATCCTTTTATTTAAGTGTTACCAAACATGAGATATTATTTTTTGGTAGATAACAAGGGAAGTTATTAAAGTTAAAACTGAAGTTAATGTGTGCTTTGATGTGTTCACTGGAGGGATGCTTTTATAGGTGATATTGAGTGCTATTTTTTAAAATACTCATTCTTTAATGAATGAGGAACTTAATTTCTCCTAGAAAGTATTTTCAAAGGAAACAAATAATGGATAAAAGATAATGGTAGTTATACCATGTGTCCATACACTAATTAATAGAAATTGTTTTATGATATTTTTTGGAATTTACTCCCTGATTCAACCACTTTTACTTCTGATATCTTTATTGTGGTTACACAATTTCATACCTTGGTAATTTATTTTTTCCCTAAAAATTTATGTTTCTTTTTAATTTGGATATTATGATTCCAAATATGAAATATATTTTATTAGATTAAATTTTTAATAGTGATAAAAATTAATTTAAATCTACGAATGTGTAACATAGAAAAAAAATTTAGAAAAAATTATTTTTCAGCATAAAATGAAATTATTATTATTCTTTATCAAGTAATAATATTTAGATGGATGTTATTTTGTTTTATTATACATATTATTAACACATTTAATTAAAATAATTCTTTTTTAATGAATAATTGAAATAATTTTAAAAAATTACTTTTACATAAAAAACAATTCTTTCAAAAAATATATTTTTAGTATTTAATGGTTTTCTTATTAATTATTCTAAATTGTTTCTATTTACTATTCATTAATTTAATTTTATCAACAAATTTTTATTAAAAATAATCATTATCATTTTAGTAAATTCATTTTTTGAAGGTAAATTATATAGAATTGAAAATGTATAAAATATAGGTAATAATGAAAATATATATATCATTAATTACATTGATAATTAAAAGTTTATATAATGCTAAATTATACTTAAAACCCCTCAATTACTTTTTAAAATACCTACAAGTATAAAAATAATTTGTGGTATTTGGGATTGATCAATTATTTAGCATTGTTCTCCTATTCATATTGACTAGACTAAAATTATCCCATAGATGATTTCACCCAAGTTATACCTTTTGAAGTTCATCTTGAGAAAGGTCTAGGAAAAACCGTTGTAGTGTCCTGGACTGAGACCACTCATCGGTTTCTTAGATGGTGGTAAATCATGGCTTCAGGCATGCATCTTTATACACTAGAGCCTTCTGACTGGTGGTAAGGGCCTACACCGTACATTATTGAGATTGTTCCCATGAATCTGACTGAAAAAATAGAAATAAAAAATAAACATCCAAAATCATAATTTGAGTTTGTAAAATAAGTAAACACATATATTCTATAAAAATGATCAATGTGGAAGCATACATTAATACATAATCAGATTTCCCACTGGAACTATCACAAATATAAATGAAAAATGAAAAAAATCCAAATAAGATCTACTATAATCCTTTTTCCTCACCTAATCTCGTCACCTTGAAATCCTCATCAATACCTTTATCCTAATACATTTCACAACCATTGATCAATCCTAAAGCATATATATATTCTACACCAGCATGAGAGTACTCATGTAGGGTGTAATAAATACATATCAGTAGGGTATCACAATGTTCCTTTAATATACATCAAAATATATGTGTGTATAAAAAAGAAAAATTAAAAAAAGAAAAATAATCATTCATTTCCAGTTATTTTTTAATAACCAAGCCACCATGATACCCGTTCACGCCTACTTTGGCAAATTCCAAAAACAAGTCATCTCATGCCATAATTATTGACCAATTCTCGAATAATCTAGGTTGGGTTCCATATCAATCATCAACCTATTCCCATAGATAAAGGGTAGAGTGTCTTACCTTATCTTGACCACAACCCTATCTCTCAAGAAAAGTCCCACAAGATTCTCCTAGACTGGCCTTTTTACTCAAGGTGATCCTGCAAACATCTTCTCGCTTAAGGTGAAGCCCGCATCCATATTACATTCATTATCTTATCTCTCATGGTTGGTCTCAATATAAAAATAATTTCCACTACCTTATCAATTAATGTAAAGTCATGTACAACATTAAAACTTGGACCAACTATCCCACTCAAGGATTTCCATGCCAGTACATTCTCTCTAAAGATGAAGTTATTATCATGTTGAATATTTAATCACTAAAGGTGGGTTTTAATATCACATCGCAACCTGTTCCGAAATTCTCACTCAAGGATAATACCTTCTCACTCAAGGTAAGGCAAGGTCTTGAGACACTTCATCACCCATAAGAAGGTCCATTTCCAATCACAATAAAATGGTCGAGCACACACTTTAAACCACAAGAAAGGAACAAAACCCATATCAAAAGATCATTATCCCATCACATGGGTTCTAGTAACTATAGTCCTATACATACACCTGGAATCATATCTCTTAATCCATATAGAATCATTGTCTTATATCCTCAAGATCAACCCAGTCTTTTCTCATTTGCACTAAGTTATATACAACAACCCATGTTTTTCAAGTAGCCTATAGGCTCAACCTGACCGAAGCCTCAAGTGGTAGGTCCCTTCCTCTTTATTTTCCACATAATTATTCAATCCTGCTATCTATAAGCCACTCAAGTTATCTCTCACTAGACCAATTAGAATCCCTATACCAAGTCCCCTAAACAATTCCCTATCCCGAACATTAGTATCATCTCATATCTCCCTTAGGATATCTCTTAATCCATAACCTATAAGAGAACCCTCTATGTCACACCACATCAATCTGTAAAGGTCTTATCCTGCTCGTAGAACATGTCAAGAATCCACTCATCCCTCAAGAGTGTGTCTCTAATTCTATGTGAGATGTTTGTTAATCTCACCTATCCCTACAAATCTCAATCCTTTTATCCCTACCCAACTAATCCTTGGATTCCTATATATGAAATCCACATATAATATTGAATCTTGAGACCTACCTAAGGTTTATTTTCAACTCAATTGGCTCCTTCACCCCTTAGTGACATAGTCTTTGGGTGATCCTTGGTTACCCAAAATGTTAAATACAACTCTCTTCATGTTTGGAAGACTCAATTACATCCTATATCATTCTTTACGGTGATCCTAGTCCCTATACGTTTACCCAAACCCATGAAAACATGTAGGCATGTTCACTCTTTTATAAATAATTCTTTGGTTTTGTTTTAAAGGGACCACTTACCACTAACATGGAGATACTGTCCTCGTGGTACTCCGCTCATACACATAATTGATTATTCATGCCTCATTCAAGATCATATCTACAACTAATCCCCAGGATCATCACTCAATATCTAAATAATTAATTATAATAATTTATAACTATGTATTTAAATTCATAAAATGTGGAATAATCACCCTAAACATCATTAGGTGTGACGACCGGGACCAGTATGCCACTTAACGGGGGCCCTGAGCCCAGTGGGCCACATGGCCTAAATCGCATTATCCAGAAAGCTAGAGGCTGCTGACTAGTAGCGAGGGCCTTGGGTGTGTTTGTGGTAATACTATTCCCTAATTATCCGAGTGTAGCACATCAAAAGTAATATGAATGAATAGTAAAATGTGGCAGCAATATAAATAAACAGCGGAAGAAATTGATATAATAGATAAACAAGAATAATAATAACCATATCAACTGGAAAAATGATGATGTAATTCCATGTCACTAGAAAAATAGGAAAACATGGATATAAGAAAATAGGCATAACATGTTCCACAAGGTAAAAGAAAGAAAATAGTACTCCAAGCATCCCGAGATCCAACTCGGTCATCTGCTATCAAGCTCCATCCTAAACAAAAAGCAATCAACTATTTGAAGATGTATTCTTCCCTTTGTCAACACTTACAACCATGTAATCTACTTTTGCAACCAAACTGTTCCCGGAGAGGTTGTGATATAAATCTAAATGGGCTACCACTAATGGTGTCTATAACATTCAGCCCATGAAATGGGGTGTTGTAGTTTGTAGGCATGCATATATAAGTAAATCAAACAATACAATATAACTAAATACTAGAGTACCTGATTCACCTCTACGATGGTGTCTGAACATGTAAAGTTCATTAATTAAGTAATTTCCATTTAATGATAATAGGTCATGTGAGGAATAGCCAACATTAAAATCACCTCATGAAAGTTTAAGTAGTGAAGGTCCCAAGATGTAACAAGGAAACCTGATCAAGATATATAGTGAGGGAGTTCTTGGATAATAAATAAGGTAACATAAATATCATAGAATTATAAAATAGAAGTATCTGAGTCTAGGTAAGGTGTAAGAGTTAAATCTAAGTAGTGTAATCCATGGAATTATACATTAAGGCTCTTACTGAGTCCAAGGTGATCAAACAAGGTTAAATAGGGCTAAGCAAGGATAGGGCCTGATGGGATTTCACCATTGAACATACTTTTCAATGTTGTATCCATGGATTATATCTAAGGTATCCTGTATTAATGTAAAGGAACCTACGATATTATACCGAGCATCCTAGGAAAAGTTAAGAATTGGAGTCTAGGTGGGTATCAACATAAGAAAACTGCATCCTTGAATCATAATGGCCTTCCCAAGACCCAAGGTATTCTCCTCTCAGAATCCAAGGAGATCTTGAGTATGTCCATTCATATTTGATGTTGTAATCATGTAATAATTCATTTGGTTCAAGTATTTCCTTTCATTAGTGTAAATAGGTCATGTAGAGTTGCAACTATTTATTCATAGGTCCAATCATTGTCTTCTATTATCATGGATAGTCCAACTAGCATTGCAACCGTTTAACCAATACTTTATTGACCATTAAGGAATATTCAATTATTGAGTTCTACTCGACTACCTTCCACAAATATGGAAAGGGGTGCTATAAAAATGTAACCTTTATTCAATCTCTTTTCATAAGTCCAAGTTATATACATAGAATACATTCCATTCCACATTTCACATTTAATAATCAATTTGAAACACTTACCTTACGCGGGTCAAGTGGTGAGCATACGTGGTACATGAAATTATAAAATTCTCATTCATTATCAATCCATTTATTATAGGAAATATCACCCTTAAGAAGGTCAAGAAAAGGAATACCCAATTGGTGGCTCAAACATGTAAAAAACACTAAAACCTAAATACGACATAACCTTTGACACAGGGAGGATTGAGTTGTGTGTGTAATATCTAACTACTAATCATATATTTGGAAGGAGCATAACCATACAATTCTAACATGTATAATCATGAAATGTGAATTTAAGAAACGACCTCCAATGAACCTGGTAGTCCCCCCATGAGCATTCCCAAATCTAAAAAAATTAGGGATAAGTTACAGAACACCCACCTTAGGGTTGTACAATCCTTCTACTCTGGTATAAGCCCTTGATTTGACTAAAATCAGAGTAGATCTAAGAAAAGGTAGAAAATTCTCACATGAAGATAACTATGTTGAGAGATAAAGAGAAGAATAATGGATAAAGAGGACACACGAACTTATCATTGCACATCCAACATGATGAATGGAAGTTCGATCGGTTTCCAGACGAAGGATATCTCTTGATTCCAAGTTTATATCTTAAAAAATCCCCAAATTGAGAGATAAATAGTTCAATCCCACATAAAACCATATTAGGGAGAAAGGGGTGGATTAATTTGATCATTAAGGTAAAAACTAGAATTTTACCTAGAAAATTAGCCTACATATAATTTATCCATATGATTTGTCAAAAATTTAGTAAACCGTATGGGAAAAGTATGACTAAATGGTTTGGTCCCCACAATTCTTTAAATAGTGCACAACCCAGGCATGAGTACTTGGGGAAAAGGGGGCATTCATATGGTCAGGCCGCACAACCATGCACCAACCGTGGACACGACTCTATCCAAAAAAAGACCATTTTATAGTTAGAAAAAACATGCATTATTTCGCACAGTTTACTCTAAACCATGTGTAGAGACTATTTTCTCCAAAAAGATGGGTCCTGGGATCTAAAAAATCCTCAGTCACCCTTGGAACATTTAAGAACTCCTTAGGAATCCATAATAAGAACAAATTAAAGATTTATAATGAAAATTAAAGGATCAACACCTGATTGAAAAACCAGGTTCTTACTTTCTTCCACCCTTAAAAGAACTCACAACTCGAGTTCTCCTTACAAGGGTTAAAAAACAATATCTGATAAAAACTCTAACCATTGAGCACATACATCAACTTCCCCTTCCCAAGTCTCACCCTTTACTCATTCATGTTTCCATAACACAGTTATGAGAGGGAAAAAATTTCCTTAGAGAGACTTTGTGATCCGGTTAAAGATGTGTATTAGATACTCCTCAAAGGTAACATCAACATCTAACTCAACTCCCCAAGAATCAAAAGTTTTAGGTTGTTCCAAAAGATATTGGCGAAGCTGTGAGACATGAAATACGTCTTGCATGGAACAATACCTATGAATTAGTATCAACTGATAGGTTACCAGCCTCACTCTCTCTATACATTCAAACAGCCCGACGTAACAAGGAAAAAAAATTCCCTATTTCTTTAAACATTTATGTCGTAGCCTGGACGATACCTGAAGAAAGACATTATACCCAGCCTTGAACTCAAGAGGTATTTGATGGCGATGGACATAATATTTCATTCTATACTGAGTAGCAGTCATATGCTTTTAGATCAGCTGAACCTATTCTAAAATCTTCTGAACAATATGAGGACCTAGTAGGGATTTCTCACCATCCTATAGATAACATAAGGGTGAATGAAATGGACTACTATATAAGGAATCAAAAGGATACATATGAATCATCTCCAGAAAAAATTTATTTTAAGTGAACTCGATGAGAGGGATATGCTTCTCCCAAGAACAACGGAAATCAAGGACACATGATTTGAGCATATCCTCTAGAACCTACATTGTCAATTCCAATGGTCTATCAGTCTGAGTGTGAAAGGCTATACTAAGGAGCACCTATGTCCCCATAGTTTTTTGAAACACTTTACAGAACCATGAAGTGAAACGAGCATCCCTCTCTGAAATGATAGTACGTGGAACCCTGTGTAGTCATATTATCTCACGGACATATAGTCTTCCTAACTCATATACTGAAAATGTTTCCCATATAGGAATGAAGTGGGATGAATTTTTTAGTTGGTCAATGACTACTGAGATATAATCACAACCCCTCGGTGACCAAGTTGAGCTAACTATAAAATCCAATGCAACATCTTCCCACTTCCACTCCAGGATGGGATTAATATGTAACAAGCATGTAGGTCTCTAGTGGTATGTATTCAATTTATAATTGGTGGAGCAGCTAGTGATGAATCATGAAATTTGACATTTCATTACATTCCACCAATACTAGTTTCGTATATATTGATACATATTTGAGATTCTTGGATGAACTACCCACTAAAAAAAGTGGGACTCTTTCATCAATTCCTCTCTCATATCTACAGGAACCCAGATACACCCATGTAGATGTAGGACATCATCTCTATCCACAGACTAATCTGAAGGTGGGTTATCACTTAATATACTCTCACAGAGAACCAAACCTCGAGGATTTGAAAATTTCATACTCTTAAACTTCTCTTGGAGGGAACATGTAACTGTTAAGACTGATAGTTAAGACTACTCGTGACTATCATTAAACTCTAGATGTTTTTCCAAAAAAAGGTCCATTAACTTCTTTTGGTCACTGGTTTTTTGTATGTCCTATGTTTGAGTTTTCCAACTCAATGCATCAACAACAACATTTCCCTTTCCTGGCATATAGGCAAGCTCAAAACCAAAGAATTTTAGATATTATACCCATCTCCACTATACGAGGTTTTATTCACACTTAGAAAAGATATACTTGAGGATATTTTGATCTGTATACACCACCATGAACTCACCTAACAGGTAATGTATCCACCAATGTAAGTCATGGACAATTGCTACTAAATTGAGGTCATGCATTGAGTAATTTCTCTCATGGGGCCTGCACTACCAAGATCAATATGTAAAAAATTGTTGTTTACATAAACACTACTCCTAGGAAAATTCTTGATTCATCATTGAAGACTATATAACCTGTACATAGTTCTGGAAGAGTTAGTATAGGTGCCGATACAAGCCTCCCTTTTAGCTCCTAAAAGTATTTCTCACATGATTCAGACTATGGAAACATGAAAAACTTCTTTATAAGACCTGTAATAGGTGAATTAGGATGAAAAAAATATTGTATGAAATGAATTTAATATCTAGTGAGCCCTAAGAAACTCCTGATATCAAACATGTTTTTGGGATACTCCCAGGAAGCTACAACACTAACCTTATTAGAGTAAATAGATACTCTTGATTCTGAAATAATATAACCCAAGAATTGTACCTTGTAGATCCATAATTCACACATATCAATCTTGGCATAAATCTGCTTCTCTTTTAGTGTACTCAAAATGATCTCAACATGTTTGGCATGATCGTTACGAGTGTGAGATTACCCCAAGATTTCATCTAAAAATACCATGACAAAAGAGTCCAAATAGGGGTGGAAAACCATATTCATCAAAACCATGAAAATAGAAGGTGCATTATTTAGACCGAACATTATAAAAAGATACTCATACAGGCCATACCTATTACAGAAAGTTATACAAGTTATGTATGATTGTCAGACTTGCACCTAATTATAACCTAATATCAGGTCGATCTTAGAGAACACCCTTTCTCCTCAGAGCTAGTCAAAGAGATCATCTATTTGAGGAATTGGATACTAGTTCTAGACTGTAAGCTAGTTCAACCTTCTATAATTCATGTAGGGAAAAGTATTCCATCCGCCTTATTAGAAAAAAGCATAGGTGAACCCCATGAGGATGTACTAGGCTGTATAAAGCCTTTGGCCTCTAGGTCCTTTATTTGCCATTTGACCACCTAAATCTTAGTAGGTTCCATCATGTATAGGGGAATGGGAACTGGAGCTTCTCCTGGGACAAGATCAATTGTAAACTCTACCTCTCTCTTATGAGTTAAGACAAAATATTTATCAGGAATGACTTTAATGAAATGATCAACTACTAGTGGAAAATCAGTTTAAGGAAAATCCTGATCCTCCATGAATGGATTTTCAATTTGGGTGGTCACTCCACCTTACCCAAGATGATTCAGTCCAGTTCTCTTAGTGTGGAAATCCAACTCACCTTTGAAGAGATAACTAATTACTTTTGGTGAAGTAAACGAAACCCTGCGATGATAGCAGTCTTCAAAGGCGTGATAATGGACTAACCAGTCCTTCCTAAGAATGAAATCGATGCCCATCATCTTGAGAAAAAATATATTCCACTAGAATGGGTAACTGCCATCCTCTAGGGGATAATCATTTCACTAGAATATTCCCTCCGTATGTATTCCCAACGGTGTATCAAAGGTCATTACACCATAGTGATAAGTATCTCTATTCCAAGAATTTCCATAGTAGATATAGAAATAAAAGAGTTTGAAGCACCTGTATCAAACAAACAATATAAAATAATAGAGGCAACAAGAATAGTACCTCATATTGTATATGGTCCCTTAACTTGATCCTCATATATCAGTTTTTAAGCATGAAACTGACCTGATCCACAACCACGTACAACAGATGGACTACCACGATCTGAACTACTTTGTTGGCGATACTGATGATCAGGGGCCAGAATACCATGAACACAACCTTCTCATCATCCATAACTTCTAACAATACACCAAATCCATGCCTGATGCGACACAAAATAAATCGCACATGTAGGTGTAGCGTATACTGATCCTTTTCCACTCGAAGCTGGTACAAAGGTACTGCAAAAGTGCGGAAGATGACCCATGCAGCCAAAATATCGGCACTCCATAGGGTCTCCATCACATTGGTGGATATTATTCCCTATTCATCCACACTAATGAGAAACCACAGAGCTATCAAACTGGATACTATGGCCACCACTTCCTTGATGAAAAACCTCAAGGGAACATTTCCTACCACCAGATGAAGTAATGGCCTGATGCGGCTCTAATCCTTTAAACTATGTACTTGTATCATCCCTCATGTTATGCTCAGTGATAAGGGCCTTATAAAAAATTACAGAAAATGTAGGATGTAAAAAGACATTCACATGGGTTCTGATGGCGTACTAGATCTCATCCTCAAAACATATAGCACATGAAAGCTCATCACCGTCTAGAAGTGGTGAAAAGTGCTATAAATCAGTGAAACATGGAGAATATTCCATAATTAACATAAATCAAAGCTCTGTATGCATGAAATATGTGGATCTGTCAGCTCTTAGTGCATGAGGAAAAAACTGATCGTAAAATTTAGTCTGGAAGTCAACCCATAACATTCCCGGATGACGACCGGCTTGGGTAACTACATCCCTCCAATGCTTGGCCTAATCCCAAATCATGTATGTAGAAATATTGACTCTCCACTCTGGAGGCGTTTCAAGATTCTCAAAGATACAAAGGCCTCTATCCAAGACTCAACAGCTTGAGAACCACTATCTCCTAAAATAGTAGGAGGATACTGCTGGTAGAACTTTCCATCCAAATCAGACATCATAGGTGCAACTTATGGAGGACCTTGCATGGATTTTATTATAAGTATGAAACTATCACAAACTTGGGCATCAGTTCCCGGATCAAGAACAAAAGGTGGTGCCTCAAGTGGCACTCCTATAGGTAAGAGTGGGTGCTCAAGGACCACCATGTCTAGAGCATGGTTGTCATCACTTTCCTGAAAAATGATACGTAAACGTCATGGCACCATTTGTCTAAAAACGCCAACCACAGCTTAGAAAAAGCATAGAAGCATAATATAGCATTACTAGAGGCATAAGAACGTAATGAAAACTCACCACCCAAGGAATAATACCCAAAATACCTGATTAGACGACATTATATTTATAAGTGTTCAAGTATAAGTTTCATATCCTTTTGCAGTTAATTTCGAGGTCCACTCCTTTACCTTTCATAAACATGAAAAGGTTGTATGAGGATGTAAAAACAATTCATTTTAGATTTCATGTTTCACTTTATAAGGGATATTCATTTTCAATGAATTAGTTCCCATACACCTATAACCCGAAATGACACCCATTTACTTATGGAATAATGTCTTTACTTAGTAAATTACTCATTCCAACCCATGAGGGCCCATATACCTCATGAATTGAGATAGTGAATCACTCAATCAATGATAAAGTAATACAATTAAAAGTAACTATCACATCAACACTCAACAATTATAGGCATATCAAGCAATGGAAATGTGTGAAATGCACCTATATGGCATGGAAATATGCATGACTTGTGAATTCTAGGTGCCTATAATGATGCAAGTAGTAATGATACTTTCCATTATATCATTGGGATAAGGATAAAATAAATTCTCAAACAGAGTAATAATCAAAAACACCACACAACATGTGCGTCACCCAATGGTGAAATAATATAAACTGTAATAGGTAAAAATAGAATAACATTTTCATTTTTTGGAACATGGATTTTACCCTGAACATGGGTTCGTGACTACCAATCACGGATTGTGACCAAGTCCCAAGTGTTCCTATTCTCATATCTATTATCTCCAAACTGTAAAGAAATAAAAGAACCTCCTCTAATACCACTTTGTGAGGACCTAGACCAAGATTCCACTTAACGGGTGCCCTGAGCCCGGTGGGACACATGGCCTCAAGTCCATCTTCCCCAACAACAGAGGATACCGACTAGAAGTGGGGGCCTAGGGTGTGTCTATGTAAGTTATATTCCCTCATTAGTAGATTTTCTCTCAACATAAGGAATATAAATGAATAGTAAACATCAGAAGTAATATAAATAAACCGAAGAAGAAACTACTGTGATAGATAAATGTGATAAATGTGAACTATATCAACTAGAACAATGATGATGTAATATAATATCTCTATAAAAATTGAAAAAAAGGATAAAAGACAATATGAATAACATGTTTTATAAGGTAAAAGAAAGAAAAGACTACTCCATGAATCTCGAGATCCCACTCGGTCATATGCTATCAAGCTCCATTCTAAATATTAACAATCAAGTGTTTGAAGCCATATGGTTCCCTTTGTCAAAAACCGAAACCATGTAATCTACTATGGGTACCAAACGGTGACCAGAGAGTGTGTGAGATAAATCACAATGGTCCATCACCAATGGTGTCTATAACATCCGGCTCGTGAAATGGAATATAGAGGTTTGTAATCATGAATATATAAGTAAACAAAGTAGTGCAATACAACCAAATACCCATGTACCTGCTTTAGATCTTGGATAGTGTCTAAATATATAACCAATTAAGTAATTAAGTAATTTCCCTTTAATTTTAATAGGTCACATGAGGCATAGACAACACTGACATCAACTCCTTATAGTATAATTAGTGAAGGTCCGAAGACGTAATAAGGAAACCTGAAGAAGATATCAAGTGAGGGTGTTCTAGGGTAATAACCAAGGTAACATAAATCTCACATAACCTTACCTTAGTATTATCCTAGTTTAGTTAAGGCGTGAGAGTGTAATCTAGGAAGTGTAATTCAATCCATTCCCCAATATGGTGCCTATCGAGTCTGAGGTGATAGACCAAGGTAAAACGAGGCTAAGCAAGCACAATGTCTGATGGTATTTCACCGTTACACCTACTAGTCAATGCTGAATCCAAGGAGTGTATCCAAGGTATCATGTAATAATGTAAAGGCCCCTATGGTAGTATACTGGGCATCTGAGGAAAATACAAGAACCAGAGTCTAGGTGGGTTTCAACCTAAGCGAACTACATGCTTGAATCAGAATGGGGTTCTCAAGACCCAATGTATTCTCCTCTCAAAATCCAAGGTGAGATTGAGCTAGTCCATTCCTATTTGATATTGTAATCATGTAATAATTCATTTGGTTCAAGTATTTCCTTCCATTAGTGTGGATAAGTCAAGTAGATATGCAACCATTTATTCATAGATCTAATCCTTGTCTCCCATTAGTATTGATAGGCCAAGTATCATTGCAACCATTTAAAAAATACTTTATTAATCATTAATGCATATTCAATTATTGAGGTTCACTTTTCTACCTTCCTTAAACATGTAAAGGGGTGATATGGACATGTAACTTTTATTAAATCTCTTTTTATAGGCTAATTTATATACTTCGTATACTGGCAATTTCACATTTTACATTTAACAATCAATTTGAAACACTTACCTTAGGTTGGTAAAGTGGTCAGAATACGTTGTACATGACATTATGAATTTATCATTAATATCAATACATTTGTTATTGGAAGTCTTTCTCTAAGGAAGTTCAAGAAAAGGCATAGCCAAACAGTGGCTCAAATGTTTCAAAAACACTAAAACCCATATACATAATAACCTTTGACATGGGGTGGATTGAGTTGTGGGTGTGACAATGAACAACTATTCATATATTTATAAGAAGAATAACCATAAAATTCTAACAAGTATAATCATGGAATGAAAATTTATGAAACAACTACCAATGAAACTAGTGGGCACCACATGAACATTCCAAAATCAATGAACTTTAGAGATAATTTATAGAACAACCACCTTAGGGTTGTACGATCCTTCTCCTCTAGTATCATACCTTGATTTTCTATGGATCAGAGTTGATCTAAGAAAATTTGGAAACCTCTCACATGATGATAACTAGGTTGAGAGCAAAAGAGAATAAGAACCATTAAATAGGACTCGAGTAATTTATTTAGAAGATCCAACGTGACGAATAGAAGCTCGATCATTTGTTGGAAGAAGAAGATCTCTTGATTCGAGGTTTAGATCTTCAAAAATCCCCAAATTGAGAGATAAATAGGTCAATCCTTCATAAACCCAGATTAGAGAGGAAGGGGAGGCTTAATTAGATCATCAATGGAAAAACTGTAAATGTACACAGAAAATTAGCCGGTACACGATTTGTCAACATGTTTTTTCAAATTGTGGGAAAACCATGCGAAACGCCTCTGACTGAATGGTTTGGTCCACATAGGTTGTCAAACCATGTGAAAACTATGTGAAATTACCTAGCTAAAATGGGGGTGTTTGGATGGTTTGGACACATGAATGTGCTCCAACCATGCGAGATGGATCTATCCGAAAAAACATCATCTGCACGGTTAGGAAAATGGTGCATAGAGTCTATTTTCTCTGAAATGATGGGTTCTAGACTCCGAACAAGCCCTAGACACCCTTTTAACCATTACTAACTAATTAGGAATCCATAATAGGTGCAAAGTAAAGATTTATAGTGAAAATTAAAGCTTCCATAATGGAGTGAAAAGTTAAGTTCTTACATTAGGCATCGTTACATCAATGAAATCCCACCAAACCGCATACGTTCATCCTTCTAGGATGTCCTTTGGTTATGTTTAGAAAAACCCCACAAAATTATGATTATTAAACTATGATATATTGAAATCATAAAAACCCTTATCCCAAATCATCTGAAAATCATAGGTAATGAAGGAGAAACAAACAAAGCAGGGTTAGTAAGTCCCCTTAAATCACTATGAAATCACCTCAATAACCACTCCACATCAAAGTGAGAAAAGAATAATATGGAAGGGTTAGGATTCAGTATAGATGGAACTCCCCATGTGGAAACTATACCTAAAATAAAATTTGGGAAGACAATAAAAAAATATACCTCCATTAAGAAAATATGTAATCATCTAGGTCACAACATGACCCCTGTAGGTTGCGACATAACCACCCTCTGGTAGCGGGCCCAACAACCACTACCTTTCTCCATCATAGAACATGCCCTTTAGATCATGGAATGAATTCTACTTCCAATAGGGGTCCCCCCATATTAACATCATTATTATATGGACCCTCAAGTTCTTTATGGGTCACACCTACCCTAGTTGAGGCCCAAGACTCCATGTCATGACACCTCCTCTCACAACAAAAATTTCATGATATACAACTTGGTTCCTCCTCACTGAAAGTATTTAAAATGTGACCTATAAGGTTTATTGAATGATTGGATACTTACAGAAAAATAAACAAATGGGTCCCCTAGATCCCACTTCAACTCCCTCTCAAAAACATGAAACTTCCATCTGACCTCTAACCATGTCAAAAAATATCCCCTTGATATGTTCCAACAGTTATAATCATGGTATAAAACCAAATTATGGAAACATCACTTGATACATGGACAAACCATCATATTATAATTAAATTTCACATCCCATAGTGACATGGGTCAATATAAACTCCCTAATAAAATACATTTTACCTTTGAGAATCCATAACTAGCCTCCATCATTATTCTTGACCATACTTGGTTATAAATTAACTATAAACCCTTCAAACTCTATCCCTCGATGTTGAAATATATTCTACTACACAATTATAACCACCAATGAACAATATTCATCAAGAAATGGAGAATTCTACATGAAACTATTTCCAACACAGATGTGGCACCCAACCACACACATCTATCTACAGACACAAAATAGTCATCAACTGATTCACCCCCATGGTTATGGTTCTACCCAATATAGATATCACCTATCAAAATTGAAGTTCTTAAGTTCCATCTATATGTTCAGTGCAATTCCCATTTCACCAAACCCGATTCCACACAGAAAACATTTTTTCTGCCCTCCTATGGAGAAAATTTCCCAAAAATGTTCATCAACACTCACTGATGTGCTGTCACATAACATGATCACAATTCATTAAGTTTAGTGGGAATAAAAATAATCTAAACTCACAAACTGATGTCCAAACCTAACACTCACTATAAATCATTGATATGTTCATCAACCAACTAATCTAGTCATCATACTCTTTCCATTACCACTGGTGCGTCTCTGATCTGACTCAATCTCAAATTATAAAAAAAATAACATCCTGAGGCCAATGGCAATATAAGGAATCCATAAAACACCATATATGAATCTTAACGTTTATTTTCCATGGAACTAGTTAAAATCAAATCTATATGCACACTAATGTCTCATTTCCATCTCAACTTTCAACAACAAAGTCTCACCACATTCACAACCCCACCAACACTAGGGTTGTACCTTCACGGACGATTAGACACTCATCATTATACCAACATGAGGGTTGTACCTTCATGGATGATAAGATACACAATGCTATATGAGTGACCTTTTTATCTCTCTAATGAACTACAACATATAATCTAACTAGAACACATTCCATCCATTAATCCAAATAATTACTGGATATTGACATATTACTCATACTTGAGATCCAAAAAAAACACCAATAGTTACCTATTATTTCTTACAAGGAATTTCATCCTCAAATTATACCAAAATCCATCCATAAGGAGGGTCACAATGTCTAATGGCCAATGTTGCACATCACACCATATGGATTCCCATATATCACTCCATGAGTATAATATCTAATGGATTCTATCATCACACATGCATTTCTCCTCCAGGTCTATGCCTTCCCATCCTAAAACCCCATTCAAGGAATAACTCAAGTTAATAGTACCATAATACTTCAACACATCCATGATGTCACTGTTTATTGTAGTGAAAACACCTCCCTATTTGAACAAAACTCTATGTCACTACTCAAGTATGTAACTTATTTAATCCATTGGACCTCATCCTATAAAAACTATTCAATTATCCACAACCTAATGACAATGTTCATAACTAGTGTATACTCTCCCTCACATATAATGATAGTTACCCAAGATCCATGCCGACCCTCACTCTCCTATTCGAAGGTAGAGTGATACTCTATGAACCCTATCATAGTTTCATACCCACCATCCAACATAATATCATCCAGATCCAGTAGGTGTACACTCTCAAACTACCCAATTAATCAACCTGAATAACAATCCCATGAGTCACATCCCATCAAACATAGTCTCACATGACTAAAGCAACATGACCCATTTCATGTAAATATGATATAGTAGAAAAAATATTAAGGTGTGCATTTTAAAATGATCAAGGTATATCACTCATTCCATGACCTAACACATGATCACCCACCACCCAAGAGTTTTTTCAAAACCATAAGTACCTCCCACACTATGTTCATCCTAGATCCAAACATCAAGGGTCACAATCCAATAGGGATAGAAATCAAACTGATCCTTCCATCTAAAACCTAACATCAATACAAAAAGAAATCTAAGTGATTCACATCATAGAAACCCAAGTCATTTATAAATTCCTTCCCCCAACTCTCACAAGGGTGTCCAAATACTCAAGGAAACCCATTCCCATCCTTGGATCATCTCCCTGACATATCTCGCTTGTACCAAACCCACCAGGACTCCATCACCACAACAACCAATTCCTACACCAACCCACTAATGGTCAATATAAATCTCATACGTAGAAGGATCTTATATTTATCATAAGATATGTTCCTCATAAGATCCACATGGCCTCTCATGAAAAAGAAAAATATTACTATTCAACTGAGTATAATAACACTAATAAGATACAAATGAAAACACTATATAAGTTATTTTTGAAACATTAATAAACCAAACCCTCTGCCATAATTTAAATTAAAGTATCCCATAGATGTGACCATTTAATCCACATAACATTAAGAAAATAGTTCAATCAAATACATTTCAAATATATTTTAGGTTTACAGTTTTTTAGATTTTATAAAAAACATAAACTAAAAGAATCCATTTTCATTATATCTGCTAGGAATTTTTTCCATTATATACACTAATACAAAAATGTAATTTAACATCACTAATATTTATCAGTGCTAGAAAAATGCACTGATAAATTTAATCTTTATCTGTGCTAATGAATGAACTCACAAATTTAACCCATTATCAGCGCTTTTATTTTTGGCACTCATAATGGAGTTCTTTATCATTGATTTTTTAGAAGTGATAATGACCTACCTTTATATATACTAAAAAAGCATAGATAAATATTCCTTTTATCGGTGCTTAAATAATAAGCATTGATAAAATGAATCTTTATTAGCACTTTCTTAAAAGCACTGATAAAAGTGTCCATATATAATTAAAAAACATAACATATTGGGAACCTGTCATGATATTAAAATCATTCCATGGAATACACCCATTTTCGGTGCTCCTACCTGATGAATCAAAGCTCAAATCACAAAAAACCACTAAAATCACACAAACAAACTTCCTCTAATTCCACAAACATCATCTAACATCCATTGTTTGGTTGTAGTTAGGGTTTATGAAGAAATCATCGAGATCTGGATCCTAGGGTGTCATATTTTCGTTAACTTAGAAAACTAAGCTTGTGTTTTCCTTTTTAGGTTCCAATTTTATTTCTATATTTTTCATTTCATGATCTGGTTCTAAGGGGTTCTGATTTTTTTATAGGTTTCTATTCTCATTTTTTATTTGTGCTCATGTTGTTGTATACTATTTTTGATTTTGTTTATGATCCATTTTTTTCCTGACTACTTTTTTTATATCCTGTTTTAGTCTTTTTAAATTATTTCTTTGAATCAATTTTATTCTCTATCTACATCTATACCACATCTTTCTCTACAAGATTAATTTTTTCTTATTTTGAAATCTTAGTGAATCACTTATGGTCTATAAATAATCCATTTAAATGAATATTTATACCACTATATAAATAGTGTATTTTTTGATATATAAACCTTAAATGATTAAGAAAATTTATTTCACAAACAAATTCTTAGTTTTATGATAGTGTAAAGTAGAAATAGAAGTTGATTTTATGAAATTCATGTAAGGAAATTTATTTATCTAAATTCTGTTTTAATATTCTACTATAAGGGGTTTTCCAAAAAAATGTATTTTCTCATAATTTTTTTATTTTATTTTAAGAAAAATATTTGTATGGTTGATGCCATATTTATTTATTTTCAATGGATATATATTTTCAAAATTAGAATGGGGTTGTATTTATTTAACTATGTTGTGATATTCTACTATAAGGGTTAAATATATTTCTCATAATTGTGTGGTTTTATTTCTTTATGCCAAATTCTTTATCGACCTCCCTAAAATCTCAAGGATGGGTTAATGCGTATTAAATTTCCTCCCTAAAATCCTTAGGTTGCTACATCATTTGTTACCTAAAATAGAATGGAAGATATTAAATTCTATATATTAGAAATTAATTTTTTGTCTTTGTCATTTTCAGTCTATATATACATTTTAGGTCTATATATATATATATTTAATTAATAGTAATATAATTTATACATAAATAATCAATAAAATACTTTAAACTCATGTAAAATTCAAAATAATAAAATTAGGTTATTATATATAATTTTTAAAAAAATAATTAAACTTTAAAAAATTTAAATAATTATATTTTATACATAATTACCAAGAATAATAATATTTATCATTAATATAATTTATAAATTATAATTAATATTTTTTTTTCATTAGAAAAAATAGTATTATATATAAATATTGAATAATATATATTTAAATAAATTAAAATATGATAAATAATATATATATATATGTGATTATATTCCAATATATTTACTAATATAATACGTATATATATAAAAAATAAATATAATATTTTTGTAGATTCACTTTATTTATCTATGTATCGAATGAGGAGTGACCACTATTTTATAGTTTTTTATAGTGGATAGTGTGAACCCTATTCAAGTTTATTGCCGACCAAGGTAAGTGTGAACAAAGTATACACATCCATTGACCCCTTTTTCCCATCATATAAAACCATATATATTTTTTTTAATAAAATCAAACATATTAAAAAACAAAGTTTTATCAAAAAAATATTATAAAAAATCCTCAAACAATTATTTTATTAATGTTTTAGTCGGATCATTACGGATAAATTTGAGGATAAAAAGGTGAAATTAATTCATCATTAAATCTTTCTCTATATCAACATAAATAAATTAATTTTTGAAACATAGAATTGTCAAATAAAATTACATATTAGCTACCCAAGACCCCCGAGCTTCATATCACTCCACTTGCGTATTCTAATTCTTCCATCTCCACACGCTCCATTTTTTTCCCACACTTCACTCTATCATTTTATATGGTTGTGTGGAGCTTTTCTCTAGAAGTTTTTTGTTGAAATGGAGGCTTCAAGTTAATAACTAGTTCCAATAGTGTTATTCACACAAATGGGTGGCATTTTACCTTTTAAAAAACCCAATGAAGTATAATTCTCATCCTCATCAGCTTCATATCCTGAACAATTATTATTATATATTGTTTTTTTGTGACTCACTCCCCATCTCTTTTATGTTTCCTGTAATACTCTAGGCATTAGTCATCCAATGGAAGACTACTGCTTATAGTATTTCAAGCAATATAGGTGGATGTCCAAAAGATATGGAGGATGTGTGTCAAATAATAAAATTCAATGATATATGTTTTGTAGATGAGCTGATGAGGGTGATGGTTGCCTATAATTTTAGACTTTGAATAAATTTATAGGATAGCACCATCCATAGTGGAGAAATACTGATAATCCTCCTCACATGTTGATTGACTATTTGGCGTGATCTATTTGTGTTTTTTATCATCATTATAGCTTTAGCACCAAAATATCCTTATGGTAAACAATGTTTGTATAGTAAAATCATTATCCATAGAATTAATTTATTTTTTCAAATTTATGTTTAATTTATTTATTTTAATTATTACTCATATAATAATTTTTTTCTTGTATAAGTGGATTATTTTTGTTCAATCTTACAAGTAAAATAATTACCATAAGGAAATGAATCAATAATGCATACAACTATTAATAAAATGAGAATTCCTACAACTTATTTAATTAATTTCAACATAATTTTGTCAAAAATTTGTAACTTAATTTATTTTTCATTTTTATCTAATACTTATTTATTATTTTTATAGATATTTTTGGGAAGTCATCTTTTTCATTCAAATATATGATACAAGCTACAAAAGAGATAAACTGATTATTAATGAAAATTTTGTCACACTTCCTATTTCAGTTTAGTTTTTTTTAAACTACTAACAATTCTTATTCAGTGATGTTTTAGCCAAAAAACCTTTCTCGTTGTTGAAACGATATACTCCTATCAGTTTTAACAATGATAATATTTTTTCCACTAAGAACATCGAGTCAATATGAAGTGTAGGAATTTCTATATAGAAAGACAATAAAAGCAGGTAATATTGGAATTTAGGATTTTTATGAGACTTTCGGATGTATAAAAATCAACCAAACTTTAATCCGACACATGGTGTGTTAATTTTGACTCTAACTGCTTCATTTTAATCAAAATTGACTTTAAATTTGATAAAAAGATAAACTGACAAACTCAAAACTCAGAAAGAAATTATGATTGTCTTGATACTTTATGGAAATGATTCATAAGTCATTTGAGATGTGTATGATTAATATACACCTCAAATAAATGCACAGTGTTACTACTATGACATAATATGTCTGTTATGTATTTAAAATAGACTGTTTAGTTCAAAAAATGTCACTCCCTGAAAACAAAGAAAACCCATTCAAATTTTATTTCAAAATTTAGGAAATCAATTTATAATTAATTTGTGACATGTAGGAATTGGCCTCATGTTAAACCAACACATAGTGTGATATGTATAGGTTAAAGTGAGTGTTTACAGTTTAAAATGACATTTTAGTTAAAGAAAAGATATACCCAAAACCAAGAAAAACATTCTTATTGTTTTGATACTTTAGGAAAATGATCTATAAGTCATTTGTGATATGTAAGAATCAACCATTCCTCAATCAAATGCATGGTATAACTAGTATGACTCCTAGTCTGTCTTTATTTAAAAATGACATCAATTTTAATAAAAAAGGAAAATGACCTACACAGAACCAATAAAACACAATAAAATTGATTTGATAATTTATGGAAACAATACATAATTCATTTTTTACATAAAATAATTAGTCACACATTAATATGAAGCATGGTGTACCCAATATGCCTCAATGTTCTCATTATGAGTTTAAAATTAACAGTTTTGATAAAAAAATGTCACTCCATGAAAACCAACAAGAAGTGATCAATATTTTTTGATAAATTTTAAAATTAATTCATATATAATTTTTTATGTGTAGGAATTAGTCTCATGTCAAACTGATACATGATATTATCGGTATGAGTCAAAGTTTGTGATTCTAGTTTAAAATGACATATTAGTGAAAAAAGATAAGTGATGTGCTCCAAATTGAGAAAATGAATTAGAATTTTTCTGATACGTTATGAAAATGTTCCATAAGATGTTTTTTATGTGTAAGAATTATTCACACCTCAATCTGATGCATGGTGTGACCGATATGTCTCAAAGTGTGTCTTTTTATTTAAAATTGACATTAAATTTAGAAAAAGGAAAAGTCGCCTACTCAAAATAATGAAAATGAATTTGGATTGTTTTGATACTTTAGTAAAATGATCCATATGTAATTTGTGACATTTAGGAATTATTATCACCTCAATTAGATACATGATGTGTCTGTTATGACTCAATGTATCTGTTAACAGTTTAAAAATAACATTTTAGTTAAAAAAGTGTTACCCACTAAAAACTGAGAAAACATGCTCGTATAGTCTTTATAATCAAGGAAAATGGTTCATAGTTTATTTCTGATCTCTAAGAATAGGTATAAAATCAAATCAACACATTATATGATCAGTATGAGTCAAATTGTGTGTTTCCAGTTTAAAATGGAAATTTTGTAAAAAAGACCAGTGACGTACTCAAAACCATGAAAAAATGTTATGATTATTTTGATAATTTAGGAAAATGGTCCATAAGTCATTTGAGACGATTTAGAATAATAAAAACCCAAATTCAATTCATGGTGTGACCAGTATGAATCAAAGTGTGTTTTTTCAAAATATAAGTATCATTTTAGTTTAAAATGTGTATCACATCGCCAAAGCTGAGAAAATGTGCCTAGATTGTTTTCTATTAATTTAAATTATTTATTCATAATTTATTTTTCAAATTTAATTGTGTTTTGGTGTTTTAGTGTGTTGTTACTACACACTACACTGGTGGGGCAGTGCGCAATTGCAGCACACTACAGTGTGCCCCTTTCTTAGTGTTAATAAAGGGAACCATTATCATCTCTTTTATAACCACTAATAATGGAGTCCTTTATCAATACTTTTAAATAATCTAATAAAGTTGTCTTTTATTAATTCTTATAGAAGAATTGATAAATGTAGATTTATAAATTATTGAGAAATATTTGATAAAGAAACCCTTTATAAGCGCTTTTTTAGCGCTGTAAAAATACTCGGGCTTTTAATCACGGTCAAGTACTCAATGCTTCCATAGCCCTAATAAAGGCCACTTTTAGCACTGTCCAAGGCCTGTTTTTTTTATTCCTGATATGAAACTACTTAATCAATAATATGTCTCCAACATCTCCCACTAATACAACACTTATAAAACTCTTTTATATACTTTATACTTTTCCTATATTCATAGCCATTGGAAATAGAAACATAAGAAAGGGATTCTCTCATAAGATCAGTAAGGGTAAAAATAAGTGATAAAAATTCAATATAATTAGTGATTATAAGATGTGAAAATGGGTTTAATAAAGATATATATGAAACATATAACCAATAAATCATAGATTATACATCATGGAATTTGTATTGGAATAACATAATATCTGACTGATTCGATAAACATGATCCATGAGATCATAAAATAATAATGATAATGAGAATAAAACCACAACATGTTTTAAATATGAAAAAATGTAATTATAGGTAACAATTACATTTATTATCCAAACCATTAGTGGACACACATACAAGAAACTAAAATATACTTGAAAATACTTATCTCATGAGATATAAAATTTTAACCAATGCATTAGAGGGTGATATAGGACCCACCCATCCTTTATCCATTTTTTGACATTCCACTTGAAAATCATTCACGTATCACATCATAAACAGCCCTTGGAATTTTAATGGGATTCATAAAATATTCAAATTACAATAATTCATTTTTTTAACATGAAGAACCCATGGAAATAAAATTGGTTTCATCAAACATATCAAAAATAACCCATGGAAGCAAAATCAGATTCATATCCATCTCAAATTGAACAATATAAATAAATCATTCATAATCATAACAAGATAATGCCAATGAAAATAAACTCAGACCCAAATATTTTCAATAACATTCTAGGTAAATACCGTTAAATGAATATAATAAATCACATGGTGTTTACACAGTATAGATAAATTGTGTCTATTTAAGTTAATAATTTCTCCAATCAATTTCCGTATGTATTCTAGTTGAACAATCTTCTATCAAAGTAAAGAAACATAGATTATTCTAAAAGAATATCCATTAGAATAAAAGTTACTTCTATTCATGGTGGATGGTTACGAAAGACAAAGAAATTTATGGGACATGAATTTTATATAAAATGACATTAAATAAGTCATCTAGATATGTAATATAAATGTAACCGTTAGAATAATATCCATTATTAAGCATAAAATGTATCAAAGGCCAATTACTTACATGAAATCATTTTTTTATGTTTTAGAAAAACACTTTGGAGATAAGAAATATTCTTGATCTTCATAAATAATTTTAAAAGAACCATTTTTTAAAAACCATTAAAAAAATAATTTCTTTATAAAACTTGAGAAATAGGGATAAATATTTATATAAAATAAATAACGTATTGGAATAAAATGTTCAATTTTAAATGTTAAAAATATATAATTTTCATATTTTGATGAAAATGACCCACATTTAAAACATTAAAAAATTTAAAATATGACCAAGTAGTTGAAAATGTCCTAATTTTTTTTTGGAAAATAGATAATCTCAATTAAAAAATAATCCAATGAATATTGATATTGAAAAAGTAAGATTATTGTATGAGAAACAGGGGATGGGGTCAGTTTCACTTATAAGAAACACTTTGGGTAAACTACGAGTCAATGGGAAATGAAATTTTTAGTGGACATGTACAACTCAAAAAATATACAAGGAAATTTATTATGGTTTTTATGAAGAATTAAAAATACATATATATTTTATCATTCTAAAACAATATTTATTTGGAAATAAGATTGGAAATCGAAACCCTTGGGGTATGAGTATCATTTAAATCTAAACCCACTTCAACTTTAGTATCATTTGAATTGGTGTACATTTAATAAATGTATATGATTTATCTATTTAATTACCATGATTATGGTAAAACAAATTAATAAGGAATTAATCACACCATATTTAATGTATTATGGTTCCCATTAAGAAATATGTCTCAATAAATTAAATTTGAGACCAAAGAACCCCTTACCTTAATTTATGAGTAGTCAAAATGCACTCTATCCTTATATATAAAATATATTACTATATTAATCACCCATTTTATAAATTTTTTTACATATATATAACCTTATATATAATTTATTTTTAATTATTCTCTATATTTATATTATTTAGTTATCTATTTTTAATATTAGGTGTGAGTAATCATAGTCGTTTTTTGAACTTATTTCGTAATAGCAGTGTTGTTATTAATTATTATCCAAAGTTTATCATTCTAAAATCATTAAAGGTAATAAATATAATGTTTTATAATAATTCATAATGTTATTATTTTATTTTATTTTAAAATTTTAATGATCCTTAAATATGGATTTGTCGAGGAACATGTTTTGATGATTCTTAGTGAATAAAGTTTATTTTCATAAATAATGAGTTATTTTTTTTATATTACAATTATAAGACCAAAAAACTCATTATTTACTTATTTATAAAATATATTAACAAGAATAAAATTCACATATTCACCCGTACAATAAATTTATATCATTATTAAGTAGGTGGTTAAACCTACCAGAACAAGAACATACCACAAATAAAGGATAATTATAGAGTGATTTAGTTGTAATACCATTATACGAGAAGCTTAAAGACATTATATAATATTTATTATATTTTTATATCATAATTTTAAATAATTATAATAGTAATATAAACTATAAGAAGTTATTTCATAGTATGAAGATAAATATTTTTCTCTTTGAACGCACATTTGTATAGTTGAATTTACCATAGTTATTTGTTGCTTATATTGTTAAATGATTATTCAATTTTTGTTTATAGAAAATTAATTATTACATAACTATCATATTTATCCATTAAAAACATTCTAATAATCTTCATTGTAAAGAGTTTATGAAAATAGAAATAGAAATCAATCAGTATATGAAGGAGATAGTTTACACGTATGTAAGGATAATGATTTCTTTTCGCATAGAATGTGTAAAAGGAATAATATGTTTATCATTTCAGAATATAAAATATATCAAAAACATAATACATATATATTAAATTCTCAGTGATTATCATCATTTTAATGTGGTTAAGGAAATAAAAATACATTTTTTTTAATTTAGGTGGTAGTCCGCACAATATACGATTGACAGTTTCATTTATCATAATAGAAAAGTGAAAGGGTTAAGGATTATACTGTAATTATAATAACATACCAATATATTAATGATAATGATTTTATCATTTCAAGATGTTTTAATGTAATTTTAGGAAAAATAAGTGCACATAATGAACTATAATGTATAAAGTAGTGGTTAGAAATTTATACCTCACTTCTTGGATTATCTATTTTGCAAAGGGGTAATCCTTTGATGCGTTGTCTTTTAAGAATAAAATAACTTGTGGATGGTGGATAGTAATTTGGAGAACTGTTTTGGGTATATTATGGGCCAAAATAAGTGGGTTATGGTGTGAGGTGAAGTGAGGAGTAGAGTTCTATCTTTATAAGTAAAAGGGGAAGGCATTTTTTTTAAATACTGAAAACCTTCTAATAATAGGAAGTAAATTTAAAGGAAATTAGCAAAAAAATTGAGAAATCATGGAGAGGTAAAAGGATAATTTCAATCAAGTACTCAACCAAGAACTAAAACACATGTTTAAAACATTTTGTTTTTCAATTTTCCATTTTGGTTAAACACTTTTTACCCCTTTTGATTTTTACCAAGGTAACTAGTTTTTTACCTAAGGAGAATTTTCATTTATGCACAAAAATAAAACGACTATTATTAAATAATTTAGACCAATGAAATAAAATTTAAAACTAATTTTATTTTTTTAATTTCTAGATGTGATAAAAATAATTTTAATATACTAGATGTATAATTTATAAAAAACATTTATCTGAAAAATATAACTTATGTTCTAAAATTTAAATTTGTGTTCTAAAATTTTAAAAAATAAGAAGAATTTTTTTTTAATAAAATAAAAATATTTAGAAAAAAGGTTTCATAAATTAATATTTCACAAGTATATACTAATAATATCATGAAAGTCATACAATCTGTAAAAACGGTATTTTCGTTATTCTCCAAAAATTAATCTTTTAAAAAAATCACCAATATTCATATTAGAATAATATCAACATTATGAATCCAAAAATGATGTTTATTTTTTCAAAATTATATTTCTATAATTTTCTATTTTAATTTTTCACTAAAATTATAAAATATAATGGGAAATTGTTTTTATTGGAAAATATATTTTTAAAATAATAGTTTTTCTTATTGTTAATTTATATAAAACACTAATAAATATAGAATTAATAAATCAATATTATATTATATTAAAATCATCATTTACTAATAATATAAATAGTTTTCTTTAATAAAAATTATATCACCTAAGAAGATAGATTCTTAAATACAATAATAGATTAATTAAATTTTAATAAAATAACCAAAATAACCAAAAAATTATATAAATATATTAATATATTTCATAATTAAGTTACTCTTTTTCGTAAATAACAATATAATGGACATGTTTTAAATTTTTCAACATGTCACAATTTATTTTTGGTTTGGTGTTATTTGTGGATAAATCTATGGAAGGCATTCTTTAATTAAAGAAAACATACTGTGAAATATTGGGTTGTTATATTCTCCTACCCCCATAAATAAGTTAAATACTCTTAATATTAACTATTACTCCTTAAAGAATGTAATTGAGAGTATTTTTAACATATTCATCATTTAGGGTATAACCTCTAATATGGATTATGTCTTACCCTCTTTGGATATGTCAAGTTATTTCTCTTTTTTCCAGAAACATTATAAATTCATAATATTGTATACCCATATATGTATATACTCGAACAATATATTCCACATAATATTATTTTCCTAAAATGTTTTGAATCTATAAGGCATTAAACCACAATGAAATTATAGAGCCTTCAAGAATGTAACACTACGTTGAACCCTCAAATGATGTAAAATTAGACACAAACCATTAAATACCAAAATCTCTAAAATGAGGTGATATTTAACTAAAATATTATGAATCAATTATTAATATTAAGGTTTTCAATACTATCTAACATAGGTTTTCCAAACCAATCCACCATTTATTATATCAACATCAAATGTATATTAATCCTAATAGTTATTCAACCCTCAATAATGTGTTATCCAATATTTATCCCAAAAATATAATATTATCATAAAATCACTTTTCAATGTTATGGACTCCCCTTAATATATATCTCCAATCCTTTATTGTTTTGAGAAATCAATTTATGTTTCACAAAATTCTCCTTATTTTTTGGAAAATACTAAACTTTCATCACAAAATATTAGTCATTTATGAAAATAAATAAAATTATCATGAATTAATTTTTACTAAGATCTCATCTTAACTATGTTAGGTAAGACTATGATACTCACCTTTTCTATCATAACAAGAATATACTAATATTCTCAAAAAAAATAGTATGTTTCATTATAATTTTTAAATCATAGTTTTTATAGATACATAACTTTATTAACTTCATTATCATGATCATGTTTCAGCCAAATACTAAATCCAAAATGATTAGGATAATGTCTAATAGAATCAAAGAAAATGAGCATATAAAGATGAAAACTCAATATCCACTAATGAATCCTTTATTTAATACTTTAATAATTATTAAATATTCTATAATGTCTCCTATTTATTATCTTGCACTTCTAAACCTAATACATTAATGTAATTGGGAAATAAATCTTTCATAATGGTTCTTGAAAAGAATATGACTGAATAACACATATCCTCCATAAATGTAAAACCAGGGATAAAGTTAGGCATATTTGGAAAGAATAATGCGACGATTGAGTTAATAACCAATATAATATTTTCAGGTTTATCACATTTAGGTACATATTTTCCAAAGACTACATCTACTTATATTATCCAGAGAGTGATATTATTTCTCAGAAAACCTCAAAATCTCATCATTACATAAATTTCATTATTTTATTCCATACATAATCTTATCCATAAATATTTCAAAATATATTATATCAATATACCTAAATTGGTAAATTTTACCACAAATAACCTAAAGAATTATTTTTACCTTTGTATATATTATCAATCATATCTTATTGACCCTTATATTATCCTCAACTAGCACCCTAACCTATAAAGTTATCAAAAACCTATTCGGATACAAACTATATTAGACAGTAAATTTAACTATTGGATCCACATAACAAAAGGAAAATAATAATTTATAATAAATTCCCAAGGCATTTTAGGTTTACAATTTTAGAGAGTTAGAAAAGAACATTAACTACCAACAACCCAGTTCTATGTATCAATTGTACATTTTTCTTATTATATATAAAACTACATAATCTATAATGAGTCTTCTAAATCTCACACAAATTCTACACATATGAAACTATTCTTTTTTACTTTATAATTTTCCAATCTTCAAAACATGGGGAAATAGAAATAGAATAAATGTGTAAGTTGGGATAAAATATAAGGCTAAGTATAATTGATAAAAAATATTGAGTATACTATGACAATATATGTATAATCAAGATATAAAAGATACCTAAACCCAATAAATCATAGATCATATATTGTTGACTGAATTTTTTAAATTATAAGATCACTTTTGCAGAGAAAGTGAGAAACCCCAGTTACCAGAACTACAATAAAAACAACATAACAAAACCAAGACAACATAATAGGGTCTTACCCTCCCTAGAAATATATCATGACGGCCAACCTTCTCCAATGCATGACCACCTGGTAATCATTCACATGAAAAAATTCATGGGTTTAGAACCGATGGCATAGCCATACCCTATCATACAACAAAGACCAAATGGAATGCACCAGGGGAGGCTAGATTCTCTGAACCCCATCTGAAGTAGATCCACGAAGAGAGTTCCCAATCTAATCGATAGCCTACACCACATTAACCAGAATTATTGAAAAGTAATTTGATATTACTAGAGGCGGATTCCTTAAAAAATTTCCATGATATAGAATTTACCAGAATGCTAGGTTCACTCACAATCAGATTTTCAAATTTAGAAGCCTTCTGATACCAGGACTGTATGTACTCCTCAATGTCGATCCTCACTTTACATATCATTAAATAAGTATTAGAATAACTGAATACATGTATAATTAGATAAACTCGATCCACAATATTATAATATAATAATGATAATAATTATAAAAATATGATGTATTTCAAATATTTCACAAACATATGTGTAAGGAAATATTAATTTCAAAAGACACTCCATCATTTCCCATGCTAATATGAAACACAAATGTACTCATGAATACTTATCTCATGAGATATTAAATTTTGACACATACATCAGATGCAGTTTTAGTACCCAACTCATTGTTCATCTATACTAATGGATTCCACTTGAAAATAATTTAAAAATCACATCATCTAGAACAATAGGAAATAAAGTGCGTTTTATAAAAACATTCAAATAAAAAAACACTGTTTATTAAATAAAAACCGATGGAATAAAAATGGTTTTTAGATATTTTTGAACTACAATAAAAAAATAAATCATTCAGAATCATGAAAACATAAACCATTGGAAAATAAATGGGTAGCCAAATATATTTAGTATCTTTATTTTTAAATACCATTTAATCAATATAATAAAGAATGAAATATTTAAAACATATGGATAAAGGTTATATGGTTAATTCATAATTTTGAAAACTAATTCATGTATGGAATATAGCTCAACAACCTTCAATAAAAGGAAGGAAATATATTCTGCTCAAAAAAAATTCATTGGAATTAATGTTATTCATATTAATGGTGGATTTTTAGGACACCCAATGGAAGTGATGAATCATATATTTAATATAATAACAGTTAATTAATGTAGATAATTTAGGTGGATGTTATAATTTTAAGCATAACCCTGATAAAGAATATGATATAACGTATTATAATTACTTAGATAAAAAACACTTTTTAGAAGTTTTAAAAAAATTACTTTAGGGTGAGAAATATTCTTCATATTTGATAATAATTTTAAAGGAAACATTTTATAAAATATGGAACCAAAAAATTTCATTTGAAACCATGATAATATAAATTTAAGTATTCATATAAAATGAAAAATGTGGTGGAATGAAATCTTCACATGTAAATGTTAAAAATGGAATCTTTTCATATTTTGATTAAAATGGCCTATATGAAAAAAAATTAACATTTATTTAAAACATTTAAAATTAGTTAAAGTAGTATAAAATGGAATTAATAAATTATTAATAAAAGGTAATTATAATTTATAAATCATCCAATGAATGTGGATATAAAAAATGGATGTTCCCAACTAAGGAATGAGATGAGGTCGATTTAACTTATAAGAAACACTTGGGGTATAATATGAGTAAAGTGGGGATGAAATTTTTTGGGGACATGTGAAATCCAATTAATATAAATTCAAAATTATGATGGGTTTTATAATTATTAAAAATTTCCAAGATGGATTATCTTTCAGAAACAATCTTTATTTGAAAATATGATGTCAATCAAATCACTTACGGTTGGAGTAACATTTTAATCAGATCCCATTTTATATTTGGTACCAGTGAATCTAGTTACATTTATATAATTTAATTGATATTCATATTAAACCCCTTTAAGTTTGTTAAAAAATTCATTTTAAATTAATAACCCCAAATAAAATGTATCATTGTTCACATTATAGAACATTTATTAAGAAATTAAATTTGAGACTAAAAACCACTTACCTTAAATCTTGTTTAGATGAAATACATTCTGAACACCTATATAAAAAATTAACTATAATAATCACCCATATTAGAACAATTTTCAAATTTATAACCTTTTATAAATTTCATTCATAGTTATTATCTATATGTATATTAGTTATTTATTATCTATTTTCAATATCAGGTGCAAGTAATCTTAATTGTCGTCAACAATTTTTGAAATTGTGGTGTTTCCATCATTAGTATCCCAACAATAATCATTCCTAGATTTTAGAAGTATATAAAAATGATTTTTTATATTTTTTTTATAATTTTAGAATTTCATTCGATTATATTTTTTATCATCATTAAAGATGATTTGGTAACGATAATTTTTCAATGACTCTTCATGAAAAAAAACGAGTTTTCTTAAATAATGAGTTAATTTTGTATATTTATATTACAAAACCAAAAAATAATAATTATTTTATAATTTATATAATATATTACATGACATTATATTATCATATTCATCCATGATATAAATTTAAATCATTGTTTAATTGGGTGGTTAAACCAACCCCAAAAATAACATGCCATAATTAATAGATGATTATTAAGTGATTATTTTTAATATCTGTATAAAAAATTAATAAAAATATCATATAGTGTTTATTATAGTGTTATATTTGAATTGGTAATATTATAAAAATAATATAACCTCTATGAAGTAAGTTGTTAGTAATGAATAAATCATTTTTTTCTCATAGGACACCCTTTTATATGATTGAAATAATCACAATAGTATATTGATAATATTATTAATAGGTTTTCCAATATGTATTTCTATATAATAAATAATTTAATAAAGATAATATTTATCCATTAAACCCATTATAATGGCCATCCATGTAAGGTTGTGATGAGAATAAAAATGGAAATCAATCGTTCTATAGAGGCAGTATTCCACAGCTATGCATGTATGATGATTTCATTTTCCATAGAATGAGTAAAAGGAATAATATAGATTATAATATAAAAATATTAAATATTTCATAAATATAATACTTATATATTTAATTTTTTTGGACCATCTTTTTATGGTGGGGAAGCAATGTGAAACTTGTTGCATCATTGAGTTGGTAGTCCACACAACACACAGATAATAATTCCATTTTTATTAATAGGAAATGAAAGTGAGGTTAATTGTTATAAAATAATTAAATTAAAATAACAATATAATAATGATATATATTTTATCACTATAAGATAGTGTAATTTCATTTGAGTAACAATAAGTGCACATAAAGAAATATAAATGAGAAAGGATCCGTTAGAAAAATATACCTGACTTTTTGGATTATCTACTTTGAAAAGGGGGTTAAGGCATTGAGGGATGGTATATTGAGAAGGAAATAACCTCTCAAAGGTGGATTGTATTGTTTAGGATAGATATGGGAAGATTTTATGTTTAAAAATGTGGTTTTTTTGTCAGGGGAAGTAAGGAAAGGAGTGCCCCTTTTATTAGTGAAAAGTGCTGGCATTTTTGTAAATACCCAAAACCTTTCAACAATGGGAAGTAACTCTCAAGGAAAGTGACCCCAAATGGTAAAATAATGGATAAGGGAAGGGATAAGGTTGATAAAGGCCTCAAATAACAATTTACACACATGTTTTAAACATGTTTTTGGTACTTCCATCTTAGCTAAACCCCTTTTACATCTTTTTATTTTTACAATGGTAAATAGTTTTTCACCTATGGTTACTTATCATTTTTTCTAAAAATAAAATGGGACTTATTATATAATTTGGACTTACATATTCAAAAATTTAAATCCATTTTTATATTTCTTCGTGTAATAATAAATAAATTTTAAATTACTAAATGTATAACGAATTAAATATAATTTTTTTAAAAAATATAACATAAGTTATAAAATATAAAATATGGGTCTGAAAATAAAAAAACATTTTTAAAATTAAAAATTCATTTATAATATAAATATATTTTTTATAAAAATGGTTTCTTGAATTTAAAAAACATAATTATATACTAATAGTGTCATAAAAATCATATTATTTTGCAAAATGGTATTTTTCATTATTGACCTAAAATCAATCTTTTTAGGAAAATAAAAAAAAATATTCTTAATATAGCATAATAATTATTAATAAAAAAATAATTTTTTTACAAATTAAATTTATATATTTTTCTAGTTTAAGTTTTAAATGTAATCATAATATATAATGAGAAATTCTTTTAATAGGTTACTAACATTTTATAAAACTAGTTATTATTTTTATAAGTTTCTATAAAACACTAATAAAGAAATAATTAATAAATAAATGTTTTATTTTTTATAAATAATAATTTAACATTAATATTGTTATTTTCTTTTAATAAAACATAATGTACATAAAAATATAGATTATTGATCTTAGCATTTTAATGCATTTATTTTATGGTATTTTAATAAATTGATTTCTATATTAAAATGATTAATATTGCCAATTTTTGAATGATTTGGTTGGTTTTGTGTTTTATGGTAATAATAATAGATATATAAAAAATGAATGAAAATATGTGAGTATTATAGAAAAAATAAACTTTACGCCACGAGGGAAGCTCGAGGTGCAACACCAGATTTTTGAAGATGTAGTGGTGCTGGAAAACTAAATATGGAATTTAAATGTTGTGTATTCCAATTAAACAAAATTAGTTTTTTGGGGATACATTATTGGAATATTTATTCCAAAATTCACAAAAATATATCCTTCAATGAAAATTTGAATATTATACATCATGTAATTATTTACACATCATGTAATACCCTGATAGACCAAGTTATGAACATTTGATGAGACTTTTAATGGAGAATATTAAATATTTGACCTTGAGGCCCATAATGGAGATTTTATAATTCCATTACTAATCCATTCAATGCTAATAAAGACCCATGGAAGTCTATAAATAAAATTCCAATGCTCTATGAAATTCATTCATTCGAAGCTGCTGCCATTGGGATCAAAGACCTCTACTGTCGTGAAGTGTCAAATAAGATTTTTATTTTCATTCCCCATATTGTATAGCATGAGGGGGGTAGACCTTGTGGAAATATAATTTAATAATGGGTGATTGATTGTAATAATGTATTTTTTTGCATGAAATTCATTTGGGTCTTTTTCACAACCCCAAATTCTCAAATCTCTTATTTACATTATCATTCATGACTATTACATGATTGGTGAGGGAGTGATAATTTCAATGAGTTGACTAGATAATTATTCACACCATGACCATAGGGTGGATTTTTTTCTATATTTAAATATTGTTTTGAGTTTCCAATTCACTGAATACTCTAAGTAACATGACTATTGTGAAAATGGGATGTTGGTGATTTGGGGTTATTTACCAAGACATTTAGATTCAACTAACTCAGTTCTAAAACCTATGATTTATTTAAAATTATTTTATACGCTAATCAATCAGGAACCTAGATTTTCAATTTCTATGAAATTGTTTCCATTTTTTTAAAATCCAGATCAATCATCTCTTCATTCAACATAATAATTATATGTCTTTTATAAAATAATTTGGTTTGATTAATTTAAATAATATTTTCCCCAAAAATTTCTTTGTAGGTTTGACCTTAGAATTTCATATCCTATAACACAATGTAGTTTAGTTGTTTTTTTTCAAGTTTATATATTGTTAAATTTGATAACCCTGCGGGAATTAAAGATGCCCACATGGATCTTAAAAATTTTATTCCATTACTAGGGATATGAGAAGATAATTTATTAGTTGAATAATTTAGAAGACATATTTTATCATATTTTATGTTTCTTTATTTTATCCTAGAATTTTAATTTATTTTTTATTCATTTTTAACTCAGTATTTATTTTTAGTTTTTATGGAAGGTATATAGAACACAATGACTAATAAATATAGGTTCTCTCTCCTTCTAAATGATATGTATTAACTCGTCAATTATTTCTAAATAATGAATATCCAATCCAATGATCACTCAAAACAATACCCTAGCATTGATTTCACATCACCCCATAACTTCAGTAAGAATTCAATAAAGAGTACCATGAGAAAATAAGCATGGAAAATTATGTAGATGTAAGTAAAACTTCTTATGCTTATATTTATGCTAATAACAAGGACCGTGATTTTTCAATTTTATAAGATGATGAATAGGATGACCTTGTTATAGAATATGAGTGGGACGAATCACAATTTAACAAAAAATATCATAATGAATAACAAAAAGAACAAAGTGAAGAAGAATGAACCTCATCTGCTGATATGATATAATTGTTTCTTTAAAAACTCAGACTGCAACTAAAGGAATATAAAGAATAAGAAAAATAATAAAAGGAATAGGAGGATGAGATAAAAACTTCAACATTTATCAATGAAAATTAGAAAAATTAATTGAACCAAGAGAAGAATAATAATAACCTCTTGCACTCAACACTAACTACAAGGAGGAAAAAAGAGCATCAACAAAAGATAAAATTGGGAATCTAGCTGTGGAACCTGAATTGATCATTTAAGAAGTCCAACACACATAGTCATCAGTTAATAAAGAAAACTTTTACCAATTCGGGATAGATTCTGATGTTATTTTGGCTAACTCATGATATCCAAACTTCAGTCACCACCTTTGAGGTCCAATATAATTCTATTAAGGAAAATTCAAGCTAAAATGGGAGGATTTCAAATTTATAATTGCATAAACATGAGACAGATATCCTAATACCACACTCTAATCAGTTAAAATTGATATGGTTGAGCTAAATGACTATTAAAAATGACAAGGTTCTGGGATGTAACATGAGTTTTTACTATATTCTAGGAATTAAGAATTATTTCTTTAATAAAATATAATTTTATATTATTATTTAATTTTATTTACCCATATATTTTTTAGAATTATTGAAATGTTCTGTGATAATCACTTGTTTATCTATTTTATATGACATCAAAAGAATTGGCTGTAGTAGGAGGCTTGATAAAAAATTTCAAACCTTTACACATCATGAACACCATTCAATCCAAGAAAACAAAATAAAAATCATGTAGTAATTTACACGTCGTGAATCTAGTGTATGTAGAACCTATATAGCTGAATTCAAAGAATAAATTTCAAGGGTAGTATAAGCTTTAATTCAATACTTTTACATTATCTTCCAAATTGTAATTTATTTTAGATCTTTAACTACCAACTCCATGTGCTTCACTTGATTCTTAATTCAATCCACTAAACTAAGAGACATAGAAAACTTAATACAAAAACCATTTTGTGATATTTAGATTTCTTGGTCAATAAATTTTAATGATAAAAATGGGAAAAAATTTAGTATAGATAAATCTGTGGGTTATAATGTGATAAATCCTGATTTAAGGAGCATATTGATAATTTTGAATGATTTTTTTTGATATTTGGCTATGTTTTGAATTTTTTATATTTCCATTCATTGATTTAATTATTCGTATGCGTCTCCAAGAGGTGTTGTCCAAACTATTCATGTAATTAATGAGACATACTATGAGCCAAATATTTACAATTATTTTTTTGGTATATTTTTTGAGAAACTCAAGAATGATTTCTTTTAAAAATTTCTTTACATATTATAATTTCTATGACTGAATAGAATAACTTTTTCTAAGATCAAGTAATATTTTTTATCCCCTTAACTTGATAACAACCTTTTATTTATCCATTTTTTCGGGTATAGAAGCCATCAATAACCTTATAAGGAAATTATCCATGGTATAAAATTATTTTACCCATTCCTACCTTCCTATAAATGATTTTTTATATTTAAAATAATATGTGTGGGGATGTATTTTATATGGTGTTCCAGGATATACATCATTGTGTATATTTTGGTGGGTGGGTGGTTCATTACAATATAGGGAGAGGCCATGAAATATTTCATTACATTTCATTATTCACCAATCTTTCCCTAAAAACATATGAAAATGTAAAAAATGAAAAAAAAATTGGGTTGTGGCTTGGGAGGATAAATAATAACCACTTTTCATGACTGGTGATCTTTTTATTTTACATGGTTAGGAGGTGGATGTGAGATTTTTATCAATTAAAACTTTTTTAAAAATAAAAAATGTTTAAGAGATGTTGATTCATTCAATGTTCTTACATGTATCATGTGCTGACTTTGTGTTTTGGTATTGAGAGAGAAATGACACATGTGAAGGGATATCTTTATTGAGATTATATTTTGATATCATGAAAAATGATAAATCTAATTTTTGAGACATACATGATTTACATAATTTACCAACCTTCCCTATGAATTAGAGTTATTTAATCCTAAATTATAAATCTCTCATGATTACTTGTGATCCTATATTTATGTGGTGGAGATATTAGATGCCTTGTAAGCCTATGTTATGTTTCATGTTTTTGAGTTATGTGTTGAAATCTATTAATTCTTACCCTTATGATGAGTATAAAAATTCAAGTGATGTAAATTAAAATTTTCATCTATATTAAAAATGAATTAAAAAATGAAAATGGATGATTGAAAAGTCCTGGATATTTCAAAAGGGTGGATGTAAAATACATGGTGGATTTGTTTCTTTGAAAAGTGAGGCATTGATAAATTTTCAACATGTTATTATCAAACATTTAATTTTACATTTAATCAATTTATTTTATTTTAATTGAATTTAAAGAATGTTAATGTGAAATTCATTTGTAAAATGTTGAGATTCCATCCTTGAGGACAAGTATAAATTCCAGTATGGGGGTATTTGATGAGTGTATTTCATGCATAAATTTTACGGTGTTAGATTGTATTGATTTATATATTTGAATGATTAATAATGAATATTTTTGAACTATTTGATCTTTTTTGTTTTATATAGTAGGATACAATCTATCATTAGAAAAATGAGTAAAAATAAACTTTGTACTATGATTTAAGTGAAGCGGCGTGAGACTGGATTTTTTAGGATGATCATGGAGCACTTTCGGGGCATAAAAATGTTGAACCGAGGTGAAAATAGTATTTTAGAGAAGAAAAATGAAATTACACATCATCTAACCACATTACACATCATTTACCAATGTAAGTCATGAAAAGAGATACCTGACATGATGTGAAGAATGTGTTAGGAAATTACATTCCATGCAAACACATTAAATGTTGTGTAAATTGTCAGGATGAATTTAAAAGTCCCATATTCACCATATATTTGATTTTTTATCGAATCTGTGACATGGGACCTATCTTAAATCACCTTTGGTGTGATTATTAATGATCCTCATCAATACCATAGTTCATTTTGAGCCTATAAATTGAGGCCGAGTCTCCACTCAAAAGATTCATTTAGAGCTTCCACAACTAAGATCAAGGACTTCTACTGCCATGATGCGTCAATTTAGTTTTTTATTTTCTGACCCCATAATGGCTAGCATGAAGGGGTAAAACTTTTTTGACCCAATTTTAATGAAGGAAGTTGATTGTTTACGGTATTTTATTTTTAAATGTAATTCATTTTGCTCTTTTTCTGCAACCCTAATTTCTTAAATATATTCCTCAATTTATATTCATGAAAATTGTGTGGTCAGTGAGGGAGTGAAAATTTCAATGCATTTACTAGAGAACTATTTACACCATGACCTTTTCGTGGATTTGATTCTTTGTTTAAATAAGGTTTTCTATTACCAATTCCCCAAATACCCTAAGTAACATGACCATTTTGAAAATGGGATGTTTGTGATTTTCTAAATCATAACAGTCCTTAAAAATAGAAAATAATACTCCCAATGGTCATTATGTGAATCATTTTCTAGTAAATGTCATAAAATTATCCCTCCATCACTAATCACACAATGGTCATGAATTATAGAGAAAAGAAGTGAGTTGGGAAATTAGTGTTACAAAAAATGACCCAAAGGAATTACATTTAAAAATAAAATATGTTAACCAATAGATCCCCCTTTATTACAATTTCATCACAAAAAGTCTACCTCCTCACTCTACTCACAAGGGTATAAGAAAATTTAAATTCTATTTGATGCATCATGTTAGTTACTATCCTTGATCGCAACAACAATAGGAAAAAATGAATTAACTAAGTAGATCCTTGTCCTCAATTAATAAGCTCTATATGGGATTAGATAATGATGAGGATTATTATGAATCACACAAAAGGTGGTCTAGGGTGGGTCAAATTTCCCTGATTCTATAAAAAATCAAATAAATGGTGAATTTGGTAATTTAAAATTTGTTCTAAAAATTTACATGACATGTAATTTCTTGACAATTTATTCACATCACGTCGTGTATCTCTTTTCCCAACATACATAGATAAGTGATGTGTGATTTTTTTACATGACATTTAATTTAATTTTTATACTCCATATGCCTTTCTTCACCTTGTTTATTCTGTTTTATGACCCATAAGTGCACCATGATCATCCTAAAAATTCCGGTATTGTGCTGCTTCCCTTCACTCATGACATAAAGTGTATTTTTACACATTTTTCAAAGCTATGTGGTATCCTTTTATAAAACACAAAATAGATCAAATGGTTCAAAAATTTGAAGGATTAATCATTTAACTATAGAAATCAATAAAATCTTACAACCAAAAATATATGCATTAAATACTATCATCAATTATTAAAAATAATAACAACTTAAGTAATTTTTTTAAAACAAATGTTATAAATTTAATTATATTAATATATTTTGTAATTTGGTTACTCCTATTCATCCTAAATAACTCAATGGACACGTTTTAATGGTCTAAACATATCACAAATTATTTTTAGATCTATGTTTTCTAGGGATAATGTTTCTAAGAACAATGTTAATTTATGGGAAATGAATTGCGAAACGTTAAGTTATTACAGAAATCAACAAAACACAAGCAGACATATGTCATCTGAATCCTATATGACGTATTTTATGCATGAACATGGGCCTATCTCTAATTAACCAAGATAAAAAACCATAAATAATAAATACATATAAATTTATTTTATTTGAGTAACCATCTCAACCATAACAATAAAACCATGGATAGAAATCCTACAACCATGGTCACCTCAACTTCCTACAAGAAATGTAGTCATGACTCACCCTTTTTAGGTCAATCACAATCTATGTCACATAAATCTTACTCATTTACCATATATCAAATAGTAATTAAATATAATAGACAAATTGATAAAATATTGTAACACTCCAAACTGAGACAACTCCTCAGTTTCTTAATTGATGTCACTACGTGGCCCCAAGCATGCATCCCCCTACACAAGATGATATAAAATAGAATAAAGACACTAAACCATAAAATGTGGATAATTTACCCTAAAATAATAGTGAAAAATAATATAAATAACCAATCAACATCAAAAATCTCAATTATTGTATGAAAATATAATAAACATATCCATGCTATAACAATTTCATAATGAGGAAGTATATGGTCATACATTAATTGATCACCCATAGGTTTATTAACATATAAAATAAAAAATAATAATATTTACGAGAGTATTTATCTCCATCCATGAGAATTGAATCATCTCATCACCCATTGAATCCAGATCAAGATTCTCAATCCTGATCCACATCACTGTCGATACTCAAACCTGTACAAAAACATTTAGTATGCATATACACAAGAGTACCTACGTAAGGTATTAGATATACATCCTAGTAGGTTCTCACCAATTTCCCATAAAATATGTCTTAATTATATATATATTCATAATGAAACTAAATAACATAAAAATAACCATTCATGATGGGTTGTTGTGTTCTATCTATTCCACCACAGCACTAAACCATACCAACTTTGTCCATTATAGAAATATTGTATCTCGTTAACTAAATAAAAAACTATTACAAAAGACTAGAGGTAGGGTTCTATATCACATATCAACCCAAAACTAAATTTTTAGTTTAGGGTGTCTTAGATTGTCTCTACCACTACCCTCTCTTACACTGTAGATGTAACACCCGAGACTTTTATCTTATATAAATCATCAAAGGAATCCTTTTCTACACACAACACTTGCTTGTCTTTCTTTACACGAAATCACGAGATTCCTCGATAGCTTGCGTCGTACGCAATACTGAGTTTCACTAAACAACGATATACTATTAAAATATTATTAAAACTAGCCGTTATGAATAGTAATAACCACTTTTTGAAATTTTTTAAATTTTATTTTTCAAAATGGACTTCATTTTTGGATTCGTAATATCGAAATTAGCCTAGGGTGAAATTTTGGTATTTTTCGGAAAACTTTCAATTTTTGATGAATAGTGGAACCACTAAGTGGTAGTTAAGAAAACTGAATTTTTCATAAAACTTAATTTTACCACTTCTGTGAGTGAAATTTCAAAAATCCGAGAGACACGGTTAATATCAAGGACTAAAATGTGGTTCAATGAGATGAAAATAATTTTTGGTGAATAGTAACTTTTTACTTTTTTTTACCACGGTTAAAAGTAAATAGGGTAATTAAGGGTACAAATAATATTATTATTAACCTAAAACGTGTCCTAATTCTATTGGACAAGTGTAATTCGACCAAAAACAAAATTAGGAATAAAATATGACCATTTAGGCCCACTTGGATTAGATTAGGACATTTATTATTAATTTATTTAAAGAAGGGTTAAAATAGTTAAAATCAATGTTTAATAACTAAATAATTTTTAATATGGGGTTATACATAAGATAAATTCTACTATAAATATTAATTAGAAAGATAAAAATATTTCCTACATAAAGGTATTTTATTTGTAATTTTTAGACATTAAATAATTTAATTTATTTATGACACAACGATGATGCAGTAATTATCTTATTAATGAATTATTGACATAATTGATGTTATTAATACCCAAATAAATATAATTTGAGACTTTTTATGAATTCCACTAATTATATAGGTTAATATGACATGTTAGTAATGACTTAATTAACTTTGTTCGAACTTATAATTCTGTTATGATTTTCACAAAAATCAATTACTAAATAGTGTCAAAATTGACATAAAATAGTTTTTTAAAAAAATATTATATTATTAATAGTTATTTTATTCCTAAAAATATAAGGTTCTGCCAAATGACTTAGATAAGGTTATATATATTAATAATAAACAACTTGGGGTTCGTTTGGCTTGATATAGTATGTTTATTAACCTTATAGTATAAGAACAAAAGAAGACACAGTAAAAGTAATATTATTTAACTTAATGTTAAATCTATATGATAAGGTTAAAATATGAACCTAAACTTGTCTAAATTCTATTGGACGAGGGTATTCCGACCCATAACCACCTTATAATCGAAATAAATCAATTTTTAGCTATTTAAAACCGAACTTGACTTTATAATAAAATAATATTTTTAGTTATTCCAAAGGTGCCCCTCTCCTCCCTTATAAAAGGGCACCTCCTCCCTCTCTTCCTCACACCACATTGAGCCTTCAAGATCGGCCAAACCCTGCCAAGTTCTCCTATCCACTTACCTAGAGACATCCTAGAGGTCCTGGGCTTCTTCAAAGACCAATTTTAGTGCCCCAAAAGAAGGTCTCAAAGAAGCACTTCAAAGAAGAGGTAATATCCGTTACCGATTCTTTCATCATTATTTCTTCTTCCACTTCTTCTTCATTAGTTGTTTCATTATTAAGTAATAAAATAAGTATTAATAATATAATTATATGTTATTATAAGTATGAAAAAACCCAATTTCACAATCTATCCATCCTACGGAAAAAGAAATCATCACGCGTGTGTACGTACGGAATACCGTCTCCACGCCGTGGTGTAATCTATTTTCCACCACCACCTTACTTGGATGGGTATAATGGTGTAAATAATGACTATATATCACTATTATAAAGTGATATTTATTCTTAAATAGTATAAATACACTCCAATACAATTCCATGATCATGGGAACGATATCATCGCTCGTGCATACGTACGGAATACCGTCTCCACGATGTGATGCGATTCGTTCTACATGATCTTCATTGCATAATGATTATATAAATGAATTGAATGAATAAATATGATATATAGTACATTAATACAATTCTGGAAATGATGTATCTATAACCTAAAGAGAAGAATAAGAATTTATTCGACAAAACACGCATAAGAACAAAAAGTTATAAACACCCGAATAACAAGTAGCAATGAAATATTACTACCAAGAAACTAAGAATATGACCATATATGATATCATAAAAATAATTATTATTCTGTAATAAGTCAATAACATTATTTAAATCATTATTCAGGAGTTTTGGACACTTACGAGGAAAATCGGACCTAAGGTAAGAGAAATATCACAATCTCATTTTTATCTGAGATTGTATATACTTTGGCATTTACTGGGGTGTATTTTATCATCCACATCCATGTTTACTCAATATGTAATATTATTTCCATCCACCTAAAATTGTTCAAATCCAATTTTACCCTTCAGTGAGTTTTTATTAAAGGATATGAAAGGAATCATTTGTCGTTTTTCGTATGAGGTACTTTTTGACTTTTCAGACAAAAGTATGAAGAATTTTTTTTAAACTTATACAGCATGAATGGATTTTTAAAACAAAATTTCCAAGAATCGTCCTTTACAAGTTTTCATGTTTATTTTTAATAAACTTCTTTTAGTTTAAAATAGTATGACATGTTAAGAAAGGAAAAATGTTTTTGAAGTAAAAATGATATTTTCCTCAAGAATGAAGTTCAAGTGTTTTATAAAAATTATTTTCCATCTAAGATAATAAAGGGTTGTGTTTATATCCCAATTATTACATTGATTTGATTATGTTGTGATGGAATTATATTTATGAATTCCTTTATCTTATATGTATTGTTTTATGATGTTACGATCTTTAAGATTCCCATTTTTGTTACATGGGTTATGCAATGATGAATGATTTAAGATTTTGTGGAACACATAAGAATGGTATCATTATGAGATGGGTGGGACCTATACCTCCCTACAACACATTGGGTAAAGATTTTATATCTCATGAGATAGACATGGCTGGAACGGTAGGTTATACCGGTTCAGTGAAACATGACTGAAATGGGGAGTGAACTCGGTTCAGAAATGGACTTTGTCCACTAAGATAGCCCTGGAAATGAGTCTTGACTAATAAGAAATGATTCTCTATGATTATGTGTGTATTCCACAAAGTTTCATGTTTTAAGTCATGATTATTGGGATTACTTTTCACTACTATGATTTATCCCATGTTATGAAATTATGCTCTCTTTTGCAGGTTACTATTTCCAAAAGTTATGTTCTTATGAATATGATGTGATTGATATTTCTTTTGTTTACCCTTACTGAGCATTTGAGCTCACCCTTTTGTATGTTTTCTTTCCCCAGGTCAGGAAGAAGGTTATTAAGTAAGATATGCCAAAATGGACTATAGATATGTTGAAATAAATGGGAGATAGTGTAGACGCTTTATGAACCAGTTGTTTATGTTTCCCAGTTTTCTAAAGACACTATACCTATATGGTCCTTTCGTGGTTTTGTTATATGTTGTAATAAGTATGCTTCAATTTCGAAGTAATAACAATGTTTGTAAAGTATGGGTCCTTATAGTTGGTATCAGAGGAAAGGTATAATCAACCTTTAGAAACTAGGATGTGAAATCCTTAGTAAGAACCCTAAGGATAAGTCTAAGCATAGAACACAATCTTAGTGTTTTAGAAATGGCCATTAATAACCTAGGATAAGATCTTAAGTGTGAAATTTTATTCTTGATTATGTGGTTTTCCTATTATAATTAGTGTTTCTCACACAATTCTTCTTGGTTTTAGTCAATGGCTGGAACCCGAAGGAACCGTGTTAATGCGGAATGCGACGGACAATGCAATGATTGTCCCCCAGAGCAACCAAACGTTATGGGAGCTGGAATGCAAAATCTTGTAGCCATGCTCACACAACTTTATCAAGCTATGAATCATGCAGGACTTCCAAATGATGAGAGGAAGGAGCAAAATTCTTTTGAATCCTTCATGAGGCAGCGTCCACCTTCATTCAGTGGGTCTACTGATCCATTAGTTGCTGAACAATGGATTAGTACTACTGAAAAGATATTTTCAGTTCTTTAATGTTCTGAACATGATATATTCATCTTAGTAGTGTATCGTTTGGAAGGTGATGCTGATCAATGGTGGAATCTTATTAAGAATACGAGGTAAAGGTATGAAATTGAGTCCATGGAATGGGACGAGTTCAAGACCTTATTGTTCAATAATTACATCCCTCGTATTCTCCGAACAAAGATGGATAAAGAGTTTCTTGAACTAAAGAAAAAGGATGATGAATCTGTTGGTACCTATGAAGCAAATTTTACAAGACTTTCAAGGTACGCTTCTGGTATTATTATCCAACCTGAGAGTAAGATCGATCGATTCTTTAGTGGCTTAAAACCAAGTTTTCGAAGGGCCTTATCCATAAGGGACTTCAATAGCTACGAGGAAATCGTTCGATGTGCTCTCAAAGTTGAGATGGAGATTGGAGTAACCCATTAGTCATATGTGTTTGATAAGAAGAGGATAATTGAATTCAAATGAAAATCTAAAGAGCACACTGAAAAGAAGATGAGCTTTCCCTTATGCTCAAAGTGTGGAAAGAAACATGGAGGGAGTTGTCTTAAAGGGACAAGTAAATGTTTCAAATGTGGAAAGGAAGGTCATCTGGCATTTGAATGCCGTAATTATGGGAAGAAGATGTCTAATGATGAAAACAAAGGAAGGGATGCACAGAATGAACCTAATACACTTCAATGTTTCAAGTGCAAGGAGATGGGGCATTATGCCAATCAATGCCCAAATCCAAGGGTTGATGATGATGGTCGACGTAAACAAACTCTTAAGGCTAAAGACAAAGGAAAGTCACATGCAATTTCTATCAGTGATGTGGAGTACGATAATGATGTGGTGAAAGGTACACTTACCATCCACTCTAAAGTAGCAAATGTTTTATTTGATTCTGGATCCACCCACTCCATTATTTCTGAAGAATTTTCTAAGGATATCACCATATTAACTCAACAGTTAGATGTTGAGTTAGCTGTGACAACCCCTAATGGCACAACAGTCGCATCAAAAGTTTATAATTCTTCTCCGATTGAAGTTTGTGGGAATGTGCTTCCTGAAAATCTTCTGATCCTTCCTATAGTGGAATTTGATGTGATTCTTGGAATGGATTGGCTTTCTCTACATGGAACTCATATCAATTTCCAAAGAAGGGAAGTCACATTTCATATTCCATATCAATCTATGATCTTCTATCGATGCAAGGATGAACATAACCTTCCAGTGGAAATTCCTTCTATCTTATGGGTCTTGATTCCACTAAATGAAGGTTATTTATCTCAAATGGTTGGCGAGAAACTCACAATTAAGAATATGACCATTGTACGGGAGTTTGATGATGTCTTTCCGGATGAATTACCGGGTCTTCCACCGAATCGTGAAGTTGAGTTTTCAATAGAACTCGTACCGGGTGCTTTTCCTATTTCAAAGACACCTTATAGAATGGCCCCAATTGAGTTGCAGGAATTGAAGAAGCAACTCCAAGAGAATCTTGATAAGGGGTTCATACGCCCTAGTGCGTCACCTTGGGGAGCACCTGTTGTGTTTGTTAAGAAGAAAGATGGATCAATGAGACTCTGTATTGATAATCAAGAACTTAAAAAGATCACTATCAAGAATAAATATCCTCTCCCGCACATTGATGACCTATTTGACCAACTACACGGAGCTCAATACTTTTCCAAGATTCATCTTCGTTCAGGGTATCATCAATTAAGGGTCAAAAGGGAGGATATACCAAAGATGAATTTCTGTACAAGGTATGGACACTATGAATTTATAGTGATGCCATTTGGTCTTACTAATTCCCATGTTATCTTCATGGATCTGATGAATAGAGTCTTTAGAGACTATCTTGATCAGTTTGTGGTAGTCTTTATAGAAGATATTCATGTATATTAAAAGAGCAAGGAAGAACATGAAGATCACTAGAGAATTATATTATAGACCCTGAGAAAGGAGAAGCTTTATGCCAAATTTACCAAGTGTGTATTTTGGCTTCAAAAAGTTGCATTTTTGGGTCATATAATCTCAAAAGAGGGGATATCTGTGGATCCAAAAAAAACAGTGGTTATCAAATGATGGTCAAGACCAACAACAGTGACTGAGATCCAAAGTTTTCTTGGTTTGGCTGGATATTATTGATGTTTTTTGAATGATTTTTCACGATTATCTAATCCACTCAACAAGTTGACTCAGAAAGGAGTTAAGTTTGTTTGGACGGAGGAATGTGAAGAGAATTTCAAGGAGTTGAAAAGAAGGTTATCCAGTGCACCTGTGCTCACACTGCCTTGTAGTGGAGAAAATTTTGTGATCTACAGTGATGCATCCAAGAAGGTATTGGGGTGTGTTCTTATGAAAAATGATATGGTGATAGCTTATGCCTCACGACAGTTGAAAATACATGAGCAAAATTACCCAAATCATGATTTGGAGTTAGCTGCGGTAATCTTTGCATTAAAGATTTGGAGTCATTATCTTTATGGAGAAAGGTGTGACATTTATACTGATCATAAAAGTTTAAAGTATATTTTCACACAAAAGGAACTGAATTTGCGCCAAAGAAGATGGTTGGAGATGATTAAGGATTACGACTGCTCAATCCATTACCACCCTGGGAAAGCAAACAAGGTGGCAGATGCATTAAGTCGACAAGACCATTCCAGTTTATCCATGATGAGGATCACAAAAGATCCAATATTTATGTATTTACAAAGGATGGATCTTGGAATTATAATGGAAGGGGGAAAATCGTATCTTTCTCAAATGAATGTTCAACCATCTATACATGTGAAGATTAAAGAGGCACAGAAAGAAGATGTCGAGATACAAAAGAAGGTGAGAAATGTTCCTGAATTCAACCTTGATTGTGATGGGATAATAAAGTTCAGGAATCAGGTTTGTGTTCCTCCCATCCCTGAATTAAAGAAGGAGCTGCTGGATGAGGCTCATAGTTCTTCATTCTCTATTCATCCTGGAAGCACGAATATGTATAGGGACCCGAAAGAGTACTTCTGGTGGGATGGCATGAAAAGAGATGTTGCTGAATATGTCTCTCGATGCTTGGTTGGTAAACATGTTAAAGCTGAGAGACAGAAGTCTAAGGGGATGTTACAACCATTACCCATACCTGAATGGAAATGGGAAAACATCACTGTGGACTTTGTCACAGGACTTCCTAAAACATCCAAAGGCAATAATGCTATCTGGGTCATAGTTGATCGTCTTACAAAATCTGCACACTTCATTGCTATTAGAGAGGATTTCTCTCTGGATCAGCTTTCCATGATATATGTAAAGGATGTTGTAAGATTGCATGGAGTAACACTTTCTATTATATCTGATCGGGATCCGAGGTTTACCTCAAAGTTCTGGTGAAGTCTTCAGCATACTCTGGATACAGAGTTATGTTTCAGCACTGCTTATCATCCTCAAATAGACGGTCAGTCTGAGAGAACAATTCAAACTCTAGAATATATGGTGAGAGCTTGCTCTATGAATTTAAAAGGTGGTTGGGATCAACACCTACCTTTGGTGGAATTTTCTTATAATAATAGCTTTCACTCCAGTATTCAGATGGCTCCTTATGAAGCTCTCTATGGAAAGAAATGCAGGACTCCAACTTGCTGGGATGAAGTTTGGGAAAGAAAGCAATTAGGACCTGATCTCATTGATGAAATGGCAGAAAAGGTCCGATCTATTCAACAACACATAAGAGCAGCTCAGAGTCAACAGAAAAGTTATGCCGACAACGGAATAAAATACCTAGAGTTTGAAGTGGGTGATAAAGTGTTCTTACGAATATCTCCCTGGAAGAGGGTCGTGAGATTTGGAAAGAAGGGGAAGTTTTTGCCCTAGATATATCGGTCCTTTCGAAATACTGGATCGTATTGGTAAGGTAGCTTACCGATTGGCGCTTCCACCGAATCTCTCTCAAGTGCATGATGTGTTCCATGTATCTCTCTTGAGAAAGTACATACCTGATCCTTCACATGTACTCAGCTCAGAAGTTGTACCACTGGAGAAAGATCTTTCTTATAAAGAACAACTGATAGCGATTCTGGATCATAGTGAAAAAGTCCTACAAAACGAGACCACTCGATTGGTGAAAGTTTTATAGAGGAACCACCAATTAGAAGAAGCTACATTGGAGCTTGAGGATATGATGAGGGAGAGGTATCCTCATCTGTTTGTTACAAAGTGACGAATTTCAAGGGAAAAATTCATTTTAAGGGGGGTAGAATGTAACACCCGAGACATTTATGTTATATAAATCATCAAAGGAATATTTTTCTACACACAACACTTTCTTGTCTTGCTTTACACGAAATCGTGAGCTTCCTCGATAGCTTGCGTCGTACGCAATACCGAGTTTCACTAAACAACGATATTCTATTAAAATATTATTAAAACTAGCCGTTATGAATAGTAATAACCACTTTTTAAAATTTTATAAATTTTATTTTTCAAAATGGACTGCATTTTTAGATTTGTAATATTGAAATTAGCCTTGGGTGAAATTTTGGTATTTTTCTGAAAACTTTCAATTTTTGATGAATAGTGAAACCACTAAGTGGTAGTTAAAAAAATTGAATTTTTCATAAAACTTAATTTTACCTCTTCTGTGAGTGGAATTTCAAAAATTTGAGAGACATGGTTAATATCAAGGACTAAAATGTTGTTCAATGAGATGAAAATAATTTTTGGTGAATAGTAACTTTTTACTTTTTTTTACCACGGTTAAAAGTAAATAGGGTAATTAAGGGTAAAAATGATATTATTATTACCCTAACACATGTCCTAATTCTATTGGACAAGTGTAATTCGACCAAAAAAACTTAGGTATAAAATATGACCATTTAGGCCCACTTGGATTAGATTAGGACATTTATTATTAATTTATTTAAAGAAGGATTAAAATAGTTAAAATCAAAGTTTAATAACTAAATCATTTTTAATATGGGGTTATTTATAAGATAAATTCGACTATAAATATTCATTAGAAAGATAAAAATCTTTAATACATAAGGGTATTTTATTTGTAATTTTTGTACATTAAATAATTTAATTTATTTATGACACAACAATGATGCAGTAATTATCTTATTAATGAATTATTGACATAATTGATGTTATAAATACCCAAATAAATATAATTTGAGCCTTTTTATGAATTCCAATAATTTTCTAGGTTAATATGACATGTTATTATTTATTTAATTAACTTTTTTCGAACTTATAATTCTGTTATTATTTTTACAAAAATCAATTACTAAATAGTGTCAAAATTGACATAAAATAGTTTTTAAAACAAATATTATATTATTAATTGTTATTTTATTCCTAAAAATCTAAGGTTCGGCCAAATGAATTAGATAAGGTTATATATATTAATAATAAACAACTTGGGGGTTAGTTTGGCTTGATATAGTATGTTTATTAACCTTATAGTATAAGAACACAAGAAGACACGGTAAAAGTAAAATTATTTAACTTAATGTCAAATCTACATGATAAGGTTAAAATAGGAACCTAAACTTGTCTAAATTATATTGGATGAGAGTATTTCGACCCATCCCCACCTTATCCTCTAAATAAATCAATTTTGAGCTATTTAAAACCGAACTTGACTTTATAATAAAATAATATTTTTCGTTATTCCAAAGGTGCCCCTCTCCTCCCTTATAAAAGGGCACCTCCTCCATCTCTTACTAACACCACTTTGAGCCTTCAAGCTCGGCAAAAACCTGACACATTCTCCTCTCCACTTCCCTAGAGACATCCTATAGGTCCTGGGCTTCTTCAAAGACCAATTTTAGTGCCCTAAAAGAAGGTCTCAAAGAAGCACTTCAAAGAAGAGGTAATGTCTGTTACCGATTCTTTCATCTTTATTTCTTCTTCCACTTCTTCTTCTTTAGTTGTTTCATTATTAAGTAATTACATCAGTATTACTCATATACTGATATGTTATTATAAGTATGAAACAACTCTATTTCACCATCTATTCATCCTACGGAAAAATAAATCATCACGCGTGCGTACGTACGGAATACCGTCTCCACACCGTGGTGTAATCTATTTTCCACCACCACCTTACTTGGATGGGTATAATGGTGTACATAATGAATATATATGACTATTATAAAGTAATATTGATTCTTAAATAGTATACATACACTCTAATACAATTCCACGATCATGGGAATGATATCATCGCTCGTGCGTACGTACGGAATACCGTCTCCACGATGTGATGTGATTCGTTCTACATGATATTCATTGCATAATGATTATATAAATGAATTGAATGAATAAATATGATATATATTACATTAATACCATTCTGGAAATGATGTATCTATAACCTAAAGAGAATAATATGAATTTATTCGACAAAACACGCATAAGAACAAAAAGTTATGAACACCCGAATAACAAGTAGCAATGAAATATTACTACCAAGAAACTAAAAATATGACCATATATGATATCATAACAATAATTATGATTATTTAATAAGTCAATAACATTATTTAAATCATTATACAGGAGGTTCGGACACTTACGAGGCAAATCGGACCTAAGGTAAGGGAAATATCACAATCTCATTTTTATCCGAGATTGTTTATACTTTGGTATTTACTGGGGTGTATTTTATCATCCACATCCATGTTTCCTCAATATGTAATATTATTTCCATCCAACTACAATTGTTTAAATCCAATTTTACCCTTCAGTGAGTTTTTAGTAAAGGATATGAAAGGAATCTTTTGTTGTTTTTCGTACGAGGTACTTCTTGACTTTTCCGACAAAAGTACGAAGAATGTTTTCTAACTTATACGGTATGAATGGATTTTTAAAACAAAATTTCCAAGAATATTCCTTTACATGTTTTCAAGTTTATTTTTAATCAACTTATTTTAGTTTAAAATTGTATGACATGTTAAGAAAGGAAAAATGTCTTTGAAGTAGAAAGGATATTTTTCTCAAGAATGGAGTTCAAGTGTTTTATCAAAATTATTTTCCATCTAAGATAATAAAGGGTTCTGTTTCTATCCCAATTATTACATTGATTTGATTATGTTGTGATGGAATTATATTTATGAATTCCTTTATCTTATATGAATTGTTTTATGATGTTACGATGTTTAAGATTCCCATTTTTGTTACATGGGTTATGCAATGTTGAATGATTTAAGATTTTTTGGCACACATAAGAATGGTATCATTATGAGATGGTGGGACCTATATCTCCCTCAAATGCATTGGGTAATGATTTTATATCTCATGAGATAGACATGGCTGGAATGGTAGGTTATACCGGTTCAGTGAAACCGGACTGAAACGGGGAGTGAACTCGGTTCAGAAATGGACTTTGTCCACTAATATAGTCTTGGAAATGAGTCTTGACTAATAAGAAATGATTCTCTATGATTATGTGTGTATGCCACAAAGTTTCATGTTTTAAGTCATGATTATTGGTATTACTTTTCACTACTATGATTTATCCCATGTTATGAAATTATTCCCTCTTTTGCAGGTTACTATTTCCAAAAGTTATGTTCTTATGAATATGATGTGATTGGTATTTCTTTTGTTTACCCTTACTGAGCATTTGAGCTCACCATTTTGTATGTTTTCTTTCCCCAGGTCAGGAAGAAGGTTATTAAGTAAGATATGCCAAAAGAGACTATAGATATGATGAAATAAATGGGAGACGGTGTAGACGCTTTATGAACCAGTTGTTTATGTTTCCCAGTTTTCTAAAGACACTATACCTATACGGTCCTTTCGTGGTTTTGTTATATGTTGTAATAAGTATGCTTCAATTTCAATGTAATAACATTGTATGTAAAGTATGGGTTGTTATAGTAGATCTCAAAGCCATCTCTTAGACTGATATTCTTTCTCAAGGCAGTCAAGCCAACACTTTCTCACTCACAGTGATGAAAACATTCACATTCTAGCCACATTCATATCATTCCATGTATGTTACAATATCCACATCTCATTTACTACCTTATCATTCAAGGTTAGGTCATATACCACATAAACCCATTTACTAACCTTCTCACTCAAGTTGGTCTCTACCCATACTTTCTCACTCAAGATGAGGCCATTATTCTATTAGATTTGGTTCCTTAAAACTAATTAATTATACTAATTATTTGTTATATATTAATGATATTTAATATTAATAAATAAATTATCATATGAGTAGTGTTATTCTACATAACATTAATGTGTTATTGTCCTTATAGTATCTATCACATTGAAAGGTCATAAAAATTTCTTTCTATGATGAGAACCATGATATTTTATAACCATATTCATACATATATGTTATATTATTAAATTAATTTTTTGTAATAGGAATTTAAGATTTATTCTATCTGGTTATGAATGCTCACAATGCATTTATACCACATATCCTAAAGTCACCATTTGGTAATATCTAAGAGATAAGGTTGTGAAAACAAACCCACCCATATAAATTCCACTTTATATGTGTTTCATTAGATATTACAATCTATGGACATTGGTATTGTTCCTTATACTTGAGAATATTATTAATTTATATCATGAAATTTTCATACGATTGTATTTTTGAAAAAAATGATGTCATATCCTCATGAAAAGGTAAGATATATTGGGCGTGTCAAAATTTATATGGAACTAATGATTAATTCAAGAAATATTTATTCACTTATGTGTTAATGGAAGTAAATATCTCAATACCATTCATTAGAATATAACTATAAAATTATATTTTTTTCCATTATGGTATTTTCAACAAGTTAATTTTAGGAAATTCAATGAAATAAAATAAAGAATATAGGTTCACGACACAAATATGTGATCTTCTAAATGAGATATTAAAATAAAGAAGTTATATTACACAATGTAAATTCATAAGATGTTATTTTCATTTAAACATTAACGCATTTATCCATAGATACCTTGACATGTTACCAGATACTAACTTCTGACACTTATATGAGTTGGCCTAATTTCACTTAGAAAGAGGATTATATGATCACACACTATCTATATCCATAACCTCAGTTAAATTATATTTGAATTTAATATTAGAATAAATATTATTTTCAACAATCTAGGAAAACATATTATTCATATAATTTCAATCACATAAATATTTATTAAATGAATAATAAAATGATATCTATTTATTTTTAAAAATTGTGATTATTTATGGTTTTTTAAAAATTGAGGAGTATTGATTGGCGTATTTAAAGGGTTGGGTTAAAAGAATATTTAAATATTTTATTTTTTTAAATGTTAAGTAAATGTTATAATTATTCAATAGGGAGTTCCCTTAGAGTTATAATAAATATTAATGGAATTTGTGAAATTAATAATTCTATAATGTAAGTACTTAAACCTAGTTATATAAATTATTTGTAAAAAAATGTTGTGCACAAAAAATACTCTCTTGAAAATTCTTCTAACCCTTGAGATGAAATTTTCCAGAACACTCTCAAGAACCAAGAGAATTGACCACCCCCCCCCCCCCCTCAAATTCCCTCTCAAGTCCTAGAAAACACTACAATAATCCTTCAATAGTAAAATTTATTCTTATTACAATAAATGATGAATGAGACAAGCATTGAGAATCATTTGTGATAGTACCCAATGATTCTACAAAGAGTTTCTATGGTTTTAAGAGCACACATGTTTTACCAATATAAGGAGTATACACTCAAATCCATCATTTAAATGATGTTAAGAATTGAGTGATAAACCAAATTGACAATGAATAAAAAAATTTTAGATAATAGTTAAATATTACTAATAAATTAATTATATATTAGATGTGAATAATCTTATCTAGTAGATTAAATGGTTGATATTCACCTATTTATAAGCTTAAATTTGTAAAAACTGATGAAAAACCATTGTTGTGAATGGGCCCAGCTACTTCCATTAGGACCTATAACATACAATTAGTATCAAAGAGGTCATATATTAATTTATAGTTATTTTTTATTCATTGAAAATCTAATGCATTTAATGTAAATTTTTCCTTTATAATTTATTTATTATTTAAAATTAATGTCCAAATAACATAATAATTCAGTTTTATGTGACCAATATAAAGTTTAAAATAGATAAATAATGCATGAATATATCATATATAGGTTTTGGTTCTTCTATCTAGATAACATGAATTACGTGGTGTTTATCTAAATAGTACACATTGTGTATCTAGGTTACCCACACCAGGATGATATTTATAAATCATGACACATAATTTTTTGAACAGTACACAATGTCTTTATGTGTTATATTTTGAATAGATAAATTTCATACAACTTGAAAGATTATAAATTGTATAGTTTAACTACACATCATGCTACCCGACTTGGTTTTTTCTGTAGGAAATGTGGAAATAGTGTGTTCAAAGAATATGGAATGTATTTAATACATGATGTGTATGAATTAAAATCACGAAACATAGGACAATTGTGGATAAATGTTATGTATATGGTGTATACAACATTCCGTACAAACATGTATGCATTGATTGCGTGGTGAGTCCCTATGAGTTTACCATAGATGTGCCTAGAATGATATACATGGTGTATATTAATTTTACACAAATTGTGTAACTCATACATGTTTTTTAGGAGTACATTAAAATTTTAGTTGTACACCGCATAAATTAATTTCATGTAATGGAATTTAATTGCAGTATTAAATGAAACTATAGGCATTTATCCATTTTACACACTTTTTGATACATTTTTATATATTATAAAATGCGTCATTTTTTATGTATTAATTTTGGAACCACACCTCTTGTATGATAGTCGTATATGTCTTGTAATTCATGGGAATCAAAAGCATTCAACACCATGTATATTAATGCCTGTTATGTGTCATAAATTTCAAGTTGACTACTCATATTGACTCTTTGAGGTAGATATCATGTAATATCATGATGCACTATTACACTTCATGTTATATTTGTACAAAATATATGACAAAGACTATATAGAATTATAGAAATTTTATAGGGGTAAATGGCATGATCCAAAATTACATGTTATGTACTTAATTAATTTTTAATTAAATTTATTGATTAAGTTTATTTAAAATTAATGATATTGGGAATCTCCAATAACATTTGGATGGACAATTAAGATGAATGAATGAATTAATTTATAAGATAATTTATTTAATAATCTTGGGATTTTAACTTAATAAAAAACAAATTGAAATAAACTCTAGTTATATTTAAATGTGTGCACATTGAATTTATGGATAATCATGAGATTTATTGACCAGTGTATGTGTCAGATATATTTTAATATAATTATTATTGAATGATTATTTTTAAAAAATAATTAAATTAAAATGATGATCTATGAATCATCCCATATTATTTATTATGTATGGGTCTTATGTTGATGGTTTCTTTAATGTAACATCATACCCTCAATTACCCTCTTCTATGTTTTAGTGATCATATGTAAATGATAGTGCTATAAAGAGACTATACATGATTCAAGATGGAATTGAGGTATACCCATACAAAGAGATAAAAAGGTAAACTTGTGGAATGTGGCAACTTGAACGAAGTTATGGTTCAAGAAGTTATTCCCCTTGTGTTGAGGGTTATTTTATCATCTGCTCAATAAAATAACCAATAAAAAAGATCATTTTCCTGCCATGTATGTTTATCATTTTCTCCTATTAATGGTTAATTATGTGTTTATGAGATTCATGTTTATTCATGATCACAATAAAATAAATGAATTAAAAAACTATCAATTTGGTAGAAAATAAATTAATTGTGTGTGAATTATTTTATCAATACATGGTTAATTAAATTATGTAACATCCAAATTATATTAACAATCATGTAAAAGTATAGAATAAATTTCATTTATGAATAATTATTGATGTAACTAAGAGAAAATATAAAGTTGGTATAGACTTCAATTGCTTATGTTGCTATTAAATAATAACTCATTGTGAATTCCTGGATTATGTTAGGGTGTTTTAATTATCGGGGGGTTTTAACTAAAGTATAGCGTCAAAATAACCAAGTTAACATAAAGGGTTTATGGACCCAGTATGACTTTATGTATCTTGTTGGAAACTATTTATGAAATCAATGTTTTAGATTTTAGGTTGGGGGGTCCACACTATGGATCATGAAAATGTGAATTAATGTAGTTTCAAGGAACCACTTACCTAAATATATTATAGTAATTATCCATGCCCAATCCCAGATTATAATAACAAAAACATGGATCATTACCACAAGAATATCCATGGTAAAGAATATTCTAAATCTAACGATGAGTTTTATTGGGGTATGTTAAAATATATGGACACTACTAAATAAAATTTTTTGTGTTGAACTTTTGGTAGCCAAGAAAATTTATTAAAAGCTTTTTATATTTGTTATAGAAAATGGAAAGTCACATCACTTAAACATTATTTATACAATCCAGAGTAGAATTTTTTGTAAGAGAATGTAACTTATAAAATTTTTATTGGAACTTTAACATTGTACTGAACCAATATTTGAATACCTATATAATTGAGTCCACTATTTCTGATGAAACATCTTAGGGACAGACAAATGAGGATACCAAAGTCTACTTTAAACACATTTATGATGCAATGGATGTCTAGTTTTTTATGTTATCATCTATGTCTAGGGAACTCTAGAAGTTATGTACATACTTTGTTGCCTCACCTCCATGATTATTGTTAGGTGAAGTCTAGATAAATGTTTTATGAGATATCTAACACAATATTTAAAATAAATCTTTATGTTTATTTTCCATTTGGACCTCATGTAGTCAAGATGATTTGAAATATTGATCATTTGGAAATACTGGGTTTCAAGAATCCCAATGAATTGTGCACTGACCTTATACTTGCTTCACTCCCTCAGAAATTATATTGTTTTATTATGTATTATAATATTAATAGTATTAATAATTCACTCTCATTTTTTTTACATTGATAATCCAAGAAGATAAGGACATGATGCATGAGAAACCAAGATCCCAGGTGGTGAATAAGGGGAAGGGAGAAGAGAAGGGACCTAAGACTCATTCCATGTATAGGGATTTTCTGAACCATCCTAACAATAAATGGATTATCCAAATATAGGTTAAGGTATAATATTTACAATTCATTAAATATGAAAAAATGTCCATCTGAATAATATATTTATCATATTATGATCCGGATGGAATATTCAAGTGTTTTTATGACCAAATTTAACCTATCTATATCAAAAAATTGAGAATTAGATATATCATTTGGTGCTCACATTTTTATCCAAATACAAGTACAAATAAGACATGGGGAGTTTAAAAATGGAGAGATTGATCTTTGAGATTCCAATAGAGATGTATTGGCTACCTTGGCTATATAAGACTGCCATCTTACTTTATCCATGTGATTTATGTTCTTTAAATAATGGTTATACTATGCTTAGTGTTACCAAACACATTATATCTATATCAGGTTAGACATATATTGATTTATATTTTAGTTTAAAAAAACTATTCTATTTTTACATGGATAAATTTTTTTATAGTATGGAACACCACAATATTTGTCTTTAAGTAGTATAATATGAGAAATAAGTGTTGGAATTTGATAATTAATCAAGTTCACATAACTCATTTAATGCCAATTTTTGGTATAATTATCTTGTCCATGTAAATAAGAAGAGAAAGAAAAAGTTATTTCAATATGGATATTTAGATTCTATTAAACCAAAACCAATTGGTATGTATCATGGTCGTTTGAAAGGAAAGATGACCAAACTAACTTTTTGTTGAAAGGGTGAAAGGGAAAATATTCTTTTTGAATTGGTTAAAACATATATGTGTGGACCATTTCTAGATAAATCAGTATGTGTATGTTCTTAATTATTTTTAATAATGTCTTGAGTACATATGGATATATATACTTAATATTTTATAAGTCATAATACTTTGAGAAATTTAAGTTGTTCAATATCGATGTAGAGAATATTATTGGTAAGAAGATAATGAAACTTTTATCTGGTCTAGGTTTAGTATATCTTACCCAAGATTTCATTTCAAATATATAGGTGTTTTGGATTATATCTCAAATCAATCCTACTTATACACCATAGTGGAATGGTGTTAGTGAAAGTAGGAATCAAACCATTTAGACACGGTGGGATCGATGTTAAGTCATACAAATCCCCCATTGTCATTTCATAGTTATGAATTACATATTATAGTATAAACACTAAAATATTCACCAAATAAGGTGTATAAAATGATTTAATTTGTGTTCTGGAGTTGAAAGAAACCAATTTTTTCACATAATCATATATAGGGTTGTGTTGAATTTGTTAAGTATACTTCTAGAAACAAACTATAATCATAATGAATGATGCACATCTTCATAAGATATACCAAAAAATTAAGGGGATATTATTAATAAAATATCTCAAACAAGAAGGAAACTATTGAAATATTTTATATATTTCTGGAGAGGGATCACATCTCCAGAAGAGATTGTGGGAGAAATAGTAACTTTGAAGAATTTTTTCCTCTAGATACATAAGAGTAAAAACATATAAAATTCACCAACACTCCCTGTAAGGGGATGTTACAAATACATATGTACTATATAGGAGCACCAGATAGGTTACAGATCTAGACAGAAACTGTTTTCTATTCACTAAGGATTCTTAATAATTATTCGGTAATAATGATGAAAATATATCTTATAAGGAGAAATTAAAAAGCTCATAAGTTATAAGACAATTACAATCCAAGAATTCTGAGATGGATCTCATGTATTTAAACCAATTTTGGATTTTGGTAAATCATCCATTATATGTAGATAATGTTGGTAAAATGGGTATTCCATACAAAAATGAACATGTAAGACAAATCTAGTACCCATAAGTCATGACTACTGACTAAAGGGACTCTGCAAATTTAAGGAATAAACTATGATGAAACAGTTCCACCAGTTACCATGAAAAATGTCCCTTAGAATTATGATTTCCATAATATCTTATCCTGATTATGATAATTGGAATATAGATGACATAAATAATTTCTTTACTGAAAACCTTATAGACTATGTTTATAAGACACAACTAAAGGGGGTTTAAATCCTCTATATGTGGATAAGGTATGCAACGTTAATAGATATATTTACATATATAATCAATCATACGAATCAAGGAATATTAATATTGATGAATCCATAAGGGAATTTTGTTTTCATAAATAATGAATGTGATCCATGTGTCTATAAGCTGTTTAATAGGTGTGAATTCATTTTCCAAGTAGTATATATTGATGACATATTATTTATAAGAAATGATATTTTTGTCTTATAGTTAGTTAATATGTGGTTCAAAACCTTCTAATATATGAAATAATTATGTGAATAATCCTATATTCTAGAGATCAAGATCATACATGATATATCTATGTATCTTCTTAGGCTAATTCATAGCACATGCATTGATAATTTTCTAAACCAATTATGTTTGGAAAAATACAAGAGGGGGTTATCTCTAGTGTCACATAGTATAAGTCTATATATGAAAATGTTTCCTCAAACACAGGATGAGATAAAAATGATGACCAGGATTCCATACAAATCAACAATTGGATCGGTCATAGATGTCATTATCTATACAATTCATTATGTTGCCTATGCTTTGAGCATGGTAGGATGATATCAAATATTTCCAGGTAACTACCAAGTATCTACGTCATACTTAGGATATGATCATAATTTATGGAGGTGATAAGGATCTAGTAATTATGTGATACATAGATAATAGTTTTCATATAGATTTGGATAATTCAAAATCATTGTCGAGCAGTGTTCTTACCATTAATGGATGAGTTTTAAGATAAAAGAGCTCAATGTTAAGGTGATCACAAATTCTATAGAATATTCTAAGAATATTTCATCTTATTTTATAGTAAAAGAGGATGTATGGTAATGAAGATTCATCCCAAATATTTATGTGGTTCATATAGATAAATACCCTATCATATTATATTATGATAATATAATAATGGTGGTCCTCACCATGGATCCATAGTCACGTCAACAGACTAATAACGTACTTGAGAAGTATCAACTCGTAAGAGATTTTACTCATATAGATTAGATCATATTAAGTAGAGTTTCTATGGAGGAGAATATGGTGGAACCATTTACTAAATCCTTATCCAGGTAAAATAAGGAATATGATGTGAGAATTAGTGTATTCAAAGTCATTAACAATTTTATCTAGTTAATTTTGGAGTCAGTTTGAGTCGGTTCCCTAGAATCAACAAATTTTCAATTCATTTTATAATATATTCATGATCCTAGATAGTAATAATTATCTAATAACATGATGAGTGTTACTATGTGTAAAATTAATGTGGTATGATCCATGTATTATTTTTTACATAGAAAATTTTCAATAGTTCCCCACAAAGATGATAATCATGAAGTATTTTCATAAAATTCTTAAATAAATATTATATATCTTAATTAAATATATATAATATACACAAATTATATTTGATATTAGGTATCTAAGGCTCATAATACATTGATAATTCTTATCATGATGTTTGAAAATCGTAATCTCTAATAGAAGAGATTATGATAACAAACCCTCCTATGGGAATTCCAAATCCTATATGTGTCATTGAATATTTATATCTATAATTGTTTTTTTGTACTCACAATTGATATTATTTTAAATATATATCATGTATCATGCTCTTGTGGGTTTTGAAAAGGACCACAACTTCAAATTCTTATGGTGAGGTTCGATATTCTTGTTGTGTCACAAGTGATAACACTTTGATGAATAAGTCAAGTAATGATTTATCCCTTTTGATTTAATTGAAGTAAATATCATAGACCCTTTGATTGGAATGAAACTATCTTATTATATCCTTTTAAATGGTATTTTTATATAATGTTTCATTTAAGGAAATTCAATGAAATATATTCAAGTATATTGGTTGATGGAATAAGTATGAAACCTAATTAGAGAGATATTGAGACAAAGTGATTATATTACATAGTGAATATTCACTAGAGGTTATTTTCATTATCAAGTTAATGCATTTCTCAATGGATTAATTGAATTATTTATATATGTTTATATTGCACTTTAGGTGGGTGAGCCTAGTTTCCACGAGAAATATACCTAAAGGGTCACACACTATGTGTATCCAGTACCTCAATTAAATAAAATTTGAATTTAATATTAAAATAAATGTTCTTCTCATTTTTGAGGAAAAATAATTATTTACGTTATGTTGATTGAAGATATATTTATTGAATAAATAATATTTTTTTTATTTTGTTATTTAAATAAATAATTAGTATTCAAGGGTTGATGAATGTCAAGGAGGATTCGCAGGTTGAGTTAAAGGGAATAGTTGAAATGATATTTCTATCCATAAGTTTTTCATTTATCAATGAAATAATAATAATAATATTATTATTATTTGATATCAGGTTTTATTAGAATAAATAGAATGGTTAAGGGACTTTTTTTAATAACTTATTCTATAAACAAACTATTTAAACATTATTATATCATTTCTATGTTAGACATTAAATTGAAAAAAACTGTTCTATAAAATTCTCCCAACCCTAGAGAGTAACTTCTCTATAATTATCTCCAAACCCAAGAGCATAAATCCTCTTAATATCTCTCATTACCTCAAGATAACTAAAATAATATTTGAATAATGTCAATGAATCTTTTTTTAATCAACAAAAAATTGTGCAAGATGAGAGAATCATTCATGCTAGCACCAGGTGATTTTAGTGTGATGTTAAGAGGTTTGTGGAGAATGTGTGGATTAATATGAGAGAGACTTTACCCTTGAAACCTTTTTCATAGTAATGGAACAAAAAGAGTGGTATATTCATTCTAATTGAAGATAGGATTCTAAGATAATATGAAATTATTATTTATCAATTAATTTTAAATTATATGTTAATGATATTGTCTCATGGATTCATGGTTTTCAATTCATCTATTTCTAAGAATAAAAATGAATAATCTAATGAAAATCCATTATTGATCATGGGACCAGCATCTTATTCTAAACCATGGAACCTTTATATTCATACCCATGCCTTATCACTCATGGTAGGGCCTGATGTCACATCAAAACCATGACAAACATTTTCACACAATGTAGTCTATTCAAATTCATTCTCCGGGAAGATAAGGCCATACCATGTGACCGGTCATCACCCATAACAAGACCATTCTCTAATCACATTAAAATAGTCAATCATACCCAATCAACTTCAATAATGGCATGTAACCCATCTTAGTAGCTCACCATATCTTCTCCACAACACTACTCACTCTAGACCCATCCCTACACCCTGAAGAAAATTTCATCATACATCCATCCTTACAGGCTAATATGCTCAGAACCATCTCAATATCTTCTCATGGGAATAGAGTCATATCCAACACCCCTATGATGTTAATATATCTCTTACATTCTTCCCAAACCAAGCCTCTAGGGGGGGGGGTTACCATCCTCTCCTAATTATCATGTCACAACCCTATCTCTCTAAGACAGGACTACCCAAGATATCTCACACAATACCTCTTGGTATCCCTATGCCAAGTCCTCTAAACAATTATCCAACCCACAATAGGATCTGTAATCCCATATCCCTGAGGATAGATCTCAATCCATCACCCACAAGAAAACCCTCTCTATCATAGCACATCATTCTTTAAAGTTTTTATCCCACTCATGGAACATGAAAAGAGTCCACTCCACCCTCATGTGGGTGTTTATCATCATATATGAGGTGTAAAACCATATAAATTATCCCCACTAGTCTAAATGTCATGAAAATCCTTTCATAACCTGTCAATATATGTTCAAAACTGATCTGTAGTAGGACCTGAAGGGTTTTCCTAATCCTCGTATGATGATGAAAAGTAATCGGGTAACAAGGATAACTGAGGGAATGATTTTTCCAACCATATATATTAATAACCATGACATATATGGTATGTAAGATTAGAAAAATATAATAACATAGTTAAATAGTAGAAAAGAAATACATAACTAGAAAAACAAACCAAAAACACAGAACATGATTCATGAGTAATCCAAATAAAAATGATAATGACCACTATATCCACATGAAAAGAGGGAAACACAAAACTATCTCACCACTATATTCCCAAACCCAACTGACTAAAATACCCTCTTCCTTACTACAATGCCTTTTCCTTTTCTGCATCAGATAAAATAGGGTCTAGACACCCCCAAGGGTGGGTGTATGGTGTTATCAAAATATGATTAGTGGGATCCCACCATGTGTTTTGTAAGAATTAATTTTTGAATGATCAAGGTATTCTCATTTTAAAATAAAATAATAAATAATATTAAAATTTCAAAAATTAGCCAACAACATGGAAATTCAAACTTCTCAACAATTTATGAAAAATTTCATATAAAACAGTTTCTAATAAACTTTAAAATTACATTTATCTTTTTCAAAGAATGTATCATAAATCCAAATTATATAAAGAACAATGGTGAGAACACCTATCGTAATATAGGTTCAAGCTAGCTAATATTGTCAACCCATGAAATTCATAACAACTTTTGTCCACCAAACAAGTCCTCAACATGATGCCCTAAGGAGAATAGGAACATATTAATATGTGAACACCCCCTATAATGTTATGTGAACTAGTACCTATCGCGATGACCTAGGTAATAGAGGAACACCCCGATGTTGGAACCCCATATGATTCATGGAAACAAGACCCTACACAACCCCCCTCTTATGTACCTTAGGATACCATGTGTTGAAAATTTTAAATGAAGTCCGGAGGCTATATCATGATTCAAAAGTTTTACTAAAAACTATTTATAACACCCAAAAATACTTTCATATCCAGTTTTCTAAAGAATCCAATGTTACTTTTAAACCAATATTTCTTTATCAAATAAAATGGATAACACCATTTAATATAAAAAGGAACCATATGCAACAATCAAAGTTCACTTGAGATTTTGAGTTTTCAAATGAATTTTATCATATAAATGATTTATGTTACAGATAACATAGATTTTATCTTGTATTAAATTTAACAATGGGTTTATATTTCATTACAATTAACACTGAGTTTTCCTAGTGTTACAAGGAACATTGAGTTTAAACAAATAATGATATATTATTAAAATATTATTATTTAATATGATTGTTGTCACCTAGATATTGAAATAGAAGTTATTAATAGAATTAAAAAAATTATGAAAATATTTAATTTAAACATTCATATGAAAATATTTATTTTATTCCTAATTAATTAAAATTCAAAATAAAAAAAATTAAAATAAAGTAAATATTTTTATTAAAAACCAATTTCATGAAAACAAATGCATTCTAACATAATTATTAAACAATTTTTTTGAAATATTTAAATGAAATTTATATTTCATATATTCTATAAACTATCTTACATTAATCTTATGTTTTTTTATACATAAGATATTAGAATAAATTAAATTTTACATTTAAAAACTATATATAAAAAAATAGTTTTGTCACCTTTTTCATGCACTTATTTTAAACATTATTTTTTGACCTATTATAAAAATTATTGGTAATATAAAAATATTCTTTAAATTATCATATCAAAATTATCTTAGGCTCAATTTTTGAGAATTTTCTTAAAAGATCACTTTTTTATCAGTATTGAAAAATACTAAATTTTAATTCCAAATAAATTTTTCATTTAAATTGATTATAATGTTAACTTATATTTTAATTTTTTAACTAAAATTACTGATATTATATATAAATTAATGAAATTTAGTTCATCTTAATCATTTAAAATAGATTTTTCATATTAAATCTTTGTAATATTATGAGTATTTTCTCTTTGAAACCCTCTTCCTCATCACATTTGCGAGATTAATTTTTATATAAATTTTTGTACTTCTATTAGTTGAATTTTTAAAAATGGGTTAAATGTTTTGAATTATAATTAGATAAATTTTACAATAATTTCAACATAATTTTTTACCAAAATTAATACTGAAAATAGTAAGATTTAATTTCTATTATTAAGGTAAAAATTGGTTTGCTAGGGGTTAAACTAAAAAGAAAACGGTTAAAAATAACCTAAAATGTGTCCATTTTTGGGACATATTATGACCTTATACCTTATATTATATATAATGGTTCTTTTTAGAGCCTTGTTTCATCATTAAAATATGGGTACACGTTTTTCATTTCAAAATATTACAAGTACTTCACTCACCTCACTCATAAAATGCCACCTAAGCTCCTCTCTTATTCACACCACAAATCTCTTTGGGTTTAGATAATAAATTCCCAAATTACATTAAAAATTATTTAAAATCATCCTATAATAATAATTATTGTAATAAATCTATCCTAGGAAGGATTGTGGTGCAAAAATATGAGGATAGATGAATCATAGGTAACATTATTCAATTATGATTTATATTTTATTCCTTTTCCCACCTCCTTAAATTATTATTAAAAAATGATGGTATAATAAAATAATTATCTTCAATATACTGATTTTTTTATGAAAATTTTATGAACTAAAATAATAACATCTTCCATCATACAGGTTACAAAATAATCATTCATTTTCATGGAGGACTACCGCCTCACAGATTGATGTCATTCATTTTTATATTACCACCTATCATGGTTGGGTCTGATGATGGATATAAAGTATATATATACATATATTATTTATAAAATAATTATACCTTTTTATTCATTATACCATATATACCTCTTGAATTTCTATTTTATAGGTGATATGATAATGTCACTAATTTGTTTGACGGACTATAGCCTCACGAAGTGATGTGATTAGTTTTTCACTAATTCTTTATAAGAAAGGTAATAATAACTAATTTAATGAATATATATGATATAAAATAAATAATTATGGTATTATTGAACTATTTATAATTATGATATTATAATATATCATTTTATTCCTTACATTGTCACTCACTGAAAGATGATTATGGTGTCCATATATTTGTGCACTACAACATTCATGAAGCGATGTGACTCTCCCTTTTCATCAAAAAATCACATGGATGATATGTATAATAATTTTTAAATAAATAATATTTTATTATTATGATTATATGAAGGTAAAATATTAATTACCAAATTTCCATAATGATTGTTGAAAAAAGGAAACATTACTCATGTGTAAGTGCGACCTACCGTATCTATAATCATAACGTACTAAATTTATCAAAACCATATTTCATGATTAGTCATAAAATTATAATTAATTTATAAATATCATAATTATTTCGTTATTATTATTATTTATATGATGTAACAATGGTCAAATTATGAGTTATGAAAATAACAAATCAAAACACATATGAAAAACAAAGCGGTTATTACCTAAAACGTGATTTTAAAAAGGAATTTGTAATATAATGTCAATAAATTGTCATAAGTAAATCATATATGGTATAATATATTTTTATGGTTATTAAATATATTTATATTAAACATATATTTATTATATAGGTTGTTTGAATGTGTATAAAGTAATTAGATACTTAAGGTAAGGGATTTTTGGTCTCTCTTTTATTTATGGAAAACATATGAAAATTCCTCACTAGTTTATTTTTTTTGTGGTGTATATACTACGCATTTGAAATATTTTATCATTAATATCATTATTTAATTTTTTTAATTTTTAAATTTATTTTATTCTTTATTTAGGCTTACGATAAACAATATTACTAATGATTTAAGGGGTTTCTATATCAATTTAATTTTATATGATACACATGCCATATTCACAATTTGTTTATTTTATGTGGTTTATATACATACCATGAATTTATTATATGAAGATTATTCTTAAAATTATTGTTATTTAAATTTCATTTTTATTATCTCTATTTAATGGGGCTTACAATTCAGAAATACAAAAGTGGAAAAAATTATGTTACAATCTGATCATTTATCAGATTGTTTATGATTATGTTTCTGATGATAAAATAATGTGATCCATCTCTAAGTAAACTAAATAATTTTATTCTCACACATATTTTCAAAAGGATTATTTTTTCCCTTTATATTCCACTCTTTAATTACCCAATATCTCAAAATATTTTTTAAAGTTTAATCAACTTTATATCTATCCTTGATTGAAAACCCTTTTTCATCCAAAACAATGTTTTAGAAAAATGAATTTAATAATTTATGTAACATTATTCAAAATATTTATCAAATAAAATTTAACCCATGTTTTTATTTTTAGAAAAAAAAATTAATGAATCCTTATGTTGTTTCCCAAACAATGATCTTTTTTCTTTAACCAAAAATATGAAATGAATCCTTATAATAACAAGTACAACATGAATGATATTTATTTTCATCGTGACCATTATTTTCTTTGATTCATTAGTTATAAGTTTTCATGGTTATTTTAAAATAAAAAGATTCTCTAAATGTTTTATTTTTAAAAAAATTCAAAGAGGAAAGTATATTTTGTTCAAGAAATGTTTTAAATATTTTTAAATATTCCTTAATAAGTTTCAATTTTTATTATCAAATAGTGAATTCTGAAAATGGTGTATATTTTCAAAAATTATATCTAAATTATAATGTTTATTTTCCGAAAGAATTGTTTTAAATGATTTTAAATATTCCTTTATAAGTTTTTAAGGTTATTTTCAATGAAAATGATTTCAAAATATTTTAGGAATTTTAGGTTGACAAATTTATTTTCAAATAAATATTGTTTTCCTCAAGAAAAATTTTATGTAATGTATCTTTAAAATCCCTTATCCATATAATATGACATCCATTGATGTAAATTATGATTTAATGTAGATATAAACCAACAATAGCATTACTATTCTTACTCTGAATGGTTAATGATGATAAGATATTATAAAACCCATTTCTCTTTCATGGTTTATACCATGATAAAATTATTTTGAAAACCACTTGTATTTCGATTGTTTATGCTTTGATGAAATATTAAAATGATTATAAAACATATCCCTTTTCCATAGGTTATGATATGAGGAACTGTTCATGAAACCTATTTCATATCATGGGTTATGATATGATGAATGCTTTTTTATTTCTCAGAACACATATGTATGATTTTTATTATGTGATGTGTGGGTCCTATATCTCCATCCACACTTTGGGTAAAGATTTTTATCTCATGAGATAGAAAAGAATGGGTCAGGGATTGAACCTGGTTCAGTAAGTTACTTTGTCTACTATGATGGTGTTGGTAGTGAACCTTGACTACTATGATGGTTTGGTGAGTGAAATCAATCCACTATGATAGCCTCAATAGTGATACTTGACTACTTTGGAAATTATTTACTATGGTTATGGGTATTATAAAATTCCATGTCTTTTATTTATGTTATGATCTAATGTCTCATATTATTTTATTTTCTTATGACTCACATCTTATGAAATACTAATATTTATTCTATGAATCAAGATTATGATCCATGATATGTAGGGTATGGTTTTCAAGTGTTAGTATCCCATTACCATAACCTTAAGTTCATGTTATTATTATGTATCACCCTTTTTAACCATTATAATAGGAATACCTAACACTATATTATGTTTACTTTTCCCAAGTAATGAACAATTTTTAATTGGTGTATTCTTTGATGAGTACTAAAGGAGAAGATCATTGTGGGAGATGTTGAAGATATTTCACCAAATTAAAAGATTGTGTGTCTAGTCTCCAAAGAAACTAAACTATTATGGTCTTTGGGAATGTGTTCGTGTAATTTATCTAATGTTCATATAAAAGGATTTAATATCTATGTATGAGAATAATGGGTCAATATATTTAATAAATCCAATATCATTCCATTATTATTTTAGAAATCATGATTATAAATTAGAAATCATGTGTAGTTCATAAGAAAATAACATTAGATGAAGCCACCCACCTCAAACACTTGGTACTCCAATAAATCTATGAGATCCACATAATAACAGATATTACAGATGTTGGAATCAAAATAGGATCCTAAACCACGAATCCCATAACACAGAATTCATATTCATTGATCCCAAGTTCAATAAAAAAAGAGAGAGATAGCCCATACCACAAAAATCTCAAATATTCACAGAATGATCAACCCGGATCCAATTAATTTCACATAATTAAATGACTAGTCTAATGGAAACATAATTAAATCACAAAACAACCACTACATATTGTCAGTATAAATTCGATATATGATTACCCTCAACTGAAAGAGGATATATTTAGAATCAAATATGATAATGATGATGAATGGAGACATTCCTTTGAAAATGTATAACCATCACTATAAGATCCATCAAAATCAATCATTGGGAAGAAAGGAACATCAAAAATATATAAAAAGAGTCTCATATGTTGACAAAATTATCCAAAAAAATGATTGAGGTAAAATAGAGATGTGTCATGTCTTAAAATAGAAAATAAAATTATTTAATTGAAATCACATTTTCTGGCCATGAGATTAGGAATAATTTACTCAATATTGCACCTCTTTCTTGGATAATGGAGGGGTATTGTGGTTTTTATGCATTGTTTGGGAAAACATGCACAAGACATGTGAAATTTATATGTATCATATTGTATGGTGTGATGATAAGGCGACATGGTTTTGGCCAAAACATGTGCCAATTGTGAACCCTCTTCTAGGGCCCTAAAATTAGTTTCAGAATTTCCTAGGATGAATAACATGGTTTTCCTTTATTTTTCTTGAACCATTATTAGGCCCCTAAAACTATTAAAATTATAACATTTGACCTGAAATAAATTTGTAAAATATCAAATCAAGATACATTCAAAATAAAATGATATTTGTAATTGAATATGATTTTAGGATGTGAAAATTCTCCCCACCATATCACTTTGTACCCACATAAACTCAAGTAATAGAAGGTTGATTCAATAAGATATGAGTGCATTAATCCCTCATTAATAATATTTACCGGTACCACAACTAAATATACATCCATTTTTAGAGAAATATCCTTCCAATTCAAGACATTATTATGGTAAAGATGATAATTATTAATCTATAATATGTGAAACACATTATAAATAGTAATAAAATGAGACGGTGATATCAATCAATACTACACATTCCCAATATTCTAAATGATCTTAAATGGTCCAAAATATCATGGATCTAAACTATGATACCTCCCAAGTTTATGGTGAACAAATCAAGGTGATACTTTCACAAAACATGGTCACTGACTGAGAATTCCATATGATGATGTTAGTGGTATATATAAGACTTATATTTACTCTATACCATCACCAATAATCAACAAACAACCTAAATATTCATTGAAATCTCATATAAAATGATAGGTATAACAAGATAATCCCCACTTACCTATGACAAAAAAAAGAATAGATTTATAAGTGTGACCACAAAAATCATTGAAATAATCCTTTATGAAAGAAAAATGGTAATTATTATTATAATAAAATTCATCAACTCCATGATGGAAATCCCAAGACCCTATAAAATCAAGAACACAAGCATAGATCATATCCTCCAAGATCTAAATATCATGCTTTGTAAGACCATTTTTCAATGTATTTTAATTCATAATCAATCTAACCTGAGTCTAAATTACCTCATAGAGACCATTATAGAACCAAGAAGTTAATATGGGATCCCTTTCTAAGAAAATATCATAAAACACCCCATTAAACCTCATAATCTCTTGCACATAAAACTTTACTGAATCCAAAATTTTAGTGGTGTCGTGAATGCAAATGAAGTGCTTTGATTAATCAAGTAATCTATCACCACCCTGAGAGAGTTATTATATTAGGGATTCTAGGGTAGTCTAATGAAAAAGTACATCGATACCTAATTAAATTTATAAATTGGAATATTTATAGGATAAAGTAAACATGAATTATTTTCTTTCTCAACCTTAATTTAATAGAAGTTATAAAAATATGACACATAGTTAATTATGGCACTGTTAATTACCATCCAAAAAAATAATGCTAAATTTCATATTAAAACATTTTTTTGATGGGGTGAACATCCCATAATGAAATATAATAATTACTCATCATGGTATTCCTAATATACACTGAGATGATAAACCATCCTCTAATGTAAATAATACCTTATAAATGTAGAGAATGGTTTTCAATGGTCTCTCCACCATATAAGGATCCCCTTATTTCCCTAAACTCCTCATCTGGATGATGATCTAATAGATATTACTCTAGAAGAGATGACTCTAAAAAAATAATAGAAATAATCATAATTATATAATCTTCCCTTTCGTCCTGATGTATCTCATCAAATAATACTATAAAACTACATTCATCCTTAGATTGAAGGATGTATTGAGAGGGAAAGTAATTAATAATAAAATTATAAACAACATTGTTAAATACATGGGTGTAGGTGATTTGAATGTTAAATTTATAATGGTAATCCACCCATAACCTCAACCAAAGGATTGAGTTTTTCTTTGAGAAGATGAATCTCAGAGTCTTATGATCAAAATAAATAGTGAACCTCTCCCTAAAAAGGTCGTTTCTTTGACACGTAATAGAATATTTCACTATGGTGAGTTTGAGATAATGAGTTGGATAGTTCATTTCATGAGAAACAAGAGGATGATAGTTGTATTCCACTACATAATATCCCACATTATAACATATCCCAGACCATATCCTAAAACATCAAAATAAACCACATATCCATAAATAGATTCTAATACACTCAAGATATGAGCTAAGGTCAGATATAATTTCAATTAATCAAATTAAGTCTAAACTTTTGGGCCCAAAAAAGATTCTATCTCTTTATTAGTAATAGTTATGAATAGTTATGAAAGTTGTTATAATTCTTTCATGAACCAAATATAGTAACCAGATAAAACTACGAAACTTTCAAATATTTTATTTGGTTCCACCCATGATAATATAACTTTCACCATATTGGAATAAAATCAGATTCCATTTTCCAAAACCACATGTCCTAATAACATCACTTCCTAAATCCAGGAGTCACATTTCAATAACTTATCATAAATATGGTGATTCCTCAGGATTCCCCAAACAATTTTAGATTATTCTCATGTTCCTCCCCATATTTTGAATAAAACCGGATATCATCCATAAAAACCATAAAAAATGAGTTGATATACTTTTAAAATATTTTTTTCATCGAAGTTATTAAAATTAAAGGGGAGTTAGTTAGATCAAATGGCATAACAAGATTTTCAAATTCTAAATTCCTTTTCTTGAAAGTGATCTTCATGATATCCATTTTTAATATAAACTTGTTATAAACATATCTGAGATCAATCATTGAGAAACACCTTTCACCCTTTCACTAATCAAATATTTCATAAATATGTGTAAAATTATATTTTTTTTAATCATCATCTGATTAAGCTTATGAAAATTGATAAAACGATAAAGATTTCACCATACCTTCTTGGAAAAATGAATAATATCTACAAAAGGAGATAAATAATGATCAATAAAACAGTTCGACTTAAAATTTTATAATTTAATCATAACTCTTTAAAATTATTTGGTGATATATTTTATGAAGGAATAGAAAATGGATGAGTTCTTAAAACCAATTTTATAGAAAATTCCACATCTTTTTCTGGACGAGGACAAGAGTAGTCATCAAGGAAAGCATTAGGGAAATCCCTAACCACAAATGGAAGATCACTTCAAGAGAAATAATTCCCAAACTCAACTCAAAAATAGAGACATAAATTTCCTTAATTCTAGATGATGAGGTCTTACATAGATAGGTCTCAGATCCCTTTCACCCCATAACACCTAGGAACTCCCATTAAGGGTAGTAAAGGACACCAATTGATGACAGAAATCAACCCCATCTTGATGAAAAAACAACCAATCCATCCCAATGATAATGTTAAATAGATCTTGGATGAGAAATAGAAAATAGAAAAGTAAATCAATATCAGATATCAAGAAGGAAAATTTTTGGCATTGGATACCATACACATTTTTATTCCCAAGGGGCATCTCCATATCTATAACAAAAGCCATGAGTTCCATTGGAAGTTTGAAGAAATAAAAAAATTAGTCAATATAAAGGAATGATAGGTAACTGTATCAGACCCAGTGGATCCAATAGATTATATATTAAATATATTATCTCTTATTATCACATATAATGTGTCAACTTCCATTAAAAACTCATATAATTCATGAATTTTCTTCACTGAAGAGGCATGTGGACAGATCCTTTTAGAAATAGAAGTATCCAACTATGAAAAAATTTCCTTTAGAGCTAACATAGTATATCAATAATGAGTTTAAAATATTTTTTAAAAATAATTTTAAAAATTTTATCATTGACCACAAGAACTTCATATATTTAGAGTATCATGCAATAATAATTAGTGTTCCATGTATTTCGACAGTAGTAGTAAGTTAGAGGAACATTATGGGTTACTACTTATGGTGTGAAGGAAGCCCAATAATGACAGATACCACCACAAACTCTAGGATCCTCATAAAACATAGTATTTTTACATGCGTGCCACTAATTATTTCATTAGATAGAAGAGGATGCCCTTACAAAACTGAATATCAAGCTAGATACATTTCTACCATCATAACTCCATCAAATACATCTTCATTGTTTACAAGATTATACCTAAAGACCATAGATTGATTGTATGGTATCAAACCCATATGTCATCTATGAGCCTTGATATTTTAATGTTTCACAAACATGGGGGAAAAACATATCAATATAGTAAAATTATTATCATATTATTTTATTGAATTATCTCCCTTATAAATGGAGAGAAAATCCTTGTACTTATCTATAATCATGGATTCTGGGAAGAACTATAGAAAGAATACATTCTAAATGTCTTTCCTCTCTAATTCCTCATGTTTCCTTGACTAATCCACTATACCTGACCACCTATTACTATATTCATAAATATTGAATGTAAAACACTTAACCTTAATAGATTCCAAAGACTATAGAAATTTAAATATCTAATAAATATCATCCAACTATTTCTCTCATTTCTAAGGGTCTTTTATCCCCTGAAATGAAGGATGTTTCTTATAGAGGAATTATTGATCTCAATCTTAATCTACTAGATTTTTTGTGCCTATTTATCCAGAGTTCGATAAAGGTGTATATTTTAGTCCATTGAATGAAATACCTTCACTAGAGGCTCAACAAGTTTCTAGTTAAATAGAGGGTTCCCTCAATGATAATTGTCCCCACACCTTCATAAGGAATACATGATAGTCCACTGGGTGACGTGGTGATTTATAAAATAAATAATACATTATAAAATAAGGAATAAATATTAATTCTACTCAAGAAAATTTATGTAAGAAAAATATTAGATCAATTGAAGACACATTTCCATTCATATTTTTGTAACATAAGGATTTATATGATGGTAGACAGTCTAGGAATTTCTTGAAAACTATAACTTAAGTCCCAAAATACTAAATTATAGCTACCAAACATCCTAATACAAGGAAACTTGAGCACAACATGTATCTTTACTAATTTCTAATGATCTGACTCAATTGACACATCAATCTAGATTCTAAGCTGATCTCCAACAAGCCCTGAATGCTATTCCTAATCCCCATGGGCTAATGAAAAGAACATGGGAAACAAATATAACCTAGGGAATGATTTCACCCAACCAGATACAACAACCACTATGATATATTTGATAAGGATAAATATATAAAACTATAAAATTTTATATAGCATAAAAGAAATAAATAATTGAAAAAATAAACCAAAAACCATATACATGATCTAAAATTTACCAAAGCACATAAAATAAACACCACAGTCTCCATGTTCCAATTGGGATACATATCACCATATCACCACCAATGTACCAAAAATAAATGCTTCAAACACTAACTCCGTCACTTTATTTACTTTAACTTTCTTACATTAGTCAAAAATAGTTTTACACACACCCAAGTGCGTGTATAGGGTGTGATAAAAACAAGACCACTGGGATCCCACCATGTCTTTGATAAGAACTCTTTGTAAAATGGTACAAATACGAACATATTATAAAAAAATAATACATAATATAGAACTTTAAAAAATTAACAAAAAAGATGAAAATTGATTATTCTCAATAGTTTATAAAAATTTTCATTTAAAACAAATTTTCAAATCATGTTAATATTACTTTTATCATTTTAAAGCATGCATTGTAAATATACTTAAAATAAAAGAAAAATGGGAAGTACCCCTAGGATAATATTGGTTTAGGTTAGCTAGGATCCTCACCCAATGTAATAAATAATGAATATTATGCACCAAAAAATATCTCTCCATAACAATATAATGATAATAGGAACAGCCAAATGTTTCAACATTCTAATGATTCCATGTAAACCTGTCCCATGCATGATGACCTTGGGAGTAGAGTAACACCTCTATGTGTGAACCCCCGACCCACCCCACCCCCTCTTATGTACCCAAGGATCCCTTCCTCTAAAAATGTCGTATCATTTTAAAAGGGAACATCACATTTTAATAACTATATTGAAAACCATTTTTCCCATCAAAACCATGATTTGAGTCCAATATTCTTAAACAATCCAATGGGAATTTAAATAAACCATTCATTATAAAATACCAAGTAGAAACACATTTTATATAATAAATACAACATATATACATTAAAATAAATCATATTTCCTTCCATTAATAATATAGAAATGAATTTTAAAAATGAGTGAGCATGTATAGTTCATAAAACAAGGAATTTAGATGAAAACACCCACCACAAACACATGGTGTCTAAAACATCTACATGATATGAACACAAAATGTGAGGATGTAACAAAGAATATATAGAATATACTAAACCATGAATCCAAAAACATCAAATTTAGATTCAAGTAACTCAAGTTTAGAAGAGAATAAATTAACACCACTTACATAAAATATCTCAAAGATTCATCCAACGATCAACCTAGAAATAATGAATCTCACCATTATCAATGACTAATATAATTAAAACAACACTAAATAATCAAATAAACTTTATATGTTTTTAATAAACCAATTATTTAATATTTTTATGAAGATAATGTGTAGTGGTTCAGATAAATGGAGAATAATGATAAATAATGGATACATACCTTTGAAAATTAAGATACAACAACCTATGATCCATCAAAATAGATCACTGGGAGGAAACGAATTGGTAAAATATCCAAGAGGAGTTTCTTAGGTCAAAAGAATAATCTAATAGAAGAATAATGAATCCAATCAGAGGTCTTTTGGGTCTAAAAATAAAAATACTCATTAATTAATTAGCATCGCAAGGTTTTGGAACATAGTTTTAAAAAAATATGTTCCAATAGTGTGCACCTTATGAGATACTATAGGAGCCTCATGATTTGACAAACCGTTTTTCAACCATCATATATTTATATATCCCTTGTTTCATGGTTTTAAGATAATTCCTTATGGTGTGGCCTAACCATTCTCCAACTGCGTGCCCTCCCATGGGATTCTACAACATGCTACACTATTTCATTGGATGACCTACGTGGTTTACCCTAACCACGAATCAACCATTAATAGGTCCAAAAAACTTTAAATACTCTAGAATTTCACACAAAAACACCCAAGAAAACTTAAAATTAAGAGAATTTCAAAATAAAAGGATATGCATGCTAGAAAGTGATAACAGGATGTGTCACCTAAGACTCTAATTCCTAAAAACTAACCCTATAAAACCTACCTAATCTACCCATATCTCACATATAATCTCAAGAAATACCCTAGATCTCTCATAAAATCAATTGGAACCTTAAACCCTTAGTGTCATAGTCTCTGTGGGGTTACAAGTTACCCAAATTGTTAAGGTTAACTTACTCCATCTCTAAGAGGCTCAGTGTAATTATGTCTCTTTTTCATGGGAATTGTTATTCTATATCCCTTAAAAAAACCTCATGTAAACATGTTTTCATTCAATGTTATGGGTAAAAAATAATATAGTTTTTTATTAAAGGGACCATCCACGTCGAACATGGAGTTAACATCCTTATGATGCTCTAATAATCTCTTTCCGATCTCATCCATGACTCATACAAGCATATATAAACACATGATACCCTATCTCAAGACAAGAAATATAAATAAATAATTATATAAAAATATAAATAATTTTTTAAAATTAAAATAATGAGTCCGAATTTCCATAAAACTCATTGATCATTGACACATAAAATAAACTAAACCAAACCTCATGTGTCTTATTGGACATAGAAATATGGAAAGAGGGGGTGAATTCCCCATCAAAAATATAAAGCGAAAAAAATAAAATCGAATATACATGGTATTTAAATATTAAAGTGTGAAATAAATTGAGAAATAGATTATAACTTTGATTTCAGTTATAAAAATAATGTCAATGTAAAAAAACATGAAAATGGTCAAATCGGGTTTATACAAGTATGTGAATCAATGATCAATAATGAAATAAAATAATATAAATTGATGAAAAAAATTGATAATAAGTTTGAATAAAGTTTGATGTAATCCCCTACATCTACACTCCTCTTCTTGAGAGCTCATGTTTTTAATAATCCATTGATCTTGGTTGTGATCTAGAATCATGTCTCTCAAAATTTTGTTTCCTGATAACCACAGTGAGTTTCACCGGCAGCCAAGGAATAATTCCCACACTTTTGATGTTGAAGAAACTATTGGAGAAATGATGTGGAGAAGAGATAAATTTTCGTTAGGAAATCTCATTACAATTATTCTCAAAATTCTCTAGAATGGATGATTACAGTAGGGGTTAAGATATTTTAGAGAAAAGTTTAGATATTTGGGAGATTTATAAATTGAAGTTTTCTTTTTGAGAGGAATAAGAGATTTTTAGAAATTCATAATTGATTCGATTTTTAGAGAATTAATGGTATCAAGGATTGGTTCTAAGGTGTCTAAGGAGGTCTATTTATATGATCCCATTTTATTATGAATGTTCTAGTATTCATTGGAATTAATGAACCTGATGAATATTTTATTTATGGAAAAATCTACTTCAATTAATGCTGACTTGGTTAGGCGGGTTCAATACTACTAGATACCCACTAGACACCGTAGGGTATCCAATGGGATACCAAGAACTCAGGGATGCTAGATAACCCTCACAAGTTAGTCAATATTGTCAAGTCTCTATCCAATGGCCATCAAACAGAAATATGAAACTTAGGGAGAGACATTGACTGGCTGGTTCTTGTCCATCAGCTGGATGGTGGAACATCTTGTTGAATATTTCTAATACCAGTCTGAAACTAGAAATATGATTCCTTTTACATATTATCCTCTCTTGTTTTCAATAATCCATCAACAAGAGTGTAAAATTATTCTTCCATCTAAATCCTTCTTTAGATATTCTAAGATGTTTCCAAGATTTTGAAGGATGAATAGAGATTAAACCAAGACTATCACGACCCATTCTCAGGGCCTGTGTCGTAACTACCCCAAGCCCGCCTCCCATAGGCCAGTGGATAGCCACTAGAACCAAAGGCGTAAATCCCGTCAAAGGGGAAGACATTTACTTTATAAAGTAAACAAACACCATAGAGTAAGCCATCATCGTAAAACCCATGGGTACAAAAGTAAGTACGGAAAGTAAATGGGCCAGAATACAAACCCAAACTTAATGTAAAGTACAACTGGAAAGAAAGTACAACAACTGAAAGTAAAGCAGCAACGTCGAGCCATCCACTGGAAGTCCCACATTAACGGTGGGTTCAGATAGCCTCCTCAGCTCCTCAGGTCCAGCCATCCGCTCTGTGTACGTCCTGCCCAGTGGTCCACCTCCAGGTACCGACTTCTCCACATGCCTCAACCACGATCAGCACTGTCTGTCGTCTGCATACAACACAATGTAGTGTGGGCATAACCCGTGCAGGGGTGAGTATACGATTCTCAGTAGGGACCCCGATACCCCGAAGGTCTCCTAGAATCCACAAAGGATAATTCAAAAAGGAAAGATACAACCATGAAGTAACCTCCAACACTACTTAGGTATATACCCATACATATAACTAAGTCATCAATTCCAGTTCGGATCCAACATCCGAGCCCATGTTCGATCACGTCTACACAGGATAGTACAACCCAATCTACACAAGAAAACAGAAACCAATCCACATAGGAAAGCAAGTCAATCATATCGAAGATAATGATTGAAAGTCAAGACTCAACTCACACAGGTATACTTCTTTGTAAGGTGATAAAGATTATCAGATGTAGCCACTGATTCATCACAGCTAGGACCCACGTAGGATACTAAACCAGCTATGCTATAGGACCCACATAGGATACAAGACCAGCCACTCTGTCAGACCCACATAGGATGCTACAACAGAGGTCAAATACTGCTGGACCCATGTAGGATACAAGAACAGTACTACTGCCAGAACCACGTAGGATAAAATAATAGTAGTCATCATCATCAGACACATGAGGGATTTCAGTACGGTCTTCATCGCTGTTGAACCCACGAAGGATCTCAGTGTAGTCGTCGTCACTACCGAACCCACAAAGGATTTTAGTGCAGTCGTCATCGTCGTCGCAGTCGCAGCCAGCTCTAGGGTCCCCGCACACATCATGATCGATTCCGGGAGGGTCCTCTCCACGAGCCAGGGGGCTCAATACATAAACTGACACTTAGTCTGGAGTTTATGTATCCCAAAGTTCCATCTTTACAAAAGGAACTGAACGTTACAGACAGCGCGTCAATCAGACGCCCATTCTGAGAGTTATTAGCTTTTTCGTTCCTGGGGCTCGGTTGGTTTTTAAGTAAAAACCCACCCGACTTCACTCCAACTGCATCCAAACCTCGATCGGAGTCAGACACAAGGTCCTTCTCACTAAGAGGAATCCAACAAAGTCGATGACACATCAATCGGTCATCCAGAGCTCAAGTTATTAGTGTTTCTGCTCCGAGGGACATGTTGGTTTCGTGCTCGAACCAACCCGTCCATACCCAATGTTCTCCAAAACCTTGAGTTTAATATACCAAAATGACTGTCTCAATCGAAAGATCCATGTCAACTAACAGAGCGTCGATCCGAGGTCCGTAGCCCAAGATACAGGTGTTTGAATGGAACTGTCTGGAAATATGCGGTTTTGGGCCCGGACCGACCCGACCCAAGACCGCCCGGGTCGGCCTGAACCGGGTCGGAGTCTGGCCCATTAGGGCGCGGCCCGGCCTGGCCTGGGTGGCTGGTTGGCCTGGCACGGGCATGGACCGCATGTCCAGCTCGGCGCTGGCCGAGCTATCGTGGAAGGTGGGGGGGGGGGGGGGGGGGGGGTGATGCCCGCTATTTTGAAACGGCATCCCCACGTGTGGGGGGGGGGGATCCTTTGGCCAGCCGGGGGTTACAACCCCTGGCCTTCTTCGATCAGCCGGCCCGGCCGGCCGGCCGTGCTACCAGTACGGGACCCCACGTTCCCGCCCATCTGACGCGCCGGCGGCCAGTGGTTCCGACCGCCGCTCCCTGCTCCGCCCCGGCCAAAGGCCGCGACCTTGGTCCGACCAGCGCGGCGCGGTGGCACCGCGCCCCTCCACCGCGTCCCAGCTCTGGCCGCGGTGTCTTTTTGGTTCTCCGGCGCAGCGCGATGGTGCCGCACCCCTTCACTGCAGCCCGATTCCAGACGTGGGTTCGTTCATCCTCAACGGTGTGGCGCGACGACGCCACGCTTCTTCACCGTGATTCTCCATGTTCTCGCATGGTGCTGTTGCACCGCTCTGCCTTTGTTCGTGCCTCAACAAGAACATCAAAAAAGAGGGAGGAGGGTTGGCCATGTTCATGTGGTCTGACCTCCTCCCATTATAATGATAACAGGTGGCCCAAAAATAATAAATATCTTCTTCAAGAAAGCGCAAATTTATCCATAAAATTTGAACTCAAACCCCTACCTCGATGAAGTCTTCGAACGAGGTTCGTCACGGAAATAAGACGTCGCGGAAGACAGCGTCACAGAAGGAGGATCCGTAAGCGTCATCAACATCGTGGTACACGACGTCGCGGTAAAGAGGACCGTCAGCATCGCGGTACATGGTGTCGCGTCGTCGATCTACGAGGAATTAGCGTTCTTCATCGGTGTCGGTGCGTTCTTCGCGTTCTTCAAGGAGGAAGATGATGTTCTTCGTGGAACTCTCCCTCTCAACACAACGAATCAACCCCTAATGAAATAAGTCTTTGTCTTATTTAATTAACACACACAAGCCAACATTCCATTTGAAATTAAGAAGAATTCATTCAATTAATTGAATTAATTGAAGAGTCTTAACAGTCCAATTAATCTGAGAGTTGACTTGGAGTATAATAAGGGGGTGAAGGTGTGTTACAAAATAATGGGGTTTTGAGGAAGTTGAAAAGTTGGGTCTCATGTGGGGCCCACCTCACTAATATCCTATCAAGATGGGTTAGGATATAGTGGGGCCCACCTCAGCTTCCATAAATAGGTTTAAACTACATAAAACATAAAATAAAAATTGTTGCAGAACTATTATTTTATTCATTAGTTAACCCTTTTCTTTTTTTAAATAACCACACCTGAGAAAACGCGACTCTAGAAAAAGTGTTCCTAAGAAATTACTAGTTCTTCGGTTTCATTGGTGCCCTCAGCTTTTGATTCCGAGCACTGTTTCAAAAGTTAGGAAAACCCGCTCGTTCTTTCACTGAACGTACTCGAGATAAACTTCAGAAATTAATTCCGGGCACACTGGGCCTTGGAATCAGGTGCCATCAGAAACTGCGTTCTTGTAAAATCCAAAAAAAATTAAGAAAAAAAAATTCCCTTGAATTTTACAGGTATTTACATTACTCTCACCTCAGGGATTTACGTCCCCATAAAGATACATCATAAACTAGGGAAACAAATGTGGGTATTGTTCACGCATCTGATCCTCCCGCTCCCAAGTGCTCTCCTGGAGGTTCCCATGCTGCCATCTGATGCACACTAAAGGAATTGACCACCCACATAGGACCCGCTCCTGTTGATCCTCGATCTCCATCGGGACCTCCAAAAAAGTCGCCCCATCATCAATGTCCATCTCCCCATGGTCGATGATATGTGTCGGGTCGTGCACGTATCTCCTCAGCTGAGATACGTGGAAGATTTCGTGCACCCGGTGCCACTGAGTTGGTAGAGCCAGGCGATAAGCCACCTCGCCTATCCTACTGAGTACCTGAAAAGGTCTGCTAAAGCATGTAGACAACTTGTTGCCTCGGCCAAATCTCCGTAATCCACGTTGAGGTGAGACCCATAAGAAAACGTGGTCTCCATCCTCGAACTCTAGTGGTCTCCGCCTCCTGTCAGCATAAGTCTTCTTCCAGCTCTGAGTTGTCCTCATCTGCTCCTGGATGACCTAGACCTTCTCTGTCGTGTCCTGGACCATCTCCGGTCCCAAAAGTACTGACTCCCCAGGGTCTGTCCAGCACAGAGGTGATCTGCAAGGTCGGCCATACAATGCCTCGTATGGTGCCATCCCGATGGTGGAGTGGTATATTTTGTTGTACGCGAACTCCAACAAGGGTAGGTGGTCCTCCCAACTATGACCAAAGTCAAGGACACATGCACGGAGCATGTCCTCGAGAGTCTGAATGGTCCTCTCCGTCTGACCATCCGTCTGAGGGTGAAAGGTGGTGCTCAGACGTAGCTGCGTCCCGAATGCCTCCTACAACCCCTTCCAAAGCCGGGAAGTAAAGAGAGCATCTCGATCATAGACGATAGATAATGGCACACCATGAAGCCGTACGATCTCCTGAATGTAGAGGCATCCCAAGCTCTCCACTGAGCCCTGCTCTCTGATGGGTAAGAAGTGGGCCGACATGGTGAGTCGGTCGAAAACCACCCAAATGGAGTTGTGACCTCTTAATGTACGTGGAAGTCTAGTCATGATGTCCATAGATATTCCATCCCATTTCCTCTCTGGGACCTCCATGGGATGTACCAAGCCTGCTGGTACTTGGTGCTCCACCTTCACCTACTGGCAGTTGAGGCATCGAGAAACAAACTGTGCCACAACCTTCTTCATACCCGGCCACTAGTGTTGTCTTCTGAGATCCTGGTACATCTTTTCCACTCTTGGATGTACCGCTAAAGGGGAAGTGTGAAACTCTCTTAGTACCTCCTCCTATAAAGCAACTGGTACCATGGTACGTCCTCTGAAAAGGACGACATGCTCTCCTCCCACATAGAATCCCTCATCTGCATGTCCTAAAGATATCTGTGTATGTCATGTCTCACAGTCAATGTATCCATGTTGTTCCTCTCTGACCCACTGTAGAAGTGGAGGAGTGACTGAAGAAAGGATGCTCCATCTCTATCAACGAAGGATTTCTGCAAAGCAGCTAGTTGCTCTGTTGCCTCCCCGAGTAGCTGAATGCCCGTCCTCCTACTGAGAGCATTGGCTACTACGTTTCCCTTTCCATGAGTATAGACTATATTGAAGTCATAGTCCTGGAGGAGCATGAGCCATCACCGTTGTCTCAGATTTAGGTCCTTTTTTGAGAAGATATACCTGAGACTCTGGTGGTCAGAATAGACTATAAAACGCTCGCCCATCAGATAGTGTTTCCCCATCTTCAGAGCGAAGACCACTGCTGCTAACTCCAGGTTATCATTAGAGTAGTTCTGCTCATGCTGCCTCAATTTTCATGATCCATAGGTGATCGATTCTCGCTCCTATAGTAGGACACATTTGAGCCCTGTCCCTGATGCATCGTAGTAGACTACGTACCCTACTCCCTCCTCTGGTAGCCTCAAGATAAGTGTGTTGGTCAACCTCTGTCTCAGCTCATGGAAGCTCTGCTGACATCTATCTGACCACACAAAGGGTTTCCCCTTCTTCATCAAAGCCAAGAGTGGGGCCGCAACTCAGGAGAAGTCTGGCACAAACCTCCTGTAGTACCTAGCTAGACCCAAGAAACTCCGCACCTCTGTCACGCTCCTTGGTGGATCCCAAGCTAGCACTGCCTCGATCTTCACAGGATCCACCGCAACTCCCACCTCAGAGATGACGTGTACCAAGAAGTGGACCTCACGTAACTAGAACTGACACTTTGAGAGATTTTCATAAATATGGTGCTCCCGGAGTTTGTCTAGTATAACCCGCAAGTGGTTGGTGTGCTCCTCCTCAGTGGTCGAGTATATCAATATGTCATCGATGAAGACCACGACTAATCGATCGAGGTATGGCTGAAAGATAATGTTCATGAGACTCATGAACACCGCTAGAGAATTGGTCACACCGAATTGCATAACCAAGAACTCATAGTGGCCATACCGACATCTGAAGGTCGTCTTCTACACGTCCTCATCCCGAACTCTGAGCTGATGATAGCCTGACCTATGGTCTATCTTTGAGAAACCGTGCTCCCTTGAGCTGATCGAAGAGTTCATCAATTCTTAATAGCAGATACTTGTTCCTCACGGTCACCTGGTTCAGGTGATGATAATTGACACACAGTCGCAAGCTCCCATCTGCCTTCTTGGAGAACAATATCGGGGAATCCCAGGGGAAAACACTGGGTCGGATGAATCCCTTGCCCTGCAAGTCCTCCAACTGTACTCGTAGCTCTCGAAGCTCAGCGGGGGCACCCGATATGATGGAGTGGATATCAGGGTTGTTCCGGGGTATAGGTCAATATAAAATTCTACCTCTCTGCGAGGAGGTAGTCCTGGAACGTCGTGTGGGAAACCGTCTGCATACTGATCCACCACTACAGGAAAACTAGGACTCCACACTTCAATTGCTCTTAGGATGAGGCTAGCCAACTAATGAGTGATCGACTATCCTCTCCTCTGCGTGAGTCCATCCTGCGCTGCTAAGGTTCCCTTCTCGCCGGTGAAGGTGAACCTGCTCCCATCAGTGCGAACACATCGCACCTTGCCCCTAATACAGTCAATCTGTGCATGGACTTTAGATAACCAATCCATGCCCAAGATGACGTCATAAGGCCTCGCCTCCGCTACAAGAAGATCTTAGCCAAATCTCTCACCTCCTAGAGTAATCTCACACTGCCAGCACCAGTGCATAATTGTCGAGTCTTCTTTTGTAGGAGTCTCTAGCTGTAAGGCTCGAGCCAACAACTCTGTCGGAATCTTCGAGCTCCAAACAAGGGCAGTGGCAATAAAATAATGACTCACTCTTGTGTCTATAAGAACTACAGAAAGGGTGTAGTAGACACAGATAGTACCTCGAATCATCTCTGGCACGCCGTGGTCGTAGGCCTTCGCTGCCTAAAGCTGAGCCTGTCTCTGCCCTCCAGCTCCCTCTGGTCGGGGTGGACCTCCTGGTGGTGGTGGTGGTAAAGCCTAAAAGTGTCACCCACCACCTGCTGCTCATACAGCTCCTCTGCCTCATCCACCTGCACCATGTGGGCCACCATGGTTGACCCTATCCCTCTTCCTGAGTGTACCTTCAACCATCTAATGCTCCCCTGCATGGCGGGTCGGGCAGTTATGAGCCATGTGGCCCTGCCCTCCGCATACGTAGCACTGTCTGCTCCTCGGAAGGCTGGCTCTGCGCCGTGTTCCCCGCACCTTTGAGCCAGTGTCCCGAGGTAGTCCGCCTGATGTTCTGGTCCACCTAGACCCAAGTGACTTCTGTCAACTCCTAGCTGCAGACGACTCTTCTATGTGCCGCCCTGCGGTAGGTCTCACTGCTGGTGTAGGCTCAGCAATGAAGCTCTCTATGAGAAGGGCTCTCTTTGGTACTCCTTCCTATGTCGGAATGCTGAGGGAGATCATTAATCCCTTAATCTCATGCCTCAGTCCCTGCTAGAAGGTCTGGGCCTGGAAGAATGGGTCTCATACCATCTCCGTCGAATATCGCGAGAGATTGGTAAATCTCACCGAGTACTGGGCGACCGTCATGCTGCCCTGCCTTAACCATAGAATCTCTTGAATGCGCACTGCACGAAGGGTGGATGGGACGAACTACGAGAGAAAGAGTCTCTCAAAGTCCGTCCAGAGGAGAGATGCCTCGTCGTGCACCTAGAGCATCAATCTCCACCATCTTCTTGTTGCCGCATGCAGGAGGCTCGCTACAAGGATCACCATGACATCAGCTGGTGTCCCCACTAACCTGAAAACTCGCACAACCGCCTCCAGCCAATTCTCGGCTTCCTGACGGTCTGTCTCCCCGCGGAACCTGGGAGGTCACTGACACTGAAACTCGTGCAGTGCACTAAGGCGACGCGCACTCTCAGCGGCTGGGGATGGTGGCATCGGTGGATCAGTGGGTAGTGGTACTGCCGGTGCCTCTGCTGAAAAAGGGCCCCGCACCGAGGCCTCGTCGCTCGGTGGGCTGTCGTCCTGCACAAAGCTCTGAAACCTAGCTGGTTATCATCGTGGGTCCATCCTGAAAAGAAACAGGTGTTCCATGGTCAAAACAGTATACCTGGTGAGTTGACAAAAAGTAATCACAAAGAAAACTTTTGAAACCACACATGCAATCAATGTTTCTGTGCATTGAGTCGAAATCAGAAGGCAGGGTTCTGGTGTACGGATACGTCGGCCGCCGCACCAACACTGGACTCCCTAGACTGATAACCACACTCAATACCCTTAACACTATTTATTCACAGAAGAAAGATCAGAGTCTTGAGTTCTGCGGTAGGAACAAACTCCTCTGATACCAATTTGTCACGACCCGTCCTCGAGGCTCGTGCCGTGACTACCCCAAGCCCACCTCCCATAGGCCAGGGGCTGGTGACTAGAACCAAAGGTGTAAATCCCCATCAACGGGGAAGGAATATCCTTTAAAAAGTAAACAAACACCACAGAGTAATCTAGAATCGTAAAACCCATGGGTAAAAAAGTAAATGTGGATAGTAAATGTGCCAGAATACAAACCCAAACTGAAAGTAAAGTTCAACCAGAAAGAAAGTACAGCAACTGAAAGTAAAGAAGCAACGTCAATCCGTCCACTGGAAGTCCCACCTGAAGGTTGGGTTCAGATAGCCTCCTCATCTCCTCAGGTTTAGATGTCTGCTCCGTGTACATCCCGCCCAGTGGTCCACCTCAAACTACCAACTGCTCTACAAGCCTCAGCCACGATCAGCGATGCCCGTCGTCTGCATCCAACACAACATAGTGCGGGCATAGCCCGTGCAGGGGTGAGTATACACTACTCAGTAGGGACCCCGAGACCCCGAAGGTCTCCCAGAATCCACAAAGGATAATCCATAAAGGAAAGATACAATCACGAAGTAACATCCAACACTACTTAGGTATATTCCCATACATATACCTAAGTCATCAATTCCAATTCGGCTCCAACATCCGAGCCCAAGTTCGATCACGTCCACACAGGATAGTACAACCCAATCCACATAGGAAAGAAAAACCCAATCCACATAAGAAATAAATTCAATCATATCGAAGATAATGATTGAAAGTCAAGACTCAGATCACATAGGTATACTTCTTCGTAAGGTGATAGAGATGATCAGATGTAGCCACTGATTCATCTGAGCTGGGACCCACGTAGGATACTAAACCAACTAAGCTGTCAGACCCACGTAAGATACAAGACTAGACACTCTGTCAGACCCACGTAGGATGCTACAATAGAGGTCAAATACTGTCAGACCCACGTAGGATACAAGAACAATAGTACTGCCAGACCCACGTAGGATACAAGAATAGTAGTCATCATCGTCGAACCCATGGAGGATTTCAGTATTGTCTTCATCACTACCAAACCCATGGATGATTTCAGTGCAGTCATCATCGCTGCCGAACCCACAGAGGATTTTAGTGCAGTCGTCATCATCGTCGCAGTCGCAGCCAGCTCTAGGGTTCCCGCACACATCATGCTTGATTCCGGGAGGGTCCAATCCACAAGCCAAGGGGGTAGATACATCTACTGAGATGTAGTCTGGAGTTGATGTATCCCAGAAAACCATCTCGACAAAAGTAACTCAACGTGACAGACGGCGCGTCAATCAGACACCCGGTCTGAGAGTTATTGGCTTTTTCGTTCCAGGGGCCTGGTTGGTTTTTAATTCAAAACCAACCCGACCGCACTCCAACTACATCCAGAAGTCAAGTAGAGTAAGCCAAAAGGTATTTCTCACTTAGAGGAATCCAAAAAAGTCGACGGAATGTAAATCGGTCGTTCGGAGCTCATGTTATAAGTGTTTTCGCTCCGAGGGCCCGGTTGGTTTCGTACTAAAACCAACCCTGCCGTACCCAAAGTTCTCCAAAACATTGCATGCAATATACCGAAACGACCGTCTCGATCCAAGGATCGCATCGCAACTGATGCTGCATCGATCGTAGTTCCGTAGCCCATGATACATGCATTTGAACGGAACTATCCAGAAATAGGGGTTTTGGGCCTGGACCGACCCGCCCAAGACCCCCTGGGTCGGCCCGAACCGGTTCGACCCGAACTGGGTCCTGGTCCAGCCCATTAGGGAGCGGTCCGGCCCCATTGGTACGGCCCGGCCTGGCCGGCATGGGCGCAACCATCATGGCCAGCTCGGCGCTGGCCGAGCTGTCGTGGGGGGAGGGGGGGGGGGGGGGGGGGCGCTGCCCCCCTGTTTTGAAACGACGGCCCGACGTGGGGGGGGGGATCCTTTGGCCAGCCAGGGGTTACGACCCCCGACCTTCTTCGATCGGACGGCCCAGCTGGCCGGTCGTGCTACCACCGTGGGACCCCGCGGTCCTGCCCCTCCGACGAGCCGGTGGCCGGTGGTTCTGGCAGTCGCTCCCTGCTTCGCCGCGACCTTGGTCCGACCGGGGCGGCGCGACAGCACCGCACCCCTCCGCCGCGGCCCCGCTCCGGCTGCGATGTGTTCTTGGTTCTCCAGCATGGTGCGACGATGCCGCACCCCTTCGCTGCGGCCCGACTCCGGCCGCGTGTTCGTTCTTCCTCAATGGCGCGGCACGACGACACCACGCTTCTTCGCCATGATTCTTCAGGTTCCCGTGCGGTGTCGTTGCACCGCACTGCCTTTGTTCATTCCACAAAAAGAACAACAACAAAGAGGGAGTTGGGTTGGCCATGTTCATGCGGTTCGACCTCCTCCTGTTATAATGATAACAGGCTTCCCGAAAAGAATAAATATCCTCGTCATGAAAGCACAAATTTAATCCACTATATTTGAACTCAACCCCCTACCTTGATGAAGTCGTCGAACGAGGTTTGTCACGGAAATAAGACATCACAGATGATGGTGTCGTAGAATGAGGCTCTGTAAGTGTCATCGACATCGTGGTACACGACGTCGCGGTGAAGAGGGCCGTCGGCGTCGCGTTACATGGCGTCACGTCATCGATCTCTGAGGAGGTAGCATTCTTCGTCGGTGTTGGTGCGTTCTTCGCGTTCTTCAAGGTGGAAGATGAAGTTCTTTGTAAAACTCTCCCTCTCAACACAACAAAGCAACCCCTAATGAAATAAGACATTGTCTTATTTAATTAACACACACAATCCAACAGTCAATTTGAAATTCAAAAGAATTAATTCAATTAATTGAATTACATGAAGAGTATTAACGGTCCAATTAATGTGAGAGTTGACTTGGCATTTAATAAGGGGGTGCAGGCGTGTTACAAAATAATGGGGGTTTGAGGAAGTTGAAAATATGGGGATCGTGTGGGTCCCACCTCAGTAATATTCTATCAATAGGGGTTAGGATATATTGGGTCCCACATCAACTTCCATAAGTAGGTTTAAACTACTTATAAGACAAAATAAAAAGTATTGCACAACTTTTATTTTATTCATTAGTTAACCCTTTTCTTTTCTTTAAAATAACCACACCCTAGAAAATGCAACTCCAAAAAAGGTGTTCCTAAGTAATTACCGGTGCTACAGTTTCATTGGTGCCCTAGGATTTTGATTCCGAGCACCGTTTCAAAAGTTAGGAAAACCCGCTCGTTCGTTCATTGAATGTACCCAAGATAAACTTAGAAAATTGATTCCGGGAACACCAGGCCTCAGAATTAGGTGCCGTCAAAAACTGTGTTCTTGTAAAATCCCAATGAAAATTAAGAAAAATAATTTCCCTTGATTTTTACAAGTCTTTAAAATGAAATTATAAAGGATTCAATGTGAATTTAAGATCCCATGAATTCTATTTAATTAAAATACTAAAACTCACATAAATTTAAAATGTTAGAAATTAAGGTGAGGGTTTCTGATATTAAAAACAGAATCAGAGAGATAAGAAAAAAACATCCATCCTTTTGAGATGTCTCCTAGATATTTTATGAAAAATGACCATCAAACTATGGTGATTACACTATGATTTAGTGGAATTTTTGATTAAATCCTAACCAAAAACCACACAAAATGAGAGTCAATGAAATTGAAACAAAAATGATGGAAATAGAAGAGGATAACTCACCATAAATAAATAAAGAATCACCTCAAGGACCACATCACATAAAATGGGGATAATGAGTATGATACCCCAAAATGTGACTATATCAATTACAAGAATTAAATTAAATATTTCATTTCATAATTTTCCAATACCTTTTAGTTTTAGAGATAGCTAGAAAAATACATTATCAACTGAAACTCATGAATTTTTTTCACTGTTGTAGATTTTTTCCATGATATAAAAATCTTTTTAATCCATAAAAAGTATTTAATATCTCCCATAAATTATAAAAAACAATACTCTTCTAGACACATTTTACATATTCATTTTCTTTATGACATGTGGAAATCAAAAATTAAGAAATGGGTATGCTCATATTCTCAATAAGCTATAATCCATTATATAGGAACATATCATATTTTACACATGAAGAATTAGATAAGAATAAGAAGACATGTACATGAAATAGAGTCACAATATAAGAACATGAGCATAAGTACGGGAGGAAAAATATGATCATAAGTTCATCATGCATAACATGAAAATGTGACTATAACATAAACATGACACAATAATAAAAATATCTGTAAATCTCATCACTATATTGTCCTAAAATAATATTACCAATTTTATTCACCATGGTATCATTCTATATTAACAATTAATGATTCCATGGTTACATGAACATTTCATCTGTAGAGATTAATTATTAACCCAATACATTTGAGTGATATCAAAGAGCACCATTCATTACTAATGTTTTTCACTAGGATATAATAAAACATTACAAACGCTAATTGGAAAGGTATCATAAACATAGAATCACTAGATATTTATTATTTAACCATATAGGTGAAGAAACATTTTGAAAAGTATCTTGTTTAGGATAAGAAGATTATTGCATATAAGAAACCACAGGTGGTGAAGATGCTACCCAAAGATGCATTTTTAGCTGAAAAGAATAATAAAACATTAGATAAGAGTCTCAAGACCTATAGGATCACCGTATTCATGGTTATTTAAATGGTTAACCATGATTTTAAAATCATGAGAAAGGATATTATAAATATGAACAAGTTTATCAATTATATCTTCATAAATCCCACCCATGAAACATCTTGTCTCTCCAGGTACAATAAGAAACAAACCATCACATCTCGGAAGATCCAAATAGTTTTAAGTCTTCTTCTCCCTATAGAATTGGTATATAATTTTTTCACTGAGGGAACCAAGGCTATTAACAAATTCATGATTTCTTGTTTTTTACCATCGATTTGGCCATTCTATGTCATGGATTCCCTAGTTTGAAGATTTTCATCTAGGGTTTTGGTTATCTATTGTTTGTGGTGAAACAATTTTCATTTTTGGATATTGATATTTTCATTTTATGTTTTTATTTTTGTATAATAATAAACGATTCCAATTTCAGTTTCTGAATTGTTTCTATGCGGTGAGGTTTCCATTTAATATCGACGTTTTCTACTTTACATTTTTCTATTAATTTCTTCCCAAAATGATGTGGGTTTGTGGTGCTAAAATAAGTTAATTTATGCTTTATTATATGAGGTTATTAACAAAAATTCATATCAATATGTTGACATATATGATTCCATAAAAGTAAAATTAAACCAATATGGTAATGGGTTACATGATAATACAAAACATGAGAATTTGGAATTCAATGAAATAATGTGGATGGTATCATAAGAAAATATCATATGAATAAATAGAGGGTGTTGACATAGATTGAAAATATAACAAACCAGCAATTTATTACACATTAATACATGTTTTATTTTATAAAATTACACTTCATACAACCCAAAATATCAATAAGTTTTGTGTCTTTTAGAATTAGGTAAAATACATAACTACTTAAAACATGAAATACACCATCTTTATTGAAGAACACCTTAACATATTCATAATATTTTTTTTTGTACTTAAAATGACATGGGATAACCTAGGGGAAAATATAAAAAAGGGGTGATATATAAATCTTGAGAAGGGAATAAACAAGTCATAACATGAAAAAGTTAATAGATGTTGGAAAATAGGCATTTCAATGGGGCATAAAAAATTAGGAATAATAAATATGAACAATGATACATGATATAGTGTGATAATTGTAACATGGGAAATGTGGAAACAATATAAAAAAGTGCATCATAAACTCATGTCAATGATAAATCTACCAGGACATCATGGTGTAAAAGTCCCATAAAGGAATAATGTGAACCCCTATCCTAATATGAAGTATCAGGATACTAAACATTACCAAATGAATTGGATTTCTATATAGGCTCTCCCATCATAATCATTTCATTATCTTGCATAAGTGTGCTATATAGATCATAAAACATTGATTCACTCATCATCATAATTTATCCCATGATCAAGGAGTGTAGGATACATATATTTAAGTTCCCAATCAATAAGTATATGTTAATAAAGGTGAATACCCTTGATAGAAAAATGGGTATGTTTTTCATTACAAAATTGTTATAGAAAGGAAAATTATGGTGAAATTTCGATAGCATAACAGTGTTACATAAAAATTAATAAAAATGGTTGATAAGAGAGAAAGGGGTATCTCATCATTTAGAAAAATGGTCAGTAATAGGGACATGTAAATATATGTCCCAAAATTATAAAATTCAAATAGAATGAATATGTTCATAAATAAACTTGAACAAATTATAGAAAGTGAGGACCCCTTGCTGAATTTTGGCATAGTAATGGCTTAGGTAAGGGTTTAAATGGGGGAGGATAAATGATCCCTCATTCAAATCAAATCAAATGGATAGTTATGGAATAATTATAAATTAGTGAAAACATATCCATTTTAAATTAAAATAACTAATTTCAAATAAGTTATTTGAATATGAAAGGAGATGTGTAAAGTCCCATACAAACTTTTGGCACAGTAAAGGGTGTTCATAATAGTTTTTAAGAGGAATAAATGAGAGTAAAATGTGATATCATAATTTATACCTAAAATGGATAGCAAGGGGGATATTTAAGAACATATTAAAATATAGGAAAAAGGAAATTGAAGACATATCATAAATGGGGTGATTGATAAAAGAGGAGGGTTGATGCTTCTTTAATTGAATGTGTGACTCCAATTGATTGAGAGAGGCTTCTTAAGAGATTGGGGATTCCTTGGGAGGACTATAGGGAGTTTACAGAAGAGTTGGGATATTCTCCAATGGAATCAACCATCCCATGGTTTTTGTCCATATTTTAAGAAAATATTGGAGTGGATTAAATTATTTTATACTTTTAAGTGACTAAATTATTAAAATATTACCATTAGTGATATAGAGGTGAGTTACACTCTTACAGAAATGATTTTAAAACCTTAAAATATATTATATGTCTTGGAGTATTCATAATAGATTTAAAAAACAAATAAAATAAAACAAATAAAATTATTTTAATTTGAAAATGTATATTTGGTCATGGATCCCATTTATATTACTTATTACATCACTTTTCATTCATTGTGATGTCATAAATCACAAAGTATATTTTTTCGGTATTTAATTTTTACCCAAAAATTTGACTATTTTAGAAAATTATGAAAAATTCGACATTAGATAATTCTGACGTACTGATTCCAAAAATAATTTTCATTTTATCTATATAATTTTTTAAACATTTTAATTCTCATTATTAAAATAAATCCTAGAATTTATTGAAAATGATGGGTTGTTGACAATAACATTGTTTTTTAACCCTTCTAAAAATTACATATGAATTCATAAAAATTATATGATAAAATTATATTTAATAAAAATTATTTAATAATAATATTTTAATAAAATATTATTTATTTTAAAAATAAATTAATTTATCAAAATAGATATCTTTATTAAAGAAAAATATTATTTGTGTTTTATTGAGTCAAAATAAAAATCATTTATAAAGTAACAATAACAGGATAAAAATTTATTCATTATTAAACAAAAAATAATGTATATATACCTATTTATATGGGCTTAATACATATTCCTTTAATAAACCAACTTACACCTTAAGATTAAGGTGTACGATGGAGGGGCTTTCGTGGGGTTGTTCGATAAAGAGGGTTTTGGTCATGATCTGGATGATCTCGAACTTCTTATAGAAACAATTTTTCTCATGTTTAAGTTGTCAGATCTCATCTTGTGCTTAGTCTAAGAAAAATCCAAGAACTGATATATCTGTTGGAAGCACCGATAAATGGGCTTTATATGGTAAAATCCTACTAGTAGAGGCCTTCACTTGTTTTGCTTATGTCAATTTGATTTGTTAAAACCCTATATTAATACTAATCTTATGATCACTATTAAATAGCTATATTATCAATGGTAAAATTCTTTAAGGTCATTAAAATATAATTGGATATAATAGAATAAAATAAGTGTGTGTGTTTTCTATAACCATATTATATAATAATGAATTTAATTGAATCAAAAGGGGAATTTTATTTATAACATTTTGGGTCATTACAATCTTACCCCCTTTAGAAATTTCACCATAAATTTTTTCCCATACAAAAATAGATGAGGAAAACTCTACTCCATTACTTCCTCGACTTCCAATGTCACTTATTCAAACCCATGTTTTCTTCAGAACACTTTGATAAGGGGCATTTTATTATTTCATAGAACTTTTTCACTATGATATACGATCTTCACTGACTACTCTTCACAGGAATGATCATTCTCTAATGGTAAAACATCTGGATTGAAAAAATTTGAGGGGTCTAGTATATATGTTTTCAAGAGGGAAAATTGGAATACTTTATGCACTTGAGATATGATTGATGGGATTTTTAGTTGACGGGCCACCGCCCTGATTCGATCAAGGAATCAAAATGGTAGATGTAACTTGGAAGAAGATTTCCCTTCCTCAAAAATTTTATCACTTTAATCAATGGAGATATATGGAGGAATACCATGTCAACAATATCAAACTCTAGGTCTCAATGATGATTGTCAGAATATCTCTTTTTTTGACTCAGATAAGCTTTGATGTTCCACTGAATGGTCTTAACCTTCTCTACCATTTTTTGACCATTTCAAGATGTAGATGTTTTTGTACCCCATCTTTATCCCAACATGCTGATTTTTTGCACCTCATCCTGTAAAGGTATTCATAAGGATCAATTCAGATGATTAAGTGGAAATTGGTGTGGTAAGAGAACTCAACTAAAGGAGTTTGTTTGTCCCATATGCCTTTGATGTCCATAGAACATGATTGTAACATATCTTTAGTTTAAAAATAGTCTACTCTTATTGGCCATCAGTTTGAGGATGATAGCCCATACAAAAATATATTTTAATGTTATATCACGTTAGAGAATTTTCCAAAACATAGATGTGATTCTTGAATCATGATTGCACACAATTTATAGTGATACTCCATTCATTCTTACCACTTCGTTGGTGTTTATATGTTCTAGTTGATCTAGTGAGAAATCATGTCATATCATTATTAAGTGTGTAGTATTTGTAAGATGATCCACAAAAATCTATATAGAATTTTTTCCCTTGGATTAATTTGGAATTCTAGTGAAAAATAACGTAGTGATGTCTTCCTATTTCCATGTTGGTATGGGTAATGGTTGCATCATATCATTAAAATTATATCTTTAATCCTTCACTTGCTGAAATACCATGAAAATTTATATATAATTAGTGGTATTATTCTTCGTCTTATCCCACCAATACTTATCTCAGATATCTCTATACTTCTTTGTGTTTCCTAGGTGAATCGGGAATGTCAAACTATGTGCATCATCCAATTGTTCCATCTTTAACTCAATATTTTATAGAACACATTGTCTTGAATAAAACCTCAAAATTCATTCTTCATTAACATCAAAATCCAAGTATTTCCCTTTTCTTATAATTTCAATTTTCTTCTAAATTACCACTTCATCTTTATGTACATCCTTTAACCTTTCAAGAATAGATGGTTGAGAATTTATTTGTGAAAGGATTCATGATGTTACTTCCTTTAGGATTCATATGTCTATCTTCTTAAAATCTATAATGATGAGATTGATCTCAATTCTTATTAATGGTAGAATTTATAGGTCCTTTTTTACTAAGAGAATTTGACACTTTATTTTCATTACAAGGATAATTTTGTTTTGAGAATTCATAATCCTTGACATGCTCTAACCATCTTCACTATTGCATATTAATATATTTCTATGTGAATGTATATTTGTTGTTATTATGATAATCATATCTCTCATATTTCTCCCCATATAGATAATGCCACAATATTTTCAAGGAAAAGGTCATAGTTTCCAACTCCAGATCTTGTGCGGGATAGTTTTTATAATGAATTTTCCACTTCCAGGAATCATAAGCTATGAATTTTTCATTCTTCATTAACACACATCCTAATCTATAATTCAATGTATCACTGAGTACTATGAATTGTTCTCTATTTGTGGCTAGTGTGAGGCAAGTATTAATACTTCTTTTCAGCTCCATGAATCTTTATTCACATTCATCATTCCATGAAAACATGAATCCCTTCTAAGTTATCTTGGTAATATGGGTTGAAAATCATGATAAATTTATAAAAATTTGGTGATAATAACTAGATAATATAAGGAAACTAAAAATATTTGTAGAATATATTTTCCTCATCCACCCTTAAATTGCATCCATCTTTTAAGGGTTCACACATATCACATTGCTTGGGATGATATCTCTCGAGAAAAAGACTTCCTTCAATAAGAACTCACACATTCGCTACAAGGCACAAAGATTCTCCTTTTATAAGGTATTTATCATAGTGTTAAAATGATCCTAATGATCCTCCAAACTTTGGGATTATTTTAGAATATAATTAATAAATAATACAATAACCTTCCCAAGGTAATATCTACAGACTCTATTCATTAAGTCCTAGAAGATTTCTGGAGCATTAGTGTGCCCAAAAGGCATCACAATGAACTCATAGTGCCTATACCTTGTATGAAAATATGTCTTGGGGATATATTCATTCTTCACCTTTACTTGAAAATATACAAACTGATGATCCACATTGGATAAGTATTGTGATCCATGTAGCTAATTGAGAAAGTCATCAATTCCTAGAAAAGAATACATGTTCTTTATCATGATCCTGTTGAGCTCAAGATAATCAATGAAAAGGTGAATTGATCCATAATTTTTCTTGAATAAGATGATTGGTGCACCCCATGGGGATGAATTTGGGATTATTAATACTTTATCCAGATTCTAATATTGTTTTTCCTCACATCTTCAAGTTCCACAACAACCATCCTATATAGAGTCATGGATATTGGGAAAACCCTATGTATAATATCAATCAAAAAATCAACCTCTCAGATGAGATGACGACCCGGAAATTCCTTAAGAAACACATCATTTTGTTCCCTCAACATAGGCATGTCTTCGAGGATGATAATTTCCTTAGACTCAATATTTTGATCTAGATATTCTTTTTCATAGGGAAATAATATCCATTCTTGAGATGATGGTGCTAAATAATATTCATCCTCCTCTTTTTACTTGTATAGAACTGGTGGTCTATTATCTATATTGAGGGTGATTTAATTCTTGTAGAAATTTATGTTGGCTCTATATAGGGAAAGATAATCCATGCTACGAATTGCATCAAATTCCACCGAAGGAAGTATGAAAAGCTTCACTGGGAAGTTCAAACCACAAATGTTGATAGGGGAGGAGTTATATACATGGGATACAATAATTTACCCATTTACTGTTTTCACTGACATCACTACATTAATGCTTTGTTTTTGTGTTTGTATAGTTATTCTAAACATTGGTGATATAATGGATTGCGTAAAACCAGAAAAAAATAAATTCTCTATTCTAGAATGAATAATTGGAGTACCTGTCACCACTTCATTGTCGGGATTAACTTTGGTGGTAGTGATAGAAAAATATCACCCTTGTTGCCTTAGATATTGTTGGTTTCCTATAAAAACCCTTGTCTTAGGGCATTGGTTTTCAATGTTCCATGTTTCCCTGCATTTGAAGAAATGGAAAATTCATTGAGGGTTAACTAGAGAATTCCATTCCTCTATCACATTAGTTGGTTTCTCATATCATCAATTATTATCTTGGTTACTTTCCTTCTAACACCTAAATTATTTTATTGATTCCTTTAGTAAATTTATAGGGTTCTTCTTACCACACCCTTGAAAAGTGGGATGTGGAAATTTCTTGGCACAATAATATCACTCTATCAGAGCACCATAATTAAACTCCACTTTCCACATCATATCCACATGATACACTTGAGATTCTATAATCTCTATATCAAATATGAGGGCACATCAGAAAATTTACTTATTTCTATCAATTTCATAGATCACTAAGGCTTTTTATAGACTATTAATTATCCCACCAAAGAAGCGATCAAACTTGCATTCTGAGGTAACGACAAAACCGAAGGCATATCATGAAATTCTGTTGAATTTTTCCTCATACGCCCCAATAGACTAGTTTTCATTATTTTTCATGAGGTTAAGTAAATCCCTCCCCATTTTAATATGGAGAGTGTGGGGAAAATATTTATCTAAAAACACTTTTCATAATTCCTTAAATTACATTGTTTTGGTCTCTTCTTGTGGCTTCAAATTATCAAAAAATTCCCACCACTAATCTGCTTCCCCTTCCATATGATAAATATATTGAAGAACTCTCATTGGTTTATAACATTTAATGGTGGAGAAGATATTTTCAATGGATTTGATCCTTTTTTTTGATTAAGGGATTATATATTCTATTGAAATTTGGAGGCCTTTGTCATATGAATGTCTCAATTGTGGATTGTTCTCTCGTAGGGGGTTTAAAATCTCATCCAAATCTGTAACACCCCGAGATTTTATGAAAAATATTATTTTTAATTTTATTAATGTCTTGTGTTGTACGCTACACAAAAAGGAGCTTTCACAACATGCATCCTTGACTTGCCTTGCATTACACGTAATTGCGACCTTCCTCGATAGCGTGTGTAGTACGCAATAACGAGTTTCACTAAACAACAATATGCTATTAAAATATTATTAAAACTAGCCGTTATGAATAGTAATAAACACTTTTTTGAAATTTTGTAAATTTTATTTTTCAAAATGGACTTCATTTTTGGATTCGGAATATCGAAATTAATTTAGGGTGAAATTTTGGTACATTTCGGATAACTTTCATTTTCTGATGAATAGTGAAAATTACTGAATTTTAATTAAAAACAACCTTTTTAATCAAAATAATTAATAGTGATAAATTATTAATTTGAGTGGTTTTAAAGTATATTTAGAATATATTTTTACAATTTAATACAATGTTGGTCATTGGATGTAATTTCACATTTAAATCAGACATAAACAAGTGTCAATCTTTTGATAGGTATTATCTCTTAAAAACACACTATTTGTGTTGACGACGGGAATTAATTTTTAAACTAAGTAATGCAACTGATATGTTTTTATTTTGGTAAAATAGACATAATTTTTCAGTTCATAATATCAAATATATCTTATGCCTAATTTTTTGTATTTTTCTGAAAACTTTCATTTTTGGATGAAGAGTGAAACCACTAAGTGGTAGTAAAAAAAATGAATTTGTCTTAAAACTTAATTTTACCGCTTCTGTGAGTGGAATTTCAAAAATCCTAGAGACACAGTTGATGTCAGTAAGTAAAATGTGGTTCAATGAGATGAAAATAATTTTTGGTGAATAGTAACTTTTTACTTTTTTAACCACGGTTAAAAGTAAATAGGGTAATTAAGGGAAAAATGATATTATTATTACCCTAACACATGTACTAATTCTATTGGATAAGTTTAATTCGACCCAAAACAACCTTAGGAATAAAATATGACCATTTAGGCCCACTTGGATTAGATTAGGACATTTATTATTAATTTATTTAAAGAAGGGTTAAAATAGTTAAAATCAATGTTTAAAAAGTATATCATTTTTAATATAGGGTTATACATAAGATAAATTCGACTATAAATATTAATTAGAAATATAAAAAGATTTCCTACGTAATGGTATTTTATTTGTAATTTTTAGACATTAAATAATTTAATTTATTTATGACACAATGATGATGCAGTAATTATCTTATTAATGAAATATTGACTTAATTGATGTTATAAATATCCAAATAAATGTAATTTGAAACTTTTTATAAATTAAAATAATTTTATAGGTCAATATGATATGTTATTATTGAGTTAATTAACTTTTTTCTAACTAATCATTCTGTTATGATTTTCACAAAAATCAATTACTAAATAGTGTCAAAATTGACATAAAATAGTTTTTAAAACAAATACTATATTATTAATTGTTATTTTATTCCTAAAAATATAAAGATCTGCCAAATAACTTATATAAGGTTATATATATTAATAATAAACATCTTTGGGTTCGTTTGGCCTCTTATAGTTTGTTTATTAACCTTATAGTGTAAGAACACAAAAAGACACGGCAAAAGTAAAATTATCTAACTTAATGTTAAATCTAAATGATAAGGCTAAAATAGGCACCTAAACTTGTATAAATTATATTGGATGAAAGGGTTTATACCCATACCCACCTTATCTTCAAAATAAAAAAATTTGCAGCTATTTAAAACCGAATTTTGCTTTATAATAAAATAATATTTTTAGGTATTCCAAAGGTGCCCCTCTCCTCCCTTATAAAAGGGCACCTCCTCCCTCTCTTCCTCACACAAATTTGAGCCTTCAAGCTTGGCCAAACCCTGGAAAATTATCTTTTACACTTCCATAGAAACATCCTAGAGGTCCTGGTCTTCTTCAAAGGCCAATTTTAGTGCCTTAAAAGGAGGTCTCAAAGAGGCGCTTCAAAGAAAAGGTAATGTTCGTTACCGATTCTTTCAACTTTATTTCTTATTCCACTTCTTCTTCTTAGGTTTTTTCATTATGAAGTAATAACATCAGTATCAATCATATACTTATATTTTATTATAAGTATGAAACAACCATATTTCACCATCTATCCATCCTACGAAAAACGAAATCACTGCGCGTACGTACGTACGAAATACCGTCTCCACGCAGTGGTGTACTCTATTTTCCACAACCACCTTACTTGGATGGGTATAATGGTGTAAATAATAACTATATATGATTATTTTAAAGTGATATTGATTCTTAAATAGTATACATACACTCCAATACAATTCCACGATCATCAGACCGATATCATCGCTCGTGCGTACGTACGGACTACCATCTCCACGACGCGATGAGATTCATTCTCCACGTTAACCATTCATGAATGATTATAAAGTATATATAATAATTAATCATGAAATATATGACATAATAATAATACTGTATTTATGTGTACATATATGTATGTCATCTACTTAATTCCATTCAACTCAATAAGGAAACGAAAACAGCGTTCATGCGTACGTAAGGACTACCGTCTCCATGAACGGTGTATTTCTTTCCATTTACTGATATATTATATGTATATTATGAATATATATTATATATAAATCATGATTTATATTATTTAATTAAGTAATCATGATCTAATTAATCATATTAATAATTACAAGTCAAAACACGAACGACAAATGAAACGATTTGACCCAAAACGCTCTTTAACATGGAATTTACAAAAGAACGGGTAATATAAAGTCATAAGTGAACCATATATGATATCATAACAATGCGTATGATTCTGGAATAAGTAAATAACATCATTTAAATCATTATACAGGAGTTTCGGACACTTATGAAGCAAATCATACCTAAGGTAAGGGATAATTGTGCAAATCTCATTTTTATCCGAGATTACTTATTCGTAAGTATTTACTGGGGTTATTGCTATCATCCATGTCCATGTTTTATAAAAGTGTATTAATGTATGTTTAAAGTCCTTTTATACACATTTTGACTTTTACCCCATGTTATGGAAGGAATCATTATTTTGTTTACCCTACGAGGTACTTTTTTAACTTTTCTGACAAAAGTACAAGAAGAATGTTTTTTAACTTATACGGCAGGAATGTTTTTTACAGTTTTATAAAGAATTATTTTCATGATGCTTCCTAAATATATTTCATGAATATTTTCAACAAAATCTATTTCTTTTAAAATAGAATGAAGTTTTGTGAAAAGAAATTGATTTTGAAGAAGAAAGGATTTTTTCCTTAAGAATTCATTTCAAGTGTTTTATCAAAAACTTTTTCCATCTAAGATGACATTATTTCATATGTGTATGTTTCATGTATAAAGTCTCTATGATTTACATTGTTTCACTTTTCTTATTATGAAATGATATCCATTTCTTTTATATGGATTATGTGATTATGGGATGATGTTTATGAAACCCATTTTATTTATTGGGTTACTATGAATGATGTATGTTTATTTTGTGGCACAAGTAAGAATGATTTCATTATGAGATGGGTGGGACCTATATCTCCCTACAATTAATTGGGTAAAGATTTATATCTCATGAGATAGACATGGCTGGAACGACAAGTTAAACCGGTTTAGTAATACAGGACTGGAACAAGGAGTGAACTCGATTCAGAAAGGGACTTTGTCCACTAAGATGGTCTTGGAAGCAATGCCTTGGCTAATATGGAAATCATATCATGTGCTTAATGGTTTCAACAATTACATGTTTTATTCCCATGCTATTTTATCATTATTAATGTTTCTTTATGATCTATGCCTTACGTACTTCCATGTTTTGTGTCATTTCTCAAGCTTTTGACGTTTAAACATATGTTCATGTTTTTAAGTTCTAATGTATATGGTATGTTTTATTTTGTCCATGCTTACCCTTACTGAGCATTTGAGCTCACCCTATTTATGTTTTCTTTTCCCTAGGATATAAAGAAAGGTTTTAGGTAAGAAAAAAGGGAAGATCTTTATGGGAGATGTTGAAGATCTTTCACCACGATTAGAAGATTACATTCCAAGTTTCCAAAGACACTAAACTATTACGGTCCTTATGTGACTGTTTTTGTTATGTATTATGTATTCCGCTAAAGTAATGTAATTTCCATGTATGTCAAGATTTGGGTCTCTACAGTTGGTATCAGAGGAAAAGTTTAGTCAACCTTTGGAAACTATGATGCGAAAATGTTAGTGAGATCCCTAGATATATTTATAAGGTATGTCTAGGGATGTCCCAATGGTTAAGTATAAGTATAGGTTATAGTCCAAAAATTGCACTAACGATCTTAGAATTTAACCTAAGATGTTATATATTGAGGGTACTCCCCCTTTACTTTGTTGTTTTCTCTGAAATGATTTTTTCCTCTCACATAATTCTTTTTGTGTTTTAGTTAATGGAGTGAACCAGAAGGAATTTTGTTAACATTGAATCCAATGGACAAAATGGTGACTGTGAGAAAAAAAATTGTGTAATGCCTAGAGAGAAAGGTATTATGATTATGCCGAATCAGTCATCGTGATATATGATTAACAAGGTGAAATTTTGTGGTATTCCTAATTCATCAAAGAAGAGGAAGATAGACTATTATGCATGTTCTCATATTGAGGAGAATAAAGAAAGGAAGATTGAGATTTCTAAAGAAGGTAAGAAGAACCTTTAGGAATACCTCAAATGGAGGGACCGATGTTATCTGTGTGGAGAAAGTGTCCATAGAGTGACAGACTGTTATGGAGTTCAATGAATTATTTGTGGAGAACATGGACATTACCCAACATGGACATTACCCAACTCAATGCCCTGACCTAAAAAGTTACTACTAAATCAAGGAACGAATTATTCTAGGACAATAATTGAAGAGGATGGATTGAAGTGCTTATGTATTGGTATTCAAGAATAATGTTGTTGAGGTACTTTTATTGTGTATTAGAATATTTTTGTATTATTCTAGTGTGGTTTTCAATAATTTTAAGGTACTGGTAACCATGAAAAGTGATTCGAATATTTTGGAAAGCAGTTGATATGCGCATATTGAAGGGATAAGGAGAAAATGAAATGTTTGATAGTATTCATGAGCTCATGATTGATATAAGGACTAAGTGATATCATGGTTTGAGTATATATAATATTGAGGATTTTGGTATGTGGAAAGTGTTAACTTTTAACTGCATTCATGTTTTCACTATGGTTCAATTAATGGGTATTCATACTTCAGAAGAATACACAATTATGGTATTAACATGTTTGTAATTTGACCAAAATGATATATCTTATGATATATTGGGGATAAATGATGGCATTCACGTGATTGTTATGTGAAATTTCAAGTAATCATTTTATTTATACTATGAGCTTGGACCGAAGTATTTAAGATAAGCCTAAAGATTGGAATGGATTATTTTGGACATAAGTTAGTATTGTTTAAGGACAAAACTATTTTTGATATTATTGATGGGATGTTATAGTAATATAGCTTTAGAAAAAGGATAACCTGCAGGATGGGAGACATCCCATCACGTCGGACAAGGCTATGGGAATCAAACCCACAACCGAAGTGTGACTGGCCTTTATCGCCTACCACTGGCCTACAGGAAGTCCCTGTTTAGTAGAAACTAGTTTTATTATATTAAACAGTATGATATATGAAGTATAAGTCCATTTTAGGAACCATATATGATTAATCTCACTATAGATGGACTTCTATATTTTTGATAACTTTTATATCATTTTGTTTGAGACAGATGGAATGACCCATCATTCTATCACATGATCTGCTAACACATCACGAATAAAAAATTCAACTTCATTTCATTAAGGGATGAAGTGGAAATTGTTCAATTAACGAACAATAGTGAGATTATACCAAAATCATGTATGTATTTCTTTTAATTCATCAACTTTAGGGAAATGGTCTTGAAAACCAAAAATGTTGTCCTAGTGCCCTTATATCTGATGAATCAGATGGTACCTTAGATCATCACAAATCTATGGATTTGGGATTTCTGGCTTTTCCATAGTCATGTTCTCTACCACTCTCCATCAGAGCATGATGGTTAGATTTCTCTTCCATATCCATATTTTCATCTACGTGGAAACCCAGTGATTAGTTTATTTGGGTAACCATTACGTTTCATACTTTTGTTTTTAAAGATTGGTTTTGGTATTCCTATTTACAATGTGGGTTTATATTAAATAAAATTTTGAGGAGTAAATGATTTATAACCCTGACGAATTTCGAGGGCGAAATTCATTTTAAGGGGGTAGAATGTAACACCCCGAGATTTTATGAAAAATATTCATTTTAATTTCATTAATTTCTTGTGTTGTACGCTACACCAAAAGGATCTTGCACAACATGCATCCTTGACTTTCCTTGCATTACACACAATCACGACCTTCCTCGATAGCGTATGTAGTATGCAATAACGAGTTTCACTAAATAACAATATGCTATTAAAATATTATTAAAACTAGCCGTTATGAATATTAATGACCACTTTTTGAAATTTTGTAAATTTTATTTTTCAAAATGGACTTCATTTTAAGATTTGGAATATTGAAATTAGCTTAGGGTGAAATTTTGGTACTTTTCGGATAACTTTCATTTTCTGATGAATAGTGAAAATTACTAAATTTTAATTAAAAACAACCTTTTTAGTCGAAATAATTAATAGTGATAAATTATTAATTTTAGTGGTCTTAAAGTATATTTAGAATATATTTTTACAATTTAATATAATGTAGGTCATTGGATGTAATTTCACATTTAAACCAGACATAAACAAGTGTCAATCTTTTGATAGTTATTATCTCTTAAGAACACGCTATTTGTTTTGACGACGAGAATTAATTTTTAAATTAAGTAATGCAAATGATATGTTTTGAATTTGGTAAAATAGACATCATTGTTCAGTTCATAATATCAAATATAGCTTAGGCCTAATTTTTGTATTTTTCTGAAAACTTTCATTTTTTGATTAATAGTGAAACCACTAAGTGGTAGTTAAAAAAATGATTTTTTCATAAAAATTAATTTTACCACTTCTGTGAGTGGAATTTCAAAAATCTGAGAGACACGGTTGATGTCAGTAAGTAAAATGTGGTTCAATGAGATGAAAATAATTTTTGGTGAATAGCAACTTTTTACTTTTTTTTACCACGGTTAAAAGTAAATAGGGTAATTAAGGGTAAAAATGATATTATTATTACCCTAAAACATGTCTTAATTCTGTTGGATAAGTGTAATTAGAACAAAAACAACATTAGGAATAAAATATGACCATTTAGGCCCACTTGGATTAGATTAGGACATTTATTATTAATTTTTTTAAAGAAGGGTTAAAACAGTTAAAATCAAAGTTTAATAAGTATATCATTTTTACTATAGGGGTATACATATGATAATTTCGACTATAAATATTCATTAGAAAGCTAAAACTATTTCCTACATAATGATATTTTATTTGTAATTTTTAGACATTAAATAATATGATTTATTTATGACACAAAGATGATGCAGTAATTATCTTATTAATGAAATATTGACATAATTGATGTTATAAATACCCAAATAAATGTAATTTGAGACTTCTTATGAATTAAATTAATTTTATAGGTTAATAAGATATGTTATTATTGATGTAATTAACTTTTTTCGAACTAATCATTCTGTTATGATTTTCACAAAAATCAATTACTAAATAGTGTCAAAATTGACATAAAATAGTTTTTAAAACAAATATTATATTATTAATTGTTATTTTATTCCTAAAAATCTAAGGTTCGACCAAATGACTTAGATAAGGTTATCTATATTAATAATAAACAACTTTGGGTTCGTTTGGCTTCTTATAGTAAGTTTATTAACCTTATAGTGTAAGAACACAAAAAGATAGGGTAAAAGTAAAATTATCTAACTTAATGTTAAATCTAAATGATAAGGTTACAATAGGAGGCTAATCTTGTCTAAATTCTATTGGATTAGAGGATTCCGACCCATACCCACCTTATCTTCTAAATAAATCAATTTGGAGCTATTTAAAACCGATTTTGGCTTTATAATAAAATAATATTTTTAGTTATTCCCAAGGTGCCCCTCTCCTCCCTTATAAAAGGGCACCTCCTCCCTCTATTCCTCACACCAATTTGAGCCTTCAATCTCAGAAAACCACTGCCAAATTCTCTTCTCCACTTACATAGAAACATCATAGAGGTCTTGGTCTGCTTCAAGTACCAATTTTAGTGCCCTAAAAGGAGGTCTCAAAGAGGCGCTTCAAAGAAGAGGTAATGTTCGTTACCGATTCTTTCAACTTTATTTCTTCTACCACTTCTTATTCATAGGTTGTTTCATTATAAAGTAATAACATAATTATCACTCATATACGGATATGTAATTATAAGTATGAAACAAGCCTATTTCACCATCTATCCATCCTACGGAAAATGAAATCACCGCACGTGCGTACGTACGGAATACCGTCTCCACGCTGTGGTGTAATCTATTTTCCACCACCAGCTTAATTGGATGGGTATAATGGTGTAAATAATAACTATATATGATTATTGTAAAGTTATATTGATTCTGAAATAGTATACATACACTCCAATACAATTCCATGATCATGAGAATGATATCATCGCTCGTGCGTACGTACGGACTACCGTCTCCACGACACGATGAGATTCATTCCCCACGTTAACCATTCATGAATGATTATAAAGTATATATAATAAGTAATCATGAAATATATGACATAATAATAATACTGGATTTATGTGTACATATATGTATGTCATCTACTTAATTCCATTCAACTCAATAAGCAAACGAAAACAGCGTTCATGCGTACGTACGGCCTACCGTCTCCATGAACAGTGTATTTCTTTCCATTTACTGATCTATTATATGTATATTATTAATATATATTATATATATATCATGTTTTATATTCTGGAATTAAGTAATCATGATCTAAGTAATCATATGAATAATTACAAGTCAAAACACGGACGACAAATGAAACGATTTTACCCAAAATGCACTTTAACATGGAATTTACAAAAGAACAAGTAATATAAAGTCATAAGTGAACCATATATGATATCATAACAATCAGTATGATTCTGGAATAAGTCAATAACGTTATTTTAATCATTATACAAGAGGTTCTGACACTTACGAAGCAGATCGGACCTAAGGTAAGGGATAATTGTGCAAATCTCATTTTTATCCGAGATTACTTATTCCTAAGTATTTATTGGGGTTATTTCTATCATCAATGTCCATGTTTTATAAATGTGTATTCATGTATGTTTAAAGTCCTTTTATACCCATTTTGACTTTTAGCCCATGGTATGGAAGGAATCATTCTTTTGTTTACCCTACGAGGCACTTTTTTAACTTTTCCAACAAAAGTACAAGAAGAATGTTTTTTAACATATACGGCATGAACAGATTTTTACAGTTGTATAAAGACTTATTTTCATGATGCTTCCTAAAAATATTTCATGACTATTTTCAACAAAATCTGTTTCATTTAAAATAGCATGACGTTTTGTGAAAAGAAATTGATTTTGAAGAAGAAAGGATATTTTCCTCAATAATTCATTTCAAGTGTTTTATCAAAACCTTTTTCCATCTAAGATGACATTATTTCATATGTGTATGTTTCAAGTATAAAGTCTCTTTGATTTACATGGTTTCAATTTTCTTATTACGCAATTATATCCATTTCTTTTATATGGATTATGTGATTATGGGATGATGTTTATGAAACCCATTTTATTTATTGGGTTACTATGAATGATGTATGTTTATTTTGTGGCACAAGTAATAATGATTTCATTATAAGATGGGTGAGACCTATATCTCCCTTCAATGCATTGGGTAAATATTTATATCTCATGAGATAGACATGGCTGGAACGGAAAGTTAAACCGGTTCAGTAATACATGATTGGAACGAGGAGTGAACTCGATTCAGAAAGGGACTTTGTCCACTAAGATGGTCTTGGAAGCAATTCCTTGGCTAATATGGAAATCATATCATGTACTTAATGGTTACCACAATTACATTTTTTATTCCCATGCTATTTTATCATTATTAATGTTTCTTTATGATCTATGCCTTACGTACTTCCATGTTTTGTGTCATTTCTCAAGCTTTTGATGTTTAAACATTATGTTCATGTTTTTAAGTTCAAATGTATATGGTATGTTTTATTTTATCCATGCTTACCCTTACTGAGCATTTGAGATCACCCTTTTTATGTTTTCTTTTCCCCAGGATATAAAGAAAGGTTTTAGGTAAGAAAAAAAGGGAATATCTTTATGGGAGATGTTGAAGATCTTTCACCACGATTAGAAGATTACGTTCCAAGTTTCTAAAGACACTAAACGATTACGGTCCTTGTGTGTCTGTTTTTGTTATGTATTAAGTATTCCTCTAAAGTAATGTAATGTCCTTGTACGTCAAGCTTTGGGTCTCTACAAAATCCATGTTTCTATTTATAACATGAGTCAGTTGATAGAGTATTGTCATGTAGTTCATGATTCCTGCTCCCATAGAGTTTCACATCTCGTTGGGGTAGTCATCATAATTCCCACCACATCGATTATTTAACCAATTCCTCATATTACGTGCCATTGGATAGAATAAATAGATAATGATTGATGATTATTTTAAACTATTAAACACAAAAAGGGGAATTTTAACATCCCAGGTAAATAAAGAATATTAATTTTTCATATTTATTAATATTTGTGAATAAAATATTTATATTACTTTAAAGGGAACGTTATGCTTGATGGCGTACCCAATACGCAACAACAAGTTTCTTTGAAATCTTACGTTGCACTCTAATAATAAAATAATATTATTTTAAATGGTAGTTAAAGCCTAGCCATTGTAATGGTGGGAATGAAAAGAACTAACTAAAAAATTATTATATATGTTTGTCAAATTTTTTTACTTTTTTACGATAAATGTTAGAGGATTAAAATGCGAATGAATCCAATTTTAAGCCTAAATATTTTAATATTCTTTAAAAGGTCGATTAACCGCCTTTTGATGGCGAACCATTTTTAAAATCCACTTTTGATCATTTTATATGTTATATTGGACCAAATAAAATCCTTCTTGAGAATCGGGACATCAAAATTCACTTTGTGTATGTTTTTGTTATTTTTTTCGATAAAGATCACTTTTAATGAATAAGTGAAAAATGTTGTATTTTAATTCAAAACCTCTTTTTAACCTAATTAGTTTATATGATTAGATCAAATTTTTTAATTGGTTTTAAAGTTCAATTAGAATATATTTTTACCATTTAATCCAATGGTGGTCATTGGAATTAATTTCACATTGAAATTGTACTTAAACTAGTGTCAATCTTTTGATATATTTTGTTTCATAAAAACACGCAAATTGTTTTGACAATGGGAATTAATTATTAAATTGATTAATGAAACTTATATGTTTTGAATTTTGTAAAATATACATCATTATTGAATTCGGAATATCAAATATATCTTAGGGGGAAATTTTGGTATTTTTCTGAAAAACATCGATTTTGATGAATAGTGAAACCACTTAGTGGTAGTTAAAAAACAGATTTTTCCTTTAAATGAAATTTTACCACCACTGTGACTTGAATTTCAAAAATCCGACATACATGGTTGTCATTAGAATTTAAAATGTGGTTCAATGGGATGAAAATAATTTTTGGTGAATAGTAACTTTTAAGTTTTATTAATCCCGATTAAAGGTAATTAGTGTAATTTAAGGTAAAGATAATGTTATAATAATATGAAATGACATTGACACATGTCCTACCCTTATTGGATGAGTCGGGGCTGACCAAGACAATCCATGGGTCAACTTGGGGACCCCATGGAGCCACTTGGATAAGAAAATGACATTAATAACTTTTTATTTAAAGTTAAAATAAAAATGTCACAAACATGTATTGTTTTACTAAACAAATTTTCACATGGGGTTATAAAAGTCCTATTTGTTACTATAAATAGTCATTGGAAATATAAAAATATTTCCTACATCATAGTATTTTTTTATAATTTTTAGACATTAAATAAAGTAATTTATTTATGACTCCATGATGATGCAGCGATTACCTCATTAATGAACGATTTAAATAAAATGAAAAGATAATGTAAAATCTAAGACATAAACTTGTCAAAAACATATTTTATGGGTGGATTTCTAACCATTATCAACTTTTCCTAGAAATATATAATTTTGTGACGTTTAATATCTGAAAATAGTTTTATAATAAAGTAACTTTTCTTGACTTTCCAAGAGTGCCCCTCCTCCCTCTTATAAAAGGCCCTCACCTCTACCTCCTTACCCACACCTCTCAAGCCCTTGGATCGTCCAACATCTTCTTATATTGTCTCTCCACATCCCTATATTACTCCTAGAAGCCTCTCTTTGGGCAGAAGTCTTTTCAAGGAAGCCGTTGAGCTCAAATCAAGAAGAGTTATCCGATTTGAAGGTAATGTCTTCTCTTATGTTCTTTTGTATTATTTTGCTTCTCCAACCCCATAATCTCTTTTTATTACTTTATTTTGTAACAACACAAGTATCTTAAATAAACTATGATGCTATTATGAGGATTATTCTTGCTACACCCATACACACCTCCATCTAATGGTTAAATAGCATACTGTTTTTGTGGGTGGTGAATTACTGCCTCACGAAACGATGATTGTTCAATCTTCTTTTAACACCTCTCATGGTGGCCATTATGATGTCACTGTATTTATATATGATATATGCATTATTTTTATGTATTACTTATGCTTCTGATTTTTCATTTATTCCATACCTTTATGGTTTCCATAATGGGTAAACACGATAATTTCATTTTAGGAAGTGCGGACTACCGCCCCCTCAAAGTGATTTGAATCGTTAATACCATATGTGGGATGTATAAAGGATGGATTAAATGATTTTATATATTATATTATACTATAATCATAATATACCTATGTATCATTATTTTTTCATCCCATTAAAGTATGAAATAGAAATGAATGTAGCGTTCATGCGTACGTACTGCTTACCGTCTCCATGAACGGTACATTTCATTTCTTATCTCCAAATGTTATGTACTACTATAAGTACATATATATAATGGATATATATGTCATATATTAAATATAAATGATTTATATCATTCTGGAATTTATAATATATATATATATCTCTCTCATTTAGTTTTAATTCCATTAACATGACAAAGAAATGAAAGTAGTGTTCATGCGTACGTACGACCTACCGTCTCCCTGAACGGTGCATTTCATTTTTATATAAAAATGTTATGGAATAGTAGAAAATGAATATATACTGGATAAATATGATATTTAAATCATTAATACTATTCTGGAGATGATTTTCCTATAACTACATGGAAAATTCTTTTCCAACAAGTTCAATTTTGACTCATGTACCGAGCATCGACAAAAACGTCTCATATGAACTCACTTTATTACCAAATTATTATAAAATTATAATATGTGATATTAACTGAATAATTATATTTAAAGGAGGTCCTTATGAAATTATAAATTGACCAAATTTTATTACTCAGGAATATAAAGAAACGGACAAGAAAATTCGGACTTGAGGTAAGGGATCCTACCTCTCTCTTCGTTATTAAGTAATCTACTTTATGTCATTTATTTTAAGCACATATTTATTATGTTTAGGGATTTTATTTTATATTCCTCATTCTGTAATTTTTATATTCATATTATGAGAGACCCTTTTTTTTCATAAATCCATTTTTGGATGTTTTAAGTTGAACTGTTAGGCTGCCGAGTTTTCGTAAGAGATTTTTCTTCTCACTTTTATTCTTGTGGGATTTATGCTACATTTTCCACCATTTCCATTGAGTGGTGTATGTACTGACCATTATTCTAATCTTCGTGTAATATAATTTCTTTTATGAGTATTTACATCAATGTTGTATAGTCCTTCTATCATGGGGTGTGCGTTTTGAAAGTTACCCAAGTCGGTAAGGGACCCTTTTACCCTCCTATTTTTAAAAGACTACTTTTTGTTAGGTCTTTTAATTTACATCTTATTATGTTGTTATATGTTATTATATATCCTTATTGATGTAAAATTTATTACCATGTGATGAGATACCCTTTTTGTCTCATCAAATCATTTTTTGAATTTTAAAGTGACGTCGTTAGGCTGTCGAATTTTTACAAGGGAACTTCTTAACCCAATTTCGATTTCTTTGGGTTCAACTTGTAGTTATTGAATACGTCATTATATGAATATGTGTGAATGACATATGGTTGTTTTACACTAAATATCATCTTATATTGGGTGTATTTATATTTATCACACATAATTATGAGATTGATTTATCCTTAATTTAAGGATACCTTCTTTATAAGGGATTTCATCTCATTTTACATTTCTATTGAGACTTCATTGTTGTTATGAACCAGTTCACTCTTATATGGTGTATATACTATCTTTTTTCATATTATATCATGAATCCCTTTATTCTCATGATATTATAAAGTTATGATTAAATGTTATTCCTCAATTATTTGTATTCAAGTGTCTTTCATTTTGTTAAAAACTATTTAACTAAAATATCATTTTAAATGTTTTAATGATTTATTATTATAAACATTTCTCATTAATAATCATGTTTTCAAAATGGTTTTTAAGGATTTATTTATATTGATATTAATGGTTTAAAATGTTAAAAGTTTCAAAGTGGTATGGGACTTCCTCTCAATCTCCTTTCATTGAGGAATATTTTGTTTTATACAAAACATTCCTTTATACGGTGTATAAACCCCTTTGACTATTCATTTCATTCAAAGGGAATATTTTTCTATGAAGAGTTTTATTGAACGACAAAAAGAAAAGTTTCTTTTAACGTACGCAGTGACAATGACCTTTTCCGCCACCGTGAGTACTATTTTACCTTTGGATTCCTTAACAAGCCGTAATGTTTTTAAAATAAATTAAATACCGTATACTCTTTATATATTTTGGTATTGAAAATGGTTTTGATAATAGATTTTTTATGTCAATATATTTATGTGACATATTGTGATTGAAATGTGTAATTTTTTTCTTTCCATTATTTTTGTTTTTATGCATTATGATTTTGTAATGGTACTTGGAAAATTGATGGGTGGTTACGTGATAAACCATATGACGGGTGGTTCCATGAATACCAGGATGGGTGGTTACATTATAACCTCCAATGCATTGGGTATGGAAGTCGGCCGTATGGCTATTCCATGTAGTGATATGTGTGGAAGTCGACCGTATGGTTATTCTATTTAAGTATGTTTATGTCCCAAGTTATCATTATTTGTTATGTGTTCTTTATATGGGTTTATGGTAATATTTTGGTTTGAAAGGATAAGTAGTGATATTTTATTCAGTGAAGAGTATTTACAACTTCAGAAAGGTGAAAAGTATAACTTTGATAAAGTATTCATGGTTTACTTGTTGTTTTAAAAAACTAACAGTTTTCCTTTTTTGTGTATCCTTTACTGGGCTTTTTTATGCTCCTCCCAAGTTTTTGAAATGTTCTCCATAGGACTTAAAGATGAATAGGGTCAAGTATGGGATTAAGGAAAGTCATGCTATCTAAAACATAGAACTAGACATGTTTCTTTTTAAGAGTTTTTATTTTATGGAAACTTATTAGAAGTGTCTACTTTGTAATCTTTTGAGATGTAATGGTTATGTACTAATTATCTAAAACTCGTAACATGAAAATATCCTCTAAGTGAATTATTCATTTAATTCATGATTATGTAATGTTTTAAGTGTGGGTCTTTATAGTTAGTATCAGAGGTCGGTTTAGATAACTTTAGAGGTTAGGGTATTCTTTACGCATAAGTGACATTACCATAATGACTAAGATTTCAGAAAGAGTCATAGTTTTTAAATAAAGTGAATGAGTAAGTATATCTTAGTGTTTAACTTCCTCATTAGTACATGATGATTTTGTTGATATACTCACACTGAAATTTTTGGTTTTAGTAAATGAATGGATCTAGCAGGCACCAAATTGACAATGGGTTTGAAGGAAACTATGGTTTTTCCTTGATTAAGAGACTAGATGAAATGGGGGATTCAATGATAAATCTCATGGTTATTCTAAACCAAATATCAATGAGTCATGATTAACCACTTTAACCATGGTGAGCTCTCTGATGCATCATGTACAAGAGAACCAACTCGATGTGTAATTTATGGTAATAATTATAATGGTAACCATTAGGGTTTATATGATCCTTACTTTTGAGGTAATTCTGGGATACTATATAATGAAAGATGAAAACCATGAGGTAAAATCGAGGTTAAATTATGTTATGGATATTTTTGAAGATTTTATCTCTTTTTGGGGAATGTTTTAAGAATTAAATAGTTTTGGAAAAAGGACAACACATAGACCGTGTGACAACCCATCGTGTCAGACAAAGCTGTGGGAATCGAACCCACAACCAAAGTGCGACTAGTATTTATCGCCTACCACTCGACTAAGTGAATTCCCTGGTTAGTTTGACAAATTTTTTTAGTTATATAATTTTATGAACCAAGAATAAGTTGATTTTGGGTTATCTTGGAAACTATTGACCTATCATGGAGGATATATGATTAGGTTAATTACTTTTCAATATGATACTTTAAGAAAAACAGATGTTATTTGGAGATAAATGTTAATTTTTTACCTTGGAAGACTATGCAATTAAATCCTTAAAATATTTGGGTTTCAATCTTAGTTTGGATTACTTTGAATAATTTTATGGACAAATTGTTTAACGAATGGTCTTCGTTGAACTTTGGGTTTTGTTGGACAAATTTTGGAGATTAAGAATAAATTTTCTTTTTATAAATAATTATCCTTTTGTGGATTATCTGATCTTGTTCTAACAATTTTGGTTTTGGTTAAGGTTTAAAGACATAGGAAATATATTACCCTTTTTTGGATTAGTAGATTCTCTAGAAGTTGATTATAGCTCTCTTAATGTGAACAAGTCATCCTAAATACTCGGCTTTTGGAAGAAAAAATGAGTGTGTGTAAGAAATATAGTAAGAGATGAAAGTCTAAACGAAAATAAATTATGTTTCCTTGTGATTTAGTTAAGCTCATAAATAAATTCCTCAATGAAAAGTAACTTAAAACTAAAATGTTGTCTATTAAAGTTTCCTACGGGGGAATCAAATACCGTTTAACCCATCAAATGTTTGTGATTTTATGGTGTTTAACTTTCTCCTAAATTAGTTTCTATCACCCTCCATCAGAACATAAACCTTCGTTTTTTTCTTCCATATCCATGTTTTCATGTAATCCTAGTACCTATTGTCTTTGGGGACCTTGGTACTTTTCTTTCTTTTAAAGTGATAGTTTAATTTACACCTTTTCCAATGTGGGGCTTTTAATGAAGTTTCCAACCCAATTTTAAGATTGTGAGGATGCAATTCCCAAAATTGGGGAAGGATGTAACATCCCCGGTAAATAAAGAATATTACTTTTTCATATTTATTAATATTTGTGAATAAAATATTAATATTACTTTAAAGGGAACGATATTCTCAATGGCGTACCCAATACGCAACATCGAGTTTCTTAGAAATCTTAAATTGCACTCTAATAATAAAATAATATTATCTTAAATGGTAGTTAACTCCAAGCCATTGTAATGGCGGGAATGAACATAACTAAATAAAAAATGATTATATATGTTTGTAAAATATTTTTACTTTTTTACAATAAATTTTAGAGGATTAAAATGCGAATGAATCCAATTTTAAGAGTAAATATTCAAATATTTTTTAAAAGGTCGATTAACCGACTTTTGATGGAGAACCCTTTTTAAATATACTTTTTGAACATTTTATAGGTTATATTGGACCAAATAAAATCCTTTTTTACAATCGGGACATCAAAATTTCCTTTGTGTATGTATTTGTTATTTTTTTTGATAAAGTTCATTTTTAATGAATAAGTGAAAATGTTGTATTTTAATTAAAAACCTATTTTTAATATAATTTATTTATATGATTGGATAATCTTTTGTATTTGTTTTAAAGTTCAATTATAATATATTTTTACCATTTAATCAAATGGTGGTCATTGGAATTAGTTTCACTTTGAAATTGGACTTAAACTAGTGTCAATCTTTTGATATATTTTGTTTCTTAAAAACACACTATTTGTTTTGACAATGGGAATTGATTATTAAATTGATTAAGGCAACATATATGTTTTGAATTTTGTAAAATAGACATCATTTTTGATTTCGGAATATCAAATATATCTTAGGTGGATTTTTTGGTATTTTTCTGAAAAACATCGATTTTTGGTGAATAGTGAAACCACTAAGTGGTTGTTAAAAAACTGATTTTTTTGTTTAAATGAAATTTTACCACCTCTGTGATTTGAATTTCGAAAATCCGACATTCATAGTTGTCATAAGAATGTAAAATTTGGTTCAATAGGATGAAAATAATTTTTGGTGAATAGTAACTTTTAAGTTTTATTAATAGCGAATAAAGGTAATTAGTGTAATTTAAGGTAAAGATAATGTTATAATAATACGAAATGACTTTGACACATGTACTAACCTTATTGGATGAGTCATGGACGACCAAGACAATCCATGGGTCAACTTGGGGACCCCATGGAGCCACTTGGGTAAGAAAATGACATTAATAACTTTTTATTTAAAGTAAAAATAAAAATGTCACAAACATGTATTGCTTTATTAAAACAATTTTTACATTGGGTTATACAAGTCATATTTTTGACTATAAATAGTAATTGGAAAGATAAAATGATTTACTAAATCATAGCATTTTATTTAATTTTTAGACATTAAATAAATTAATTTATTTATGACACCATGATGATGCAGCGATTACCACATTAATGAACGATTTAATTAAAATGAATAGATAATGTAAAATCTAAGACATATACTTGTCAAAAACCTATTGGATTGGTGGATTTATAACCCTTATCACCTTATCCTTGAAATATTTAATTTTGGGACCTTTAATATCCGAAAATCATTTTATAATAAAGTAACCTTTCAAGACATTCTGTGAGTGCCCCTCCTCCCTCTTATAAAAGGCCCCCACATCTACCTCCTTACCCAAACCTCTCAAGCCCTTGGTTCATCCAAACTCTGATTATATTGTCTCTCCACATCCCTATCTTAGTCCTAGAAGCCTCACTTTGGGCAGAAGTGTTTTTAAGGGAGCTTTTGAGCTCAAATCCCAAAGAGTTATCCGATTTGAAGGTAATGTCTTCTCTTATGTTCTTTTCTATTATTTTGCTTCTCTAACCCCCTAAACTATTTTTATTCCTTTATTTTGTAACAAGACCAGTATATTAAATATACTAGGATGCTATTATAATGAGTATTTGAGCTACAATCATACAGACATCCATCTAATGGTTAAAGAACATACTGTTTCTGTGGCTGGCGAATTACTGCCTCACGAAACGATGATTGTTCAATCAACTTTTAACACCTCTCATGGTGGCCATTAAGATGTCACTATATTTATTTATGATATATAAATTATTTTTATCTATTATTTATGCTTATGTATTTTTCATTTATACCATACCATTATGGTTTCCATAATGGGTAAACGCGATAATTTCATTTTAGGAAGTGCGGACTACCGCCCCCTCAAAGTAATTTGAATCGTTAATACCATATGTGGGATGTATAAATGATGCATTTAATGATGTTATATATTATATTATACTATAATAATAATATACCTATGTATCATTATTTTTTCATCCCATTAAAGTATAAAATAGAAATGAAAGTAGCGTTCATGCGTAGGTACGACTTACCGTCTCCATGAATGGTACATTTCATTTCTTATCTCCAGAAGTTATGTACTATTATATGTACATATATATAATGTATTTATATGCCATATATTACATATAAATTATGGATATCATTCTGTAATTATAATATATATATCTCTCATTTAGTTTTAATTCCATTAACATGACAAAGAAATGAAAGTAGCGTTCATTCGTACGTACGACCTACCGTCTCCATGAAATGTGCATTTCATTTTTTGTCTCCAAATGTTATGGAATATTATAAAATGAATATATAATGGATATATATGATATTTAAATCATTAATACTATTTTGGAGGTTATTTTCCTATAACTACATGGAAAATTCTTTTCCAACAAGTTAAATTTTGACTCATGTACCGAGCATCGACAAAAATCTCTAATATGAACTCACAATATGAACCAATTATTATAACATTATAATATGTGATATGAACTTAATAATAATATTTAAAGTAGCTCCTTAAGCAATAATAAATTTACTAAATTTTATTATTCAGGAATATAAAGAAACGAACAATACAAGTCAGACTTGAGGTAAGGGATCCTACCTCTCTCTTTCTTTTTAAGTACTCTCTTTTATGTCATTTCTTTTAAGATCGTCTTTCTTATGTGTGGGGGTGTTATTTTATATTCCTCATTCTGTAATTTTTATGTTCATATTATGAGAGACCCCATTTGATCTCATAAATCCATTTTTGGAAGTTTCAAGTGGCACCGTTAGGCTGCCGAGTTTTCGTAAGGTATTTTTCATCTCACTTTTATTCCTGTGGGATTTATGCTACATTTGACACCATTTCCTTTGAGTGGTGTATGCACTGACCATTATTCCAATATTTTTGTAATATAATTTCGTTTATGAGTATTTAAACCAATTTTTTATAGTCCTTCATTCATAGGGTGTGCGTTTCGAAAGTTACCGAAGTCGGTAAGGGAACCTTTCACCCTCCTCTTTTCAAAAGACTTCTTCTTGTTAGGTCTTTTAATTTACATCTTATTATGTTGGGATATGTTATTATATATCCTTATTGATGTAAAATTTATTACCAGGTGATGAAATACCCTTTTTGTCACATCAACTCATTTTCTGAATTTTAAAGTGACGCTGTTAGGGTGTCAAAATTTTACAAGGGAACTTCCTAACCCAATTTCGATTTCTTTGGGTTCAACATGTAGTTATTGAATATGTCATTATATGAGTATGTTTGAATGAACTATGGTTGTTTTACACTCAATATCCACTTATATTGGGCGTATTTATATTTTTCACACATAATTATGAGATTTATTTGTCCTTAATTTAAGGTTACCTTCTTTATAGGGGATTTCATCTCATTTTAAATTGCTATTGAGACTTCATTGTTGTTATGAACCAGTTCACTCTTATATGGTGTATATACTGTCTTTTGGAATATTATATCAGGAATCCTTTTATTCTCATGAAATTATAATGTTCTGATTAAATTTTATTCCTCAATTATTTGTATTCAAGTATATTTTATTTTGTTAAAAACTCTTGAACTAAAATATCATATTAAATGTTTTAATGATTTGTTATTATAAATATTTCTCATTAATACCATATCTTCAAAATGTTTTTTAAGGATTTATTTATATAGATATTAATGGTTTAAAATGTGAAAGGCTTCAAAGTGGTATGGTACTTCGTCTCAATCTCCTTTCATTGAGGCATATTTTTTTTATACAAAACATTCTTTTACACGGTGTTTAAACTCTTTTGACTTTTCATTTCATTAAAAGGGAATCTTTTTCTAGAAATCATTTTACTGAATGAAAAAAAGGAATGTTTCTTCTAATGTACGTGGTGGCAATGAACTTTTCCGCTACCATGAGTACTATTTGACCTTTGGCTTCCTTATCAAGCTGTAATTTTTTTTAAAATAAATTAAATACCATATACTCTTTATGTATTTTGGTATTGAAAATGGTTTTGATAACGGATTTGTTATGTCAATATATTTAAGTGATATATTGTGATTGAAATGTGTAATTTTTTTCATTCAATTATTTTTGTTTTTTTGTACTATGATTTTGTAATGGTATTTGGACATTTGACAGGTGGTTACGTGAAAAACCATATGACGGGTGGTTCCGTGAATACTAGGATGGGTGGTTACGTTATAACCTCCAATGCATTGGTTATGGAAGTCGGCCGTATGGCTATTCCATGTAGTGATATGTGTGGAAGTCGACCGTATGGTTATTCCATTTAAGTATGTTTATGTACCGAGTTACCTTTATATGTTATGTGTTCTTTATATGGGTTTATGGTAATCTTTTGGTTATAAATGAGAAGTAATGATATTTTATTCAGTGATGAGTATTTACTACTTCATAAAGGTGAAAATTATTACTTTGATAAAGTATTCATGGTTTATTTGTTGTTTTGAAAAACTAATAATTTTCTTTCTTTGTGTATCCTTTACTAGGATTTTTATGCTCATCCCATGTTTTTGAAATGTTATCCACATGACTTTAAGATGAATAGGGTCAAGGATGGGATCAAGGAAAGACATGCTATCTAAAACATAGAATTGGACATGTTTATTTTTAAGAGTTTTTATTTTATGGAAACTTATTAGAAGTGTCTACTTTGTAATATTTTGAGATGTAATAGTTATATCCTAATTCTCTAAAACTATATACATGAAAATATCCTCTAAGAGAATTATTCATTTAATTCATTATTTTCTAATGTTTTACAGCTGGGTCCTTATAGTTGGTAATAGAGGTCAGTTTAGATAACTTTAGTGGTTAGGGTATTTTTTACGCATAAGTGACATTACCATAATGGCTAGGATTTCAGAAAGAGTCATAGTTTTTAGATAATGTGAATGAGTAAGAATATCTTAGTGTTTATCTTCCTCATTAGTACATGATGATTTTATTGTTATACTCACACTGGCATTTTTGGTTTTAGTAAATGGATGGATCTAGCAGGCACCAAAGTGACAATGTGTTTGAAAGAAACTATGGTGGTTCTCTGATTAAGAGACTAGATTAAATGGGGGATTCAATGAGGATTCTCATGGTTATTCTAAACCAAATATCAAGGAGTCATGATTAACCACTTGAACCTTGGTGAGTTCTCTGATGCATCATGTACGAGAGAACCAAATAGATGTGGATGTTCATGTAATAATTATAATGGTAACCATGCGGGTTTATGTAATCCTTACTTTTGAGGTAATTATGGGTTACTATATGATGAAAAATGAAAGGAATGAGGTAAAATTGAGGTTAAATTATGTTGTGGTTATTTTTGACGATGTTATCTCTTTTTGGAGAATGTTTTAAGAATTATATAGTTTTCTAAAAAGGACAATACGCAGACCGTGTGACAACCCATCATGTCCGACAAAGTTGTGGGAATCGAACCCACAACCAAAGTGTGACTGGAATTTATCGCCTACCACTGGACTACGTGAATTCCCTAGTCAGTATGACAAATATTTTTAGTTATATAATTTTATGAACCAATAATAAGTTGATTTCGGGTAATCTAGGAAAATATTGACATATCATGGAGGATATATGATTAGGTTAATTACATTTTAATATGAGACTTTAAGAGAAAGTGATGTTATTTAGAGATAAATGTTAATTTTTTACCTTGTAAGAATATGTGATTAAATCCTTAAAATATTTTGGTTCCTATCTTAGTTTGGTTTACATTGAATAATTTTATGGACAAATTGTTTATCGAATGGTCTTCGTTAAACTTTGGGTTTTGTTAGAAAAATTTTGGAGATTAAGAATAGATTTTCTTTTTATAAAGAATTATCCTTTTGTGGATTATATGATCTTGTTCTCGAAATTTTGGTTTTGGTTATGGTCTAAAGACATGGGAAATATATATTTATCTTTTTTGGATTAGGTGATTCTCTAGAATTTGATTATAACGCTCTTAATGTGAACAAGTCAACCTAAATACTCATCTTTTGGATGAAAAAATGAGTTTGTGTAAGAAATCTAGTAAGAGATGAAAGTCTAAATGACAAGAAAGTATGTTTCCTTGTGATTTAGTTAATCTCATAAATAAATTCCTCAATGAAAAGTAACTTAAAACTAAAATGTTGTCTATTAACGTTTCATACTGGGGAATGAAATACCGTTTAACCCATCAAAAGTTTGTGATTTTTTGGTGCTTAAATTTCTCCTAAACATGTTTCTATCACTCTCCATCAGAACTTTACCCTTTGTTTTTTCATCCATGTCCATGTTTTTCTGGAATCCTAGTACATACTGTCTCAGGTGACCTTGGTGATTTTCTTTCTTTCTTTTGAAGTGATTGTTTAATTTACTCATTTTCCGATGTGGGGCTTTCAATGATGTTTCCATCCCAATTTTAAAACTGCAGGGACGCAATTCCCAAAAGGGGGGAAGGATGTAACATCCCAAGTAAATAAAGAATATTACTTTTTCATATTTATTAATATTTGTGAATAAAATATTAATATTACTTTAAAGGGAACGCTATGCTCGATTTCATACCCAATACACAACAACGAGTTTATTTGAAATCTTACGTTGCACTCTAATAATAAAATAATATTATTTTAAATGGTAGTAAACGCCTAACCGTTGTAATGGCGGGAATGAACAAAACTAACTACAAAATAAATATATGTGTTTGGTCAAATATTTTTACTTTTTTACAATAAATGTTAAAGGATTAAAATGCGAAAAAATCCAATTTTAAGCGTAAATATTCTAATATTTTTTAAAAGGTTGATTAACTGCCTTTTGATGGTCTACCCTTTTTAAATCCACTTTTTGAACATTTTATATGTTATATTGGACAAAATAAAATCCTTCCTTAGAATCGGGATATCAAAATTTACTTTGTGTATGTATTTGTTATTTTTTTGGATAAAGGTCCTTTTTAATGAATAAGTGAAAAATGTTTTATTTTAATTCAAAACCTCTTTTTAATATAATTTATTTATATGATTAGATAATATTTTGAATTGTTTTTAATGCTAAATTAGAATATATTTTTACCATTTAATCCAATGGTGGTCATTGTAATTAAATTCACTTTGAAATTGGACTTAAACTAGTGTCAATCTTTTGATATATATTGTTTCTTAAAAACACGCTATTTGTTTTGACAACGGGAATTAATTATTAAATTGATTAATGAAACTTATATGTTCTTAATTTTTTAAAATAGACATCATTTTTGAATTCGAAATATCAAATATATCTTAGGGGGAATTTTTGGTATTTTTCTGAAAAACATCGATTTTTGATGAATAGTGAAACTACTAAGTGGTAGTTAAAATACTAATTTTTCATTTAAATGAACTTTTACCACCTTTGTGATTTGAATTCCAAAAATCGGACATACATGGTTGTAATTAGGATGTAAAATGTGGTTCAATGGGATGAAAATAATTTTTTTTGTGAATAATAACTTTTAAGTTTTATTAATCGTGATTAAAGGTAATTAGTGTAATTTAAGGTAAAGATAATGTTATAATAATATGAAATGACCATGAAACATGTCCTAACCTTATTGGACGAGTCATGAACGACCAATAAAATCCATGGGTCAACTTGGGTACCCCATGGAGCAACTTGGGTAAGAAAATGACATTAATAACGTTTTATTTAAAGTTAAAATAAAAATGTCACAGACATGTATTTTTTTAATAAAACAATTTTTATATGGGGTTATACAAGTCATATTTTTGACTATAAATCGTAATTGGAAAGATAAAAAGATTTTGTACATCATAGTATTTGTTTTATAATTTTTAGACATTAAATAAATTAATTTATTTATGGCACCATGATGATGCAGCGATTACCTCATTAATGAACGATTTAAATAAAATGAAAAGATAATGTAAAATCTTGGAAATAAACTTTTCAAAAACCTATTGAATGGGTGGATTTAGAACCCTTATCTCTTTATCCTATAAATATATAATTTTGGGACCTTTAATATCTGAAAAATCATTTTATAATAAAGTAAATTTTCAAGACTTTCCATGAGTGCCCCTCCTCCCTCTTATAAAAGGCCCCCACCTCTACCTCCTTACCCACACCTCTCAAGCCATTGGCTCGTCCAAACTCTTATTATATTGTCTCTCCACATCCCTATATTAGTCCTAGAAGCCTAACTTTTGGTAGAAGTGTTTCCAAGGAAGCTTTTGAGCTCAAATCCCAAAGAGTTATCCGATTTGAAGGTAATGTCTTCTCTTATGTTCTTTTCTATTATTTTGCTTCTCCAACCCCCTAAACTATTTTTATTCCTTTCTTTTGTAACAAAACCAGTATCTTAAATATACTAGGATGCTGTTATAATCAGTATTCGAGCTACAATCATACACACATCCATCTAATGGTTAAAGAACATACTGTTTCTGTGGCTGGCGAATTATTGCCTCACGAAACGATGATTGTTCAATATACTTTTAACACCTCTCATGGTGGCCATTAAGATGTCACTGTACTTATTTATGATATATAAATTATTTTTATCTATTCTTTATGCTTATGTATTTTTCATTTATACCATACCATTATGGTTTCCATAATGGGTAAACGCGATAATTTCATTTTAGGAAGTGCGGACTACCGCCCCCTCAAAGTGATTTGAATCGTTAATACCATATGTGGGATGTATAAAGGATGGATTTAATGATGTTATATATTATATTATACTGTAATTATAATATACCTATGTATAATTATTTTTTCATCCCATTAATGTATGAAATTGAAATGAAAGTAGCGTTCATGTGTACGTATGACTTACCGTCTCCATGAACGGTACATTTCATTTCTTATATCCAAATGTTATGTACTATTATAAGTACATATATATATTGGATATATATGTAATATATTACATATAAATGATGGATATCATTATGGAATTATAATATATATATCTTTCATTTATTTTTAGTTCCATTAACATGACAACGAAATGAAAGTAGCGTTCATGCGTTCGTACAGCCTTCCATCTCCATGAACGGTGCATTTCATTTTTTATCTCCAAATGTTATGGAATAGTATAAAATGAATATATATTGGATATATATGATATTTAATTCATTAATACTATTCTGGAGATGATTTTCCTACAACTACATGGAAAATTCTTTTCCAACAAGTTCAATTTTGACTCATGTACCGAGCATCGACAAAAACGTCTGATATGAACTCACATTATTATCCAAATATTATAACCTTATAATATGTGATATGAACTGAATAATAATATTTAAAGGAGGTCCTTAAGCAATTATAAATTGACCAAAGTCTATTATTCAGGAATATAAAGAAACGAACAAGACAAGTGAGACATGAGGTAAGGGATCCTACTTCTCTCTTTCTTTTTAAGTACTCTATTTTATGTAATTTCTTTTAAGATCATATTTATTATGTTTGGGGATGTTATTTTATATTATTAATTATGTAATTTTTATGTTCAAATTATTAGAGACCGTATTTGATCTCATAAATCCTTTTTTGGGGGTTTTAAGTGGGACCGTTAGGCTGCCAAGTTTTCGTAAGAGATTTTTCATCTCACTTTTACTCCCGTGGGATTTATGCTACATTTGCCACCATTTCATTAGAGTAGTGTATGTAATACACATTATTCTACACTTTGTGTAATATAATTTTGTTTATGAGTATTTTCATCAATGTTTTATAGTCCTTCTTTCATGGGGTGTGCATTTCGAAAGTTACCAAAGTCGGTAAGGGAACCTTTCACCCTTCCCTTTTTAAAAGACTTTTTCTTGTTAGGTATTTTAATTTATATCTTATTATGTTGGGATATTTTATTATATATCCTTATTTATGTAAAATTTATTACCAAGTGATGATATACCCTTTTTTTCTCCTCAACTCATTTTCTGAATTTTAAAGTGACGCCGTTAGGATGTCGAATTTTTACAAGGGAACTTCTTAACCCAATTTCGATTTCTTTGGGTTCAACCTGTAGTTATTGAATATGTCATTCTATAAATATGTGTGAATTACCTATGGTTGTTTTACACTCAATATCCAATTATATTGGGTGTATTTATATTTGTGACACATAATTATGAAATTTATTTATCTTTAATTTAAGGATACCTTCTTTATAAGGGATTTCATCTCATTTTACAATTCTATTCAGACTTCACTGTTGTTATCCACTAGTTCACTCTTATATGGTGTATATACTGTCTTTTGGCATATAATATCATGAAACCCTTTATTCTCATGATATTATAAAGTTCTGATTAAATGTTATTCCTCAATTATTTGTATTCAAGTGTATTTCAATTTGTTAAAAACTATTTAACTAAAATATTATTTTTAATGTTTTAATGATTTATTATTATAAATATTTCTCATAAAAATCCATTTTTTCAAAATGGTTTTTAAGGATTTATTTATATGGATATTAATGGTTTAAAATGTTAAAAACTTCAATGTGGTATGGGACTTCGTCTCAATCTCCTTTCATTGAGACATATTTTGTTTTATACAAATCATTCGTTTATACGGTGTATAAACCCCTTTCACGTTTCATTTCATTCAAAGGGAATCTTTTTCTACGAAGCGTTTTACTGAACGAAATAAAGGAATTATTCTTTTAACGTACGCGGTGACAATGACCTTTTCCATCACCGCGAGTACTATTTGACCTTTGGCTTCTTTAACAAGCCATAATGTTTTTAAAAGAAATTAAATACCATATAATCATTATGTATTTTGGTATTGAAAATGGTTTTGATAACGGATTTGTTATGTCAATATATTTAGGTGATATATTGTGATTGAAATGTGCAAGTGTTTTCATTCCATTATTTTTGTTTTTATGTATTATGATTTTGTAATGGTACTTGGACATTTGATGGGTGGTTACGTGATAAACTATATGACGGGTGGTGCCGTGAATACCAGGACAGGTGGTTACTTTATAACCTCCAATGAATTTGGTATGGAAGTCGGCCATATGGCTATTCCATGAAGTGATATGTGTGGAAGTCGACCATATGGTTATTCCATTTAAGTATGTTTATGTCCCAAGTTACCTTTATATGTTATGTGTTCTTTATATGGGTTTATGGTAATATTTTGGTTATAAAAGATAAGTAGTGATATTTTATTCAGTTAAGAGTATTTACTACTTCATAAAGTTGAAAAGTATTACTTTGATAAAGTATTCATGATTTACTTGTTTTTTTGAAAAACTAACTGTTTTCTTTCCTTGTGTATCATTTACTGTGCTTTTTATGCTCATCCCAAGTTTTTGAAATGTGTTCCACAGGACTTAATGATGAATAGGGTCAAGGATGGGATCAAGGAAAGACATTCTATCTAATTCATGGAACTAGACATGTTTATTTTTAAGAGTTTTTATTTTATGGAAACTTTTTAGCAGTGTCTACTTTGTAATATTTTGAGATGTAATAGTTATGTCCTAATAATCAAAAACTCTAAACCTGAAAAGATTCTCTATGTGAATTATTCGTTTAATTCATTATTATGTAATGTTTTAAGGTTGGGTCCTTATAGGAATCCAATGAAATTTAAGGATTAACATATAAATTATATTTATTTCTTAACTTATAGATTTCTAGGCTTCGATAAATGTTATCCATGATCTATTTCCTAGATTTTATTCTTATGGGGTTTTTTGATCCTTTAATAATGGTTCTTAATAATCTTATTAATTTTCCAAATATTATCCCTTGGGAGTGTCGAACTATGTGCGCAGAAAGACGCATTTTTGTGTACCAGATTACCCCACGTTAGGCCCAGAACATCTTGTCAGAGTGGTTACCCCTAGGTACATCAATGCCAGCACCACACCCCCTTGTACAATCTAGATAGGGATATATTTAATTGATAAACCATTTAATATATACTATCCAAAATTTAATTATATTTTCGTATACTTAGTATTATCCCTAAGGAATTCACTAGAGTTCTCTAATTATAATCCAAAAAATTACTAAACTTTTTCTTTTGATGCCAACTATAAAAACCCTTACCTTTATTACACATTAATACATGTTAGTAACATAAAATTATATTTAATAAAAACCAAAATATCAAGACATATATTTTCATTAATAATTAGGTACAATACATAAAAACGTAAAATTTGAAATACATCGTCTTTATTGAAAACCTCCTTATTATGTTCATAATATTCCTTCATACTTAAAACCTCCTAGGATATTCTATGGATAGACATAATAATGGGGTGATCTATAAAGTCCAGTAAGTGAATAAAAAATTCATAAAATGAAGAATTTAATACATGTTAGACAATACATACATCAATGATGCATAAAAATCACATTAATCATAATCATGGACAATGAGATATAATATGGGATGATAATCATAACATGGGAAATGTGGAAACTACTTTAAAAACTGCATAAAAATAAGTCAAGGCTAAATCTTCCAAGAATTCAAGGTGGAAAAAGTCCAATAAATGAATCAGGTACGCCCCTATCCAATAATGAAGTATCATGATACTAAACCTTACCCAATTCATTGGAGCACTATATGAGCGCACCCATCATAATCATTTAATTTTGATGCTTAAATGTGCCACAAAGATCATAAAACATCAAATAATTATTCATTATAATTTATCCCATGATAAAGGTGTTTGGAATACAAATAATTAAGTACCCAATAAATAAGTATCTATTCATATTGTTTTACACCCTTTATGGAAATATTGGTATGGTATTCACTGCAAAATTGTTTTGGCATGGAAAATCACGATGAAATTTCGACAGCATAATGATGTTATATAAAAATTCATCAAAATAGTTAATGGGAGTGAAAGGGGTATCTCAAAATATAAACATAAAATAAGATGTAATAGTGAAATGTTACTTCATGTACCAATATTAGGAAATGAAAATATAATTTATAAGATCATAAATAAATTAAACAAATAAGAGAAGGTGAGGATCCCTCACAAAATTTCGATACAGTAATCGATAATGTAAGGATCCAAGTGGGGGATGATAAATGATCCCCCAATAACATGACATAAAATTTAAATTTAATTAATACTTATACCATAGTTACAACATTACCATTTAAATTTACAAGAACTAATTTCAAATAAGATTCTTGAATATAAAATGAGGAGAGGAAAGTCACTTTCAAAATTTCATCATGGTAATAGTGTAACATAATGGTTATTAAGAGGAATAAATTATATTTAATTGAGATATAATAATTTATAAATAAATAAAAATAATGGGAATATTTTAAAAAATACAATATAGGAAAAAAGAAATCATAGACATAACATAAATGGATGTTTTGATAAAAGAGGATGGTGGAAGATTGCTTACTTGAATGTGAGACTCCAAAGGCTTGGGAGGGGGTTCTTGAGAGATTTGTTTTTCACTTGGTAGGACTATAGGATGTTTAGGGTAGAGTTTTTATGTTCTCAAAGATGTTTTAGTGAAGATTAATGGGATCTTGTGTGGTTTTATATAGGAAGTAAATTGGATTTCTTTATTAGTTAGGTTTTGGACACTACTTAGTAAAATATAGAAAACCTCGAACCATAACATGGATTTTTTCAATGGTTTCTATCAAATTGTAGTGGTTTAAATTATTTTATAATAAAAATTTATGAACATATTAAAATATTACCATTGGTGATTTAGAGGTGAGACACACTCTTAATGAAATAATTTTAAAATCATAAAAAAATATTATAAGTCTTGGAGGATTCTTAATGGCTTTAAAAAATAAATCAAATAAAATTGAATTTACATTATATTAAATTGAAAACATATATTTGGTCATATATACCTTTATATTACTTATTACATTGAATTTGGTTCATTGTGAGGTTATAAAACGAAAGTTATATTTATATGGTATTTAATTTTTCACCCAAAAATTCTATTGTCTCAAAAAATTATTAAAAATTCACCATCAGATAATTTTTACATCCTGATCACCAAAAAAATATTCATTTAATATAAATATTTTCTTATATATGTCAATATTTTCTTTAAAAATAAAAAACTAACATTTATTGAAATTAACTGGTTTTGGATAACAACTTTTTTTTGAACCCTTATAAAAATTATATTTGAATTCATAAAAATTATATAATCATTAAAATTTAATAAAAAATAAGTAATAATAATTTTTTTATAATACTATTTTTTTTCAAATTCCTTAAATTAATCCAAATAGTTATCTTAATTGAAAAAATAATATTCGTGTTTTATTAGGTCAAAATAAATATCATTTAAAATTAAAAATAATAGAATGAAAATTTATTCATTATTATATATAATATAATGCACATATTACTATTTATAGGGTATTTATACATATCCCTATAATACAAAATCATATTCCCTAAGAGTAATGTGTACGATGGTGGCACCATGGTGGGTTGTTTAACGAATATGGTTTCAGTCACCATCTCAATGGGCATGAACTTCTCCGCTAAATGGTTTAACTCATGCTTAAGTTGTTGGATCTCAGATTGTTCTTGGTCTATGTAAAGTCCCCTAAATTCAATCTCCCTATAAATATTTAATAAATGGGAATAATAGGGTACGATCCTACTATTAAAGGCCATCTCTTCCTCTATTAGTTTCAATTGGGTTTGTTAAAACCATATATGTATACTAGTCTTGTGATCATTGTTAAACGAATATATTATCAATGGTAAAGATAATTAATGGTTATTAAAAACCATTTTTGATAAAATAAAACAATATAAGTGCTTGTGTTTTCTATAACCATATTATAGAATAAGAGATTAAATTGAATAAAAATTGGAATTTTACTTAAAATTGTTTGGGTAATTGTAGAAAATACCTTTTCTGGAGAAGTAAAAAAGTTACTTTGGAAATAAGAATATGCTTAACCATTTTAACCATTTATTTAATAAATCAGAGCATCATAATTTATATTAAAAACCAAAAATACATATAGATGAATTTAAATAGAAAAGAATATAAATGGTAGAAATATGTGTTTAAGATGAAGAAAAAATTAAATAGATATTTTTTAAATTTTTTGAAACTGTTATAAAAAGAAGAAGTTACAGGTCATTTTCAAAATTTATTTTCAAAAATGTGACGTTACTTTATTGGAAAACATTTAATTTTTAATAAGAAACATTAATAATATATGCTTAAAGATAAATTAAGGTTATTAAAAAAATTGCGGTGGAAGATAATATATTTGATTTTGAAATGATGACAAACCTTTTAAATATTTTGAAATATCTTTAATGAAAACCCATATCATATAAATTGTAACAAAAAATAATTTTTAAAAGAGGATATAGATAATATAGATTTCAATTGAGATAATATATAATTATGTTTCCAATTATAAAATAGAACATTATATGGAATGGAAAATATTGACAATGAAGGGGAGTTCTTATTAAAGATGACTGGGATTATTATCAACAATGATATACTTTCTAATGAAATATTTTATCAAAGAAAATTATTTGGATTAAATATGAATTATCCCTAAATTGGAATAAAAATTTACATGAAATAAAATCTTATATTATAAGAAATCATCTATAGTAGAATGATGTTCAAGAAGAATCATTATAGCCTAATGGAGGGAGTAGAGTTAACAAAAACCCCTACAAATTTTGAATCAAAATACATTTGAAGAGAGGAAATGTTAAATCTCTTAAAATATAATTAATTAAATTATTATGTTAAAATATATTATACATTTAGTAATAACCAAATATTAGGTATAACATGGGGCATAATATGAAAGATGTTGTAAGTAAATAAATTTGAGCAAAGTACCACATACCTTAATTCCTAACTTCCCCTAAAGTGTTTTAAAATCCAATATAACAATAATATATAACTTAGTCTCATATTTCAGAACCTTATTCATATATATACACTTTTATATATGTAAACAATAATTATTCTCTGGAAATATATTAGTTACATATTATATACTTTTGATTGTATCTGTGAGCAATATTGATTGTTTTAGCCTTGTTTCATAATTACAATGTTTTTATTCATTATTATCCAAAATTCCATCATTAAGGTATAATAAAAGTAACAATAATTTATTTATTATTATTAATTATCATATTATATTCTCTTTTCATAAGAATTTTAGTTATTTTTTGTGATGACCAGGTCTATGATATGCTTGTATTGTTAATTTATAATAAATGATTTGTGTTTTATTAATTAATTACTTAAATGTTTATATTGCCATTATAGAACTGAAAAAATAATTATTATATTATTAATATAAAATATTAATTTTCCAAATACATCCTTGATATAAATTTATAAAACTGTTCATATATGTGGTTAAACCGACCCAACAAGAACGTGATACAATCTATGTGAGAGTGAGGCTAGAGAATACATTGTTTTATTATAATATCACTATCAAAAAATCATTATAAAATTATTTATAATAAATTAATGTGATTAATCATAATTTGTAGGATTTATAATATTATGATAAGTGACAAATAAATTATCACTTATAAATAAATCCCTTCTCTCCTTTCCATGTTTTTTTAGGTAATTAGTTTTATAATAATCACATATTAGTCATATTAATTGTAGAATGATGATTTTATATTTATAGAATATAAAAAATTAATTAAATAAAATATATATCCACTAAAAACAATTCAATAATTACTTATGAAAGGTGTTTATGAAAATCAAAATGGGTCGTTTATAGAGGCGGTATTTTCCACAGACACATGAGAAACATTTTCATTTTTTGATTGAATGGGTGGATAATTGATAATTGTTATACCATAAATATAATATCATTTAAATATATTATTTATACTAATTTAATTATATAAATATGGTTTGATTGTGTTTAGAAGATTTTGTATGAGAAGGATAAAGAAAGGATGTTAAAGGGTAAGTAATATTTACATTGAGAATTTGGATCTTCCACCGATGTATCCCTTGGAAATGATGGACTTGAGGCACATTACTGAGGAAATAGGCTTAAAAATATGTATACGGACTTTAAATATTATATTCATATGTTTTTAATGGGAATTTTTAACTAGAGGTGTGTCTTGAATATGGTGGAAATGAGTTCCTTTTATTGGTGAAAAAAGGGGAAAATCGTTGGGTGTGAATGTTAGGTAAGGGGTAAGAATAGAATTTTATGAGATTTAGGTAAGTTTTATAGGTATATTTTGGTGATATATATATTAATGTATTACCAAGCACAAAAATTTATTCTATTAAGTATTAATTTCAAATTTATTTAGTTATATTTGTGCCATATTAGATTACCAATTTTTACCAATTATTAATATTGTTAAAATTTAACTATGGTAATTATTTTGTTATGAAAAATATAATATGAACCTTATTAAAAAATTTAGATTTGAAAAATATTAATTTAAAATAACTTTAATATAATTAAAAATTTTAATATGAGAATACTAAATTTTACATTAAAATATATAATGTCTTGAAAAAGTATTTTTGTAGAAAAATGGCATTTGAATTATTAGATGTTCTCAATCGTTAACAATCAATTAAACATGTGTTAATTTTGTTATAAATTTATTATGATTATATTAGCCTTAATTTTAAATATATCCATTAATTAATTAGAATGTATTCTATATTTTGAAAATTATCATTCTTTAAAAAATAACAATTTTACCAGGGTAACTTATATTTATCATTGTAAATTATTTTGGTGCATAAAAATGAAAACTGGCCCTATAAGATAATCTGAAAATAATGATTATAAATATTCAAAAAATATTTTATGATTAAATATCTAAAATTTATAAAAATAAATTTTAATATTAGAATACATAGAACCCAAAAATATTTTTTAGTTACATTTATCTTCTAAGAATAAAATTACTTTATTACTTGTATGGTAATAACAATTACATGTGTGAAAAAATATTTTATTGAAAATATTATCAATAATTCCCACGTAAAAAATATTTAAACATTATATAATAAATTTCATAGTGCATGAAAAGTAAATTTTTTATAAAATATATTTTTACACATAAAATTATTTTTTTTTCATTTAGGTATACTAATTGAATTTAATAAATGAATTAGTATTTAAAAAGCCATTTATTTTTATTTTATAAATATTTTATAATTTATTTAACTTTATATTAACCACCCCCTTTTTTAGTGGATAAATTTTCACAGTGATGTTGTGTTTCTTGATTTATTTTTCTTTATTGATGTGTGTCAAACAAGAAATTGAAGAGATTAAGATTTATAGGAAAATGTATAATTTAAAATCATGGTTTGTTACATTCTACACCTCCCCTAAATAAATTTCATCCTCATAATTTGAATTTTTTCCCACTAATAAAATTTGTTAAGGGGCGGTGTGAATGGTGAGGGGTGGTGTGAAAAATGAGAGTTTGGCTGCATGTAGATCCATGACGGTGGTTTCTGATTCAGATGGCGGCATGATATCAGTGATGGTCACTAATGCGGATGACGCGAGTGGCGTGATGAATGTTCCATCTGGTGATTCAATGGTAGTAGTGGCCATTTTGGATGGTATAATTGGTGACACAGTGTATGGTACATTGAGGAAAAAGGTAGATGTTTTTAATCGTGAGGTTGACACGATGATTGTGATGCCCAGTTATGTGAGTAAGTCGGTGGTGATTAGTGTGAGATGCGCGACTATTCCAGAGGTGAAACCCACTGAATCAGACTAAATCCATAGATCTATGGTTGTGGATGTGCCTACTCCAGTTGTGTTCAATGTGTGGCCTTTATTGATGGTGGCTGGGAATGATTGGGTAGCATCTGAGCACCCACATTACGAGGCTAAGAAATTTGATATCAGGAAAATATATTTTTCAAACGTTAAGACATTTCTCTGGAGAGAATGGTTAAGAAAGGAGAAACTTCTCACATGACCACTAGTAGAGAATAAATTCTTAACAGATTCAATATTTGTGAACACTTTATTATTTCTAGGCTTATTCTTACTGCTGAAATAAAGCCTTAAAATCTTGCTGATTTCGTTCAAAAGCTGAGCTCTAAATGGGGGTTTTCTAGCTGGAGGTGTATTCCCCTAGGTCGGGGTTATTTTAATATAACATTCCCATTCGTGTATCTAAAGAGATGGGTATGGGGGATTGGGTCAGTAACCTTATGGCTAGGTATGTTATGATTTCAAGAGTGGGATTTTCAGTTTAATCCTTTCACTACAAAACACCAAATATCATATCTAGATAATGTTTTTTGGCCTTAATTGGATATTGTGGAATCATAAAATATTATTTGATACTGAATCTGCAATGGGGATCCCAATTAAGATGGATATGAATACTGAGAATGTCAGATTTGGTCACTATACAAGATTTCTATATGAGGTTGAATTGAGCATTATATCGATCTATAATGTTGTTTTGTCAGCATTAGATGATGATATTCCTTTAAAAGTAGAATATGAACGAATTCATGACTTTTTCATAGAGTGTAAAATGGTTGGTTATGTCAAGGATAAATGCCACAAGTCTGTGGTTTGCCCATTTTTTTCCTCCAAAGGGAACACTAAAGCTTCTTGTACAAAGGAATTGCACATACAGTTGACACAGAATAAGGTGGACTCGATTTGTTTCACAAAACCCACTCTAGAAAAAAGAAAATGTGTGCATTAGAGATGGTGCGACTAAGGAGATGACACATGAAACTCATAGGTCAGGGGAGATGGAATCCGAGATCCAAAGGGATGAAGGGAAAATTGTGACTTTGATGCAAAAATCCAACCAAGAAATTGAAGGGAACCAAAAACTGGGTGATGGGAACATTTCAAAGATTCAATAAGAAATTAAAAAATTAAGAGAAACTCTAGAGATCCAAAGAATGTGGGGTGACATTGAGGTTGATTCCCTAAAGAAATAATCATAAAGTCTGGTATTATCTAAAGGGAAAGTTTTTGTAGTGGATGATAAGGTATTTCAACTTATTCCACTTAATAAAGTGAGACGGAGGAAAGACTATTCCTATCTCAAGATGACTATGGTCACTAGGTTTCAATGTCCCTTTGATAACTCTAACTAGTATTATGATTATGATTATTCCTATTATTTTGGTTATTAATTTTAATGTTTCTAGTTTATTCTAGAATGAGGGAATGATGTTTGTATGACACCTTCCATCTCCTTCCTATACCTATTTTTGATTTTAAATAAGAGGGCTCTGCCCGAATCTTCTCTCTTATTTTCAAATAACATGTTTAACTTAATGTCATAGGTGCGACTAAGAAACACCTATTTTACTTTCATCTTGATTACTAATTTCATCATTTATCCTCAAAAAAAAGTCTCTCTATACACTCCTTTTCCAATCATAAAATATCTCTTAGTTCTTATAATACATTCCCCATGTTGATTCTTACTATATTTTTAACATGAAAATAATTTAACATTCATTCCTTAATCATCTTCATCACCCAATGTTTCACGAGATGACATCATTCTATTATTTTTATTTTTTAGTATTTAAAATATATTTCCATTCTTAGTTATACTTTTTAATATATGATTTGTAATAAATCAAATATTTATAACATAAGTTCTTATTTACATAGGTTTCTCATTATAACAATATACATGTTTTCAGTGTTTACCATCGTTAATGTGATTCCTTTAACCCTCAACCATTACTAGAACAAAAAATATTTAACTTGAGGGATAAAAATTGAACAATATAAAATAATTATTATAATACAATCTCATGAAAAAATTATCCTCAAAATGTTCTATTCTTTAAAATTATCATATTAGCATTCAGTTCAACATAAATGACTCTCAGTTTCATCTGGGTTTCTTTAGGTTGTGTTCTCTCATATTCATTATCCTAATTCTATTACATGATGAATTATCCATAATAGCATGTAAAGTAAATGTTATTGAAATCAAAATATACCTAAGGAGTTTCTAGAAATGTGTGTATCTTTAGAACCACTCATCTTGAACCAGAGTAAAGAATAAGATAATACTCAACCAGGATTTTTCCGGTTGATTACCCCTAGGTTCATCAATTCTATGACTGAATATACCTTATTATATCTAGAAAATAATTAATTTTCTATTAAAACCACATAATATCAACATTACAAAAACAATAGTATGTTATCATATAATTATATTTATATCTTAGTATTATCTTTTTGTTTCTCACTAAAATTATCTTATCATAATTACTAAATTTTCAATATTACGTTACCTAGACTAGATGATTATTTATTCCTCTTAAATTGTGATCATCCTTAAATTACAAACCCTTAAATTATATTCATTTAACATCAAAATATCTAAATTTATCTAAAATTTAATTTCCTACCAGCTATTATACCCCACAATGTGACTGTATCAATTAAATGAATTTAAGAAAATATTTAATTCAATTCTTTATCAATACCTTTTAAGTTTAGTGTTTTATAGGGATATAAAATAACATTTACTAATTAAACCCACGTATTTTTACTAATGATTTTTTTCACTATATAAATATTTTTTTATCGTTAAAAATTATTCAACATATCCAATAAATTCCCTATACATGATACTCTTCTAGACACATAATTTTTAATACTTTTATTTATAACCCGAGAAAATAAAAACATAATAAAGGGGTCATCTTAGATGCTTGGTAATGGATAATCAAGGAAATTTAGACATATCATGAGTAAAAAATATGGAACAACATATGAATATGAACATATAAACATAATAATAGTGCATGAACCTCAGAGATAGTGTTAGAACATAAAAAAAGTACAATATTCATAACATGGACATAACTACATGATGAATAACATAGAAATGTGTCAACAACATAAACATGATACACTGATAATAATATTACTAAATCAGGTCACTAAGGAGTCAAAAAATCATATTACAAAGGTAATTCACCAATGTATCATAAAAATGCAATAATTCTTAATACCAAGGTACCATGGTCATTTCGTCTATAGAGATTAATTTTTTACCCAATACATTCGAGCACTATTTGGGGGCACCCTTCATTAAAATTATTGTTCACCATGGTATCCTAAAACATTACCAAGGCATGCTTACAAGATATCATAAATATATAATATCTGTAGATTAATTCTTTACCAAATGTGTTGGAATTCTTTTAAGGAGGACCCTTTAAATGTATAGCATCATATATTCTATATAAGGATATAATACATAATACTAGAAAATTATAATTAATCCAACAATGAATTTGGTTACATGATAATAAAATATATGATTATAGTCCATCTAGAGAAATATGGTGGATGGTATCATGATATAATATCACAATAATGAATATATGGTGTTTAAATAGATACCAAATACTATTTTTACACATTAAGAAAATCATTTTGGAAATACAAATAATCTTAACAATTTGAAAACATAAATTTATAAAAGTATATTTTTAAAAAAAAATTTATAAATCAAGATGTTTTTGATTGTATTTCCTTAAAAAATAAAAACCAATGGGGGAAATATGTGTTCACATAGATGAAAAAAATTAAACAATTTATGATTTTTTCAAAAATCATAAAAAATTGAAGTTACACGTCACTTTTAAAAGCTATTATCAAAAGGGTAAAGTGAACAATTTGGAAAAAATTAATTTTGAAAAATAAGCATCAATAATAGATCCTTGAAAATAAATAAATTTGATAAAAAAAATTTGGTATGAAAAATAAAATATTTTATTTTGAAAGGACAAAAAACATTTTTAATATTTTTATATATCATTGTTGAAGACCCACTTAATAAAAAATATAAAAAATATTAATTTTTAAATAAGGATAAGGATAATATAGAGGTCACATGTGATAAAATATAATAGGGTTTAAAATTGTATATGATGAAATTTTTGGGAAAGGAAAACATAGAGAAGGAGGGGAAACCATTTTTAAAGAATATAGAAATTATTTATCATTAATGTTACACTTTATGAAAAAGATTTATATCTAGGTAAAATAATTGAATGAAAAATTAATTATGCACATATAGTAAATAATTTTCATTGAAATAAAATCACAGGGTTAAATAAACATATAATATAAATAAATGGTTCAAGAATTAGAATTACAACTTAGGGAAGGTAGTTGAGTTAACATAAACCCCTTTAACTATTGAGACAAGATCCATTTGAAGAGATAAAATAATATAGCACTTATAACCCTATGAATTGAATTAATATGGTAAAATACATTCCATAGGATTTAAACAAATCATATTAGATATATCATTTTGAAAAATATAAAAAGAGTCCCAATAAATTAAATTTGAGACAAAGAACTCCTTACCTTAACTCATGACATCCACAAATGAGATTGAATTTCCTATATAAAAATTAACTATCCTAATCACTAATTTATAAAATTATTAATATCTATAACCATATATAAAATTCATTTATATTATTCTCCACATTTATAGTTGTTAGTGACTATCTATTTTCAATATCATGTGTGAGCAATTTAGATCTTTTTGCCCTAGTTTTATAATAGCAGTATTTTTCTCAATTCTTATCCATTATTTCTTCATTCACAGATCATAAAAGGTAATTTAATTTATGTTTTATAAATATTTAAAACATTATAATTTTTTGGGAAAAAATTCATCAAGTTAACTTTTCAATGGTTTTTGGTTCATTGTGTTTATTTAAAAAGAATGTTGAAAATGTCGGTTGTGAAGTTACATTGTGATTATTGAAAAAGAATCAAGAAAGAGGTATGAAAGCTCAAGAAGTAGCACAAAATGTACCATGTTTAATCATTTACTATTGTTTCCCAAATATTTGGCTCCAAATTTTGGATGAAGGAATTTTTTTTACAATGGGACGATTCCAGTTACCTTTATAGTTGTGGGAAAGTTTGAAGGTGTTCCACAAAGTTTATGTGAATATTTAGAGTTTTCAAATAAAAATATAGAAAATTATAGTGTTTTTCAAAAGTTATGAAACTTTTCAAAAGTCAAAGTTGTGTTACATTAGGAGATTTGTGAGAGCCCATGAAATAGAGATGATGTTGCATGATGGTAGTGAGTTTTGTACTAAAGGAAATGTAAAATAATTGAAGTTTAGTGCACAACGTCAGTTGTGAACATATTTAAAGGCACTCAATGTAGTTGTGTGAAGGTTCAATAATGTCTATAAGTAGGAAGATACCACCCATTTTATGAGTTAGATCCTTAGAGAATATTAAATCCTTGAATCGCAAAAGTGTTTAATGATTCTATTATTTTCATTAAGAAATTACCCAGATATCAATTTCACATAGAAAATTGGCTTGTGTTAATAAGACCAAGCGAGTTTCTTGATAATCAAAATGTTTCATGAAAGCTGAGAGTTTCTTGAAGAACTTAGTAGTTTTAAAAAAATTAATTGTTTTTAATAAAACATAAATGTTACAAGATAGATTATATAGTTTCACAAAATTCATGCAATGTTTTCTCAAAATAAAAAATTGTGTTAACCTATAAGGATTCTCCTAGAATTTCTTTGGTATAGTAGTATTCTTCAAGTGGATGAAATTAGAGCTCTACGATACACCAAATGAGGTATTAACAATATTTATTCAAGTTATCAAAATAAAAATAATATAGAGGAGTAGTAAGCACACTTTATTTGAGATATTAGTGGGAAATAAAATTATGATTGGTTGTAAACTAGGAGGGATAGTGATGCCTCTTGGAACCTTCTAACATCATTACACTTTAGTGGATCTGGTGCATCAGAAAATTTTCATTGTATTATCCTTTTACACACTACAATATGGTTGAACCATGTAGAGATATTGTATCATATTCATGTTCTAATCATAATTTATTCTATGGTATAGTAAGGAGTGGGAAGAGAGTTTTGTTTAACTATGAAATAATATCTAGAAGGACAATGTTTTTAATCAATCACAACATGGTCCCCCCCTCAGGGTATTTAACATCATTGTCATAATAATTGGTATTATAGGAAAGGGTTAAAATCATTCTTTCTCTCTTAGTGGTTTTAATGGAGGTTTTCAATCACAACGGGATTAAAATATTCATTGGAAATATTTTTTAGTTATGGAAGAATAAGACACAACACTAATTCTGATCATTAGGTATAGATTTCTTTATAGCTGCGATATATAGTATTTTTGAAATAGTGGATAGAGGAGTTCTATCAAAGGAAAACATAATAGAAATAGATGTTTCTACCAATAGAATCAATGAATTTGGAGGATCATTGTCAAACATAATATACCCAAAGGTGATGTCATGTAAGTCAATGCATTTCATGTGGGAAGAGTTGTTAAATATTTATAAAGGTAATTAAAATTTCAGAGAAACAAAATTACTAGTTCTTTGAAACAAATATGAGGACCATAGAATTCATCTTAATGATTCTGTAGATTCATTATTTGATCATGTGACTGATTTAGTGTACGACATGGGTGGTCTTAGAGAAATTAATGAAGATATAAAGATCATTAAGTTCATCTTGATAAGAATTCGACCTTGTTTCAATATTTTATTTTTATAATGGAATAAAATGATTCAAAAAAGGTCTCATTAGATAGTTTTCATAGTAATATTTTTTCATGTGAGTGGAAAATGATAATAATTTGTTTTTTGGAAAAGGTAAGTCCAAAGAGGTGGCATTCAAGGCCATGAAGAATATCACTATAGCGGGTGTTTAGGAAGAATAAGAGATAGAATATTTTATGTCATTCCATTACTCAAATATATGAATGGAAAATGGAATGTTTAAGGGTAAAATTCCTCTAGCATGGTTTCTATGTGGAAATATTGGACATTTTATAAAAAGGTTCCCCAAGAAATTCCAAGATGATGATGAGGATGATGTTGAGATTTCTATAATGAATTCTTCAACCTATATGAAAGGTAAGAAAAATTTGAATCCAAATTACTTAAAGAAGAAGAACCTACTTTTACAAGAGAACACTATTGGAAATTGGACTATTTATGAAGAGTCTTTTGTGATGGACCCCACTGAAAATGACCCTACTCATAAAAGGGTGTCGCAAAAAAACTATTTTTGATGGGATGTGGACCCACCCCAAATAGTTCCAGAGATTATTTAAAAGAAGTATTTACGACGAGCCGTCACAAATACTATTTGTGATTGGGTATCCCCATAGAAAATATCATAAAAATAAAAAAAGGAATTAAATAATATTATTAATAGAAATAAAATAATATTATATAATAATAACAAAATAATATTAGTAAATAATAATAAAAATATAAATATCTATAATGTTAATATAATAATAATAATAATATTATTATTATTATTATTAATAAAATAATAATGTTAAAATTAGTAAAATATAATAATAATAATAATATTATTATTATTAATATAATAATAATTATAAAATAAAATTTATAATATAATAACAATACTATTATTAATATTAATGAAATAATAATATTTATATTATAATAATAATAATAAATTATAAAATAATAAAATCCACAATATTCATAAAAATATAAAATAATAATAATAATAATAATAAATAATATAAAAATAAAGTAATAAAAAAATAATAAATTAAGTAAAAAATAAAAAATTCAATATTCATAACAATACAAAACACATGATATGGAAATTTAAATAGTTTATATTAAAAAAATCATTGAATTATTTTAGTATAAAACCAAATATATCACTAGGGGTCATCTAGAAGAGATGGTGGAGATAGAGGAAGGAAATCCATCCCTAAACCGTGAATAAAACATCGCATGTACTCCAACTCCTTATGTTGTTGCTACTGCCATCGATGCATCTCATCCTCCTCCTCCTGCTATCATCAGAGCTCTTCCTGCAGCTACTGCTGCCATTGGTGCATCACCTTCTACTATCATTGATGCATCTCCTCTTTCTCCCTAGGCATACTCTCTATAAGCGCACTATGATCATGCAACTTCTCTTAATAATGTGCATTGGATGTTGATGACTCTCCGCGAGTTATTCTTTATCCAGATGCCAATATCACAGTGGTACTATAATAACTCACAAGTGTCAATAGATATATGATACTAACAACTCATCCTTTCTCGAAGGCATAATGGGCCGACTGCATCCATGTTGCCACATCAAATCAGTGGGCACTGGTCTGACCCTCGATCTCGTCATGACTCTTAGTCTATGTTTGAGACATCACAGCCTCATATGAATCCACAAATTTTAATTTTAATTTAAATTGTTAAAATATTATTGGTAGTTATTTTTAAAACTCAAATAGAAATAATACTAACCACAATTTGATGTTGGTGATCACCTCTAATCTCTCTAGTGAACATATTGTTGTACATGCTCCTATAAATGTCAAACTCCATAACATAAGGCTGCTCGACTACCTATTTGAGTATATAATAAATCATTACATTAAAAGTTAAATAAATTATTTAAAAAAAGTAATTACCTTAGGTTCCCTATGTGTATTGAATGTATGACCACCAGATAGATGTGTCACCTCCTATCTCCCCCGATTTTTTCCACCTACTAATGATCTTCTCTAGAAACATCCACCCAACTAGTGTAATCATAATCCATCTCGAACATGATATGAAATGTAACAAGATCACTAGTTGCGACAAGACTCATCAATCTCTACCACTTCTTATTACATCATTTCTTTTCTTCTCAAATTGTTAAAAAACTAACTGCAACACTCACACATAAACCCCTCTCATGACTTTTAGACAACATCATGCATGCTCTCATCGATGGGATACCATAAACCCTATAATTAATTTATAATATCAAGCTATTAATATAATTATTTTTATAAATAAATAATATTTATTTATGTACCAGCCAATGATCGAACATGCAGTGCTAAATATCAACCATAATCTCATCCCATGTGACCCAAGATTTAAAAATAATAATTTCACAATATAACGATCCCCTATCTAGAACCTATATGAAAAAAGATTAAAAAACCAATAATCAAACAATTAGTTTAGAAATAAAATAATAAAATCCTACTATAATACATAAATAAACATACCTCCACATTCATGGATCAATGCTAAGATGTAGACGTCACTCGTTGATAAGGTCTTGAATCATCAAGACCCTCTAGACTGCCAACTATCTGTGGGTTAGATTATCCAACATCCTACTCATCCAATGGTAGAATAGACTCATGCAACTGAAAAAATAGATCCTCGTCCATCTGAAACAAGAAATTACTATTGTTATAAAATAGTTAAAAAAACTATTATATATAGATATATATTATATATGATTATAATCAACATTTAACTTTGTCAATGTTAATCTTCATACTCATCATCATATCTTATGATATCAATTTTTTCATATTCGTTTTTAAAATCGTCAGTTTCCATATGAGTTTCAGTTTCATCATCTATGTTCATTTCAAATTTATTTGTTATATCATTTACATCATCATTACCATAGACCCTTAACTTTGGTGTGTCATCATTTTTATTCATTTTTCTTCATGAAAAAGAAGGATTTGGAGAATTCTCTAAAAAACATCAATTTATTACACTTTTGTAGAACCATATTCACTTTGAGTAAACTGATTTTCCAAAGTTTTAATTTTTATTATACACTACTAATCACCCAACTATTTTAAATTAGCAATTTAATTTTTATAGTAAATTTGATGTTCCTGATGAGAAAATAAAAATGGTTCATTTACTTTAAGAAGGATTTTATTTTTAATATCAACGATTCCATGGGCCAGAGGAATATGAAAGCCTCTCCCAGTATCCATCCACTAACATTTAATCTTTGTTATATAAATCTTTCCTAAATAAAAAAATTCAATAATTTATACCAGAATACCATAAAATGTAGCTTCTGTTTCTATATTATGAAATCCTATCAAACAAATACCACTAGTCATTGTTTTTTTTATTCCCAATATTCATGTGTAAGAAATAAAAAACCATTCATGATATATGAATTATAATAATTAACCATTTTAGATGGTGGGTTACTCAATATAGACAATCTATTATCAATATTATCAACATGTTGAGATACCAAAAAAGTTGTAAAAAAATTATCAATATAACAACTAATAAATTGATTTTATATGTTAAACCGTAAATAATTTATTTTACCAGTTTTTGAAAGTAGTAGGAAAAATTATTCTTATGATGTTCTTCAAGATCAGTTGTTGGAATTATTTGAAGATATTTCTTGACATGCATGTCATATAACTTAAAAATAAAATAAGATAAAATTACAGTAAAAAATAATAGAATAATTTATAGAATTAGTCACAGTAAAAATGGTGGCAGTTATTCAAAGTGTGAGAAGAACATATTTATGAACTATGTGATGTTCATCATCTAAAATCCATCATTAATAAACTCCACCGAAGCCATGTTCCGACTGATTACAAACCGAACATTGATTGCTCAAACATATTTGAAAAAAACAATGAAAAAATAATAATTTAATAATAATTTAATTAAATTATAGTTAATTAACAATAATTATAACTAATACGAAATAAAATTAATTAAATAAAAATTAAAAGAAATATATAATTCCTTAAAACTGAATATTTTGGTGGATTTAAGTAATAATTGTTGCTTTGATTTAGAATTTTTAACATAGAAAAATTTTGAGATAAAAAATTTAAGTAGAGAAGGATAGAAGAGTAGATAATGGAGTGGAATGAGATGGAAACAGGTGGGGTTATATAATGGATTGATTAGATGAAATTGGATTATTTGTGATGAGATTCACATTGCAAATTATAGTTTTTGGAATAGGACCCATTGCAAATACTGACCTCCAATTAATTAGGGGTGGTGGATTAAAAGGTATTTGTGATTGGACCCATTGCCAATATTAACATGAAAAAATATTATTTATGATGGGAGATAAATCCCATCAAAAATACTAAAAACCACCATCGGGCATTTGTGACGGGCATTTATGAACATCACAAATACCCTTCCCATGGTTTGATGTGCAACTCAATATAAACCCTTGACGATGGGTACCACCTATCCATCGCAGATAACTAATTATTTGAAATGATTATAGTTTTACATTGAAAATACAAATTTTTCTTACAGTGGAATGATATTTCAAAAGAATATGAGAGACAATAGATAGAGGACTTCAATGGTCATAGAGAAAGCGCTTTGGTGGTTGTTATAGGTTACTCCAAAATAAGGGAGAAAAGAAACAATGATGAAGGATATCTTGAAGGAAAGGTTGATATCTAGTTCAACTTGGAAGATTCTCTTGAAGAGATATATTCTTAGAGAGCTCAAATGATGAAATACAATAGAGTGTTTCATGATTACAAAATATATATTAAGTAGTAAGAAGAAAAGATGTCTTAGTTGAACAAAGAAATGGAAAATATTAGGTCTTCATTGGTAGAGAACATTGAAATGGTCATTGAGTACCAGATCAATGCTGAATAATATAGAAGAGTGGTCAATAATTTGAGTAACATAGGAAAAGATCTAATCAAACACATCGGAAAAATTTAAGTGGATGTTGTCAACATGTGAATGAAATTAGAATATTAGGAGAGAATCATGACTCCTAGTATGAAATCTGGAAGCAAGATCACTTGAGTGATAGAAAATATTGAAGTGGAGCATAGAGGACCCACAAAATAAATGAAACAATCATATCCAAATGATAAAACTAGTACAGGTATTGATAAAACATAGAAATATGTGATGATACCTTTTATACTATAAGAACCCACTCAAAGGTTGAAAATTTATTTGGGTAAAAATCAGAATCACAAGGTTCAGAGAAACCAAGGAACAATTGGTCCTACAATAATGAAGCAATTGAATTCACATCATACTAGGTTATAATACTGTGGAATGTTGAGATATTCCAAAAATGTATGTTCCATATCCAAAAGGTATAAAAACACAATATAAAAAATTGTTTCCAAATAGAATTCAATATTATGAAAATGATTTTGATGGTCACTATTTATGGTGTGGAGGATTTAGACTTGTGAAAAGATATTTCTTATAAATAGTTCAAAGTAATGTGCTGATGTAGATCCAAATTGTACGTAAGTAACATATCGAATAATTATCAAATGAGATGAAAATTAAAAGTTGATTAAATGATCAGAAAAATAAAGATCAAGTTTATTAGTCCATAAAATGTATGAATTCAATGACATGGGTAAAAAATAGTAGAGATGAGAAGGAAGTGGTTGTATATATTTACCATAAATAATCAAATCATGTCATTATATAGATCCTTAATAGTGGATTCACATATTATATGATTAGAAAAAAAAAATCTTGTTACAGGCCTCAAATATGAAAAAGAATGTGTAGTCAAATTTGGAAATGATGAAGGCTAGAAGATTATTTTCTCTAGAAAAGAAAAATTTGGGGGTAAATATGGGAGACGTGTAGATTTATTGGTTTTAAAGGTCTAATTAACAACTTTTTAAGTGTTAGTCAATTGGGGACATGTAATAATCTTTACCAAGAAGTTTTTTTTCATTAAGGTAAAATACGGTACAATTGTATTATAAGAAAACACATGTAGGGGAATCTATACCTTGTTAGTAGAGAATAAGATATGTTCTTTCTATAAAATGAGGAAGTGTAACACCCCATACTTTCATAGTACTCTTCCTTTTTAAATAATTCAATAGCATGTGATGTACACAACATCGGGTTCAAGCGCACTATGACCTATCAAACAAGCCGTTTAAAAAAGAAACTCTGAATAGTATTATTATTTTTTGAATTTTATATATCGAATATAATTTTAAAATTCATATTTTGTGTTTCTTAGATATAATATAAGGATAAATTCAATTTTTTAGATAAAAGATCTATTTTTCAAAAAATGCAATTTTTCCACTTTTTAATTGAGAAGCATTTTTAAATCAAATATTTGGAACTTTTATATGTTCAATTTTATGAAATTAAATAATTATTTATAAATGGGACATAAAAATTATATTTTGGATAAATGTTTGGTAATTTTATGATAACTTTCATATTTTGATGAATATTGAAAAATACTAAATTTTAACTGAAAACAACTTTTTTATTGAAAATACTTTATGGTGTTAAATTATACATTTGAGTTGTTTGAAAGTATAATTAGATTATATTTTTAAATATAATCTAATTTATTTCCTTATAGGTGTTTTAAAATTTAAATTTTACATAAACACATGTCAATTTTTTGATTGTTTTTACTTCTTAAACACCCTCTTTTGGGTTTTGACAATGAGAATTAAATTTAAATTAATTTCTCAAAATATGTATTTTGAATTTTCAAAAATGGATTCATTATTTTGAATCCGATGGTCTGAATTGTGTAAATAGAAACCTTTTATTTTTTGACATTATGAATAGTAACTTCAGTAATTATTTTTTGTACCATGGTTAAAGAGTAAATATGGTAAATAAGGGTAAAAAATAATATTATAATAACATTAAACTGCACTAAAAAAATTTCTAATCCCATTGTTTAAGATATTTTTTACCATGGTCTTACTTTGGTCGATTTTGGGACCCCATGAAGCCACTTGGATGTGAAAATGACACTTTATAAAAATTAATTTAATGTATAGAAAAATATAACATAAACACGTATCTTTGAGTAAAACAATTTTTATATCAGGTTATATAATTTATCTCTTAGACTATAAATATTAATTATAAAGCTAAAAATATTTACTACATCATGATATTTTATTTATAATTTTTAGAAATAAAATAAATAAATTTAATTATGACATAATGATGATTCAGTTCTTCCTTCATTAATAATGGATTTAAATAAATGATATTTTAAATGTTAAAATAAATGTAATTTGTTTATTTTTATGTCATACACAAATTTTATGGATTTTATTTACATATTATATATGATTTAATGACTTTTTTTTGAAGGAACAGGTTTTTATGAATTTTTAAAAATTTAAGTATGAATAGTGTCCAAAATTAACATAATTCATAGCTTAAAACATAAAATAGTTTATTAAATGATATTAAATTCCTAAAAATATAGTATATATCCACATGAATTATATAATGTTAAAAATGTCATTAATTATACACTTGATTTTCCCTTTTCATTTTATTTTAAATAAATTAATCCTATATTATAATAATACAAGAAGACATCGTAAGAGTTAAACTATTTATCTAAGGGTTAAACCAGAAAGATAAGGATAATAAAATATAAAAAACTTGTAAAAAAATTATTTGATGATGGTTTTTTGAAAAAAAATGATATAATATTATAATTAAAGGAGTTTTGTAATTTTTTTAATCTAAATTGAATTTATAATAAATTAATATTTCTAGACTTTCCCAAGGTGCCCCTCCTCCCCCTTATAAAAGGGAACCACCTCTACCCACTTGTTCACACCTACAAATCCGTTTTTCTCAGAAAAAACATTCAAAAATATCCTCCCAACTTCCCTCAATTCATAGTATAGCCAAAAAGGTGGGCATAAATCCCACTTAAGGAGTCCTTTTATGCAAATGAAAAGAAGACACTTGAAGAAGAGGTAACCTTTGTATCCCTTATTTCAATTTTCATTTGTTCTTATACTTCCTCTTAATAAGTTGTTCCCATACTAAAATAATAAATCCAAAATAGAATATATTATTAGATGTTTTTAAGATTATGGGACAATAATATTCCTATTTTTACCCATCTTATTAAAAACATACCACATGTGTGCGTACGTTCGGCTTACCGTCTCCACATCGTGGTGTAAATTGTTTTTCATGTACACGTTATTTATATGGGTATAATGATGAATATTATCGATTTAAATAATAAATATAACAAGATATTTTTTCATTAAAATTCACATTCTATCTAATTCCGTACCATTTAACCCTGGAGTAAATGATATCGTCCCTCTTGCGTACACACGTCTTACTGTCTCCACGACCTGATGAGACTCATCTTCCATGTTCACCATCCAAGAATGATTATTAGAATAAATATTATAAATTATTATTAAATATATGACATAATAATTTTACTGGGATGATATATATATATATATATATATACTTATATGTCATTCACTTACTTCCAAACGATATGAAAATGGAAACATTGTTTATGCGTACATACGACCTACCATCTCCATGAACGGTGCATTCCATTTCATATATATATTTATTAAAAATATTTATATTTATGATATGTAAATCATATTAAACCTTATAGAAGTAATTAAATCATGACTTTTGTAATATAATTAATAATAACAAGTCAAAACACAGAACATGAACAAAGTGATTATCAACAGAAATGATGCATTAACTTGCAATTGATAATTAACGGGTTATATAAAGTCCTAAAAAAATGATATATGATATCATAAATATTATTATGATTCTGATATAAGTTATTAATATGTTTAAAAACATTATACATGAATTTTAGACACGTACGGTGAGTATCCGATCTAAGGTAATGGTTAATTTCACAATCTCATTTTTATTCGAGGTAGTTGATGTGTAAGTATCTACTGAGAAATATTTACCATCCATGATAATGTATCATAAAAGTATTTCAAAATAAATCTTTTAATGTTTTCTGAAATTTTATCTTTAACTAGATCATCATTTCAAATGTTTTAAAGAATTATTTTTCTAAATTTTTTTTATTTAAGGTCCATGTTTTCAAAATGACTTTATGGATTTATTTATATATACATCATTGTTTTAAAATTTTGATTCCATTCAAAAGTTTAAAAGTGGTTTGTGACACTTTGATTAAAATATCCCTTTTAAATGACTTCATTAATAAATTGTTTTACTTTTAAATAATTTCATGGAAAAGGGATATTTCTCTCAAAGAGTTTTACTGATCATTTTCAACTATGTCAAAGTCCTTTAATAGATATTATTCTTCATTAAAGTTGATTTATTATAATACAATATACCATATTGTATTGAATTAGTTATGATATGATTGACTATCGATGTGCTATTTTTAGACCATTCATGGTTTATAATTAAGTTAGTGACATTTCGTATGCAAATTCCAATACGAATATTTATGTTATGTTTCACCATTTTCATATGAGGAATCCATTTGACTTAGTAATTGATGGGAAGAAACCATTATAGCCCCTTGATGCATTGTTTGGTCTCATGGGACACACTAGTGTCTTGGCACAAGCCCTTGACAGACTATTTTTGAATGTTCTTGGTGCAAGGCCTTAACGTAGTTGTTATTATGTCTAGAATTATGCATTCCCTAGTTATGAAATTAGTTATTACAAGTGATTATTTGACTAGTAGAATATCCCTGTGAATTTTTATATGGTAATGTTTGATTTATTTTTTCCATATTATGTTCATGTTTATGTTTTAAAAGGTTTCTGTTTTTATTATACATATTTACTTAAATGTTTATAGATTGTCTAGAATAATTTACCCTTTCAGAGCATATCAAGCACACTGTTTACGTATGTTTTATTTTCCCAAGATGCTATGAAGTGTATTATGATTGATATACAGGGTTATGATAGATAAATAATGGAGTTCTTAAAATATTATTTATGTAGTGGTTTATGTTAGAAAGTGTAATGTATCATTCATGTATGTAATATATTTTCCAATAATGTAAAATTGACCAGTCCTACAGGACTTTATTCCTTGTAATCATGCTCATGTATTAAAATAATGCACCAGATCTGGGTAACTAGGGTTATGGAGTCACAACTGATATCATAGGAAGTTTAGAAACAACCTTGGAAATAGATTTAGAAAACATAGATAAGGGATCATAACCCTAAGATAGACTTCGAGGATAAAAATAGAAGACCCCATTAGAATTTTGGTAATGTAGGGATTACATGGATATTCCAAGAAGTACACCTCTGTCTATATGATACATGTGGATGCAGTTCTAAAATATATGTACCTTGGGGTGAAAACTCAGAAAAGGTGTTCCGGGCTTGACTTAGGGTAATTTGGTACACGACAATAGGCCTTAATGCACACCAGGATTGACACTATCGGAGGGATATTCTTAGGATGGTTCATATTTTCTATAAAAACCATTATTAATGATTTATGAGTAAATATTTCCTCAAAGGAACCCTAAATATAATTATGGATTAGATTATCATAATTTTTTCAATTTATGTTAAATATTTTACTAGTTTGGAATTATGAATTATGATTCAAAATCTAACCTAGTGTATTCCATTATTTATAAATAGAACCTAGTGGAAGAAATAGAAATAGTATCAATGCACGTAATCCATGTAGGGAATTACATACTATGAATGATAATGACAATGGAGCTGGTGACACAACTAGTATTGAATTGCTTATAATCATACTGGGACAACTGAATCAGGTTATAAATAATAATGTTTCCCATATGGATCAACCTGATCCACAACGTAGAGGATCAATTTTAGACCACTTCATGAGAAAATTACCTCCAACTATCAATGCGACTACAAATCCTGTTGCAGTTGACGAGTGGATGATTTCTATAGAGAAAATATTTATTTTATTGGGAAGTAATGAAATAGAAAAGGTTGTCATGGCAGTTTATCATCTCTCAGGAGATGCGGATCAGTGGTGGTGATTAATTACAAACACAAAGGAGGATGAAGAAATGGTAAATATGGAATGTATGGTGTTTAAAAAACTTTTCATGAGAAATAATTTCATCACGAATTGAGAACGAATATGGAAAGAAAATTTCTGAGCTTGAGGAAAAAAGAGGATGATAATTTTGCAATGTATGAGGCTAACTTCACAAGGTTAGCAACGAATTCTATAGACTACATACGTAACTAAAGAAATAAGATTTATGAATTCATTGATGGGTTAAAACCATTCCTCTGACGGGAATTGGGCTCACAATATTTCTCATCATACGAAGATATAGTCTTGTGTGCTATCAATACAGTAAAAAAAATTCGATTCCTTATGAAATTAATGTAAAGAAAGTGAAGAAGAGAACAGTGGGGCATGAGACAGATAAAGGGAAAAAGGGAAAGAAGGATTTTCCCTTATTTGATAATTGTGGGAACAACCACACTGGTACTTGCCTAAAAGGAATGGGAGTTTGTATCAAATGTGGAGAAAAAGGCCATCAGGCTTGTGATTGTAAGGGAAAGAAAGAATTTGTGCAATGTTATAATTTTAAAGATATGGGACATTATGAAATTGATTGTCTAATGTGTCATGAAAATATAGCTCATAAAAAGAAAATAGATCAAGTTCATGTTTATGTTGTTACTACAATCGAAGTGGAATAATTAATGTATTTGTGTTTTTGGATTCAAGAATTATATTCTCGTTATAGAAAGAATGTTATATATATATATAAGGATTGTAATGTAGTACTTTTTTTTTCATTAAGGTTTTTATATAATTAAGGTAACCATATATTCATTATGTGATAAAAGGAGAAACATTACATTGTTTGGGGAATATGATGCTACAATTGATTTTGGAAATTTAGAAACCTTTTAGACAAAGATTAGACAGAAGTATTTTGGATAACTCTAAAGGTTGGAATAGATTAATTTTAACATTAGATAGTATTTTTTATGGATAAATAATTTCTTATGATTATTTTTGGAATGTTATAATACAATAGTTTTAGAAAAAGGGCAACTTTCACGTTGGACGATAACCCACTGTGTCAGACAAAGATGCGAGAATCAAACCCACAACCGAAGTGAGACAAGGCTTAATCTTCTACCACTAGACTAAATAACGTCTACGGTTATTATAAAATAGTTTTATTCATTTAAATGGTATATGTTTGTATTTGGTACCTTATACGATTGAGATAAATAGAATATGTTTGAGTTTTTTCTTTTTAAGAGAATGATATGTTTGTGGTAAGAATTTGTTAAATGATGAACCCTACATGTAAATTAAGTATGATACCTTTTGTTCTGGTCTATAAATTATGTTAATTCTACAAAACTAGTAAAAGGATGAAAAAACCATGAAACATTTCTTAGTACTTTGATTTGTAATGAATCCAATGGTCCCTTAGATCATCATAGATTTATAGCTTTCTAGTTGTTAACGTTCTCATAATAATATTCTCGATCACTCTCCACTAGAAATTAGTTGTTTTTTTTCTCATCCATATCCATGTTTTCATACATGTAACCCTAGTATGTGTTATTTATAGGAACCTTCATACTTACATTTCTTTATTTTAAAATAGAGGCCTCATTAATCCATTTTTTTGATATGGGATTTCAACTAAGATATTTTGAAATTTCAAAACCCTAGATTTCAATATCAAGTTTAAATTGTGAGGATTCAATTTGTTAATGTATTGGATAATGTAACACCCCAAGCTTCCGTGGTACAATTATTTTTTAAATAATTTAATATTATGTGATATACGCAACACCGAGTTAAAGTGCACTGCGACTTATCAAACTAGCCATTTAAACAAAGGTTATGAATAGTATTAACCATATTTTTAATTTATATATCCCATATAATTTTAACATTCATATTTTTTTATTTGACATAATATAAGGAAAAATTTAATTTTATCAGATAGGATACGTATTTTTTTTTTTAAATGTAGTTTTTTGACCATTTAATGGTAAACCATTTTTAAATCAATATTTAAAACTTTTATGTATTAAATTTGGTGAAATTAAATTCTTCTTTATTATTGTGACATAAAAATTTAATTAGGATACATTTTTGGTTATTTTCTGAGAACTTTTATATTTTGATAAATAATAAAAAATACTAAATTTTAATTGAAAACAACCTTTCAAATCAAAATAATATATAGAGTTAAATTATATATCTGAGTGAAATTAAAGTATAATTAGATTATATTAATATCATTTAATATATTTTAGGTCATTATAAGTATTTCTACATTTAAATTGAACACAAAAAAATGTCAATCTTTTGATAATTGGTTACTTTTTAAAAACCCACTTTTCTATTCTAACAACGAAAATTAATTTTAAAATAATTTATGTCAACTATTTTTTTTTTGAATTTTGAAAAAAGGATTCCATATTTGGAATCATAAGGTCCAAATTATTTAAATAGATACCTTAAATTTTTTGACATTATGAATAGTAAGTTTAGTAATTATTTTATTTACTAGAGTTAAAGAGTAAATCTGGTAAATAAGGGTAAGGAAATGATAATATAATAATATTAAAATACCTCAAAACATGTAATAATCCTATTGGACAAGATATTTCGAACCATTTACATCATTGGTTATATTTTGGGACCCCATGGAGCCACATGGGTGTGAAAATGAAATTTTATATTAATTATGTAAAAGTATAGAAAAATATAACATAAACATGTATCTTTCAATAAAATAGTTTTTATACAGGGTTATATAGTTTATCTCTTAGACTATAAATATTAATTTGAAATATAAAATTATTTACTACAACATGATATTTTATTTATAATTTTTTTAAATAAAATAAAAAAAATTAATTATGACACAATGATGATGCAGTGATTTCTTCATTAATATACGATTCAAATAAATGATATTATAAATGTTAAAATAAATGTAATTTGTTCATTTTGATGTCATCCATGAATTTTTTGGATTATAATGACATATTATATTTTAATTAAGGCATTCGTTTCTAAGGAATCACATTTTTATGAGTTTTTTAAAAGTCCATTATAAATAGTGTCCAAAATTTACATAATTCATAACGAAAAATATAAAATAGTTTATTAAATGATATTAAATTCATAAAAACATATGATTTGGAAAAATGACATTGATAATATTAAAATTTTCATTTATGATCCACTTAAGTTTTCATTTTCATTATATAGTAAATAAATTAATCCTATATTATAAAAATATAAGAAGACATGGTAAGTGTTAAACTGTTTTACTAAGGGTTAAACCAAATATATATAAGGAAAAAAAATATTAAAAACTTGTATAAAAATTATTGGATGATGAATATTCTACCTAAAATTATCTTATATAATAATTAAATTAGTTTTGGACCATTTTTAATCGAAATTGAATTTATAATAAATTAATATTTCTAGACTTTCCAAAAGTACCCCTCCCCCATCTTATAAAAGGGCACCACCTCTACCCACTTATTCACACCTCCAATGCCCTTTGGCTCAGCCAAACCCAGCCCGAATCACCTCCCAGCTTCCCTAAATTTTCCCTATAGGTAAACAATTGGGATGAAATCCAACATAAGGAGTCCTTTTATGGAAATCAATAAGAGTCACTTGAAGAAGAGGAAATCATTTTATCCCTTATTTCAGAGTTCATTTGTTCTTATACATACACTTACTAATATGTTACCATACTAAAATAATAAAAACATAATATAATATATTCTTAAATTTCGTTATGATTATTTTATAACTATATTCCAATTTTTACCCATCCTATGAAAAATAATTCCGCCGTGTGTGCATACGCATGGCTTACTGTCTCCATGCCATGGTGTAAATTGTTTTTCATGTAAACATTATTTATATGGGTATAAAGATGAATATAATAGATTTAAATAATAATTATATCATGGTATTTTTTTCTTTAAAATTCATATTCCATCCAATTCCATACCATTTAACCATTGAGGAAATGATACTATTGCTCATGTGTACGTACGGCTTACCGTCTCCACGGCGTGATGGGAATCATATTCCATGTTCACAATCCAAGAATGATTATAAGAATAAATATTATTAATAATTATAAAATATATGACATAATAATTCTATTGGGATGATATATATATATATATCATTCACTTACATCCCCACGATACGAAAATGCAAACAGCATTCATTCTTGCGTACAACCTATTGTCTCCATAAATAGTGTATTCCATTTCATATATCTATTTATTATATATGTTTACATTTATTATATATAAATAATATTATAACTTTTCTAAGTAAATAAATAATATTCTAAGTAATATGATCAAGAATAACAAGTCAAAACACATACAATGAATAGAGTGATTATTACCCAAAATGTTGCATTAACATGGAATTGTTAACAAATGGTTAATATAAAGTCATAAAAGAATCATATAAGATTTGATAAATATTATTATGATTCTGATATAAGTTAATAATAAGATTAAAAACGTTATACAAGAATTTTAGACACATTCAGACAGTATCAGATTTATGGTAAGGGTTAATTTCACAATCTCATTGTTATTCGAGGTTGTTGATGTGTAAGTATATACTAGGAAATATTTATCATCCATGTCCATCTTCGATAAAATATTTTCAAAAGGAATATTTTAAGGTTTTATAGAAGGTTATTTTTAACTATATCATTATTTTAAATGTTTTAAGTATTTATTTTTGGTAAATATTTTTAATCAATGTCCATGTTTTTAAAATTATTTTAATTATTTATTTATATGGACGTTATTGTTTTAAAATGTTAATTTTTTTTAAAAGTTTCAAAGTTTCATGGGACACTTTGATTCAAAAATATCTTGTAAATGACTTGATTTTAAATTATGTGACTTTTAAATGATTTCATGAAAAAGGGATATTTCTCTCAAAGAGTTTTACTGATCATTTTCTGCTATGTCAACATCTTTTACTGAATATTATTATTCATTGAAGTTGATTTATTATAATAAAATCGTCCATATAGTGTTGAATTAGTTATGATATTTTTTCTTGCGGAGGGGATATTTTTATTCCATTCATGGTTTATAGTTAATGTAATGATATTTCGTACTCTATTTCCACTACGAATAATTATGTTATGTGTCCCCATTTTCATATGAGGAATGAATTGGACTTAGTAAGTGATAGGCAAGGCAAGCTATAGCCCCTCGATGCATCAGTAGGTCTCAAGTGACAAACTAGTGTCTTCTCATAAGGCCTTGATAGAATATTTGGGAATGGTCTTGTCACAAGGCCTTGACATAATTGATATTATGTCCGTCATTTTCCATTCCCTCATTATAATATTAGTTATTACATGTGATTATTAGACTACTAGAATATCCATGTGCATGTTTATATGGTAATGTTTGATTTTTTTTTCATATTTTGTTCAATTTTATGTTTTAAAAGGCTGTTGTTTTTATTATACATCTTTACTTAAAAGTTTACAGCTTCCTCCGAATAATTTACCCTTACAGAGCATATGATCTCACCCCTTTATTATGTTTTATTTTCCCAAGATGACAAGAAGTGGATTATGATTGATTTAAAGGGTTAAGATACTGGAATATGGGATTTATCAAAATATTATTAATGATTTTTTATGTTAGAAAGTGTAACTTATCGTTCATGTATGTAATCTATTTTCCAAACTGCTAAACTGGTCGTTCCTTTGGGACTTGACCCCTTGTAATCATTTCAATGTATTAAAATAATTCACCAGCTCTGGGTAACATGGGTCAGGAAATTAATACAAGAAAATACCACATGGAATAAATAACATGGCCATCTATACCAACCATAATGATAATATCAGTTGAAATGTGAAACATCTTAAAATCTCCCAAATCCATCCCATGATCGTACAAAAATGAATGATTATTGTCCTCAAGGGAAGATTATAATAAATGAGTACAAGGAAAAAGAACAAAGTTTGGCCAGAGTGATTGAATTGGTGAAAACAGATGTTTATGGACCAATCTCACCAGAATCCATTAATGGGAAGATATATTTTGTTATTCTTTAAGGAAGATTTTAGCAAGATGTCATCAATATTTTTCACTTCCCACAAGTTTGATGTGTTCAGTTGCATAACATAATATCGTAGGAAAATTGAAAGGACTCTTGTATAGAATATTCAGACACTTCAAAATAATAATGATACAGAAATCACTAATATCCAAGTCAAGTATTATCTTGATAAATATTGGATAAGGAACCATGGATCAATGATGAAAACTCCCAAAAAAGTTGGGTGATTGAGAGGGGAAATAAGATCTTAAAAACATGGCTAGAAAAAATATTATTGAAAAAAACCTAACAACAAAATTCTAAAAGAATATAGTCTTAAAATTAGTTTAATTATCTTATATGGATTTATTATTTCTAGAAGAAGAATAGACTCTATAATAGTTGTGATATAGAAAGAATCCAACATTGAAATACTTTCAAATCCTAGAAAGTAAGTGTTTTATTCTCAATAAGAAGAAACAATGATTGTATGAATCTCATGGAAATGAGGGTATATTTTCAGGATACTATAGTAAAACTAATCATATAAATTCTTTAATAAGTGGCTGGTAACATTATTTGAAAGAAGTGATGTCACCTTAATAGAAAATGAATAGAATCTTTAAGAACATAGTGAATAGTTCCCTAATGACTGTAATGATCAAAAAAGAAAAACATGTGGAGTAGAAATGGAAAATTCTAGTTAATAAGAATACACATATTATGAGTGAGAGGAAGTAAATTTTAGGTGAAAAGAATCCAAATATTCAATCTAAAATTGACATGGAAAAAACAGTTAGTGATCATGAAATTCCAGTTCAATAACATAAAATGATACCTTTAAAACGTGCATACTTCCTATATTAGATAGTGCCTATATGTTTTAAAGAAGAAACTGAAGATTAGGTCAATGTTTTTCAGATGAAGAAGGAATTATATGTATAGAATCATGCACCACGAGTGTTCTATTCAAGACATGATCATTTTTTGAAGAATCTCGATCTTTAGTGTGGTTCTGTTTATTACAATCTCCATGTCAATAATGAGAGTTATCCAAGGATGATGGTTCTAGTGTATATCAATGAAATAATATTTGATGGAACTGATGGATCACAATTCAAAAAAATTGAATTTATGAAATGTGAGTTTAAAATGTCAATTATTGTAAACTGTCCTTTTTTCCTTTGTATAAAGGTGATATAAGGATGCAATGGAAAAATCATTTCTCAATCCAAATATGTTAGGGATGTTCTGAGATGATTTTAAATGGATAATACCAAGGATATGATAACTATAGTGACTAACTAGATGAAATATTTAATGTAATATGAAGAAAAATTGGTTAATGTCACACAATACAGGCTGATAATTTGTAGTCTATTTTACTTAAAATTGACTCTACCAGAAATCATTTTTGTAAAATATAATCAGTGCAGTGTCAATGTAATAACAATGAAATACACATAATTTCTATGAAAATAATACATCTGTATATTAAGGGAATGGTGTATAGTGGTTTTCTATAAAATTTAAAATACCCACCATAGTTATTGGGTTATACATATGCAGATTGTGCCAGTTCAGTTGATGATATAAAATCAACATCAGGTGGTGTATCCTATCTAGGAGTATTATGTATTTCTTGGATAATGAAGAAGAAATTTTTTGTTTCATTGAGGACTATGTAAGATGAATATAGTGAGGCTACTCAATAATTCACATGGTTATTGTGGTTGAAACAACAACTTGAAGATAAGAGAGAATTATCTTATTAGACCTAATTTTGATAATTCAATTTCTATAAACCTTGGTAAAAATCCAATCCATCACCGAAGTAAAAATCACATTGAAATAAAGAATCATTTTATCATGGATAATTTGGATCATAGGCTCATGAAGTTTAATTATTTTCCAACCGAACTATAATTTGTAGACATTTTAATGAAGGCCTTACCCAAAGAAGCATTCGAATTTCATTAACTGGTTCTTTGAGTTCAGTCAAATACCAACACATTAAACAATATGGATGTGAGAACCCCTATCCTTGAGGTAGGGTATTTTTTACCTTATGTGATGATATGTTTCCTTTACCAAGTTATAGACCACAAAGTATATACCTTTGGGTTTTATGACAAATAGGGATAAAATGAGATGATCAGGATTGTTTGATAAGATTACATGGGAAAAGAGAAATATAGAGAGTGTTTTAAATTAGACATTGATGAAGTAGTTATTTTAACGAAGATAAGTCATGACATAAGTTCTTGATGATAGTAGTTTAAAATATGTATATAAATAATTGTGTGTTCTTATGTTCCACATGTTGTGTTACAATTGGTATCAAGAAAGGGTTATCAAGTGGTATCGAGATTAAAGTGCTTCATTTATGAACACTTAATTATACTCTTGTTTCTCATGCTATGCATGGCTCATGTAGTACTAGAGTATGTGTTGATAAAATATTTGATCACTATCAAGAATCTATGGAAGAAAATTTTTTTAGAAGAGGGAAGACTGTAACATGCTCTTAATAAATTGGAAACTGAAACTTTATACTCCTATAAAAAGCTATAGTGTTTTCAACCAATCCAAAGGAGGATATTATAATACCATAAGATTTTATGTCTTATTATTTAGAGTAAATTAAATTTCTTTTATATCTTTCATTACATGAAACACTAATTTCTACTTATTTTACTTGCAACATTATGTTGCCTAGCGTTGCACACGACACTGATTTTTAACAAAACCCAGATAAATTAAAAATATTAATCAAACAAGATCATTATAAACTTGCCATATAAATTATAATAAATATATTTAAAATAATAATAATAAAAAGTTTATATAATGAAAATTTATTCATAAAAAACTAGTTAATTTTTTAATAAACTCACCATATATATCAAAAATAATATTTTCTGAAAAAAAATATTTTTATCTCTTTTTGTGAGAAATAATAAAATTAATTTTTTCAAATTTTGGAAAATTAATTCTCAAAAATTAAAATCATTATCCCAATCATCATTCCAAAATTATCATAGGGTGATTTTTTTTAATATTTTAAAGAGTTTAATTTTTTTGATGAATAATGAGAAGTACTGAATTTTAAATGAGAACGACCTTTTCAATTAATTTTTTTGTAATAATAAATTATATTTTATATTTTAAAATGATATCAATTATATATCTATTAATCCAATTTCGGTCATTTTAATCAATTTCATATCCAAATTATACATTAAAACTTTATAAACCTTTGGATATTTTCTCTTCGAAAACTTACATAGTCATCTTGTATTCATTTTTAATTACAAATAATATATTTCCACTTATTTGAATTCAATTTTGAAATACTAATTCCATATTTGGAATAGTAATAATTTATATTTTCTAATATGTTTAACTTAATATTTTACCAAATTTAATTATAAAAATAGTAAAAATTAATTATTATGGTTAAGGTAAAAATTGATTTAATAGGGGGTTAAACTAAGAATATAATGGTTAAAATTACCTAAAGGTGTGTATCAAATATAATAGATAGATATATTTAGACCCCATAATGTTTAATCTTAAATAATACTCCATTTTATATCCTTGAGGCATGAAAAAAACGTGAGTATACTTTTTTCTTTTCAAAATATTACAAGTTTTCCACTCACCACACATATAAAATTCGACCACCTCTACACTCTATTTCACACCTTAAACCATTTTTTAATTCAATACCTACCTTAATCACTTACCAAATTCCATAATTTCATCATAGAAACCATATTTTGGTCATGAAACCAACCATGGAAGGATTTTTGTGAAATCCCAAGTAGGTTACCTGAAGAAGTGGTAACGTTCTTCATCAATTGTTTTTTATTTTATTCCTTTCCCCACCTCTTTAAATTATTATTGAAACATTTTTATATCATGAACTCTATATATTATATATAAAAATATTTTGTTATGATAATGGTATGACCTCTAACCATCTCCATTTCCCCCAAAAGGCTTACAAAATCATCATTTGTTTGTATGATAGATTACTACCTCTCTAACCAATGTTAATCATTTTTATATTACCAAATCTAAGAGCTGGTTATAATGAAATATTAAATATTTATATATATTATATTTATTATATCTTTATCCTTATTTAATTATTATATCACACATAACTTCTTACTTTATATCAAGTTAGAGTATAATAATGTCGTTTGGGAATACTGGGGACTACCGCCTCGCAAAGCAAAGTGATTCCTTCACGCTTTACATGGAAAGTAATAAATCTAGGATTAAAGAAAATATGATTATATATGAAATAAAAGTGATCATTTAATGATATTATATTATTTACTTTTCTTTCTATCTTTCCTTTGGTAAAATGGAAACAACATTCACGCTTACGTACAACCTACCATCTCTATGAATGGAGTTTTTCATTTTATATCTATAGTTTTCATAGATCACTATACATAGATGTATAATAAATATATATTATATTTATATCATGGATAAAATTATTTAGATTATGTAACCATTCAAAAATTAAGAGTACCATAAACAAAGAAATCAAAACATAAGTTAAAACCAAAGCGGTTGTTACTCAAAATTAGATTTTAACAAGGAATTGTTAATAAATGAGTAATAAAACATTATAAGTAAATAAAATATGGTATGATGTATATAATTATTATTATGGAATATATTTATTATAAATATAAATTTTTTTATTGGAGTTTTGAATGTTTACATAGGTAGTCGAGACTTAAGGTAAGGGATTTTTGTCCGACTTTTTACTTCTGTGAGACACATTTGATATCCCCCATCTATTTCATTTATCTATTGCAAATAATACAAATCAATGTATTTTATGATTATTATACTAAATATTATGGATATTAAAGATCCATTTTATGATCTCTATTTCATGGGATTTATGTTTCAAATGTTACCAAAGAGTTAATGATTTTATGTTATAATATCATCGTTTATCCAGATTTTTTATTACTAAGTTTCTAATATTGAAATATTATTATCTAACTCACAATAATTCTCATTAATTTCATTTTAATATAGTTATTAATGATATTTCTAATTAATAGTACTATTTTTCCAATCTTTTGTACTTAAAATATTTGATAACTTTTTTAAATAAAAATCATTTTCATTTCTATTTTAAGTTAAAAAATCTTTTTCTTCCAAAACCATGTTTTCTAAATATGTTTTCAAAAATGTTTTTTGAATTCATAAAATTATTTATTAAATATATTATTACTCTTTCTTGACTATTAAAACAATTTATTCATACGAATCCTTATGTATTTTTCCAAATAATTCATGTTTGGGTTTTACTAAAAAATGTGATATGAATCTTTGTTTTAACATGTATATCATGAATAGAATTTTTTACCATTATGAACATTATTTGGATTAAATATTTATTTATATTATTTCATGTTTAATTTCAAATAAAAGTATTTTCTAAAAAATTATGAATTTTTTATTTATAAAAAGTTATTTTCAAATAAAATTTATTTTCCTAATGAAAAGTTCCAAATGATCTTAAAAAATTATAATCCATATAATATGACATCTATAGATGTAACATATAAATTTATATGTATACGAACCAATATTACCATTTTTATTCTCTCTCTGAATGGTTTTTCATGGATTTGTTTTTAGGAAACCTGTTTCTCTTGCATGGGTTTTACCATTATAAAACTATTTTGAAACCCACTTCTTTTTCCAAAATTTATGCTATGATGAAATGATAAAATGATTACAAAATATATCTCTTTTTATAGGTTATTATATGATGAATTGTTTATGAAACCCACATAATTTTATTGTTTATTATATGATTATTTATTTATGATCTTGTGAAACACATACATATGATTTTCATTATGTGACGAGTCAAACCTATATCTCCCTCCAATTCATTAGGTTATTATTAATTTTATTTGATATAAATGGGTACATGTAAGGTTATCCAAATCCCATATGAGGGTACATGAGGGGTCGTACCAATAAAAAAGTAGGTACATCAATGGTTATCCCAAGCCTGACATATTCTTAGTGTCTTGATGGGTATCCTTAACATAATATTTTTTATGTTTATTCATATTCCGCAAATCTGTTTCTTATGACAATGTTATTCTCTCAAAGCTTGTGTTCCATGATTATATAATGATTCATGGATTATAAACATACAATATTTATTCCATGACTCAAAAATATGATCTTTCATGTGAAGGGTATGGTTTTCAAATGTTATATTGATGTTTTCATACCATTATGTTCATGTTATGCTAACGCACCACCCTTGTTTACACTTAATAAGTATCTATGCTCACCCTTTCTTATGTTCCCTCACCCTAACTTCTAAATAATTTTATTATTTATGATATGTCTAATAAGGGTTATAGTTAAGAATAACATCGTGGGAGATGTTCTAATTTACATATGAATCAATTTCATTGTTTCCTGCTTTCCAAAGTCACAATACCTTTATTATCCTCAAGTATGTGATTGTTTTATGTAACAAATTTTCATCAAAAAAACTATTTAATATATATGTATGAAAATCCTTGGACTCTAAATATATTATTAGGGAAACCCCCTCAAGGTTAATTTGAATTCTTTTGGGTTGATTATGTTTCTTGAAAAATTAGGTTGACAGGGTTAGTTGTAAATTTCTAACACAATTAGTGACTAGGTATGTCGAAAAAGATTCAAGATTGGGGTATGGAATCACTATAATTCATATATGAATATTTTTTTATATTATGTGGATTAAAGTCATTGTTTTTTTAAAATAATTGGGTCTAAAATTTAGAGGAAGTAAAAATGTGTTTTTGGAATAGGATTTTAATATAAATGTGAATGTTACACAAATGGTTGAAGGTGTTTCACAAATTTCACAAAAGTTATGGTTTGGGGTCATCACATAAAATTATGGAAAATGATACTATTTCAATCATGTTATGAAATTTCATGCAAGAGAGAGTTATGAAACATATGGGGAGTTGTGTGACACCATGAAATATAGACGTAATTGTGTAAAGGTAGCGATTTACATGTTAAAGGCTACATAAAATCATTTATTTTGATCAAACAATGAATTTTGTACACATAGTCATTAGAGCTCAATGTAGTTGTGGGAATGTTTTTACATGCCTTTAAATAGGCAGCTACACTCCTCATTTGAGGATATCAAACCTTATAGAATATTAATACTCTAAATCATGTATTATTTGCGCTGAACTTTTTTTAGTTAAATCAATGATTTATATATCAATTTCATACAAAAAATGAATTGTGTCAATAAGATCAAGTGAGTTACATGAAAATACAAATGTTGTGTGAAAGTTGAGAGTTTTAAAATGGACCCAATAATTTAATTAAAGTTGATGGTTCATGATAAAACATAAATGTCTCATGGAACTTGGAAGAGTTGCATGTAAGTCATCAAAGGGTTACAAAAAAGACAATATTTGGTGAACTTTAAAGGATTTTACTATAATTTCTTTATGGAATATTTATCCATCAATTAGATGAAATTAGATATTCGTGATACACCAAATGAGGTGTTAACAGTATGGATTCATGTGATCAAAAAAGAATCTTATGAAGGATTAATGATCACACGTTAGATGAGAGAGCATTGAGATTTAAAATTTTATTTTTTTTCTAAATGAAGTGGGAAATTGAGTCTACTTAGAACCTAGTAATAGAAATTCACTTTAGGTGATTTGTAGAATCAGTATATTTCATTTTTATTTCCCTTAGATATATCCTAGTGTGGTTGAACCAAGTGATTTTTTACCATATTCATTTTCTAATCATCATTTATTTTGTGCTACATGACTGAGAGAGAAGAGAGTTTCATCTAATAAAGAATCAATGTCCAAAATAGATAGTTTTTTTTAATCTATCATACCTTGATTCAACCACACACATCAGATTATTTACCCTATTTGGGAGAATAATTTCAAAAGAATTATTTTTTATTATTAACTATGATGAATTTTATGAGGTTTTTATTTTGATAATTTATAACAAATGAACGGTGTAATTTTAATTAATGTGTAAAATGTTTGTATCACCATTACCGAAAAAAAACAAATCAATATATAATTATTAATATCCATTACAATGTTTACAAATTCATACTTCATAGAAATTTATTGCATTATTTGTGTATGTGGTTAAACAGACCCAATAAGAATATCCTACAATCTATGTGTGAGTAATGCTATAAAATTAATTATTTTTTTATAATATCATTATCACCTAAGTATAATAAAATTATTAAGATTTTATTAAGGTGATTAATTATAATATTTAACAGCTATAAGAATAATTTAAATGAAAAATAAGTTTTTACTTATAAATAAATCGTTTTTCTTCCTGGCATGTTCATTTTACATAGTTAGATTTACAGTAATCATTTATTCAAAATATTACTTATAAAAAGCCTAATTTTTATTTCTAAAAGTTAAATCATGAAAAAATAACATTTATATTTTCTAAAAACTTATCTATAACAATCCTTGAATGGTGTTAGTGAAAAAGTAAAATGTTTGATTCATAGAGGTCATTGTACAAACACACACTTGAGAAAGGTTTTAATTTTTTTGATTTAATTAAAGGATTACATATAATAGTTATACCATTAATATAATAAAATTTCAGTATATTATTTTTACTAATTTAATTATATAAATATATTTAGAATGTGTTTGTAGGTTGGTAAAAGAGGAGGATAACAAAAATATGTTAATGGGTATGTAATACTTACATTGAAAAGTTCGATATTCCCTTAACGTATCCTTTGAAAATGAAGAAATTAAGGAACATTGTTGATCCTAGAGGCTACTAAACCTATATTTGGGGTCTAGAAGAAATTATTTTCGAACAATTTCATTGTAATTTTGAACTAGAGGTGTGGACTGAAACTAGTGTAAGTGATCTCTTTTTATAGGGAAAAAAGTGGGATAAATCTTTATAAAAGAATGTTAGTAAGGGATTAGAATGTAATTGTGAGATATTTAAGTGAGTTATTTGGGGAAATATTCATGAGATATGTGGGTATGTATTTCTAACCAAAAAAGGTATTCTAAAAGTTCTATGAGTCAAATTAATTTAGTAAAATTCAATCCTCATTAGATTACCCATTTTAGAAAATATTAATCATCATTAAAATTATACCATACTAATTATTTTAATAGAATAAATATAATATAACCATTATTTCGTAATTTTTATGTGATTAATCTAAATTTGGACTCAATTTAGTCTAATTATATTTCTAATTAAGTGAAAATTAACTTTTAAATTGAAACATATATTGTGATGAAAAATTGTTTTTATGGAAAAATATTTTATTAATTTAAAGGAGTTCTTAATTATTGATTATCCATTAAATGAGTTTTAATTGATTTTTAAAGTACGTTAAAAATAATATTATATTATTAATTTGAAATATATAACATATTTAATTAAAAACATTATATTTATAAAAGTATCAAACTACGAAAAATAATTGTATTACCATTGTAACTAATATTTGTCTTTATAACATAATTTTATGCCTCAAAATATAATTTACCCAATTATATAACATGAAAATTTTTATTAAATTTTTTTGAATAATTTTATATGATTATATTTCTAAAATATATAGAAATCAATTTTAATATAAGTAGGATTAAGTAATAAAAATAATTTTAATAAATATGAATCTTGTAAACATAATATAAATTTATTACTTTCCTTGAAATAACTATTGTATGGATGTTAACTTTTCTTATTGTATATATTATCAATAATTTCCATTTAAATCATTATATAACAATAATATAATAAACTTCATAGCACATGAAAATGCTATTATTATGAATAATTATTTTTACCCAAAAAATAATTTTATTTATTACATAGTTATATATTTAATTTTATAAATAAATTTATATTTAAAAAAATAAAGTTATATTCATTTATATATATATTTCATAATTCTTTTACCTATATATTTTGCAACCAATTATTTGGATAAATTTTATGAGTTACATAATGTTTTTTGATTCTCTTTTTTTAGTGTTTCATGTGAAGAAACAATTGCAGCACAATAGGTTTTAAAAGAAAATATATAATTTATTATATCAACGTGTTACATTATCCCTCTTGAATAAATTATATTGATGGATTTTCAATTTTCAATCAATAAAAATATTTTTTCATGGAATCTAAAATATTTTCAGGACTCAAGATATATTTTAAAAATATGGAGCCTTCCTTAATATCATAGCTTTGACTATCAAACACATCATTTTCCTTAATCAGGATAACTACATAGTTTTCCTCAGGAACTATTTTCTATATTCCGTCCTTTTCCACACATAAAACAACTCCCAATATCACATGGGAGAAATTTTCAACATTCCAACATAATGCGCCATGTTCAAACTAGAGTTCCATATTTTCTTCCGACACACCTCCACATACTCTAGAGGATGTGGACTAGTAGTCTTGGTCTAAATTTTTTCATGGGGAGACAATAACATTAAAAAAAGTGTACAATAAAATATAAATAACAAAAGATGTAACAAGATATAATTATAGAATTAAAAAATCAATAACATACCATCTATATGGAAATAATATATAAATAATATACCCAAACGATCATACCTAAAGACAGGACACCAATTACCCATTTGGTTACATAAAACAACAACTTGAAACATAAAAAAATACTTTATTTTAATATCTATAATGAGCTCCTATAATTACATAGGATTGCCTATGAAATACATAATAAATGGGGTGAGCTACAAATCATATTAAGGGACTAAATATGATAATGAATAATAGTATACGATTCAAAAGGAAGAACATGATATCATAAAATAAAAGGCCTTTGATTAATCATATAAAAGAAAAACATTATGAAAATGGGAATTTAATGTCATAGAAACATAGTAATGTGGAAACAACATTAAAAATGGAATAAACATAAGTCATGGATAAATTCCCAGAAAATATCACATCACGGAAAAAATAAAATCATTGATTAGGATTACTCCCTAATAATATACATAACATCTCATGAGACAAAAAATTATCCAATTAATTGGATCACTATCTTGGTTCACCCATCATAGAATTCACATTCATATGTGTTCCAAAAAAGGAAATAAAAAATAGATCCTTAAAAGAAAAGATACATATGGAAGAAAGTTGGGTACATATTATTGCCTTAAAAATAGTCAAATGGAATTTCATAATGAATTCTATAAAAGAAGGTGATAAGTAGTAATTTTAAATTCATAAATAAATAAATATCTATATGATGTGAAAATGAGTCCATGTTAATTTAAGACATCAATGTAGTGGATAAGTAATTTTGGAAAACAATTCAATTTTTGTATGATTTTTCAAAAATAGTAAAGAATCATTAGAGTAAGGGAATGATAGTATTTATAAAATATATATATATATATAAATGGTTTTATATAATAAATAAAAAATATATAAATAATGGTAGTACACTTTTTGAATAATTACTTGAATATGGGTATGAGGTATAAAATTTCTCTTATATCATGTTTTCTTAATAATTGAAATTGACTGGGAAACCATTAAAACATTTATATTACTATCAAGGAAATATTAAATAATATATTTACATATTTATGGGGCAGAAATACATAATATTTAATAATTAACTAGTAATATTCAATTGGGAAAGTGATTTATGATAGAGAAAGTGTAACCCTAAAAAAATATGGTGGTTCGGAGAGATCTCTTACATTATATTCCAGAATCATTTTGTACTTGCACTTAATATCCTAAATAATATATTTATATTCATTAATTACTTAATTTTTAACTTTTTAAATATATATTTTATTTACTATAATTTTATTATGTTCATTTATAACCACTTTTGTGATATATAAATCTTTATTTAACTTTTCTAGTGGCGTATATTTAATTTTTCCCAAGCCAGATTCCTTATCTATAACTATTTATGTTCCTGAAAAATTGGGCTATAAGTCTAGAAGTAAAATGGAATAATATTTATGTTCTTCCAGAAATTTGAATATTCTAAAATACCCATATCCATTTTCATATAGGTATAATTCATTTTGTAAAAATATTAATGTTATATGACTGGTTCATTTAAGATGTTTTGTCAACCATCACGTTATAAAATAGTTTTATTTAATTAAATGATTACTGTTATATTAAATTACATGAAAAAAGTTAAAATATACTTATTATTAACATAATTTACCATACTACTATTGTAATAATGATCACTGAAGGAGGTGGATAAGAACAAAGCATGTTGTTCATGGGGGCGGTGAACCAACCATATTGTGAACATCATTTTCGTTCTAGAAATGAATTAAGGGAGGTTATAAGATTGATATTACACTATAATAATAACATATAATTATATTTAGGATACTCATATTACCATGTTTAGGTGGATGTAGGACATATGGGTTGGTGGAAAAAGAATAAAAATTAAATGAAATTTAGTAAATAGTTTACCTCCCCCTTTGGCTGTCTCATTTTAAGATTCCCCATAAGGTTACATGGAATAGTCTTTGGATGAGCCCCAAAGAACTAATATTTGTTAGATAGGACTGAGAAATTAATTAAGCATCAAATTTGAAATATTTAAGGCTTAGATGTTCTGTGGATAAAGGGTGGTGAAGGTGGTATTTGTAAGGGGAAGAGATTGATGTTTTTGAATATTACATTCATTAAATTAATATTTTTGGATAATTAAAAACAATAGTAAGGATTCTTGAGAATATATATATTAAATAGTGTATGTAATTTTGAAATATTCAGTTGTTATATCATGAATGACTCAAAAAAAGAATATATTTAGTTATAATGTTAAATTTTGTATTTTACAATTCACTAAAAATTAAAATATTTTCGAAAAATAACAGAAATTCAATATAATCAGTTAAAAATGTTGAGATTCAAAAATTTAAAATAATTCTATAAAAAATATTTATAAATATGGAGAATTTAATTTATATATAAAACCATCACTTATTTGGAAAATTCCAATTTTAATATTATGACCAATTTTCCGACCCTTTAAAAAATTACACAATGTGTCACAAAATTATATTATCATTATATTAAAACATAACATTAATTTATAAAAATATTTTTTGAAAATAAAATTACTTTTAAATAATTATATTTGCTATAAAAATAAAAATTAAATGTGTATTTTTTACAAAAATATTAACACTTAAATATTTTCATTTTGAAAACATTTACATATGTGTATCCTGATATAAAAAGGATTTATTTTCATTTTATAGAATTAAAAAAATATATTATTTAAAAATATCACAAGTGATGATACTGTTCTAACATATGGGTTACTATTCCTAACTGTCATATTCCTATTCCAATAGTCAGATTTCTATTACAATGGTAATATTTGTAACGGTCATATGGGTTCCATAATTTCTATAAATATATAATATTTTATTCATACTTAATTCACTTATAATTTCTATCAATATTATTTTTATTTTTTATTTTCTGTTTATTATTTTATTATTAACATTTTGCTTCATTTCTCTAATTTTTCCCATGGGAGTAGTTATTTTTGTAGATCGAGCATATCTAAATTTCTATATTTTATTTATACTATTTTTTATTTTTTATCTAGTTATAATATTTTAAATTATTATCTTTATTTTATTTATCAAAATATAATGTTAACATTAATAGAACCATGTTCATGGGTGTAACGTCCCAAAGTCTCATTAATAGAAAATCCCTCTTGATCCAGTTAAATGTTTCTTTATGAAAAATGTTTTTATAAGATGTCAAATTATTTAGTTTTACGTTAAGATTTGTGACCATTACTTTTATAGCCATTGAACAGTGATCATCTGAGTAGTATAAATATAAGGCTTTAACGAACACATTTCTACTCAGACAAAGGAAGCGATGGCCTCATCCAGTAGAATTTCCCCTTACGAAGCCCATTTGTCAGAGCTCAGAAAAGAGGTGGTGTCTTTGGGCTTTGCCCTTGACCAAGCCCAAGCTTCGCTTCATCAAGTCAAGCTCGAACGGGACCGTCTACAGGAAAAGTGTAAGTTGATAGAGATTACCACTCGAGTGATGTTATCCGAGCCACCCCAAGAGTCTGTCACCATTGCACACCTTACCCTTAGGTATTATGCGACAATTTTAAGGGGTTATGTAACAAATAAGTAGCACCATGTTCATGTACATTATTTTTGTATATAATAATGAATATAATTTCAAGTCATTTTTGATACATTGTAATTAGTTTTTAAAGTACGAATGGTGTTTTTAGTTATTATTTAATTAAGAATTATATTTTATTAAATTAAAGGATTTTTGAATTAAATAATATTTTAATAAAATATTATTATTAATATTAAATTAATTTTTTATTATGTATAAATGATCTTATAATTTTATGAATACAATTAAAATTTTTATTAAGGTTTGAAAGCCATTTCTGTCAAAACCCGTGAATTTTTTATAAATGTATGTTTTTATTTTAGAAGTAAAAATTCACATATTTAGAAAATTATTTAGATAAAATAAATATTATTTTTGTAATCAGGACGTCGAAATTATCCAACGGTGAATTTTTCATAATTTTCTTGAGACAGTCAAATTTTTGGGTAAAAATTAAATACCATTTAAATATATAATGTGTTTTATAACATCATAATGACCCAATGGTGATGTAATAAAATAACATAATCCTTATGTTCGGCCAATATGTGTTTTATCATTAAAATAATGAGGTTTTGGGTTTGTTTGACTTACTTTTCAAAGCATTAATGGAGCCCTCAAGACTTATTCAACACTTTGCCTTTTTAAATTAATTTCCATGGGAGTGTGACTCACCTCCACATAAGCAACCCTAATTTTTTAATAAGTTCGGACCTTGGACTTGTAAAATATTTTTTTCCAGTTTCCTTTTCCAGAAACCATGGTCAAATACCATGGGACGGTTTGTGGTTTGGATTATTTTAATATAAGGGGTCCCAAACCTAAATAATAAAGAATTCTCTCACCTTTCCTATATAAACCCACCCAAGATCCCACTTCCTCCTCACTAAAATCCCTTGGAGTTCGTCCAACCTCTGCCGTACTCTCTCTAGAATCCTCCCAAGATACTCCAAGCTCCCAAGAAGCCTCTCACAAGCCTCTCTCTAGCCTTTGGAAGCACACTTCCAAGTAAGGGTTTTTTCTTCCTTTCTCATTTTTTTCAATTTTATTTAAGTTGTATTGACCTTTTAATTTCAATTAGGAATGTTGGGGTATGGTTTCAAACCTCCCCCATACTGCCCTCTTATTGTTTGAATGATGGTAGAACCCTTTCCCTCTCATTAAATGCCTCCCATGTACACCCGTTACTATGCCAAAATTCCGAAAGGAACTTCTCTCTCTTCTTGTACATTCAAGCAATACTTTTGTATCATGAATTTAAATTCCATTTCAATTGTTCGGACATGTATATATATGACATCCTTACTATCCATTACATGTAAATATTATGAGGAACCCCTTTCTCTCTCATCAAACGTTTTTATGAATTCTTATGTCACACCGTTACGCTGCTGAAATCGCACCGATTTTCTAAGCCAATGTCCTTGTGTAGTGAATACCATGTCCATTTCTCCATCAAGGGTATTCACCTTTATGCACATTTACTTATTGATTTTAAAGTTTCATGTATGAATTCCACATTCCTTTATCGTGGAATAAATGATTATGTTTTATGAATCCATGTTTTATGATCCATGTGGCACACTTATGCATGAATTAAATGTTTAAGAAGGGTGCGCCCTGATAGCGCTCCAATGCATTGGGTAAAGTATAGTATCATGATACGTCATGTGCAATAAATTTTTACTCATGCTAATTCAAGTGCAACGAGGGTTTACTCGTGCTTCAAGTGCAATGAGGGTTTACTCATGCTCCATGTGCAATGAGCCTTGGCTAATGATAATTCAATGTTAAGTGTTGTTGCCACATTTCCATGTTATGGTTATCATGCTTTATCATGCCTTTATGTTCATGTTACTCTAATTATCTATTGATGTTCCTATTGCCTAACATGTATTGTAATCCTCATGTTATTCATTGTGTACTCCCTTACTGGACTTTATAGCTCACCCTTTTCTTATGCATGTCCTCAGGTTATCCCATGCAATGCTAAGTACGAAGGAATGTAGTGGTCATGTAAAAGAAGTTTTCAATAAATATGTTGTATTTCAAGTTTAAAGTTTTTATGTAATGATCCTAAGCCCCTAAGACACTAAACCTTTGGATCTTCTTTGTTGTATCAAGTGATGTTTTATGTAGTAAAGCATGCTTAAGTTGTATTAAAAAGAAGGGTTGTCATAGTTGGTATCAGAGGATAGGTTTAGTTATTTTTGGGATTAGGAAACCCTAGTAAAGACTTAGATACAAGACTAAGCATAATAAAAACATCCCTAAGTTTTGTTAAATACTAAGTATGTGGTTTATCAAACAAATACATCCCTGTCTGGATACGAGCAGGTAGAGGCGGCTCTGGCACAGATGTATCCTAGGGGTAAAACCCGAAAACACCGCTTTGAGCTAGACTCGAACGGGAACTGGTGCACGGCAACAGGCCTTACTGCACTCTTGGTTACGACACTCCCAGGGGATATGTTTTGATAAATTCACAATCTTAGTATGAACCCTTATTAAGGGAAAAATGCCCCTAAGAATATATGTTAGAAGGAAGATCATGAAAAGCCTGGATTGAATCCTATAGACTCATGAGTTAAAGAGATTAAAGTTTATTTATAAGTCATCAACTTTTGTCTTTGGATTACCCTATATTTGTTACCCCTAACTTTCCTTTTATTCCAGCCAATGGCCGGTAATAGGAGAACTCGGGCTAACAACCGTTGTGAAGATCAGTGTGATGATTGTACTTATGAGATGCCCAATCCAATGGGAGCGGGAATCGTGAACTTTGTCATGCTTCTCTCTCAGCTAACTCAAGTTTTGAATAGAAACACTGGTCAAGAGGAACGTTCAACCCCCCCTAAGAAAGAAAAATTCGCTATTGAAAGCATCATGAGACAAAGGCCTCCTACTTTTAGTGGATCATCCGATCCCACGATCGCTGAATAATGGATCAACTCCATTGAAAAGATATTCTCCATCCTCCAATGCTCTGAAAAAGAGAAGGATCTCCTGTCAGCTTATCGTATGGAGGGTGAAGCTGATCAATGGTGGACATTGATCAAAAATACGAAGCCTGAGGAGGAGATCGAGGCTTTGGAATGGAATGAATTCCGAAAGATGTTTTTCGATAAATATTTTCCACACACCATCCGTCTTAAGATGGAAAGGGACTTCCTTTACCTCAAACAGAAAGATGAAGAATATGTGGGAGCGTACGAGGCAAACTTCACAAGGCTTGCACGATATACTTCCGGCTTTGTCGTTACCCCTGAATGCAAGGTTTACTGCTTCTTTGGTGGGTTGAAGCCTAGCTTGCGGAAAGCATTAGCGATCTGTGACTTCGACAGCTATGAGGAAATTGTCCGATGTGCCCTCAAGGTTGAAATGGAGATCGGAGAATCACTGGGGTATCATGGGGACAAGAAGCGTAAGGTGGACTTCAATGCTGGTGGTCCAAAGGATAAATCCAACGGCGCTAAGAAATTCCAGCACCCCACTTGCCAAAAGTGTGGAAAGAAACACCCTGGAAATTGCCTTAGGGGGACAAGAAAATGCTTCAAGTGTGGAAGAGAATGGCACCTAGCTGTTAACTGTCAGCAAGAAGGACCCGCGGCTGCGACAGAGGAGAGGAACGCTCCGTTCAAACCTCAACGCGTTTTTCAATGCTACAAATGCAAAGAACCGGGTCATTTTGCATATCAGTACCCTAATCCAAGGGTTATCGGAGGCAACCAGCAACCTCCAAGACAGCAAGGAAGAACTTTTGCCATCACTTCTGCCGAAGTGAACCCCGACAACAAAGTGGTGACATGTACGCTAGTTATTCATTCAAGAATAGCGAACATACTTTTTGATTCAGGTTCTACGCATTATTTTATATCTCAAAAGTTTATTAGAACAATCCCTCCACCACCACAAATCATGGAAGTAAAGATGACGGTGAGTATGGAAAATGGGGCAATCATTGCATCCCATGAGTATAAGTCCTCCCCTGTTATAATATGTGGATTGAATTTCCCGGTGAACCTCGTCATACTCCCTTTGGTGGAATTTGATGCAATTCTTGGCATGTATTGGATTTCCTTATATAGAGCCAACATAAATTGTCGGGAGAGGGAAATCGCACTCCATATGGAGAATCGACCCCCAATTATTTACAAGTGTCCGGAGGAAGATGAATCTCCTTTAGCTCCATCATCTCTAGCATGGATATTACTGCCTTATGAGCATGCATATCTGGCTCAGATGATTGAGTCCAAGGAAGAAACCACCCTTGAAGAAATTCCTATTGTGAGGGAATTTGCTGAAGTATTTCCCGAGGAACTTCATGGTCTTCCTCCAAGAAGAGATGTTGAGTTCTCAATTGAACTTATTTTTGGGGCGCTACCAATATCCAAGACTCCATATAGAATGGATGTTGTTGAGATTTAAGAGCTGAAGAAACAACTACAGGAGAATCTGGATAAAGGGTTTATACGCCCAAGTGCATCACCATGGGGTGCACCAGTCCTCTTCGTCAAGAAGATGGATGGGTCAATGCAGATTTGCATCGATTATCGTGAACTTAACAAAATCACAATAAAGAACAAGTATCCTCTCCCAAGAATTGATGACTTGTTTGATCAGCTGTGTGGAGCACAATACTTCTCCAAGGTGGACTTGCGGTCGGGATATTATCAAGTAAGGGTGAAGAAGGAAGATATCCCCAAGACTACTTTTCGTACAGGGTACGGGCACTATGAATTCATAGTAATGCCTTTCGGACTCACCAATGCTCCAACAATATTCATGGACTTGATGAATAGAGTCTTTAGATATTACCTAGACAAATTTGTGGTAGTCTTTATAGATGATATTCTTATATACTCCAAAACCAAGGAGGACCATGAGGAGCATTTAAGAACTGTACTGGAGACTTTGCGCAAGGAGAAGCTCTATGCCAAGTACAACAAGTGTGAGTTCTGGTTGAAGGAGGTATCATTCTTGGGCCATATCATCACAAGAAATGGGATATCTATGGACCCCTCCGAAACAGATGCAATTGAAGGATGGCCGAGGCCAACATCGGTAGCTGATATCCATAAGTTCTTGGGGTTAGCTAGATATTATCGACGATTTGTGAGAAATTTCTCACGATTGTCCAACCCTCTTACCAAGCTAACTCGAAAGGGAGTAAAGTTTGCTTGGAGTGATGAATGCGAAGAAATCTTCAAGGAGTTGAAGAGGAGGCTTATCACTGCACCCGTGCTCACTTTACTCACAAGTGGGGAGATTTTTATGGTATTCAGTGATGCTTCGAAGAAGGGCTTAGGATGTGTGCTGATGCAGAATGATAAAGTGATATCCTATGCCTTAAGGAAGTTGAAAATCCATGAGCGAAACTATCCAACACATGATCTGGAGTTGGCGGCGGTGATATTTTCCTTGAAAATCTGGTGGCATTATCTATATGGAGAGAAATGTGAGATATATACTGACCACAAGAGTCTTAAATATATATTCACACAGAAAGAGCTTAATATGCGCCAGAGAAGATGGATAGAGCTCATCAAGGATTATGACTGTTCAATACATTACCACCCCGGGAAAGCGAACAAGGTGGCGGATGCCCTAAGTAGAAAGGATCCAGCTATTCTATCAATGATGAGAATTGATAAGGATCCAATCTTCTTATACTTGATGAAGATGGATGTGGGAATCATAAAGAATGGAACATCATCCATCCTTTCACAAATGATTGCTCAACCATCTGTTTTGGAAAGGATAAATGATGCTCAAAAGGATGATGCATGAATCCAAGAAAAAGTGGAAGCTATCAAAAAGGGAAAATCCTCAGAGTTTAATGTTAATGAAGAAGCAATTGTGCGGTTTGGGAAAAGACTATGCGTTCCATCAAGTTCAGAGCTGAAGAAGGAACTTTTGGATGATGCACATAGTTCAAATTTCTCTATTCACCTAGGGAGCACAAAGATGTATCGAGATCTCCAAGAAAACGTTTGGTGGGATAATATGAAGAAGGAGATCTCTGAATATGCATCAAAGTGCCTAGTGTGTCAGCAAGTGAAGGCAGAGAGGCAGAAGTCTAAGGGGATGATGCAACCATTGCCCATACCAGAATGGAAATGGGAGAACATCACCATGGACTTCGTCACTGGACTTCCAAGGACATCCAAAGGAAACAATTCAATCTGGGTTATTGTGGATCGTCTTACAAAGACTGCACACTTCATTGCTATTCGAGAGTATTTATCTTTGGATCAACTAGAACGGATATATATCAGGGAAGTGGTACAGTTGCATGGAGTACCACTATATATTGTGTCTGACCGAGATCCAAGATTTACCTCTATGTTTTGGAAGAGTCTTCAACATGCTCTGAATACTGAACTAAACTTCAGTACGGCCTATCATCCTCAAACTGATGGCCAATCCGAGCGGACTATCCAAACACTTGAGGATATGTTGAGAGCGTTCTCAATGGACTTTAAAGGAGGATGAGATCAACATCTTCCTCTAGTTGAGTTCTCTTATAATAACAGTTTCCACTCGAGCATCCAAATGGCACCATATGAAGCCCTGTATGGGAAAAGGTGTAGAACACCGGCATGTTGGGATGAGGTTGGTGAACGTAAGCTGCTTGGACCAGAAATGGTCAATGAAATGGTGGAGAAGGTGAAAACCATTCAGCAACAGATCAAGGTAGCCCAAAGTCGAAAGAAGAGTTATGCAGATAATCATCGACGATACCTTGAGTTTAAAGTCGGAGACATGGTGTTTTTACGCATATCTCCGTGGAAGAAGGCCATGAGGTTTGGAAAGAAAGGGAAGTTAAGTCCAAGGTACATCGGCCCCTTCGAGATTCTTGATCATGTTGGGGCTGTGGCCTATCGACTAGCACTTCCACCTACTATGGCCAAGGTGCATGATGTCTTCCATGTATCCCTCTTAAGGAAGTACATACCAGACCCTTCACATGTAATATCTTCCGAGGTGGTACAATTAGAAGATGATCTTTCTTATGAGGAGCAACTAGTGAAGATCTTAGATCGTAGAGAAAAAGTTCTACGAAATAAGACAATGCCCCTCGTTAAGGTGTTGTGGAGAAACCACAAGTTTGAAGAAGCAACTTGGGAGTCGGAGGATATGATGAAGCTAAGTTACCCACATTTGTTTTAGTGTGGGAAAATGAAAATTTCTAGGGTGAAATTTCTTAAGGGGGGAATATTGTAACGACCCAAAGTTTCATTAATAGAAAATCCCTCTTGATCCAGTTAAATGTTTCTTTATGAAAAATGTTTTTAAAAGATGTCAACTTCTTTAGTTTTACGTTATGATTTGTGACCGTTACTTTTATAGCCATTGAACAGTGATAATCTGAGTAGTATAAATATAAGGCTTTAACAAACCCATTTCTACTCAGACAAAGGAAGCGATGGCCTCATCCAGTAGAATTTCCCCTTACGAAGCCCATTTGTCAGAGCTCGGAAAAGAGGTGGCGTCTTTGGGCTTTGCCGTTGACCAAGCCCAAGCTGAGCTTCATCAAGTCAAGCTCGAACGAGACCGTCTATGGGAAAAGTGGAAGTTGATAGAGATTACCACTCGAGCGATGTTATCCGAGCCGCCCCAAGAGTCTGTCACCATCGCACACCTTACCCTTAGGTCTTATGCGGCTATTTTAAGGGGTTATGTAACAGATAAGTAGCACCATGTTCATGTACATTATTTTAGCATATAATAATGAATATAATTTCTAGTCATTTTTGATACATTGTAATTAGTTTTTAAAGTACGAATGGTTTTTTTAGTTATTATTTAATTAAGAATTATATTTTATTAAATTAAAGGATTTTTGAATTAAATAATATTTTAATAAAATATTATTATTAATATTAAATTAATTTTTTATTAAGTATAAATTTTTTTATAATTTTATGAATGCAATTAAAATTTTTATTAAGGTTTAAAATCCATTTCTGTCAAAACCCGTGAATTTTTTATAAATGTTGGTTTTTATTTTAAAAGTGAAAATTCACATATTTAGAAAATTATTTAGATAAAATAAATATTATTTTTGGAATCAGGACGTTGAAATTATCCAACGCTGAATTTTTCATAATTTTCTGAGACAGTCAAATTTTTGGGTAAAAATTAAATACCATTTAAATATATAATGTATTTTATGACATCATAATGACCCAATGATGATGTAATAAAATAACATAATCCTTATGTTCGGCCAATATGTGGTTTATCATTAAAATAATGAGGTTTTGGGTTTATTTGACTTACTTTTCAAAGCATTAATGGAGCCCTCAAGACTTATTCAACACTTTGCTTTTTTAAATTAATTTCCATGGGAGTGTGACTCACCTCCACATAAGCAACCCTAATTTTTTAATAAGTTCGGACCTTGGCCTTGTAAAATATTGTTTTCCTCTTTCCTTTTCCCGAAACCATGGGCAAATACCATGGGATGGTTTGTGTTTTGGATTATTTTAATATAAGGGGTCCCAAACCTAAATAATAAAGAATTCTCTCACCTTTCCTATATAAACCCACCCAAGATCCCACTTCCTCCTCACTAAAATCCCTCGGAGTTCATCCAACCTCTGCCCTACTCTCTCTAGAATCCTCCCAAGGTGCCCCAAGCTCCCAAGAAGCCTCTCACAAGCCTCTCTCTAGCCTTTGGAAGCACACTTCCAAGTAAGGGTTTTTTCTTTCTTTCTCATTTTTGTCAATTTTCTTTAAGTTGTATTGCCCTTTTAATTTCAATTATGAATGTTGGGGTATGGTTTTGAACCTCTCCCATACTTCCCTATTATTGTTTGAATGATGGGATAACCCTTTACCTCTCATTAAATTCCTCCCATGTACACCCGTTACTATGCCGAAATTCCGAAAGGAACTTCTCTCTCTTCTTGTACATTCAAGCAATACTTCTGTATCATGAATTTAAATTCCATTTCAATTTTTTGGACATGTATATATATGACATCCTTACTGTCCATTAAATGTAAATATAATGAGGAACCCCTTTCTCTCTCATCAAACGTTTTTATGAATTCTTATGTCACGCCGTTACGCTGCCGAAATCGCACCGATTTTCTAAGCCAATGTCATTGTGTAGTGAATACCATGCCCATTTCTCCATCAAGGGTATTCACCTTTATACACATTTACTTATTGATTGTAAAGTTTCATGTATGAATTCCACATTCCTTTATCGTGGAATAAATGATTATGTTTTATGAATCCATGTTTTATGATCCATGTGGCACACTTATGCATGAAATGAAATGTTTAAGAAGGGTGCGCCCTGATAGCGCTCCAATGCATTGGGAAAAGTATAGTATCATGATACGTCATGTGAAATGAGTGTTGACTCATTCTAATTCAAGTGAAACGAGGGTTTACTCATTCTTCAAGTGCAATGAGGGTTTACTCATGCTCCACGTGCAATGAGCCTTGGCTCATGCTAATTCAATGTTAAGTGTTGTTGCCACATTTCCATGTTATGGTTATCATGCTTTATCATGCCTTTATTTTCATGTTACTATAATTCTCTATTGATGTTCCTATTGCCTAACTTGTATTGTACTCCTTATGTTATTCATTTTGTACTCCCTTACTGGGCTTTATAGCTCACCCTTTTCTTATGCATGTCCTCAGGTTATCCCATGCAATGCTAAGTACGAAGGAATGTATTGGTCATGTAAAGGATGTTTTCAATAAATATGTTGTATTTCAAGTTTAATGTTTTTATGTAATGATCCTAAGCCCCAAAGACACTAAACCTCTCGATCATCTTTGTTGTATCAAGTGAAGTTTTATGTATTAAAGCATGCTTAAGATGTATTAAAAAGCAGGGTTGTCATAATGGGCCTCCTAGACTTGGGCCTTTGATCTATGTAATGTGTCACCATCTACCAATATATAAACAAGTCTTTACTTTCATAGTAAATAGAGGTTTGAGCCACAAAATTAAAAAAGTAAATGAATAAAATGTTTTTGGTTTCATCATGTTGGAAATTGATTTATATAATACAAAATTACTGAGTAAAAAAATTATAAGATGGGAAATTACAATAAATTTTTTTGGGTCAGAACAAATACAAGGTGGATTTTGTGACAACCGGGTCCCGTTGACAGCACAACCACCCCGCCTTAACATGGTCGTCGGGTCCTGACCCACCAGGTACCACCAGTTGCCCCCGCAGACAGGTGGGGCCCACCCTAGGGTCCACCCACATGCCTGAACGGGTCATCTGACTAATGACTGTCCACACAGGCCAACACATGTCCTTTCCAGTGTGTTGTGTCCTCACTCACACACACCCTGGGGAACGTCCCAGGAGGTCACCCATCCTGATCACTACTCCAAGCCAAGCACACTTAACTGTGGAGTTTTAATCAGACAGGCTCCCGAAAAGGAAGGTGCACCTTGTTGACATGAGTCATATCATTTAGTCATTTAACCCTTTATCATTTGGGGATGTTACAGTCACCCCCCCCCCTTTAGAGCACAACGCCCTCGTTGTGGGCCCTACATCTCAACTCAGGCAGTGCACCGTGCACTTAAGGCTGGGTACCACCTCTGATACCAAATGTGAGAACCGGGTCCCAGTGACAGCACATCCACCCCGCCTTAACATGGTCGTCAGGTCCTGACCCACCAGGTACCACCAGTTGCCCCCGCAGACACGTGGGGCCCACCCCAGGGTCCACCCACAGGCCTGAACGGGTCATCTGACTAATGACTGTCCCCATAGGCCAACACATGTCCTTTCCAGTGTGTTGTGTCCTCACTCACACACACCCTGGGGAACGTCCCAGGAGGTCACCCATCCTGATCACTACTCCAGGCCAAGCACGCTTAACTGTGGAGTTTTAATCAGACAGGCTCTCGAAAAGGAAGGTGCACCTTGTTGACATGAGTCATATCATTTAGTCATTTAACCCTTTATCATTTGGGGATGTTACAGATTTTCACCCAACTCCAACCCTCACCACCTCCATGATTCCACACTCAATGTGAGTTATCTAACATAATGATAAAATCTGGGACCCAACTCAAAATGTACCTGCAATAAGAGAGGAATTATAGGATACCCTATTTCCTTGGATTCCAGAGTAGGGTGTGTGTATAAATCAGTAGGAAACAACCAACATGTCCCAACACCTAACTAGTAAATGTGGTGTAAATGTAAGTGATAAGATTATAATAGTTCATAACTACAAAAATATATAGTATATAATAACCAGTTGACATGTAAAAAAACAAACACCAATTTGTATAGTAGTATTGTACTAACCAAGATGCCATGAATCACTAATTATACCTTCTTTGGATCCATATCTGAAAATGAGTCAGAATAGAAGTCATGAACCAGATAATACAATAAGGTCCCCACATTTATTCCACAGTTGTGACATAGATAATGATTATATGTGAGGCCACAAGGTCTTCATTCCCCATATATATCATGGGTTATGCCACAATTCCATCTAAAATAAACCACAACACAAACACCTAGATTTAGTTCTAAAATCATAAACATTTATTTTCCAACTTTGATACTAATTTAGTTGACCCAATTTTCACCATACAAGACTTATAATATCAAAAGGAGAAATTGGATTACTTACATTCTCAATGAACATTTATGTTTATAATTTTATAGAATTGGGACTCACATTTACGCAAACAAAACACCCAATAATTTGAGATATTATATTTCCCAATATAACATGTTTTTTATATTTTGTATTAGGTCATCAACATCATCCATATGAAAACATTATAAAAATAATTCATTCAACACCATACTTATTAACTTAGGTAATATTCAACATAATAAGGGTGAGATCAAATGCTAAATAAGGGTAAAAATAATCATTAGTAATTAAATTTCATCAGTGATTATAAGAATAGAATAATGGTATGATGACAAAATCCAAGAGAATTTGCATAACATAAGAATGTGATAAATGTGTTTCTATTAGGAACCATGTAATTATAGGTATTCATATTATTATGTTATGCTCATTCTCATGGATTATGTGATCATACCCTCATTCTATTTTCAAGAGAATAAACATTAGTATTGTTTGTGTTTATGCATATTCTTATGATAGAAATCAAAAACACAAAAAATACCAATAAACCATGAGATTATATCAAAACACTATTACCACTTCGTCAACATTGAATCATAAGAATCATGAAGGAATAAAATTAAATGAAACTTAAAATATCATGAGAATAAGTAAATTCAATTTATTTATTGTCAAATGGGCTATATATACAATTCAAAAAACTAGATATGTTCATAATATAACATATGTATCAAAGAAAGTTAATTGAGAAAAAAGTCCTTACTAATTTGGTAACTTTTGAAACTAAACCCCATGAAAGATATATCCTAAAATTGATATGTAAATACCAGTAATTTTAATTAGAAACATCATATTATAAATTCATGGGAATTATATACATCACATTAAATAAATAGGTGATGAATATTCAATATGTCTCACATAAGTAAAAAAACAGAGATGGAAAACCCTTACCTTGAGTCCAATATTTCTTTATATGTCCTTTAACTTCAATTTAATAAGCTTAATTTAATTATGTTATTTTATAGTAACCAACACAATATATAATAACTTATACTTAAATCATTTATTTTATTTCTTCATAATGACATATTAATTAGCTACGTCCATGGAGGGTGTTTTGAGCATCTAAGATATTATAATACTGAAATAATTATCAAAATTTTATTTCAATTATAATTCTGAAAAGCAATCATGAAGTATGGTTATTACAAACAAACTATGTTAAGATAGTGGAGACGGTAGGTCATCTGTACACATTAGAAATGTTTCCATTTTTCAATGATCATTACGTAAATAAGGTATGAATTATTTTTTATTTATAGAATGATATGAATATAACACATGTAATTTTATTTCATTAAATATATTTATATTTATCATCCATGTAATTTAGTTACAAGAAAAGAATAACATCGCTTCGTGGAGGCAGTAGTCCACACATCCTCGAATGACATTACCATTTTTCAATATAATAAATAAAAAGATATATAATATTTACAGAATGATAATATATCATGAATATAATTATTAATTCTTGTTTATCATGTAAATTCAGTAAATCTACCCTTATCAGTATCCATTTAAAGCATTCGTGAAAAAAGAATTACATCACTTCATGGGACAGTTGTCCATCATAGGCACAAGCGACATTATCGTATCTCCCAAATAATAGAAATTAAGAATTTATATGTGTTATCATAACTATAGAAGTGTAAATATTTCAAAAATAACATATATATACTTTAAATCCATTATTAAATTAATCAATGAGAGGCAATGATAGAAAACGAATGACATGAGTTTATGATGTTGTAGTCCACCGTACACACAAATGATTCTTTCATATACCATTGATGAAATATGACATGTATTTAGGTTATTAAATAAACATAATAGAAACTAATTATATGGGAGATAATATTTTTATTATATAATCATAATTGATGAATATATTAAGGGGGTGGAAGATGTAATAAAACAGAAACTCGTAGTTAGAATTTTACCTCTTCACGAACAACCTGTTTAGGATTATATATACATTATTACAATAATGGATTTATGACCAAAAAAAGGATTCTGGAACAATGTTACTGAAGTTTTTATGTGAGTTTTTAGGTTTTTTTTCAAAATAAAGAGTATTTTAAAATTTTAAAAAGAGTGGATAGGGGCGGAATTTTATAATTGAGGTGAGTGGCAGACTTATAATTTTTCAAAAGAAAAGTTATACCAATGTTTTAAAAATGAAAAAATGATCAAAAAATTATATATATAGACCCTTCAAAAGGAAAATTTTAAAATATTTCCTTAAAATAGATTTTGTACAAGTATTTAGGATACTTTATCCTATGTCATTTAAGTTTAACACCCTTGGTATATCTACTTTTCCCTAAATGTTGTAATTAATTTTTATTGTTTCCATTATTAATTATAGTAAAAAAAATTTGTTTTCCATATTATATAACTTAAATCATTATGATTTAACATATTGAATCTTGTTTTTAAACTCAAAGTAAATCATATACTAAAACCTAATAAAAGGATATTTAAAAGTTATTAAGTGGATTAAGTATAAATAAAAAATAATTATACTACATAATATTATATTAAAAAGATAATGGGACTTTTAAATTACTTAATATATTTAAAAGAAAATATTTTTTTACAAAAATAGAACACTTTTATTATTCACTAAAACATATATCTCAAAAAATCCTAAAATCTCACATAAAGTAAATTTTGACATTAATATTTAAATAATGATGTAAATTTTATAAAATAAGTATTATAAATGATTGAAAAGTTTATTATAATAACTTATTTTGAATATAAAAAAATCATTATTGAAGAAAACATATTTTTAAATAATCATATTACTTTAAAAAAAATTCACTGATTATTTACTAAACATTTATCAATATTTATATTGAATATGATATTTACATACATATATATATATATATATATTTCCTAGATTAGTTAATATTATTCATACCTACCAATTTAATGACTAGGTCATAATGGTTATATACTTTATGGGTCATTTATGAATGCTATTGTGTGTTGAATACACTATAAAACATCGTTTTATTTTCTAAAATATTAGGGTGTTACATACCAACATTAAAAAATTTAATCCTCATAATTTGAACTTTAGCTCAGTAATAAAATTATGAAAATTTGAAAATATATTTTCTTCAAGCCCACATCACAAAACAGGTTAACAAATTTTCATCTTAATAAAAAAGTAAAGAAATTATGAATGTCATATGAAATAACAGATACTAGGTTTCCAAGTAGGAGACAATAAGTTATATGTGAAGAGTGGGAGATGGTATAAAATAACTATAACCAAATAATTATAAGGATTCATAGACCCCATTGATATAATTAATTTGAATTATAAATAGAATGTTTATGACCTAAAATCCATAAACCAAATAGGTTTAAAACGGTCATTGATATCATCAGAAATTATGGTAATCAGACAAAATTTTATTTTAGGATCCTTTTCCTATGGTTTCTGAAATTATTCTATCTATACTATGAGAATAAAATAATATACTTACATTATAAGTATAATTTTATCATTTTGACAAATTCCACTATAAATCTCAAATTTTTCTCCAAACTATGAGTATTTAAGACAAATTATTAACACCTGAAGAACTAAAATAAACTTTCAAATACCACATAGCCATAAAAGGGATACCAAGATATTCTTATTTAAATTAAACATTATCTAATACAAAAAATTCTTAGTGTATGGTATGATAATTCTGAAATTGAATGAACCTTTATATGATACATTATAATTCAAAATTAAAAAGTTTTACCAAAAGTTGAAACAGAATCATTCTACAAACCTTTATCCCAAATAACCCAAATAACCTAAAAATTAAAGAGTGTTTTAACCTAAATTGTTATCTCTTTCCTTTAATCTAAGAAGTACAAAAAATATGGAGATCTCCTTTTAAAATATCATTAATCACTATGTCACCCAATAAACTCTCAATACCAAGATTATATATATGATAAAACTCATGTTCCCTTAATTAATTTAATATTCAAAATCATCTAAACCCTAAAGATTATAAATAAATTCTGAATTATCTTTTCAAATTATGTAGGAATAATTTAAATTAAAATAGGGAATTACATATACATAAACCAATAACAATTCTCCAAAAATATCATTAATCACATAAATATTTCATTTCATATAACCTATAATGGTTATTCAAGAATTTAAACTTATGTTATTCATTAATATTAAATACTTTTTGTGGTATCAATAACTATTAATAAAATCTCAATGAAAACATCATAATATAAAAATTTACCTAAACCTTCCCTTTGACACCAGCTATAAGAACTCCAAACCTACCCTCCTAGATCTGGTGTTGATGTCAAAAAAATTACATTTCCGGTTTTGATACTGATTAAGGTGGACTAATTTATTCTGTCCAAAACATTCAATATCAAAATGAAAAATTATATAGCTTACATTTATAAGGACCTTTTAAGTTCATAGTTTTAGATAATTATGATAAACTCATACCTAAAAAATTACCAAACAATTCAATAGAGTACTATACCCATATTTTCACATTCAATGTTAGGTCATAAATATCATAAAAATTAAATATTTATATACATAATTCATTCAACATCTTGTTTCTTTTTTGAGGTATTAGTCCACATGTCCATGAATGACATTATCATTTTTCAGTGTAAGATAGAAAAATATATATTAACTTTACTAAATGATAAATATTTCATGAATATCATTATTATTTCATTTATTTTACATACATTTATAAAAATTATCTTTATTATCTTCCATGTATTTTTTTTAGAAACAAAAATCACAATTCTTCATGAAGAGGTAGTCCACTGTATACACAATCGAAGTTACTGTATCGCCCATGAAATGGAATCTATGAAGTTATATGTGATATAATCACTCCATAATTATAAAACTATTAAAAATACCATATAAATACTTTAAATACGTTATTATAATAATCCATCAATGGTGATGATATAAAATTAATGACATCAATTCACAAGGAAGTAGTCCATCATATACACGAATGATGATTTTTAGTCCACTTGATGAGAAAGGAAATATATTTAGGGTATTAATTTAACATAATAACATCTCAATATATGGTAGATACTATTTTTATTATATAATAATAATTGAAGAATATTTTAAGGGGGTGGAAGAAGAAATAAAACAAAAATGCGTAGTTAAAATTTTACCTCCTCTCGGACCACCTCTTTAGGGTTATATCAAAATTATTCCTAGAATGGATTTCTAACCCAAAGAAAAATACTATGAGGAAAAGACAAAATTTTGGAATTTATTTGTGTAGGTATTAGACAATAAAAAGTTTATTAAGGTGTTAAAAAAAGAGGATAAGGTTTCCTTTAATAAATGAGGTGAGTGGCACACTTGTAATTTTTTAAAATAAAAAGTGATACCCACATTTTTCAAATGAAAAAAGGATAAAAACTAGATTATTATAGACCCTTATAAATTATTTGATCTAAATAAGGATTTAAAATAAATTTTATAAGTGTGTATAGGTCATTTGAACAATTATATTAATACTTCAACCTCTTGGTAAATCTTTTTTTACTTTAATCGCGATAATTAATTTAACTATTTCCACTATTCATTATGGTCAAAATTAAGTTGAAATTATTTAATAATATAAATTATTTTTATTATTAATATGGAATAAATTTTACCATGTTTAATTAATAGTAGTGGAATATTTTAATTTAATAAAAAACCTGTGGATGTGATGAAAAAACGGTTTTTTAGGACGCCTATTTTTCTAGCAAAAGAATATGTTATTTTTACTGTATGACTAATAATAATCATTATATAAATACAAATTATTTTCTTTTTATATATAATATATAAATTTCATTTAAATCGTTACTCATTAGGGTTTTTTAATTGATTAAAATGTGGAACATTATGTATATAAAAACAGTTTTCTGAAAAAATATCATTTTTAAACATATAGACATACATATACTAAAATCCAATATAATTTCTATTAAAAGGTTTTTAATTGGATTAAATATAACTAAATAATAATTTTTTTAATATATAAAAAACATAATGGGACATTAAAATTACGTAATTTATTAAAAATAAAAGATTTTTTGTACAAATATCAGTTTTTTTCACTATAAAAAAATAATTATTTTTCAAAAAATATAAAAACTACACACTATGTAAGTTTTGATATTAAGATTTGAAAAATTATTTTCATTTTATAAAATAAAATTTCTAAAATATGTAAAAGATAATTATAATATTTTTTTCACTAAAAGCAATAAAAATAATTATTGAAGAAAACATATTTTTAAAGGATAAAATTACTTTACTAAAGATTTATTGAATATTTACTAAAAATTTATCAGGAATCTAGATTGATTTGGATATATATATCATGAATTTTTTACTACTATTCCTACCCATCAATATAATTACTTTTTTATAATGATTATATACTTCATGAGACTTTTAGGCTCGATGTTGTGTGCCAAGTACACTATCAATCGTTGTTTTCATTTCTAAAATCTTTTGGGTATTAAACCATCATAACTAAATACTATCTCTAGTAAGGAGACATGGTCTTAATATTTTTGGAATTTAATCCCAGGTAAGGTCAAAAGGCCATCAAGCCCCAAAACTCCCTCAGGTCAGGCCACAGAGTCATTTTATCCCTATATCGTGTCTTGGGTCATCTCACTATAGACCATAATGCATAATTTTCACCTCCCATGTCAGGAAACAATGCCATCGTAACTCATTATCAAACAGTGTCATGTCATTGTGTCAGGTGAAGCATCTAAATATGCTTCCTTTCTAGACCAATAAGCCATGATGGGTGCATCTGTCACTTATGTAATATGTGTATAAAACAATAACATATCTTATAATAGAAACATAATATAGTAACATTTTCTTCAAACATATAGGAAGATTAAAGTAATATCAATCTTGGGTATAAATTCCTCCATACACACACAAAGTTTATAACATCAATCATGTTTAGACAAGCTACACATGCACACATGTGTGATTAAACATAAAACATGGTCTCATGGGATTAACACACATGTGATAAAGATTCAAACATGGTGTCACGGGAAATACAATCACAAACTTTTGATCAGGAATAAAATATGATCTCATGGGATACACATATACAAACATGTGACCCAACATCAGACATGGTATCATGGGATACACATGCACTCACATGTGATCAAGCATTAATAATTGTCTCATGAGATACACATGCACACAGATGTGATCAAAATGTTTCAATATGTTGATAACATCAAGCCAGTGTGCAAGAGTTTATCATGACCCTTATCACTTTATTTTTTTATTTGGAATAGTTTATTTAATTAGTTATGAGGTGATTTAATTAAATTAGTTATAAATTATATGTATTTTGTAATAGAATTATGAATTAGAAATTGTAAAACCACGTGGTAAAACTCATAACACATGACAATATACTAGTAATTATATCATAGGGAAGAGTATATGAGACCACCTTCCTAAAACATATATTATCCATCTACGAAAATACTAGCTTATTACCTAAGTCCATGCATGTCTATTCGGTCTTTATTACTTTCTACAAGGTTTTAACTCATGCTGATCATTCCAATTAAATAAAAACTAAATTGAAAACAATATAATTATTATAAAGAATCTCAAACGTATGGTAATATTCATACTTGGAAAAAGACTGATTGGGTATCATCACTTATCTGGAATTATGACCAACCACCGATGGAAGGTCCAAAACACTCTTCCTACAACATTCTGAGAAAAAGGTCGACTTCTTGGAAATATGAAAAAGGAAAATATAAAATAATTACATATAAAATAACACAACATAGTAATTTACCTTAGAATAAATTTCATCCAATAGATTTTGAGCCACTCCCAACACACTCTCATTCCTAATGCATTCAAACTCCCCAAAAACAGTCATTAATACAATTGAAAATTCAAATTGATTTGACCAAAAACTATAGAAGATATAAATATGGGACATACCTTCAATTAAATTTACATCCCCAACATGAGTTCATCGTCATGATAATACTCTAGAAATGTTGATCCAAATCCCCATCATTCTTGTAAAATAACACTATCATTGATTGAAATTATCCTTTAACTCCCTAACCAGAAATAATACAAGAATAATATATGATCATAAAGACCAAAGGGAAAGAGTTATTTAATGTAATTGATGAAATAAATGATTTCATAACCCAGACATACCATGATCACCCATGAATAATGGTACCATAATCTTTCACCACATGTGGATGGAGGGATCAAAGATCGATGTAGAATGAAGGATTTTTTTTCAGGATTCACTATAAAACATTTCCTAGATCCACCCCATATTAAGAGGTACTCATCAAGGGAGGATTATATAGGGTCAAAATATCATTTACATTTTATATTTGAGTAATGAAAATAAATAATAAGTTGGGCCTTAGTTTCCATAAGTAACAAATATCCCTTACTAAACTAATTTCTAGTGTGGTCCACTAGCTTATCGGTAGTAGTCCACTAGATAGCCAGTGAATCTTACTGGGTAGTAGGACAACTTCATTCCCCATCATATATCTGCTGGGGGTAACCATCTAGTTAGTGGTTTATGAAATATCTCTAACAAATTCAATCCTTCACAACTAAAAACATGATCTCTAATTTAACATTCCCACTTCTTTTATGTTTCTAAACACCTCTAAATGATTTTTAAAACTAAATAAAATTAATTCATCACTTGGTTCACTAAATAATCCATACACCAGGTAAAAAGTCAAACCTTCCTCTAAAATTCATAACTTTTAATTAAATGGGTCGTAATAATAAATACAACATATCATTTCTCATCATTAAGAAGTTATGGTAACACAAAAGTCATGTCACCTAGTCAAACATGATCATTATCTACATGGAGTTTTTTATGTTCCATCCACATATTACAACTCATTTTCATAGGGTTGGGATCAATCCATATTCCCATCGTGATATTCTAGAACAAATACAAGAATAGACACTAGAATTTGAGCTAATGATTTGTTTTGGTCAAACATCAAGATCATGATCATCACCACCGTTGATGCCAAAACACCATAATGTATTCAATTGATTCCTTCTAAATCATCATGGATCTTCCCACTATAGGAATCACCATGCGAAATGTATTCTGATAGTCCAATTAAACACATAGTGTTGTTCAATTCCATAATTCTTAATCAAATACAAAGCATGGGTTAAGAGTCAATACCACTACCTTGTTCCATATTCCAACCCAAACTAATGAGTCTCTACCATCCAAGTGTATCCGATACACACATACCTTTCCATAAATGCCTCAACCATTCCTAAAACACCCCACTAATACCCTATCTGACAAGATCCTTTTTGTTCCATCCCACCATATTTGTTTTCATGTGAAAACACTATCTGATACCTTTCTCATCAACCTACAACAAAGGTACTCATCCCAATAACCTATACTCCACGAAAAAACTGATCAGAATCACATTATCCTTGGAGGCACCATTCAATTATTTTGATATCCATACTAATAACCAAAATAAAATTGAAGTAAATTACCTGGTGGGTTCAACAACAACTCGTATTATCCATAAGACTATATACATGGACCAATTCACCACTGATCAGACTAACTGTCCACTTCTTGTCTCGATCTAGTTCTACATATAATTTAAATAATTGGAATTTCTTATGGAACCCAATACTCTTGTTTTTCTTACACATTGGCCTTTAGATTCCTCATTACAATTCAAATGTCAATTTTACAGAAGACCACAAACCCTCCACTATATTTTCATTTCACTTAAGAATATATCAATTCTCTACAACATAGACTACCTATCATCTACTTTCATTGATTACATCGGTTTATCTAACCCATAACTTTGTTATCACTAAACTCAATGAATAAACATGAATGTCTTATAACACCATATTTTCAAGTGACTCTTCAAGAATTATAAATGCCTAGATCACATGGAATATAGTTCATTATATTAAAATAACATCTCTCAAGATAGATATATCACTACTTCAAAAAGTCCTTTAATAATGCCAAAAATATCATTTATTAGTCCTAGAGAGGCACTAACTACCAAATAATTATTAAAATCCCTAATATTTTATCAGTGATACAAAAGCACTGATAAAGGAACCTTATATCAGTTCTTTCTAAAGCATTGATAAATGAATCATTTATCATAGCTTGTAGAAGAATAATAAAGGAGCGTATTGTAGTATGATGCTGCATCACACTGTATCACAAAAAACACCTTAAGATCCTCAAAGTAAATTATGAATAAATATTTAAAATGAAATAAAATTTACAACACAAATACAAGAGAAACACAATATTATAGACACTTCAATCATTTGTTTTTCCAATTACATTAGTAAAAATTATTACATACATGCAAAAGTAGCAGTCTTCCATTTTCTTTTGATCCTAACCCCTACTTGAGAAAAAAATAACCTATATAAGGAATAAAATACCATTTTAGTAATAATATAATGAAACAAATTAATATAAAGTGTTAATTTTAAACAAATCATTGAGTCATACTAGGAACACTATGTATTAAATAGAGTTACGATTGATTCTTTCATGTCACACCATTTCATGTTCGTCTTCAATCATTATATATAAGAAAATTATCTAAATAATCATAAGATAAAAAATTACAGTTAAATTAATTAATTAATAGTAAATAGAATGATGATAAAACAATCTAGGATCATTTTATTATTTTTTGTGATGTGATGCACATTTTATAATAAACTTATATATTTAAACGATGAATTTAGAGTCATACTGATCACACCATGCATAACATTGAGGTGAGGATAAATCCTACACACAAAAATGACATATGGATTATTTTAATTAAGTATATAAACATTCTGAATCAGTTTTTTCATTTTTGAGCACATTGCTTCTATTTTTTACTTAAATGTCATTTGAAATTTGAAACACACTCTTTGACTCATACTAGTCAGATAATGTTTTGGTTTTATGTGATACTAATTCCTACATGTCACAAATAAATTATGAGTTTTTTCCAAAGTTATCAAAAAAATAAATCGTGTTTTATTGGTTTTTAATAAGTGGCACATTTTGAACTAAAATGTCGACTTTACACTAATAACAGACACATTGAGTCAAACGAGGAACATCATGCCTCAGATTGAGGTAACTGTGATTCTTATAAATCAAATAGGATATATTGATTGTTTCCCTAAATTATAAAAACAATTTAAATGTATTTTCTTCGTTTTTTTAGTAAGCCATTTGTGTTTTTTACTAAAAGTGATGTTAATTTTAAATAAAAATACGAGCATAAAGTCATACTGAATACACTGTGTGTTGGATAAAGGTGTGGCTGATTACTACCCATAAAAATGACTTATTAATCATTTTCATAAATTATCAAGGAAATATAAATGTGTGTTATCAGTTTTTACTAGTTCAACTATCATTTTTGCTAAAATTAATATCAATTTTTAACTAAAAATATGTACTTGGAGTCATATTGATCACACTATGCATTGTATTATGGTGAGGATAATTAAAAAATGTCCCAAAGGGATTATGAATAATTTTAAAAAATTATCATAACAATACAAATGTTTTTACTTGGTTTTTATTACGTCACTTACCTTTTTTTAAAATGCCATTTTAAACTCGAAACATGCACTTTTACTTATACTGATCAGATCATGCATCAGATTAATGTGAGACCAATTACTATACATAAAAAGTTAATTATTAATAGATATCAAATATTATAAACCAAATATAATTTCATTTTCACTATTTTTAGCGAGTGAATTTTTTTTGAAAAGAAATATCGATTTTTAACTGTTAACAGACACATTGTGTCAAACTGGACATGTTGTGTATCCGATTGAGGTGTGGTTGATTCTTAAACATCATGAAGGACCTGCAGATCATTTACATAAATTATAAAAATAGTTTAAATACATTTTATTAGTTTTTAGTAGGTTAGTTTTCATTTTTTCTAATATTGATGTGAATTTTAATTAAAAACATGCACTTAGAGTCACATACATCACATCATTTTTTGGATTGAGGTGCAGATGATTCATCCTTGTATAAAATTTTGTATGAGTTGTTTTCTTAATGTATCAAAATAATATCAATTAATTTTCTCATATTTTATTATTCCACTTGATTTTTTAACAAAAAAGTCATTATATACAAGAAATATGCACTTTGAATCATACTGATCACATCGTGTAGCTGTCATGAGATTGATTTGTACACATCCAATATGACTTATGACTTGATTTCATAACTTTTAAATAAAATATTATTTTGTTTTATATATTTTTATTGAGTTAATGTTTTTTAACTAAAGTATCAAATTTAAATTAATAACAGACACATTGAGTTATTGCGGTCATACTGTGCATTGAATTGTGGGGAGGGGGGCTGATTCATACACATCCCAAATGAATTATGGATAATTTATCTAAATTATATAAAGAATAAAAATAAGTTTTCTTTATTTTGAGTGTGTTATTTTTTATTTTTAATAATATTAATTTTAATTTTAAATAAAAGGAATCACTTGGAGTCATACATGTCACATTGTGTGTCATATTGAGGTGTAGTTGATTCCTACGCATCCCAACGTCTCAAAACAAATACTAGCTTCCAATGTTACCATGATTACAATGTCTTTCTATATCAAAAATTGAAAAACTCTTTTTGACTCGATGTTCTTAGATAAAAATATGTTCTCAATAATTAATTTCATAAGAGTAAAGCAAGCTCATGTTCCCATTATATCATGTGAATTCACCATAATTGGAATATGAGTTTCCTCTTATCATACATATTTCAATAACGAAAAAGTTTTTTTGAATAACAATATAAAATCAATATGTAGTTTTTGTAGTTTGAAATATAAAGGAAATGAAAATGGAAAATGTGATAACATTTTCAGAAAGAAACATTTTATTTCTTTTGTGTCTCTTCATAGATAGTTAAAGGCAAAATATGAATTCCTAAAATATGTATGAAAAACTAAATAAGTATTAGATAAAAATGATAAGGAAATTAACATAAAAATAGAAGATAAAATGATGAAAAATTTAATTACATTAGTATTAGGAAATCACCTTTTCCTGATGGTTGTGTGCATTATTGATGCATTTCCTTTCACTTATTATCTCAGATATAGGGTCAAAGTCCAATCCTTCATGAGCATGAGAAGCTTCAAAAAACCCACCCCAACTAGAACAAAAGAATATACATGTACAATAAAACAGTTATTATATGAGTAATACTAGAAAGTAATAAATTAAAAATAAATATGAAATGATCCATTAATTTTATGGATAATGATTTGATAGTGAAAACATTGTCGACTATAGGGATATACTTACAGTAAAGTATGAATGATGATAAAAAATAGATCCTACCAAATCATAAATCAAAAATTGGGGATGATGAAGATAAAATTAGTTAACTTGGATTTAAGCTTTTAATATTCTAATAGAATGTATAGATATCTGATTGGGTTCATAAAATATTCCTTTTGTATAATAAACAAAAAATTACACATAAGATATTCATTATGAAAGGTGAAAGTTATAGATAATTTTAATAATGGAAACTCACCATTTGATTGTTTCAAATTATTTATGTATGTTTTGATGAAAATGGAAAATTGAATTTAAGAAAATAATTGCACTTCTATGGTAGGTATTATCCTCTGAATGCATCCAAAGGTGAAATTAATAGACAATTTTCTTTCCAATCATCCTATATTCTGAATAATTATCATTGGATTTTGCTGTTTGGAACTCATCCCCAATATCTTGTTGACAAGAACCTAGGTTTCTTAAAACACTCAAATAATTATTCATCCATATGATGGCTAATACTTAGAGTATTAAAAGAAATATAAAAGAGATGGGGATGAGTCCCAAGAAATAAATTGGAATAATCACTATTTAGTAGATGAAACTGATTAGGATGACATTTGTACTTTGGTGTGTTCCCTAAAAGTGATAATGCAACCCATTTGTGAGAATTACATGGATGGTAATCAAATAATCCTAAGGGTAGAACCAAAATTAAATGTTAAAGAATGATTTGTTTTTAGATAGATTAAAGTAAAACATACATAGTGTTTATTAAATGTGTGATTAAATAATTGAAGTGATTTTTAATAAGTATTAATGAGTGGGTTATCATTTCAAAGATGGCTATATTTTTATAATGGTATAGAATACTATTCAATCCATTTTTTGATTTGGGGATGTTATTTTTTTTAATTTTGTTTGAAAGAGAAAATTGAATTTTGGTAGTGAAAAATTGATCATATTAGATACTGAGAAAATAAAATATCGACTAAAAAAGATTTGGTAGAGATTATTTTATGATTAAAATATAACATTTACTGATATTTTATAATAATTGGAATGTGAGACTATTAATAATAAAAAATGATAAATCTTTAATGAAAATTATTGTTGAATTGAGTAGCATATGGGGACGCACATGAGGATGAGGTAGACTCAAAATAAGACATTGATGGGGGGAAATGAGGAGGGATTATAAAATGTAAGAAATATAATGAAGGCTTAAATCAATGAATAAAATTTCATTAGTGATCATATAGTTTTGTTGAAAACTCAAAGGAATAATACTCTATTAAAATCTCATTTTCCCCATGTATAACATAAAAAATTTGAAAAGGTTGACAAGGATTACAATTAGATCAAATCTATACATGAGGAGCTTGATCCAAAGAAGAATAATCTGACATGGTAAATTTCTATAAGGTTGGAAGATATAAATGATATGAGAACCAAGTGGATGTTCAGTAAGAAACTCATTGACTATAGAAAATTGGCTAAAAAATTAGAATGAATTGTGTTCATGGGGAAATCCTAGATCATAGGAATTTATATTTATGAAAAATTTACTCCTGTATCTTGGTTGGAAATTTTTTGAAATATCTTGGACATTTCAGTACAAATGTAATTAAAATTATACCAAATGGATTTCAAATCTTTGTTCTTCAATAGAGTTATTAAGGGGGAGTATGTATTGGGAAATTGGATGGGTTTATTATGGATTAAAATGAAATATAGGTGTTCTAGTTAAAGTTTAATTTGTATAAGATAAAGGAGTAAATGAGAAACTGATATTTAAGTTTTGATCAATACCTAAGAATGCTTGGTTTTATGTGAGGAAGAGTTGATCACAACATCTAAATCGAGAGGGAGAATGATCAAAATATTTTCGTACTTTTATATGACAAAGGCATAACAGCTTAGGATTGGAAAAAGAAAAATGCAATTATTTTTTGATCATATAAGGTTCAATATCGATATTACTATGTTGGGTGAAACATTTTACTTGGTTTATAGGTGAATCAAGGAAATCATGGCACATTAATTTCTTAATCAAAATATGAAAAGAGGTTCAAAAGTGATTTTCAATGGAATATTCCAAACCAATAACAATACCAGCCACTATATGGATGAATTTTTCAAAATTTTATGATTGTAAAGAGGTAGGTGTCATGGAATATAGGTATTGGGAGCCTATTATACTTCAAAACAACATGAACCAACATTGGGTATTATATATTTTAAGTTCCATTGTAAGAATGTTATCCCAAGGAGATCCACATGCTATGAAGGAAGATAATACATCAATATATATATTAAATGAATTTTGGGTTGTTTTATTATAGTATAGTGCAACTTGATTTGTTGGGATACACAAATGTGGGATGAGAATGTTTAGTGGATAATTAAGTGAAAATAAAGATATCAAAAAACCTAAATTTCATTCGAGCATTAGTTTCATTTGAACCATTAATATCTCAAACCTTGGATTTGAGCCTTGGAATAGTTAGAGACTTGATTTTAGACTAGATTCGAGCTGGAATTAAACAATAATGAGTGCTAGTAGTAGGTGGATTCTATGGAGAGCTTCAGATATTGCGAACTGGTTCACGATGCTTTGGGTTATTAAAATAGATCGGGACACTTTTATCATCACTTCCAAAAAATCACTAATACAGATAAATATTATCATTAGTAAGGTAATAATCATTGATAAAAGGAATCTTTATCAGCAATTTTCCTAACGATGATAAAAATTGATTTTATCATTGCTTTTTTAGTAATAATAATCCCTATCTTTATCAACTCTAAAGAAGCACAAATAAATACATATAATACTTTTTTTAAAAATAATTTTTGAAAAAGTGTAATTAATATATATAATTATAATAGTTATAATAATACTTTTTATAAAATAATAATTTTATAATTCATCAAATATGTAATTATTTATTTATAATTAATAAATAAATTTTTAAAAAATAATATTTACATCGTTATATATATTTATATAAATTTATATATATAATAAATATATGTAAATACAAATACGGTAAATATATACATTATTTAAATAAATATATTATAAATTTATATTTATTTAAATATATTATTATTTATTTATAATTATATAAATACCATTAAAAAATTAATTAATTATTTATAATTATAATTGTATAAAAATAGTAAATATGCATTTATAGAAATATTTTTTTATAAATATATTTTTTTAAATGTTTTTAACATTTTTAATGAAAATATAATCTTAATTGAATTCATGTTAAAAATGAGAAAAATTGAATAATAAAAAATGAGTACACTTTAAAAACATTGAAAAATCTGATACGTTTGATTAATTAAATATTTATCATTAAATATTGGATATATATTGCAATAAAGGCGAATATATATTTAAAATATTAAAACATATATAGTAAATAAATAAATAAATATAATAAATAATAAAAATTGTCTAAATTTCCAAAAAAGAGATTTGTGTTTGTGTTTTATATAAAAATTCATTAACTAAGTATGCAAAATCAATATAATATGTTTGATCTATATGTTAAATTGAAAATTCAAATTTTATTCAATTATATCCATTACTCGATGAAATTAGTCAATATTTTTATTTCATATTAATGTTTCATTATAAACCATTATTCACTAAAAATATTACTCTTTAATGTGAAGAATAAATATTGTCTATTATATTAATCGTATATATATATATATATATATATATTTTTAATATATACAATTTATTGACATTATTAGTAATTATTTAATTAAAAAAATTATGAATTTTCTCTATTTAATTAATTTCAGTTTGTATTTGTTTAATTTTTATATTATATATATCTATATATTTAATACGTATTATTTATCAGTATATATAATTTATATGTAGCATAATCAATTTATTCATTTTTATCAATAATTATTTAATTAAAAATTTCTTTGATAATTTTAAAAAATAAGTTTTGTTTTTTATTTATTTAATTATTTCCTTTTATTCCAACCTTTATCAATGATAAAAAAGAACATATAAAAGATTTATTTATGGATGATAAAAATTAAGCACTGATAAAGGGCACTCATTATTAGTGCTAAAAAATGTGCTGATAAAGGGTTCCATATACCAGCACTAGAAAAAAGCACTGATAAGAGGTACCCTTTTTCAGAATTTGTTTTTGCACTGATAAAGTGAAGCTTTATCAACGATTTTTTCAAATGTTGATAAAGGTATGTTCTGTTAAATGCATGTTTTGTAGTAGTGCCTTCTCCTGCAGTCTATGCATTGGTTATGACCTCTGACCATGATGGATCTCATCATCACACACAAGCCACTGCACTGAACCACAAGATCTCAATCAATGAAAAACCCAGGATGACCAAATAATGGTACCCTAATCCATTAATGATGTTTTATCCTTCAATTGAGACATTTCCCAAATCATCAAACTCTAGGATGTTGAGCCCTTTGAGTTCATGCTAAATGTGTTGGTTGATAACTCCAAGCATGAACCTGAACTGATTTCTTCAATGACCTATTGCCACTAGCTCTTCTGGTTTATCAACAGATTCTGAAACAACCTCAACAGTCTACTCACCACCCCATTTCTATATTTTCAAACAACACCATGTGTAACCAATATAAATACTCACACACCGTGGATTTATACACAATTCTAGATGATACCATTCTCTGATCAAGTAGATTCATATATTTACAATACATATACCTTCAAACAGGTATCACACAACTCTTTCTCTATCAACACTCTATAAGTGCCTGATCAACAAAACACGAACACTATCAATGCTCCTTTTATAATTGATCATGTCATTCATACCTATATATACCATGTGTTCAACCACCACTCATGAATTACTAGAAATCCATATGATTATACTTATGTTCTCACTTTTCCTTCCAAAGTGTAGTAGTAACTAACACGGTTAGATGACCAAAGATCATGCTTTTGTACCCACAAATCACATCAGGAACACCAACACTCAATGTTATCCATACTCTAAGGTTATAAGGAACTTTTCATGATCATTCACTAATACATTTCATGTTTATTTGCATGAAAATTCAATTTCATCAATGAAATATCACCCCTAATGCACTAACCTAAGATCACCCTTCACAGGTAGACATTATCTCCCACGTTAGTCCCGAGTAATATGAAGTGACTAAATACTAGTAGTTTGAGTTTCATCTCTAAGTCCACATGGGTTTTCGACATAACCCACAACAGATTCTCACTATGGGTTATAACTCAGAGATTGTCATCTGGGAACATCTCCATATATATTCCAAGAAATATTCTCCCTTAGATTAACCATATCAAGTGGCCATATATGCTCAATTTGGATGAACAAAATGAAAATGGATTATCTAAGGATAACTCCACATAGGTTACAATTTGTGACTCAATTAACCAAACACATTAAATATCCACCCACACATGGTTATTAATAAGTTTATTATTTTTAGAAAATGACCTAAAAAGGTACACTAGATGTATGTTTATAGAGGGACTACATCATTATTATCATTTTTGTCATCTTTCATGTGCACCACATTGCAGTCTCACATGACCTTCTATCATAAGTATACATGTATACGAGTTCATTTGAATATAATTTCATCCCGAAAATATTTGTAATAACATAGTACAATTTTTTAACACAAAATAAGTCGATTCCTCCATCCTCCGTATAATCACAGACAAGAAACATACTTTTTATATTAATCCAACATACTAAATATGATGCATGTGATGCCTCTTTATGATATGTCCAAGAGTAAATACATATTAAATCAAAAACATAAAAAATCTCCATGTGGTACATGGGGTGAAATAATTTTAACATAAAAGATTTACCTAAGAATATCAATATTGTGCCCTATAAACCTAGACATTCTCAGATAAAGGCTTTCAGATTTCACCAAACCAAGTTTCATCCCAATCTTCCACACATTATTATGTCACTTGTCTACCAAATCCCTAAATTAATAAAAATAATAATCCATAAGATACCATTTTGTAACATACTTTACCGAATCAATGGGTACAAGATGGAGTGAAACATGACCTCATGTGTGCCTCCAAATACACCAGAGGTTTGTGAATAGTAGTGAGGATCACAATTGGATAATTGGGAGACTATATCATAAATAATAGTGTATAATAACTGATAAAAAACCAAACTGGTTATAAGATACAATCAAACAATGTGAAAACCAGTATCATACCATATCTAAGGGGAGATTGTGGAAACAATAGATACAATTGATCATACTTTAGCACTAGACATGATACCCCATTGAGTTGATCACATATACAAAAAAGGTAACAAAAACATAAGGAGATTTTGCACCCAACTCCAAGCCTCACAACTTCTTAGTCTGTAGAATCTTAATGAGTTCTCCCACTCAATGATCAAACCCGGGCCCGAGACCAACCTATACATGAAAAAAGTGAGGGATTATCAGTTACCCAAGTTACACAGATTCTAGAGAAGGGTGTGAGTAAAACTTTGTATGGATGAACCCACATAGTATAATACCTGACCAGAAAATTTAGTGCTCATCCATGTGATAAGATCATAAAATTAAATATGCAATATATACCTGTGAAAACATATAATTAAATTATTAATTCCAAATTAATATATATCCACCCATATTTCAATATTTTGTTTTTTAAGCAAGCCCACGTGAACCAATGATTGTAATTTATTCATCTCAATATCTTAAATGAAGTCACCATATAAGTCATGAACTGGAGTATAACAAAATATCACCAAATGTATTCCACAACATCCATAAGGATATGAGTCTTAGGTATAGCCTCAAGGTCACCATGCCTCAAATCTATCATGGTTTAGGCCACAAGGATATCATACCTCGACACTCCCTCAGGTCATGCCACAAGGTCTTCGTATCCTAGCATCATGTCATGGGTCAAGTCGTAAGACCATAAAGCCCTGAAACTCCCTTTGGTTAAGATAAAATGCCATTGTATCCTGAAATCTTTTCCTAATTAATGTGACCATAGACCATAAATCCCTACTATTACCTCTTAGGTCATGACACGTAGCTATCATGTTTCGTTTTACACTATCGTCATGTCATCAAGTCATGTGTATCATCTACAGTTGATTCCCCTTTTGGACAATAAAGTCTAAATGGGTCAACCTATCACATTGGTATTATTCATAGAAAAAAAATAAAAACAACCAAGTATATATCATACTCATCTTATAGAAACAATTATTATATATATATAACTATAAGAAATGAAAATAGATCATGGGTATAATTGTCCATATACACCCATCTATGTTCTAAAATCATGTATGGTCACATGGGATACACACACATGTAATAAAACATCAGACATGGTCTCATGGGTTACACACAGACACTTGTGATCAATAATCAAACATAGTATCATGGGATACACATTCACACACATGTAATCAAATATAAAACATGGTCACATAGGCTACACACACATGTGATCCATCATTAAACATGGTCACAAAAAAATGCATTAAAACAACTGTGATCAAACATCAAACATATTCTCATAGACTAAAAATGAATACATATGTGATCAAGCATCAAAAATGGCATCACAGGCCACACACACATGTGGTCAAACCTTGACCATCAACAGCTAACATCAAGCCAGTGTACAACTATCTATCATAGACATTTCTACTTTGTTCAGATATATTAGGCATAGTTCCTTTAATTACTTAATATGTAATTAGATTAATATAATTTAGTACGACTTTTACAACATATTTTAATTTAAAAATTTTATATATAGATTTCATAATGCTTTTGCGTCTATTTATACATTCTTATTCATTTATTATGTTATAACCTTCATATTTTAATAAAATGTTAATTATAATTTATCTCACTAATTACTCATATTCTTAATGATGGTATCACTGGCTGTATAGAACAAATTTCCATATAGACCCAACTTTCATATAATATCAATTGTTATATATCCCCAATGACAATATATATATTCATAATATTATACTTATATATATAACCTCTCACAATTCATCAAAATCAATCATCTCAATCTATCATTTAATTTCAATTTTTTTACCATATTTATAACATGTTTTTTTCTTTCTATATTTATTATCCATGGAATAATCATTAAGGTAGATCAGGATGAGTAATATTTCAATATTTTTTTATTTTTCGTTACTTACGGTTTTAAACCTTCTGTAATTTTTCAAATATTACTCATTTATCCATATTCTATTGTGTTTCATTTTGTATTATAATTTTATACCTTAATTAAATAATTTAATGTCAATTTTTATTTGATATATATTGTAAAAAAGTCATAATTTCTTGAAAAATAAATTCAGAATTATTAGTTTGGCGTGTTACAATCTACCCCCATAAAAGAACCCCCCCATAAACTTTTATTAATCAGATAGAAAAATTAGGGTAATTTTGTATTATTACTTTTTCTAGTTCCCATATAGATTCCTCATATTTATAATTTCTCCATAGAACATTAACCAAGTGTTTGGTCTTATTTTAAAAAAAATTATCCATTTTATCTAATATTTCAATCAGTTTCTCCTCATTAGAGAGTGAATTCTCCCATTAAATAGATATTGAGTTTAGTACATTTTATTGATATGGTATATACTTCCTCAAACAAAAAATAAATCGAATAGATTATGTAGTTCTGATAGGTATTGAGGGAGTGCTAATAGATAATCTACATTCCCAATGTAATCAATAATCTCAAAGGAACCAATGTATATAGGGATCAACCTTCCCATATTCATTAATCACATAACCCTCTTCCAATGACATATTTTAATGAATACTTATTTTCCTACTTCAAACTCAAAATTTCATTGACATTTATCAACATAGATCATATATAAACCTTTTAGTGATTTGATAATTTTTTCAATTGTTTTAACATTTTCTACCATTTCTTAATCATGATCTGGTCCCCACAACTTCCTATATCAAGACCCATCCCATTATCTTATACAACTAATTCTCTTCCAATAATGGGATTCATGTAGTTCTATTTAGATGATAGAGTGGAAATTGTTATTATATGAGAACTCAACTAATAGAAGAACATGATCCAAACATCCTTGGAAACCTATACGGAAATATTTTAGCATATCTTATAATGTTTGAATGGTAATTTCAGACTGACCGTCAGTTTGACGATGATAAGTTATGCTAAATCACATCTCTATATCCAATTCTTGTTAAATATTTTTATAAAATTTCGATGTGATACTTTGTTCTCTATTAGATATAATTTAAATTAGTAATCCATGAAACATTACCACTTAGTTTATGTATAACATGGGAATTTAATTGAGTGGTAAAAAATCATGAATGTAAATGAAGTGTACTGACTTAGTAAATCAACCCACTTCTACCCATACGGTATTATTTCCATAAGAAGTCTTGGAAAGGCTAGTGAAAAAAATTCTATATTAATATTCTCTTATTTCTTTACTTGTATAGGTATGATTTAATCATCCAATTAAATTTATTATTTACAAACATTACATTATAGTATAATAAGAATTGATATCCATACTCTACAATCTCCCTCATCATATTTTTCTGCTAGAATTTATACCAAAGATATATATACATCTTTGTGATTCCTATGTGAATACTGAAGGATGAGATAGATCCATAATCTAAATTCTCATTGTTTATATATAGTATGGTTGGGACACATGTATGAGTTCAAAATATTATGACTCCATCTCTATCATGGTTAAAGTCAATAAAATTTTATACCTTATTATATTGCTTCATATCATCTTCATAGGCCTCATTGATACTCACACGGATGGCTGGTAACACAATCATTTAGTAAAGGTAGGATTTCACCCAATCCATTGTGATTTCATTATCAATTATTTGAATTTTCATAGTGATTAGGTCCTTTTAAATACACATCAATGATAGGCTTCCATTATTACTTATAAGTATAGTAATATCCACCAATTTTTCCTTAACAAGAATTTAATGTATTAATCAATCATAGTTTTTTATTAACTATAATAATCTCCTTTGGTGTATGGTCAACTCTTTTTGTGTGAATATTTACTTTAATATCTTGTGATCAGTATATATAACACACTTTTTACCATATATATAATGCCTTAAAATCATTAATGAAAAAATTACCATCATTATATCTAGATCATGATTCAAATAATTTTTCTCATGGTTATTTAATTGAATTATTCCATAATTGATAACCTGTTCATTTTTTATGAGGACACATCTTACTCCCTTCTTTGAAGCATCACTGTTTATCACTTCATTCCACATTAAATTCAATAGTGTATTTGAAATTCAAAATATATTTATAAAAAAAAATGTTGATAGTGTCAAGATAATCTATAAATACTAAAGATATATATCATAGGGGTTGGTTTGGTCCATTCTTCAATGACTTTTTACTGTATATGATCCATCAATATACCCTATCTTGTAATTACATGAACCTAGAAAGATGATTTTTTTATCCCAAAATCACACTTATTGATCTTTGAAGACTATTTCTCACATCATTAGGTATTTACAAAAATCCTCAAATACTCATCATATTCTCCCATTCCCTTAGAAAAAAAGATAACATCATTAATAAATACAGCCACATATTTTTTGATGTATTTTCTAAAACGTGATTCATCAAATATGTAAAGATGTAATTAGAATTTGTAATTCCGAATGTCATTACTATGAGTTCATAGTTTCCATATCATATATGGAAGTCTATCATGGGTATAAATTCCCTTTTTACCCTTAATTTGTAGTACCCAAATAAAATATCCACCTTAGATAAGTTTTTGTTTCTTCTATATTTATTAAATAATAATCCATACAAGGTGTACGATTTTGGTTCATCTTCATGATCTTATTAAGGTCACAATAATCAATGCAAAGATATATTGAGGCATCCTTCTTCTTAACAACGAGTGTTGGTGTGCCCCATGGATAATAACTTGGGAATATAATACCATTATTGTGATTATTTTATAGGTTCTTTATAAATTAATTTAATTCAATGGGGTTCATTCTAAAATGGATATATGATATATACATAGATCCATATATGAGCTTGATTTAAAACTCAAAATTTAATTTTAGGTGTATACTAGGTAGTTATTTAGGAAATAATTAAATATATTTTTCTATAATTGTTACATCTTCGATATTGAGTTTTTACCCAATCATTTGATCTAGGAATCCCTAATTATTGACCCATATTGTGGGATTTATTTACAAATGTATCATGTTTTTATAATTTCATTGATATTTGATCAAGGTGTGATTTAAGATATGAAATTAGTCTTCCATATCCCATTAATTGATAGTAAAGCTATTTCAGGATAGTCAATCCATTCCCAATATCAAATAAAATTTTACCATGGGGAATATAACTAGATTTAAAAAAATTATATTTCCATAATCCTCAATCAAAGTAAATTTATATACCTTGGATAAAATCATCACAACAAATGGTGTGTTAATCGATAATTCAATATCCAAAGTTTAATATGGGGATCAACATTCTTATACAATGTAAAAGATATTAAAAATGTGAATAATTTGATTTAAATAATACATTTGATTTATTTAGTGGATAATAAGAGTATATTTCTTCAATTCATTATCATGATCCACTTTAGTAGTAGTGATTTTATTGGGTCTTACTTATTCCCTAGATCTAGGAAACTATCGATTCATATTATCCTCATTATCCTTCGTATTGTTGCATTGATTTTCATAATTCCTAATATCCTTGTATTTGAAGCATTAGAGTGTAGGTGGGGCATTAGTTGGGACCTTCTTCTCCTCCATCGGTTTAATTAAAGTCTTCATATTTCATCTATTTTTGTGATCTTTGTGGACTTCTTTACAACATATAGAAAATTTCCCTGATACATTGAGGAAATTTCTTGAGTGAATTCTCCCACGTTTTTCCATTATTGTAGATGAATTTTCTTTTCTCCATGAGATTTATCAAAATAGTTTCTATAAAATCCATTTTCCTTTTCTTATATCTAAATCAATAGGAATAATTAGAGCCTCAAATTTTCATTTTCACTTTAAGTTCACATCGAATAATTTCTTCATATCTATCCAAGAAAATTATTGTTAATTATTTTGAAATATTTGGATTTTCCACCAAATAAATGACTGATCTATCTTTCAAGGTCAATAATATAATTAGATATGTACCTTGATACCCTCATAAAATCTTCTTCATAGGTAAAAAAAATTTTAACAACCTTTTGTTTTATATCCAATAATTCTCTACCAATTTTGGTATGAAAAATTAATGGATAATATTTAGTGAAGAATATTTTTTAAACTCCTCCAATTCTACTGATTCAACTTTTTCCTTGTACATTGTATTCTGAATTAGAGACTAACAGCATTCAAAATCACATTCTAAATGATAAATGACTACAAAAATTGTTTTATATTCATTGTATATATAACAAAAATTTTCATTTTCAGTATATTGATTCATTACTCAATAAATAGGGGATCATAATACCCACTAAAGGTGGGAGGAAATTATCATATTAAGTACTCAGTGGATGTTCTTTCCCCCATATAGAATTTGGTATTTTTAATTATTTCCTATTATTAATCATTACTTGAGAAATTTCAATGAAAATATTTGTAAACAAAATTACTCCATTATGCATCCCATTTGATTATTCATTGGGAAAATCACTACATTCTTTATCACACATTTTTTTACATCGATTACTCCAAGATCTATCTAGTACTAAATCCAAAAGTGTAAACATGAGTAATATACAAATATATATTAATAAAATAAGTGTCAATTAAAATATAAAATTTTAACCCCTAGATGAATTAATCTATAACACATTTATTTTATCCTATAATACTTTTGGTTCAACCTGTGTTTATTTAAGTTGGTTTCTCTTAGAATTCATAACCTAATACTTAAAAACTACTTAACTTCTCTCTAATACCATCTGTGATGACTCAATCATAACAAGAATTTATTTTACATAAATTCAATAATTTATACACTACAGCTCATAAATAATAACACAATCCCAAAACCCAAAGTTATGGTGTCTTTGGATATTAGTTTCTTAAATTTGTTTATTGCACACTATTTCTTCAACATCTCCCACAAAATTCTACACAGTTTATTTATTTATAAGAATATTATTATATGTAATTCCCTAGGTCAATTAGAAACATAATTAGTGAGATATAACGATCAGTAAGGGAATTCCTTATTAATAATTTCATAAGGGATATATTATAAGCATGATACAAAACCTGAATATGGAATAAATATCTAATTAAAAAGAACATTTAATCATAATATTTATTTATAGGGCATGATAGAAGGACATATATCCTCAAATGGATCATCAATAAAGCATACATAAACCATGGTGTAAAAATTTGGTAACATTAACAAATAATCTTGAACCATGTATCATACCATAGGCATGTTACATAATAAAGAAATATTTCATTGGATTAATCCTTGGAAATCAAAACAATGTTAAAAAAGATAACCAAAATCATGTTTACAGATAAAGTTGTTAGAAAATATCACCATATTTATTACCATGTATAAATTTATGAGAAAATATAACTACAATCATACACACATATAATGTTGTGAGAAAACATAATTGAAATCATTCCCATACAAAAAAATTTAAACAAATCTAACTGAATACTTGTCTATCCATAACTTCAATATCTCATGAGATATAAAAATTTACTCAGAACATTGGAAGGATTTATTAGACCCACCCATCACATAGTTTTAAAACATACATATGTATTCCATATGAATTCAACCATATATATTATCATAAAAACAACATGGAATAAATATGGGTTACATAACATATTCAAATTGTACCTCATAAGAAGAAATCAAGTATTGGTTCATATTATAAAAATATTCAAGAACCCAAAATAATTATTTCATAGTAGTGATCTTTTCGTGATTCATGAAACAAATTACACAAGGAAATATATATTTTTGAGATAGAGATTAAAATGGTTGTGAAATTATGTAGATTTTTTATAAAATATTTTTAACATTGTTGTAAAAAATGAGGTTATATCTCACTTTAAAAAATAATTTTCGAGAAGTTGACAGTAATAATTTTTGAAAAAATTATTTTTAAAAAAATACCCACTTACATAAACTTTAAAATAAATAATTTTCATGTAATTAAATGTGGAGAGGATGATAAAAAATATATAAAAGTGAAAAGAAATTCTTTTTAAGTGTTTTTAGATAGAGTCCATATCAATGACATAGTTACAACATTTACTTGTGTAAATAGATAAAGTGAAATATTAATATTAAATAAGATAAACCATGTTTATACAAAAAAAACTTCATTTTTAAGAAATAATATTTACATGGTGGTGAAAAGATAATAGGGAAGATGCAAATTGTTCTTAAAAATATTATATTTTTATGATGAATGAAATCCATCCAAGAAAATGTTTTTGACATGAAAATTTAGTTTACCTAAATTTAAAAATAAAATTTATAATTTTAATAGCATAAAAAATATTTAAGAATATAGTCATATAAGAAATATTATGACCCACTAAAATAGAAAATGAGTCAACAAAACCCTTATCTTGGATTCTTTATTGGTTGGATTTTATCTAACCTCTTGTATAATAAATTTATTTTTATTATACATATATAGATATAAGAACCATATTTATAAGTATTTTACTTTATACCATTAATTATAATTTCTTATAACCGATTTATTAGTCTTTTTTTGTTAAAATTTTTATTTAGGTGTTAATTGTCTGGATTTTTTATTATTTCTTCTGTATGGATGTTATTATCTATGAACCTTTATTATTTTTAATTATTTTTGGAATGTATATTAAGATCATGTATATGTTTTTGATATATTTATAAAATCATAAGGGTATTTTAATGGGATTTTTTGTGATATTTTGTAAATAGTGGTAAATATTCCATTTCTTCTGAATTTTGAGTTAATAAAAATAATTGATTTTATTAATCAATATACTTATATATAATACCATTAAATAACTATGAAAAAATAATAAATTAATAATTACTAAATCACAAAACATGTATTAATGTTTTCTAAATTTTTCATGATATACAATTTATAACATCTTTCTTATAAATGGTTGAATATACCAAAACAGGAATATGTTATAACATATGAATGAATAAGAACATGTTAATATAGTGATAAAAAATCACATTTATAAAATAATGTTTTTTCAAAATCTTTTTATAAATGTGATAAATTATATTTTGGTTTATTTGGTTGAAAATATATAGAATAAATTATTAGAGAGTGGATAATACGTTCATTTAAGAATTCAATCATCTCTTTGAGAGCCTCTTGGAAATGAAAAATTTGAAACTATTTCTTGTGAGAAAAGGTTAAAAATGATATAATGTTTTGGTATGGGTAAATCATGGGTATTATTTCAATAATAAACTAAATGAAATGTGTTATTTTAGGTGGGTAGAGAAGGGGTCCATTTATAAGTGACTATGAGTCACATTTTTTCTAACACATATTCCATAAGAAATAAAATTTTTAATTTATCATTTAATGAGGATAAAAATAGGTTACATAACATATATGGGATAATTTAAGGTAGATAATTCCCTTATCCACTCTTTTATAGATAATTATTTGTGATATTTAATGATTTTATACCTTAATTTGACCATTTAACCATTATCATGGTAACTCAATTTTTCACCATGATAACTTTCTTTTTTACCAAAAAATGAAATTGACCACATTAAAAAATTTAAAAATTATCATTTCAAATATATAATCCATTTCATTTGGGACAATTTCTAAAATTAATGAAAATTAATTTCGATATAAGAATGCAAAATGTGCGAAAACACAATTGTTAGATAAATGTATTTTTAAGTATAAAATGAATTTATTCTTATTAATTATCATGTAATAACATCTAATGAATTTTAATTTATTTTTTTATATTATAAATATATTTTCTAAATATATTTATATTTTACTAATTAAATTAATTAATTTTAAGAAAATATGTTACACATAGAAAATAACTCATTGAAAAATATCACTTTTTAATAATAAATGATTTTATTCAAAATTTATTAAAATTATTTAATTGTCCAATAACCATTAATTGTATTTTATCAATAATTTTTTAATTAAAAACAACATTAAATAGAATTTCTCAAAGGCCTTTTATTTTAATTTTTTTTATATAATACTATTTTTAACTGGGTTGAGAGGGAAATTTTAAATGACATGTGTGGCAAGAGCCACAAGGCCTTGTACTTGACCTGAAGGAAAAAATACCAGACTACATCGAAACTACCCATCCCTAGTTTCTTCTTCATTGATGGAACCGAGCTCCCAAGATCCCTTTCTTGCTCATCTAGAATTTTCTTAGGCAGAGCTGCACGATGCTAGGTAATAATAGGAAAGATGTCGTACCCTCTATTCATTATGAACCAGGTTAGCTTTGATCAGGTGGATTCTAATTTCTCTAATTCCACTTCTAGTCCCTACATCATATAATTCCTAAGGGTAATATAATTCATAACAAAATTAATGAGTGGTGATTCACATAGAATATATTTTATAGTGATTTAAATTTTATTAAAATTTTCTCTTAGACAATTTCACTCACGTTGTATCTGTTGAAGTTTAGCCTGGGCCCAATTTAGGCCAAAACCCAATGCTTCTACCTCCATTTAAAGATAAAAAAATTATCCTCATAATGATACTTTTACTAATTGATCCCATTGGTTCCCCTTTATATAAGGATTTCTTAATGTCATTACCTGTATTTATACATTCCAATTCAATGGAAATGTTACAATTTTTATATTTTAATAAAATACCACTTATAAATTATCTCATTAATATATTATATTTCTGATTACTGTATAAATTTTTATATAGTTCCAATGTCTATATTTTTTAATGACTATCAAATCCTAGTGACCATATATAAAATACACATATAATATTCTTATATATAACCCTGTACAATTCATTAGAATCACTCATCTCATTATCTCATTTCATTTAAAAATATTCTTAGCAGATTTCTAACATGTTTTATTTTTTCTGTACTTATTATCAGTGTTACACTCTTTAAAGAAAATCAAGTTAAGGAGTATTTCAATATTTTTATTTTTATTTACATATAGTTTTATTCCTTTTTTATATCTTCTAATTATGTTTTATTTAGCTATCCTGTAATTTATTTCCTTTTGTTTGTAATTTTATACCTTCATAATATAAGGTAATGAAAATTTTTATTTAATGTTGCATATATAAAATTTATTATATCTTTAAACAAAAATTTATCTTTATATGTTTGGCGTGTTACATTCCATGACTCTAATATATCATGTTTATTTGATTATCATTTGAAGATAATATATGAGATTATTGATGATGGAATATGAATGGCTTACATTGTAAAATAGTTCATTATTAATCGTTATAGGTTATAAATTTTTTGTATGATTCATATTTATTTTAGAATTTTAATGAAATATTATAAGTGTTAAGGAGTCTTATTGAGTCTTATATAAGGATTTCAATATCATGAGATGGTATTTCTTATTCTATTAATAGAAAATTCCACAAAGATGAATCTAACATTCTTTATTTCTCTCTTTCCCTTTAACTCTATGGTATTGTAAAAGTATAATGAAGATATAATCCTTCCCATGAATTAGAGGATTCATCATGTTTATATAAAACCTAGAAGGAAGGGTCCTATTGGTTATTTCATGAAGATTTATAACAACATCATGTGATAATATTGGTAAAGCTTTAGATCAACCATGAAAATGTATTTTAGACTTCATTTATCTTTATTTAGAAAAAAATAGAGATTTCATATGGTTTTATGGGATTTGGTTGATATTTTATGATGAATTAAAATTAGTTTAACACCCCCAACTATCATATATATCTATACACCTACCAATACTTTTATCATATATTTATCTCATTCACTAATTTCTATTAACAAATTTTTATTTTATTTTGAATATTTTTAAAAAATTTACAATTATGCTTGGTTGTATTATTTTCATGTGAGAATTGATGGAATAATATTCCATGCTTGTAGAATTGTATATTTCATATAATATTCTTGTGATAATTTTTATTTTATATTTTAATATTCTGCTATAAGGAAAAATATTTTTTATATTATAGATCAATATTTCATATGAAACAAATTATTCAATTTAAACACATACAAAATTAATAAAAAGAAATTTACAAACTAAATTTTTAGGTGTTATATCCTCCCCATGAAAACAACCCCCCTATGAATTCCACTACATATACAAAGATTATGAGGATACTCTTTTTCAATACATCTTTGGGTTCTCATGTCACTTTATTTTGATTTTTATAAAAAACATTATAAATGTGAGAATTCTTGATTCATATTACATTATATCTATTATATATGATCTTCTATAGTTGTTCCTAACAAGATAAATCATTCTCCAATTGTACAAAATATGGATTTAGTACACGTGTGGCATATAATATATATTCCCTCAAAAGTGATACAATTAATAAGTTATGAACTTTTTATGGGTTTGGTTGAAGTGTTGTAAATAATCTATAGTTAAAGTGTGATGAAACAACATGAAGGATCTGGTGTACCTAGATATTTACTTTTCCTTATAACTAAATATCATGATTCTATTCTATAAAGATATTTGTATAATAGTTTTTATCCTTTATAAAACATCATATCTCATCAATGATTATCTATATAGATTTTAACACAATGTTCGAATAAATTAATATATTATTAAATGGATTGAGTATTCTCTATTATTTCGAATGAAATATCTAGTCCCAATATATTTTACTCTCTATATTCACCATATATTGTTGGATTTCTACATTTCTTCCCATAAAAATCATTATATAATGTAATTTTTTAGAGGAAAATTTCGTTTTATAAGAAGTCAATCATTTAAATGTACTGAATTCAATATCCTTTTAAATTCATTAAGACTGATCTAATCAAATCTTATAAAGTATGAATTTTCCTTTTATATTATACATTTGTTTAAGGATGATAAGAAGTACAGAAGGTTAGTTTTATATTCATTTTATGTTAAAGACATATCTAAAACTTTGGGAAATACCATGGTTCAAGATTAGATATAATTGATTCCTGTAGTCCATAGAGAGTTTTTCATTCGTTCAACTATAACCAAAATAAATTCACTTCCTTTAAATTTATTTTTAAAACCTATGATAAAATCCATGTTAATATTATATCTTTACCGTGTGGGTATGAGTAATGGTTGATTTTTTTCATTAGATGTTTAGCATTATTCCATAACATTATAATAGGTCATGGATAATGATATATATTCTGTAATATATCAATTCATGTTTTCATCCTAATAATGATCTTATATATCATTATTCATCTTTTTAAATCCTCATAAAATAGATAATGTTGGTATATGTACATCAATCAAAATATCATTCATCAATTATAGTATGTATGAAAGACATATAAATATAGTAAATCTCATAACTCTATCTTTTTAAATGTTTAACTCTGTGATATTTCCCACATTTTATTATTGTGTTGTATCATCTTTATGTACCTCCCTGATCTCCTCTTAGACAAATGATTAAGTAATTTTTTGAGTAATGTATGACTTAATCCTTTCCCTTATGATTTCATTTACATCTATTGTATATCAATAATAATTATTTCTCATTTTATTTTCATCTTGGATAAAGTACATAGATCCTTTTTATTGAGATAATCACACAACTCATCTGCTTTACCAAGATAGTAATTTTTTAATCATGCATAAACATTAATCAATTTTAGCTATCTCCCTTAGTGTGTTTTCATATCCTTTTGTGTGGATAAATACTTTAATATTTTTTATTAGTACAAAAATTAAAATTCTCACCATATAAATATTGAATCTTTTTATTATATGTAAATATTACTGTTGTTAACAAAATTTCATTCTTTGGTTAATTTTTGTCATGGATTTTTAATTGAAATAAAACCTAGGCTATTAATTTTTTATTCAATTTTAGAACTTCACCAAAACCATTTTTTGAATTATCTTTGCATATAAAAAACATTTCACCACTTGAGTGTAGTGTCTGTATATGTTCATCAGACAACTATTTATTATTCCCCATAAAATTGATTTTATAATCCTTCATTAAAAGAAAATCCACTCTCTTATACGTTATATTGGTTATTATATTAGACAACCATGATAAAATTGCCTAAAATAAACAATATTACACATATAATCCAATAAAACTACAAATTAATGTCATATTAGATGATTTTTTTTCCATTCTTAAATCACCAATTCTATTAAATGATTCATCTGTTTACTATCATCTATAATTACATAACCAAATCATGATACATCATGTGGATACAATTCATAGCTTTTAAATTTATCTAATAATTTATCAATCATTATTTTATTTATAAAAATCCTTAATTTCACCTCATGATACTCCTTAATATTGTAATATATGAAAATATAATCTATAAAGACTATCAAAATTTTATTGAGGTAATTTTTAAAGAGTATATCCATTAAATAAATGAATATGTTTTGGGAATACTTATATTCTAAAGGAATCTCCATGCATTGAAAATATCAATATATTGTATGGAAGTTTGTCTTAAGAATATCATCTCATTTGACAGTAAATTAAAGATATTAAAATCAAAGATCCACCTTTTAGAATTATTAATCCCCATAATTGTTACCAAAAAATTTATCAATATGATGTAAATGATACTTCTTCTTTATCATGGTATTTTTACGTTCAAAATAATAAATGAAAAAATGTATTTTCATAATATTATTTTTAATAAAAAGGATTGGGGAACCACGTGGTAGATGTATTGGAAATATAAAACCCCATTATAAATTCTAATTCAATTATTAAAATTCAATAGTGGAAATTCTATAAGATATTTTTAATTTAGTCATATTACTATATATGAGTTTGATGATATTCCATTTAATATATCCTATTTTAAACCTAGAATGTGGAAATCAGGGTATCAATCCTCAAGAAATCTGAAATTGTGTGAATAGAATGAAAATACCTCAATATAATATAATATAATCTTACAGGTAAGCATAAATAGTACAAAAGTGATGAATATATTTTTTAGAAGGAATGGGAGATAATAACATAATCATAGATTTCTTGGGGTGAGACATAAACTGATGTAAAATAAAAAGCAATTGGAGAATGGATTTCATTAACCAACCAAGATAACCTAACTAAAAGGTTCTTGAGTCAGTCCCCACATTTCCCAAAGGGAATTCCAAATTCATATGGGTTCTTGGCAAGAACCTATGCATCAATAAAAACAATACATAATGAATATTACATATGAATTAATAATCAAGATTAATATTAGGTATAAAACAACAAATAGTTGGTATTCCAAACACTATTCAAGACAGAGATCACCAAATTAATCATATATGAGTCTTAAGACCAATAATTATACCAAATTCATTAGAAGATACCATTTGGACATCAACCAAGATATACCATCTTACAAGTGGATATCACATTCCACCAGTAACCCCCAACTCCCAACATCTTCTAATCAATAAAATCACTCACTTATGAGTAGTGATTTCTCTATTATAAAACATTGATAAAGAAAAAAGACATAAAATCATAGTTAGGGTGAGAGTAAAAAAATATAATAGAATCTCACTATGAAATCAGAAAGCAATATATAGAAACTAACCCATATTTTCTTAAATTTATATAAGATATTGCATGGAAATACATTCTTAGTTTTAATCAAAAAATTATTTACAAAAAAAATAAACTACTAGAATTAAAGAGGTTTCTAATTGTGTTTACATCAGATCAGGTGGATATAAACATCTTTAACAAATTAGGCATGAATAAAAATTTCTTCCAAAGCATACTTGCGAAAATCATTTCAAATAAACCATGAAATTTATATATTATTTCCAATCATAGAACCATGGTATCATCTACTATGGTTTGTCATAGTCACAGGCTTTCATATAATCATTGGAAAATACATATTCAAGTATTAAAACAATACTTATATCACAATCATAGATGGAATAGGATAGAATACCAAATAATAAACTCCACACCCTTAAGAAAATTATTTACAATTTTCAACATCAATACATTTATATAAAGTTATTTAACAAGTTTGTTTATCCTTACACCTAATTAACAAGACAACCATGTTATTCAAGGTAATCAAACATTATTAGGGCCACCATTCAATTTAGTCAATCTTAAATCATTTAACCAATCAATTTATTCAAACCCAATTTCATGTATAAAAAATAATCAATATTTTTTCAAAAGAACAAACATGGGATGGGTTTTATCAAAAATGGATCTACTTCATTTAAAATCACCTCATTTCCGATTATAAATAATTCATTCCATTATTATCATAAAAATAATGCTTAAAACATCTATTTCAAATCAAAATTATTTTTTAGGAAATCATTACTCATTTTCAAAAGAAATTTTCAAATGATTTCAACACACGCACACACACAATTCGATTTGAACCACTCAATAATAGAATTAATGCAAGATTTTTATATAAATTGGTAGACCAATTTTAAATAAACATTAAATAAGGTTTTCAATTTATAGGTATTTCATTGTGAAACCACCTACCTCAAATCATAATTTTCTTCACCAAAAAATAGATCCATAAAAAGCTTTGAAGGCCTGAATGATCAAGGGAGAATCCTAGATCCATATATAAAAAAATAAAGATCAAGATCCATTAATAACATGAGGATCCTTCTAAATAAAATAATTTGAGAGCATAAAAAAGGAGAACTCAAAACCAAAGTGATTACACTTACTGAAAGGAATCCAATGCATCCACTAGAACTTTTATCCATGAAGAAAAGAGATTAGAATAGAAGAAATCTCATCTATAAAGCCTTTAAAATTCAGAGGGTTTAATTAGGTTTAATTACAATAAGATTTGAATTAAAAACGGGGGTATTAGGACTTCCATTAAAAAACTGGTAGAATTTAATTCCCATTACACAGTTCGGATGGACAGTTTGAAAAACTATACACCCACCACACACCCCCTCTTGGGAAACTGGAGAGAAATGTAAGGTTTTGTTACCCGATGTGAAAAACCATGCACTAAACATGTACACCCACCTAGGCTACTATAAAATATATCATGATTTTTCCTCATTGTTTGAAAAACCGTGCACCAAAACTACTCTCCCTACTATCCCATGTTGCACTATTGGATAAGAAACCCACAAGGTTTTTCCTTAGCATGTACCCCATTCCATAACTATAAAATAAGGAAAATATCTTCCTACGATGACCCGAAAAGTCTTCCCTAACTATGTGATAACTCTAAAAATCCTAATAACTTCTAAAACATCCAAAATTATCCAAAAAAAACTATAAAAATTATACAAACAAAATAAGATCAAAAAAATGGTATAAAATTACATGATAGTGGTGTTGGGATGTTATAGTTCTCCCCATAATAAATGATTTATTCTACCAAATAAATTGTCAATAAGACTCCATAATGAAGAGACAAGGTCACTTATCTCTCATAAAACACTTGTACTCCCATATCTCATATGAATCAGAACCATGATAAAATAACACAATAATTAAGGATATGAATATTCCATGAAAACCATATATTGAAAAATCAATAATCTGAACTGGATGCTCAATCAGGGACAAATTTGATTCGATATCAAGGTCCTCCAAGAAAAATTAATGGGATAGGTCAGATAGATACTTACTAATATATGACAAATGGAACATGTTATGTATTGATGTAATATAATGTGGAAATTACATAGGGTAATCCACATTGCCAATATACTCTAGAACCTCAAATGGTACCATGAATCTCAGTGAAAATTTTCCAATTTTCCCAGGTTGTTGGTAACCCAACTAAGATTATACACTCAAAACACTAGGTTATTTACAATGAACTCAAAAGTTCATCATTGATGAATAATATTGGATTCATAATGTATTTTTTTCTATTACCATTCTATGATGAATCAACTGATTCTTTTTCATCTCCTCTTAAACCAAGCTTGGACAAATTAGGGATTCTTCATGAACTCTAATCAATAAAGAGGAGATATATAAGATTAACCATAAAAATCCTAAAATGTTTTAATATTGATGGATATATGGTAAAAATTATTATAAATAACCTCAGTCAGTCCGAAGTGGTAATACAAAATTCCTCTAAAGTCAAAGAAACTATATTGGAGTGTGTCATTTAGAATATATATAGCACGTTCCATCTGACCATATTTTAGATTATGGTATGGAATTATCAACATTACCTAGGATCCCATCACCTCTTATAGGCCACTTAAAAAATGATAAGTAAACCACAGATACATATCAAAAATGATAGAATATGTAACTCCATGTAATATGAAAATATTATGGATATACAAATGTCCTAAGTCCTAAACATTATTGGAATCTAAAATGCTGATAAATTGATCTCATTGGGTCAATAAGTTAATCACCACACATATTTCATTCTTTTCAAGAGGAGTTCATGGAAACCTAGCCACACATTCTATTGAAAATTAATCCCACTTCTAGGTTAGCACATGAAGGTAATGAAGCAATCATGAAGACTTTTGATTCTCAACATTAATCCAGTGACAAGTATAACAATGAGAAAAAAAATGAATTTTTTATTATCATACATGGATACTAGAAATGAATTCTCATAACATAAAACATCTTCATGGTGTTAGGGTGTACTACCCACTATGAGTTATAGAAATCCCACATTAATGACTTACTCAAAATAAAATAGAAAAAATAACGGTGCTGGAAGCATAGGATACCCTCTAAATATAGAGACCACTCACCGATGGTCTCCACGCCATATAATAAATCCTTAATTATTTATAACTCATCATTAAGATTTTGTTTCTTTAAAAACTATCTCAAGAAATAAGGAATTCAACTGAACAATTGAAAAAAAACTCAATATCATCCTTAAAAACTCCAAAGTGAATAAGATAAAATAAACCCATAAAATTACATGCGTTAAAATTTCATTTGATATAACGGGGTGGGTGTTTCTTGATTAAAGAAATAGAAATGGAATTCCCCTTTCCAGGAGTGTAGAAAATGACAAAATCAAAATATTATAGGTAATTCAACCACTATCTCTATCAATGATTAACATATTTTTATAAGAAGATATAACTCAAAATTTTGTGATTAGGTTAGATGGTAAACCATTTCGTGAAGAGGAAATGTTTCTAAATATTCAGATCTTTCATCACAACTATATGTTCGAGATCACACATGGGATAGTTCTTCACATGATGAAAAATCTTACAAGATCCATAAACCACAACATGATTACCATACATAAGAACATAAACAAATGATAAACCTAATGTTTCATAAAATACTATGTATCCATGCCTGGATTAATAAAGAGTAAGAATAGAATCGGATGTCAGTAGATGTATCAACTCATAAAATGAGATCTGACATTTAGATTCCCATATTAATTTTACTCCCTTCCAAGTAAGAGTGATCATAAGAGAGTCTATATTTGATAAGTCCTTAAAAACTATCATAATACTCTACCAAACATAATAATATTAAAATATCAAAGACATTTCATGGTTCCTCTCTAATCATAACAAATTTCACCTTCTCAGGATCAACTAAATTACTATCTTCAGAAACCATGTTTCCCAAAACATTTACCTCCTAAAACAAAAAATTACATTTTGAAAGATTTATATAAAGTCTGGTATTTATAAAGATGTTAAGAAAAACTCCCAAGTGATGCACATGATCCTCCATAGTCTTAGATTAAACTGGGATAACATCCAAAAATACCACTACAATAGAATCGAGGTGCTAGTGGAATATTCTGTTTATCAGTTATATAAGCACTACATGATCATTGGTTATCAAAAAATGGAATAATAAGGTATTAAAAATGGAAAAAACTAATCATGAAGGACATATTAGGGTTATTAGGCTTCATGATCATATCACCACCACAAAAATCTGAATATACATACCTAGCATTTATCACTAGTATATAAATGTTACAATAAAGGATTCCTTTATCAGCAATAAAGAGTGCTGATAAAGGGTACCATTTATCATCACTAAAATACTATTAGTAAAAGGTATCCTTTATCTATGATTTTTGATCACTGATAAAGGGTTAACTTTATCAATGATTTTGTTTAGCGATGATAAGGTTTTCACTTTATAAATGATTTGATTTTTGACCTGATAAAGCATACCATTTTTCATTTCTTTTTACCACTCATAGAGGTTATGATCATATGGAGAGTCCCACATTGAAAAAGCATATGGATGACCGATTCTTTAAATAGCATTCCACCAAATTCAATATTTAGTATCCTCATGTGGGTATGGGATATTGTATACATTGTACACACATATATGGTCCTTTAAAGTTCTTACACAAGCCTTAGCACACCCTCTACTTCCAGAGTGTGCATTACTGTGTCATTTTCATGGCTCGATTCTCTCATGGGTTCCAATTTATGTGTATCTATACCTTATAATTTTAATATTATTGATTTCACAAGAATTTTTCATCATAACCTCACCCTTTGAGTTCAAAAATACCCCTAATTTTTTTTTTGCTTCCTTGTGAATTTTTGTCCTGGAATCATATCATATTTTTTACAACAGGGTTAGGTTTCTTTCTTCTCAAAAGAGTCCCATAATATCCATAAATAATTCTATATTTTTGGCTGTATAAAATGTATATCATAGACAACTTGATGAATGGAGCTTCCTCATTGTGGAATGAGAGATTACTATGAAACTTGTATATATAAATCTTGAATCTGTACTTAGAAGTAGCAAATCAATCCACATTTTATTTTAATTTAGGTATAAAAAATATTTTTTGATATTTAAAACAATCAATATCATCTTGGAAATAATTTGTATTTAATAATTATATTGATCACTAATATTGAATTTTAAATATCCACATTTGAAATTCCAAATACAATGAATATTGACCTCTTTATCTTCTATATCATTTAAACATCAGAAAATCATTCTTGTTGAAAGGATTTTAATAGAATCATATTGTATTATACATGAATGAATGGGTTTGGATTTATCATAATTAATTTCCATCATCAATTTTTAAAACTATAGACTCTCTATATATTTTGCATAATTATCCCATTTTTTCAATTTTTTAATGGTACATATCACATAGAATAGCACTTATACAATGAAGATTCATGATTATATAGAAACTAATTCATTTTTACATTGAAATTTATGCTTATATAAATGTGGTATCAACCCTACATAGGTTTATGTGTACATAGATAATTCTGAAAAAACCTCATTAACCCTTACGTAGAAAAACAATCATCCTTACATGGGTCCAGGTCATGTTTACACATATAATTAAAGATGTTTATATAGAGTGAATTCATGATTGTACAGATTAATTCGTCCTAACACATATCATGGTTTGTATGAACATTGCTCTGGATTTATTTTTACACATTTTGAGACTTTTCCATTTTTCATTCATCTGGATTATAAATTCCATAATTCAATAGATTAATTCAGAAATACATCAAATCATTACTGACCCTTCTCAATCTCTTTAATTATAATATAAATTATCTTCCTATAATTTTGGGAATTATAAAAATAATTCAAAACCCATTTGTCTCATTTCAATTCCATTTTTTCCATATAAAATACTCAAGATAGGGTATTTCAATATCCTTTATTACCTCTAATCATTCCATCCTTAATGAACCTTCATACATGATATAATGATATATGAATTTTATACCTAATATAAAAAGTAACTAGAGAAAGGTTTCCTTAAAACTCAAGCTAGAATATCCCAATAATTAAACATTTTTAAACTTTTTGAATATATTTTTTACGAGATATGTAGAACATTTAAACAACAATATCATGTTTTGACTGCTTTTTATAATTGTATGTCGTTCTTCACCCATCAACACTATTATTTAGAAAAGAAAACTATATCATCGGTCATCTGATATGAATGATGTTTTACCATGTATCCAACTCTCCCACATTCTTTTTCCAACATAAGACAATTACTCCATTACATTCCCAATGATTTCCAACTATAACTTCATTATTCATTGAAACATATTGACATTCTTTCACATTGACAACCAATTCAAAAAAAATATAACATCAAACTAGAGGAACTTCACTAATCAATTTAATATATTATGTTTATAATTACTAACACTTAAGAAAAATAGTTATTGAAAAAGATAAAAAAAATTTACAATTAAATAACTTTAACCACCCTTATAAAATTTAAATATTCATCTTCAAACCATTTAAATAAATTTTTCACTAATATATTTTTTAGTGATGATTAGATTAATATATGTATATAAGTAGTTTAGTTGAGTAATAAATCCATTTTTTAAATATTCTTGATAAGATATTTTATAATCATACATGAAATAAATATTTTACACCCCTTGATTTATGATGTAAATTGTATTAGAACATAGTAAATTTGGGAAAATAAGATAAGAAAAATTCATAATTTAAGTGTCTACCAGTCAATGTTAAATTTTCATAATTAAAGCAAATAAGGATCAAGGGTTGGCCAAAACTTATTAGTGGTTAAATATCTTGTATTAATTCAATTTCTCACTATTTTTTTGGATCTTTGAATTAATCATATGAAACATTTTTACACTAATAGGTTATGAACACCTAAACTTTTCCACTCATTTAAATCTCCCCTCATATAATCAATGAAAAACCACCAAACCATCCACATGCCATGTGAATAAATAAATAAACATTAACTACTCCAACTTTTTGGACTCCCACTAATAAAGGTTATTGAAACTATCCTATAAATACTACCATTTTTTCATGTGAAGCTATGTGATTTTAAAATTTAGTCCTCAGACCAAAGGACCTTTCCTTTTCATCGTGTAATTTACGTATTCGTTTAAATCATAAAATTTTACTGGTTTTCCTTAGCATGACTGTGTGTAAGACCATCAAGATGAACCTTCTCATGGTCACACAAATCATGGATCCCTCTCATTGGAATCCCCCAATAGAAGGGATTCTTAATATTAAGGTGGATGCATCTTTTCCAAAGTTTGGGCTTGTTTCCCTAGGTCTCTTGGCCTAAAATCATCTAGGGAAAATCTTTGCTACAAAATATTAACTACATCAAGATTTCTAGGAACCGGCACTTTGTGAGGCCATGGAAATCCTTGTTCGTATGTTGCTCGCCATGGAATGTGGATGGGGTGATATCATTATTGAGTCTGAATGCCTTACCATAATTGATGCTATTAACCACAATAATAGTGGGATCTAGTTCTTTGGCATCATCATCAAGAGAATTCTCTCACTTTTCCAATGCTTCTCTTTTTTCATCTTCTCCTTTACCAAAAGGGAAGCAAAAAATGCATCACATCATCTCGCGGCCTCAGGCCCATTTGACTCTAACTAGCTCTACTTGGACAATTTCCCTTCATGGATTTGCACTTTTACTTCTTCTAATACTCGTCATTAATGAATTATATTTTTAATAAAAAAAATCTCCATAATAGTTATTATTTTATTTTGTTACTTGAGATGCATCGCTTATATCTTATAGACAAGAACCTCTGTTTCTTGAACTACTTTGAGAAATTTTCATCCCATATCAGGTACTAATGATAATTTTGAATGAATTCAAAGGATAACACATACCACCAGTGGGTATTCCTTTTGTTAAATTCAATTAACTATTGCCTTCAAATAATCCAAAAATTATTTGAAGAAATAAAATATTGGGTCCCCTTATTCTAATTATCTGTAACATTCACCATTAATTAGGATTATGTTATGTTTATTAAAATATTTATTATACTTAATGAATATTTTATAAACCAAATAAGATGTATATTAATTGTAAATGGATTCATTCCAATCATATGAAAAAATATTTAGAATATGGATTTAATTAATTTATAATGTTTTCAATGGAGGATGAATAAAACCCTTCTTAAATCTGTTTTTTGATTTTACATTGTTTTTATTCAAGAAACATTATTTAGGATGAGTTGGAGGAATATTATATTTTCCACGGATTAGATAAAAGCTATAATTTATGGACTAAACATGGGTAAAACTAAACATTCAAACCAATTGGGTTGATACTATGGTTTATGGATCATTTGATACGAATATCGGTTTAAATGATGATGGAGAGTGTAAGGAAGAAATGAAATAGAGATTAAAGATAAATTTTTGATTGCCCAATGTTTCTTCAAAAGTTAAATAGATGATCAAAGAGACTATATTGTACTATTTCCACTAAATAAACAAAACATTCAACTATATTGATGTTATATAATTTGAAAAATTAAGGTAGAAAGAGTGAAACCAAAATTATAGAACTACTTGGTCTCTTGAATGTTATGCTACCAGAATAAAATAAACATTCTTATTTAACATAAGACACTAATAAAATTCTATGTTCAAAGGGAATTATCATTAAAAAAATAGATGCTTATCCAAATTATTATATATTGTTTTGAAAGGATCATGAATAACTCATAAAATTTCCAATGTGTGGTGAAAATAAATACAAGAAAGACGAATCATGTATTTAAAAATTTTTATGGTAATTTCCAATCATTCCACACTTTGTAAGAATATATAGATGTTAGGAAACTAGGAGACAATTTACATTGCATGAAGATACAAGAATTAAATATAGGATACTACATCATCTAGTAGATTCTCCAAAGTGGAAGAAAATTGATTATGAATATCTTGATTTGGGAAATGAGTTGAGAAACATCCATATTGCGTTATCTACAGATGGAATAAATCCTTTTGGTGTATAGAGAAGTACACATAGTACATAGCCCATCATGTTGGTAAATTATAACTTTCCACCATGTTTACGCAAAAAATGAAATCACATTATATTTAATCATCTTATATAAACACCATAGAAACTAGGTAATGATATTGATGTATATTTAGATTCAGTGATCAATAATCTTAAATTTTTTTGGGATATAGGTGTAACAATGTATGATTATCAAAGGAGTGAATAATTCAAATTTAGGTCCATGATGTAAGTGATGATAAATTACTTTCCAAATTATGGAAATTTGTTAATATAAAGCATTAAAATAATTTTTAGTTGTCCTATTTATGAAAAATGTACACACCCAGTTCGTTGAAACATTCTATGGAGACTATTTTTTTAGGACATTGAAAATATTAACCTCAATGACATATATATCGATCCTAGATGATGAAATTCAATGGGAATAATGAACAAGGTAGAATATCATCTCTACTAATTGGTGATCAACTATTCAATAAAGTAAAATTTATTGACACTACTTTTGGTAAACCATTTTAGAAAAAACTTATGAAATCAGGTTTTAAAAAGTGATAAATTTTCATGAATTACCATATTGGAATTGATTATACATCATAAATTTTCTTGATATAATGCATGTAGAAAAAAAATGTATTCAATAGTGTTATTATCACGTTTGTAAATATTATTATAAAAACAAAAGATGAAATCAAGGATAGGTTAGAAAAGATTGACATGGGGATAAGGGAAGATTTGGACCCAGTGAGGGGTAAGGAGAATACTTTTCTTCCTCAAGTTTCTTAAACACTATCCAGATAGGAAAATTTTAAAATTTTCATTTTCCTTTATTGTATAAATGTTCTAATGGGGTATTCATAAAATATCAAGAATGTCATGTCAATGAATAATTTGAATTTATATTGAAAAAAATATATAATTGTAAAAAATTGATTCAATATTTGATGCTCACAAATTTACATTAAATTCTGCCTAAAAAAGTATGACATAAATTAACCAGTATTTCCTTATTTTTCTAAGCCATATTTCATAAAGTTATAAACCTGGTGAAGTTTCCAATCCTAAATAAGGAGGCTATAATGAAATTATTTGAATTTGATATGTTATTCTTGTCATTTTTCTTTAATATCGTAGTCTATATGATGGTTCACTTAGTTATATTGGTTCAATTATATGGCTCTATCCATTATAGATGGATGTACCCCATTGAATGGTATATGATTATTTTAAAAGGGTATGTCAAAAATCAATGCTTTCTATAATGTTGTATTGAAGAATGATATATTGTTTAATTATATATTTAATTTTGTACCAATTACCTATCATATGTTAATAGTATCAATCTCCCAAAGTCTCATCATTGTGGATGCCTTATGGGAGAAGGGATTTCTAGAAGATATGTTATTAAAATTACAATCATAGAGATGTATAATGTGCACCTTTTTATTTTACATATTAGTTTTAATTTTGATCCAGACATTGATGCACAAAAAAATTATTAAATATTTTAATCCACCATGGGATAAAATATCCATATGAAATTTACATAATCAGCTATTTATAGGATGGTTCTGAGATCATATTTATAAGTAGTTATGTGAAAATATGATTTCAATTGTTGAATGACTTCGATTGATACCCAATGGACCAAATAAAAATTTTATGTCTTACATTGGTTTTGTAATCAATGGTTATGCATTATAAAAAAACGTTGATTTCAGTATGGTGGAAAATAGTGGAGTTGTGATTATGGAGAAAGTGAGGCAGATATCTGGTTCAAAGGAAAAAATCAAATTTATAAGAATGTTTCATATTTTGGAATTATCAAATGTTTATATAAGTTAGATTATACAAAATTTTAAGCGTTGATTTTCCATTGTAAATGGGTTGACAATAAGTGTTCATTTAATGTTGATGAAATGGGCTTTGTGAAGGTGAATTTCAGTATGGAAGGGAAAAGGACAATCCATTCAAAATGGAATCCCAAGTAGTGGAAGTGTTTTATGTCTCAGATCTATTAAACAATAATTGGTTGATTGTCCTACTAGAGATTAAAAACTATAGGTTCAGATGAAAATTCAAATGATGATGAACCTTTTATTGGGATATCATAATAAATTCATTGTGGTCCTAATGTATAAAATGTATTTTACATTATAGGGGACCATAAATAAGGGATTTAGATTCTCAATAGAAGGGCCAAATACCACAATCCTTTAAAAAAATAAATAGTGTTCATTGATATGGTTAATGTGATTTTTAATACACTCATAATTTCATTATAATATTATGTATTTTGTAATATATTAATATAATATAAATTAAATTTTTTAAAACTCATGTAGACAGTGTGTTTTTAACATGATGATGTTTCCAATCCCATGTAATAACTTGTCGTTAATGCTAAAACATAATAATTATTAGGGGATCAATAGCATGTTGATTAAAAAAAATGAAACAATAAGACATTATTGACTAAAACTATCATGGTAATAAGTAAGTTTAAAAAAATTTAGGTTGGATTGAATCAACGTGACCATCCTATTGATTGATATAGATTTAGGGTTTCATGTCTCACCCATAATCAAGGAACCCCTTTGTGAAGATATAAAGGAAATGTTATGATATCCTTTTCTATTTTACTGAAAAATCATATAATTAAATGTTTAATAATTTATTTTTATTATTTCCTAAAATGTTTATTAATTTTAAATTGTTTTCCTAAGAAATGTGTCTTAGTGCCCATTGGGAAATCCCATAGATGCTTCCAAACTCTTCTAATCAAGTTTCATCTTAGGGATGCTAAGGGTAATGTCAAACCAACCCACTAGTTACTTATACACGCATTATAAAGTAAGAAACATTGAATGGTTTCATCAGTCATCATAATGAGAGACCATTTTTGGTAAATTATAGTCGATAATATATTATTTTAGAATATTTAATTTATCCAATTTGATTCAAAATATTTAATTAATGAAAAATAAAAAGAGTACTGAAAGTAAAGATCATGCATCAAGAAAAATGTATCCCAGCCACAAAAAAGGATGGGGAATGCTTCGATAGAGAATAAATCAATATATATTTTAAATCAATAATTAAATTTTTATGTTATACGAAACACATATGTTTCATTTTTTATATGTTTATTGATGAATCAAAATATGAAGTCACTTCCATCCCACATTATTTTTTATGGAAGTAGGCTCATGTAAATAAGGGTGTGAACTAGTTAATGAAAACAAAAAATCATAATGGAGAACATGTGTAAGTGTGACATAATAGTAATTAGTTATTCTTTATAATGGTATTATATAAAAATATATATGTATACTCATTTTTTTTATATTATAGACCCAAAAAAATCAACAATTATCATACTGAATGAAAAACTACTTTTATTAGATTTGAAGTTGCTAAAATAAATATAGTCATGCTAAAGGTGTAGGTTTTTGAGTGTCCTCACAAACATATTTCAAGAATAAAAAATCACAAGAAGATACATATATGATGATTAAAGGATTTTAGTCACAAATATATTCTTTTCAAGATATTATTTGTGACACCCCAAGCTTCCACGGTACGTTTCCCTTTGAATAATGCAATAGCTTGCATTGTACGCAACTTTGAGATTCTAACACACCAAGACGAATTAAAGTAGACGTTATGAAGAGTAATACCCACTTTTTTAAATTTTATAAATTTTATCATTCAAAATTGACTTCAATTTTGGATTTGGAATATCTAAATTAGCTTAGGGTGAATTTTTGGTATTTTCCTCAAAACTCTCAATTTTTGATGAATAGTGAAAAAACACTTAGTTATAGTTTAAAACCAATTTTTTTTTAAATAATTATTTATTTTTTTTTAATTTATTTTAGGTCAAAATAGATATATAATACCTATATAAGTTCAATGTAATTCTTTGGAGTCAGTTTATAATAATTTTAGATATATAAAAATTTTATTGAACTTTTCACCATCTTTTACCCATCTCCTAGGAGAATTTTCAAATTCACATAAAACATAATTTTACCGCTTCTGTGAGTGGAATTTAGAAAATATGATATACACAGTTAATATCAAGAAGTGAAATGTGGTTCAATAAGATAAAAATTATTTTTGGTGAATAGTAAATTTTTACTTTTTTTTACCATGGTTAAATATAAATAGGGTAATTAAGGGTAAAAATGATATTATTATTACCCTAACACATGTAATAATTCTATTGGATAAGTATAATTTGACTAAAAACAACCTTAGGAATAAAATATGTACCTCTTTGGTCCACTTGGATCAGATTAGGAAATTTATTATTATTTAATTCAAAGTAGAGTTAAAAGAGTTAAAATATAAGTTTAATAACAAAAAAAATTAATATAGGGTTATACATGAGATAAATTCGATTTGAAATATTAATTAGAAAGAAAAAAATATTTCCTACATAATTTTATTTTAATCATAATTTTTAGACATTAAATAATTTAGTTTATTTATGATACAATGGTGATGTAGTAATTACCTAATTAATGAAATATTAAAATAATTGATATTATAAATATCTAAATAAATGTAATTTGAGACTTTTCATGAATTAAACTGATTTTATAGGTTAATGGTACATTTTATTATTGATTAAATGAATTTATTTTGATTTAATAAAGTTGTTATAACATTAATATAAATCAATTATTAATTAGTGTCAAAATTGTCATAAAGGATTATTTAAAACCAATATTATATTATTAATTGATATTCTATTCCTAAAAATATACAGTTCTTCCAAATGACTTATAAAAGGATATATATTAATAATTAACCACTTTTGGTTCTCATGGCTTGTTATAGTTAGTTTATTAACCATATAATATAAAAATACAAAGAGACATGGTATATGTTAAACTATTTAACTAAGAGTTAAATATAAATGATAAGGTTAATATAGTTACCCAAACCTATCTAAAATCTATTTATTGAAAGGATTTTGACCGATCCCCACTTTATCCTAGAAATAAGTCACTTTTGAGCCATTATGAACCGAATATGAGTTTATTATAAAATAATATTTTAAGTTTTTCCTAAGCTGCCCCTCACCCCTCTTATAAAAGGGAACTCCCCCTTCTCTCAAATTCATACCCTCAAAGCGTTTTGGTTCGGCCAAAACCTTCTCAAATATCCTCTCAACATACCTCACTTCATTCAAGAGGCCCTCCTTTGGTCATAAATCCAACTTAAAAATCCCTTTTGATCAAATCAAAAGGAAGAACCCGAAGAAGAGGTAATGATTTCACCACCCTTTTTAAAGTTCCTTTCTTCTTCCACTTATTCATTATTTGTTATTTCCATTCTTAAATAATAACACTAGTATATTATATATTATGTGATGTTATTATAAATATGTTACAACCATATTCAGTATTCTACCCATCCTTTTAATGACATGTCACCAAACATGCGTACGTACGACCTACCGTCTCCAAATCGTAGTGTAATTGTTATTCAATATATTATTAGTTGGATTGGTATAGTAATGATGTCTAATTAATTTAAATAAGAAATATAACATGATATTTATTCTTTATATATGATATACCATCCAATTATATATTATTCTAATATCAAAATAATGATATTGTCGCTCGTGCGCATGTACTGATTACCTTCTCTACGAACACGATGAGATTCATTCCCCATCATATCCATTCAAGACTAAATTTTATTTTCTGATGAAAAATAATTTTTAGAGACATGATATAATTATGTATATGAATGAGATACATCAAATCCATAAAACATATGGCTCACATAACAACGAATATAAAGGAAATGAATATGTTAACACGAGAAACAACAATAATACTAAGATATTATCAACAAATCAATGTAAAAAGATCATATATGATATCATATTAATGTATATGATTATTTTATAATTCAATAACAATTTTCCACCATTATAAAGGAGGTTAACCTACCCTCTACCAAGGAAAATGTACAATGTAAGGGGTTTCTTATCTCACTTTTAATTCTGTGAGATTTCCATTGTTCACCACTTATTTATTGCATGTGGTGTGTGCATTTCCCATGATTGTATTCATTGTGTAATATAATTTAATTTATGGATATTTAAATCATCATTATATGATCCTTCTTTCATGGGTGTATGTTTCGTAAGTTACGAAATCAATAAGGGAATTTGAAATTTCAATTTCCACTCATTCTTAATTACACATACTTCATTAATTATTTTACTCCAAGCTTATGTGTGGAATCACTATTCATTTTCTTATGTCCTAATTTCTACTCCCCTTTATATGGATATAATTTTGATACACATAATCACTCCATTGATAAATTCTCAAGTCATTGATATGAACATGATATGAGTAATTTTAACTCAATCTCCATTTGTTGAGTTAAATATCCAATTCATTGGTGTTGTTTTTACAAGAATATATGTGAATGTCCTCTAAGTTAAAAACACTGAATATCCAATCATATTGTGTTTATTTATATTTTTCACACATAATTATGTCGTTGATATATCCTTAACCTAAGGATACAGTCTTTATAAGAGATTTTATCTCAATTTACATTCCATTAAGACTTCTTTGTTGTTATACACCAATTCACTTTTATATGGTATATATAATGTACTTTGACATAGTATATCATGAATACCTTTATTCCCATGATATTAAAAAGTTTTTATTACCTCTATTATTTGTATTTAAGTGTCTCTCTTTTGGTTAGGAACTCTAACTAAAATATCATTTTAAAATGTTTTAAATATTTATTATTCTAAATCATTCTCATTAATGTCCATGTTTTAAAAATGGTATTAAGGATTTATTTATATGGATATTAAAGTTTTCAAATAAAAATTACTTTTAAAAGTTTCAAATTGGTATGGGAAACTTTGATTCAAAAATCTATTTTAAATGTCTTCTTTACAAATAGTGTGATTTTTAAATGTTTTCAAGAAAAAGGGGGATATTTCTCTAAATAGTTTGATGATTATTTTAATCTATGTCAATATCCTTAATTATTATTGATTAAGGTTAATCTTATACTATACAATCTTTTCTATTGTATCGAATGAGTTATGTTTGAATGTGGATTTTCTATTTTTATTCTATTCATGGTTTGTGTTTAAAGTATCAACATTTTGTATGCTAGTATTAATACGAATGTTTATGTTATGTTTCAAAATTTTCATATGAGGAATGCATTGGACTTAGTAAGTGATGGGTGGAGCTCACTATAGCTCCTCGATGCATCAGAAAGTCTCTTGAGACAAACTAGTGTCTTGGAACAAGGCCTGGACAAAATCTTATTTGTAGTCATGGCACAAGGCCTTGACTATGTGGTTATGATAGTCTGGCATTATGCATTCCATTATTATGAAAGTGGGTATTGATATAGCATGTGATTATTCGACTAATAGAATATCCATGTGAATAAGTAAATGGAATTATTTCATTTTATCTTTTTTATGTTATGCTGATGTTCAAGTTTAAAAGGCTTTGGTTTTACTTATACATTGCCTTAAATTTTTATGCTTATTTATCAAAGTTTCAGCTATATTGTTATCCTTACTGAGCATTTGAGCACACCCCTTTCTATGTTTTATTCTTCCAAAGATGTTAAGAAGTATTTTATTAATGAACTTTAGGGATAGTATGAGGATATGAGTGTGGTCTATGGAGACAAGATGTTGTTTTAGTTTTTCACTTTGTGATGTGATGTAAACTTTATGAATGTATCTAGTGATCCCAAGGAAACTAAACTAATCGGTCATTCATGACTTGATCATTTGTGATCATGCTAATGAAACAAAATAATGCACCGACTCTGGGTAATTGGGTTCGGGGCATTACAGTTGGTATCAGATAAAGTTTCGTACAACCCATGGAATCTAGAGTTAGATAAATATTGATCAGAGAACATAGAACTAAGATGGACTTTGAGGATTAGTATAAAATAACTTTCTCTAATTTTGGTGTTGAAGAGATTTTGTGAGTTTTCTGAGCAATACATCCCTGTCTGGATACGATCCGGTAGAGGCAGCTCTGGCACAGATGTACCTAGGCATAAAACCCAGAAACACTGCTTTGAGCTAGACTTGAACAGGAACTGGTGCACGACAACAGGGCTTGCTACACTCTTCGTTATGACACTCTTAGGGGATATGCATAGGATAATTTACATTTTATATAAAAACCAATTTTATGTATTTTAATATAAAATGAGAATAAATGAAATTGGTTAATCCTATGGTGTTTCCAATTAAGAATATGGTGTCATGATATTATCTAAATAATTTAATGACTACTTTTACTCACACAATGATTTCTGGCTTTAGTCAATGGCTAGATTCCAAGGAAGTCATAGTAACTTTTAGAATGATATACAAGGTGGGAACAGTGGTGGCAATGAGCAATAAAATGGAATGTTGATAGGCGTAAAAGATATTTTGTTCAAGCCAAATCAGTTTTCCAAAAATATGATCAACTACATATATATTTACCATCTCCTGGACTCAACAAAGAAGAGAAATGCAGTGAATGATAAGAGCTCCAGCTGTGGAGACCATGGAGAGATGAAAGCTCAATTTCTGTGATGACAGAAATGTGGAAGGAGACACCCAAGAAAGTGTCTCAATAGAACAAAGAAATGATTTATGTGTGGGAAAGAAGGGCATAAAGTAAAGAATTACCGAGAAAAAATGATGAGTACTATGGAATAAAATAAAAATGATCATAAGATTCCAATTACGTTCATTTGTCATAAATGTAAGGGACCTTGGTGTCACCCAAGTCAATGCCCTACTCTATAGGATAACCTCTTGGTCAAGGAAGAACATATGTGGAAATAAATGAATTGAAAAATGTTTAATGGTATTAGTGCTCTTTGTTTTTGAGATTACTTTGGGTGAATTTTCTCTTATATGTGTAACCTTGAAATTTATCATGTGAAAATGATATTTGAGGAATACTAATCATTTACCTTGTGGATATAGTTATAAATAACCATTTGGTTTTATAAGATCACTGGGTTTGAGAAAATTACAAGTTTTTATATTTTGGTATGAAAATGAAAGGTATAAGAAAACATTTGTGGTTAAATTATGATATGGTTATTTTGAGGAATTTATCTTTTTTTGGTAATGTTATAAAATTTAGTTTTCAAAATAGGACAACATGCAGACTGTGTGACAACCCGTCGCATCGGACAAAGCTGTGGGAATCGAACCAACAACCAAAATGCGATTGGGATTTATCACCTACCACTGGACTACGTGAATTCCCTGGTTAGTGTTACTAATTATTTTTAGATAAATGATTTTATTGATCAATAATAAGTTGATTTGGGATCTTATATCTTATCAAATAAATACCCTTAGTATAGGAAAATTATTCGGTGATTAAGTGATAAATGTTATTTTGGAAGATGTTCGCTTTACTGGGAACACTATATTTTTAAGGAAAATAGAATACTATAGGATTTCATTTGATGAGTAATGGTTGATTTTTATCTATGTTCTTACTGTGGATTTATAGTGATTTGGGTTATTTAAGGAAATGATTAACCAATAATAGAGAATATGTTATTAGGTTAATTACTTTTAAGTATGTGACTTTAAGAGTAGTTGATGCCATTTGCAGATACAATTTAATGTGGAAGACTACATAACCCAATTATTCAACGTTTTGGTTTTCAATATTAGTTTTGATTATATTGAAGGATTTTAATGACAAATTGTTTATTGAATGGTATTTATTTAACTTTGGGGTATTGTTGGTTTAGTTTTAGAAATTAAAATTAGTGTTTCTTTCTCTAATGGAATATCCTTTTGGGGGATCATCAGATATTATACTAACCGTTTCGGTATTGATTAATCTCTAATGACAAGGTAAATAAATAGTTTATCCTTCGTGGATCATGTGATTCTATAAGAAGATTATTCTAGCTCTTCCAGTGTGACCAAGTCTTCTTGAATACTCATTGTTTAAAAATGAGTTAGTAGTAAAAATTTATTAAAGAATGAAATTTTACATAAAAATTATGTATATATCTTTATATTATTAGTTAATCTCATAAATTAATTCCTCATCTTTATATAATGTAACTTAAAACAAAAAAATGTTGTTCGTTTAGTTTTCCTACAAACAAACTAATGACCATTTGTCCCATCAAAAAGTTTGTTGTTTTCTTGTTGTTAACTTTTTCCTGATCATGCTTTATATCCCTATACATCAGAACTTGACACTTAGTTTATCTTCCATATCCATGTTTTCCAACATGGAATCCTAGTATGGGTTATCTTGGGTGACCTTTGTACTTCTCTATATTTCTTTTAAAGTGATAGTTTTATTGACTCTTTTTCCGATGTGGGACCTTCCATTATATTCCCAAGACCAATTTTAAAAATTGATAGGATGAAATTTATTGAATAATGGGAGAATGTAACACCACAATCTTCCATGGTACGTTTCCCATTGAATAATGAAATAGCTTGCATTGTACGCAACTTCAAGATTCTAACAAACCACGACCAATCAAAGTAGCTGTAATGAAGATTAATACCAACTTTTTGAAATTTTATAAATTTTATCTTTCAAAATGGACTTCATTTTTTTATTAGGAATATCAAAATTAGATTAGGGTGAATTTTTGGTATTTTTCTGAAAACTTTCAATTTTTGATGAATAGTGAAAAAAACACCAAATTATAGTTTAAAACCAAATTTTTATATAAATAATTATTTATTTATTTAAATTTATTTTAGGTCAAAATAGATACATAAGACATATATAAGTTCAATGTAATTCATTGGAGTCATTTTATAATAATTTTAGATATATAAAAATTTTATTGAACTTTTCACTGTCTTTTACCCATCTCCTAGGAGAATTTTCAAATTCACATAAAACTTAATTTTACTGCTTGTGTGAGTGGAATTTAAAAAATCTTAGAGAAATAGTTAATATCAAGGAGTAAAATGTGGTTCCATAAGATAAAAATAATTTTTTGTGAATAGTATCTTTTTACTTTTATTTACCTTGGTTAAATGTAAATAGGGTAATTAAGGGTAAAAATGATATTATTATTAAAATAAAACATGAATTAATTCTATTGAATAAGTACAATTTGACCAAAAAACATTATGAATAATATATGGACCACTTTGGTCCACTTGGATTAGATTAGGACATTTATTATAATTTAATTCAAAGAAGAGTTAAAAGAGTTAAAATCAAAGTTTAATAACTAAAACATTTTTAATATTAGGTTATACAGAAGATAATTTAGATTATAAATATTCATTATAAATATAAAAATATTTCCTAAATAATGGTATTTTATTTATAATTTTTAGACAATAAATAATTTAATTTATTTATGACACAATGGTGATGCAGTAATTACATAATTAATGAAATATTAAAATAATTGATATTATAAATATCAAAATAAATGTAATATGAGAATTTTTATGAATTAAACTAATTTTATCGGTTAATATGACATATTAGCATTGGTTATATAAATGTTTTCAAAGTAATAAGGCTTTTATGAAATTATCAAAAACAAAATACCCAATAGTGTCAAAATTGACATAAAAGAGTTTTTAAAACAAATATTATATTATTAATTTATATTCTATTTCTATAAATCTAAGGTTCGTCCAAAGGACATATATAAGGATAGTTGTATCATTAATGGACCACTTCTGGGGTTTTTGGAAGTATATAGTAAGTTTATTAACTATATAATATAAAATTACAAAGAGACATGGTAAATGTCAAATTAATTAACTAAGAGTTAAAACTAAAAGATAAGGTTAATATAGTGACCCAAACCTATATAAAACCTATTTGTTCAATGGTTTTTGACCTAAACCCATATTAAAATTTAAATAATCCACTTTGGAGCCATTATAAACCGAATATGTATTTATTATAAAATAATTTTTCTAGCTTTTCCAAAGGTGCCCCTCACCCCTCTTATAAAAGGGCACTCCCCCTTCTCCCTAATTCACACATTCCAAGCCTTTTGTCTCTTCCAAACTCTCACCCAATACCCTATAAAATATCCTACATCCATCCTAGAGTCCTTTCTTTAGTCATAAACCCAACCTAAGGAGCCCTTTTGATCAAATCAAAATGAAGAACCCGAAGAAGAGGTAATGTTTTCACCACCCTCTTTCAAGTTCCTTTCTTCTTCAACTTCTTCTTTCTCTGTTATTCCCATTATAAAATAATAAATCCAGTATCTTCTATATAAATTTATGTTATTACAAATATCGTACAACAATATTTATTATTCTATCCATCCTTTGAATGACATGTCACCATACGTGCGTACGTACGGCTTACCGTCTCCACGTCGTGGTGTAATTGTTATTCAATAAATTATTATTTTGATGGGTATAATAATGATGTTTAATTCATGTAAATAATAAATATTACATGATAATGATTCTGTATATATTATATACCATCCAATTATATATTATTTTAATATCAAAATAATGGTATTATCACTCGTGCGTACGTACGGACTACCGTCTCCACGAACGCGATGAGATTCATTCCCCATTGTATCCATTCAAGACTAAATTTAATTTGATGATTAAAAATAATGTTTAATGACTTGATAAAATTCTTGATATGAATATGATACAACCTATCCATAAAAAACATAACTTATGTAACAAAACATTTAAAAGAAAATGAGTAAGTTAACACCTGAAACGATGATAATACTGAGATATTATTAACAAAGCTTTATTAAAAGATCATATATGATATCATATTAATGTATATGATTCTTGTATAATTTGATAACAATTATTTAACCATTATACAGGAGGTTAACCTACCCTCGACCAAGGAAATGTACAAGGTAAGGGTTTATTTCACAATCTCTTCATTATCTGAGGTTGTTTATACGCAATTATCTACTCGGACCTCTTTATCATTCACATCCATATTTCTTAAAAATTTATTTCAAAAAATTCTTACTATTTTAAAAAATATGGGTTAAAGTCATTTATACCCTTGTTTGACTTTTTATAATATGTTTATAAAGTAATATTTCCGTCGTTTTCCAAACAAGTTCCTTTGTAACATTTTCGACAGAATTAAGGTAACAATGTCTTTTTTAAACTTATACTATGGTTGCGGCTATTTTCTACCATTATAAAATCATCGAAGCTTCCCTAACAAGCTTAAAAGAATATTTTTAAAGTAAATGTTTTCTTTTATAATTATGTGACTTTTAAATGATTTGAAAAAAGAGATATTTCTCTCAAATAGCTTTGATTTCATCAATGTCAACATCTTTTGATGGATTTTAAGATTATTTGAAGTTGATTTATAATGATAAAAAAATTCCATATTGTATTGAAGGTTTTGTGATATGTTTTACTGTGGATTTGTTATTTTTATACCATTCATGATTTATGGAGAAAGTATTTACATTTCGTATGCTAGTTTTAATATGAATGTTTATGTTATGTTTAAACTTGTTCATATGAGGAATGAATTGGACATAATAAGTGTCGAGTGGAGCCCACTATAGCTCATTGATGCATCAGTAGGTCTCATGAGACAAACTAGTGTCTTGGAACAAGGCCTTGAAAAAATCTTATTTGTAGTCTTGCCACAAGGCCTTGACTATGTGGTTATGATAGTATGACATTATGCATTCCATAATTATGAAAGTGGTTATTGTTATTGCATGTGATTATTTGATTAATAGAATATCTATGTGAATAAGTAAATGGAATTATTTCATTATATTTGTTCCATATTATGCTAAAGTTCATGTTTAAAAGGCTTTTGTTTTAGTTATACAATGGATTAAATGTTTATGCCTATTTATGAAAGTTTTCTCTATATTCTTATCATTACTGGGCTTTTGAGCTCACCCTTTTCTATGATTTATTTTTCCCAGGATGTGAAGAAGTTTTTTATGAATGACCTGTAGGGATTGTATAATAGGATATGAGTGTGGAGACAATATGTTTTTGTAGTTTTCATTTTATGATATAATGTAAGACTTATGAATGTATCTAGTGATTCTAAGGCTACTAAACTAATCGGTCTTTTGAGACTTGATCTTTTGTGATCATGAAAATGTTATGTAATAATGCACTGACTCTGGGTAACTGGGGTCCGGGTGTTACAATTGGTATTAGAGGAAGATTAGTACAAACCATAGAAGCTAGATTTAGATAAACTCTGATTTGAGCACATATCCCTAAGATATACATTGAGGATGAGTATAGAAGAACTTCCTATAATTTTGGTATTGTAAAGATTTTGTGAGTTTTCCGAGAAATACATCCCTATCTGGATACAAAAAGGTAGAGGCGGCTCTGGCACAGATGTACCTAGGGGTAAAACCCGAAAACACCGCTTTGAGCTAGATTCGAACGGGAACGGGTGCACGACAACGGGCCTTGATGCATTCTTGGTTACGATACTCCTGGGGGATATTCTTAGGTAAATCTCATTTTCATTACAAACCATTATGAAGGGTTTATGAGTATATACTTCCTCAAAGAAAACAGTTTTATGATTATGGATTATATCCATAAATAGTTCAATTTATGTTAATTGTTTTATAAGTATGGAATTATGTATTTTGATTCATAAACTGATCTAATTTATGACATTATATAGAAATGGCGCCTAGTGGAAGAAATGGAAACTGTATCAATGCACACACTCCATGTAGGGATTTCCCTCCTGCTCAAGGTAATTATAGTGGAGCTGGTGATACAACTAGTGCTGATCAGCTTATCACCATACTTGGACAACTCACTCAGGTTATGAAAATAACCTTACCTGTATGGAGCACCATGATCCACATCGTAGAGGATCAATGTTAGACTGCTTCATGAGGCAACAACCACCAAAATTAAATGGGAGTAAAAATCCATTGGTAGCTGAGTAATGGATAATTTTCCTAGAGAAAATATGTCAGGCTTTGGGGAGTAGTGAAAGGTAAAAAGTTATCATGGCAGTTTACCGCCTCACTGGAGATGCAGATCAATGGTGTTCATTGATTCAAAACATGAAGGAAGATGATGCAGTATAAAATATGGAATTGAGGGATTCCAAAGATATGTTTTTAGAAAAATTCTTTTCTCGTGACCATCGAGCAGATATGGAAAGGCAATTTCTGAGTCTGAGGCAAAAGGAGGATGAGAATGTCGCAATTTATGGGAATAACTTTACAAGGTTAGCAAGGTATGCTGGTGATTATATATGTAACCCAATAAGTAAGATTGATCATTTCTTTGATGGGTTAAAACCATTTCTTCACTGAGGAATAGTGTCACAATCCTTGTCATCATACGAAGACATTGTCTCATGTGCTATAAAGATATAAAAGGAATTCTCTAAGTCTTATGACTTCAAATCAAAGCAGGAGAAGAAGAGATATGATGATCAATCTGGGAATGGAAATAAGGGGAAGAAGTGAAATGTTGAATATCCATCCTATAGTAAAAGTGGGAAGAAACACCATGGTACGTTATTGAGGGGAATGGGAGTCTTTTACAAGTGTGGTGAAAAAGGCCACCACGCTCGTGATTGCAAGGGGAAGAAGGAAGCTACTGATGTCCAATGCTACAATTTCAGGGAGATGAAACATTATGGAAATTAATGTTCTAAGCGTTAGGGGAACTTAACTTAGAAAAGTCCAAGGGATAAATGCCAAACTTATAATATCACTACTTCTTAGGTAGAATCTCCGAAAGACGTGGTGGCAGGTAATTTAATGGTTTCCACAAGTTTAGAAAATGCATTATTTGATTTTGGATAATCGCATTGTTTCATATCTTCCTAGTTTTTTAATAAAATTAGATATTTCTAATATGGTTAAACAAAGGACTTGTCAGCTAAAACTCCCAACGGAAGTATCATTGCAACAATGTTTTGTTAATTAGTCCCCATTAGAGCACATAAATGTTCTTTATCTGCTGATCTCATCATCATACCTATGATTGAGTTTGATATAATCCTCAGTATGGATTGGATTTCGGACCATGATGAAATGATTTATTGTAAGAAGAAGGAGGTTACAATTTTTGATGATGATGATAAGGAACACCTTATCTTTAGAGTGAAATCATCACCACCTAATTCTTACCTAGATCCACCACCAGTAGGTCAACTAAATTCAGTTATTGGGGAGGAAGAAAATGAAATAACTATTGGTAAGGAAAGGAATGTTCAAATAGAGGATGTTCCTATTGTGAAAGAATATTTAGATGTGTTTCTAGAAGATTTATCCAGACATCCTCTAGAACGACAAATTGAGTTTTCCATTGATTTAATTCCTGGATCAAGGAATGTATCGAAGACCCCATATAGAATGGCCACTGTGGAATTAGTTAAAATAAAGAAACAACTAGAGGAATTGAGTAATAAGGGATTTATTCACCCTAGTGTTTCTACATGGGGTGCCCCTATCCTTTTTGTTAAAAATAAAGATGGATCTACGAGGTTATGTATCAACTATAGGGAAATCAATGCTATAATACTAATGAAGAAATATACCCTACCTCTCATTGATGATTTATTTGAACAACTATATGGATCTCAATATTTTTCAAATATTGGCCTTCGATCTGGATACCATCATTTATGTGTGTAGAAGGAAGACATTCCGAAGACAGCATTTCAAACTAGGTACGGGCATTACGAGTTTATAGTAGTGCCTTTTGGGTTGACTAATGCACCCTCAGTATTCATGGATCTAATGAATAGAGCTTTCAAGGAATATCTCAATGATTTTTTGGTGGTATTTATTGATGATATCTTGGTATACTACAAAATATACGAAGATCATGAAAATCACTTACTCATTATCTTGAAGACTCTGAGAAGACATGAATTATATGGGAAGTTTAGTAAGTGTAAATTCTGGCTTCAAGAGATTTATTTTCTTGTCCATATTGTCTCCAAAGATGGAATCTTGGTTGATCTTTCTAAGACCAAGGCAATCCAAGAATGGCCAACACCATCATGTATAACCGAGGTATGTAGTTTTATTGGCATAGAAGGTTATTATAGGCATTTTTTCCATAATTTTTCCCGATTGGATAACCCATTAACGAAGCTCGCAAGAAAAGGTGTTAAATTTTATTAGACCAAAGATTGTGAAGAATGTTTTGAAGAACTGAAGAGAATATTATTTAATGATCCTATATTGACTCAACCATCAGGGAATGATGGGTTCATTATATATAGTGATGCATCGAAGAAAGGACATGGTTGTTTCCTTATGAAGAATGATAGGGTTATTGACTATGTATCACGACAGTTGAAAATTCATGATCAAAACTATCCTACTCATGATATCGAGTTAGCAGTTGTGATATTTTCTGTGAAGATATAGAGACACTACCTCTATGGGGAAAATTTGAGATTTATACTGATCACAAGAGTTTGAAATATATTTTCTCACAAAAGAACTCAATATGAGGCAAAGGAGATGGATTGAATTACTCAAAGGTTATGATTGTATGATACACTACCACTTGGGGAAGGAAAATAAGGTGGAAGATGCCTTGAGCAGAAAAGATCATTGAGTTTTGAACAATATGAGAATTGAAAGGGATCCAATTTTCATGGATCTAGTGAAGATGAACATGGGAATAACCATGGAAGGTTGAACATCAATGCTTTTTCAAATGGTTTCCAAACCTTCTTTACTAGAAAGGATTAAGAGTTCTCAGACCAATGATGAATAATTTCAAAAGAATATTAATGCTTTGAATGATGGGAGATTGAGAGACTTTGTGTATGAATAAGGGATTTTGAAATTTGGGAGGAGGCTTTTTGTTCCCAATATACCTGATCTGAAAAGGGAATTGTTAGATGATGCTCATAGCTCCAATTTCTCTATACACCCTGGGGGTACCAAAATGTATAGACAATTGAAGGAACATTTTTGGTGGGACAAAAAGAAGAAGAGATTGCCGATTTTGTGTCAAGATGTATGGTTTGTCAATAAGAGAAAGCTAAAAGGAAACAGCCTGGTGGAGTATTGCAACCTCTTCCTATACCGGAGTGTAGATGGGAAAATATTACGATGGAATTTGTCATGGGGATACGAAATACTCCTAGAAGGAACGATACAATATGGGTCATTGTTGGCCATCTTACCAAGTCCGAACATTTTCATGCTATAAGGGAATATTTACCACTTAAACATCTAGTAAGTCTATATGTTAATGAAGTAATGAGACTTCATAGAGTACCCCTATTGATTTTTTCTGATCGTGATCCCCATTTTACATCAAGATTCTGGAAGAGTCTTCAGAAGTCCTTGGATACTGAACTTCGTTTGAGCACTGCCTACCACCCCCAAACTGATGGAAAATCAGAACAAACTATTCAAACCTTATAAGACATGTTGAGATCATGATCACTTGACTTTCAGGGTATGTGGGATCAATATTTACCTCTGGTATAATTTTCCTATAATAATAGCTTACATTCAAGTATTCAGATGGCACCAAATGAAGCATTATACGGAAAGAGATGTCGCACACCAACCTGTTAGGATGACGTTGGTGAAAGAAAACATGTAGGCCTAGAACTGGTGGAGGAAACAATTGAAAAGGTAAAGGTAATCCAAAACCACATCAAAGATCTCAATGTAGGCAAAAGAGCTATGCTGATAACCGAAAGAAAGGATTTAGAATTTCAGGTAGGAGATCAAGTTTTCTTGAAGGTATCTCCATGGAAGGGAGTTATACGTTTTGGTAAGAAGGGTAAATTGAGTCCCAGGTAAATCAGACCTTTCAAAATTCTAGAACGAATTAGGGCAGTAGCTTACCATTTTGCAATGCTGCCAAGTCTCTCCAAAGTTCACGATGTGTTCCACGTATCACTATTGAGAAAATACATGCCTGACCCAAAGCATGTACTTACTTACGAGGAATTAGAACTGGATCCCGGTCTATCTTATTGTGAAGAGCCTGTCGGGATTCTTGATACAATATAACAAGTGCTGAGAAACCGGACGACTTGTCTGGTAAAAGTTCTATGGACAAACCATAAGATAGGAGAGGCAACGTGGGAAACTGAGGAAATTATGATGAAAAATCACCCGATTCTTTTCATGTGGTAGTATTCTAGAAATTTTGAGGATGATATTATTTGAAGGATGGTAGAATATAACACCCCAAGCTTCCACGTCATGCTTCCCTTTGAATAATACAGTAGCGTGTGTTGTACGCAACTTCGAGTTCTAACACACACCATAACCAATCAAACTAGCCATTATGAATACTAATACCCTCTTTTTGAAATATTATTAATTTTATCTTTCAAAATGGACTTCATTTTTGGATTCGGAATATCAAAATTAGCTTAGGGTGAATTTTTGGTATTTTTCTGAAAACATTCAATTTTTGATGAATAATGAAAAAGCACAGAGTTATAGTTTAAAACTGAATTTTTATTTAAATAATTATTTATTTTATATAAATTTAATTAAGGTCAAAATATATACATAATATCTATATATGTTCAATGTAATTCATTGGAGTTACTTTAGAATAATTTTAGATATATAAGAATTTTATTAAAATTTTCACCATCTTTTACCCACCTCCTAGAAGAATTTTCAAATTCACATAAAACATAATTTTACTACTTCTATGAGTGGAATTTAGAAAATTCTACAGACATGGTTAATATCAATGAGTAAAATTTGGTTCCATAAGATAATTGTTTTTTGTGAATAGTAACTTTTTTACTTTTATTTACCACGGTTAAAAGTAAATAGGGTAATTAAAGGTAAAAATGATATTAATATTACCTTAACACATGTCCTAATTCTATTGAACAATTGAATCTTGACCAAAAACAACCTTAGGAATAAAATATTTTCATTTAGGTCCACTTGGATTAGAATAGGACATTTATTATTATTTAATTCAAAGAACAGTTAAAAGAGTTAAAATCATTGTTTATTCAATAAAACATTTTTAATATAGGGTTATACATAAGATAAATTATATTATAAATATTAATTATAAATTCAAAAATATTTCCTACATAATGGTATTTTATTTATAATTTTTTGACATTAAATAATATAATTTATTTATGAAAAATGGTGATATAGTAATTACCTAATTAATGGAATATTAAAATAATTGATATTTTAAATATGAAAATAAATGTAATTTGAGAGTTTTAATGAATTAAACTAATTTTCTAGGTTAATATGACATATTAGTATTGGTTATATAAATTTTTTTTGAAGTAATAATGCTGTTATGAAATTATCAAAAGCAAAATACCCAAAAGTGTCAAAATTGACATAAAAGAGTTTTTAAAAACAATATTATATTATTAATTCATATTCTATTCCTAAAAATCTAAGGTTCGGCCAACGGACTTATATAATGATAGGTGTATAATTAATTTACCAATTGGGTTTCTCTTGGAAGTATATAGTATGTTTATTAACTATATAATATAAAAATACAAAGAGACATGGTAAATGTCAAACTAATTAACTAAGAGTTAAAACTAAAGGAGAAGGTTAATATAGTGACCCAAACCTATCTAAAACCTATTGGATGAATGGTTTTATTTATATCCTCACATTAAAATTTAAATAATCCACTTTGGATCCATTAGAAACCGAATATGAATTTATTATAAAATAATATTTCTAGCTTTTCTAAAGGTGCCCCTCACCCCTCTTATAAAAGGGCACTCCCCCTTCTCACTAATTCACACATTCAAAGCCTTTTGGCTCAGCCAAAATCTTCCCAAATACCCTCTAAAATATCCTCCATTAATCATAGAGGCGTTCCTTTAGTCATAAATACATCTTAAGGAGCCCTTTTGATCAAATCAAAAGGGAGAACCCGAAGAAGAGTAATGATTTCTCCACCCTCTTTCATGTTCATTTCTTATTCAACATCTTCTTTATTTGTTATTACCATTATAAAATAATAACTCCAGTATCTTCTATATAATTTTATGTTATTATAAATATTTTACAACAATAGTCAGTATTCTATCCCTCCTTTGAATGACATGTCACCATACGTGTGTACGTACGACTTACCGTCTCCAAGTCGTGGTGTAATTGTTATTCAATAAATTATTATTTGGATGGGTATAATAATGATATGTAATTCATGTAAATAATAAATATATCATAATAATGATTCTTTATATATTATATACCATCCAATTATATATTATTTTGATATCAAAAGAATTATATTTTCGCTCGTGCATACGTATGGACTACAGTCTCCACGAACGCAATGAGATTCATTCCCCATCGTATCCATTCAAAACTAAATTTCATTTGATGATTAAAAATAATGTTTAAGGACTTTATATCATTCTGGATATTCTTAAGATACAACGTATCCATAAAAAACATGGCTTATGTAACAAAACATATAAAACAAAATGGGTAAGTTAACACCCGAAACGACGATAATACAAAGATATTATTAACAATGCAATGTTAAAAGATCATATATGATATCATATTAATGTATATGATTATTGTATAATTTAATAACAATTATTTAACCATTATACAGGAGGTTAACCTACCCTCGACCAGGGAAAATTACAAGTTAATTGTTTATTTCACAAACTCTTCATTATCCGAGGTTGTTTATACGTAATTATCTACTGGGACATCTTTATCATTCACATCCATGTTTCTTAAAAATGTATTTCAAAACATTATTACTATTTTACAGAATATTGGTTAAAGTCATTTATACCCTTTTTTACTTTATATAATATGTTTATAATGGAATCTTTGCGTCATTTTCCAAACAAGTTCCTTTTTAACCTTTTCGAGAGAATATAGTTAAGAATGTGTTTTTTTAACTTATATGGTGGGTGCACTTATTTTCCACCCTAATAAAATCGTCGAATCATCCCTTAAAAGCTTATAAGAATATTTTTAAAGTAAATGTTTTATTTTATAATTATGTAAATTTTCAATGATTTCAAAAAAGGTATATTTCTCTCAAATAGTTTTGATTTCATCTATGTCAACATCCTTTGATGGATTTTAAGCTTATTTGAAGTTGATTTATTATGATACAAAACTTCCATTTTGTATTGAAGGTTTGATGATATGTTTGACTGTGGATGTTTTATTTTTATACCATTCATGATTTATAGAAAAAGTGTTGACATTTTTTATGCTAGTTTTAATACGAATTTTTAGGTTTTGTTTAAACCTGTTCATATGAGGAATGCATTTGACTTAATAAGTAATGGGTGGATCCCGCTATAGCTCCTCATGCATTGGTAGGTCTGATGAGACAAACTAGTGTCTTGCCACAAGGCCTTGAAAAAATATTATTTGTGGTCTTGGCACAAGGTCTTGACTATGTGGTTATGATAGTCTTGCATTATGCATACCATCATTATGAAAGTGGTTATTGATATTGCATGTGATTATTCGATTAGTAGAATATCTATGTGAATAAGTAAATTGAATTATTTCATTTTATTTCTGAATTATTATGTTGATGTTCATTTTTAAAAGTCTTTTGTTTTAGTTATAAATTTCTTTAAATGTTTATTCCTATTTATGAAAGTTTCCACTATATTGTTATCCTTACTCGGCATTTGAGCTCACCTGTTTTTATGTTTTATTTTTCCCAGGATGTGAAGAAGTATTTTATGAATGACATGTAGGGATAGTATAAGGGGATATGAGTGTAGAGACAAGATGTTGTTGTATTTTTCATTTGATGATATAATGTAAGACTTATGAATGTATCTAGTGATTCCTAGTCTACTAAACTAGTCGGTCTATCGAGACTTGATCTTTTGTGATCATGTCAATGTTATGTAATAATGCACCGACTCTGGGTAACTGGGGTCGGGGAATTACACATGCACCACCTTATCATAATAGGCATGTTGTATAATATATCCTGATACCTGATTCATAATAAATAACTCCCAAAATATCACATGAGAGTAGTGATTGAGGTAGACCAACATCTGACCAGTATGTTCTATGTTCCACTTGATGATCCTAATATTACAATGATCAATGATACTATTTAAACTTTAATGGCATGGTCATATAATCTTATAATTATATATGGGGTATGTATTTAGAAAATTGGTTCAATTTAAAAACCTGTAACAATTAATGAAAAAAGTACTAAAGTGAGGTATGGTATTACATATAGAAAAAAGGATATAGAAATTGAAGGTCATGTCATGAAAATATGGTGAATCGACAATGAAAAGTAAAGTCCTTGTGGGGGTACCTTCTCCCCACTAATTTCACTAAAACATTTATCATAATTAAAAATTCACGTAGAGACCACGTTAAAATATGGTGACATGACCTACATTACATATAAAGAAGAAATATTTGGAACATTCATTATAAACATAGTAGGTCTAGAGAGTATAAATGAGACACTCATGTTTGAATGGATGGTAGTCTCACTTATGAATACATAAATAATATACATTTTCTTAATAATTATTTCTGAAAAATGTTTTAATATTTTCATTATAGTCAATAACTGTTGATATTTTCTATAGGTGTTTATATTATTTATATATTAAGGCAAAGACCTATGAAATCGATTGGGATTCATTAATACTTGTATCAATGCTACAGAAGACACTAAATTTGTGTTGAAATAAATTTATATGAAAAACGATGATCTAAAGGAGGTGTTTGAGATGAAAATAATAGATAATAGGCTCTTTTTGATTATTACAATGTAGGTGTGAAACTCTTAAATCTAAAAATAATATTTGTTCATTACTTATTTGTTTCTGTTTATTTAGGAAGTAATGGATTCTGATCATAATCAATATGGTACCCCAAATATTTTTTTTGGGATAAAATGAATTGATATCCATCAAAATGACCACACATAATTTTTATAATGAGTTTTGATACACTATAATCAATGATTAAAATATAAACATTGAATTATACATTTCATTTTGTGTTTTAACAAAAAAAGTATATTATAGGGTTGTTTCTAAAGATACGATAAATCAGGTTATGAATTCAGTGACTAAATATAATAAAACTATTGATTAATTAAATTGGTAATAGGTTAAGGTATATATATAAATATTTAAATATAAAAAAATATTCAAAACAATTTAGAAATTTTTTTCAATATTTTTCTAGTGTATAATGAAAGATAACAACAATGATTATAGATATTATGTTTATAAATTGATAACAGATTTTATAAACCATGGAAATATAGGCAACCCCAAATAGGAAATTTCTTAAGATAATTATAATTTAATGAAAAATATTTCTTAATCATTTTTTCATGTATTTTCTCAATGCTGACAAGATTGATGATAACCTTCATACTCAAAAGAAAAATTAATTTTTTCTATAGATGAGTGGGAATCGTACATTTTCTTGGAATGTTTTAAGAAATAAACATTAAGAGATTACCTACTATGTTTGTGATTTGGTAGAGGCTATAACCAAAGAAATATATTTTTGGTGGGAATCATTAGCATTAGAATTATTATATTTTTTTATCTATTTCTCAATGATGGAGGATATATGTTTTTATAGAAATTATTGGGTAAGATAAAAGGTGTCAGAATGTATACAAACACCATGAAGAGGTGAATTTCAGATACATATTTAATTAATTTTCCCATTATTTTATCAAATTTTTTATTTAATTTCCTTATCATTTTATCTAATACTTATTTTGTTAAATGTGCACATTACTTCCAAAAAAATAGAATGATCTCAAAACCTTGAAAACATACTTAGATTGTTTTCAAACTTTAAGGAAATAATTTATAATTAATTGTTAATGTGAAGGAATTAACCTCATTTAAATTTCACACCCAATATGGTCCATCTAACTCAATGTATGTGTTTTCAAAATAAGTTCCTTTTTAATTAAAACCAGACGTAAAATCATCAAAGTCATGTAAATGAGCTAGTATTGTTTTCCAAATTTAGGAAATTAATCCATATTTCATTTTTGATGCATAGGAATTGACCGCATGTTAATATGACACTTGATGTTGCATGTATGACTCTAAGTATGTTTTTTCAATAAAAAAGGTCCATTTAAGTTTAAAACATACATCAAACAGTAAAATATGAGAAAAAGACTCAGATTGTAAACATTTATCATGAAGCTGTGACTTCCTACTACTTATTTAGTTGATCTTATCATCATTTTATATATTTTTTGTTAATTTTATTATCATTTTTATCTGATACATATTTTTGAAAATTTCATACAGATCATAAAGTAATGAATTCTTCCATAAGAATGATTCTCTCATCTACTATGATCATGATCTAAATAAGGATGATTCAATCATGATGACATAATTTTCTTTTTCTCCAATGCATTCTATATTATGAGTTGTCATAGAATAATATTTCTAGATAACCTAGAATGTCTAATTCATTGTAAGAAAAAATGACATAGTGTACCTAATAGGAGTAAAATTTTGGGGTTTCAATATAAAATTTACATTTTATTGATATATTATTTTATTTTTATGTTTTATTTATTTCATTATAGTATTACTAACATAATAATTGTTATATTATACAGTTGGATTATTTTTTCTTGAGATGGGTTAGTTTGTTTGAAGTTTCTCTTGATCATGATAGATTATATATTGATGTTGTAACTGAGGTAACTGTAATAAAGAAATTTTTTAAAAATGTATATAAACATCATGAAATGGTTAGTTTTTACTAATTGTTTAATTAATTTTTTCATCACACTATCTACTAATATTATCTTAATATCCTTATCATTTTTAAATAATACATATTTATTTTTTTCACATGCCTTTTGGGAAATAATATTTTTCTACAAAATATCTGTAACAAGACAGAAAAGGTAGAGCATGTTCTTTTTGTATTGAAGAGGGAAAATCCAGTTATCTAAAACGAGATGTGTTTTAGGTATAATGGGGCTTCCTCTTCCATCCTAGTGGAACATTATCTCTCTTTTTATATTTTTATAGATAGTTTGAAGAAAAACACACATTTTATACTCAATAAACAGTAGCTCGGTCTGATACACATTTTCCTAGATATGACTCAAAACTGAATGGTTTTATTTTATAATTTACATTTTAGATCAAAACACATAACACATAATAAAAAAATAAAACACAATAATAATTTTATGATACGTTAAGGAAATAATCAATAGTAATTTTTAGAAAGTATGAATCACCCACACCTCTATCCAATCTATGGTGTGACAGGTATTACTCCAAGTGTGCCTTTTTATTTGAAATTGAAATTAATTTTAGTAATAAATACAATTGACATACTAAAAAATTGAGAAAATTTATTTATAATATTTTTATGTTTTAGGAAGGTGACCCATATATCATTTTTTATGTATATAAATCATAATCACCTCAATAGGATACATGGTGTTCCCAATAAGACTCAATGTGTTCATTATCAATTTAAAATTGATATTTTTGTTCAAAATGTGTATCACCCACTAAAAATAAGAAAAATGTCTCATATTTCCAGGATAATTATAAAATATATTCATAAGTCATTTGTTACATGTAAGAAATAGTCACACATAAAACTGACACTCAATGTGACCGATATAACTCCAAGTGTGTGCTTCCTGTTTAAAAAGGATTTTTAGAAAAAAAAAGTAACAAACTCAAACCCGAGAAAAAACATTAGGATTGTTTTGATAATTTAATAAAATAATGAACTAGTCATTTTTTATGTGTAATAATTTTCCTCACCTCAATCTAACGCAATGTGTGATAGGTATTGCTCTATGTGTGTTGTTTTATTTAATATTGACATTAATTTTAGTTAAAAAGGAATATAACATACAATAAAATAATAAAAAACATTCATATTGTTTAGATACCTTAAGAAAATGATCAATAATTCATTTTTATTTGTACAAATTATCCTCACCTATATCTAATAAACATCGATCCCTGTATGAGTTTAAAATTGCCATTTTAGTTAAAGAGTGTGTCACTCACTGAAAATTGAGAAAACATGATGAAACTGTGCTGATAATTTAGTAAAATGATTCATATTTCATCTTCAGCTATAGGAATCATCCTGATCTCATACTGAAACATGATGTGACATATATGACTCAAAGTGTGTGTTTCCAGTTTAAAATGACATTTTAGTTAAAAAGAAATGTTGCAAAATCAAAACGGAGAAAACAAATTCATATTACTCTTCTAATTTGGTAAAATAATACATAAGTATTTTTTTGATGTTTATTAATCATCTTTACATCATTATAATACATGGTGTTCTCATTAGGACAAATATTGTTTGTTATCATTTTAGAAATGAAATTTTTGTTAAAAAAGTGTTTAACTAACTGAAACTCAATAACAAACACTGGTATTGTCTTGATAATTGTTTAAACCGATTAATATATAATATTTTACATGTAGGGATTAGTCTCTCATCAAACCGACACATGATATCACTGTTATGACTCAAAGTGTGGGTTACAAGTTTAAAATGACATTTTAGTAAAAAATAAAAGTGATATAATTGAAACTGAGTAAACACATTTAGATTGATTTTGTAGTTGATGAAAATGATTAATTTTTCATTTTTTTAGAAATAATCATCATCTAAATCCAACACATAGTGTGGCTGGTATGATTCAAGTTGTTTCTTTTTATTTAAATTCGCATTAATTTTACAAAAAAATGTCAAATGACATACTAAAATATGAGAAAATGAATTCTAATTGTTTTGATACTTTAATTAATTGATCCATAATTTATTTTTAATGTGTGTGAATCAAAATAACCTCAATATGATACATGTCATGCCTGGTATGACTCAAAGTATCTGTTATAAGTTTAAAATTTTTATTTTAGCACCAAAAGTGTGTCGGACACTATAAACCACGAAAACACACTTGGATTATTTTGATAATTTTGTAAAATTATTTATAAATCATTTTTGATGTGTAATAACTAGTCTCATTTCAAATCAATACATGATATGACCGGTACAACTCAAAGTCTGTGTTACCAGTTTAAAATGAGATTTTAGTACCAAAGATAAGTGACATTCTCAAAAATGAGAAAATGAATTTAGATTGTTTTTATACTTTATTAAAATTAAACATATTTCATTTTTAACATGTATGAATTATTCACAACTCAATTTGATACACGATGTGTCTGGTATGACTCAAAGTGTTGTTTATCAGTTTAAAATTGACATTTCAGTTCATAAAGTGTGTTGCTCAATGAAAAGTGAGAAACAAGTTTAGATTCTCTTCATAAATTATTAAAATGATCCAGAATTAATTTTTGACATGTAGGAATAAATCTCATATAAAACAAACACACAATGTAACATGTATGACTCAATTTATGTGTTACCAGTTTAAAATATTTTTTTTGTAAAAAACCCACGTGAAAAATTCAAAACCAAGAAAGCTGATTCAGATTTTTTTGATACTTCATAAAATTTAATTTAGCTATTTTGATGTTTATGAATTATATTTACCTCAATCTAATGACTAGTGTGACCATAATGGATCCAAGTGTGTATTTTTATTTAAAATTGACATCAATTTTAGTTAAAAAGACAAGTGAGATAATCAAAATAACGAAAACCCATTCAGGTTGTTATGATAATTTTAAAAATTTATCCCTAATACTTTTTTGTTCTTATAAATCATCCTCACCTAAATCTGATACATGGTGTGACTAATATGACTCAAAGTTAATGTTATCGGTTTAAAATTTATAATTTAATTCACCACATATTTCACTCTCTAAAAACCAAGAAAATGATCTTGGATTGTCTTGAAATTTTGGGGAAATTATTTATAAGTCATTTCTGATTTTTAGGAATCAAAATAATATTAATCTATAATAGGATATGATTGGTATGACTCAAAGATTGTGTTTCTAGTTTAAAATTACATTTCAGTAAAAAAACAAAAGTGATATTCTCTGAAATGAGAAAATGCATTCAAATTAATTTTATATTATAGATTAATGGTCAATGATTCATTTTCGATGTATAGGAATCATATCGACCTCAATTTAAAGAATTATACAACTGGTATAACTCCAAGTGTGTCTTTTTATTTAAATTTGACTGTATTTTTTGTTAAAAGGACAAGGGACATACTCCAAACTAAGAAAATGAATTCAATTTGTTTTGATAATTTAGGAAAAAAAATCCATATTCCATTTGTTATGCGTAGGAATAAAATAGAAATCAATATGATACATGGTGTTCATGGTATTAATCAAATTTAACATTATCAGTTTGAAATTAAAAATTTTGTTGAAAACGTGTGTTAGTTACTAAAAACTGAGCAAATGTGCTCAGATTATCTTAATAATTAAGAACAATACATAATTCAATTTTCACATATAGATATTAAACACATGTTAATCTGATACAAGATGTGGTTGCTATGACTTGATGTGTGGGTTTTAAATATATAAGTGCCTTTTTAGTTTAAAATGTATATCACATCTCCAAAAACAATTAAGTGGGATCATATTGTATTCTCATGATTTTATCTATTATTACTTAATTAATTTCCATATTATTTTTATCTTAATTATATTTAGTTAATATAAATATAGATAATTCTCACCATAGATGAGATCCAATTCAATAATACCTAATTTTGAGAATAATAATAATTGGTTGAATGTAAAATAATCAAATGAAACTCAATATGATACATGGGGTTCCTCATATGACTCAGAGTATATGTTTTTAGTTAAAATTTTACACATTGTGTTTGATTTATTTAATTGTAGTAATACTATCATAAATATTGTTTTCTTATACATGTGTATTCTTTTTCCTGAGAAGGGGTGGTTTGTTAGAAAATTGCATGATCATGGGTCGGGGGCCAAATACAAAGGAACATTGATGTTTTTCAATGTCTGTGATAATTCTTACGTACTTGTGTAATTATAAAAACCAATGATTAATTGTCTATAATATAATATTTTTTCCCGTATTTGTGTTTTAAATTTTATTTCAATTAAATTTGGTGTTTTTTACCTGTATTTTATTTTTTTCTTTTGTAGTTTTCTATAATTTAAGTAGCACACTATATTAGTATTCCCCTTTATTAGCACTTGTAATAGTACTGATAAATGTACCTTTTATAACCCATTTTAATAGCACTGATAAAGCATTCCTTTATTCGTCTTTTTTGGCACTAATAAAAGCCTAGAGATTTTAATTTTTCTCTCGTATTCATTTCTTTTTTTATGCTGACAATGTCAAATTTTAGCGCTATTAGAGGGCATATTTGTAGTAGTGTAAAAAAGGTGATAACTAGACTGAAGATCAAATTTCAAAAACATCTTTTCCCCATTTAGAAGGTCAGAAAAATATTCAATTCAGGGAAAATGATATTTATTCTTAATCATGACACTATAAATCTTTCGATAATCACCACAAAGGTGAATTATTTTAATATCCTTCCTGAAAAAAATACTAGCACTTCCCAAAGTGACAACTAGGGAGAATGAAGCCCTTGTAAATAAAATCTTCAAACTAATTTATTTACTCATCCATTTTAGTTAGTTCTATATAGTATGTTGGAATAGATATAGGCTGGGAACCTAGTACTATGTTGAGAGAAAATTCTTCCTCCCTTACAGGTGGAACACCAAAAAAAATTCGAAGAAAACACACTGGGAAACTCATCCTCTACTAGATGAATATTTTCACATGAAGAATCCCGCTATATTTCAGTGTAAAAAATGTATATCGTCCAACCAAACTCAAAAATAGGGGGTCCAAATCAACTCTACCTCATGTACCATTCTCCAAAAAATATATGGAACACCCTATCGGGGGTAGTAAAGGTTACATATCGAAGATAAAAATTTGTGATGTCTTTATGAGAAATAATCCAATCCATCCTAATAAATAAATCCAAAGGTATCACATTAAAAACTAAAAATTGCCACAAAATCTCCATTTCAAATAAATATAAATTACAAGAAGGGAATCAGAGACCCTTCTCTCTCTTAAACCTAAGATTTGTAGAAATATCTATAACATAAGGTATCATATTTTTATGTGGATTTAACTGTTCTATAATGTGAGTAGATAAGAATGAAATATAGGGACCAATTTCAAATAAATAATTCATTCAAGTTGAAGAAATAGAAACGACACCTCTCACTATCACGGGAGGCATATCAACATCCATTGGTGACTATTTCACCACGTAAAGAATCATAATTCATTATTCATGTGGATGGAACCCCTTTTCTCTTAAATCATCTATGTACTCCATCTATCGTCTTGGTACTATTGATCCCATACAACTACACATTGTTGAATAAAAATATAAAACCCTTTATAATTAATATTATATTCCACACAATCTAAATATATTTGGTGTCTCTAACGAAACATGCCTCGAGAGCTCAACTATAAGATCCCAACCATTTTGTAGTTACCTCATGCTCATTTTCAATTATTATTTTTACCCTTCTTTAATTATAAAATCTATGGTTTATTAATTCAGGTTAATTCATGTGAATTTAGTGAAAACTTGAAGCTCCTAAGGATGTTTGAAGTTGGAGCATGGTTCGGGAAAACCATGCATTTTCTCCATGAAACTACGCACCCCATTTTGGAGCCACAGGAGCTGATGCACAGTTTGACCAAACCATGTGGCCACCCTCCTCAAATCATTCACCCAAAGATAGCAGGGGTTTTCATGGTTGGTACACAGTTTTTTAAAATGTGCTCCACATAAGAGAAACTATGAACCCCATGAGTAGGGGCACATGGTTAAGGCACATTGTTTTCGATATTGTGTGCCTCCTCATAGGAAATTGTATAAATTGAAATTAAACCCTCAAAAATTTAATAAAAAATCCCAAACCCCTAGTTTTTATTCTTATTAACCTCTACTCAACTGAACCCAAATTTCCAAAATTTTGGATGCTCCTGAGAGGATTCTTAGAGTAATTCAACCCCTTTATTGGAAAATTGTTGATTCTGTGGTAGGATTCAGAACATCTTGGGTATGTGACCTCTTCTTAATTTTAGTTCCTCTCTCTCCAATATTTATTACACATTTTAAATGAATGATTTTCATAGGTTTTTTATGGATTAGATCAATGATTTGATGAAACTAATTTTTTTAGATCTTGAACCGAGGTTTCGGTTTTAAATCATCCTCACTGTTGTGGTTTTGACCATTCCACACTGTATTGAGGGTCACTATTTTGGAATCATTCATCTATAATCATTAGGTAGGTGGTAAATTTTTTAATTTCCCTTAGTCTTGATTAAAATTATTATTATGTTATTATGCAATTATAATTTTTATGTTGTGAAATTATGTTTTAAATTGAATTATTTAATTTATTTTTCTACTTGATTATGAAATAAGATTAATAATAGATTATGAATATGGTTGATAACTAGGATTATGAATTTGGTTGAATAACTAGTAATGAAAATTCTTGATAAATGGGTTAGGAATGTGGGACCATGGTATGTGATATTTTTGAATGATGTGAACTTCAAGTTTTGGGTTAGGGAATGCTGCTCCAAATACACCTGGTGTTCTAGACTGCTACTCTAGTCCCCCAAGATATATATATATATATATATTTATTTATATTTATATTTTTTTTCCTTTTATCACTTATTTGTGGGTCACATACTACTACTCCAAATACCCATGGGGCACCAGACTGCTTCTCTTGGCCCCCAAAATAGGAAATTTAAATTGAAATAAATTAAATAATAAAAACCCATGAGAGGATGGATTGTTATATTCTTATAGTGTGCAGTTCAAACTCTAGAAAGGGAATAAGTAGGTATGATTTTTTCAGGTGTCACCATGAATCCAAGAGAATATGTGATTAATTAAATAATATTAAATGTGTTATCTATTTACTTTATCTTTTGTACCTTAATCTCTATAAAAATTCATACACTATTATAGACTGGATATTTCTTTAGAATTAATTGTTGGTGGCATACATAGTTTTACCCACACCTTACTTCGGCTCCTTGTTCATTATCCAAATAATCTTCATGTTTTCAAGATAGGATAAGGGAAAGATCCATATGTTAGATGGGTGAGACAGGATTCAGGATGGATCATGGATGAATGAATTGGTCATGATGTCGGCACCCATTTGGTTGTTGTCAGAGTGTCTTAATTTTGGGTTAGCATTTGACACATTAAAATTTATTGACATTACATGTTTATAGTTTTAGGTTTAGATATTGTTTCTGATTTTGGATTCATCTTGTGATTCTCGACCTTATATTTTTTTGGTGTTACATTGATTTTTTATTGTTATCATTTGGATATTGTTTATTTATTTCGACTATTGTTTTTTTATAAATAGATCATAGTCTCAACACATTACATATTAGACCCTCACTTCTTGTTGGTAACCACTAGCATACAGGGAGGTGTGCTTGAGGTCATTTAATGAACTGACTTCGGGCACCAATAGGTGGTACCCTGATCAGAATGCCACAAAGTGGTATCAAAGGTGTTTTCATTTCCATTTAGATGACTTAATATTTGGGAAAGGTATACTATATAATGGGATGATCCAATCCACAATTATATGCTTGTGCATTGGAGTTGCTAACCCGTGTGAAGGGGAAAACGAAGTAGACAGTGTGGGATTTTTGTTCTTGATGTCTCTTATTACAATTGAATATTATTTCACCTTGGGTGATGAACTTGTTATGTGATGATATTTTTTTATATTTTACTCATGGCCCGGTATATCGATGTAGTTGAGTATAAATGCTTTAGTCTTGGAACAATTTATTTTATGTGGAATGCATCAATTTAAGAATGTACTAAAAAAGGTAATGTGTAAGTGGTTGTAAAGAAAATTATTTTCTTTATTTGAGTATTTTAAAAAAGAAATAGTTCCAAATAAGAAATTCATCATCGTAAATTATTAGAAATGTGTTAATTTGAAATAGATAAAATGGGTTTCTAATGGTAAACATTGAAATGAAAAAAAAAACCTATGTCAGCCATGACCCAGGTGATGGATGGTTTAGGGTATTGGATGTACTTTATTTTTGAACATGCGGAAATGTATAGTGGGTGTCTTTTTATAGATATATGTGAATCCACCTTATATAAATTTTATCATGATGTGTTAGGTTTCCTAAGATGTGTGTTTGTAATTGTAGAGACATGCCTCCAGAAATAAGTTTGTTGATAGGATGACAAGAGTACATGGTTGGAAATGTGCCTCTAGCTGTGGAACTAGAGCTACGATAGTTCTAGGTGAAGGAGATAGACATTAGTTCAGGGAGAACATTTCTCACTTTATGTAATTCATTGATTGAGTCTAGGGCTGGGTTGTATAGAATATGTCTAGATTGATAAGGGAGTTCTAGTTACAGTACCCTATGACCATCACTAGAGAGTGTGGACTTGAGGTAGATGACTTGAAGATTGAGTCTATCTAGATGACCCTTGTAAATTTAAAAACTCTTGTAGAGAGGATAGTCAAATTATCTATTTATATATTGGGTGGATCAGTGAAGCATTGGTGGGATATTCAGACTTGGGATGAGAAGATGGAGAAAAAGGTTTGGAAATACTTAAAGGATAATTTCATAGAACACTTTTATCGATAGATTCTCAGGTTGGAGGCGGTAGTGGAGTTTATACAGTTTACCCATGGTAGTATACCAATGATAGACTATGTTAGTTTCCTCACTTATTTACAATGACTTGTCCCAATGTTGGAAGGATATGAGGAAACTGTGGTGATATGTTTTCAGGATGGAATTATATGTGAGATTAAGTCCCAAGTTAACATATTTGGTTGAAGAAGTTTGATGAGGTGGTGAATCTGGATCTCAGTTATAAGTAGAACCTAAAGGAGGCTTCTAGTGAAATATTGGTGGTTTCTATCAGTCGACTAGGATGTATGTATTTTGGGATTAGGAATTTTCACAAGGAGAATTTCAACCATGGAAATGGAGAGCAGAGTTTCCAGGTAGAAGGATTAGTTAATAATATTAGTAATTGAGTATACTTCTATTATCATGGTAGGTTGGGTCACATTAGTAGCTATAGTCCACAACAATCAATGGAGTTCCAAGACTAAGGAAATATTGTATACTTATAATGGTATTATAGAAACCCCTGACTGATGGGTAATGATGGAGGATCTATGAAGAATCAGAGTACTAGAATGGGGTCTTATTCTCCATATCCATCAGGTATTTAGAGTTCATATGACCATGGTGGTTGAGGTTGTTGATGTGGTACATCATAAAATGGGCACCCATATTAGAACAGTAGTGTGGCACATTAGACCAAAACTATAGGATAGGGAAAAGGTACCAGATAGTTGCATGAAGTTCAACCTAAACTTGTGGATAGTGAGGATAAACCATTGACAATCATAGGCACTATTATTGTATCTTATATGATTTCTAGTTCTTGATTTGATATTGGATCCTTATATTATTTTATATATGCTCAAATTTTGAATGGTTTGATTTTTATGGTGTTGTTTTTTAGTGTAGTTATGATGATTAACACACAGTTTAGAGTACTCTCAAAGGAAATCTATTTATGTAAGTGGTTTTATCTAAAGGTAGGGGAGTATCATTTCACTTAGGATCTTTAAATACTTTACATGTCAGGTTTTGACATGATTTTGGGTATGGAATGGTTTGTATTATACTGATCACACATGGATTATTATCATTGGAGGGTGACCTTTATGTCTCCTGATGGTGATAGTTATGTTCACTATAGAGAATGGGATATCCAAGCAAGCCGTCCAAGGTCAGTTCATCAGTAACTGGGGGAGATCACTTCCCAGGTAATAATCAATTTTCTGGATGATGGGGGTATGAATCTTGATTTCTTTTTAACCATAGTGGACATGTTCTATGATGTGTTTCCAGAATACCTCACAGGGATGCCACCTAAGAGAGATGTTGGGGTCAAATTTGAACTCATGCCTAAAGCTAAACCAATTTCCATCCTACCTTACTGAATGGAACTCACAGAACATCAAGAACATAAGACTCATAAAGAAGAGTTATTGGGTTATGGAATTTTCCATTCCAATATATCTCCTTGGGGTTCTTTAGTTTTTTATTCTAAGATGGATGATGAGACATTGTGTTTGTGTAATGATTACCGAATGTTAAACCATATGAAAATGAAGAACTTGTAACCAATTATGTGTATTGATGATATCTTCAACCAGTTGAGAGGATCTCATGTAATCTACAAGACTGACTTGAGATCTGGGTATCATCAATCGAAATCAAACTTTTAGATATATTGTGGAGTGATTTCAGAAGCAGTTATGGCATATATGTGTTCTTTATGGTGTTATTTGGGATGAATAATTCTCATGTTGTGATTATGGCCTTGAAGAAATGAATTTTTCACCCATACCTAGACTATTTTGTGGTTTTTTTTCTGGATGACATGTTGGTGTAATCCAAGACTCATAAAGATCATGACCATCATCTAGACATCATCCTTAGTACATTATGATGGAATCAATAATTTTCCAAGATATATAAGTGTAAATTCAGGATTGGTAGGGTTTATTTCTTGGGTCGCATCACCTCGAAGGAAGGTGTGTCAGATAACCTAGAGAAGGTGCATGTAGTGGTTTCTTGTGAGTATCCGAATAATGTTTTTGATATCTCGAGTCTTCTAGGGATGGAAGTATATTATGGGAGGTTCATCAAGAAATTTTTCCATTTGGATGAACCACTTTCGGGCTTGTCCAGAAAGAGTGTCAGGTTTGAATGGTATAAAGAATATGATAAATATTTATAGGATCTAAAGAGGCATCTGACTAACACACTAATTTTAATCTAACTCGATCCGGTCAAGGAGTATACCGTGTTTTTTGATGTGTCCAGGATCAGACTTGGAGTTGTATTGATGTTGAGAGATTGACTTGTGGTGCATGGGTCATGAAAGTTGAGGACACATGAATTGAATTACCCTACCTTTGATCTCAATTTAGCTTTAGTGGTTTACGTCTTAATGTTTTTTCATCCTAACCTATTAGCTAATTAGTTTACTAAGTATATTTATCCTAATATCATAATTTTTTAATCTATGGCAGTGAAGTTGGGTTAATTATATGTATTATTTTGATTTTGAGCTATCCTATACACTAAGAATTGGAAATAGTGTTTCAATCTCTTTGAGTAGGAATACATAGACTCATACCATTCAAGAGTATAATTCTATGTGTAAGATGATATCCTTGGTGACTGAGATTCATATTTAAGTTCAGGAGGGAATGAGAAGATGACCCGTGTATCCTTATCGGTTGAATCCAAACTTATTATTCTGACCATAGAGAGGTGGTATGGGGTTTCAGAATGTTTGACCTTGATGTAAGTCCTTGATGGTGGGGAATAAACGTTTGATTGGACTATAGATGATAATGTGACCATCTATGTCAAGGACAGTGTAGTTATGCCTACATGTATGCATGAGGTGTTGATTCATGACTTTCATGCCTCAAAGTCGGTGTAGTATCTTGGTTTGACCAATATTTACAATGAACTATGTGTACAATATTGGTGTCAGGGCATCAAAAAATAATTTTCAGGTTTTGTGATATGATGGTACACTCTTTAGTAGGTGAAATCTAAGCATCAATGACCTGGTGGTTTGCAACAACAATTTCCAATTCATGAATGGAAGTGGGACAATGTTACCATGGACTTTGTGGTGGGTATTCATAGGGCACCATAGAATAATGATGTGATTTTAGTGAATGTGGATTGGTTGACAAAGGTATCCCATTTCAAGATTATTTAGGAGACCTTTACCATGGAAGAATTGGGTAATAGGTTTTTTTAGAAGATAGTCTGTTGGCATGGTGTTCCACAGAGCATAGTTTTAGAGTAGGACTCATATTCTACATTTGTCTTATGGAATGTCTTGAAAAAGGCTCATGAAATGTATTTTTTTTATTGTGTATTTCGACCCATAGGCAGATGGGTAATTAGAGCGTATTGTATATGTTCTTGAGGACTTTTTGTGAGAATGTGTCATATATTTGGGGGGATATTGGAAGAAGTAACTAGAACTTATTGAGTTTAATTATAAAAATAGTTATCAAGAAAATATTCATATATATCCATATTAGTCTCTTTATGGTATTCCATACATATCAGCTCTATATTGGATAAAGGTGGGTGTTGCATAGATATTGGGACCGAGTCTCTTGCAGGAGACATCAGAGTAGTACTAGTTGATTAAAAAAATATTTGGCTATGGATCATAGTAATAAATAAGTTGTATGTTGGTCAAGTTCAATGATCTATTGATTTTATATTGGGTGATCATGTGTTACTTTAGGTATTGATGAGATTGCTTCACATTATGATTCAAAAACAGGTCAAGTTGGAAGCCTGGTTTGTTAGACAATTTGAAATAGTAGAGAGAACCGAACCTATGGAATATCAATTGGTTATTCCACAATGGTATAGTGCTATGTATGTTGTTTTTCATGTGTCATTTCTTTGACAGTATTACCATGAAACATCTCATGTGATCGATGTTGATGACGTTGATCTTCAGAATGATGTGTCCTTTAAGGAGCATCCATGTTGTATTTAGATCATAGTGAAAAATTATTGTAGGGAAAGACTATGTCATTGGTTCAAGTACTTTGGAGACAAGGTTCGGTTTAAGAGGAAAAATTTGAGATGGAAAGAGATTTGTGGGATCAATGGTATGAATTTTTCACCTTAGAGGCATATGGATTCTTGGGGGTACATCTCGAGTAAAATATGTTTTTACGTGGGGATATTGTAAGATCCCAACATTTTTTGTTGTCATACCATGCTTGTTTTCAGGTATTCTTTTACCTTTTTTTTATTATACATAGGTTGGGTTTTTCTTTGGGTTTAATTTGGGTGAATTTGGAGATATTTGGAAGCCCATGGAATTGTGAACTATTGTCACCTAATGAGGGAAAACCATGTGGTTTTCCCCAAGAAACTGTGCACACCTTTTTGGAGCTACTAGAGGTGGGGCATGTTTTAACAAAACCATGCGGCCACGATATCAAAATTGTGCACTCCAAAATAGTGGGTGTTTTCATGGTTGACACATGGTTTTTGAAACCATGCATTAATAGGGAAACCATACATCCCATGAGTAGATGTTCATGGTTAAGGTACATGGTTTTGGAAAACTATGCACCATCACTCAGAAAACCATCTGTGGAAATTAAAACCCAAAAATTTTATAAGAAATTCCCAACCCCCTATTTTTATTCTCATTCTTCCCCAGTCAACGAAACTCAATTTCCCATGATCATGGAGACTCTAGAGTGGATTACAAGGATCCTTGAACCCCTTTCTTGAATAATCAATGATCTAGTGGAAGGAATCAACACATATCTAGTATGTGATCTTTTCCTAATTTTGGTTCCTCTTTCTCCTATCTTTATTTTCCTTTGGAAGGGAGTGATTTTCAATAAATCATCAATTGTTTAGATCTGGATTTTAATGAATCAAGTTTCTTTGGATCATGATCCTAGGTTTTGGTCCTAGATCTTCCTCACTATTGTGATTTTGATCTCTCCACACTGAATTTAGGGATACGATATGGAAAAACTTCATCTATGATCATGAAGTTGCTGGTCAAATTTCAAATTTTCCACAGTATTTACTATAATTGTGTGCATGTTATTGTGAAATTGAAATTTTTTACATTGGGTAATTTCCATTTAAATTTAATTAAATAATTAATTTTCTCTTATAATTGATAAATTTGTTCAATAAAAGATTATGAATATGGTTGATAATTGGTATTTTGAATTTGGTTGAATAATAGTTTATGAAAATGGTTGATAAATTGGTTATTAATGTGAATACATGGTATGTGATATTTTTGAATGATGTAAAAAATAAGTTGGTTGTCATGGATTACTGCTCCAAATACCAATGGGGTTCCAGAATTTTTCTTTAGGCCCCCATAATATATATATATATTTATATTTGTTTCCATGTGATCAATGAGTTATGGGTGAGGGACTGTTACTCTAAATACCCATGTGGTTCCAGACTACTACTCGAGGCCCCAAACATAATAATGTGAAATTGAAAATAATTTTATAATTAAATCCCAGGAGAATATGGATTGTGATATTCCTACAGTGTATGGTTATGGATCCAACATGGGCTGAAGTAGGTATAATTAGTTTGGGTTTCACCGAGAACCTAGGAGAATGTGTAGTTACTTAAAGAATATTAAATTTGAAATTTATTTTGTTTATCTTTTATACATTATTCCTTATACAACATCATGAAATTTTATAGACTATATATTCCTTTAGACATTGTTGGTGGTGGCCTACTGAGTTGTACTCACACCCTACAAGGGATTCCTGATGAGTACATGAATAATATTCATGTGTGTAGTGTGGGTTAAGTGGAGGATTCCTATGTTAGATGATAGAGTTGGGATTCAGGATGGAGTAAGGATGAGAAGACCATACATGATGTTGGGACCCATTTGGTAGTTATCAAAGTTTCTTAATTTTGGTTTTGAATTTGACACATTACACTTATATGAAATGAAATATTCACTGTTTTGGTTTTAAATATTATGTTCTTGTTTTGGATTCATCATGTGATTCTTGGTCTTATATTTCCATGGTAATTTCTTTTTTTCTTTTTAATATTTTTTATTGATTGTCATTTTTTGTTCTTCATTGATAATAATGGTATAGTTTTTCCACATTACATATTAGAACCTCACTGGGATTCATTAGCCTCTGACATGCAAGAATGTACAACAGAGGTCACATAACGAATCTGATCAGGGAACCAGCATGTCGAACCTAGTTTGGGACATCACATCAACATTTCCAAACTCAAAAAAGATATTTATCCTTTAAAATATATTTCAAAAAAATTATAAAAATCATGCTACTAGAATCTGCAACCATGTTTTCCACAAGGAGACTCATCCCACTTCATCTTCCCTTTAAAGGGACCACCTGAGTCACCATTGGGAGTAGGAGGAACAACCATTAAACATGAATTTACATCCAAGTCAACTTCCAACATCAAATATTATTCCAAGAAATCCACACATGAGGAAATATTCTATAAGAAAATGTGAGATCAGATATATAGTTCAAGAACCATCCAAAACCTTTGGTATTTTAGTTTCATATTTAATACCACTAGTATTGAGAATTGAAAAAGATCAATGAAGAATTTTGGATACCGAGGCATAGTTTGATACCCTTAATTGAGTTTAATGAACTCTATAAACTTATACAATGCAATTTATTTAAAATAGAAATGTTCTATAAAAAGATCCTTGAAGCCCTTACACTATAATACCATAATCTACCGAGTATAAACTACCAAATCCCACCATATTCTACTAATACCATCAAGCTTGATGGTATTACATTTCACTTTAACATATTCTGGAATCTCCAATAACTCAAAAATTTTATCAACCTTATTAAACCAATCCTATGTCTCCTGAGGATCATTGGTACCCTTGAAAGAAGGTTTCTTCATATGAAGAATTTTTTTATCCTGATCTCCATTATCATTATTCTAGGGAACAACCACTACAATATAGATGGGAACAAGTGAAGTTATGTGACCTGAATCATAAATACCACACACAATAACATCCATAAGTTTCTGATCAATTAGAGTGTTCACTTATAATAATTCATCGATTTCTCCCTCCTGAGGCCTATTCAAACATCTTCATGGGGTAATGGAACTAAAAAGCATGAACACATATCAAAGGAAACATCAGTCAAGATATACTAGATAATAAACTATATTGAATATAATTCAACTTTAAAACACAATTTATGAATCAAAAATTTGGTAAAAGTATATAATTAATTATAACAACCACATAAATGATGTTTTTCAAATATACTATAGTAAATTTAGCCTCATTATGATGAGAGTTTTCTAGGAAATCACTCATAACCTACCTCTTAATTATTAATAATCATATCCCCTATCTTCCAATACATTCAAAAATTCATAAAAACATTAAATTAGAGTTAAAATCCTTTTAATAACAATTTATCATGAACTAAAATAGCTAACTGACCTAAATGGTAACTGAATTTGTCTTAATGCATCCCAAAGGGTGTTCCTATTCCCTACAAGCAATGGATAAGTGGTTGGGAACCAATACAAATTAGATTGAATGAATTTACCATAATAATAACTCATTATTATGGAGAATCGATTATAAAACAACCGAAATATGGAATTCTAAACAATACACAAGAGATATGGTACCATAGGAAATAGATATGAGTCGAAAAACTGGTACATTAAACCAATTCAATATAATATACTAACCATACATCAATCCAATATTTCTATGTATCAAGTGGATCTCACATTCCACCAGTCACTGCCAACTCCCAAGATCTTCTAATCAAGAACATCCACCACCTCTAAGTGGATCATCCTCTTTTCATTAAACTTGATAGAAGAAAAAATTCAATTTCTTGAAGGTAAATGTATGGTCTGAGCCAAAAATCTCAATAGGTTCTCACCAAAGATTTCCTAAAAATGTATTACAACTAAATCAAATTTTCTCAATTGTAAATAAAACATGGCTTGGAAATATCTTCCCATTTCAAATCATTACATGATTTAAAAAACATCACAATCGGTAAAATTAAATAGGTTTCAAATTGAATTTAAATAAAATTAGTAATATAGAAAAATATTTCACAAAACATGGATGAATAATCATTTCTTACAAAACACACATGAGTACATCATTTCAAATAAAAATTACCTTGTATAAATAAGTTTCAATCATAGCACCATGTTAATATCTCCCAATGTTAGTCTTGGTCACAAGGTTCCACAAAATATTAGTGAAATATGGATTCATGTGTGTACACACTTCCAAGATCCCAATCCATGGAAGAATAAAAGAAAATCCAAATGAAATAATCCATTCCCTCAAGATAGTTTTTTATCATTGTCAACATCAATCCATTTCAAGATAGTGGTTTACCTCATGAGCATATCCTTTGACCGAGCTACCCAGACTACCATGTGATTCCTGGTAATCAAACATTATTGGTGATATAATTCAATTCCTTAAATCTTATAAAATTTATTCAATTAATTTATTCTTACCCAATTTCATGTTCCAAAAACATTTATATCATTTAAAAAACAACATCAAATGGTTTTTTATCAAAATTACATATATTACTTTCAAATAATCTCACTTAAAATCATAAATCTTTTCATGACATTCATCTCATCTAAATCATTTTAAAAATATTCATTTAAAATTTAAGATCATTTTTATGAAAATATAAACATTGTTTAAAAATAGACTTTCAAATGAATTCATCACAAACATAGCATTCCATTTCAACCATTCATCAAGAGACTCAATTTATTATTTAGAAATCAATCTGATAACCAATTTGAAATAAATAATAATTAAGGGTTTCAATTGATATAGATTTTCTTATGAAACTACCTGCCTATGATCATGATCCTCAACACCAAAAAATAGATACACAAAGAGATTCAAAGTCTAGTACAATAATGGTAAATCGCAAATCCCCAAATCAAAAAGGAATGATCAAGTTCGAGAAACTACATGAGGTTCCACCACTCTTAAAGAATATGAGAGGGGAATAAAAGAGAATTCACTAAAAGAAATAGATTACACTTACTATAATGAATCCAATGCATCCACTAAAACATTTATTTGAGAAGTGTAAGTGTTTATGGAGATAAAAATAACCTCTGTAGAGCCTAAAAAATAGGGAGGTTCAAATTAAGTTTAATTATGATGTATTTAGAATTTAAAATGGTGGTATCAAAAAATTAATTAATTAATTTGAACCTTTTATTACCATCACATGGTTTGGACAAAAATTTTGAAAAACTTTTTACCAATTATTTTCCCTCTCCTTGGTCATTGGAGCGAGCTTCACGGTTTGACCGTGTAGTTGAAAAAATGTGTTACAAGAATGTGGTTCCATCTCAGCTACTGGAAGAGGGATCATGGTCCCTATACATGTTTTTACATATTTTGTGCTAACTATGTTCCCATAAATTTCCCATATCGCATAGTTTTAGGTGATGGATATAAAAGTTTTAATAATTATCCCCCTCCCATACTTTAAAAGAACTCTAAAATAATGCACATGGTTTTCTGGGATGAATCACATTTTTTCCCTACCCAATTTCCAAGTGTTCAAAAACCTAGAAACTGACAAACAAACTCTCCAAAAACAACCCAAAACAATATCCAAACAGAGGCTGGTCAAAAAATGTGGTAAAAGTACTTGAAAGTGGGATCAGGGTGATACAATGGTCAAGGATGAAATAAAAGAGGAATATTAATTGGATGATAAAAATGAATTTCCTCATCTGTAAAAATATATTTGAATTTAATTATCAATGAAATCTATAAAAAAACCTCTACAGAGAAGATTTACATAAAATTCACTAAATGTTTAGTTCTTAATTTACAAATTTCATTCAATTATGAAGGAAAATGAAGTTGATTAAATTTTTAAATTGATAATACAATGAAAATAAAAAAATGAAATGAATCAGCATAATTCCACCACAAATGATTAGTAGGAAATAATTTTAATTATAAAAAATAAAAATATATTTTAAGAAAGAACAATGATGATGAATAAGATAATAAATATTCCTTATCTATCTCCCTATAGATAGATATTTTACTATGTCATACTAATTCTATCCTATCATCTTCCACCCCCACTCCAAAAGATTCAATGCTCTATAAAATATTTCTCTCAGTGTTCCCCCAAATCTATTATGTGGGTTCAGTTATTTATTTTCATTTCCACTTTTTCATCATATCCAAATAAACTGATATTAGAACTAGTCTTAGCTATAACAACCTCTGTGTGGAAAGCTTCAGTTACCTTTGAGTAAAAAAACAAAAAATTTCATAATGATTATTCTCTTGTGTATGGTCTTGAATTTAAACTAATAAAAGTTAATTTGGATGTTTTAAAATATTATTTTATTCTTCATAATCTCAATAAATTTCCTCGAGTCTCCTTTTTTTTAAAAATGTGACTTAAAGAAGCCACATGAAAATGCAAACTACTTGTGTTAATTGTGTTTTTTTAACTCTCCCAACTTCAATCCTTCTTAGAAGTGGTCTTATAAAACTCACACTGGTGTTAATATAATTATAAGTAATTTCCAAAATTTTAAATCTAGATTTTAATGGTTCTCCAAACACAGTCGATCCTCACATGAGTTTCTCCAACGTCACAAAAATTCTTCAAGATCAACCTCAAACTATATAAGTCTCAACATGTGTATCGATAACTATTGTTATAATAATTGATAAAGTTAGATTCTTCATCAAGTTTAATTCCAAATTCCTTAGTAAAACACCCTTGATAAATCCCTAGACATTCAATCCACAACATCAACTTGAAAATAGACATGTGTTTCTCATCTCACATAGGCATGTAACGTTTCCCCATATTGGCCACACTCGAACAACATCAATCCCAACATAGTCGTGATACTACTTCAACCCAATATCCTTTGTTTCATAAAATAAAACACATGGTATGAATTTTCATTAAACCTCATATTCATAAAATGAGATACCTTGAGTCCCCCTTCGATTCATCGATCGAATATCTATCATGAAAAACATCTTCAGGGTCTGATTCAATTGATTGGTTTGAGTCATCATCAATAACCAATGATATCAATATAAACTTATCCATTCATATAATAATCTAATATTCTCATGATTCATCTTCGATAATATTTAGAAGCTTCTGATTTGATATTGGAACTTGTTTGGTTTTTATATCCTTCGATCACATCTCTTCATTAAATTATTTGATCCCTCATTTTGGGAATCCATTTATATAAGGACAATTGTGTTAGAGCTTTAGGTTTAATATAGTTTGAGATGTTTTCTTCCTCATGAGTTGTTTGTTTCATTTTGTAGATTGATTGAAAGGTAATCATGGTTGACCATACTCCCTCATGAAGTTGATCCAAAATGACTTATAGTTGAACGGATTTTGTATGTGTGATCAGATGGGATTCTATTTGGAAGCCTCATCTACAGGTGTGGTTGACTTCATCCTAATGAACATTAGTTTTTATTTATATATTGTGGAAATTAACCAAAATATATAGTCAATTAGATTAGAACATGCACTATCAGTTGAAAAATCCCATGTGTTTGGTTGAAGTTAACAGGCACAGTCACTTTAAGGTAAATCTTTCAGTCACTTTATCAGTCACACCACTATTATAAAATAGGTTAAAATGGGCATGCATTTTGTTGGTATTTGGTAATGTGGTAGGTTGGAGACTTTTTATATTTTATATAATTGTGATCAATATACCCACCATGAATCTATTATACACAAGAATTAAAATTATTATGATAAATTAATTAACAATTAAAAATAAATTTGCAACATATTAATTGAATTATTTTTCATGTATTATAAAAATTGGTAAAATTTTCAATAATTGAAATGTTTCCATTCCGAAATTACTTAATATTTCCATTAATAATCATTAAAATAAACTAAATATTTATTCCAAAAATATATAGAAATTAAATATAGATTAGTAAATATATAAAACAAAAATTAAACATTATAATTCCATTATTTTTAAAATTAAGACCCAAAATGAATTTTTAGAGTAAATTCACGTCTACAAAAAATGAAACAAATTCTAAAAAATATTCAGAAATTGATACCAGAAAAAATAATTAATTAAGCCCCAAATATATCAACATCAATGAATAATTCAATGAATTTAATATTTAACTCAAATTTATTGAATATTTAATAATAATCTAGTAAAATACCATTATGATATTAAACACTCAATAAATATTTAAAATTAATTTGAAAAAAAAAACAGTCTCATATAAGAGCCACATAAAAGATCAATTCAAAAATCTACCACGTTCTATGGTGGTAGACTATGAATATCATTTGGAATACATCCCCATATTCTTAAACAATTGAAATATATTTAAATTCTCTCTTTACTAAAATAATTTAATCCAAATATCCCTACATATTGGATATTATTCCCCATATTGAGGAAGTAGTTATCATAGGAAGTTAATAATCTATACCATCCATAGGTTATTTAGATGCATTATTGGAAAATATCATCCTTTATTAATTATTTTTAAATCTATGAATTTTGTTGTTACTAGTATTAGATGTTTTTTTGGTTTTGATGACTTCCAAGGCCTTCTAAGGATGAAAGGCTTTCCCAAACCACACTTATTTCCTAAAAAACTGATCAGCTAATTGTAAAGGCACATTGGGTAGATCAGGGTTAGGGAACTAGGATTTATAAAACCATCTATCCTATCTTGAGAATCCATGAAACTATTCTATATTTAAAACCATGATTGTTATATGGTTTGAAAACCCATTAGGGTACCTTAAAGAGGTAGTGAACCTCACACAATTTGCACACAGTTTGTGAAACCATTATACAAGATAGTGTGCACGTTATTTAATGATCTGGAACACTTCATAAATAGACATAACTCATCCTAATTGACCCATTATTCTTACTAATTATATCCTTTGAAATCCTAGAGACTCAACAAATTATCCAATGTTATTTCCTCCCCTCCTAATCTTGGTTATGGTTAATCCAAACATGTTGGTGATCGGGGAATTAAGTTTTTTGATCCAAAACATTATGTCCTTTGGTTTTAATATTAAACCACACTTATTCTATTTAGATTAATCATAATATTATACATATAATGGATAGATCTATTAATTTTAATGTCATTAAATGATGAATTATTATATCATTTCTACAATAGTAACGGACCAAATGCGTCGGTGGCACCTCCTTTGATTAATCTCAAATAAAGAATTGTTGATTGATAAAGAGGGGTATATTGGGGTAAAAACGCTTGTTTTATCTTTTAATATTCTTGAATATTGTTCTATAATTTTGATATTATTGACTTGGAATCATTTATAGGGGTTCTTAGTGTGAGTTCTAGATCCTGTTAGAGCTCAGGTTTGAATAGCATATCGATCCTTGATGGGTTTCAGAGACGCATATCATCAAGATTAAGTTATGAAGTTCCATACCATTTATGTTCTTGTATATCCTTATTTTTTTGATATGAAAATTTATTTTTTATATCCTGATTTACCATACATGATAGTGATCACATGTGCGTATGAGACCCATGAAACCCATACATAATGATTGATTCTATAAGTATGCCTATGTATCTTGTTAGATAATTTTTTATATTGATCATAAGTACATTTACATTTATTTTGATTCTCATGATGATATAATATGTTCTTACTATATATTATCTACCCTCTTATGTGTGATTATAATACCTTTAGAGGTATTATTACAAGTATTTAAAATATGTGTACCACCGTGATATAATTATCTCTTAGACTGGGATTGTGAAAGGCATAATAAAATAAAGAAATTTATCCTAAACACAGATTTGGGGAATGATAGACTTGAGGTCAGACTTGAGGTAGATGAAAATGGTGTATGATGACCTTGTGTCCTAACCCAAGACATAGAGATGTTATGATGTCCATGATTCCTAAAATATGATCAAGATAGGATTTGATGGTTTTGAGGCCTAGCCCGTGATGGAGATGGGATGTGAAAACCTTGTATCCTGATATGACATGATTATTTGTGAATGTATAAAGAAATGTTCAGTAGTTTTGTTTCTAGTTCTTGACCACTCCTGACATCCTTTATGATTATCCTTATATCAGAAGGGCAAAGAAAGTATGGTCGAGGCTCATGGTAGCTTGTTTAGCATACTAATTCTTGTAATATATTTTGATTTATTGCTTTTGAAATTATATTTATCATAGAATACACCTATTGTACATTTTTACTAAAGTTAATAATTATTTGTTTTGTTTCCTACTAGGTTTTATTACTCACACCCTTCCTGGGAAACTTGATTCACATGGACTTTATGATTTAGGATCTATGTTAGGGAAAGGGGTTTGTGGTTGATATATGGGCTAAGTGGTTTAGAGTTAGTTGTTATATTGGGGTAGTCTATGGATGATTTCTATAATTATTTATTTATTTATCTACCAACACTTTACATGCTCTAGTATGGATTATCACATTGGGATCCTAGTTCATCTTACATGTTTGACATAGGTGACATTTTTTTAATACAATATGTTTTATTTATATTATACTATGATATTTTGGGTCGTTAAATTTATATTGTATAGATATGATTACTAAGAGTACAGTCTCTAATATATATCCTCAGACCCTCACTACTAGTTGGAAGCCACTGGCATATAGGGAGGTGAACAAGAGGTCTTATAACATCTGTATCGAGTGTGGTTTGGAAAATCTGGTTTAGGGCGTTATAAAATTGAATCAAATTCACTAATTTTATTTATTAAATGGATTTTTTTGCTTATGTTAGGAAGGTTTTTGTCTATTTAAAACATTGGTAGGAGAGGTGTGTGTTTGAATGGAGAGCATAGGTCCAAGGGACCTATGAGTTTCCAATGAAATAATTTTTGTTATTTGTTTCTCTATTAAAATTTGATGGTTATCCTAGGTATATTATTCCATTACATTTAATAAGATTCAGTTTCATTTTTACATCATTACTAAGAACATATGATCAAATTCCATGTATACATATATATATATATATATATGTTCCTATTTGTTTCATGATGGTTTTTAAATAAAATTCATGGTTTTGTAATTAATGCTATATCTATATTATCTGATTTAGTGATATATTAATGCTTTTAGGACACCATGTAATAGATTTATATTAATTGAACTTGATAATGCTTATTGTATATATATATAAGACTTTGTGTAAATACTACTTTTTATTATTATTCTTGAACCTTGGGAAAAACATAGAGGGTTATACCTTATGTGTTGGTATCTAATAGAATATATCTTCCAATGTGTTCTTTAAGATTCTTATTTTTTCTCTCTTAAGAAATATCTTCATAGAGTTTTAGATATTCATTTGGAATTTTAGAAAACACACCTTATAAATGATCTAATGTACCTCTTGGTTAAATAGTATATAATTCTCTATATTGTTTGGACAAGCAAGTTCCACCATGGTATTTTAAGGATGATCCACCTAAGCTTGCTCTTTCACCTGCTCTAGTGGTTCCAGTATTAGAGCCACACCATCCTGGAGTCTTTTATATTGTACCTTCCCATTGTGGGGGGTTATAGTGGACCATGGTTAAATATTATAAAGACTTCTAGATTCAATATCTACCACCATTTTAGGGCACTAGAGAACTAAAGGACATTGTGGAATTGACAGAAATCATTGAATAAAAATTCAACTTAGTCAAGACATAGGAGGATTGACTGGTCAAGCTAGATGAATTCATAGTTTAAGGACTCATCGGAAGATGGTGACTATCATGGTACATATATGAAGTTTTGATGGCCATTCTTGGGAGGAATTTAAGAAACTATTCTTCAGGAAATTCTTTCCCTACACACTAAAACTAGATCATGTTTATGAATTCATGAAGATTCAACAATGATTTATAATGATAATTTTGTACTCCACTCATTTGACCAAACTATATCTTTTTTCTCCCCTCCTAGATTGAAATGATGCATATAAGGCCAAAAAGTTTGAGATCAACATTTTCCCAATTATAAGATAATATTTTACGATATGTGACCGAAAAATGTGTCATGAAGATTCTGTATAAGGCTGTTACTATTGAAAATGTTCTAGAGGAGGATTGAATAGATGTTATTTTTCCATCCTCTAGTACTCAAGTCGGCATACCTCTAACTATCAAGGTTAGTGTCACATCTGGAAGTAGGAAGAGGAATATTGAAGATGTGCAGTGTAGTTGAGGCAGGTAGTGTGAGTAGAGTTTATCTTCTTCAGCCTCTCCAAGAGGAGTTCCATAGTGCATCAACTGTGGGAAGGCTGGACAATACTACAAGTTTTTCCTGCACCTCAGAGAAAGTTTTAGTAATTTTGAAAGATGGGGAATATCTTACAATATTTTTCAAGATCATTGAGGTCATTAGTTCTCATGGGTATAGAAAAAATGTGAACTATGACCTAGTGATATGTCCAGGGAACTCAACAACATATCCAAAATAAATAGAAAATTTTTACTTAGGTGGGTCATTTACCTTAGGTTTAGGGTCATTGATTTGATTCAATCCTAGAGTGTGTGATAGGATATGTTCTATTTTATTATAGAGAGGGACCATTGACCATTAAAGGTATTGTCTTGATCAATTATTCTCTATCTACCAATATATTTCATATTGGTTCTTTCTATTCATTTATATCCAATCATGTTTTTTGGTCTCAACATACCGATTGAGTTGTCTTTTGAGTTCCTTTCTCTCTACATTCCCATAGGGAAGAAAGTGGATCATATAAATAGATTTTTGGAGTTTCCTATAGTTTTTTATATGTACGTACATCAATGGGATTTTAAAATCCTTGAAATGACTATCTTTAATGTGATCCATGTAATAGAATTTCAAGAAATATGTTATTCGCACAATGACAATTATCAGTGGTATGCATCCTTTAATTCTCCAGGTAGAGAATTTTGTGATTATTGGTGTGTGGGATGTGGAAGCTAATAGAGTGGGACCATATTTGATCGAGATTAGAGCCATCCCAACTCATGTATCCTGTTTTCTCTCATAGTGGAACTGGATACATAGTGCACTTATTTTCCTTATTTTTTCTATATTTTTAGGGATATTTTTTCTGATTAAATAAAAAATTTAAACTTGAAAAAGAATTATATTTTGATATATAAATCATTCCAGTAGAATAGTATATTTTGATATAGAAATCATTCTAGTAGAATAGTATATTTTGATTCTTCCTAATAATAGGGTGCTAGCTGATTTGAGAGATCTTAATATTCATATTGAGGACCTGGATACAGATAATTTCATCAAACTCATCATATTTACTTAGGTTTATCATTTTCTTACCAAAATTGTGGATGTTATTCTATGGATCTATGTGGAATACGGTAATATGAATCAATTTTTTTTGAACTTTTATCCTTTACCCATGATAGATGATCACTTTGATCAATTGTGAGGATTCTAGTGGTTCTCTAAGATCGATCTTAATTCAGGCTACCATCTATTGTGGTTCAAAGAGGAAGATATCCCATATATAGATTTTAGGATTTGATATGTATTGTATGAGAAACTCTTCATGCATTTCATTTTGATGAATTCCCCAATAGTGTTTATGGATCTCATGAACAAAAAAAATTATCCATATCTCAACTCTTTCATTATGGTATTTATTGAAAATATTCTTACATATTCAGGGAATTATGGGTCATGTTTTAGACACCATGAGACCACGTTGGGTACACTCCGAGAAAATCAACTTTATTCCATGATTCTGAAGTGTAATTTCAAGATCTTAGAAGTTTTTATTTCTTGGAGATGTGATTTTTGAGGCAGTAATTCTTGTGAACCTAGATAAATATGGAAGTTATGAGGTCTTATTATCAATCGTGGAATGTTTTTGAGAATAGGAATTCTCTTAGGTTTTTTGGATACTATCAATGGCGCATTATGGTCTTCTTTTATATAGTAGGACTAGTGATCGAGAATACCATGAATTGTTTAAGTTTCAATGGATTGATTATTACAAAGATTCCTTTCTTGAGTGGAAGATGATACTGATGATAGCTCGATTTTAGGTTCTTCAAGATCATGGGATTTTATATTTAGTATACAATGTGTTATCAGTGGTTAGTATTGTAGTTTTTCATACACATGGTGATCAAGTAGTTTCTTATGTGTCCCATTAACCATGACCCCATGAGATAATCTAATTGATGCATGACTTAGAGTTAATAGTTATGGTCCACACATTGATATTTTAGTGAAATTATCTCTTTGTTGATATATTTCTTATTTATATGAACCAAAAGTGCCTATAATATATCTTATCTTATTCTGATTTGAATTTGAGGTAGGGGTGTTGGGTAAAGTATCTACTGAAATTCTAATTTGATATTGCACGTGCTATGAGGAATGGGATGCAATTATATATGCACATATTAGGAAAACAATTTATATGTTGGATTTTATTGATCCACTATTTGAGGATTAATGTCATTTAATTTTTTATGTTGGAGTGGACTTTGGGTATATATAAGGGTAAAATATTCATGACATGTCCATATTTTTTCATCACATCTTTATTAGTGTACTAGGTGAAGACTGGCCCATATTCAATTCCTAAATGTGCGTTGATGTGAGAATGATTAATATATAGTGACCTAGTCCCAGGATGGTCATTAGAATGTGAATATATGATCAAGATACATGGGAATATTTTAGTTACATCCTACATAAAATAGGATCTAATAATAGAATATCTTGATTGAAATTGTTTAGTGAATCAAGGTTCTATAAAGATTCACGATGACATCAAACTATTTTTTGGTGGCTTGGTATGAAGAGAGAAATGCAAGGTTTTTCACGATTCTTTACCTTCCATAGGGTTAATACGTAGAAAATGACACCTAGTAGATTTTTTTATCCACATTTAATGTCAATTTGTAAGTGGGACGATGTGGTAATGAACCTCATAATTGGGTTACACCAAGCCTTGAGCAGTCATGATGTTGTTTGGGTGATAGCTAATCGATTAATGAATGTATCTCATTTATTATCTGTCTACAAGTATCATTCCATGGATGATTTGGTTAAGTTATATATATAAGGGATAGTATGCCTACCTGAAGTTACATTGAGAATTTTATCTAACATAGATGCACATTTCACATCATAGTTTTTGTAGGTCCTGTAAATATATTTGCGTACTCAGATGAAACTAAGTGTACTATATCATCTCGTAATGATGGTAAGTCAAAGAGGATAATTTAGATATTGGGGATATGTTATGGTAATTCATCCTATAGTTCAGTGGATCTTGGGATAATCATCTATCCTTGTTTAAATTTTCATAAAACAATAGCTTCCATGTTCCTATTAAGATAAAAATATTTGTGGCTCTCTATAATTAGTCATGCCATCTGCTAAAATGTTGGAATAAGGCATGTGACAGAATATTTATGGGTGGAAGCATGGTATAAGAGACATTTGGGAGAGTGAAATTGATCATGAATTTTTTCCCACTTCTCATAGTAGGAAACAATCATATGATAATCAAAAAAGGCATCCTTTTCAGTTCGCTATTAGCGATTGATTTTTATTATGGTTGAATCCTCAATTAGGGAATAAATGGTTTTGAATGTAAAGAAACCTAGAACTGACATATATTGGTACATGAAATATTTCAAATTATTTAAGAATATTTCCTAGCTATCTCGACCTTCCTCCATTCTACGGAGGTATGATTGATGTATTTAATATGGCTCATGTTTATAGGTGAATTCCCTATCATGCATAAGTGGTAAACTATGGTAATGTTTAGATAGAGCCTAACGAATTAAACAAGGAATTCCTAACGTGGATTATTGACCATGGGAAGAAGGTATTACATAGAAATACTTTCCCATTTATCCAAATATAATGGAAACATGAATGGATTTAAGAGGAATCTTGGGAGTGGGAGTCTGATATTTAGACTTAGTGGCTTGAGTTTCTCGAAAAGGTTTCCAATACATTCTTATTGAGAATGAGAATTCATTAGAGGAGGATAATATAATGGACTCATATTTTTCAGGTGAGTTAGGTATTAATTTTATCCATTATTAATGATTTTTTTGATCAGTGAAATTCATAGGCTGATATTGCTGTGTTTTAGTTGGATTTGGAGGGTTTCTGAGACATTTTTAAGGGTGTAAAATTGGAGCATGATTTTCTCAAACCATGTTGATTCCATAGGAAACTGTGTAGATTTTTCTGGATGCACATTGGGTGGAGCATGGTTAGGGAATTTGGTTTAATGAAACCATGAAACCTCTCCTTAAAAACCATGAAACTAATTAGAGTGTAAAAATCATGGTTTTTGTATTGAATGAAAAAACATACCACCAAATTATTGAATTTACTTGAAGAGGTAATGAATTTTACATGGTTGGACAATGGTTTCTCTAATAATGTGACCAAAAAATGAGAACATGAATTAATAATCAAAAAATTCTCTTAAATGGACACAACTCAATAAAATTGACCCATTATTCTTCTTAATTTTATACCTTTCAAACCTAGAGACTTTACATGCACTCCTTTGTGATTTCCTCCCCTTCCAAGATCAATTTTTTTGGATCCAAACTTGTTAGTGATTGGAAAATTAAGGTATGTTATCCAAGAACATCTATTCATTGGGTTTATTATATATCAACCCTTATTCCCTCAATACGAAACATAAAATATATAATTTCATGGAAACATATATGGATTCTGATTCTATATAATGATAAATTCTTGTATTATTTCTAGAACAATGGTAGATATAGTTCACCGGTGGAACCACCTTTGAACAATATCAGATCAAAAATCATTAGTGGATCCTAAGATGTGTGTTTATGCAAAACTGTTTTCCATTAGTTTAGAATTTTCGTGAACCATATTCTAGATCCTCGATGTGATTGAGTTGGAATCATCTCTAGGGGTTCTTGGTGTGAGGTTTCAATCTAGATAGAGCTTGGGTGTGACTTTAGTATCACTCCTATATGATTTTTGGATATTTTCATCATCAAGATTAAGGTTGGGAGTTCATTATCATTATGTGATTATATATCCTTATTTTATTGATAAGATACTTGTTTAAGAATATCTTGATTGATCATGCTAGATAATGATCGAATGTGTGTGTCCTTGTGTAACCCATGAGACCCATATATGATGAATTATTCCATGAGTATACTTATGTACACTTTTATACCATATGTTTATCATAAGTACTTGTACATTGATACTAACTTCCATGATGAAATTCTATTTTATGCTAATAAATGTTATAAAAAATTATGTGTGATTATCATACCCTTATAGGTATTACTATTAGTATTTGGAATATGTAGACCATTATGATATAGTTATCCCTTAGAGGGGGAGTTTTCATTTAATGCGATGAATATAACATTGGACTTGAAAACGAGGTGGAAACATGAATTCCTTGAGGCCAAACATGAGGTGTTGGTTGTAGGGGTATGACAACCTTGTGTCCTGGAACAACAAATAATAGAATATGATATATTGGAGGGATGAACTATGACTAATATGTGGTTTCATGGTCTGTTGGACTAACCTGTGATGGATGAAGGATATGAAGACCTTGTGGCCCAAACTAACATGATGAATTGTGACAGTTAAGAGACATGTTAAATAGAATTGTGACCAGCTCTTGATCCCTCCTAATATCCATTACAACAATCATTTTGGAATGGATCCAAAGAATGTATGGTTGGGTCTTGTTGTAGCTTCATCATCACATGAATGCCTGGAATATGTTTTTATTTATTTCTTGCACATTTTCATTTTTCATGGTATGCAACCATTATACTTGGGAACTCATGTTAAGGATTCATTGGGGGTGTCCTACTGGATTTTATTACTCACACTCTACATGGGAACCTTCATGTTCATGCATAAATCATGATTAAGGATCTAGGTGAGGGTGTGGGACCCATAACATACTATTTATATGAGAATTTTGGAGTTGGTGGAGGTATCAGTATGAGATCCAAAGGATTTTTGAATCAATGTATTTTTTAACCTGGTTACACTTTATATGCACTGGTTTTTATTTTCAAATTGGGATCATGGTTAATTTTTCAAGTATAAAATCAGTAGCATTTATTGTTGTGCTATATTTTCTTATTCTTCTTGTATGTTATTATAGGTTTTTATTTTTTTAGTTTATGTATATGATTACCAATGGTATATTATCCCCACTAAACCGTTATACCCTCCCCGATAGTCGAAATTCTCTTTCATATGGGGATGAATTCACGAGGCCCTATAGAGTCTCCACTCGTGTGTTATTCATGAAATTTAGGTTCGTGTGTTATATAATCATTTTTTACATTGATGAAGGGTCATGGAGTGATATAGAAAATAAAATGAGTTTTCTATGTCCTGAAACATGATATTATTTTTATTTATATAATGTCAATCGATGCCCAATAATGGATCAAAATCAACCAAATGAAGAAAAAATATATTTTTATGAAGTATTTTCCCAAAAATATCAATTTTATATTATTTATATACAATAGATATTGTTTTTTGAACAATAGTTGTTTTTATAGATAAATGAATACCCAAAATATAAGGTGGTGAATTAATAGTCTTATTAAAATTACAATAAATGATTTACTTCATGGATAAAAATTTAAATATAAATTCCAAAATTCATGAATTGATAATAAATATTTTTATCACCACTTCATTTTCATGATTTTTCATTCAATAAGTCTCTAAAAAATAGTTTTGATGATTAATAAAAAATAATACCCAACAAAATTATATTAAACAATCATATGAATATGAATAATTAATACAAAGTTGTCCTAACATGTTACAATTTCATTTGAACTTAGGTTGATTAAAGTTTTCTCCTCTTATTATTCCTAACATAATCATCAAAATTAATTGAACCGTACTTTGATTACAACTATGAACACCTATTAACCATATACATATATTTTACAATAGTTTACATGATTAAATATAGAAACTCAAGATATAGAAACACACCCATTGTCATGAACCAACACAAGTCGACCATAAATTGGTCACCCAAGCCGGCCTATGGCATGACCCAAAGGGTTTTCTCAATTCCTATAGGATGGAAACTAGTGTCGCTCATCAAACATTAACTGGTGGGAAGGATTTGACCCATATATAAACGAAAAATAAATAAATAAAAACTAATTAATGAAAAATAAACTACCAGAATTGAGAAAATAAAATTGTACATACCTCCATGTTACCATGTTGGTCACCACAAACCTCAAACCAACACCACACTATAGTGACCGAATCGAATCAAGAAGTGTCACCTGAAGATAAAAAATATAAAATATGGTGTGGGAATTAAAACTCAGTATGATTTAACAAAAATATATTACCATATCAATTTCATTTGAATAAATGATCCATCAATTTCATGTTTGAAATACAATGTGTAAAACATGGTTTTCCAACATTTTGTTCTTAAAAAAACCACTGACCATTACCTTTTTCAATTAAATACCAAATTCCCTATTAAAGAATTAGACATTGGAATTTTAGTGGAGATGATGTTTACACTAAAAAGGGGAGAATTAAGTGTAAAATATTTTCAAAACCATTTTCCATAAACAATTAAAACCATTTTATCACTTTTAGTAAGATGCTACACTACACAAGGAAACATGATCAACAAAACATACAACATGAGAAACAGAAAAACATTACACAAGAGTTATCAACCAGCACATGTATCACAATCAACTATAGTAGATATCAGAGTACTAGAAAACATGGGAGAATCTAGGATATGGGGAATAATATAGAATTTATAGTACATGTGACTCATCCCGAAAATCATTCCAATATGATGATATCATAACTCCCAAATGTCTGACCATCACCCTACCTAGCCTGACAGAGGGGCCCAATACCATAGAAATAACAACAAAATATCCCACATGCTATGGGAAAGTAGCCATTTTATAATATAAACTAGTGCAGTAATCATTCACTGAAAATTACCTCAAAATTCTAGGTTCCCATTTCCTTAATAAAAAAGGGGGTGTTCTAATCAATCATCAAATCACATGCACTTTCATCGCAGGCAATCAGTACACACAAAAATGCTTCCCCTGAGTCACCATAAAGAAATTGCCCCTCACCTTTCAACTACTTGATCTCAAGGGAGTCCTACATGGTGGACCTCCCCCAAAAAACCTAAATCAAGGAAATTCAACCATCTAATGAGACTTTTCAAGATAACCAGTTTTAGAAAAATTTCAACTAGGACTTACATGACTTTCACTTACCAAATCATTTCCAATGAATGAAATATGCACCACTTTCAAATCCAAACCATTTGGTACCCCAATTAATAAATCCATTTTTACCAACCAAAACACATTTCCAACCAATGTAATTCTTTAAAAACCCCAATTCACTTATAAAGGACAACCGATAAATTTTGCAAAAAATTAGTGTGAGAACCCCAATTAAACCATTTCATACAACATAGTACAAGAAAGAAACCACTTCATTTTAAAACAGAAAATTTTAATAACAATTATTTATCATTAATTAATATAAAAACTAGTAGAAAAATATATTAAATAAATGATTCTTAAATTTGAAGTTCAACGCATAGAGATACTACCTCAAACATGCAGCTTTTGACGAAAGCCTCTCAAACTGCCCGTTTTTTACTTTCATGCATATGTATATATATATATATATATATATATATATATATATATATATATATATATATATATATATATAACCATAGATAAATTAAACATAATCCCCATACAATAAGGGAATATGTAAAAAGAGGGAATATATATATATATATATATATATATATATATATATATATATATATTCCTTACCCCTGTAAATGTAAATAAGGAATCCTTGCGAGCGATGACACAAATTTACATCAACAAGGTCCACACGCTCTGGAAGGTTACCAAAAATATGAAAATCAAAAACCCCCCCCAAATTAAAATTAAGCCAAAAAGGGAACCATAATTATTTAGAAAGCAACATACCATTCAAGAAATCAGGATTTTATGGAAATACCATCTTGAAAATACCTTTTTCATTTGAGGGCACATCCATGCTTGCATCTAGTGAACCCATGGATGTTCCAACATCCAATGGCACACCTAACATCCATAAACCTTTAGAAATCACCACAAAAACAATAATATCTGTCTAACCCATACCCAACCATTTAACTTAATTTTAAAATGACATACGAGTTCATAAATCAAAAGGGGCCTTCCAAACAATTTTCAAAAAATTCTTAAAGATATCAATATGTTCCACATGAAAATCCCAACTCATTATTCAATCGATTTTTAAAAATGTTGCAAAGCGAAATCATCACCCAAACATCTTAATTTTACCTCTAAATCTCAATCATCCCTTAATAAAACACGTTTAACATAATAAAACATATGAATAATAAGAGTTTTACTTCAAAATATATTTTTAGAAAATTAAATGATCATGAAAAAAAATAATTATTTAACTAGGGGAGTCATGAAGTTAAGAACCATGTTTTAAAAATTAATTAATAACACACAAGCATCATATAGATCGAATTGGAAAGAAATGTCAGGGAAACACCTACCGTTTAAGTGATAATGAAATGAGACTCTCAAAGAAAGAAGGATATGCTTCAAATATAGATATGCACACCCTAACACCTATGAAAAATGACACATACATCAATCCTAGATTTAGGGTTCGGCCAAAACCTAAACCCCACAACGAAACCCCAAACCAAAGAACACCCACTAGAGGGAGGACCACTACTAGAGGAGGTGGTTTCCAGATATGGAACTTCCAATTGGAGAGGAGGAAGCACCATCAAGGTAGCGTATTAGATAAGGAAGGCCACCAGAAGGGTTGGGGTCGGTTGGCCAGGTTGTGCGCAAGTAGTTGGCATCGTGTTGGATGGGTGTTATGCACTAGAGAGTAGGTGTTGGAGGAATTTGTCTCTAGAGTAGGTGGCTGGTGTGACCGAGATGGAAGGGAGGGGGTTGGAAACGTAAGAGGGAAGAGGGAGGAGGTAAAATGGAATACAAGGGGTTAAGACGATAAGGGAAAAGAAAACCAATAAAAAAAATAGAAGAAAGATAAAACCAACCTTAAAATAATAAAATTCTTAATAATAATAATAATAACAATGATTATAATAATATTAATATTAATAACAATATTTACAAACATAGTATTTAATTTAATAATAATACTCATAATAATAATAATAATAATAAGATCATCATCGTTATTATGAAAAAAATATTTTAATTTTATTACACCTTTCTTATTTTATTTTATTTTATTCATTTTTTTCATCAAATATTTTTATTTTAGGTGGTGGGAAACCACATGGTCACCTAGGCCGACCACACAGTTACTGCTAACTATGTGGTTCCTATGCACTGGCCAAAAACCCACGAAAAATTCCAAACATAAAAAATTTAAAATCAGGTACCAAACACAAACATCAACAGAAAGATCTAAGATTTAAAAAAAGGAATAAGTAAAAGAGTATCTGAGATTGGGTTGTGATAATTCTCCCCACCACAGTCATATTTATTCCTCAAGAAGTCACCAAAATTAAAGTTAACTAAAATTCGAGTCCATTCCCAATCAAAATAGAGAGAAACCATGAACCTCAAGGTGAATATTCATTACATAAGTCAAACCCAACTGACCAAGAATATTAAACTAGATGAGTATGAGGGGAGAGTACTTGGGGTTCTCCCCACTTCAAAAACTTGGCTAACACGGGAACTCCAAAACCCAATAAACATCACAAAAAAATAAAAGGGAACCCCATTACTAAGAACACTGGAAGCCGATACCCTGGGTGTTAACTCAAACATTTCACACTTACTAAACAACAACCTTACTAAAATCGAAAACTAGGTCACCCCCATCATCAAATCCTTCAGCTTACCCGCACAACTAAAGCACACCCCCAAGACTTAAACGAAAATCCCATTATAAGGAAACCCGGTATACCGAGGCACCAGAATAAAGGAACTCCCTATAACAACACCGCTAGAACTAAGAATCTCTCACGTTGATTTGAAGCTCAAAACACAATCACATCCAACTTTCTTAGTATGAGGGAGACAACACATTTACTAAAAGAGGGAGTTCTTGACCCAACCCAAAAGAAGAACTCAACAAAATAGAAAACTCAAACACAATTACAAACATAGATCTCCCAAAGCACTCAAATCTCCAAATGGTCATAAATAAAACCAGAACTGACCCACATAAGGGAGAAATAAAATTTTAAGGATAAAATGATTCTAGAAGCCAGATTCAGAAGAACAAAACCACTATGATCATGAAAGGATAAGTTCATCTCACTGTCACCACTAAAGAAAAACGTAAAACAGCAAGAAAAAAAACAAGGAATCTTTAAATATCTCAGTTCTAAAATTAATGATAATGAACCATGTCAAGGTCTCACTTACCCCCAGAAACCCTGACTATGTGTGAACATCATTTGAAGACCTATGGATAGGGCTCAAATGGATGAAGCATCTTCTGTCACACAGTCAGGTATGAGAATCCCCAGTTATAACCACTTCATCAAACAATTATTCCTATATAACATCTCTAGGTGACCCAAAAGGTCACAAAGATGGCAGGTATTTAGAGGGATGTGACATGATGGAATTTAATTCCTTGACCATACACATTAGCGCAACACGAGAGTGCGGTCTGATGATCTAAAAGTCAGAACTAATGAGGATAACTCCTTAGGAACAAGTTCTTCTGGAATCTGGTCCTCACCAGATGGGGATCCTTCACGAAAGATGAAAATCACAAAATTACCAACCATCTATGCTTTGGGAACCAATTCAGTTAGGGAATATTCATCTACCAACTTCTCAAAATGACGGTCCTTAGAAGAGAGGGCCCAATCCTTGATCTATGGATGAAGACCTTGGATAAAGACAGAAGCCTTCATCAAATCCTACAATAGTACCTCCATAGAAAATGAATCCAGTTCTTTAAAGTGAACAGCATAGACCATCACCAATTATTGTCCTTGTTGAATACCCACAAGATCTTCCCTTTTCTTCTACTTCACCTCCCCAGGTATGAACCATCAGATAATGTCGTATTTAAAGACATCCCATTTCATCCCGAATTGCAATGACGGTGGGGAGAAAAACTTTCATTCCTCCAGATCTAGACATTCTAACAGACCCAAAATGGAATGCACTCTAATAGCTGCAGGAGTTCCCAATACCCTAAAGACATGATCTACCTCTTCAAGCCATATAACTTCCTCTAACGGACCTCGATCGCCAAGAAGAACATAAAAAATATGAGAAGGTTAAAAAATTGGGCATGACTCATTGGAAACATTGCAGACCTTTCAGGGTGGCATTCTCTAAACAACATGAAAGCACAAACCAAAACCAACATCAAATCAGAACACTATCAAAGGTAACACCGTGGGCCAAGAGCAACCATCTCAAGAACCACACCAATAAAAATGCAATGAAAAATCCCCTTTTTAAAACCCTAATTTTCATTGAAATTTCAGAATTATCTTCTTAGAATTGAAATCCAATGCTCACAAACAGAACCAACCCTATAAAATAAAAATAAACTTCCAAAACCTTCATATTTTGAAACCTCTCCCATGGAATCCTATGAATCGTTACATGTGTCTATCCATCCCACCCACATCATGCACAAACAAGTTCCCCAAAGCACTTTCCTTATGTACCCTTTACACATGTGACCTTCCATATAGAGTACCAAGGGGCAAATATCTCTTTTTTTATCAAATCCGAACATGCACTGAATTTTAGAACAGAAACAATTTCTTCTAAAACCCATTTTACCAATTTTAAAACTACATCGAATAAACCAATTTCCTTTTCAATGCCATTTTTATATTAAAAGCCACCTCACCAACTTAAGACCACTCTAAGGAAATAATTTTCATTCCAAAACTATTTCCATTTTCAAATTACATTCACACCAACCAAAACCAAACGAATCACAACTTACAACAAACCACGGGAATGAGGAACTAGTTGTGATGCTTAACCTAGAGACATGACAGTGATCCATTACTTATGTAATAATCAATAGAAAGGATGAACTAAAATGCATACATAGACTCCACCGAGGTCTCTATATCATATGAAATCATGACATAACACCAGCTTTCCCCCATTGTCAATCCATAATCCAAAACAATCCAAGACGTGACAAGGACTCAATTCAAGAACAATACCTAGTAATGCAGGATTAATCACAAGTGGTGGTGATTAGACACCCACCCATGACCTAACTTCTATGCCCCAACAATCCTAATCCCGAACTACCATACACCCCCAAAAAATGGCTTTCTCTGATAGCATTTTTTCATGAACCCACTCAGGTAGAACCTAAACTTGTCACCGGAGACGCCCCACAGCGTGGCCTGATGGGCGTTCCCAATCCCCAAGGGCATAAAAACTAATGTTTGGCATCAAAAATTAAATATGTGGGCACAATATGGCCCATAAATGAAACAAAAATAAATAAATAAATAAAAACTAAACAATGAAAACTAAAACTAGCAGTGTTGAGAAACTAAAATTGTGCATACCACTATGTGACCCTACGGGTCCCCATTGACCTCAAACCAACATCACACTACAAAAAATGTATCCAAGTAATAGGCAGCACCCGAAGCTATAAACAAGGATAAACTATATGTGTGAGTGTTAAAACTTAGTGGGCATGCCCAAAAAATCTATTCCCATATACATTTCCCTTGAATAAATGATCCATAACTTTCAAGTTAGAAATACAATTTATAAAACTAGGTTTTCACATATTTTCCTCTTAAAAAAATCATGGTTTGTTGCCCTATATTAATTAAAAACCATATTCCCTTTTTAAGAAGCGTACATTTGCATTTTAAAGGAGGTGATGTTTACACTAAAAATGGGGGAAGGAAGGGTAAAACATTTTCAACCCCTTCTTCAATAAACACTTGAAACTAATTTATCACTTTTAGTAAGATGCTACTCTGTGTAAGAAAACAAGATCAATAAATATACAACACGGGCAATGGAAAAACACCACAAAAGGGTAACCAACCAGTACATGCGTCTCAATCATCTGCCAAGGATAACAAAGTACCAGACAACCTAGGATAACATAGCAGCTCGTGAATAATCTAGAACATATTATACGTGTGAATCATCCTGAAGGCATTCCCTACTGGTTGACATCATAATGCCCAAACACCCGATCATCACCATATCTGGCCTAACCGAGGGGCAGAGTCCCATAAAAATAATAACAAAATATCCCCCAAATATGGGCCACTAGACAGTGTGTAATCTAAACAAGTGCATAATTCATTCATTGAAAATTTTATCACTATTCTAGGTCCCCATGTGACTACTAAAAAAGGGGGAAATCCCACCAAGCATCCAATCAGATGAACTTTAATCACACACAACAAAGTCACCCCCCGAGTTACCCCAAGGAAAAAGTCCCATGAATTTTAACAATTTGATCTCAACGGAGTCCTCTGTGGTGGACCCCCCACAATATAAAACAAAATCAATGCATGTGGAATATCCACTAAAAGTTTTCAAGATAACCTGTTTTACAAAAAATCCAATCAAGACTCACTTGACTTTCACATACAAAATTATTTCAAAATAATCAAATATGCACCCCTTTCAAATCCAATCCATTTCGAACCCCATTTAAGAAATCCATTATTACCAACCAAAAACACATTTCAAACCCATTTAATTCTTTAAAAAAAACTTTAATTATATTGGCCAATCGGACTATTTTACAAAAAATTACTGTGAAAACCCCAATTACACCATTTCTTACAACATAGTACAAGAGGGAAACCACTCCATTTGAAGACATAAAATTTTACTTAAAATTCTATATCAATAATTACTATATAAACTAGGTTTTAATTTAGAGAAAAAAATTCTTCCTAAATTTAATGGTCAATGCATAGAGATCCTACCTCAAACAAGCCACTTTTAATGATGACCTCTCAAACTGTAACTTTTTCACTTACATGCATAAGAATTTATACAAATATTCACATATATATATATATATATACCCTTTCTGCATTGCACAGATTCCTTTCTCCATAAAGGAATAAATTCCTTACCCCTACACATGTGTATAAGGAATTCTCAGGAGTGATGACTCAAATTTACATCAACAAGGTCCGAAAACTTTAAAAAAGTTACCAGAAACATGAAAATCACAAAACCACTAAAACAATGATCCCAAAACAAAGGAACCGTCATTATTTAGAAACCAATGGACCCCTAATTTGAGGGAACATCTAATGGAAGATCTAAAATCCATGAAACCTTTAGAAATCACCTCTAAAAACACCACTCTCCCTTTAACCCATACCTAACCATTTCACTTAATTTTAAATGAAACCAGAGTTCATAAATCAAAAGAATCCTTCCAAACAAGTTTCAAACCATGATTTATGAAATTAATATGTTCCACAATAAAATCCCAAGTCATAATTCATCAATTTGATAAAGTGTTTCAATGGGGGAAACTTCTCCCAAAAATTTCAATTTTAACCCAAAATCTCAAGTATCCCTTTACCAATCACATTTAGCATAAGAAATCATTGGAATAATAAGAGTTTAACTTAAAACCCCTAATTTTAGAAAATAAAATCATCATAAAAACACCAAAATAATTTAATCAGGGGTGTTAACAAGATGTGAATCATGTTTTAAAAATAAATTAATAACATACAAGCATCATATGGATTGAATTTGAATGAAAATACATGGAAACACCTATCAGTTGAGTGATAATGCGATGAGACTCTCAAAGAAGGAATAATATGCATGTAACACCCCCAAGCTTCCACATTACGCTTCTCTTTGAATAATACAGTTGTGTGTGTTGTACACAACTTTGAGTTCTAATACACCACAACCAACAAAACTAATAGTTATGAATAGTAATATGCACTTTTTGAAATTTTATAAATTTTATCTTTCAAAATGGACTTCATTTTTGGATTCATAATATCAAAATTATCTTAGGGTGAATTTTTGGTATTTTTCTGAAAACATTCAATTTTTGATGAATAGTGAAAAACACTAAGTTATATTTTAAAACCGAATTTTTATTTAAATAATTATTTATTTTATTTAAATTTATTTTAGGCCAAAATAGATACATAATACCTATATATGTTCAATGTAATTCATTGGAGTCATTTTATACTAACATTACATATATAAAATGTTTATAGAACTTTTTGTCGTCTTTTACCCTCCTCCTAGGAGAAATTTGTAAAATCACATAAAACATAATTTTACCGCTTCTGTGAGTGGAATTTCAAAACTCCAAGAGACACGATTGATATTATTAAGAAAAATTTGGTTCAATAAGATGAAACTAATTTTTGGTGAATAGTATCTTTTACTTTTATTTACCATGGTTAAAAGTAAATAGGGTAATTAAGGGTAAAAATCATATTATTATTACCATAATAGTTGTCCAAATTATATTGGATAAGTATAATTCGACCAAAAACAACCTTAGGAATAAAATATGAACCTCTTTGGTCCACATGGTTTAGATTAGATAGTTATTGTTATTTAATTCAAAGAAGAGTTAAAAGAGTTAAAATCCAAGTTTAATAACTAAAACATTTTTAATATAGGGTCATACATAAGATAAATTCGACTATAAATACTCATTAGAAAGATAATAAGATTTTATAAATAATTGTTTTTTATTTATATTTTTTAGACATTAAATAATTTAATTTATTTTTGACACAATGATAATGCAGTAACTACCTAATTAATGAAATATTAAAATAATTGATATTATTAATATCCAAATAAATTTAATTTTATACTTTTAATGAATTAAACTAATTTTATAGGTTAATATGACATATTAGGGTTGGTTCGATAAATTATTTTTTATGTAATAATGCTGTTATAAATTTAGAAAAAAACAAAAAACAAAATAGTGTCAAAATTGACACAAAAAAGTTTTTTTAAAAAAATATTATATTATTAATTGATATATAATCCTAAAAATCTAATATTCGGCAATAGGACTTATATAATGATAGTTTTATCATTAATTAACCATTTGGGGTTCTCTTTAATGTATATAGTATGTTTATTAACCATATAATATAAAAATACAAAGAGACATGGTAAATGTCAAACTATTTAACTAAGTGATAAATCTAAAAGATAAAGTTAATATAGTGACTCAAACCTTTATAAACCCTATTTTATGAGTGTTTTTGCGACCCATCCCCACCTTAGACTTTAAATAAATCATTTTTTAGCCATTAGAAACCGAAAATGATTTTATTATAAAAAAATATTTCTAACTTTTCCAAAGATACACCTCACCCCTCTTACAAAAAACACCCACCTTCTCTATAATTCACACTTTCAAAGCCATTTGGATCATCCAGCCTCTACCTAAATACCCTATAAACTATTATAAATTCTTAATAGAGGCCTTCCTTTAGTTATAAAGCCAACCTATGGAGCCCTTTTCATCAAATCAAAAGGAAGAACCTGAAAAAGAGGTAAATATTTCATCACCTCTTTCAAGTTCCTTTCTTCTTCCACTTCCCTTTTATTTGTTGTTTCCATTATAAAATATTAAATCATGTATCTTATATATACTATGATGTTATTTTAAATATGGTACAATGAAATTAATTATTCTATCAATCCTTTGAATGACATGTCACAATAGGTGCGTACGTACGGCTTTCCGTCTCCACATCGTGGTGTAATTGTTATTCAGTACATTATTATTTGGATGGGTATAATAATGATGTGTAAGTGATATAAATAATAAATATAACATGATAATTATTCTGTATATATGATATAACATCTAATTATATATTATTTTAATATCAAAAGAATGACATTGTCGCTCGTACATACATAAGGATTTCCAACTCCATGAACACGATGAGATTCATTACACATCGTATCCATTCAAGAATTATTTTTATTATATGATTAAAAATAATTTTTATAGACTTGAGATAATTCTGTATATGAATATGATACATCCCATCTATAACAATTATTACTCACATAACAAATAATATAAAGAAAAATAAATCCGTTAACACTCAAAACAACGATAATACTAAGATATTATTAACAAAGCAATGTTAAAAGATCGTATTTAATATCATATTAATGTATATGATTATTGTATAATTTAATAAAAAATATTTAACCATTATAAAGGTGGTTAACCTACCCTCAACCAAGTAAAACTACAAGGTAAGGGTTAATTCTACAATCACTTCATTATCTGAGGTTGTTTATACATAATTATCTACTGGGACCTCTTTATTATATACATCCTTGATTCTTAAAAATATATTTCAAAACATTCTTATTATATTATAGAAAATGGGTTAAAGTCATTTATACCCTTGTTTGACATTTTAAAAGATGTTTACAAAGGAATCATTCTGTTTTTTTCCAAACAAGGTCCTTTATAACCTTTTCAACAAAATTAAGGTAAGAATGTTTTTTTAACTTATACGGAAGGTGCGGCTATTTTCCGCCATTATAATATCATCAAATATTCCCTTACAAGATTATAAGAATATTTCCAAAAGAATTATTTTATTTTATAATTATATTAAATTTAAATGATTTCATAACAAAAAGATATATTTCCCTAAAAAGGCTTTGATTTCATCTATGTCAACATCCTTTAGTGGATTTTAGGTTTATTTGAAGTTAATTTGTTATGATACAAAACTTTCATATTGTATTGAAGGTTTTGTGATATGTTTGATGCTGGAAATGTTATTTTTATACCATTCATGGTTTATGGATAAAGTATTTACATTTCGTATGCTAGTTTTTATAGGAATGTTTATGTTATGTTTAATCATTTTCATATGAGGAATGTGTTGGAATTAATATTGATGGGTGGAGCCCGCTATAGCACCTCAATGCATCGGTAGGTATCATGAGACAAAATAGTGTCTTGGAACAAGGCCTTAACAAAATCTTATTTGTCATCTTTCCACAAGGCCTTGACTATGTGGTTATGACAGTCTGGAATTATGTACTCCATTATTATGAAAGTGGTTATTGATATTGCATGTGATTATTCGACGAGTAGAATATCCATTTGAGTAAGTAAATGACATTATTTGATTTTATCTTTGGCATATTATGCTGAAGCTCGAGTTTAAAAGTCTTTTGTTTTTGTCTTATACATTTCTTTAAATGTGTATTCTTATTTAGGAAAGTTTCCACTATATTGTTATCCTTACTGAGCATCTGAGCTCACCCCTTTCTATGTTTTATTTTTTCCCAGGATGCGAAGAAGTATTTTATTACTGACCTGTAGGGATAGTCTGAGGGGATATGAGTGTGGTCTATAGAAGCAATGTTGTTATAGATTTTTTTCATTTTATGATATAATGTAAAACTTATAAATGTATCTAATACTTCTAAGGCTACTAAAATAATCGGTGTTTTGAGACTTCATATTTTTTGATCATACCAATGATATGTAATAATGCATCAAATCTGGGCTTCTGGGGTCATGGAATTATAGTTGGTATTAGGGGATGTTTAGTAGAAACCTTGGAATCTAGATTTAGATAAACTCTAATTAGAGCACATTACCCTAAGATATACTTTGAGTATTAGTATAGAAGAACTTCCTAGAATTTTGGAATTATAGATATTTTTTGATTTTTACAAACAATACATCCCTATCTGTATATGAGCAGGTAGAGGCGGCTCTGGCATAGATATACCTATGGGTAAAACCCTAAAACACCGCTTTGATCTAGACTCAAATGGGAACTACTGCATGACAACTGGAATTGTTGCACTCTTTGTTACGACACTCCCAGGGTACATTCTTAGGATAATTCTCATTTTCATTACAAACCATTATGAAAGGTTTATGAGTATATACATCCTCAAAGAATTTTTTTTATTGTTTTCGATTATATCCATAAACTTTTCAGTTTATGTTAATTGTTTTATAAGTTTGGAATTATTTATTTTGATTCATAAACAAATCTAGTTTATGCCACTATTTAGAAATGGTTCCTAGTTGAAATAATAGAAATTGTATCAATGCACACTCTCCATGAAGGGATTTACCTCCCGATCAAGATAATTATAGTGGGGATGGTTATATAAATGGTGCTGATAAGCTTATCACTATATTGGGACAACTCACTCAGGTTATGAATAATAACCTTACCCATATGGAGCACCCTAATCCTCAACGTGGAAGATCAACATTAGATCGCTTCATGAGGAAACAACAATAAACATTCAATGGGAGTACAAATCCATTAGTATCTGAGCAATGGATAAATTCCTTAGGGAAAATATTCCATTCCTTGGGGAGTAGCAAAAGGGAAAAAGTTTACAGTGTAGTTTACCACCTCACTAGAGATGTTGTTCAATGGTGGTCATTGATTCAAAACACATAGGAAGATGATGAAATATCAAATATGGAATAGAGGGAGTTTATAGAGATTTTCATAGAAAAATACTTTCCTCATGACCATCGAGAAGATATGGAAAGGAAATTTCTGAGTCAAAGGAACAAGGAGTATGAGAATGTCACAAAGTATGAGGCTAAATTTACAAGGTTAGAGAGGCAGGATATAGATTATATACGTAACCCAAGAAGTAAGATTGATTGTTTCTTTGATGGGTTAAAACCATTTATCCATTGAGTATTAGTCTCACAATCCTTCTCATCTTACAAAGATATTGTCTCATGTGCTATCAAGATAGAAAAAGAATTCTCTAAGTCTTACAACTTTAATGCAAAACAAGTGAAGAAGATATCTTCTGAACACTCTAGAAATATAAATAAGGGGAAGAAGGGAAAAGTTTAATATCCATCCTGCAGTAAATTTGGGAAGAAACACCCTGGTACTTGCTTGAAGGGAATGGGAGTCTATTATAAGTGTGGTGGAAAAGGTCACCATGCTCGTGATTTCAAGGGGAAGAAAGTGGATGTCGATGTTGAATGCTACAATTTTAGAGAAAGGGGGAATTATATGAATGAATGTCTTATGAGTCAGGAGAACTTACCTCAGAAAAGGTCGTGAGATCAAGGCCAAGCTTATGCAATCACTATTACTAAGGTTGATGCTCTGAAATACATGGTGGTAGGTAATTTAATGGTTTCCTCAAGTTTAGCCAATCCTTTGTTTGATTATGTATTATCTCATTGTATAATATCATCTTAGTTTTCTAAGAAAATTAGATATTTCCAATTTGATTTAACAAGGGAGCTGTTAATCAAAACTCATAAGGGAAGTTTCATTGCAATAAATTTTGTGAATCGGTCCCCATTAGAGCATATAAATGTTCTTTATCTGCTGATCTCATCGTCATACCCTTGATTTAATTTGATATAATCCTCGGAATGGATTGGATTTCAGACCATGATGAAAAAATTTATTGTAAGAAGAATGTGGTTACTATTTTTGATGATGTTGATAAAGAACGCATTATCTTTAGAGCAGAAATTTTACTAGCTGATTCTTATCTAGATCCACCCCCAGTAGCTAAAATAATTTCAATTATTGGGGAGGAAGATAATGGTATAACTGTGGTTGAGGAAAGTAATTTTGAAATAGAGATTATACCTATTGTGAAAGAATATGTTAATGTGTTTCGGGAAGATTTACCTGGACATCTTCCAGAATGAGAAATTTAGTTTTCCATTGATTTAATTCTTTGATCAAGGCCCATATCGAAGACCCCTTATAGAATTTCCACTGTGGAATAATTATAAATAAAGAAACAACTAGAGGAATTGAGTAATAAGGGATTTATTCTCCCTAGTGTTTCTCCATGGGGAGCCCTTGTCCTTTTGTTAAGAAGAAAGATGGATCTATGAGGTTGTGCATTGACTACAGGGAGATCAATGATATAAGAATAAAGAAAAATTATCCCCTACCTCACATTGATGATTTATATGACGAACTACATGGAGCTCAATACTTTTCAAAGATTTACCTTCGATTTGGATATCATCAGTTGTGCGTGAAGAAGGAAGACATTGCAAAGATGAAATTTCGCATGAGGTATGGGCATTACGAGTTTATAGTAATGCCTTTTGGATAGACTAATTCACCCAATGTCTTCATGGATATAAAGACTAGTGTTTTCAAGGAATATCTCGATGATTTTATAGTGTTATTTATTGATGATATCTTAGTATACTCCAAAATCTACGCAGATCATGAAAAACACTTGCGAATTATTCAAAAGACTCTAAGAAGACATGAATTATATAGGAAGTTTAGCATGTGTGAATTCTGGATTTAGGAGATTTATTTTATTGGCCATATTTTCTTTAAGGATGGAATCATTGTTGATCCTTCAAAGAACAAGGAAATCCAAAAATGGACAACACCAATGAGTATAACTGAGGTACCCAGTTTTATTGGTTTAGCAGGTTATTATCAAAATTTCGTCGATAATTTTTCCCGATTGGCTAACCCTTTAACAAAGCTAATACTAAAAGGGGTTAAATTTTTTTGGACAAAAGAATGTGAATATTGATTTGAATAATTGAAGAGAATATTATTCAATGCTCCAATATTGACTCTACCATTGGATAACGATGGGTTTGCTATTTATAGTGATGCTTCAAATAAAGGACTTAGTTGTGTCCTTATGCAGAATGATAGGATTACTGCCTATGCATCACAACAGCTAAACATTCATGAGAAAAACTATCCTAACCATGATCTTGAGTTAGAAAATATAATCATTTCTTTGATGATTTGGAGACACAGTCTATATTGTGAAAAAAGTGAGACATATAACGATCACAAGAGTTTGAAGTATATTTTCTCACAGAAAGAACTCAACATGAGGAAAAGGAGATGGCTTTAACTACTCAAGGATTATGATTTCACTATACACTACCACCCGGGGAAGGCAAATAAGGTGGTAGATTCTTTGAGTATAATAGATCATGGAGTTTAGAACAAGATGAGATTTGAAAAGGATCATATGTAAATGGATCTAGTAATGATGGATATGGGAATCACCATGGAATGAGAAACATCAATACTTTTTCAAATGGTTTCCAAACCATCTTTACTAGAAAGGATAAAGTGTTCTCAGACCGTTGATGATGAGTTTCAAAAGAATATTAAAGATATTAATGATGGGAGATTGAGTGAATTTGTGTATGAATATGGAATTTTGACATTTGGGAAGAGACTTTGTGTTCCCGATATACCTGATCTAAAAAGTGAATTATTGGATGATGCTCATAGTTCCAATTTCTCTATACACCATGGTAGCACTAAGATGTATAGATATTGGAAGGAACATTTTTTGTGGGACAACATGAAGAGGGAGATTTCTGATTTTGGGTCAAGATGTAAGGTTTGTCAATAAGAGAAACAAGGAAGGCAATACCTTGGAGGAGTCATGCATCCTCTCCCCATACCTGAGTGGAAATAGGATAATATTACGATGGACTTTTTCATGGGACTACCAAAGACTCCTAGAAAAAACAATGCAATATGGGTAATTGTTGATCGTCTTACCAAGTCAGCACATTTTCTTGCTATAATAGAAGATTTCCCACTTAAATAATTGGAAATACTATATATTAATGAAGTTGTAAGACTTGATGGAGTACCACTATTGAATTTTTCTGATCGTGATCCACATTTTACATCAAGATTCTGGAAAAGTCTTTAGAAAGAACTGGATACTGAACTTCGTTTGAGCACTTTCTACCACCCTTAAATAGATGGACAATCATAACAGACTTTTCAGTTGAGATCCTTATCACTTGTCTTTCAAGGTATGTGGGATCAATATTTACCTCTGATAGAAGTTTCCTATAACTAAAACTTCTATTCATGTATTCAGATGGCACCATATGAAGCATTATAAGGAAAGAGATGTCACACACCAAACTGTTGGGATGATGTTTGGGGGAAAAACTCATATACCCAGAACTAGTGGTGGAAATAATGGAAAAGGTGAAGGTAATACAAAACCACATTAAAGTATATCAAAGTAGACAGAAGATCTATGCTAATAATCGAATTAAGGATTTGGAATTTCAAGAAGGAGATCATGTTTTCTTAAAGGTATCTCCATGGAAGGGTGTTATACGTTTTGATAAGAATGGAAAATTAAGTCCCAGGTACATCGGACCTTTCAAAATTCTAGAATGAATTCTGTTTGTAGCGTACCATTTGGAGATGCTACCAAGTCTCTCCAAAGTTCACGATGTGTTCCACGTATGAATATAGAGAAAATCCATACCTGACCGAATGCATGTACTAAACTATGAAGAATTAGAACTGGTAACTGATATATCTCATTGCAAAGAGTCTGTCAAGGTTTTTGATATAAGAGATCAAGTACTGAGAAACTATACGACTCATTTGGTAAAAGTTCTATGGAGAAACCATAAGACAGAAGAGGCAATATGGGAAACCGAGGAACTTAGGATGAAGAACCACCCGAATCTTTTTATAAAGTAATATTATAGAAAATTTGAGGACAAAATTATTTGAAGTAGGGGAGAATGTAACACCCTAAGCTTCCATGGTATGATTCCCTTTGAATAATACAATAGTGTGTGTTGTACGCAACGTCGAGTTCTAACACACCACAACCAATCAAACTAGCCATTATGAATAGTAATACCCAATTTTTTAAATTTTTTAAATTTTATCATTCAAAATGGACTTCATTTTTGGATTTGGAATATCAAAATTATCTTAGGGTGAATTTTTGGTATTTTTCTCAAAACATTCAATTTTGGATGAATAGTGAAAACACTGAGTTATAGTTTAAAACCGAATTTACATTTAATTAATTATTTAATTTATTTAAATTTATTTTATGTAAAAATAGACACATAATACTTATATATGTTAAATTTTATTCATTGGAGTCAATTTTTAAAAAATTTATATATATAAAAATTTTATTGAACTTTTCACCGTGTTTTACCCACCTCCTAGGAGAATTTGAAAATTCACATAAAACATAATATTACCACTTATATGAGTGGAATTTCAAAATTACAATATACATGGTTGATATCAGGGAGAAAAATATGGTTCAATATGATGAAAATAATTTTTGGGGAATAATAAATTTTTACTTTTATTTACCACAATTAAAAGTAAATAGGGTAATTAAGGGTAAAAATGATATTATTATTACCCTAAAACATGTCCTAATTCGATTGGATAAGTATAATTGGAACAAAAAAAACTTTAGGAATAAAATATGAACCTCTTTTTTCCACTTGGCTTAGATTAGGACATTTATTATTATTTAATTCAAAGAAGAGTTAAAAGAGTTAAAATCCATGTTTAATAACTAAAACTTTTTTAATATAGGGTTATACATAAGACAAATACATCAATAAATACTAATTATAAATATAAAAATATTTCCTACATAATTGTATTTTATTTATATTTTTTATACATTAAATAATTTATTTTTTTATGACATAATTACAATGCAGTAATTACCTAATTAATGAAATATTAAAATAATTGATATTACAAATATCCAAATAAATGTAATTTGAATCTTTTTATAAATTCAACTAATTTTATAGGCTAATATGACATATTAGGGTTAGTTAGATGAATTTTTTTCGAACTAATAGTGCTGTTATGAATTTAGCAAAAACAAAATACCAAATTGTGTCAAAATTGACATAAAAGAGTTTTTAAAACAAATATTATATTGTTAACTCATATTGTATTCCTAAAAATCTAATATTTGAAAAAAGGACTTATATAATGATATTTTTATCCATAATTAACAACTTGGGGTTCTCTTTGAAGTATATAGTAAGTTTATTAACCATAAAATATAAAAATACAATGAGACATGGTAAATGTCAAACTATTTAACTAAGAGATAAATATTAAAGATAATGTTAATATAGTGACCCAAACCTGTCTAAAACCTATTGGTTGAGTGGTTTTAGATCCATCCCCACATTATAGTTTAAATAATTCATTTTGGAGCCATTAGAAACCGTAAATTATTTTATTATAAAATAATAATTCAAGCTTTTCCTAAGGTGCCCCTCACCCCTCTTATAAAAGGGAACTCCACCTTCTATCTAATTAACACTTTCAAAGCCATTTTCCTCAGCCAAAATCTACCTAAATACACTTTCAACTATCTTACTTTCATCCTAGAGGCATTACTTTAGTCAGAAAGCCATCCTAAAGAGCGCTTTTGATCAAATCAAAAGGAAGAACCCGAAGAAGCGGTAAATATTTCATAACCTCTTTCAGGTTCCTTTCTTCTTCCACTTCCTTTTTCTTTATTGTTTCCATTCTAAACATAATAAATCCAGTATCTTCAATATACTATGATTTTATTATAAATATCATACAACCAAATTCATTATTCTATCTATCCTTTGAATGACATGTCACCATACGTGCGTACGTACGACTTACCGCCTCCACGTTGTGGTGTAATTTTTATTCAATACATTATTATTTGGATGTGTATATTAATGATGTGTAATTGATGTAACTAATAAATATAACATGATAAATTATTCTTTATATACAATATTCCATCCAATTATATATTATTTTAATATCAAAAAAATGATATTTTCGCTCGTGCGTATGTACGGATTACCGTCTCCAGGAACGCGATGAGATTTAATCCCCATCGTATCCATTCAAGAATAATTTTCATTAGACGATTAAAAATAATTTTTAGAGACTTGATACCATTCTGTATATGAATAAGATACATCCCATCCATAACAAATATGGCTGACATAACAAATGATATAAATGAAAAACGAATATGTTAACACCCGAAACAGTGATAATACTAAGAAGTTATTGACAAAGAAATGTTAAAAGATCATATATGATAACATATTAATGTATATGATTATTGTATAATTTAGTAACAATTATTTATCCATTATACCGGATGTTAACCTACCCTCAACCAAGGAAAAGTACAAGTTAAGGGTTAATTCTACAATCTCTTCATTATCCGAGGTTGTTTATATATAATTATCTATTGGGACCTCTTTATCATCCACAACCATATTTCTTAAAAATATATTTAAAAACCTTATTATTATTTTATAGACTATGGGTAAAATTCCTTTAAACCGCTGTTTTACTTTTTGTAAGATGTTTTTAAAGGAATCGTTCCTTCATTTTCTAAACAAGGTCCTTTATAACCTTTTTGAAAAAAAATAAGGTAAGAATGTATTTTTTTAACTTATATGGTGGGTGAGGCTATTTTCCACCATTATAACATTATCAAAGATTCACTTAAATGCTTATAAGAATACTTCCAAAATAAATGTTTTCTTTTATAATTATATGAATTTTAATTTTTTTCAAACTAAAAAGAGATATTTTTTTCAAAAAGGTTTTGATTTCATCTATGTCAACATCCTTTGATGGATTTTAAGTTTATTTGAAGTTGATTTATTATGATACAAAACATCCATATTGTGTTAAAGGTTTTGTGATATGTTTGACGGTGGGTTTTTTATTTTTATACCACTCATGGTTTATGGATAAAGTATTTACATTTCATATGCTAGTTTTAATATAAATGTTTATGTTATATTTAATCCTTTTAATATGAGGAATGTGTTGGACATAGTATGTGATGGGTGGAGCCCGATATAACTCCTCGATGCATCGGTAGGTCTCATGAGACAAAATAGTGTCTTCGAATAAGGCCTTGACAGAATCTTATTTGTAGTCTTGGCACAAGGCCATGACTATGTGGTTATGAAAGTCTGGCATAATGCATTCCATCATTATGAAAGTGGATATTGATATTTCATGTGATTATTCGACTAGAAGAATATCCATGTGAGTAAGTAAATGGAATTATTTTATTTTATCTTTTCCATATTATGCTGAAGTTCATGTTTAAAAATCTTTTGTTTTAGTCTTATACATTGCCTTAAATGTTTATGCTTATTTTTGAAAGATTCTTTTATATTGTTATCCTTACTGAGCATTTGAGCTCACCCCTTTGTTTGTTTTATTTTTTCCAGGATGCGAAGAAGTATTTTATGACTGAACTGCATGGATAGTCTAAGGGGATATGAGTGTGGTCTATAGAAACAATGTTGTTATATTTTTCCTTCATTTAATGATGTAATGAAAAAATTATGAATGTATCTAGTACATCCAAGGATAATAAACTAATCAGTCATTCAAAACTTGATCTTTTGTGATCATTCCAATTATACATAATAATGCACCGACTCTAGGCTTCTAGGGTCGGGACATTACAGTTGGTATCAGAGGATGTTTAGTACAAACCATTGAATCTATATTTAGATAAACTCTGTTTAGAGAACATTACCCTAAGATATACTTTGAGGATTAGTATAGAAGAACTTCCTAGAATTTTGGTACTGTAGAGATTTTGTGAGTTTTCTAAGCAATACATCCCTGTCTGACAAAGGAGTTCATCAGTGCATGACTTGGCTGGACTATATTCCTTCTAATTTACTATATAAATTCGATAGAGATTGTAAAAAATCCCATCCTTTCACCTCTTGTAATCCTTTTTTGTTTATTAATAAATTTTGCTTTGGTCTTTGATGAAAGCATTACCTTTTAAAAAAAATCCCTATCTGGATATGATCAGGTAGAGCTGGCTCTGGAACAGATGTACCTAGGGGTAAAATCCAAAAACACCACTTTGAGCTAGACTCGAACTGGAACTGATGCACGACAATGGGCCTTGTGGCACTCTTGGTTACGACACTCCTAGGGGATATTCTTTGGATAATTCTCATTCTTTATACAAACCATTATGGAGGGTTTATGAGTATATACTTCCTCCAAGAAATTTTCTTTATGATTATGGATTATATCCATAAATTGTTCAGTTTATGTTAAGTGTTTTATAAGTTTGGAATTATGTATTTCGATTCATAAACTAATCTAGTTTAGTCCAATGTGTAGAAATGGCACCTATTGGAAGGAAGAGAAATCATAGCAATTCATGCACTTCATGTAGGGATTTACCTCCTGCTTAATATATTTATAGTGGGTCTGGTGATAAAAATGGCGCTGCTCATCTTTTCACAATATTGATACATCTCACATAGTTTATGAATAAAAACCTTACTCGTATGGAGAACCCTGATCCACAATTTAGAGGAATCAATGTTTGACTGCTTCATGAGGAAACAACCACCAAAATTCAATGTGAGTACAAATCCATTAGTAGTAGAGCCATGAAAAAATTTCTTAGAGAAAATATTCTCCACCATGGAGATAGAGAAAGGAAAATGTGGTCATGGAAGTTTACCGCCTCACTGGAGATACTGGTCAATGGTGGTCACTGATTCAAAACAAAAAGGAAGATGATGAATTATCAAATATTTAGTGGAGGGAGTTTAAAGAGCTTTTAATAGAAAAATATATTCCTCGTGACCATCGAGAAGATATGGAAAGGAAATTTCTGAGTCTTAGGAAAAACGAGGATGAGAATTTCGCAAAGTATGAGGCTATCTTTACAATGTTTGTGAGGCATGCTGCAGATTATATACGTAACCCAAGAAGAAAGATTGATTGTTTATTTGTTGGGTTAAAACAATTTCTCCATCGAGCATTAGTCTCACAATCCTTCATATCGTACGGAGCTATTGTCTAATGTGCTACCAAGACAGAAAAAGAATTCTCTAATTCTTATGACTTTAAAGAAAATCAAGAGAAGAAGAGATCTACTGAACACTTATGAAATAGTAATAAGGGGAAGAAGGGAAAAGTTGAATATCCATCCTGTAGTAAATATGGGAAAAACACCCTGGTACATTCTTGAAGGGAATGAGAGTCTGTTATAAGTGTGGTGAAAAAGGCCACCAAGCTAGTGATTACAATGATAAGAAAGAGGTTGTTGATGTTGAATGCTACAATTGTAGAGAAAGGGGGAATTATGCAAATGAATGTACTATGCGTCAGGGGAACTTACATTAGAAAATGCCAAGGGATCAAGGCCAAGCGTATTCCATCACTACTGCTGAGGTTGAAGCTCCGAAAGACGTGGTGGTAGTTAATTTAATGGTTTCCTCAAGTTTAGCCAATGATTTATTTGATTCTGGATCATCAAATTGTTTCATAACATCCTAGTTTTCTATGAAAATTAAATATTTCCAATTTGATTTTACAAGGGAGTTATTAGTAAAAACTCATAAGGGAAGTATCATTGCAACAAAGTTTTTTGAATCAGTCCCCATTAGAGCATATAAATTTTCTTTATCTTTTGATCTCATCGTCATACCCATGATTGAATTTCATATAATCTTCAGTATGGATTTTCTTTCAGACCATGATGAAAAAATTTATTGTAAGAGGAATGAGGTTACTATTTTTTATGATGATGATAAATAACACCTTATCTTTAGAGTAGAAATTTCACCACCCGATTCTTATCTAGATCCACCCCTGTAGCACAACTAAATTCAATTATTGGAGAGGAAGAGAATAAAATAACTGTGGGTGAGGAAAGAAATTTTCAAATAGAGGATGTACCTATTGTGAAAGAATCTGTTGCTGTGTTTCTAGAATATTTACCTGGACATCCTTCAGAATGAAAAATTGAGTTTTCCATTGATCAAATTCCTAGATCAAGGCCCATATCGAAGACCACTTATAGAATGGCCACTGTGGAATTAGTGGAACTAAGGAAACAACAAGAGAAATTGCAGAAAATGGGATTTATTCGCCCTATTGTTTCTTTATGGGGATCCCATGTCCTTTTTGTTAAGAGGAAAGATGGATCTATGAGGTTGTACATTGACTACAGGGAGATCAATGTTATAACAATCGAGAACAAGTATCCCCTACCTTGAATTTATGATTTATTTGACCAACTTCATGGAGCTCAATATGTGTCAATGATTGACCTTCAATTTGGATACCATCAGTTGTGCGTGAAGAAGTATGAAATTCCAAAGATAGCATTTCGAAACAGGTATGAGCATTACGAGTTTACAGTAATACCTTTTGGATTGACTAATGCACCCTCTTTCATCATGGGTCTAATGAATAGAGTTTTCAACGAATATCTCGATGATATTGTAGTGGTATTTATTGATGATATATTTGTATAATCCAAAATATATGACGATCATGAAAATCACTTGCACATTATCTTGAAGACTCTTAGAAGAAATGAATTGTACGAAATGTTTAGCAAGTGTGAATTCTAGAATCAGGAGATTTCTTTTCTTGGAAATATTGTATCTAAGGATGGAATCTCCATTGATTTTTCAAAGACCACGTCAATACAAGAATTTCCAGCACCGATGAGTATAACTGAGGTACGTAGTTTTATTGGTTTAGTAGGTTATTATCGACATTTCGTCCAGAATTTTTCCCGGTTGGATAACCCATTAACAAAGCTCACACAAAAAGGGGTAAAATTAGATTGGACAAAAGAGTGTGAATAATATTTTGAATAACTGAAGATAATATTAGTCAATCCTCTTATATTGACTATACATTCGGGAAATGATGGGTTTGTTATTTATAGTTATTCTTTAAAGAAAGGACTTGGTTGTGTCCTTATGCAGAATGATAGGCTTATTGCATATGCATCACGATAGCTAAAAATTCATGAGAAAACATGTCCTACTCATGATCTTGAGTTATCCGCTGTAATCTTAGCTTTGAAGATTTGGATACACTGTCTCTATAGTGAAAAATATGAGATATATACCAATCACAAGAGTTTGAAGTATAGTTTATCAAAGAAAGAACTCAACGTGAGGAAAAGGAGATGGCTTGAAATACTCATGGATTATGATTGCACTATACACTACAACCCGAGGAAGGAAAATAAGTTGGAATATGCTTTGAGTAGAAAGGGTCATGGAGTTTCGAATAAGATGAGAGTTGAAAAGGATCCTATATACATGGATCTAGTAAATATGGATATGGGAATCACCATGGAAGGTGAAACTTCAATAATTTTTCAAATGGTTTCCAAACCATCTTTACTAGAAAGGATAATGAGTTCTCAGACCAGTGATGATGAGTTTCAAAAGAAGATTAAAGCTTTGAATGATGGGAGATTGAGTGACTTTGTTTGTGAAGATGGAATTTTGAAATTTGGGAAGAGACATTGTGTTCCCAATATACCTGATATAAAAAGGTAATTGCCGGATGATGATCATAATTCCAATTTCTCTATACACCCTGGTAGCACTAAGATGTATAGAGATTTGAAGGAACTTTTTTTTTGGGAAAACATGAAAAGGGAGATTGTTGATTTTGTGTCAGGATATATGGTTTTTCAATAAGTGAAACCTGGAAGGCAACATCCTGGATGAGTCATCTAACCTCTTCCCATACCTGAGTGGAAATGGAATAATTTTACGATGGACTTTTCATGGGACTACCAAAGTCTACTAGAAATAATGATGCAATATGGGTCATTATTGATCGTCTTACCATGTCAGCACATTTTCTTTCTACAAGAGAAGATTTACCACTTGAACGATCGGATATATTATATATTAATGAAGTTGTAAGACTTCATGGAGTACCACTATCAATTGTTTCTGATCGTGATCCATGTTTTACATCATGATTTTGAAAATTCTTCAGAGATCCCTGGATACTGAACTTCGTTTGAACACTGACTACCACCCTCAAACTGATGGAAAATCAGAACAGACTATTAAAACCTTAGAAGACATGTTGAGATCATTCTCACTTGACATTAAAGGTATGTGGGATCAATATTTACCTTGGGTAGAATTTTCCTATAACAATAGCTTCCATTCAAGTATTCATATGGCACCATATGAAGCGTTATACGGTAAGAGATGTTGCACACCAACCTGTTGGAATGATGTTGGTGAAAGAAAACTCATAAGCCCGGAACTGGTGGAGGAAATGATGGAAAACGTGAAGGTAATCTAAAACCACATCATTGTAGCTCAAAGTAGACAGAAGAGCTATGATGATAACCGAAGGAAGGATTTTTAATTTTAGGTAGTAGATCATGTTTTCTTGAAGGTATCTCCATGGAAGGGTGTTATAAATTTCGGTTAGAAGAAAAAATTAAGTCCCAGGTAAATCAGACCTTTCGAAATTCTATAATGAATTGGGGTTGTAGCTTACTATTTCACAATGCCACCAAGTCTCTTCAAAGTTAACGATGTGTTTAACGTATCACTATTGAGAAAATAAATGTCCGACCCAACGCATGTAATCACCTATAATGAATTAGAACTGGAACCCGATATATCTTATTGCGAAGAGCTTGTCAATGTTCTTGTTACAATAGAACAAGTGCTGAGAAAAAGGATGACTTGTCTGGTAAAAGTTCTATGGAGAAACCATAAGATGGAAGATGCAATGTGGGAACTCGAGGAACTTATGGTGAAGAACCACCAGAATCTTTTTATGAAGTAATATTCTAGAAATTTTGAGGACAATATTATTTGAAGGAGGGAAGAATGTGACACCCAAATATTCCACGGTATGCTTCTCTTTGAATAATACAGTAGCATGTGTTGTATGGAACTTCGAGTTCTAACACACCACAACCAATCAAACTAGCTGTTATGAATAGTAATATCCACTTTTTTGAAATTTTATAAAACTTATCTTTCAAAATGGACTTCATTTTTAGATTCAAAATATCGAAATTATCTTATGGTGAATTTTTGGTATTTTTCTGTATACTTTCAATTTTTTTGAATAGTTAAAAACACTGACTTATAATTTAAAACCGAATTTTTATTTAAATAATTATTTATTTTATTTAAATATATTTTAGGTCAAAATAGATACATAATACCTATATAAGTTCATTGTAATTCATTGGAGTGAGTTTATAATAATTTTAGATATATAAAAATTTAATTAAACTTTTCACCGTCTTTTACCCACCTCCTGGGAGATTTTGGAAATTCACATAAAATATAATTTTATCACTTCTCTGAGTGGAATTTTAAAAATCCAAGAGACACGGTTGATATCATTAAGAAAAATTTGGTTCAATAAGATGAAAATAATTTTTGGTGAATTGTATCTTTTACTTTAATTAACCACGGTTAAATGTAAATAGTGTAATTAAGGGTAAAAATGATATTATTATTACCCTAACACAGGTCATAATTCTATTAGATAAGTATAATTCGACCAATAACAATCTTAGAAATAAAATATGAACCTTTTGGTCCACTTGGTTTAGAATAGGACATTTATTATTATTTAATTCAACGAAGAGTTAAAAGAGGTAAAATCAATGTTTAATAACTAAAACTTGTTTAATATAGGGTCACACATAAGATAAATTCAACTATAAATATTAATTAGAAGCCTAAATATATTTCCTACATAATTTTATTTTATTTATATTTTTCATACATTAATTAATTTAATTTATTTATGAAACAATGATGATGCAGTAATTACCAAATTAATGAAATATTTAAATAATTAATATTATACATATCCAAATAAACATAATTTAAGACTTTTTATGAATTACACTACTTTTCTAATTTAATATGAAAAATTCGGGTTGGTTAGATGAATTTTTTTTCAAAGTAATAATGCGGTTATGAATTTATCAAAAAAAAATACCAAATAGTTTTGAAATTTTCAAAAAAGTGTTTTAAAAACAAATATTATATTATTAATTAATATTATATTGAAAAAATATAATGTTTGGAAAGAGGAATTATATAATGATAGATGTATCATTAATTAACCACTTGGGGTTCTCTTGGATGTATATAGTATATTTATTAACCATATAATATAAAAATACAAAGAGACCTGGTAAATGTCAAACTAATTAACTAAGAGTTAAATCTAAAAGATAAAATTAATATAGTGACCCAAACCTATATAAAACCTATTGATTGATTGTTTTGAGACCCCTACCCTCTTTAAAATTTAAATAATTCATTTTTGAGCCATGATAAAATGAAAAGTATTTTATAATAAAATAATATATCTAGCTTTTCCTAAGGTGTCCCTCACCCCTCTTATAAAAGGTCACTCACCCTTCTCTCTAATTCACACATTCAAAGCCATTTTTCCTGGCCAAACTCTGCCCAAATAGCACCTAATCTATCCTCCCTTCATCCTATAGGACTTACTTTAGTCTGAAATCCAACCTAATATCCCTTTTGATCAAATAAAAAGGAAGAACCTGAAAAAGAGGTAAATATTTCATCACCTCTTTTAAGTTCTTTTCTTCTTCCACTTCCTTTTTCATTATTGTTTCCATTATAAAATAATAACTCCAGTATATTTTATATACTGTGATGTTATTATAAATATGGTACAACCAAATTCATTATTCTATCCATCCTTTAAATGACATGTCACCATACGTGTGTACGTACGGCTTACCGTCTCCACGTCGTGGTGTAATTGTTATTCAATACATTATTATTTGGATGGGTATAATAATGATGTTTAATTGATGTAAATATTAAATATAACATTATAATGATTCTTTATATATGATATACCATCCCATTATCTATTATTTTAATATCAAAAAAATGATATTGTCACTCCTGCGTGTGTACGGATTACCGTCTCCACGAACGTGATAGGATTCATTCCCCATCGTATCCATTCAAGACTAATTTTCATTAGATGATTAAAAATAATTTTTAAAGACTTGATATAATTCTGGATATGAATATTATACATCCCATGTAACACTCCAAGCTTCCAAGGTATGCTTCTCTTTGAATAATACAGTAGCGTGTGTTGTACGCAACTTCGAGTTCTAACACACACCACAACCAATCAAACTAGTCGTTATGAATAGTAATGCGGACTTTTTGAAATTTTATGTATTTTATCTTTCAAAATGGACTTAATTTTTGGATTCAAAATATCAAAATTATCTTAGGGTGAATTTTTGGTACTTTTCTGATAACATCCATATTTTGATAAATAGTGAAAATTACTAAATTTTAATTAAAAAACAATCTTTTTAATAGAAATAATTAACAGTGATAAATTATGAATTTTAGTGATTTTAGAGTATAATTAGATTTTTTTTTACCATTTAATCAAAATTTGGTCATTGGATATAAATTCACATTTAAAGTGAACATAAGCAAGTGTCAATCTTCTCATAGTTATTATCTCTTAAAAACGCGCTTTTTGTTTTAACAACGGGAATTAATTTTAAATTAATTACTTCCAATTATATTTTTTGAATTTAGAAAAATGGATTCCATATTTATAATCAGGATTTATAAATTGTGTAAATATGTAACTTTTATTTTTAGACATTTTGAAGAATTACTTTGGTAAATATTTTATTTATCGTGGTTAAAGGGTAAATCCAATAAATAAGGGTAAATAATTAATATTATAATAATAATAAATTACCTTAAACCATATCCTAACCCTTTTGGTTGATACATTTCCAACCATGGGAACCTTCGGGTAAATTTTGGGACCCCATTTATCCACTTGTAAGTGATAATGAAAATTTATATTAATTATGTTAAAGTAAATACAAAATGACATAAGCATATATCTTTTAGGAAAACAATTTTTACATATGGTTTTATATGTTATATTTTAGACTATAAATATTCATTATAAAGATAAAACGATTTAAAACATAATGGTATTTTATTTATAATTTTTAGACATTAAAAAATTTAATTTATTTATGAAACAATGGTGATGTAGTAATTACCAAATTAATGAAATATTAAAATAATTGATATTATAAATATCAAAATAAAGGTAATTTGAGACTTTTTCTGAATTCCACTACTTTTATAGGTTAATATGACATATTATTATTGGTTATATAAATTCTTTCTGAATAAATAATGTTTTTATGAAATTATCAAAAATAAAATACCCAATAGTGTCAAAATTGACATAAAAGAGTTTTTAAAACAAATATTATATTATTAATTCATATTCTATTCTTAAAAATATAAGTTTCGGACAAAGGAATTATATCATGATATTTTTATCATTAATTTACCTCTTTGAGGTCTCTTGGAAGTATATAGTATGTTTATTAACAATATAATATAAAAATACAAAGAGACATGGTAAATGTCAAACTATTTAACTAAGGGTTAAATATAAATTATAAGGTTAATATAGCGACCCAAACCTGTCTAAAATATATTGGTTGAAAGGATATCGACCCATACCAACCATAACCTTTAAATAATCCACTTTTGAGCCATTAGAAACCTAATATGAATTTATTATAAATTACTACATTAAGTTCTTCCTAAAGAGCCCCTACTCCCCTTTATAAAAGAACACCACTTCTAACCAATTATTCATACCTTGAAAGCCATTTTGATCAGCCAACTTTTTCCCAAATACCCTCTAAACTATCTTCCCTTAATCCTAGAGGCCTTACTTTAGTCATAAATCCAACCTAAGGAGCCGTTTTGATCAAATCAAATGGAAGAACCCAAAGAAGAGGTAATGTATTCACCACCCTCTTTCAAGTTTCTTTCTTCTTCAACATCTTATTTCATTGTTATTTCCATTCTAAAATAATAAATCCAGTATCTTATATATACTTTTATGTTATTATAAATATGGTACAACCATATTAAGTATTCTATCCATCCTTTGAATGACATGTCACCATACGTGCGTACGTACGGCCTACCATCTCCAGGTTGTGGAGAAACTGTTATTCAATACATTATTATTTGGATGGGTATAATAATGATGTTTAATTCATGTAAATAATAAATATGACATGATAATGAGTCTTTATATATGATATACCATCCAATTTTATTTTATTTTAATTTCAAAATAATGATATTGTGACTTATGTGTACGTACGGATTACCGTCTCCACGAACATGATGAGATTCATTCCCCATCGTATCCATTCCAGACTAAATTTTATTTGATGATTAAAAATAAATTTTAGAGACATGATATAATTCTGGATATGATTAATATACATCCCATCCATAAAAAATATGGCTCACATAACAAATAATATAAAGCAAAATGAATCTGTTTACACCAGAAACGATGATAATACTAAGATATTATTAACAAATCAATGTTAAAAGATCATATATGATATCATATTATTGTATATGATTCTTGTATAATTTAATAAAAATTATTTCACCATTATACAGGAGTTTAACCTACCCTCAACCAAGGAATAGTACAAGGGTTTATTTCACAATCTCTTCATTATCCGAGGTTGTTTATACATAATTATCTACTGGGACCTCTTTCTCATCCACATCCATGTTTCTTAAAAATGTATTTCAAATAATTTTTACTATTTTACAGACTATCGGTTAAAGTAATTTATACCCTTGTTGAATTTTTATAAAAATTTTATAATGTAATCTTTCTTTTTTTTCCAAACAAGGCCCTTTTTAAACTTTTCGACAGAATTAAGGTAAGAATGTCTTTTTTTAACTTATACAGCGGGTGCAGCTATTTTCTGCCATTATAAAATCCTAGAAGCTTCCCTTACAAGCTTAAATTTTTTTTAAAAGTAAATATTTTCTTTTATAATTATGTTACTTTTAAATGATTTAAAAAAAGAGACATTTCTCTCAAATTGTTTTGATTTCATCTATGTCCACACCCTTTGATGGATTTTAAGCTTATTTGAAGTTTATTTATTATGATACAAAACTTCAATATTATATTGGAGGTTTTCTGATATGTTTGACTATGGATGTGTTATTTTTATTCCATCCATGATTTGTGGAGAAAGTATTGACATTTATTATGATATTTTTAATACGAATGACTATGTTATGCTTAAACCTGTTCATATGAGGAATGCATTGGACTTAATAAGTGACTGGTGGAGCCTGCTAAAGCTCCTCAATGCATCGGTAGGTCTTTGGAGAAAAACTAGTGTCTTGGTACAAGGCCTTGACAAAATATTATTTGTAGTCATGGCACAAGGCCTCGACTATGTGGTTATGATAGTCTGGCATTATGCATTCCATTATTATGAATGTGTTTATTGATATTTCATGTGATTATTTTACTAGTAGAATATCAATGTGAATAAGTAAATTGCATTATTTCATTTTATATTTTCCATATTATGCTGAAGTGAAAGATTAAAAGGATTTTGTTTTAGTTATACATTTCCTTAAATGTTTATGCTTATTTATGAATGTTTCTGTTATATTGTTATCCTTACTGGACATTTGAGCTCACTCTTTTCTATATTTTATTTTTCCAAGGATGTGAAAAAATATTTTATGAATGACCTGCAGGGATAGTATGAGGGGATATGATTGTGGTCTATGGACACTATGTTTAACTTTATGACTGTATCTAGTGATTCCAAGGCTACTAAACTAATCGGTCTTTCGAGACTTGTTCTTTTTTTATCATGCCAATGTTTTGTAATGATGCACCGACTCTGGGTAACTGGGGTCGGGGGGTTAAAGTTGGTATCAGAGGAAGTTTAGTACTATCCTTGGAAACAAGATTTAGATAAACTCTGATTAGATCAAATAGACCTAAAATGGACTTTGAGGATTAGTATAGAATAATTTCCTAGAATTTTGATATTGTAGATATTTTGTGAGTTTTCCGAGCAATACATCCCTGTCTGGATACAAGCAAGTAAGGGAGGATTTGGCATAGATGTACTTAGGGGTAAAACCCGAAAACACCACTTTGAGCTATACTCGAACAGGAAATGGGGCACAACAACAGGCCTTGTGGCACTCTTAGTTATGACACTCCTTGGGGATATGATTAAGATAATTATAATTTTCTTTAAAACCCATTATGAAGGGTTTATGAGTATATACATCCACAAAGAAAACATTTTTATGATTATGGATTATATCCATAAATAGTTCAATTTATGTTAAGAGTTTTACAAGTATAGAATTATGTATTTTGATTCATAAACTGATCTAGTTTATGCCATTGTTTAGAAATGGCGCCTAGTGGAAGAAATGGAAACTGTATCAATGCACGCACTCCATGTAGGGATTTCCCTCCAGCTCAAGATAATTATAGTGGAGCTAGTGATGCAACTGTTGAGGATTAGCTAATCACTATACTGGAAAAACTCACTCAGGTTATGAATAATAACCTTAACCATATAGAGCACACTGATCTGCATCATGGAGGATCAATGTTAGATCTATTCATGAGGAAACAGCCACCAACATTAAATGGGAGTATAAATCCATTGGCAGCTGAGCAATGGATAAATTCCTTAGAGAAAATATTTGATTCCTTGAGGATTAGTAAAAGGGAAAAAGTTATCATGGCAGTTTACCGCCTCACTGAAGATGCTGATCAATGGTGGTCATTGATTCAAAACAAAAAGTAAGATGATGAAGTATAAAATATAGAATAGAGGGAGTTAGAAGATATTTTCATAGAAAAATACTTTCCTCAAGACCATCGAGCAAATATGGAAAGGAAATTTCTGAGTCTGAGACAAAAGGAGGATGACAATATCGCAAAGTATGAGACTAACATTACAAGGTTAGCGAGGTATGCTGTAGATTATATACATAACCCAAGATGTAAGATTTATTGTTTCTTTGATTGGTTAAAACCATTTCTCCATCGAGCATTATTCTCACAAACCTTCTCGTTGTACGAAGATATTATCTCATGTGCTATCAAGACAGAAAAAGAATTATCTAAGTCTTATGACTTTAAATCAAGGAAAGAGAAGAAGAGATATGTTGTTCACTCTAGAAATGGAAATAAGGGGTGGAAGGGAAAATTTGAATATCCATCATTTAGTAAATGTGGGAAAAAACACCCTGGTACATGCTTGAAGGGAATGAGAGTCTGTTACAAGTGTGGTGAAAAAGACCACCAAGCTCATGATTCCAAGGGGGAGAAAGAAGCTACTGATGTTCAATGATACAACTTCAAGGATAAGGGACATTATGCAAATGAATTTCTTAAGAATCATTAGAACTTACCTTAGAAAAGGTCAAGGGATCAAGGCCAATTTTATGTTATCACTACTGCAGAGGTTGAAGCTCTGAAATACGTGGTGGCAGGTAATTTAATGGTTTCCTCAGGTTTAGAAAATGCATTATTTGATTCGAGATCATCACTTTATTTCACATCATCCCAGTTTTCTATGAAAATTAGATATTTCCAATTTGATTTAACAAGGTATTTGTCAGTTAAAACTCCTAAGGGAAGTATCATTGCTACAAAGTTATGTGGATACTTTCCCATTAGGGCATATAAATGTTCTTTATCTGATGATCTCATCGTCATGCCTATGATTGATTTTGATATAATATTTGGTATGGATTGGATTTCAGACCATGATGCGAAGATTTATTGTAAGAAGAGGTAGGTTACATGTTTATATGATGATGATAAATAACACCTTATCTTTGGAGTAGAATCGTCACCACCTGATTCTTACCAAGATCCACCCCTAGTAGCTCAACTAAATTCAATTATTGGGGAGGAAGAGAATGAAATAACTGTGGGTAAAAAAAGGAATGTTCAAATAGAGTATGTGCCTATTGTGAAAGAATATATATGTGTGTTTCCGGAAGATTTGCATGGACATCCTCCAGAACGAGAAATTGAGTTTTCCATTGACCTAATTCCTGGTTCAAGGCCCATATCGAATACCCATTATAGAATGGACACTATAGAATTAGTGGAACTAATGAAAAAACTATAGGAATTGGGAAATAAAGGATTTATTCCCCCTAGTGTTTCTCCATGGGGAGCCCATGTCCTTTTGTTAAGAAGAAAGATGGATCTATGAGGTTATGTATCGACTACAGGGAAATCAATGCTATAAAAATAAAGAACAAGTATCCCCTACCTCGCATTGATGATTTATGTGACCAATTGCATGGAGCTCAATAATTTTCAATGATTGACCTTCGATCTGGATACCATCAGTTGTGTGTGAATAAGTAAGACATTCTGAAGACAGCATTTCGAACCAGGTACAGACATTACGAGTTTAAAGTAATGCCTTTTGGTGGACTAATGCACCCTCTTTTTTCATGGATCTAATAAATAGAGTTTTCAAGGAATATCTCGATGATTTTGTAGTGGTATTTATTGATGATATCATGGTATATTCCAAAATCTATGAAGACCATGAAAATCACTTGTGAATTATCCTGAAGAATCCTAGAAGACATTATTATATGGGAACTTTAGCAAGTGTAAATTATGGCTTCAGGAGATTCCTTTTCTTGGCCATATTGTCTCCAAAGATGGAATCTCTGTTGATCCTTCTAAGACCAAGGCAATCCAATAATGGCCATCACCAACGAGTATAACTGAGGTACACAGTTTTATTGGTTTAGAAGGTTATTCTCGGTGTTTCGTCCAGAATTTTGCCCGATGGGCTAACCCTTTAACAAAGCTCGCACATAAAGGGGTTAAATTTGTTTGGAAAAAATAGTGTGAAGAATATTTTGAAGAACTGAAGATAATTCAAGTCAATTCTCTTATATTGACTCTACAATCGGGGAATGATGGGTTGGTTATTTATAGTGATTCATCTAAGAAAGGACTTGGTTGTGTCCTTATGCAGAATGATAAAGTTATAGCCTATGCATCATGACAGCTGACAATTCATGAGAAAAACTATCCTACTCATGATATTGGGTTATCAGCTATAATCATTACCTTAAATACTTGGAGAAACTACCTCTATGGTGAAAAATGAGAGATATATACCGATCACAAGAGTTTGAAGTACATTTTCTCACAGAAAGAACTCAACATGAGGCAAAGGAGATAGCTTGAACTACTCAAGGATTATGATTTCACAATAGACTACCACCCGAGGAAGGAAAATAAGGTGGCAGATGCTTTGAGTAGAAAATATCATGGAGTTTTGATCAAGATTAGGGTTGAGAGGGACCCTATTTTCATGTATCTAGTAATGATGGATATGGGAATAACCATGGAAGTTGAAACATCCATACTTTTTCAAATGGTTGCAAAACCATATTTACTAGAAAGGATACAGAGTTCTTAGGCTGATGATGAAGAGTTTAAAAAGAATATTAAAGCTGTGAATAATGGGAGATTGACTGACTTTGTGTATGAAGATGGAATTTTGAAATTTGGTTGAAGACTTTGTGTTCCCGATATACCTGAACTAAAAATGGAATTGTTGGATGATGCTCATAGTTCCAATTTCTCTATACACCCTAGGAGCACCAAAATGTATAGATATTTGTAGTAAAATTTCTGGTGGGATAACATGAAGAGGGATATTACTAATTTTGTGTCAAGATATATGGTTTGTAAACAATTGAAAGCTGGAAGGAAACATCTTGGAGGAGTCATGCAACCTTTTTCCATACTAGAGTGGAAATGGGATAATATCACGATGGATTTTGTCATGGGACTACCAAAGACTCCTAGAAGGAATGATGCAATCACTACTGGAAAACTAACCTTTGCCAACAGTTTGGAGAACCGTAGCTAAGTAAGCCGTTGGGATAGGTCTATACCAACGGTTTTCCAAAAACCGTTGGTATAGACCTATACCAACAGTTTCGGAAACCGTTGGTATAAGTAATATGAAATCTATACCAATGGTAATAGAACCGTTGGTATATAAATTCCAAAAATAAAACATCTGCTGGGATTTGATCCCAGGACCCCTCGTTTATAATTGAACGACTTAACCACTAAGCTAACAACACTTTTGTAAACATAATTTCATAAATATATATATGCATTATCATAATTATTTAAAATTTTGATTTATATAATGTTCTCGGTTAGTAGATCTGGAAAAAAATTAAAGAACCTATCCCAACGGTTTTCAAAACCGTTGGGATAGGTTATGGTGGGTTGAATGTGTTGAGGCTGAAGGTTGAAATTTTGGGTGCTTTTTCCCAACGGTTTTGGTGAACCGTTGGGAAAGAGTGACCTTTCCCAATGGTTCACCAAAACCGTTGGGAAAGGGTGTGTTTTGAGCCTCTTTCCCAACGGTTTTGGTGAACCGTTGGGAAAGAGGCTCAAAACACACCCTTTCCCAACTATTTAGCATAAACCATTGGGAAAGGTGGGGAAATCTATGGCTTTCCCAACGGTTTTGGTGAACCGTTGAGAAATGGTAGCTATACCAATGGTTTGTACAAACCGTTGGTATAGAAGTGTTGGGAAAGATCATCTTTCCAGTAGTGAATATGGGTCATTGTTGATCATCTTACCAAGTCAGCACATTTTCTTGCTATAATAGAGGATCTACCAATTGAAAATCTAACAAGACTATATATAAATGAGGTTGTAAGACTTCAGGGAGTACCCCTATCGATTGTTTCTGATCATGATACCCGTTTTACTTCAATATTCTGGAAAAGTATTCAAAAATCCCAAGATACTGAACTTCGTTTGAGCACTTCCTACCATCCCAAAACTGATGGACAATCAGAATAGACTATTAAAACTTTAGAGGACATGTTGAGATCATTCTCACTTGACTTTCAAGGTATGTGGGATCAATATTTACCTCTGGTAGATTTTTCCTATAACAATAGCTACCATTCAAGTATTAGGTTACACCATATGAAGCGTTATACGGAAAGAGATGTGGTACACCAACCTGTTGGGATGATGTTGGTGAAAGAAAAATTGTAGGCCCAGAACTGGTGGAGGAAAAGATGGAAATGGTGAAGGTAATCCAAAACCACATCAAAGCAGCTCAAAGTAGGTAGAAGAGCTATGCTGACAAATGAAAGAAGAATTTGGAAATTCAGGTAGGAGATCATGTTTTCTTGAAGGTATCTCTATGGAAGGGTGTTAAACATTTCGGTGAGAAGGGAAAATTGGGTCCCAGGTACATCGGACAATTCTAAATTCTTGAACGAATTGGGGATGTAGCTTACTATTTGGCAATGCCGCCAAGTCTCTCCAAAGTTTACAATGTGTCCCACGTATCACTATTGAGAAAATACATGCCTGACCCAATGCATGTACTCACCTATGAAGAATTAGAACTAGAACCCAATCTGTCTTATTGCGAAGAGCCTTTCAAGTTTCTGGAAATGAGAGAACAAGTGCTGAGAAATAGGATGACTCGTCTAGTAAAAGTTCTATGGAGAATCCAGAAGATGGAAGAGGCAACGTGGGAACCTGAGGAACTTATGATGAAGAACCACCTAAGTCTTTTCATGCAGTAGTATTCTAGAAATTTTGAGGGTGAAATTTTTTGAAGGAGGGGAGAATGTAACGCCCCATGCTTTCATGGTTCACTTCTCTTTTAATAATACAATATTTTGTGTTGTACACAACTTCGAGTTCTAACACACACAACAACCAATCAAACTAGCCATTGTGAATAGTAATACCCACTTTTTGAAATTTTATACATTTTATATTTCAAAATAGAATTAATTTTTGGATTAGGAATATCAAAATTATCTTAGGGTGAATTTTTGGTACTTTTCTGATAAATTTTATATTTTGATAAATAGTGAAAATTACAAAATTATAATTAAAAACAACTTTTTAATTGAAATAATTAGTAGTGATAAAGTATGAATTTGAGGGACTTTAGAGTATAATTAGATTATATTTTTACCATTTAATCCAATTTTGGTCATTGGATATAAATTCACATTTAAACTGAACATAAGAAAGTGTCAATCTTCTTATAGTTATTATCTCTTAAAAACACGCTTTTTTGTTTTAACAACGGGAATTAATTTTAAATTAATTACTTCCACTTCTGTGTTTTGAATTTAGAAAAATGGATTCCATATTTAAAATTAGGAGGTCCAGATTCTGTAAATAGGTAACTTTTATTTTTAGACATTTTGAATAATTACTTCGGTAAATATTTTATTTACTGTGGTTAATGGCTAAATCTAGTAAATAATGATAAAAAATTAATATTATAATAATAATAAATTACCATAAAACGTGTCCTAACCCTATTGGATGATACATGAAAGACCATTTTCATCTTTAGGTCGATTTTGGGACCCCATGGATCCACTTTTAAGTGATAATGACACTTTATATTAATTAAGTTAAAGTAAATACAAGAATGACATAAGCATATATCTTTTAGAAATACAATTTTTACATTAAGTAATATATGTTATATTTTCGACTATAAATATTAATTAGAAAGAAAAAAATATTTCCTGAATAATGGTATTTTATTTATAATTTTTATACATTAAATAATTTTATTTATTAATGACACAATGGTGATGCAGTAATTACCTAATTAATGAAATATTAAAATAATTGATATTATAAATATAAAAATAAATGTAATTTGAGACTTTTGATGAATTAATCTAATTTTATAGGTTAATATAACATATTATTGTTGGTTATATAAATTTTTTTCGAAGTAATAATGCTGTTATGAAATAATCAAAAAACAAATACCCAATAGTGTCAAAATGGAAATAAAAGGGTTTTTAAAACAAATATTATATTATTAATTAATATTATATTCCTAAAAGTGTATGGTTTGGCCAAAGGACTTATATAATGATATGTGTATCATTAATGGACCACTTGGAGGTATGTTGGAAGGATATAGTTTGTTTAATAACAATATAGTATAAAAATACAAAGAGACATAGTAAGTGTCAAACTATTTAACTAAGGGTTAAATATAAATGATAAGGTTAATATAGTGACCCAAACCTATCTAAAATTTATTGGTTGAACTTATGTCGACCCATACCCACCTTAAACTTTAAATAATACACTTTGGATCCATTATAAACCGAATATTAATTTATTATAAATTAATACTTTAAGTTTTTCTAAAGAGCCCCTCCTCACCCTTATAAAAGGACACCACTTATAACCAATTATTCATACCTTCATATCCTTTTGGTTCGGAAAAAATATTTCCAAATACCCTATAAACGATCCTACCTTAATCATACAGGCCTTAATTTTGTCATAAAGCCAACCTAAAGATCCCTTTTGATCAAATCAAAAGGAAGAACCCAAAGAAGAGGTAATGTTTTCACCACCCTCTTTCAATTTCCTTTCTTCTTCAACTTCTTCTTTCTTTGTTATTTCCATTCTAAAATAATAACACCAGTATCTTCTATATACTGTGATGTTATTATAAAAATGGTACAACCATATTCATTATTCTATCCATCCTTTGAATGACATGTAACTATACGTGCGTACGTATGGCCTACCGTCTCCAAGTCGTGGTGTAATTGTTATTAAATACATTATTATTTGGATGGGTATAATAATGATGTGTAATTCATGTAAATAATAAATATAACAGGATAAATATTATTTATATATGATATACCATTCAATTATATATTATTTTAATATCAAAATAATGATATTGTTGCTCGTGTGTACGTACGCATTACCGTCTCCATGAACGCGATGAGATTCATTCCCCATCGTATCCATTCAAGACTAAATTTTATTTTATGATTAAAAATAATTTTTATAGACATGATATAATTCTGGATATTAATAATATACATCCCATCCATAAGAATATGGCTCACATAACAAATAATATAAAGAAAAATGAATCTCTTAACACCTAAAACGATGATAATACTAAGATATTATTAACAAATCAATGTTAAAAGATCATATATAATATCATATTAATGTATATGATTCTTGTATTATTTAATAACAATTATTTCACCATTATATAGAAGTTTAACCTACCTAAAACCAAGTAAAAGTAAAAAGGAAGGGTTTATATCACAATCTCTTCATTATCCGAGGTTATTTATACGTAATTATCTACTGGGACCTCTTTATCATCCACATCCATGTTTCTTAAAAATGTATTTCAAATTATTCCTACTATTTTACAGACTATGGGTTAAATTAATTTATACCCTTGTTGAATTTTTATTATAAGTTTATAAAGGAATCATTCTATCGTTTTCCAAACAAGATCCTTTTTAACTTTTTCGACAGAATTAATGTTGGAATGTATTTTTTTAACTTATATGGAGGGTGTGGTTATTTTCCACCATTATAAAATCTTCAAAGATTCCCTTACAAGAATATAAGAATATTTTCAAAGTAAATATTTTCTTTTATAATCATGTGACTTTTAAATGATTTCAAAAAAGAGATATTTCTCTCAAATAGTTTTGATTTCATCTATGTCAACATCCTTTGATGGATTTTAAGCTTATTTGAAGTTTATTTAGTATGATACAAAACATCAATATTGTATTGAAGGTTTTTTGATATGTTTGACTGTGGATGTGTTATTTTTATACCATTCGTGATTTATTGATAAAGTATTGACATTTCGTATGATAGTTTTAATACGAATGTTTATGTTATTTTTAAACCTGTTCATTTGAGGAATGCATTGGACTTAATAAGTGACGAGTAGAGCCTGTTATAGATCCTCGATTCATCGGTAGGTATAATGAAACAAACTAGTGTCTTTTCATGAGGCCTTGATAAAATATTATTTTAAGTCTTGGCACAAGGCCTCGACTATGTGGTTATGATAGTCTGGAATTATGCATTCCATCATTATGAAAGTGGTTATTGTTATTTCATGTGATTATTCGACTAGTAGAATATCCATGTGAATAAGTAAATGGAATTATTTAATTTTATCTTTTCCAGGTTATGGTGAAATTAAAGTTTAAAATGATTTTGTTTTAGTTATACATTTCCTTAAATATTTATGCTTATTTATGAAAGTTTCCACTATATTGTTATCCTTACTGGGCATTTGAGATCACCCCTTTCTATGTTTTATTTTTCCCAAGATGTGATGAAGTATTTTATGAATGACCTGCAGGGATAGTATGATGGGATATGAGTGTGGTCTATGGATACTATGTTGTTGTAGTTTTCATTTTATGATATAATGTAAACATTATGAATCTATCTAGTGATTCCAAGGCTACTAAACTAATCGGTCTTTCGAGATTTTATCTTTTGTGATCATGCCAATGTTATGTAATAATGAACCGACTTTGGGTAAATGGGTTCGGGTAGTTACATCCCATCCATAACAAATATGACTCACAATACAAAGAATATAAATTAAAACGAATTTGTTAACACCTGAACCAACCATAATACAAAGATATTATTAACAAAGCAATGTTAAAAGATCATATATGATATCATATTAATGTATATGATTCTTATATAATTTAATAACAATTACTTCACCATTATAAAGGAGGTTAACCTACCCTCAAACAAGGAAAAGTACAAGGTAAGGGTTAATTCTACAATCTCTTCATTATCCGAGGTTGTTTATACGTAATTATCTATAGGGACCTCTTTATCATCCACATCCATGTTTCTTAAAAATATATTTCAAAACATTCTTATTATTTTATTGAAATTGGTTTAATGTCATTTATACCATTTTTTGACTTTTTATAAGATGTTTATAATGGAATATTTTTGTCATTTTCCAAACAAGGTCTTTTATAACCTTTTCAACAAAATTTAGGTAAGAATGTCTTTTTTAACTTATACGGTGGGTGAAACTATTTTCTACTGTTATAAAATCATCAAATCTTCCCTTAAAATCTTATAAGAATATTTCCAAAGTAAATGTTTTCTTTTATAATTATATTAATTTTAAATTATTTTAAAATAGAATGAGATATTTCTCTAAAAAATGGGTTTGATTTCATCTGTGTCACCATCCTTTGATGGATTTTATGTTTATTTTAAGTTGATTTGTTATGATAAAAAACATCCATATTGTATTAAAGGTTTTTATGATATGTATGACTATGGATGTGTTATTTTTATACCATTCGTGTTTTACAGATAAAGTATTGACATTTTGTATGCTAGTTTTAATACAAATATTTATGTTATTTTTAATCCATCTCATATGAGGAATGCATTATACATAGTATGTGATGGGTGGAGCCTAATATATCTCCTTGATGCATTAGTAGGTCTCATGAGACAAACAAGTGTCTTGGAACAAGTCCTTCACAAAATATTATTTGTAGTCTTGGCACAAGGCCTTGACTATGTGGTTATGAAAGTCTGGCATTATAGATTTCATCATTAGGAAAGTGGTTGTTGATATTTCATGGGATTATTCGAATACTAGAATTTCTAAGTGAGTAAGTAAATAGAATTATTTGATTTTATCTTTTCTATATTATGATGAAGTTCAAGTTTAAAAGGCTTCTGTTTTAGTCTTATACATTACCTTAAATGTTTATTCTTATTTATGAAAGTTTCTACAATATTTTTATCCTCACTGAGCATATGAGCTCACCCTTTTCTATGTTTTATTTTTCCCAGGATGCGAAGAATTATTTTATGACTGACCTGTAGGGATAGTTTGAGGGGATATGAGTGTGGTCTATTGAAACAATGTTGTTATAGTTTTTTATTCATTTTATGATGTAATGTAAACCATTTAAATGTATCTTGTACATCCAAAGCTACTAAAATAATCGGTCCTTCGAGACTTGATCTTTTGTGGTCATGTCAATGAAACGTAATAATGAACTATCTCTGGTCTTCTAGGGTTGCGACATTACAATTCTCCAAAGAAGGATCTGCACACCCTACCACCCAAGAACAATTACCCACACATTAACCATTTATTTACGGTTTTTCCAAATAAAAAACCCCACTATGAAACCCCAAACTAAAGAACACTCACCAGAGGGAGGACCAATGCCGGAGGAGGAGTTTTCTTGTCCGGTAAGAGCCGGATGGTGTGGAGGTGGTGCCAACGAGGTAGAACACTAGAGATGGAGGACCACTAGCAAGTTTGGGGTAATATAGGCAAGTTGTACATGAACATGGGGGGTCACACTAGTTGTGGGGTGCCTTCCATAGAGAAGGCACTGGAGGAAGTGGTCGTCAGAATAGGGGGCTGGTGCAATGGAGAGGGAAGGGAGGGGGATAGAGATGCAAGAGAGAAGGGGGGAGGAGGTAGCGTGCAAGTGAAGGGGGGAAGTAGATAGGGGAAAAGAAATAATAGAAAAAGAAAAGAAGAAAAATAAAACTAACATAAAAATAAAATTCTTAATTACAATAATAATTACAATATTTATAACAATAATAATAATTTTAATAATAAAATTAAAAAATAATAATAATTTTATTAATATTACTAATAATAATAATAATTATTATTATTATTATATTAAAATTAATAAAAATGATAATATCGTCATCATTTTTATGAACACATTTTTTAATTGTATTTCACCTTTATTATGTTATTTTATTTTGTTTCATTTTGTTTTCATAAAATGTAATTATTTTAAGTGGTGGGAACCTATACAGTCACCTAGTCTAACCACATGGTTATCGCTAACTGTGTGGTGCCCATGCACCAACCCAAACCCCACCAAAAATATCAAACATCAAAAATTTAAAACCTAGTACAAAACCAAAACTTTGACGGAAAGATGCTACACTGGGAAAATAATAAAATAAAATATTATCCATGGTTGGGGTGTGAAACACATGACCAAAAGGTTTATTATATTTTTATATTATTTACATATTCATCTAATTAAAAAATATAATAGATTTATTCCATGAAAAGTTTCAAACATGATTCCCCATTTGGAATAGTGATTCATAGAAAATACAAGGAACATAAATTAAGAAGAGATAGGGTGAGGTAACTCCATAATAAGGGGGAAAATATGACATGTCAATGATTGATCATGAATAATATCATGAAGAAGTGATAAAATAATAAATAGGTAAGTATGAAAGTATAATCAATGTACATGACATAAAAATAGGTAAATTATATCGAGTTAATTAGGAACCATAAAAACATAAACATGAATTATAACCATGAATTCTAGGATTTACATAATCATAGGATATCATAAATATAATTCAAGGATTTCTATCAAGACATCATAATAGAGTGGACTAGCTTCACCACCCATGTCTCATTCATAATTTTGTCATGAGATATAAATTTTTACACAATGAACTAGGATCATATATTATTCTAGGATATCCATTAATTCAATTATTTATTCATACATTTATGTTCCACATGAAAATGAAAATTTTCATAGACTCATCAAAATTTATTGCATTATTACTCAATGAAAATAAAATATTTTACATTATAATTTCCAAGAGGTTAAAATATCATCCAAAAGGGAAATTAGATGATAAAAATAATTTAAATCCTAAAATAAAGAAATAAACTCTAACATAAGGAATATTAGAACGGTGAAACATAAAAGAGTATTCACATACATAAAAAATACTGCTGATGAATATATGAAATTATCGGTCATGAAACAATTTACTTATATTTTTTATGTTTTTAAGAAAAAATGGATGAGTGGTGTAAAAATAAAGGAGAAATAAAATATATATATATATATCATAAAATATAAATATTTCAAAGGAATATATATATAAAATGGGAAAAGGTGGTGATAGAAGGAACAAGTGATAGATGTAAAGGAATATAAGGAAATGATTTCATTTTAACTTTATGAGTGAGGCACAATCAACATAAAGTGATATAAAACATCCATAGAAAACAATTCAGGGGTATATGATATATCCATTAAATTATATATATATATATATATCATTACAATTATGGATATGGAAGATAAAGATACAATCATTAAGAGAGGTAATGAAATGTTCCCCATAATAATATCTTAATGGGTAAATTTTGAATCAATCAAAAGAAAAAGACTTATAAATCCTGCAAATTGACTATAAGAGAAAGAATATTAATATTTGATTGGGAATTCTATATAAAGTGTCCAATAAAATCCTATATATTTAGAATCTAAAATAACAATAAAAATTAAGTGAAAAATCCCTTACCTTAACAATTTATTTTCTTGAACATGCTCTAATCCCATTTATAATCAATGTTATTTTAATAATTAAATATTTGATAACCATATTTATATTTATTTAATTTAATAGAAATAAAATATTTTATTGTATTATTTACTTATTAGTTATTCATTGTTTATATTGATCAACATATGTTAATAGTTACAATTTTTCAATGCTTTTTGCAGTCAAGTTGTCTTGATAATCATTCCTTATTCATGAGTTAATTATCTGACAAATAATCAAGGTAATTGAATAATAAATTTATATTTTTTTATATTAATTTTATAGAATTTCCAAGTATAATTTATAAGTAATTAGTTCTCAATTTATTTGTTTCATCTAACATTATTAAATATGAGGAGTTACTTAATAATAATTATTTATTTTCATATTTCGATTCAAAAACCAGTAAAATATCATCAATTCAAATTAAATACCATATATATCCAATATTTATATATATTTTTACCCTAATTGGTTAAATGGATTAAAATTTAGTATCATCGTTCATGCAGATGGTTGAATGAACCCAAACATGGGTATGCTATAATGAAAAAATTGTTATAAATAGAAAAATATTTCATTATTATACCCATATTAAGAAAATATATTGATTTTAATTATATTTTTTTAAAAATATTTAATGAAATTTAGTTATATTTGGAATAAAAATATAAATGAATTAAGTAATAACGAGGCATTACCTACTTTGAACAAGTCAAATTTTCACTTACGAACATTCTTTGTAATGAAGAATATGGGACTCCTTGTAACCAAAGGATCCCAAATATGAATAACTCTTGAAGGAGATGTAAATTATGTTTATATGGGATAGAAATATTTTTGGGGTTAGAATGAGTGGGGAAGTACTCCATTATAGATAGAATTTTAGTGGCATTTGTTTTATAAATTATTATTTCTTAATGATTAAAGAAATAAATTTTATGTCTAACATGACACATAAATGGAATAAAATAAGTTGACTTATTATTTTTTAATACAAACATGATTTGTATTAAGTTTTAATTTTATTTATTGGGTTATAAATAATTTTTACAATATATATCATATTTATTATATTAATGGGTTTATTTTTACTATTCACCTCGGTAATTTTTTTCACTAGAAAATGATATTTACTATCTCACAATACTTTTACTTATTTATTAAAAATATAGAATCCATTATATTAAATTATAAATAAAAATATAAAAAATACATCTTAAATAAAAACACATAATATATTTATAAAATGAAAATAAAAACTATTTATTTAATCATGAATGATTATATTTTTATTCCTTATTGTTCCTCAATTATAACATGGATGATGAATAATTTTTTAATTATATATGAAAATATTTATTATTATTTTAATAATATACATCATGATTCTAATAATTTATATAACAAAATAGGTTTTAAAAAACTATTTCACATAAATATTTATATATTGATAACAATTAAATTTCTACTTATATAATCCTCTAATAAAGCCTCATCATATTTTAAGGGTGATATAATAAATTTAATTTTTTACAATTGGGGATTTATCTGACATAGATCTCATTATGATCTCCACTAAATTGAACTTCATAACCATAGTATCACTTTATTAGCTTGAGTAATTAGGAATATTGGATATTTATGGAATATATCATTGAGAAATCTTGTGCCTATTAGGAAAGGAGTTTCTAATTAAGAATAATACATCCTTGTTCGTATTGAGGCAGATCCTTCAATATAGGTAATTATTTAATTAGATTAATTTTCTAACATGGATCTCATTGTGATATCCACTAACTTGAACATCATGTGAATAGTATCACTTTATCAATTGGTTTACTTGTGAAGATTTTATATTCTTCGAATACATCTTTCAGACAAGTTGAATATATTAGAGAAGAATATTTTAATGAAGAAGAATAGGTTCATGTTCACGTTTAGGGGGAGCCTTAAATGGAGGGAACTAATAAATTATATAGATTACCTTTATCTAAAATATAGAATCTAGGTATACACTTGGTTGATCATACTAATGTTTAAATAAGGGATATTATTAAAATAGTTAATGTCTCTACAAAACATGTTGGTGTTGTGGTAGAGGTTCCTAAATCTGTATCTATATATGTATAGAGAATATATGCTAACCCAATAGAAAAGTTTGGATGTGATTTAGAATAATCAAAATGCAGATATTCTAAAATTACATTTATAAGGAATCTAATAAATATAGTAACTTATATTACACCCTCACCCTTTGTTTAAAATCGTAAAGCTAAAACTAAATTTAATGATCAAGTGAGAAGACTATCTATTTAAATGTTTTTAGAGTTTCATCTTATGAAGGAGAAGTTAGTTGGTTTTATGTCTAATCATAATAATTCAATTTCAAAATCATATTTTATGGATATTAAATCTAATATGGTTTTAAGGTTGACTTTGATAAGATGAAGGACATATTGAAGGATCTAAGAGATGTATTATAAAATATAAAACTTGTTAAATTAGGTTTTTATACTCTATCATAGTCATGATAGAATCTATTAAACAATATTTCAGAACTATTTCATTATATTTTGATTTTATAAATGAAACAATTTGTATAATACATTGTGAATCTCTAATCCTGGGTTTTTTTAAAGATCATAAGAAATATTTTTCTGTTGAAGTAAATGGTATCCAATATAAAGGAAGTAAGGATATGAAGAATACTGAAATAACCATGATAAAACTATTTCCTTTTTTAATACACTCTTACATCATGGAAGGAAACAGTTATGGATAAAATTTTAAAATATCAAAGTATATTCAAGTAGTTTATGTAATGGGAAGTTCCTCTGAATACTAACTATAAAATTTTGGATGGTAAATAGATGAAAATTTTATAGAGCTTACTGAACTCTATTTTTTCATAAAAATAATCCTATTTTTAATAATATTTATTCACGGAATACCTGACGTTCCGAAAAATAAATTTAAAAGAACTTTTTTTTGGTTAATGGAAGTCAATATAATGACAATTTTATTGTAAACTAGTATTCCATGAAACATATATAGATGCTTTTAAGGATTTTCTTGATGGTTGTGTCAATGAATAGATATAACTAAAATAAAAAAGCATTATGAATATTAATTAATGCAAGGATACTCAGTTATTTTGTATTTTTGAAAAGATTATATTTTTAAGAAGTTAGATACGTGTGCAAAAGATCTTTACGAGAAAAGATAAAAGAGTTCACTTGGACCTAATCCTCTAGAAACATTTCCTACTACAAAGGGGATATTGATGAATATTTCTCACCTTCGAAATCTTATCCGGACCAGGAAATGAAATTTTTTACTTCTACTTATAAATAATTTTCAACTAACTCTATATCCACATGATCTCAAGTAAAACTTTCTTTTTCTACTACTGGGAAGAATAATAAAAAAGAGTTGAGAAATTGAAAGAGGGGATATTTTTTATTTGAACATAGACTCAAAAGGAAAGTACCGGACATTAATCATATGATTGTTCCTATAATACATCCATTTTTGTACCTAGACCCCTTATAAAATCACCTAAACCTACATCCCAACCTATCTCAGATGCTAAAGCTTATCAGTTATTTTTATGTTTTATATCTATTGGTTCTTGTTACATTGAATAATTACCGATTCTTCTATATTTATTATTATAATAAAATTTAGTGCTAATGCCCTTATTTATTTCAGTGTTACATTATCACATTTTCAAATTTAAATGTACTATATTAATTTGTTCTACCCATTATTCTGTATTTTATTTTTGACATAAAAAATAGTGATAAATGATGGGAAATGGAAATTTTTCAATTTAACTCTTAGTTATTTTTTCTTGTTATATTCATTTTATATTTTTTATCAAAACTATAAAAATTTATGTTTACAATATTATGGATTTTTTGAGATTTTTGGGAAACGTATTGTTATAATAGTATATTCAATTATATCATAAGTTTGGATTCTCATAAATTGTTTTTTATCTTACTAATAAATTTAATTTCATTGTTTTTTAAGCTATTAATTAATGTTTTAGTTTTTTTTAACTTTGGATTTACTTATTGTGGGGTTGTAAAATTTTAGTTAAATATAAAAACTTATGATGTTTAGAATGTACATTATGATGTTTTATATTTGGATAAGTAATAAACGGTATAAACTATTGAATTTACATTATAATTTTGGAAATTATTAACAGTATTTAACCTTTTAAATTTTTAACAACCTTATAATGATTGGATAACCATATGAAGATCAGACAACCAAAAATGACTAGAAAACGTTATAAAGATCAGACAACCATTTGAAAAAAAATGAAACTTATGAGGATTAGATATCCTAAAAAAGAGAAAAAATCATTAAAATTATTATACAACCTTTCAAATATCTAAAAACCATACTAAGATAAAACAAACATATAAAAATTGATAAACCATAAAAATTTTAGAATCAACCTAATAAACAGTTGAATTAACCTTACTATACTTTGAATGAACCATATTATATTCATATGATCCTTTTGAATATTATATGAAACTTACAAATAGAGATCAATATTATGAAATTGGATAACACTAATGAAATTCATGAATCTTATGATTTAAAGTATTATACTCTTATAGAGTAAGAATATGACTATTACAGAATTTAAATAATTGAAATTAATATATTATTATGGTTTGTTATAGTTAAAATTTTCTATTATAAAATAACTCCTGATTTATTATTACTGAAGACAAATACATTTTAATAAGTCTTTCCCAAGTCAAAATGTTTGTTGATTTTAAGGAATACTAAATTTTTCCATCAATGGTTCATTGGTTACCTAATTACTTAAATTTTATTTAAGAATATTTTGAATGATATTATTTCAAAATATTGTATATATATTTATTCTATTTTTATCATTTTACAAGGAGATACTAGACATATGATTACTAATAGAAATACTCATAGGGAATTATGAACATAGATAATGAGGATGTGTTTTCGAACTCTCTATGCATTTAGATCTTCTTTATTCTCCTATATTAAATACATTCTTTAATCATACTATTAAGTATGAATAAGTTTATTTATTTAGTTTTTATTAAGAGAAATTTATTATTATAGTTGAATATATTTTTTCAGAGCTACACACCTAAAGCATATTCATCCTCTAGAAGAATGTTGTTCACATGTCCGTTGTTGTAGCTTCCAACTACATGCTAATATAGAGTTTCATTTAATTACCTTTTAATTTCTATTTTAAGTGCACACTCCTTGAACTAAGTGTGGTAGGAATGCCAGAAATTAGTCATGTAAATTGATAGCCTAAAAAATATCTTTAATCCTTTGTATCAAGTAATATATTTTTGCACCAAACTGTGTGACCCAAGAAAAAGGATCAGAATAAAAATTGTCAAACCCACATCGAGTATTGGTGGAGTATACTATGGAAAGTTTGTATAACCTTGAACCACTATAGAAACATTTTTTGTCCAAATTTTCAATTTTATCCACTTTTAACTATATTATTGATTAATTAAAAGTATAGAATTAAGTGGTTAAAAATATATATGTTTTAAATTTGTGTGAAATTCAAGAACTCAATTCACCCCTACCACCTATTGATTTATTATACAATAGTTATGGGATAAAACTTGGTATTAGAGAATGATTTTTGATTTCTATACAATAACTAGTTACAATTAAAATATATATTTCTATGTTTCTATAATGGATGATATTATAAAATGAATTTCAATAGTTAGAGAACCCTACTTTAATTAAGATAATTATGGATACTATAAATCAATAATGGTTATGTTCAAACCAAGGTTCTATGGGATAGTGTTTGATATTTCTTTTTTGTTTATTGGAAATATATTTCTGGAATCATAAAATTTGTTTTAAGATCTTTATTGATGTTTTACTAATAATGGATGACTGATAAAAGATTTTAAGTATGTTGTGTAATGGTGTTGTTTTCTATTATTTGACACATTTTTTGGCATGAATATATTATTTTTTTAGAGATGATGTGTGAGGTATTTTAGGTGGTGGTTGGAAACCCATGTGGTCCATCACATGGGCTGGATGGTCTTTAATGTGTCTTTTATAGTAATGTGTGTTGTTTGAAATGGGATAATGTGGTCTTAGTGTATAGAATTTGGTCAACCACAAAGTTAAGTATGCAGGTTGAAATTGGAGGTTGGGGTTTCATAGTGGAGTTTTTTTTATCATCCATGAATCCCGGTACATGATATTCATGTGAACTACACTATATTGGAATCATTCCTTTTAATCAACCATGGAGTAAATTGCATGGTCTTCAAAGAAAGTATGCAGTTGTAAGGTGGATATTTTTTGTTCCACAATGGGTGTTTTTTTGGAAAATATTAAATATTAATTCAATAATTTGGTGGGTTTTATAGAGTCATTTTCTTATAAATACATCCTGCATAATTTCAGTGAGATATAATAATAATTTTAAAAATATCCAGAGAACAATGAGATGATTTAGGTATGGAAGGGATCATAAAAAAATTAGGAACTTTGTACTGAGTATATAGGATAAATATGTGAATTTGGGTGAAATGTTCACAAAGTGAAATAAATGATCCATGAAGTTGAGTTTAAAGTGGATAGAACGGTCTAGTGAGGGATCTTTGTGAAGTGTATATAATTTTCTGAAAATTGTGACAATTGGTCCATAAGGTAGAGTATGTGGTCTGTGCGGTTGAGTACACTGTTGACTCGGTTCCATGTGGCTACTTCCTGTAAATAATGTTTTGGAAGTTATTTTCACATTAAGATCATAAGAAGGAATTTTTTGTGATCATAGAATCTTTTAGGTCATAAAATTCAGTTTCTCCTGACACAAATCAAATCATACATTCATGAAAATGTGTAAGTGACCTTCAAATCGATAAACTAAGTTGGATGTCATCCATATAAGTGTTTAAGGTATAGTGTTCTAAAGTGATTTGAGGGTGGAAATTTTCTATCCCTAAATACAATGTAATATAATTGTTCATGTCATAGAATGATTTAATCAAAATTATCTCAATCTACAAAATCTAGTGAATCATAGTGGATTCGAGTACAACTAACACATCTTCAGTGTATCCTTCTTGGACTATCCCTTAGTGATGAACCATGTAAAGCAATTTTGTTCCATGTTATTTATGTATCTATATGAGTTCTTTTAAATAGGATTAATAACATCCTATCAATGGGGGTAATGTTTATTTAAATATAAAGATACATTTTACACCCTTATTCATCTCTCCACTTTCAGGGCATGCCAAGGTATAACAAGTGGTATCAAATCATAAGCCTCTTGTCTTAAATATATCATTGTAAATTTATTAAGATGTAAAATTAGGTATATGATAAAGGAGATACCCTATTTGATGTAAGAAAAAACCACATTCAGAAGAATATAATGATATCACATCTTTTATCAATTAAAATAGATGTTCTTTATACTACTTTTCAACTAATGAAAGTAAGTTACTTGATATTGGATTCCATGAATGAAGCTGATAGGAAATGGTTGGATGTTAATGATAAAGAAAAAAATGATTTATATAGAGATTTTTCAAATCAAATGTATGTAAAACTAATGATCTTCACTGGTGGAAAGGTTAGGTTGGAGAAAATTTCTGATATCTGTTGGTTATATTAAGGTGAAACTGGTTGTATCATAGGTCCTCCATAAAATATTTTATTTTTTGGAAATTATTCCTAATTAAAATGTTGATATTTTATTCAATAAAATCAATGAATATTTTGGATCTATTCATAAAATTGATAAATATATAATAGATATTGAAACTTTTAAGAATATATGGTAATGTTATCCACTTATGTATAGTCCAAAAGTCTCAACTCTATAATAGTGGTATTTTTCAACCTCTATCTAAATGATCTATTAAATATATTAGTTGATTTTGAAATGTGAGTTATTCCAAAAGGTATATCTAGTCCTGAAATTAAGGAGATAGAATTAAAATCAATAGAAAATATTGAAATTTATAAAGAAGATAATGGATAATAATATTTTCATGATGATCTTTTTTCCCTTGTGGCTGGAGAAGCTGATAGAGTAAGGGGTATATTAAAAGGAAAAATACCCTTATCATTTTTATTTGGTGGTAAATATGATCACATTGTAGAAAAGGGACAAATAATATTTGATGACAATGAAAACGAAGTATAAGTTACATAAGATCTATGAATAATTTTCCATCCTACAAGAGACTCAAAAACTGTGAGTTTATTATGAATGATATTTATTATAAAGAACATTTTTATTAAAGAATAAAATGATAAAGAAAAATATATAGAGGTGTAATAAATATAATTGAAATATGATAAATATGATTAATTTATGGCTAAAACTAAGAAGTACTAACTTGAATTGGAAAAAGGTGATGAGCTTGAAAAGGTAGTTGATATCAAGGTTGAAATTAATTGAGTGATTTGAGACCTTGATATTCAAATAAATGAATATCAAAACATTGATAGACTTATAAAATAGTTCTATGAATATGTATATTAGATCAAATAATGGATTTAACTGAGGAAAGAGGTGTTGGATAATTATATTTATTTCTATGTTAAGTTACAAGAAGTTTTGAGCTTCAAAAATAAGATTAAATAACATGCTAAGGTGATTGATTATATTAATGAAATCCTAGATGAGTAAAATTATAAGGTTGAGTACCGTGTAGAAGATATTGTTTCATTGAGTATAAAACATGAATTATAATTTAAATAAAGTGATACAAAGAAGAATATACACATTAGGAGGTTCACATGTGGAGAATTGATAGAAACGGTCGTGTGAGGCTTTAAAGGTGTCAACAACATTATGAATGAATAGAGACCCATATTTGTGGATAAAAATGGAATCTATTGTGAAGTTGAGTAATTATAAATAGTGAGAGTTATATATTCTTTACAGGGTTAAGTAATAAAGTTAATAATTATGGAATCAAACCAAAGTCACTAAATGTTTGAATAATCATTTCTCAGAAAAAGGGAAATCATATGGTTGAGAATAATCCAAAATTCTCATTTAATTTTCAATAAAAGAGTTGATAATATAAGTATAGGTACATGTTGAAGAATAAAGGAGAAAATATTATTCCTCTTGTGATGTGTCAATTTTTTGGAAATTGTGTCCACACTATGTCATAATATTAAGAGGTAATAAGTAATTTTAATGGGGAATCCCTTAGTAGTTAGTAATGGAGAGAGAGGTTACATCCTTCATAAAATAGTGTAAATGGATTCATTAGATATTATTTTTATTATTATATCATTGGGAAAAAAGTTACTTACTTCTATAAAAGAGAAATTTGAAGCAATAACTATATAGATTAGAAAAAAATGTTGTTTAATCAAGACAAATACGTCTAAAAAAGGTACTCTTTATTGGAATAAATAGATGAGAGTGATTTTAACAGACATTTTTGTGAAAATTTGGGGATTACATATTTTACCTCTATAGGAATAAGTATCATGTGGAATTAAATTAATAATATTGACATGAAAAATCTCTTAGAATTTGATCACAAAGCAATGAAGTATAGTAGCACATGGAATCTTGATAAAGGGATTTCATCACACATGAAAATAAAAGTTAATATCTTGTAGAATATTAAATTTAGGGTATATGGATCCATTTTATTTAGTATTGATGGATCATTAAAGATCAAGGGTAGTAGTAATACCCATTTGGAATTTGATGATATAAATAAGGCATAATCACTCTTTGTGGATGAGTTACAATGAAACCTTCTATGTCTAATTTAACTTTTCAGCTCTGGTCTTCGAGGTTACATTTAATAAGAATGAGTTTCTGATTAATGGAAGAGCTATAAACTCTCTTATGTGACAAAGGATAACTAAAATAAATCTATACCAAGTGTAAATTCATGAAAATTATGGTCTCTTTATATTAGATAAAGAAAATAATTTATTGAAATAGAGGTTGAGTCATATACATAAATAAATCATGGAAAGGTTATCCAGGATTATTGTAACATTGGATACACTAAGTCTTAATAGAGATCATTAAAAGATAGGGGATACATATATATAAGGAAAAATATTTTGAAATCCTTATAATAAAGACAATAAGAAGAAATCTAATATACTTAATCTTGTTTATATAGATGAATATTATCTGATTAATATTTATGGAATACATGGAGAAGGATATTTCATTTTTTTAATCAATGACTATAGTAGAATAGTTTAATCCATGATTTTATAATGAAAGTGATAGTTCATGGGATGCATGAAGAGGCATCTAAGAGTAGTTGAAAATGTGATAGGGCACACAATTATGATATGTCAATATAATAATGGAGTAAATTATACTACTATTATGTTTTAGAACTATCATAAAAAATATAACATAAAGAATTAATTTTCTTCTATGATAACTCTATAGGAAAATGATGTTATTGAATAAGGAAATAGGATATTTAGCAATATGTACAAAATATTTCTCATCAAATGTGTTATTTCTCACCACTATTGGAAAGTGGAAATGAGATTTATTGTGTACACTAAAATTCATTCATTGTTGGACTTGGGGAATAAAGGAACCCAGGTAAAATGTGGTGTGGAAGGGATCCTTCCTTACAATACTTTATATTCTTTGGAATTAAGTGTTACATCTAAAATAAAGAAGTAAATTGGTTGAAATATGGGTAAATTGTAGTTTTAGGATTATTTATATGATACTCAACAAAGAGTAATTCCTAAAAACTCTACAATAGCAGGATGGAAATACATTTAGAGGGAAATGATATCAAATTCATTGAGTAGAAATATACGAAGAATCTTGTTTATAAAAACACCAAAATTTTCATCAAATAATTTGTGGAATAAAATGAATTCTATTTAACTCAAGAAGGAGTGCATGGTTTTATGGATGATGAAGACTCTAGTAATGATTCAGAAGTGGTAGTCATTGTTGAAGTAGAGAAATATATACCCTAGAGAAGAAACATGAGAAGATAGCTTTATCTACACCAACAAGGAAAGGGAGAATGAGAAATTTTGATAATATAAATCCACTATCAATATTAGAACCGACATCGTTTTAATAATCAATAAAAGATAAATCATTGGATAAATCCATGAATGTGGAATTATATCAGAATAATAAAAATTAGACTTCGGAGCTTGTTTAAAGGATAAAAAGTTACAATGAAATCAGAAAAAAGTGGATCTTTAGGGGATAAATTATAATCATATAAATGTAATTATAAACAAGGTGTTCTTGTTTTGTAAGTTCAATGAAAATATTGGAGGTATTTATGTTGAAGAAATGATTTCTCTAATAGCCCAACTAGAGTGAATCAGTGTCACAAACCGAATCCGGTCGCCATCGAAACCAACACCAAAAATGGTCCGTGATAAGTCCTGAAGGGCGTTCTTGATCCCCATGGGCTGGCACAAGTTCCTAGGTATCACAAAATGTAATTTGGGAATGATTTACCCAATTTTATAAACATAAAACAACAAACAAAACCAATATAAAAAATCAGGAATTTTCAAAACAAAACTTCTTTTAAAAAAAATGATAATTGAATTACATAATTTAAAACAATTATAAAAGACTATAACAGATGAAGAAACCCAAATTGACATACAAAGATCGTCCTCACAGAAAGAGGCATCACCCTTAAGATATCTCCACAACACTACATCACAAAGGACCGCTATAAACCTGAACCATTGGCACAAAAAGCTATACCCAAACCTGGGACAAAAATAACCAAGTCTACTTACAACCAAATGTGTAAGTAGGGTGTAAGACAAATCCCAGTAGGATTCCACCACTAAAGGATTACATGTGATAAACATTCAAAGATAAAAATCTTTCAAGTTTTTATAAACTAGACATTCTATTAATAATTTTAAACATATGTACCTTAAAAAAAATAGTTCTCAAGTGGGATACATTAAAGAATCAACACTTTTAAAAAGAATACCAAAGCTACTGAATTTTAAATCCAAACATATTGTATGTCGATGGTAAGCCTAAAGTATCTAACGAGCACATGCAATGGGAAATAACCCCTAGGCACTAGCTCACTGTGAGTCCCATATACCTTGTATCTTGGTGAAAGTAACCATCACAATATTTATTATCATGCACACGAGCCACTAGTAGGTATCATACCCATAACCTACTAGTCCAAAAAAATCATCATAACTATCATCATAATAATATAGTTAGTGTTTTCATTGTCAAACATTCTACATTAAACTAGGAACAAACCCCATGGGATCACTAATATACTTGTTCTCATCCACCTACCAAGATACCTGAGTTTTCCCTCTTGTGCTCAATCATGTTCCATAATCCATGAAATACAATTTTTAGATGAAAATACCACTTCTATGTAACACAGACACCAAAAATCATACATACATGTCACATAAAAATCATATCACAAACACAATTCATTTTTCAAATCACACTCACACAAAATATCCCACAAATGTGTCTCTCACCTTTCATGCAATTTGATAAAATATTACAGAAATTTATAAGACATTATAAAAATGTTTGACATCATAAATAACACCTTACCTTTCCAAAACCCATCTTAAGTGAACACACTCACCAAAACATCATGCAAAATGTTTCTCAAATCTTTCACAATTTGATAAATCCTTTAATCAATTTTATAAAACATTTATAAGATGGTAAACATCACAAAATATCCCTTTCACCGAAAATTGGACCATTTTAAAAACATACACCCATGAAAAATGTACATAAACATCCTTTTCACCCTTGGTGTAACTCGTTAAAACATTTATAATTTTCATATAACACTTTAAAGAAGCATGACATGCTTTTTCACTGAAAACCCATTCAAAATCCCTCTTTTAAACCAAAAATCATACGAAGACCCTACCAAAGAATAAGTGGCAGCCCAAAAAACATTTATCAAACCACTTGAAGATGTTACAAAATAAACCCAAATATTACCACAAGAGTTTCACATGGAAAACACCCAATTTAAAGCACAAATGAATCTATAAATTAAACTCTTAACCAAATACATAAAAATAGGTTTTTCCAGCACACAAAACATGTGGGGAACATGAAAAATAATTATATAAAGCATAAAAACTCATCAATAAATTCTTACACATGGAATCACCTACCAAAATTGTCGAAACCCACAAATCTTGGTGCGAAACATCAACCACACCACCACTGCACCTAAAAGAAGTTAAAAGAAACCTAAAAACTCAATATTTGACCATGAAACTCAAAGAAAACCCCTAGATATAAAACCTTTCTTCATGGTATTATATAACCTCCATAAAAGTGGAAGAAACCCTAAGCGAATGTGATGAACATGAGATGAAACCAACTTACTTGAGATATCTTGAAAAAAAACAACCCAAATACACCAATATCTGAATTTACAAACAACCAAAATTTTATGTGGGGTTTGAATAAGGATTATGAGGTTATGTAGGAACTATAATGGTGGAAAAAAGAGTAAACATTGAAGCGTTTATGAAAGAAACAAATTACCTCTTCAAATCTGGACAATTTGAGAAATCGAAAAATGTTTCTCCCTAATTTACGATGAATATGAGCATTAAATAGGGGTAAGAGAGCATGGGGCGCTCTTGGAGTAAGTGGGATTGGGTGACAATTAGAATCACTAAAAACCATAACAATTGAATGAGATATGAAAGAATTTAAAAAAAATCAAGAAGGAAATGGGCTTTCGGGCTGGCCTAATACTATAACAAAAAACCCAAATCCGTCATTATTATGGATTCCTATGAGGTCCAAAAGGTTATGGTGGTTTTAATATACCAACTGATTCCAATTGGGAAGTGAAATAAGTGTAAAATTTTGAAAAATGAAAGTGTTTTAAATGAAAAAAAAATTGTTTTTTAAATCTACAAATGAGCTCATAGTTTAGCCCAAATCATGAAAACTCATCATTTCCACCAAAAATGTATGGGTAACCCCCACAAAAAATAACAAATGGAAATTAAATGGGAAAATACATTTAAAATAAGTCATGGAAGTGAAAATTCTCTCCACCATAAATATTTCCGCCCACGGAAAGCCACAACAAGGCCAAAATAAATAACTGAGCACAACTGATAAACCAAGATGTACTCATTTTCCAAGTTTCATCCACCCTTGAAAGTCCAAAACAGCTCCAGTAATCAATTAAGAATGGAATACTATCACAAACCAAAACGTACACCCCTTTACAGAATGAATCAAGCGCATTCAGACTTTATCCCAGAATAAAACTCTTCAAACACTATCCAAACAAGACTCAAGAAATTTACTCAGATGAACAACAACAACAAAAAAGGTTACACTTCACTTGCTTTAACTAAACCATTGGGTTCTCTCTAAACCTCAACATTTACCCAAGAAATATGTTGGTAGTTAGACAGCTCTAAACAGGGCTATCTACCACCTAGACAAGACCAAGGACAAATATAAGTTACTAGTATAGGGAGACATAAATGGGCTCCCCACCATAAGAGGTAACTTATATTTTACCAATATTCAATCAAGACACTAACAGGGGGAGGCCTAAATGGACTCCTCAGAACAAGGGGTATATTTCATTAGAAATTTCCAAAAGAACATACATGAGACACATAGTGGGTCTCCCCACCATAAGAACCATCCATCTTAACTGACCAGCATGGCTCGTCACAGGAGGACCACAAAATTTAATGATTTGGGATGACCACATGGTTAGTCTTCACGGTTTAGGAAACCGTGTGATAGCCCCATGAATCCTTCTATCTACATGGTTTTCTAGGGCACCGTTACTACTAACCGGGCACAAACTGTGCACTCATCCTTTTTATCCAAATTTCTAAACTTTCACCAAAAACTCTATTGAAACCAATGGGGGAAAGAATTACATTGGGTGACAACATGGGAACGAGTCCCCCCACCTCTTCCCGCTGAACGAGAACAACATAAGAAAGATGATGACACCAATGTTTTAAACATTTCCCATCTTATATACTGAGGACATGACTTTGACCAAACAGTTGAACGACCTTGGGATTTCCCCTCACAAAGCACCAACTTCCCTCCGGGACCTTTGGATGGAGGATAAATGATTGAAGAATCTTCAGCCTCACTGTTCACTTTGGAACCCTCCCCCCTAAATGGAACCTCTCCATTCAGTGCCATAAAAACAATACCCAGATCCCATATGGGTTCACCCAAACATAACACATTCCAAACTAACTTTACCCTAACCCGACATTTCACTAAAACAGGTTCTTTGAAGACATACACACATCACCCATTGTTTCTTCAGATGATAAATGAAAATAGAAAAGGATATATATAAATAGATTCTTCTAAGCAATAGATTTTATGATCTCTCAAAAAGGAGACACACTTACAACAAAACAATTACTCTCAAATGATTGCACAACCTTTAATTTTGTAGTCAAATGAGCCCATGACATCGCAAGGTGTCAACGAAGATTACCATTGTGATTGATAGAAACAATACATTGGAAGGGACCTTATGAAAAGTACCCAAAAAACACACAATTCCAGCAAAGTGGCCATAATACACTATCATGAATAGATTTCCTATGCTGTTGGTTTAATAATAACCCCTTCTTTGAACATACTACAAAGGACCGAGAGGCCCTCTTAGACATCATCCACACTAACAAACCAAGACTACTTCCACCGTCAACAAATCAGGTAACACATGAAGCTAAGATCTCTTTCAACCTTCCAAAATCACAATCCTGCTATAAGAGGATCCACAAAAACAAGAAATGAAATGGTGTATACTCCACCTCGAAATCTCAAGAAAAAGACTCCTTACATTAATCAACTAGAGGACTTTAAAATGGGGGAGCAATCCATGATACACTTCATTCGTGCATTAAATCATTATGAGGTCGTACCCTATCCAACGACAGAACCCAAGGACCCAAACAAGATGGTCCATTAGTAAAAAATATATCACTAGTAAGAACCGAACACATGAGGGGAGTCACTAAAAGGTCCTCTAAAATTTTTCTCAGAAGATACCACTAACCATCCCTTTAACCCAACATACCCACCAAACACAATCCCAAAACAACATTCAACAAGAGGGTTTGTTAAACTCAAAACATCCCACAACAACAAAATTTCCAACAACACATAAGACACCCCATCCAAAACTAGTCATCAAGACATCATGTATTCTTTAAAAATCATCTCTTTGAAAAAAAAATGGTTAGGCAGTTAGTGTATCCCTTAATGGTACCCCATAGGCCTCACACATGCATGTTTCTGTGACACACTAGGAACCCTCCTCATATACATCCGGGAACTCATCCATCCATTCCATTAACCATCCTTCATCCCATGTAATCCCATGCATATGGGCTCTCATGGAAGTACCGAAGGTTAAAACAAAAATTATTTTCACTTTTCAAAACCAAAATAGTCAACCAATACTTAATTTTTCCTCAAGACCGCTAACCACAAAATAAAAATCCCAATTTACATATTATTATAAAAATCTTGAAAGTCATAATAATTCAAATAAGAACTCACAATCATTTTATACACATTAATTCCAAAACATTTCATCCCATTTCAAAACAACTCTAATTTCATAAAAAAACACCATTTAATAAATCCCTATTAAATTGGGAATTTAACTTTTCTCATTTTAAAACAAGATTCCAAAATTTCATAAAACATTTCAAGGGATCTCTAGTTACCAAATCAAATTATATTTAAAAACTCTACACATGACCTCTAAAACATTCTATCCCATTAAAACACCTTTCAATAGTTTAGATAACTCTATTGGAAAAACTTTTTCAAACCCAACATTAACATAGTTATTTGTTTCTAAAGAGGTGTAAACACACAATTTTCCATTTCAAAGAAATTATGAAAATTTATTTCTACCATATTAGAAATCAATCCACTCTCTATTTATTAGAAAATAATTTCATTAAAACATTACACTGCTTAAAACCAAGTAATTTTTTCTTCAAAACAAAACTTCCAAGATTCCAACATGAAGAGACATGAGACAATGTGAGAGGAAACTAGTTTCAGTAGGTGAATTAGACATATGGTAGGTGGCCATACACCAATCACTTCACCATCACTGAGAGTGTTCTTGGGGAAATATCCCTAGCTCTACATGGCTTTCCAGATCATGAGAGATCATTGAGACCATTATCCCAAATCTCTTTTCATTTCCCATAATTGTCATAAAACCAAGAAAACAAAAGGACTCAGATAAAACCCAACTTCCTCTAGAAACTTGAATCATGTAAAGATGTGTGTTGTCCAGGAACACTACCCATAACCAAAATGTAAAGTCCCAACTATCCAAGCTCTAGAATATCCTGACTCTTCCCCAAATAACATGACCCAAAGAGAGTGAACATCCTCTGATACCATTTTGTCACAAACCGAATATGGTCTCTATCAAAACTGGCACCTAACAAGGTCTGTGACAAGTCCTGAAGGGTGTTCCTGATCTCCAAGGGCTGGCACAAGTTCCCGGTCATCACAATATGTAATTTGAGAATGATTTACCCAAATTTATAAACATAAAACAACAAAAAAATCCAATATAACAAATATGAGTTTTTCAAAACAAATCATCTTTTACAAAAATTCATAATTGAATTATATAATTTAAAACAATTCTCAGAGACTAAAAAAATGAAGAATCCCAAAATGGAGATCTCAAGAACCACCTAACAGGTAGAGGGACCACCCTCACGCTATCTCCACAACACTGCATCATGAAGGACTACTAAAAACCTGAACCATTAGCAAAAAACTGTACCCAAACCAGTGACAAAAATAACCCAGTCTACTTACACCCAAAGGTGTAAGTAGGGTGTGAGAAAAATACCATTAGGACGCCACTTTGCAAAGATTAAGATATTTCAAGTTTTCATAAACATGAGATGCTATTAAAAATTTTAAAGAGATTCAACATTAAATAAAACAGTTTTCAAGTGGGCTACTTTAAAGAATCAACACTTTTAAAAAGAATGAAAATCTACTGAATGTTCCAGCCAAACATAATATATGCTGATAGTAAAAATAAAATATCTAATGATCACAGGCAATGGGAAATAACCCTTAGGCACTAGCACATTGTGGGTCCCAGGTACCTCATATATCGGTAAAAGTAACCATCAAATTACCAGTTCGTGTGCACACGAGCCACTAGTTGGGATCATACCTATAAACTAGTGGTCCCCCAATATCATAATAATAATCATTATCATAGATTAATTAGAGTTGTCATCGTCAAACTTTCTATACAAAACTGGGGACAAACCCCATGGGATCACTAGCATACTAGTACATGTCCACCCACCTAGATACCTAGGTTTTCCCTCTTGTGATCAAACAAGTTCCAAAGTACATGAAATACAATTTTCACATGAAAATAAAACTTCCATGTCACACACACACCAAACATCCCACATACATATCACATAAAACTCCTTTCAAAAACAAAATTCATTTTTCACGTCATACTCATACAAAACATCCCCGAAAAGTGTTTCACACCGTTCATGAAATTTGATAAAACATTTCAAGAATTAATAAAATATTAAAATATTGACATTGAAAATCACACCTTACCTTTCAAAAACCCATATTAAATGAACACACTCACCAAAACATCCTAAAACATGTTTCACATCTCTTTTAAAATTTGATAAATCCTTTATGAAATTTTGTAAAACATTTCCAAGATGGTAAAAATTATATAATATCCCTTCAACAAAAAATTGGGACATCTTAAAAATATAAACCCACCAAAAAAATACATAAAAATATTTTTCACCCATAGTGTAACCCATTAAACCATTTAGAATTTTTGTAGGACATGTTCAAGAAACATGAAATGGTTTTACACATAAAACCCATTCAAAAACCCTCTTTTAAACACAAAATCACACCAATACCCTACCAAAGTCGAATTGGTATCCCATAAAAATTTAATAAACCACTTGGAGATGTTATAAAATTATCCATTATATTACCAAAAGTGTTACACATGGAAGACACCCAATTTAGTGCACAAATTAAATTATTAAATTAAATTCTATACCAAATCCTTCAAAAAATGTTTCCTCACCACCCATAACATATTGGGAACATGAGAAATAATTAAATCAGGCATGAAACCTCATCAAGAAATTCTTACACTTGGAATCTCCTACCGAAAGTGTTGAAACCCTCAAATCTTGGTGTGAATCATCAACCACACCACCACCACACCTCAAAGAAGTGAAAATAAACCTAAAATCTTAATATTAGACCCTGAAATTCAAAGAAAATCCCTAGTTATGAACCCTAGCTTCTGGAAATTTTATAACCACAAGAAAAGTGGAAGAAACCCTAATCAAATGGGAGGAACATGAGAAGAAACCAACTTACTTGAGCTATCTTGAATACAATGACCCAAATACACTAGTATCTAAATTTCCAAACATCCAAAAATTCATGTGAGGGTAGAATAAGGATGAGGAGGTCATGTAGGAACTAGAATGTGGGAAAATAGTAAAAATTAGGGAGTTATGAAAGAAACAATTTACCTCTTAAAATTTGGATAATTTGAGAAATCTGGAGAAGTTTTACCCAAATTCGCAATGCATAATAGCTCCAAAGAGGGGGAGTAGATCATGGGGTGAGACTTAAGTATGTGGGATAGGGTGAAATTTAGAATCACCGAATGAAATTAAAAATTAAATGAGAAATTATTGAATTAAAAAAAAAAATTAAAGAAGTAAATGGGATTTCAGGCTGGCCTGATACCTTAATAAAAAACACTAATACATTATTATAATGGATTATTATGAGGTCCCAAAATATATGGTGTTTTTAATATACCAAAGGATTCTAATTGGGTAGTGGAATGGGTATAAAGTGTTGAAAATGAAATATTTATAAAATAAATAAAATTGGGTTTTAAATCTGGAAATGGCCTCACAGATTGGACCAAATCTTGAAAACACACCCTTTCCTCCAAAAATGTATGGGAACCCCCATAACTAAGAAATAATTGAAATTAAATGAAAAAAATACCTTTCAAATAAGTCATGGACGTGACAATCAGACTATTTTGGCTATACAAATTTTTTGAAAAAAGAATTATTAAAAAATGGAGGCCATAATCACATGATAAAATTATGTTCTTAAAGAACAATTTTATATTGACAATCCACTAAGATTCTAAGTTGAAAATTAAGAAACAATGGTTTACAATTTTATGAAGTGTATATATCATCTAAATTAGGCACCATGAGCCCGATAATAAGTTGTAATGCAAATGGTGTGGTTTTGATCCTAATCTATGAGTGTAGACATCCAAGGAAGAACATTTTATAGTGATTTTATATATGGATAATATCATATTTGTTAGGAGAAATTAGAAATACAAGGAATTTTTTTCCAACCACATGAAATAATAATCGAAAATTTCCTTGATTGGTGAACTCAAATACTTTTTAGGGTTATATGTTTTATAAATTAAGGAATAAACATTTATTTATTGGGAAAAATATGTCAGATATCTATTTAATAAGTTCATAATGCATTAATCCAAACCAATTTCCTCTTTAATTGATGTTTCAATAAATCTTGGGATGTATAAGGATGTCAAATCTATGGATCCCACCTTATACAGAAGAATTATTGAGAAATTGAAATATTTTACTATAACAATAATGGATTTGGTCATGGAAACATATTTTGTAGCTCATTTTTAGAGTAAACCTAAATAATATCATCAAACAACAATAAAACAAATCATATGGTACATCCTAGGTATAATAAATATTTTTTTTTTTGATGAAATAAAATACCATGAATTATCAGTTTTTTCTAATGTGGATTGGGATTGAGATATAGTTGAAATAAAATATACAAGTAGTGTTTCATTCATTATACATAGAAAATGTGTTCTATAATAAGTATGAAGTATGAAAGATATTCACTATATATGGAAGAAAAAATATATCTCGATGACCAAGTCTTGTACTCAAATTCTATGGTTTAAAAATTAATTAAAAGATATAAGTGGATATTTGAAACAATGCATGATGATATTTCTCAAGAAAAAGAGTGTGATTGAGCTTAAGAATAATCATGTTGAGCACTATCATACAAAACATATAAAAATATAGTATCACATTATTAAATAAAATCTATAATAAAGACTAGTAAAACTGGAGTATATTTGAACCAATAATCAAGTGGATAATATCACAACTTAAACATTGTATACTCCTATATTTTATAATCATCAATTTAAATATTTATGTTAATCCATATCATTTAGCATGAGGAGTTTTAAAATTACCCCTCTCTCCATGTATTTATTTATTTTTCTATTTTTGAAGCAGTGTAGGTTTAAGGGTGAGATATGATCTACAAACAATATTTTAATAAAATAATATCATATGAACTTTCTATTTGGGTTTATTTTCAAAGGGGGAGAAAGGATTCATTGCATTTTTGTCAACAAGGAAGATTTAATTTTTTTTCTAACAAGTGGTGTCAATGTTGACACTCTCTAACTGAGGTAGAGTTCATGGTATGCAGATAAGGGGTTCTGGTCTAACCTAAGGCATTGGATAATATATTGAACTCTTTATCCCTATACTAAACATAACTAACATAGACTTTGAGTTATAGATTATTTATTCGTATGATTTCTGATGCTTTTTTATCTTTGAATTCCTCTTTGGATTTCCAATAAACCTCTAGGTGGAATTTTGGGACCACGGTTCTCTAGGATGGTGTTTTATGTTGTTGTTTTTTTTGAAAATTCATTTCCATGTTATTAAATAGATTCTTAATACCATGAAATATGGTTTATAAATAATAGAAACTCGATGGTGGAATTTAATTTGACTGTGAAATTGGATTATTTTCAAATTCTTTTACGAATTTATTAAGATGCAAATATGGAGTGTTTAGAGATGATGTGAAAAGAATTTTTAGTAAAACTAGGCTTCCCGTGTGGTCCAACACATAGACCATTTGGTCATGTTATTAAACCACATATTCAAGAGCGTGGTTTACAATGGGATCACATATTCACATAGTGGAGAATTTTGGACAACTGAAAATTTAATAATGCAGTTCAAAATGGGAGTTCGTGGTGTTAGAGAGGAGTTTTTTTATCAACTATAAAGAAAATTACATGCTATGCATAGGATGTACATGTTTTCAAAATTTTTATTTCTGTTCAACCATGGTGTCAAGTATTATACCAAAAAATAATGTATTTGGTCATAATATGTATATTTTTTGTGTCATAGAGGGTATTCTATAAAGGATTGCATAGTAATTTCAGTGTTTAGAGATTTAAATGGAGGGATTATCCTATGAAAACATCACTAACCCTTTAATTAAGGATTGATTATAAGTTAAAGAACATATATAGATAAATTAGGGGATCAGAGGATGGAAATAATCATACATGGAGTAGGAACCACATAGTAATTACATGGGATCAATTCATGAAGTGGGGTGTTGTAATGACTTGTTTATTCTCACTGGCTTGAGAATACAATGAATCATTACTTGTCCATAAGTGACATCCCGAAGACACCAAAGGATGGAAATAAATGCATAAGGGCTTCAAATACCAGTGTGGTATGATTTAAGATTTTATAAATAAACCATTAACCAATGAAACCATAAGTAAACAACTCACTATATGATGCATGAACAGATGAAAGAAAACATAGAAACTTTATATATCTAAAAACCACATAAATTTATACCGCAGAGGAAGACTAAACAAGTATAAAAGTAAAAATTGGAAAGAAAACTAAAGACTCCAAGAATATTACCTAACTACATGCTCCCTATGCTCCGTGCTCAAAGATCACCAAATATCCCAAGTATCACGAAGTGGAGCTAAAAAGTTGTGAAATGTTACCTTTTCCCCTATCCCTTATGATTGCATCTACAAAAGCACCAAAGTACCAAAGTAGGGGTGAGTATCAAAATCAATAGGTTTTCCCCAATTAATTACCTACTCACTCCACTAGGATAAAATATTTAGCAACATTTTCATACAATAGTTTATATAAAACAATTTCTCAAGAACAGTTTATAAATAAATATAAACAAGTTTCCAAAACATTTTATAACCAAACACATACAAGTGAAAGTAAAATAAATTTTATAGAAAGTTATTTTTCCTGAAATATAACTTAAGAATTATTTAAAACCATTTCTCAATATTATTTTGGCACACCCAATCTATTCCACACATCCACACAATCAACTATGTATGCTAAGTTATGCGAATTCCATACTCATGAGCGGTTTCTTGTCCATCTACCATGTCATCGCAAGGTAATTATATACAATGTCCCATTAACCCTTTGGAACCAAGAAAACGACCATATTTCAACCAATAGATTTATATTTAATATGAACTGACACACCCATATGCCCAAGGATCCGGCCAAAAATGCCTTTTTTCAATAAAATTACCTTTTTATTGAAAATAGTATTCAATCAAAATCATCCCAAAGTCAAACCATTTTAATAAAATAAACTTTTTATTAAGAATACACTTTCCAAAAAACCATTTAGAAATTTCATCAAATTCATAATTTAAAATCACTATTTTAAATTCAAGAAGCTAATGCAATTTGCATAATAATTCATAAAGATTTCACAATTTCACAAAAATAATAAATCATCACTAACAAAAGATTTATTCAATGAATTGAACCAATATTTCACAATAAATTATATTCAATTTAATCAATTTGAAACTAATACAATCAATTATATCAATATAAGATGTGTTTTAATCTACCTACATCATAGGTGTTGACAAAACTCAAAAATAAATGAAGAACACACAAAAAACAGGGTCGATTCTCAAAGAAACGGCCATAGATCTCTTCTCCTATCAAAACCAAGACCAAATATCATCATATTTTTCATCCAATATATTATATCTGCACTTAATAGTTTTAGATATAATAATGAAAGTGAAGAGGAGAATAATATCAAAGTTGATCAAATAATGCGTGAGAGGAACGACGAAGAACGAAGATGTACCTCAAGAATCTAGCTTTGAATCACAAAGGGAAGGCATCAGATTGCCTACAGATCAATAAAAGAACATTATCTCACCTTAAGAGAAGAAAAATAATGAGTTAGATCCAGTTTTGGGAAAAAATAGTGGATTAAAGGAAATGTTGACTTAGATCCTCTTTTTTAGGATCTTATTTTAACCTCGTTCATGGTTAGGAAAACTGTGTAGTAACCATGTGTTAGCTACTTCCTTATAGATCATTCTACATTGTCACCTCACATAGTCTCCCTAATCGTTCACACACTATTCCAATGCTACTATCCAAAATTTTCAACTTCACAAGGTTTATTTTTGGATTTCTACACAGTTTGGAAAAACCGTACGCAACACATGTGCCTCCCCATTGGCTCCAAAAACATATTGAAAGTTTTCCAAACATTCACATCCTTCTCCCATAAACATTATTAAAAATGAATAATGTAATGGTTATATAATATAAATCGGGGGTACTACATTGTCCACACCATTGGTCTTTCTATCCGTAGAAAGTAGAAAACCATCCGTGTCCAAAAATAGTTTCAGCCATTTCTCTTTCATTTCCTTATCACATTCACAAGTATCTTCATGAATCTAACCATGTTTCCACAAAACCCACACAATAATTATAGTTTTTTCATGCAAGACTTTATCTTTCTGACCCACAATCTGCATCGGGATATATACCAATGAAGCATTCGACTCTATGACAACATGATCCCATCTGATCACATGGTCAGGCTCAGGCTGATACTTTTTCAACTAAGAGACGTTAATCATATTATGCACCGCACTGAACCATGGTGTCAATGCCAACCAATATTCATTTTCTCCAACGCATTCCAGTATCTCTAAAGGGACAATATACCTTGGAGATAACTTTCCATAATTTCCAAAACAATGATGTCCAATCCTTGGAGTGTTCCTCAAGAACACATGACCACTCAAAGAAAACAAAAATGACTATTGACGATGATTTGCATAATATTTATGACAACTCTAAGATTTCTTCATCCTCTTTCTGATTAGTTGAATCTTCCTTGTTGTTTCTTGGACAAGTCTTAGCTTGACTAGTGATGTTTCACCTATTTCCACCCAGAACAGTAGATAATGAAAAGGATTCCCATACAATGATTCAAACATATCCATATGTATTGATTCATGATTTCTATTATTATATGAGAACTCCACTAAGGATAAGTACATCTCCCATGAGAAACCAAAATCCATTACACAAGCCTGCAACTTGTCTTTCAATGTTTATATCATCTATTTGGATTAGCCATCCATCTGAGGATGATATGTGGTGCTCATATTCAACTGAGTGCCATGGGATTTTCACAATGATTTCTATAAACAAGATGTGAACCTCAAATCTCTGTCTGAGGCAATTAACATTGGTACACCATGCCTCCTTATGACTTCGTGGATATAGATTTTAGACAGATCCTCCGCCATATTAGTTTTGCAAATTGGAATTAAATGGGACGACATGGTCTGTCGATCCACTATCACCCATATGGTACCATATTTTCAGACCATTCATGGGATACCTATAACAAAATCCATAGCTATCTGCACCCACTTTCACACTAGAATAGGTGAATAGTGCAACATACCCGCTGGTCATTGATACTCTACTTTAACCTGCTGACAAGTTAAGACCTTTGAAACAATCTCACCCACTTCTCGCTCTATATCATTCCACAAAAATTATACTTTCAACACCTTATAAATCTTCTGTATCAACGTATGTATAGCCCATCTCAAATTTTTGTAGGCATTAGAAATTTCTTCCTAATAAGTGATAGGTACAGCCATCCAATCTCTGAACCACAAAACTAAAGTCCCATAAGGATTCTATCCCCCCATGGTATCCCCACCATTGAGTTTTAAACTCATAAGAAAGTATTCTGCATCAGATTTTTGTGCCTCTTTAACCATATTTACCAAATCAGGAACAAGCGTAGATGAATGGTAAACTGTAAAACCAACTTGGACTTCACATTACACATGAATGTTGGCTACGACCGATGTCAACTTCCATTCCTCAAAAGTTTCTTTTTTCAACCAAGCTTATGACTTTCTACTTAATGCATCAGCCACCGAATATCCATTTCCTAGTGTATAAATCAAGTCAAATTAAAATATCTGGAGAAACTCTATTCATATCTGTTTCCTCATATTAAAATCTCATTGTGATAAAATGTGTATCAAACTATTATGATCTGTAAACATAGTTAATTTCTAACCACATAGATAATGATGCCATGTCTTCAAAGTATAGATGACTGCAGCTAGCTCCAAAACATGTGTTGGGTTATTCTTCTTAGGAAATCTCAACTGCCATGGACTATAATCCACAACATTGTCTCCTAGAATTAGAATACATCCCAACCTTGATTTTGAAGCATCACACTACAACACATATCCCCATCCTGATTATGTAAAAATCAAGATAGGTGCTAAAGTAAGATAAAAATTAAACTCCCTAAAATACATCTATAATTCTTATTTCTCTTAGAATAGATCATTATTCTTTGTCAAAGATGTCACTGGATAGGCTAGCCATGAGAAGTCACACAAAAATCATCGATAATAATCAGCTAGACCAAGAAAACATTGTATCACAAAGACATTCTTTAGATGTTTCCATGAGATCACAACTTTTATCTTATTTGGAAAAATCGAAACACCTTTTTTATAACACACATGACCAAGAAAGCATACCTCGTGTATCCAAATATCACTCTTATATAGTTTGGCATAAAAACACTGATCTCTCAAGATTTGTAATTCGATCTTTGGGTGTTCCTCATGCTCATCCCTTGCCTTTGAATACACTAATATGTCATCCACAAAAATCACAATAAAAGAGTCTTGATATTATTGAAATATCTAATTCACTAAAGACATGAAGACTATTGGTGCATTCATTAGACATAAAGGCATGACTACATATTCATAGTGGCCATATCTTCTTCTAAAAGCCGTATTCTAAATTTCTTCCTTCTGAACTCACAATTGATGATATACTGATCACAATTCAATTTTAGAAAACCATTGAGCTCCCTCCAATTCATAAAACAGGTCATCAAAAAATGGAAGTGTATACTCATTATTTATCATAATTTGGTTAAGCTTATAATAATAGACGCATAGCTGAAGTGTTCCATCTTATTTCTTCACGAACAAGACTGGTGTTCCCCAAAAAGATGTACTTGGATAAATGAAACCTTTGCTTTCTTATTCCTCCAACTGCATTTTAAGTTCTCATAATTATATTTTTTCCATCCTATAAGATAAAAGGGAAATTTTATTGTTCTCTAGAAGGATTCAATAATAAAATCCAGTTCCCTTATAGGTGCTAACCCTAAAAAGTTCTTGAGAAAGACATCTGGAAATTGATCCACCACTAGAGGAAAACTGACATCCTAGATCTCTTCCTTGTATGCCAAATTCAATTCTACCAACTGGTAAGAAATACTTCCCACCTCTAGTTCTAACAATCTCATTGAACCTTTATTTACAACCATCTACCCTATGGATAGATGCTTGATTCTATCCTCAGTCGTAAAACTCACATTCCTTCAATAACAGTCGATGTGAGCCTTAAACATTTTCAACCAATCCATAAATAGGATTTCAACAAATCCATTCATCTCGAAAATTGAGAAGTCCCACTTCAGCTCAGCTCTATCAACATTTATATAACAATACCTACACACAAAGGCTTGAAAGTCTCTTTTAGTAAGAGTAGTTTGATGTTTTATCACAGAAGGTATCATTTCGAGTATTAAACATATAAATTAAATAGAATGAGAAGAAATAATGGAATGAGTTTTACCAGTATCAAACATCACTTTCATATGGGTAGAATTCAAAATAATCATACGACCCACTATAGATGGTATAGCCTGATCAACCACAATAATCTGCTCAGCTTCATAAAATTGTTTCATCCCTACACTCTGCTCTTTATTACATTGTTGTGATTCTATTTCTAAGGAGTCAAGGTATTTTGAAAATCACTATGTCTAGCTCTTCTCTATTTATGAGTGTGATTCTGAAATCCTTTCCCTATCAAATCATAGGGTGCTTGCGACACCTGAGAATTGTCTTAAGCACCCGACCTTAGATCAATACGACAAAAGATCTTAAGGTGTCCCATTTTTTTTGAAATTATTGAATTATCACAGTGGTGTTGTATACTCCCACTTAATGTGGTCAAAAAACCACATTGGTAGAATACCTCTTGGTTCTTTGGTCATGGAGGAAGATGTAATGATCCATCTATATGATTTTGATTCCCACTTTCACCTTAGAAATAAGTACCTCTCTTTCACTTTCTCCCAGAATTTGAGATCCTTCCATTTCTTATAGGTATCATCATACCATCTCCTCCCATAGCTTCATAGATATCTCGCTCAGCCATAGTTTCTCTGTTCACCATCTCTATATAATCTGTAATACATAGAACCACAATCTTCGATCAAATTTCTTACCTTATCCATGATTAAAAGATGTGTGCCTTCAATGCCACACATAATATAACTTCATGTGAAAATCATACTAAATGGATGAATTTTTTCACATACTCAGTGACATGGGGATTATACTACTTTAGAATAAATAACTCGGTCATCGTCTGGATCCTAAATGCACGAGGATAGAATTGTTTGTTAAACAATTCCTCAAAATACTCCCACATAAGGCCTTGATCTCCTTTAGTATGCAGCACCAATTCCCACCATTGGCATGAAAGATCCAGAAGCATATACATAGTAAGATTGACTTTGAAATCTGATGGTGTTCTGATGAATTCAAAGATATGTTTCATCTAGTTCAGCGACACATCCTCCTTTTCCAGTACAGAATCACCCCAGATGATGGGTGAATTTTACATCATGAACTGTATGGAATGATTCATTTGTCTTGTCTCATCCCTCTAGTTCCCTGTGTCCATAGCCTGAAACACCTGGATGATACTCTAAACCATATCTTGGTTCATCTATGGCTTAGGTGAAACCATGTTCTCTACAACTTCTTTCGGTTGGTTTCTACGATTCCTACTGAGTTCCATTTTCTAAACAATCAAAAAATTAGGTAATTCTCACTCTCTATCAACTGATATCTTATTATTTCAAATCTTATCTCATCAACTATCACAAGATTTTTTTTTAAAAACAATCATTTCCACATTAAACCATTTTTTTTAAATTTTCATTCCTGCTTTTGAAAGTCAATGTATTTTCAAAATACACCAACCATGCCCTTTTTCAAATTCTTTCTATAACACCCCAAGATTTCATGGTATGATTCTCTTTGAATAATATAGTAACATGTGTTGAACGCAACTTCGAGTTCTAACACACACCACAACCAATCAAACTAGCTGTTATGAATAGTAATTCCCAATTTTTGAAATTTTTAACATTTTATCATTCAAAATGGACTTCATTTTTAGATTCGTAATATCGAAATTATCCTAGGGTAAATTTCTTGTACATTTCTGATAAATTTCATATTTTGATGAATAGTGAAAATTACTAAATTTTAATTAAAAACAACTTTTTTAATCGAAATAAATAATTTTGATAAATTATGAATTTGAGTGGTTTTAAAGTATATTTAGAATATATTTTTACCATTTAATACAATTTTGGTCATTGGAAATAATTTACATTTAAACAGGACATAAGAAAGTGTCAATCTTTTGATAGTTATTATCTCTCAAAAACACGCTTTCTATTTTAACAATGGGAATTAATTTTAAATTAATTTCTGCCACTTTTGTTTTTCGAATTTATAAAAATGGATTCCATATTTATAATCAGGAGGTATAAATTGTGTAAATAGAATACTCTTATTTTTAGACAATATGAATAATTACTTTGGTAAATATTTAATTTACCATGGTTAAAGGGTAAATCCGTTAAATAAGGGTAAACAAAACTAATATGATAACAATAATAAATTACTCTAAAACATGTTATAAACCTATTGTTTGATACATGTCTGACCATGGGCATTTTTCGGTCGATTTTGGGACCCCATGGATACACTTGTAAGTGGTAATGACACTTTATATTCATTAAGTTAAAGTAAATACAAAAATGGAATAAGCAAATATTGTTTAGCAGAAAACATTACATAGGTTTATATATGTTATATTTTAGACTATAAATTTTAATTATAAATATAAAAATATTTTCTACAAAATAGTAATTTATTTATAATTTTTAGACATTGAATAATTAAATTTATTTATAACACAATAATGATACAGTATTTTCCTTATTAATGAATATATCAAATAATTAGTATTATAAATGTTAAAAATATATATAATATGAAATTTTTGAAGCCATCCACGAAATTTAATGATTAATATGAAATATTAGTATTACTTAGATAATTGTTTTTCGAATTAATAAAGTTTTTATGACTTTAACAAAAATCAATTATTGAATATTTTCAAAATTGACATAAATGAGTTTTAAAAATTCATATTTTATTATTAATTGATATTATATTCCTAAAAATCTAAGGTTCGACCAAAGGACTTATATAATGATAGGTGTATCATTAATGGACCACTTGGAGGTCTCTTGGAGGTAAATATTATGTTTATTAACTATAAAAATACATGGTAAATATCAAACTATTTAACTAAGAGATAAATTTAAATGATAAGGTTATTATAGTTACCCAAACCTATCTAAAATCTATTTTTTTAAAGGATTTAGACCCATCCCCAACTAAAACTTTAAATAATACAATTTGGAGCCATTATAAACCAAATATGAATTTATTATAAAATAATATATCTAGGTTTTTCGATGGTGCCCCTCACCCCTCTTATAAAAGGGAAATACCCGTTCTCAATAATTCAAACCTTCAGAGCCTTTTGGCTCAGCTAAAATCTGCCCAAATACCCTGTCAACTATCCTCCCTTCATCTTAGAGGCATTCCTTTAATGGAAAATCCATCCTATGGAGCCCTTTTGATAAAATCAAAAGGAAGAACCAGAAGAAGAGGTAATGTTTTCACCACCCACTTTCAAGTTCCTTTCTTCTTCAACTTCTTCATTCTTTGTTATTTCCATTATAAATTAATAACACTAGTAACATCTATATACTGTGATGATATTATAAATATGGTACAACTATATTCCGTATTCTATCCATCCTTTGAATGAAATGTCACCATACGTGCGTACGTACGGCCTACCGTCACCACATCATGGTGTAATTATTATTCAATACATTATTATTTGGATGGGTATGATAATGATGTGTAATTGATTTAAATAATAAATATAACATTATAAGTATTCATTATATATGATATACCATCCAATTATATACAATTTTAATATCAAAAGAATGATATTGTCGCTCGTACGTACGTACGGACTACCGTCTCCACGAACGCGATGAGATTCATTCCCCATGGTATCCATTCAAGACTAATTCTCATTTGATGATTAAAAATAATGTTTATGGACTTTATATCATTCTTGATATAAATAATATACATCCCATCCATAACAAATATGACTCACATAACAAAGAATATAAAAGAAAATGAGTAAGTTAACACCCAAAATGACGATAATACAAAAATATTATTAACAAAACAATATTAAAAGATCATATATGATATCATATTTATATATATGATTCTTGTATAATTTAATTACAATTATTTAACTATTATACAGGAATTTAACCTACCCTAAACCAAGTAAAAGTAAATGGTAAGGCTGTATTTCACAATCTCTTCCTTATCCGAGGTTGTTTATATGTAATTATCTACTGGGACCTCTTTATCACCCACCTCCATGTTACATAAAAATGTATTTCAAATCACTTGTACTATTTTATAGACTATTTATTAAAGTCATTTATACCCTTTTTTACTTTTTATAATATGTTTATAAAGGAATCTTTCTGTCGTTTTCCAAATAAAGTCCTTTTTAACCTTTTCGACAGAATTAAGGTAAGAATGTATTTTTTAACTTATACAGCGGGTGCGGCTATTTTATGCCATAATAAAATCATTGAAGCTTCCATTACAAGCATATAAAAATATTTTCAAAGTAAATGTTTTATTTTATAATAATGTGACTTTAAAATGATTTAAAAAAAGATATATTTCTCTCAAATAGTTTTGATTTCATCTATGTCAACATCTTTTGATGGATTTTAAGCTTATTTGAATTTGATTTATTATGATACAAAACATCCATATTGTATTGATGGTTTTGTTATATGTTTGGATGTGGATGTGTTATTTGTATATCGTTCATGGTTTATGGAGAATGTATTGACATTTCATATGCTGGTTTTAATACGAATATTTATGTTATGTCTAAACCTGTTCATATGAGGAATGTATTGTACTTAATAAGTGACGGGTGGAGCTCGCTATAGCTCCTCGATGCATCGGTAGGTCTCATGAGACAAAATAGTGTCTTGTAACAAGGCCTTGGAAAAATCTTATTTGTAGTCTTGTCACAAGGCCTTCACTATGTGGTTATGATAGTCTGGCATTATGCATTCCATCATTATGAAAGTCGTTATTGATATTGCATGTGATTATTGGACTAGTAGAATATCCATGTGAATAAGAAAAAGGCATTATTTCATTTTATTTTTTCCATATTATGCTGAAGTTAAAGTTTAAAAGGATTTTGTTTTAGTTATACATTTCCTTAAATGTTTATGCTTATTTATCAAAGTTTCCGCTATATTTTTATCCATACAGGGCATTTGAGCTCTCCCCTTTCTATGTTTTATTTTTCCCAGGATGTGAAGAAGTATTTTATGAATGACCTGTAGGGATATTATGAGAGGATATGATTGTGGACTATGGAGACTATGTTGTTGCAGTTTTCATTTTATGATGTAATGTAAACTTTATGAATGTATCTAGTGATTCCAGGGCTACTAAACTAATCGGTCTTTCGAGACTTGATCTTTTGTGATCATGCCAACATTATGTAATAATGCACCGACTCTGGGTAACTGGGGTCGGGGCATTACAGTTGGTATCAGAGTAATTTTAGTATAAACCTTTGGAGCTATATTTAGATAAACTCTGATTAGAGGACATAGACATAAGATGGACTTTGAGGATTAGTATAGAATTACTTCCTAGAATTTTGGTTCTGTTGAGATTTTGTGATTTTTCTAAGAAATACATCCCTGTCTGGATACGAGAAGGTAAGGGCAGCTCTAGCATAGATGTACCTAGGGGTAAAACCCAAAAACACCACTTTGAGCTACACTTGAATGGGAACTGGTGCACGACAACGTGCCTTTCTACACTCTTGGTTACGACACTCTTAGGGGATATGCTTAGGATAATTCTCATTTTATTTACAAACCATTATGAAGGGTCTATGAGTATATACTTCCTCAAACAAAACATTTTTATGATAATGGATTATATCCATAAACTGTACAATTTATGTTAAGTGTTTTACAAGTATGGAATTATGTATTTCGATTCACAAGCTAATCTAGTTTATGTCATTGTTTGGAAATGGCACCTAGTATAAGGAATGGAAACTGTATCAATGCAAGAAATCCATGTAGCGGTTTCCCTCCTACTCAAGATAATTATAGTGGAGCTGGCGATACCACTGGTGCTGATCAGCTTATCACTATACTGGGACAACTCACTCAGGTAATGAATAATAACCTTACTCGTACGGAGCACCCTGATCCTCAATGTTGAGGATCAATGTTAGATCGTTTCATGGGGAAACAAACACCAATATTCTTTGGGAGTACAAATCCATTGGTAGCTGAGCAATGGATATGTTCCTTATAGAAAATATTTCAGGCTTTGTGGAGTAGTGAAAGGGAAAAAGTTTTCATGGAAGTTTCTCACCAAACTGGAGATGCTGATCTATGGTGGGAATTAATTTAAAATAAAAAGTAAGATGAAGAAGTACCATGTATTCAATGGAGGGAGTTTAATGATATTTTCTTAGAAAAATACTTTCCTCATGACCATCGAGCAGATATGGAAAGGGAATTTCTCAATCTAAGGAAGGAGGATGAGAATGTCACAAACTATGAAGCTAACATTACAAGGTTAGTGAGGCATGCAGTAGATTATATACGTAATCTGAGGAGTAATGTTGATCGTTTCTTTGATGGGTTAAAACAATTTCTCCATCGATCATTAGTCTCACAATCCTTCTCATCAAACAAAGACATTATCTCATGTGCTATAAAGACATAAAATGAATTCTCTAAATATTATGACAGTAAAGTAAAGCAAGACAAGAAAAGAATGGTGGTGTAAGAGATAGATAAAGGAAAAAAAAGAATGAAGGATTTTCCATTATGTGATAATTGTGGGAAGAAACACCCTGGTACTTTCCTAAAAGGAATGGAAGTTTGTTACAAATGTGGAGAAAATGGTCACCATGATTGTGATTGCAAGGGAAAGAAAGAGGCTATCAATGTTGAATGCTACAATTGTAGAGAAATGGGGAATTATGCAAATGAATTCCCTAAGAACCAAGGAAACATACCTCAGAAAAGGCCAAGGGATCAAGGTCAATCTTATGCTATTACTACAGTTGAAGTGGAATAACTAATGTATTTGTGTTTTTGGACTCAAGGATTATATTCTAGTTATAAGCATAATGTGATATATATATATATGGATTGTACTGCAGTACTTGTTGTTTTACTTAAGGTCTTAATATGACTAAGGTAATAGTATTTTTCAGTATGTGACAATAATATAAACTTTAAATTTTTTGGGGAATCTGATGTGACAATTGATTTTGGAATTTAGATCCCTTTTACAGAGAGTCTGGACCGAGGTACATTTGATAACTATAATGTCTGGAGTGGATTCAGATGAACTTTCAATAGTATTTTTTATGGTTAAAACAATTCTTACGATTAATTTTTGGAATATTATGATACTATAGTTTTAGGAAAAGGACAACCTATAGGTCGAGCGATAACCTGTCGCGTCAGACAAAGTTGTAGGAATCGAACCCACAACCATAGTGTGATAGGCCTTTATTAACTACCACTAGCCTATATGAAGTCCCTGGTTATTTCAAAATAATTTTATTTATTTTAATGGTATGTGTTAATATTTGGAACTATATACGATTAGGATAAATATAATATTTTTGAGTTCTATTATCTTTTAGAGTGAAAGATGAGTTTTTGGTAGAAAATTGTTTAAGGATGAAACTCTACTAGTCGAATATATATATATATATATTTCTCTTATTATATGAAGAAATTATTTCTTAAACTATAGGTAACGGATATTAAAACAAAAAATGTGTTATCCTAATATCTTATGTTTTTTTGACCTAATGATATTTTAAATCATCTTAGATTGATGGCTTTGAGACCCTCAATTTTACATTTGTTTGTGATTGATGACCTCAATCACTCCCTATAAATATTTATTTTTTTCCTATAATTACATGTCTATAATTTCCACCAATGTTCTTCTATTCGGAACCCAAATTTGGTGGTGATATTATCATTTCCCTTTCCTTCTTATTAAAACAAAAGTTTATTAACCCTATTTTCGATATGGGATTTCCACAAAGGTATTTTCTATTTTCAACCTTTTATTTTCAAAAAACAATTTCAAATTGCGAGGATAAAATTTATTGAATGAGGGTAGAATTTAACACCCAAATCTTCCACGGTACGATTCTCTTTGAATAATAGAGTAGCATGTGTTGTACGCAACTTATAGTTATAACACACACCACAACCAATCAAACTAACCGTTATGAATTTTAATACCCACTTTTTGAAATTTTTTAAATTTTATATTTCAAAATGAACTTAATTTTTGGATTTGGAATATCGAAATTATCTTAGGGTGAATTTTTGGTACATTTCTGATAACTTTCATATTTTGATGAATAATGAAAATTACTAAATTTTAATTAAAAACAACTTTTTTAATAGAAAAAATTAATAGGAAAAAATTATGAAATTGAGTGGGTTTAAATTATATTTAGAATATATTTTTACCATTTAATACAATGTTGGCCATTGTACATAATTTCACATTTAAACTGGACATAAGCAAGTGCCAATCTTTTGATAGTTATTATCTCTCAAAAACTCGCTTTTTGTTTTAACAACGGTAATTAATTTTAAATTATTTTCTACCACTTATGTGTTTTGAATTTACAAAAATGGATTCCATATTTAGAATCAGGAATTATAAATTGTGTAAATAGGTAACTTTTATTTTTATACATTTTGAATAATTACTTCGGTAAATATTTTATTTACCATGGTTAAAGGGGAAATCCAGTAAATAAGGGTAAAAAATAATATTATAATTGTAATAAATTACTCTAAAACGTGTTATAACCCTATTAGTTGATACATGAATGACCATGGACATCTTTGGGTCAATTTTTTGACCCCATGGATCCACTTGTAAGTGATAATGACACTTTATATTAATTAAGTTAAAGTTAATACAAAAATGACATAAGCATATATCTTTTAGAAAAACAATTTTTAAATAGGGTTATATATGTTATATTTTCGAATATAAATATTAATTAAAAATATAAAAATATTTCCTAAATAATTTTATTTTATTTATAATTTTTATACATTGAATAATTAAATTTATTTACGACACAATAATGATGCACTATTTTCCTCATTAATGAAAGAATCAAATAATTATTATTATAAATGTTAAAATAAATATAATTTGAAAGTTTTGATGACATCCACGAATTTTATTGGTTAATATGAAATGTTATTATTGATTAAATGATTTTTTTTTGAATTAATAAATTTTTCAAGACTTTAACAAAAATTAATTATTGAATATTATCAAAATATACATAAATGAGTTTTTAAAAACAATATTATATTATTAATTGATATTATATTCCTAAAAATATAAGGTTCGGTCAAAGGACTTATATAATTATCGTTGTATCATTAATTGACCTATTGGGGGTCTTTTGGAATTATATAGTATGTTTATGAACTATATAATATAAAAATACAAAGAGACATGGTAAATGTCAAATTATTTAACTAAAATATAAATATAAATGATAAGGTTAATATAGTAACCCAAACCTGTCTAAAATATATTGGTTGAAAGGATTTAGACCCATACCCAACTTAAACTTTAAATAATTCACTTTTGATCCATTAGAAACTGAATATTAATTTATTATAAAATAATATTTCTAGCTTTTCCAATGGTTCCCCTCAACCCTCTTATAAAAGGGCACTCCCCCTTCTCACTAATTCACACCATCAAAGCCTTTTGGCTCGGAAAAAATCTGCCCATATACCATATCAAATATCCTCCCTTCATCCTAGAGGCATTAATTTATCCAAAAATCCATCTTAAGGAGCACTTTTGATCAAATCAAAAGGAAGAACCCATAGAAGAGGTAATGTTTTCACCACCCTCTTTCAAGTTCCTTTCTTCTTCAACTTCTTCTTTGTTTGTTATTTCCATTATAAAATAATAACTTCGTTATCTTCTATATACTATGATGTTATTATAAATATGGTACAACCATCTTCCATATTCTATTCATCCTTTTAATGACATGTCACCATACGTGCGTACATACGGCCTACCGTCTCCACGTCGTGGTGTAATTGTTATTCAATACATTATTATTTGGATGGGTATGATAATAATGTGTAATTTAAGTAAATAATAAATATAAAATTATAATTATTCTTTATATATGATATACCATCCAATTATATACGATTTTAATATCAAAAGAACGATATTGTTGCTTGTGCGTACGTACGGACTACCGTCTCCACGAACGCGATGAGATTCATTCCCCATCGTATCCATTCAAGACTAATTATAATTTTATGATTAAAAATAATTTTAATGGACTTGATATCATTCTATATATGAATAATATACATCCCATCCAAAACAAATATGACTCACATAACAAAGAATATAAAAGAAAACAAGTAAGTTAACACACGAAACGACGATAATAAAAAAATATTATTAACAAAGAAATATTAAAAGAACATTTATTATATCATATTTATGTATATGATTATTGTATAATTTAATAACAAGGATTTTACTATTATACAGGTGTTTATCCAACCCTCATCCAAGTAAAAGTACAAGGTAAGGGTTTATTTCACAATCTCTTCATTATTCGAGGTTGTTTATACGTAATTATCTATTGGGACCTCTTTATCATCCACATCCATGTTTCTTAAAATGTATTTCAAATAATTATTACTATTTTATAGACTATGGATCAAAGTCTTTTATACCATTTTTTACTTTTTATAAGATGTTTATAAAGAAATCTTTCTGTTATTTTTCCAAACAAGGTCCTTTTTAACCTTTTTGATAGAATTAAGGTAAGAATTTCTTTTTTAACTTATATGGCGAGTGCGGCTATTTTCAGCAGTCATAAAATCGTCGAAGCTTCCCTTAAAAGCTTATAAGAATATTTTCAAAGTAAATTTTTTGTTTTATAATTATGTGACTTTTAAATGATTTCAAAAAAAGAGATATTTCTCTAAAATAGTTTTGATTTCATCTATGTCAATATCCTTTGATGGATTTTAAGCTTATTTGAAGTTTATTTATTATGGTACAAAACTTCTATATTGTATTTAAGGTTTTGTATTATGTTTGACTGTGGATGTGTTATTTTTATACAATTCATGGTTTATGGAGAAAGTATTGACATTTTGTATTCTAGTTTAAATACGAATATTTATGTTATGTTTAAACCTGTTCATATAAGGATTTCATTGAACTTAATAAGTGATGGGTGGATCCCGCTATAGATCCTTTATGCATTGGTAGGTCTCATGAGACAAACTAGTGTCTTGGAATAAGGCCTTAAAAAATCTTAATTTTAGTCTTGGCACAATGAATTGACTATGTGGTTATGATAGTCTGTAATTATGCATTCCATCATTATGAAAGTGGTTATTGATATTTCATGTGATTATTTGACTTGTAGAATATCCATGTGAATAAGTAAATTGGATTATTTCATTTTATTTTTTCCATATTATGCTGAATTTCAAGTGTAAATGGATTTTGTTTTAGTTATACATTACCTTAAATGTTTATGCTTATTTGGGAAAGTTTTCACTATATTGTTATCCTTACTGGGCATTTGAGCTCACCCCTTTCTGTGTTTTATTTTTTCCAGGATGTGAAGAAGTATTTTATGAATGACTTGTAGGGATAGTATGAGGGGATATGAGTGTGGACTATGGAGACTATGATTTTGTAGTTTTCATTTTATGATGTAATGTAAATTTTATGAATGTATATAGTGATTCCAAGGATACTAAACTAATCGGACATTCGAGACTTGATATTTTGGGATCATTCCAATGTTATGTAATAATGCACCGACTCTGGGAAACTGAGTTCGGGGCGTTACACTTTCATTTGTAAATAATTTGTGTATCTTTCAAAAATATACATTTTCTAACAAAATAATAAATCATTACTCATAATGAGATTTGAAATCCTAGTGGGAATTCATTCATCTACAATGTATGTCATTCTCATATCATTGTCTAAACCCATGATAATTAGATTCCATAATTCTATTAATGTTTCCAAAACATTTATGTACCCAACTCCTGGGTAACATAAAGTTCAGCATAAACAAGTTAGATATACCCTTTTATGCTATAAATTTCAAGTCCTGACAATCCTAATCCTTTCTAAGATAAGAACCCAAGGAGTACATATGATTGAATTTCAACTCCATAACCAATAAAATTTAATCCTACTTGTTATGCAAGGATCAATCAAGATGATTCCATTTATAATGACCCGCTTATTCTCAGTGGCTTGAGAATAAAACGAATCATTACTTGGCCTTAAGAGGCATCCCCAAGAAACCAAAGGATGAAAATAAATGCTGAAGGGTTTTAAATACAAGTGTGGGATGATTTAACCTTTTATAAATATACCATTAACCAATCAAACCATAAGCAAAAAAACTCGCTATATGATTCATGATCAAATGAAAGACAACTTAACAACTTCATATATCTCAAAACCACATCAAAGTATACTGAAGAGGAAGACTAAAAACATGTGAAATATTACCTTTCCCCTCTCCTTGAAGATAGAATCTGCAAAAGCACCAAAGTTCCAAAGAATGGGTGAGTATAAATCTAAATATGTTTTCCCTAATGACTTCTCTACTAATTCCACTTGGATAGAAGAGTTATAAAAATTTATATAAAATAGTTTACATAAAAAAATTTCTCAATAACATTTTATAACTAAATATAAACATGTTCCCAAAACCATTTATAACCAAACAAATATAAGTGAAATTGAAACAAATTTTCCAGTAAGTTATTTTTCTAGAAAAATAACTAAAAAAGCTTTAAAACCATTTCTCAATATTCATTTTCCATACCCAATACTTTCCACACATCCACATAATTAACCATGAATGCTATGCGATGACAGTTCCATACTCATGAGCAATTTTTCATCAATATACCAACTCATCACATGGTAATTATATCCCATGTGCCATTAAACCTTTGGATTTGAGTACAAGTTCATATTTAAACCAAAATATTGATATGAAATATGAACTCACGCACCAATATTCCCAAGGATCATGCTGAAAATGCCTTTTTCTATAAAATCACCTTTTTATTGAAAACAATTTTCCATCAAAACCATCCCAAAAAACAATGAATTTCAATAGAAAAACTTTTTTGTATTGAAACCCCCCTTTCCTATAAATCATTTAGATATTATAGAAAATCCATAATTTAAAATTACTTTTTTAAATTCTAGAATCTATTATAATTTCCACAACAATTCCTCAAGATTTCACAATTTCACAAAAATGATAAATCGTCACTAAAGACGATTTGTTCCATGAATTGAACAAATATTTCACAATAAATTCCATTCAATTTAATCAATTTGAAACTATTCCAATAAATTATATCAAGAGTAAATGATAGTGAAGCCACCTACTTTGGAGGTTTTGATGAAACTCAACAACAGATGAAGAACGCACAAAAAGACAGATCGATTCTCCAAGAAACAGCTTTAACTCTCTTCTCCTATAACAAACCTGACCAAATCACATCATATTTGGAATCCAACATATTATATCTACCCATAATAGGTGTAGATCTTAGAAATAAATAGAATATGAGAAGAATATCTAAGTAGATCTAAGAAATCATGGGAGGAACAATGAAGAACAAAGTAGTACCTCAAGAATCTAACATCGAATCACTAAGAGAACCCTTAGGATTGCCACCAAATATATTGCCGAACCTTTTATAGACATAGGGGTAGGAAAATATTTAGTTAGAGCTGGTTTGGCCCAAAACAAGTTAATTAAAGAAAATGCCATCCTAGATCGACTTTTTTAGGATCTTATTTTAACCCCACGCACGGTTAGTTCGCAGGGTTATGAAAACCATACACTAACCATGTCTTAGGTAATACCTTATAATTGAACCTGCATAACCTCCTTGTATGGTCTCCCTAACCAGGCACACTCCGTTCCAAAGCTACTGTCCAAAATCTGTAACTTTGCATGGTTTCTTCTATGCATTCTATAAGGTTTGGGAAAACCCTACGGAGCCCGTGCACCTCTCCATTGGCCCCAAAAACTTATTGAAAGTTAGCCTAATTTTTCCATAATTTAACAGTACACTTTATAAACATTAATCATAAAGTAAGGGTTAAATAAAAAAATAGGGGTACTACATGTGTGTAGTCCTCAATGTGCAGTATGCGGTCTATGAGGTTGAGTACATAGTGGAAAAAGGACACATGATAGAGAGCTATGAAAATTGAAGAATGTAGTCTATAAAGGGTGATATATAGTTTTTGAGGTTGAGTACACAACCTGTGTGGTTGAGTACACAATGAATTTTGACCTATGTGTTTACTTCATAAAATGAAATTTTAGGTAGTTATTCTATCATAAAGATGATATGTGGGTAGTTTTTAAGACCATATAGTTCATTAAAGAATCAAATATTAGTTTTCATTATGAAAATCAGAAAATAATTTGTTTAAAACATAGAATAGACCTTCAATTAGATAAAATGAGGTAGGCTTCATCCAAAGTCGGGCACATGGGGGTCTATTAGAACTGATTCAAGGGTGACAGTGCGCTATGAATAAATACAGTATAAAGGTAGTGAATATGGAATAGAGTGATAGTAGTAGAATACTTATAATATAAAAAATAAAATGAAGCTTAGTGGATTCTGGTAATCCTGAAACATCTTCATTATATTCTCCTTGGACTACCCATCAATTGTGAACCAAATAAATTTGTTTTGTTACATTTTATTTCTATAATTATATGTTTTTTTAATGTGTTTTCTTTCAGGTAAGTTTAATGAGTTCCTATGAAAGTGAGGATATGATACTTTAAATAAAAATGAAAACTTTGACACCCTAATTAACCCCTCCCCTCTTAGGGTTCCCTAGGTTATAACATTTTATCAGTGTAAAAATTCATGGATTTAAATTTTATATAAAAGATATAAAACATTATAATGTTTTTATTATATAACCAAAGTTATGGAGTGAAGAATATGAGGATAAATATGATCTTAAGTCTAAATCATTGAATTTTATTTTTTTACAGTTATGTCCTAATGATTTAAATGGATTCACTTAGTGTTCTACCACTCATGATATATAGAAGACTATTTTGATAGCTTATAATGTTTTATATAATTTCTGAAAAATAATTTGTAATACAACTAAATATATGTTTATTACTTTTAGGATATTTTATAGAACAAGAATCACCTAGATGAATGGAGAACTTACTAAAATTGTGAATAATTATTCTATCATGGGATCTTTAGTGTAAAAATATCATTAGGATTGAAATGTAATTAGAGTTTTACCTACAAGGTGGAGTGGGATCTCAGTATCTATTAGAAAATCCACACCTGTCGAAGACCTAAAGATAAAAATTATGATTTGGACACTTATAATTCTAGAACTGGAAATGTTATATGAAGAATATGATTATATATTATTTTAAAATTAAAATTTTTATCTTAAAGTGTTTACTTCTAAAATATAAGAAAAGAATAAAAATTGAATAATCTGATTCATTTGATGAAGGTGAATCTAGTTGTTCTAGTTAGGGATAGGTCTTTTAAGTTTTTAAGGATTTTAAAAAAGTATTAAAATAATATGAGAGGATTAAAAAATAATTTAATAAATTTAAAAATAATAAAGTAATTTCCCAAGATATTAGATGCTACATATGTAAAAATATTGGGCATATCAAGACTGACTTCCTTCAACTTAAAAAAGAAAGAAATCCATGAAGAAGATTTAAAGAAAATTTTATTATAAAAAAACAAGAAGGATTCATGAAGGATAACTACAGTGATTTTGAATACTCTAGCGATGATTCACATTATTATTATCAAGTTGGGATATCAAATAAAATGGCTAATATCTATGTTATGGCTTAGATAGAGGAGGTACAATCCATTTTCTCACCTACTGATAAATTTGACTAAAAAACTTATTATTTAGATGATATTAATGAATAAAATTATATTATAAAAGATAAATATAGATATATTAATATTTATAAATTTATTATAAAATCTTATGATGTTATTATTATGAAGAAATTTGTTTTATCTAATCAGTTTTTGTATTTAAACACTAAACATTAAATGGATAGAACTAATTTTTATGTTCATGATAGTAAGATTATGTTTTTAGATGAATTTGAATATATACAGATACTTTCAAATATGTTTTCTAATAGAGAGAATTACCTTAATCAAATCCTATTAAACAATAACACAAATAAAAGAAATATTGGGATAGAAATCAATGGATAAAAACAAAAACTGTACATAAATCATTGTTTTCATTGATCTGAATGTAAAAAAAAGATAGTATATTTTTATTTGGTTTCATTCTAGAATTACTTTTCATAATGAAAATTATTTTTACTTTAAAATTCACCAATTCTGTAAAATTAAGCATGCTTATGTTTCTAAGAGTCTATTTAAAATTAGGTCTATAAATTCTTCTAGATTTAAATATAGTAGACTACCCAAATCATTAGTTTCTAACACTACTATACATAAGAGTATATAAGTACCAAAAATATATTATTTTGACTTTTTATATTAAAGGATAAATAGGGATAGCAATGAAAAATGAGAAAGAGATGGTAGATTTTTGAGAGATATTATTGGTGATATCTCAAATTTACATTCAATATCAAAGACTTGTGGAGGTTTTGTCAACCTTATAGACAATTCATAATAGAAAATAATTAGTTTTGGATCTATTTAAAATCCTAAATTCATTATCATTGTTTTTTTGTTAAAGTCTTAAAGAAAAACTTGATAAGTATCTCTCAAATTTATGATGTATTTTATTCTATTTACTTTTCTAATAATTCATGCATTATTTTTAATGAAATATTACTTAATTCTAAGGAACACTGAACTGAATATGTATACACTTTTGATCTTAATTCATTATTCTCTTTGATGAAGTTGTTTAATAAGATTGTAATTTCTGATTTCCCTTATGTAAATTTTAATAAGAGGCTATGTGATCCATGTTACATGTACAATAGAAAAAAATATTTCTTAAAATTTATTAATGAGGTTATTAATTTTTTACCTTTTGAACATATCTATATGGATTTTTTGGACCGTCTATAATAGCTAAAAATAGTGGTAAGAATTTTTTTTTATTTTTGTGGATTATTTTTATACATTTACATGGGTTTGATTTTTAAGGATTAAGAGGGAATATTATTTTTTCTTCAAGAATTTATAAAAAATATTTCAATATTAAAATGATTCCCAGTCCATTTCTTTGAGAATTACAAATGGATTATAATTTAAAAAAATTAATTCATTTTGTTCAAATCGTGGAATTAAAAAAAATTAATTTCCCCTAGAACACCTCAAAAAATAGAGTTATTTAAATTATAGATAATATTTGCAGATAAATTTATAGAAAAATGTTAGATGAATATAGAATATAGTATTCTGACTAATTTTTTGGATGAATCTATTGACACATCATTATATAATACCTATATTAAGGAAAACAACATATGAGTTATAGAATAGAAAAACATAAATTTGGATACTTTAATGTTTTTGGATGGAAGGATTATATCTTGAACACTAAGGATAATCATTGTAAGTTTTATCCAAAGGTTGATAAAGGAATATTCATAGGTTATTAGACTAATTTTAAATTTTATAGAGTTTTCATTACTAAGTCTAGGATATTTAAAGAACACACTCATAATATGTTTCATTAAATTGATCTCATTGATAATAAGAAAACTCACATTGATAACCTTGATGTCTCTTTAAATAACATGAGACATGATATTATGAAGAACACTTAAAAGGATGACAATTTTGAGTTTTTTAATCAAAACTCTAGTCCAAAAATGTTAGAAACTAATGAATTTGAATGTGTGTTTACTAGAAAGTCTAGAAACACAGAGAATCATCCCTTAGAAACTATTATTGGAGGTTTAAATTATTATGATAGTATAAGAAACAGTTTTAGAAACATTTTTAGTTTGAAAGATAGAGGCTCAAGGGGAACCGGGTGAGAACCCAAAATTTGGTGAACTAGATGATCACTCAAAACAAAACTTGGGGAAATTATTAGATGATTCTGGTCATTTTAAATCCATGAATGAATATATTGGTCACAATGAAATGTTTTCCGTGTTTAAGAAAGGGTGATGATTTCGAAGTGCTTTCCCCCTTGATCACTTGGTTCACGGAAGAACTTCATGGATGTTGTAAAGGATATTGTTGGGCTGCCCTTCTCTAACTTTGACTCTCCTCCACCTGGGCGAGTGATAAGTAAGGTGAGGATTTCTCATGTTTCATCTAATCAGGTAGTGGTTGAGGAGTGATTCAACCTATTTTTCTACTCGATCATCACACGAGTCCTCACTCCCAAAGGTGAGTGGCTATAGAAATTTCATGACCTAACAAGAAGGATTGAGGAGGTCTCAAGATTTTATGAATGAAAAATTATAATTATGGGAAGGGGTACTACCATGTAGTCTTCCCCTCAAATTAAATCAAGTGAAGAGAATAGAGAAAAGGTACAGTCTCTTTAAACAATGATTTTTTTAATATATAAGAATGAGGTGAGAATTTTGACCCCATGAATGTTCAGAACACCCATTCTAAGTTATGGATTATAATTTTAAAACTAAACTAGCTATACTGGAACCCAATTATTTTATGGGTTGTTTCCTTGGCAGTATGGAACCCCATTCGTATGGATTGACGAAACAACAATCCAATGTTGGGTCACCTTGCACAAATCCCGGTTGAATATGACATTTCAAAAATACTTGTTGAGGAGGTGATTCTCACAACAAGGGATGACAGTTTAAATTTAGATATTTTATATAAAATAAATCCAAAAAAATTCCTGAATTACTTTTTCTTTGGTTATTTAACTATTGAGTGAAAAAGAGACAATGAGTGCAACTTTTGCAAGGCCAAGGGCCTTGATGACAACACATGTAGAAGGAAGAAAGGAAAGGAGAAGCTTCCCCTTGAGCCTCATGAGAATAGCGAACTTGGTCAAGAGTTTGTGCGTAGGCAGAATGAACATCTTCACATGGGTAGACCTACGTCTATTTAAAATCCCATGTTTGACAAGCAGGAAATATAGAAGGACATATGCCCCAATAGGGAAGCACACGAGTTAGAGGCCCATGTCTCCAGGGGCACGGATGCTGGGATTTAATTGATTGACACTCCCCTTTGTAGGGACACAGCTCCTGTGCTGGATGCTCAAACGGATAAGTAGGTTGACCCCCTTGTGTGCAGTGTCACTGCCCCTTTGTGGAGGGACACATATGGGCTTATGGGGACTAAGGCCCATGATGGTACTCAGGTTGGTTCACTCGAGCCACCTACTCAGGGTAATATTAATGGACTATGGAATTACACGCACCTTGTTGCATCTAATTTAGGAGGAAATTTTAAACAGATACATCCTTCTAAAGCAGCCCGAAGGAAACCAAATGTGAGCAGTCATCCCTCTTGTTTAAACTCCAGGAACACCTTCACACCCTTAAGTGGCAGTCTTTGGTCTGAGTGAAGTAGAGGAACCTCAACATACTAATACAGTTACATTCAACCCAAGGGCTGATGCTGATGGCTTTAGTGGTGGAATAATTGAGTAGATTAGTCTCACTAATACAAATCATATGCACACTTAGTGTGCTGAAAATGATCAAAATACTAGAATATCAGAGAAGATGAATGAGAAATATCATGCAAACATAGAATCTGGACATGGAACTATCCTAAAAGGGGGGAAAGAGGTAGAGGGAAAAAATTCAATGCCCATACTTCATTGGAGCCAAAGGGGGGCCCTCCGTCAAGGGGAAAATATCATATGTAATGAGTATTCTCTACTATAACTATCAAGGGTTATGAAATTCCCAAACTACCAAAGTCCATAGAGAATATATCATGGCCTAAAAACATTTCCATATTGGTATTGATGAAGCAAAACTCTTATTTAACAATTGAAGAGGTTTTATGTCAGGCTCTCTTGGCTACAACTTTGTGTCTAGCAATTCTTTTGAATCTGTTATAGATCACCTGTGGGTTTTAAGGAATGACACCATCCAAATTATCTATTGTGATAGTGGACCTCAGAGTATTATTATTACATGAAACTTTGCTAGTAATGAACTATCAATATCATTTGTGTATGCTTCCACCTAATATATTAGGATAAGGGACTTATGAGAGGTATAAGTACCCAGCCTTAAACATTACTTAATCTAGATATAAGTCTATAATTTTACTTTAATTCACATGAAGTATCTTTTCAGGTTTGGATATTTAAAGTATTAGGTCATAACTTATACACAACATCTTGAATATTACAAATATACACTTATACTCACTATCCATTTTTTCATAAAACAAAAACTCGTTAAAATGAAATATAAAATCATTTCATATTTTAACAGCATGTCTTTTTCTTGGTCCCATCCTTGACTCTATTATCCTTTATGTCCTGTGAAAAAATATTTCAAAACATGGGATGAGCATAAAAATCTCAGTAAGGGATACATAATGAAATAAAACCGTTAGTCTTTCAAAAACATGTAAACCATGAAATATTTATCATAATGTAATACTTTTCACCTTTAAGAAGAATAAAAAACACTTCACTGAATATAAGTTAATTTCATACCCTTTTTGTAACCAAAATAATACCATAAATCCCATAACAAGTAACATATAACATATAAAGGTAACATGGCACATAAAAATACTTAAATTTTATAACCATACATTCAATTTCCACAAATATCAATAAATGTAATAGTCATATGACCGACTTCCATACCCAATGTCTTGGAGGATATAATTTAACCACCCTACCTTGTTTTATCACGGAACCACTCGTCAATTGGCTTATCACATAACCACCCATATTTGGTTTACCATGTAACCACCCGTCAAATGTCCAAGTACCATTATATAATCATAACAAATTAAATATTTCAAATATCAACATTTTCCAAATAAAATTTCTTTTTCAATCAAAAGAAATCAATTCAAGATATTGAAATATTCAATCCATTTCAAAAACCAATTTAAAAAATTTATAAAGAATATTTTTCAATCAAAGTGCCCCATACCACATTCATAAATTTAGAATAATTTTAATAATTAACAATTTATTACATCTATATCCATATAAATAAATCCATTAAACCATTTTGAAAAAAGGGACATAAAATATAATGATTTTATAAAAATAAATCATCAAAACATTAAAACAAGTTTTTTAGTTAAAAAGCTCCATACCACGTGAAAAACACTTGAATAAGAATCATTAAATAATATAAGTAAAAAAAGATTAAAATACCATGAGAAAATATTAATTCATGATATGACATGTCAAAATGGATGTATATACCCAATATTGGATAATAAAGTTACATAACATTAAGATATACCTCAGTGAAAAGAGATTGAGACGAAGTCCCTTATGAAGATCACTTTGTAAATAAAATAGATCAATTGTGTGTATTAATTATAAGTACACATAAATAAATTATAAATACAAGATAGGATATCATAACATATTTCTCACATAATCATGTAATGAAAAATTCAAGAAGTAGATGAATAACCCAAGGAATGGAAATTGGGTTAAGAAGTCCCCTTACGAAAATTCGGCAGCCTAACGGCGTCACATAAAAATTCAGAAAATGATTCAATGAGAAAAAAATGGTCCCTCATCACATATACATAAAATGTAAATAAATAATGATAAGTAAGAATTTATCACATCATTTGAGAATTTAAATTAAAATACATAACATAAAAGAAGTGTTTGACTAAAAGAGGAGGGTGAAAGGTTCCCTTACCTTGAGTCGGATTCGTCATGTATGTTCCTTGTAATTACTGAATAATAAAATTAAGTTAATTTCAACTTTACTAAGAACCTTTTTCAAGTTTTTTATTCTTTTTATTTCACTTATTACCATGTTATAAAAGTTACATAATTATTTAAGTAAATATCGATCATTTTGTCGATATTGGGTACTTGAGTAAAAAATGATCATGTCATAATAACAAATTGTCCATGTAGCCAAAATTAAATTATCTAAAGAATAGTATTCATGATTTAAATATCATATATATCCAGTATATATATATAATACTCCATAACCTTTGGAGATAATAAATGAAATTCACCATTCATAGAGACGGTAGGTTGTACGTACACATGAACGCTACTTCCATTTCATTATCGTACTAAAAGAAATTAAAACTAAATGATACAGAGATATCAAAACTTATTTCTCACATAATCATGTAATGAAATAAAAAATAAGTATATGATTAACCCAAATAATAGAAATTGGTTTAAAAAGTTCCCTTACAAAAATTCAGCAGCCTAACGGCATCACATAAAAATTCAGAAAATGATTCAATGAGAGAAAAAGAGTCCCGCATAAAATAGACATAAAATAGATATAAATAATGATATCGAAGGAAATATACCAACATTTAAAATTTTAAATTAAAATATAGAACATAAAAGATGTGTTTGACTAAATGATATGAGTGAAAGGTTCCCTTACCTTGAGTTTGACTCATCACGTATGTTCCTTGTTATTCCTGAATAATAAAATTAAGTTAAGTTATACATTCTTAAGAACCATTTTCAAGTTTTTCTTATATCACGTATTACCATGTTATAAAAATTATGTAATTATTTATGTTAATATCGGTAGTTTTGTCAATATTGGGAAATTGAGTAAAAAATGATCTTGTTATAATTAAAAATTGTCCATGTGGTCAAAAATAAATTATCTCTAGAATAGTATTAATGAATTAAATATCATGTATATGAAGTATATATATATATAACACTCCATAAAATTTGGAGATGATAAATGAAATGCACCATTCATGGAGACGGTAGGTCGTACGTACACATGAACGCTACTTTCATTTCTTTATCATACTAAAAGAAAAGAAAAATAAATTATACATAGGTATATTATAATTCCAGTATAATATATATGTTTCATATTTTCATCGTTTATATTTCCTTGTATGGTATGAACAATTTATATCACTTTGATGGGGTGGTAGTCCACACTTCTTCAAATGAAATTATTGTATTTACACATCATGAAAAATATAAATCTATGTTTGTAAATAAAAAATAACATATAATAGAGACAATATAAATATAATATATATCAAATATATATATATATAATTCAATCATAATGGACACCATAAGAGGTGGTAGGGAAAAATCGAACAATCATTGTTTTTTCAGGAAATAGTTTTTCGTACACAAAAACAGTATGTTCATATCCATTAGATAGAGGTGTGTGTTAGTGTAGTTTGAATACATATCATAAAAACAACCTTGTATATTGAATAAAATTTTGTTGTTATAAAATAATTTAATAGATATATTTTAGGGGGTTGGAGAAGGAAAAATAAATGAAAGATGCTTGAGAGAACACATTACCCAAAATCAGGTACCTCCTTTTGATTTAATCTAAAAGAATTTCATGAATTTCCTTATGCCAAAGGTGAGGCTTCTAAGAGGAAGACATGAATGTTATAAGATTATTTGGGTAGATATTGGATGATCCAAGTTTCTTTAGATGTGAGAGTAATAGTTAGAGTAGATTTCATTTTATAAGAGGGAGGAGGGGCACTTTAGGAAGGTATTGAAATATTATTTTATTATAATATTATATTCGGTTTCAAAAGGTGCCAAAGTCATTTATTTAAAATTTAATATGTTTTTTGGTCTAAATCCTCTCAAACAATCGGTTTTAGACAATTCTAGGTCACAAATTTAACCTTAACATTTAGCTTTAACCCTCAGTTAATTAATTTGGCTCTTACCACATATTCTTGTATATTCATTCTATATGGTTAATATAGTTACTATAAAATTAAAATTGAACCACAAGTGGTTAATTAATGAAATTTTAAACATTATATAATTAATGTTTCCAAATATTATATTTTTATTACTATCATATCATTTTATAAAATAGTATTAGTTTTAAAAACTCATTTATTTCAATTTTTATTGTATTCATATCATGACTTTTTAAAAATCCATAACAACATGATTAATTCTGAAAAAAATATTATTAATCCAAATATAACAAGTCATAAGAATCCCTATAATTTTTTTATGGCATAAAAAGTTTCAAAATAAATTTATTTTAATATTTATAATCTCATTTATCTAAATCATTCATTAATAGGGTAATCACTACATCATCATTGTGTAATAAATAAATTTATTTATTTTGATGTATAAAAATTATTAATAAAATATATTGATGTAGTAAATATTTTTATATTTCTAATGACTATTTATATTCGAATATAACATATATATCCCTATATAAAAATTATTCTAATAAAATATACATGTTTATGATACATTTTTCTTTAAATTAAATTAATTCTTATAAAATGTCAATTTCACATCAAAGTGGCTCCATGGGGTTCCAAAATTGACCCAATTATGTCCATGGTAAGACATATATCATCCAATAGGATTAGGAAACATGTTATGGTTGTTTAATATTATTATAATAATATTTTTTATCCTTATTTAACATATTTACCCTTTAACCATTTTTTATTATTTTTAATGTTTGGGTTTGAAGCCTCATTTTATTATTAAGGAAAAGACCTCTTTTAATTTGGGTAGAAAAGGACCCATTACATAACTCGAATTCCCAATGACAGGTTTCCAGAATACAAGCTTGAAAGCCCATTTTTTTGGTCCAAAGGACCCTTCGGTGAATAATAATACTATAGTACTTGAGCTTCTACAGTACTAGCTACAGTACCGCCACCGCTATAGTGTCAACGCTCCTACAGTCTGGAGAATTCCTCCCCTTACACAGATTTGATCCATAGTCTTTTAGATTCCAATCAGGAGCCCCTGCCACTCGGGTAGAGGCTCGCTGGCAATTTACCCTTTAACCATGTTAAAAATAATAATTATTGAAGTTAATATTCGTAATGTATGAAAATAAAAAGGAAACTTTTCACACAACATGGACCTGAATCCATTTTTCCAAATTCAAAACATAGAAGTTGAATTAATTAATTTAAAATTAATTCCCATTATCAGAACCAAAAAGTGGGTTTTAAAGAATTAATAACTATCAAATGATTGACATGTGTTTATGTCCAATATAAATTTGAAATTATTTCTAATGACAATAATTGAATTAAATAATAAAAATACAATCCAATTATAATTTAAAACCAATTAAAATTACAATCTATCTATATAAATAAATTAGATGAAAAGATAGTTTTTAATTAAAATACAGTATTTTTTAAATATTCATTAAAATATGAACATTATCAGAAAAATACCAAAATTTCATCCAATGTAAATTTTGATGTCCCTCTTATAAAAAATAATTTTATTTCATCAAATATAACATATAAAAGTGACAAAAACTATATTTAAAAAGGTTTCCCCATCAAAACATGGTAAAACTACATTTCTAGAAAAATAAATCATTTAACCAAAAAATTAAATTTGTTTTTATATCATATCTAAAAAAATATAAGAAGAATTTAAAACATTAAATTGAATATATATCATATGAAAACACAATTATACTATTTTAAATAGGTTCTCTTAAAAAAATATTCTATATTAAATTGGTTTTTTTATTTTTATTTCTAATAAATTTTGTGACCAATGAATCATTATTTAAACATGTGTGAACCATATTTCAAAATTTATTTGATATTGTTCATTCCCTCCATTCCAATATATAGGCGTTAACTACCATTTAAAATAATAATATTATTACCGTATTATATTTTGGTATATCTTAATGTTTTGTGTAATGTAAGATTTCAGAGAAACCCCTTGCTGTGTTTTGAGTATGCTATCAGGAAAAGTGTACCCTTTAACGTAAAATTAATATCTTATTCATAAGTGTTAATAGAAATAAAAATGTATTATTCTATAAATACCTAGGTCATTACAGGAAGAACATAAAGATACTTCTGGGAAGATGGCTCAAAATGGGTGATCATTGGTGAGTACAACACTATATTAAGACCTATAGAAAGAAATAGAGGTAATTTCAATAGGATTTCTGCATTTGAATTTTTTAAATTAATTCACAAGTGTAATATGGTTCATTACCCACTTGCTAGATCTAATTTCACATGCTGTAGATAAACCTAGAAAGGAAAACAATCAAGCACACTTGATAGATGTATTGTCCAAATTGATGAACACAATGTTGCCCATGGGTTCATTGGATTAAAACTCCCTAAGAACCATTCTGATCAAAATCCAATAGTTATTGATTTCAATACCAAACAGATAAGGTCATCCCCTATCCCTTTTCGATTTAACAATGGATGGATTGTGATTTAGGGATGTTGGGAAATTGTTTTGGAGGCCTAGTAGATTGAACCTATTAGGATCCATCTAAAAAATTTGGTTTTGAAACTTAAGAACCTTAAGGGGATACTCCAGTAGTGGATAAGTAAATCATTCTCCAAAATTGATGATGAAATCATGATTTAGGAGGAGGAACTAGCCTACATTCATATTAGAAATTGACATCAACCCACCCTTTCTATAGAAGAAATTATGGCTCATAACAAGCTCTATGACCATTTAATGATCAAAGAATGGTTGGTCAAGAATCATTTGAATGTGATATAGTTAAATTATGTGAATATAAATTCGAAATTTATCAACAGATTTCACAAGGAGAAGAGGGGACGAGAAAAATACAAGGTTATCTGTATTAATATCTATTTGTATTCTTCTTAAAATGAGATTACATCGGCTATTTTTGAGAATTTAAAGGGGATATATTATTATGGTGGGTATTCCAATACTCACAAGATAGTGTAAAACATAAATCCCTACATTTATGATCATAATAATCAACTTCTTATGGCCCCCCATGCAAAGAGGAGATGAGAACTACTCTACTCTCTCTTAATATGGAGAGTGCCCCATGTCCGAACGAGTTTATTAAAAAAAAAATTATGTTCTATTGGTTCACTTTGTAGGATGATATCACTTGATCCATTAAGGATTTATTTACTCACTCTGATATGCCTCATGCAATGAAATAATGTTTCATTTCTCTCATTATGAAGAAAGAGATTTATATTGATGTTATGGATTTTAGGTCAGTGGAACTTGGGAACACAATTCCCAAGCTCATTAGTAAAATTCTAATGAATAGTATGGGATGATTGATTGATATCATGATCATTGCAAATCATTTTGGCTCTGTACCTGGGATAAATATACCATGGTGTCTCATTATGGCCTCAGAAAGTGCTAATTTGATAAAGAGGAAAATGAAGGAAAATATTTTTTTTCCCATTAAAGTTGATATCTCAGAGGCTTTTGAAACATTTAAATGGAGATTTATCCATGATGTAATTAAAAGATATGGCTTCTCTTGTCATTTTATTAATGTGATTAGCACCATTCTTTGATCATAAAGGTTGTCCATCCCCATAAATGGTTCCCCTAGAGGATTCTTTCCATATACCGGGGGTGTGAGATAAGGTGATCCACTATTTGGGATTCTATTTTCTATTGTGGAGGACAACCTAAGACAATGATTCAATGATCTTAATAACATGGGTCTCTATAATAAAATTAAGGATGGTATGAATGACTATTCACGGCCTCACATTTTTATGATGATGATATTATGTTGCTTGCTCAGGCCGCAAAGAGAACCATTTATCTTATTAAATCTATCTTTAATCATTATGATGAGTTGTATGTCCATGAAATTAGCTGGGACAAGTACTTCATTGTTTTTTTAATGAAATTATAGCAGTAAATAAGAACATTATCATTAATTATCATGGTGTGATGAGGGGATATTCTCCCTTACAGTATGTTGGTGTTCCCAAGTTTTGGGGGAAATTGAAGAGGAAAAACCTGGAAAGAATATATGCTAGCATCATTCATTATATTTATTTTTTGAAAGGTAAGGACATGTCCATGGATGGGAGGGTTTGTATTGTGAACTTAGTGATCACAAACAAAATTTTATATTCCATCTCTATATATAGATGTCTTAAAGGCCTTATCGAAGAGCTTCAAATCATGGTATGAAACATTATCTAGATAAGGTCAACACATTAGAGGATGTTTATCATTGTATCTTGTAAATAATTCATCAAGCTAGTTGAATTGGGTGGTATAGGAATCGAAGACCTTAGAGCAATCAATGATGGGAAATTCACATGGGACCTAATTTCCAATGATTTTTATGATGACTTCCTTGCACGAAGATTCAAAACAAGGTTGTTTAATGTATATAAGTATTTTCTTGCCTCATTGGTTTTGTATTATATTAAGAAATCATTTATGAAGATCATATTTGACAGAAAATGGCTAGTTTGTAGGAGCACCACTCACAACTATTGTAGCATGAAATGTCCTAAACTCCTTATTCAAGAGAGCATAGTTGTCCCCCATGAAGCATAACAACTCTCCATATCAAACCTTCTCTCAAGAATTTATTCTTCAAATATCATGATTCCCCACTAATTTGAGACTTAAATACAATCTTATAAATTCATTGACTATGACACCCTGGTTTGGATGCATAGAAGGATTTATCAGTTCACTTGTAAAGAGTATTAATGGCTTGAGTGTGGGGGCCTATCCCTACCACCTTCCTGGATAATGAAATTCAGTACTAATTTCATCCAGTCTTCTCGATTCATCCTAATTTAGAGGATATGGAAAAATTGCATGCCAGTTTCTGAACATCTCAAACGAGCTGGTTTCTACTTGGCTTCAGTGTATTCACTATGTATGTGTGCTGAAGAAACCATGCAACACAAGTTCTTAAAATGTGACCAAGACAAATAGCTATGGACCTATGTTGATTTTATCTTTGGGATGAACTTTGATACCTACACTTTTTTCACTAATTTGTTAGTAAAGAATCCTTATGCTAACTGCAGTGAACATATTAAGCACTTCCTACTTGTTGCTTCTATGACAACCATTACAGCTCTCTGGGAATCTCGGAATGCTAAACTTTTTGGCAGTGATCGCAATGTTGTATATTTGGGAAGAGAGGCCATACAAAGTGAGGTGTATTCTTCTTCATCTATTCAATAAGTTACAATGCTTAATAATGTTTCTGACCTACAAAATATGAGGTTTTCTGGGGTTTATGGTTGACCACAAAATCCTCGGATTCTAAAACACATTCAATGGATTCCTTCAATTGCACCATGCCTCAAGGTGAATATTGACAGAGTGGCCTCAAGTGCACATATTATATTGGTTTGCGGAGGGGTGTTTCTCACTTACCATGGGTTTTTTAAAGGATGTTTATACCATTTCACTGGTGTTGGCACTGCCTATAAAGTAGAATTATGGGCAATAATTCATGAAATTAGGTACGATGTCCATTATAATTGGAATATGATATTGATGGAATCTGATTCTCAGCTTGTCGTTTAAGCCTTGAAAAAAGGACATGTAATGTGCCTTGTATAGAGTTACCACATTGGGTTTATTTCCTTGATATGATTACTCAAATCAATTTAGATGTTTCACATGTCTATCGGGCGGCCAATCAGGTGGATGATGCTCTGAAAAAGAATGTGATCACTGAAAGAGACCGGATGTTGTCCTTTGTGGCCTTAGACTATTGGGCCTCATTGGTGGATGTGGATAGATGTGGTTCCAAACACTATTGTTTCCTGTATCAACCCCTTATATGACTTAATCATTATCTCTTTTATTTAATAATTTCTAAGGGACACCATCCACCAGATCCTTGACTTTTGGAGTCTATAAACATTTCTAAATGTGCTACCTATTTATCAAAACGTGATCCTAGAAACATATATTAATCCTTGGGTGATGAGATTTGGGTTTTGGCTATAAAAGAAGAGTTAATCTAGTTAAAAACATCAGGGTTTTGTAATTAGTTGTTAAACCTTTTTTTATCCTATTATTGGTACTGAATGGGTTTTTTAAATATGTAAGATGATTTAGGAGTGTTATTTTTAAAAATAAGGATACGTTTCTAGCTAATGGTTATAATCAACAGTAAATATTAGATTTTTAGGAAACCTTTGAACCTATATCCAGATCATAATCCATCATAATCCTTTTAAAATATACATCCTATATGAATTCTATAACTTTTTCGATGCATGTTCGAAATTATTTTCTTAATGTTTATCTTATAATGTAATTCTATATAGAAAAAACTCCTCATTTGTAAAATTATCTTATTTTAAATTCTATTTTTAAACATCATAAGGATTTTATAGACTAAAAAAATCATCAAGATATTTATATGAATGTACTATGTAAGTTTTTTATCTAATGGTTTTCCTTGATACTTGTAAGATACTAATTTATTTAGTAAAGCATTATCACTAGATATTATTCAAGTTTTTATTTATATTGATGATGTGATTTTTTGTTCAGGAAACTAAAATTTGTGTTATTATTTTTATAAATAAATTGAACAATTTTTTAAAATTAGCATAATGAGAGTGGTTAATATATTCCTTTCCTTTCAAATATTTTAAACAAACATTAAAAATTTACTTAATTAAATTAAACACATAAATTAATTACTTAAAAGTCTTGGTCTTGAAATTATAATGTATATATAACTCCTATGAGTTATAGTGTTAAACTAGGTCTATATAAAGCTGTGAAACTAGTTGATAGAAAGTTTTATTGAGGAATAATTGGTAGTTTTTTGTATCTAACTTCAATTTGATTATAAATTATGTCCATTTTACATCTTTGTGTTAGATTTAATATAATCCTACAAAAAATCTTTTGAAAACTACAAAAAAAAGTTAATATATTTTAATTTTTCTATTTATAATTTTAAATTCTTCCAAAAATGCTTATATTTTATTTAATTGCATAATCCTATGTTGTATTTGGAGGTTCTAGATTTTATTATAAGAGAACCTCAAAAACCTATCAATATTTTATAAAAATTATTGGTTTCTTGGTCTAGGCAAAATAATTATTATATTACATTATTTACTCATGAAGTAGAATAAATTGTAGCTTGTAGTATTTGAGCAAAAGTGTTGTCAGTGAAAAACAACTTAATGAATTTTGGTTTAAATTTTTGATATTTACCAACTAAATGAGATAAAAATAGTGCTATTAACATTTTAAAATATTCAATATTCCATTCTAAGACAAAACACATAGATATTAGGCATCGATTTTTATGAGATCACACTGAAAATAAGGACATTTATCTAGAATTCATTAACTCTAAACATCACATAGACTATATATTTATTAATCCAATTACTAGTGATTGTTTTGTTTTAATTAAATGTTAATTAAGATTATTTTGATATAAATTAATATTATATTATATTTTTATTTTTATTTTTTAATTCCTATTTTTTCCTGTTTAAAAGAATTTTGTTTTTGTGTGTTATATTTTATTTTTAAATTACTTTATTAGTTTCATTATAATTTTATTATTTATTTTGTAAACATCATATAAAATGGAATTTTATCTTCCTATATTTTCTTTTCATTCTTAGTCCTTTGGCTAAAAACCACTAAATATAAGACCTCTAGATATTTTTATTTTGATTTCTAACATTATGCCGTTCTATCCTCAAACATCTATAATATATTTAAAACATGAAGAGAATTGATGATAGTGCTTATGGAAGGGAAACTAATGTCAAAAACCCCAGTTTGGAGAGACATGTTCTATTGAGAAATGTTTCTGAATTATCTTAGTTTCTTACTATAATTGTTTTGTATATATTTTTATACATAAAAAATTAGAGTTTTTATGATAAGAATATAGAGGATGTTTTTTAGAATTAAGTTCATGATTTTAGTGAGAATTCATATTTTAAATTCCCATAGAAAAAATATTTGGTTATTTTTAATTTAAATGGTATTGAGATATAAATTTATTCTATTGCAAAGGATGAGGCAACTCATTATCCTCATGAGGATAGTTTTTGTTTAGTCCAGACATAGTAGGTGAATATTATTATAGGCCTAGAAATATTATGGATTACTTATTTACAACATGTTTTATTGAAAACATTCTTTTGAAAGTTATAGAACATGTTGAAAGGGTTCCCAAAATGTTTTTCCAAAATAGTATTGCATACAAAGATGGGGAGTTTGAAAAAAAATTCAAGATATGTCCCTTTTTTACCATCTATTGAATCATAAAAAGGTGAATCTATAAAAATATATGAGTTCTGGTTAAGCTATTCATATGGATATATGAATAGCGTTAAAGTGGAATTTTTCTGAATCACTCTACAAACTTAGATCTTCTTACTTCTTGTACACTCAAGACTTTTAGGATCATACAAAAAATAAAGAGTACAGTTATAGATGTTGGTGTTCTTACTAGAATATTATAACTACAGTTGAATATATATATATTTCCAAACTAAACTTTAGAGACATTTTCATTCAAATAAAGATATTCTATCCTCTATCACTTGTTCAAGATTCCAACTATGTGATAATCAAAAGATTCATTTATATAAAATTTAATATTTCTTTTAAGTTGACACATCTTACACTAATTATGGTAGGATGACTAGAAATTATTCTTATAAAGGAAGAGCTTAGACAAAATCCCTTGTTGGTTATTTAATATGTAAAAGCTTATTCCACTCAACTGCTTGATCCCCAAAAAAGAATGAAAATAAGAATCACCAAAATCATATAGAGTGTTGGTGTAGTAGATCAAGATATGATCTTATAGTCCCACACTAATATAATTTTTTATTATGACCAGGTATTTACATTTTATTTACTTTTCACAACATAAATAACTAAATAAGAGGATTGACTTAAGTGATTAAAAAATGGATGTTTTTTAATTGGTTTGATATTCAAGGACCCAATTTACCCCCCCTTCATTGAGTAATTATAAAATAGTGTTAGAAAAAAATATAACATTCAAATGGAACTTGTTAAATATTAGACTAGTCTTGGTCTAAGGAAATCCATGGTGATGTTAACTCATTCCCAATATTGGAAAAATGAGTTTCATATAGAAAAATTTTACTACTTTAGGTCATATATTCTCCCATTATACATAAATTTAACAATTTTATTAACATTATTTATACTCATCAAATTGACTATTAAATTATATCATTCTAATATCAAGGTTTCACATTTTGGTTTCCAATACTCCCTAACTATATACATAATAAAATAAATTATCCCATTGATCACTTTCACGCAAAAAGTATATATATACTCAGTGATTATATATACCAAAAGGATATATATACCCAATAGTTATATATACTAATTAACTATATATACTTATTCACCCTCAATTAATTCTATAAAAAACTCATCTAAATCACTTTATTTTCCAAGTTGGCAATGTGTTTTAAATATACTTTTTTATGTTATACATTGTGGTGTGATTTTCATGGGAGGTTATAGGAAATAATATTTTAAACATGAAATAATTATATTTACATATATTTATTGTTCTCTTTTATTTTTAGTTATTTTATTCCATATATGTGTTTTAAATATTTTTTATTTTATGTTATAATATACTACCCTAATGATATAAATCACTATTCATTATAGATATGTATTACACATGAAATAGTTTATTCAATTTAGACACCCATATAAGTTATATAAATAAAATATCATACTAAAATTTGGGGCATTATAATGATTATATACTTTAGTATATATTATATTTTTTTCAACTTAGAAATCATTCTCACACAATTCACTTAGCGTCATAAAAAAATTGAACCAATTTTTATCCAAATAGTGATTTAACTTCATTTTGTTTACCATTCTAGAGGTGCATTATTAACCATGAACATCACTATTCATATCAATTTATTCTTCAAATTTTCAAAAAAACATTACTTAGAATATGAATTGATATCACTGTTGAGTTTTGATAAGGATAAAAATAATTCGAGGGTAGTAAAAAACCCACCATTATTAAGCTATGAGATCCATCCATGAATTTTTGAATTAAAATACATAAATATAAACATTAATACCTACTAATAATGAAAAAATAAACCTTATATTCTTTATTGTCAAGTAGTGAACCCCTTTATTCATTATCAAAGAAGATGTATATACCATATATATGATTTTTAGGGATTCCAATCAATGGAAGTCAGAGAATTTTATACTCTAAAGGTATCAATAGGTTGACTGAATCACCAGGAAAACTTCTTAATAAGATTACGCTTCACTCCATGGACTGCAAATAAAATTATCGAGAGTGGATATGAAAATTTAAATCTCTTTCTTCTAATGAGTTTTCTTGTTCATGAGTTTTCTTTTATGTGACATGAAATAATAATCACACAAACAACATTATAAGATTAATTTTTCCCACATGATATCCCATAAAATAAGAATACACCCTCAAAACATAAAAAACCGACACCTTTTTAGAAGACGTATATAGAAATACATGGAAATAATTATATTTTTTAAATATAGCCAACTATATGTAAAAAATAAGTATTTATTTGTAAACATAAAACAAATAATTTTTATTTAAAAGAGAAAAATATTTGAATAATTTTAGTAGAACATACATGGAAGATAGAGATTTCAATAGACTTCCATTAGAAAAAACCAACACTATCCAACCTGATTAAGTGGGTTTAGAATAGTAGTTAATAATATTCTTAAATGGTTAGGGTAGTGAATTCAAAACTCGATTAATATTTGGATATGGTTCAAGTAGTATTATTGAGATACCTTAAACTTGAACCTAATTACATTAATTATTATTTATTAATTATATATATATTATTAAATAATATAAATATTAAAATAAATTTATTTATTTAGAGTTAAATTTATATTATTTTATGAACTATTTCTGAATATGATTCCAATTAAATTATTCACTATAAATTTGTTAAGAATAAATTTTTATATGATTATAAAATTATAAGATATATTTATTTAATTCAATATCATTTCATTTTAGATTAATAAATGAATTTAAAAAAATTTAAATTATAAAATTTCTTTTTAATTAATTAGGATAGTTAAATAAGTGTCTACAAATAGAATAAGTCTCCATACACACCCAATGTATTCACTCCACCCTTTCTTGTGTGTCACTAGGGTTTCTCCCCAGCGGTGGTTGTAGAATTATTTTATATTGTTTCATACTTCTTTACTTAATCTCAGCTTACTCATTTTTTCCTTCTCCTTTCCCCACCATTGTTTCATTATTTTCATCATGTATCTCCACTATTAAATTTTATATTGGGGTTTTGTATATGTTGCTCCTTTCAATGTTCATTATGATTCCTTATCTTCTATCGAGTGTGTAAGGAACCATCTCTGGATGACCAGCCATGTCACTTAATTCATCTTGACACTATACTTGATGAGCATTCTTGATCCCTAAGGACTTAAAACTTGTGTCTGGGTATCAATAATTCCTACTTGTGAATGGTTTTTACCCTCATAGAAATATAAATAAGTAGTAAGAAATAACATGAATCTAACATGACATATATATACATTGGAAATACATAAATATCAAATATGTATATGTATAATATAAAAAATAAAAATATAGATTTATAAGACTAATCATTAATACAAAATATAATAATGAATAGAATATAGTGGAAGAAGATATACAAATATATAATATAAAATATAGCAACTGAATTAACCAACAAAATGTCTAAAAAATAAACTAGAACCCAAAAAACATTAACATCCTCTACACAATTCATGGTTACTCACTATATTTTAACACATCCATAAATAAAATAAACAAACCAAAAATTTTATCCAACTAGAAATAAGATTCGGGAACCTATAACAAACATTGTGTTTCAAACACAAACAATACAGAAGTTTTCATATAGGGTTTGAGTAAAACATTCTTATTAAGATCTCACCATGGATTTTATGGAATTCCCTTCAAAATATATTCATTAGTTTTGGTTTTAACATAACATAGAAATTAGGTTTTCACTTTTCAAAAATCAATCATATAGAAAATCAAAAACATATTTTGTCACTTTTCTTTTTGAAACCCATAGAAGTAAGACTTTCGAAAAAAGGTATACCTAAATTAAAATAAGATGCTTCCAAGACAAAATTTAACAAATACTTTATTAAAAAATTTCCTTTTAAAAAATGATAGGGCCTTCAAAAAAAATTGAGGTAAAACCATCCCATTTTACTTCTTTTCCCCAATTCTTTTCCCATTTTTAATAAATAAAATAATTTTTTATTCACTTTATAAATCACACTTTCAAAACCATTTTAAAAACACTATAAAATTAATCCAAAACACTGATGAAAAAATACATCTATCTTTGGTAGTAATATATGATATAAGAGTATTAAAATTAAAATAACCCGAAGATGGTTCCCTTTGATAAAATCAAGACTTGGGGAACTAACATGTCATGGAATTTAATCCCCTAAAATAATCCTTAATAAGAACCTAGTATCATGGGAAACTCCCTAGGATCAAACATTAAATGATAGTGGACCCGGTTTCTAAAATCACTCTATCGGCCCAAGTTTATCCATTTAAACTCATTTGGATTCCCCTTCTAGTTCATTTTGATTACAATATAATCCCCTAGGAGGGTGTATCTCTCCTTGGGAACTAATGTGCCTTCCTACACAATGCTAATGTCATAAACATCCATATTTTCTACATAACTACTTGGGATCCGATGATATCAAACAATAGAGTTGGGTAAGAAACAAATCACAACTCCATCATAAGAATCAACAATTTTGAGACATTTATATAAACCACATCTCACATCTCACACCCTAAAAATAAATATCCCCTTTCATTTCAAACATGATGAAGCATCACATCAAAATAGAAAAAATATAAATACCACCCTTGAGGACACAATATAAAAAAAACACTATATGAAAGGTCTCAAATGATGGTATCATGATCCTAAAACAATTTCTTTAAAAATTCAAATAATCCTTTTCCAAACATGCTTGTAATGTTAATCCACTATTCATAATTTAAAATATCATTTAAAAACATCCCCTAAAACCACTTTATCAAAACACACCTTTAAATCCATTGGTGATCAACCACCTTTATTATAAATTACATTCAAAACAACACAATAGTAATAGTTCATCAAACTATTTGAAATGGGACACACATACCCATTTTTATCAAACACCCCTTTTAAAATCATAAAACCAATATTTGAAAATCAACTACTACAAAAGATCTCATTAAAGTCCACAAACCACTGTAAAACATCCCCTCAAAACACATAAACTTATTTAAATATCAATTCAATAATTTTTACAAACATAAGGGAAGTGATAATGTCCATTCCAAGAAATAAAACCATTTCTAAACCCATTGAGGTACACCATATATTTAAAATTTACATTAAGGAAATTTAAACACTCAAGAAATTCATGTCATGTAATATAAGTGAATTTTTATAGAGACACCAACCTTTTCTAAGTGTAATCCTATAAAAACATGTGGAATTCGATGGAAAAATCAAATCAGGAAAAAAGACACCATAATGTAACCCTAGACACCAAAAAAACACTAAATTTGAACCATCTCATTCACAAAAATTGTTCCCCATGGCTGTTAGGGATTTTTCGGTGAAAAAAAAACAAGATAAAAGAAGTATTTGAATGATAATAATGAAAGGAAATTGAGGTGTTATTTAACATAGAAATTCATTTAGAATTGGAAGAGAGGAGGTATAAATCAAAGATGAAGGGTGTAGAAATCTCCCTAGGTCACGTGACTAACTCAGATGAATGATTGGGAAAAGGGGAACCCAAAACAATACGGTAGAATAGGAAAAATGTCCATTTCACCATTTACAAATTTAGGGAATCTAGAGTTATGTAATATCATTTCCATTTATGGTGCAGGGTCTCTACCCTAAAATCCCATAGAGAACAACCTTCCTAGAAATAGCATGAAGCACCATATACAGGAAAGGATTATGGTCCCTAATCACCTAGACACTATAGTACATCCACCCCCCACTATAGTGCAAGGCACCTCACGAATATACCCATGTGGTGTATCACCCCTTCCCTATGTCATTTCCTCACACACCATGACTTTCACCCTGGAATGTTGATACTATCTATTTCCCATGGGGAATATTCCAAGGAGAAATGCTCGACAAAACTCACATATTTCCAATACCATGATGTGGTTATCTTCTCCACAACGAGAAATCACCCACCCAACTAACCTATTGGATATAACATCCCTCCCAATGGGGTGGACATCCTCCCTAACACAACTAATGATTCATAATAAACACTAACCGTGGTGTAGCTTCATATCCTAAATCATGGAATCCCTATATAACCCTTAAACATTACAAATAAATAGCACCCACAATAAAACACCCCCCCAATCTATGAAGAATCCACCCTTTAACCCTACAAAATCAAAACAGAACGAGGTAGGCTACAACATCACCTCTTGGGGAAATTGAATGTCATACTGTAAACCCAGACTACAACACTCTTTGACTCCCTGAACCACCCAAAAACTATCAAAACATCATGGGACATCAATATAATCCAAAATTAAATTATATTAAATACAATAGTGGCATGGGGTGTCACTATTATCCCCAACCACACTACATTTATCCCCTAGAAAGTTATTGATGAAGGTAAAACTAATAAAATCAAAAACATCTACACTCAAACAAGAGTTGGGAGGGATAGAGAAAAATAGAAATGTATCATGGGTGAAGAAACAACATTCATCTTAAAACTCCTAAAAATTCATGAAATTAATCCTCAAACATCATCTAAAAACTAAAAACAGAACCTTGTTCACAATAAATAAAAACAAAGCTCCAAAAAAATAGAGAACAAGCGTAGGTCTCCCCACCAATTCGAATTCATCAAAAAAGGTGTAAATAAAAAAAACCTCCACTACACCAAGAACATCACAGAAATAACAATGATTCCACAAATATAAAAAATTATCCTCAAAACCCCATAAATCTCAACATACCACTGAGAAACTAGCTCAAAATCCATAAAATAATCACCCCCAAATTCTATATAAAAGGCCCAAAAACATGGAAACATATAAAAAAAATATTGGGTCATCAAATCAGTTACATCCCATGATATACAAAACAATCATTAACAAATATTATTCTGGAAAATGGAACAACATGCTTCTACCTTAGGTCATGAAACTACATCAAATGTAATATGGTAAAAGATCACTGAACACAGGATCACGATCATCTTGATAGAAATTCCAACCCGATAACTCACACAAAATAACTGACAATAATTATTCATCGTAGTTAACTATGCATTCACCCAAGGATTCCCCATGATTAATCAATAATGTTGAGACCCATGAATAGATCTATTCCCAAATATATCACAATAAAACAACTATATAAAGAACAAAAAATAAGGCATGAACATCCCAAAGAAACCACCACTCACAAAACTATATAACCAAAAAGGTACTCATATAACACATCAAATAAAAGCCACTTTAAATCCATAACTTCTCTAAACTCATTGATATTGAATAAAAAGATAATTCATCACTAGAGAATATCAAGAAGATTTAATCTCATCAATTTGACCATCTACTCAAGGCTCACTGGCCTAGTTTACTCAACTCATCCTATGTGGTTACCAAATAAATTCTCTTGGAAAATATCACCCCAAACGATTCCAATATACCCCATTACAACATTGAGAGAATGAAAAAACATATACAATTCTAGTTAGAGTATGTGCGGTACCAAAGACAAGGGAATACCCTTTATATAACCAAATTACCTCTTATCAATACCTTTCAAGTAAGTATAAATTAAATTACTCAAAACATAAACCCAACCTTCTCTTATTTTTGAAGTCACATAACATGGTCCTAATGAAAAACAAATAATAAAACCAAAATCAAAATTCACCAAAAAATGAAAATATATTTCAAAACAATTATTATTAAACATCCCAACTCTTTAAAAAAACTATTCATTTTCACCATTGAACTTTCCAAATTAATACAATAATACTAGATTTTAAAACCATTATTCTCATTGAAATTATGAAATCCAATCAATATCTTTAAAGTTATAATTTTATTTAAAAAAAACTCACCCTTTAAAATGTTTTATAAAAAACATGGTTTTAATTTCAAATCCTCATCCAATTTTAAAAGATAAAAAAATTATTAAATAACAATATGAAATCAGCCACTTATAAAAATATTTCATGAAAACCAAGCACATTTTACAAAAAATATCTATGGATTTATTTAAGAAAACACTCTTTTGATAATACTCAAAATTCAAAAAAAAATCTCACAATCTGATCAAAAGTATGTTAAGAATACAATTCAATATAAAATCAAATCTAATCTCTCGACATACAACAAGACTAACCATTATCATTTTTCTATTACTAATAATCACTCAAAACAAACCCATTAAAAATGAGACTAAATTGGAGAACAAAACGAGATTTCAAACTATGCTTGAATTGTTGAAATGGTTGATGGGCTATGTTACAATCATGAAATAATTCCATAAATATTCCTAGAATAAAGTGTGTATTCACTACATGTCTTATGAGGTTGTGAAAGCAAAAATCACCCCCATTTATCCTTTTCTCATTCCATGTACAACAATTCCAAGAACAGCCCCAATGTAACTAATTCAATGATAATTATGATTAGAATACCATCATCTAAAATATTAATCCATATGAATAATAGAAACATAATCAAAAATCCCAATGACCCATGGAAACTCAAGGATTAGGGTGATAAATAGTTAGTTGTGATTTCTCCACACCAACTTCTCAAGACACAAAAAAATATCACCACACTACCAGAACTCCCATATAATAAGTGAGCACTTTCATAACCAGATCCATAATGTATAACCTATGATCTAATAAAATTTGTAACAAAGCGGATCGAGATGATCTTCCAAATCACTTAATTCAACCCGCCACACAACCCAAAGATAATTATAGATCCACCATGGGTTGAAAACTACTAACATGGTATCATGAATTCACACATAGTAATTATTTCACCTTCATAATAAGATAAAAAATTAGTAGAAACTACTGAGAATATTTCGTGACCTTTTCATACATAGGATATCCATAGATATCAGATAAATAAATACAAAATATAAACAATCCAAAATAGGGATAAGCATAATAAAAAATCCATCCAAAATATAAAAATGAATAAAATACATATGAAGATGATACATGCATACAAAATATAAATATACCCATCCAAATCAATCAATACAAAATACAAAAAATAAAATGGAACCTGAACAGCTCTAAAATCCTCCACACAAGCCATATTAACTCACTACCTCCTAACACATCCATTAATGGACTACATGTACTAAGACGAATACCAAACGGAAAAAGTCCTGAAAGCCTAAATGAAAAATGAAGTTTCATATGCATACATACACAGTTGCGAATATAAGGTGTGATAGAAACATTCCCAATAGGATCATACCAAGGTGTATATGCAATTCCCTTTATAATACATTTAATTTTTCTAATATTTAACATAACATAGATAAATATTTTTTCACCTTTAAATAATTAGGAATAAAGGAAATCAATAACAAACTTTATCACTTTCCTTTTTTAAAAACCACAAAAGTTACACTTTCCAAAATCAAGGCATACCATGTTTAGAATCATGATATTCAAACCCAAACATTTGGAAAAAATCATTTAAAATTTTAATTTAAATCCTAGAAATATGGATTTCAAAATATATGTATAGAAACACACTCATTTTTTCCTCTTCACAAAAAGAAATCCCAAAAATAATTTAAAACACAATTAATTATTTACTTTGTAAATAAATTTCTAAACCATTTTAAAAACAGTCTATAAGAAAACCAGAAAGATGATGCAAATAAATAAAATAGTCATAGGAATAAAGATATCAATGAGGCATAATAAAAGATAAATGACCAAGATATAATTCCTTGTGAGATAATCAATGATAGGGGAAACTAACAAGTCATGGAATGGAATCCCATAAAGTAACTCCTAATGGGAACCACATGTCATGGTTAACTCCTTGGGCTCTAACATGAATATCTACTTGACCTGGTTTATAGAATCACCCTCTAGGACCTAGTGTATCTATGTAAACAAATTATCCTTCCCATTTTGAGTCATTTTGATTATAATAAAATCTCATAGTGTGGATTAACATTCCTAGGTAATAAGAAATTGTGTTCACACTACACTAGTGTAACACACATCCTATTAGAGAAAATTCCTTCAGTGATTGGAATTGATTGTGTTTGTTAAAAATTTAATCTAAGTATTTAACTTGAATAATTTTGGGTAGAATATGTAATTCTTGTAGTATTTTTATAGATTCATTAAATCCATAAAGGATGAAGTTACTGTAGGATAAATGTTAGAGATAGATTCTACACCATATAGAAATGGGTTATGATATAATGGAAGGTTGTGTAAAGGATTTACACTATATATCATATGATACACCATAAAATATGTCTCACTTTTTAACCCTTATCAATGTTGTGCAACGGACCATGCTATAGTTGGTGATTAATAAAACTTTAATGCAACTAGATTATCATGGGTTTATACATTATGGAGGGAATCCTACATCGTTGGAGGTGGTCATCCTAATTTATATGTCATTAGAGATTAAAGGATTCTTATTTTGTGGAGGGAAACATGCATCATAGTCATGTTGAAAAATAATATTCAATGTAGTAGAAACACTCTACAAATTGGAACTTCTGAATTAGTGAGTTTGATTTAATTAATTTTTACAATCCTATAACGGCTCACAATATAGTAAAATTTCTACATCACATCTAGTTTAGTGAGTTGAAAAGTTAGAGGGGAAAGTTTTGTGATTGTTCATTGTTTATGGAGTAGATTTTGGTATATAAATTATAGATCTATTTAATAGGAAGCGACAATATAGATAATTAGGCCAAGAATGTAGTAATTGATTGATCCATTTTTTGCACTGTAGTGTAAAGAGTTACTTTATAGTGAAGTATTTATATGAACATGTTTTTTCCATAGTATATGTTACCATGTTGCTACCAGTCAGTTTCTTTCAACATTGAAATTAATAAAAGATATTTTGGATAATAAATTAAGGTGTTAAAAGTAATTATAATTTTTTTAATCACTATATTGAATTTTGGGTGACACATGGAATGATCATAAGAAGATAGATGGAAAAATACATAATTATAACACTTAGATCAAATCAAATTAGTTTAATTTTCTACAAGTAGATAAAAAAATCAATTAAACAATGTTCATCTAAAACATATCTAGATAAGGGGAAAACATATTATCTTTTCCAAACCAAAATAAAAAAGGTAGTTCCGGGATTTCATGAAATTTGAAAGTGACCAAGAAGAAGGATGTTCTAAAAGCTTCATATCAATAGAATTTTATTTGGATATGTATAAGAGACACAAAAATCTAAGAGTATTTTCACATAAATGTATCATGAAGAAGAAATATTTCATAGGAGTGGTTTTCTACTCATGTGAAGAGTGATAGTGATATTTTATCATTTATGTGAATAGTGAGTTAAGATTTTTATTTTGTTATCCAAATAGAATCAGTGTGCTCTAGTGTTCTAAGTGCATAGGCACATTTTCTTTATATTCTCTTTAGACTACCCAGATTAGAGTGAATTAAGTAAAATATATTTTTTTCTTTATTTCATTCATAACTCATAGAGAGTAAGTAACATAGAGATAGAGGTGTTATTTAAAATGATAGAAAAAGATCAAAATTAAGGGAAAATGTTTTTATCATTATTACCTTGATTCACACCCCCCCCCCCACACACACACATATAGGGTAATCTCTTTGGTAAGTATCCAAAACATAGTATCAAGGTGAAGGTGTTTTGGTGACATAATATCTCTCTATAAAGTATGGTATAAGTGGTAGTTGTCAATCATAATGTCATGGTTGTTTTTTAAAGGAATAATATCTAATTATGTAAAAACTTGATGTAGAACTAGTTCAGGTCATTGGAGATGGAATTTTACATAGTATCCATTCATATTATTTCATCTAAAATGTAAAATGGATCCTTATCCAAATGATACCACAAGGAATTGGATGTTGATGCATATGAAATCAATGATTTTGATGGATATTTTTCAAAATTATCTATACCATGGTGTTGCCTTTGAAAACCTATTCTGATATGTGGGAAATACATTTAGTTATCTATAAAGGTTATTCTAAAGATCAAGCGGAAAATTTGAAATTTTTTTTTATAATTATGAATATTTGATGATGATCCTAACCAAAATATTTGGTGCATTTTTTGAACATCTAAATGATCTTGTAGAAGATATATGAGGCCTTTATAAAAAAATAGATGTAAAATTTATAAAAATAATCTTTAGGAGACTACATCCATGTTTCAATGTAAAGTAATATTTTCTTGAAATTAAATATATAAAGGGTATTTCTTTGAAAATATTATATAGAAATATTTCTAAATAATAAATGACAAATGTAGAAAATGAAACCAACTTTAAAAAGAACTCATAGGAAGTAGATTTCATTGTGATAAATAAAATTTAAATAAAATTATATTTATTTTAAGATGTGGATGATGAAGTGTTTTTTCCCTATCTTTTAAAATTAAAATGGGTAAAAGGAAAATTCAAACTCATGATTCAATATTATTGTTTATAAGGTGGTAAATTAGGGAATCTCGTGTCTATATTAATTAATAATTTATAATATTTTTAAGAGGATTAATATATGAAGAAACCACTCAAAAGTGAAAAATATGTCGAAAATCAAAACATATGTTTTTCCAAAGGAGGAACATTTTATTTCATGAATGTTATTTTTAAAATGTGTCTAAAGTGGAAGAGGTCAAAGACTAAAAAGATATTTGTAGAGATGATTTGGTATTTGTCATATACTGACCAAATTCTAATGATAGGGATACTAAAAATGGTGAATTTGATGGAATAGTTAATCCAAGTATGAAGTATCCCTCAAAGATAATGATTTATGGGGGGTTAACACCAAGAATTTAAATGTATTATTCCCTAAATCTAATATTTTTTTATAATAATAGTAAGAGGACAGGTGAAAATTGAAATAATAAATTTTACAAATCAAGTCTATAATTTTTAAAATATTGAAAAATAAGTTGATCTTAAGGTCAAAATTAAATAAAAATCATGGATAATTGATGAACTATCTAAATTTGAATCATATAAATTAAAATGAATTGAAAATATCAAATATAAGTCAAAATATGGAGTTAGAAGTGTGAAGACTAAAAATACACCTCACTCTTGGTATGTCATTAGGAAGTTCAAGCACTTTATCAACAAAAGAAACTCATAGGTGACTATTTAATAATTCATTCCTATCACAGAAGTTCAACACATAAAAATAAAGACAAAAATTTTATTAAGAATTTGGACACATTCAATATGTGTGCTCCATTATAAAAAGTTTTTTTAAAGAGAAACTTCATAAGGAAGAAGAAATAGGTTTTTCAATGCTTTCTTGTGATTTTTGTGTATTTTTTTGGGTAAAGGCTATGGGAATAATGAATCCAACGGTGCTTAAAGGGTAAAAATGATGTTTCCTCATGAAACATAGTGAATTGGAAAATAATAGCAGAATGTTAACCCTTATAGTCTTGAAACTTATAAAAGATTTTCATCATTTGAAATTAGGAATTAATCATGAATTTTAGGAATCTTTTTAATAATTAAGAGATTCTAATCAATGATCATTGGTGAATAAAATAAGTAATGAGAAGGAAAATTTTTTCTATTTATTTCATAGAAACAAACCGGTATGGTATATCTGTTATGGATAGTAAATTTACTTGACACATGATTAAAAATGGAGATCTTATTATTTTTATCAAATATAAAAAACTAGAATGGTTTAATTTGGTGATTATGAAGGAATAAATATTTTGGGTCTAAGAAATACATGGTTTGTGGAAATTATCCTAGTAAAACAGATGTTCTATTGGTTGAATTTATTAGATGCAGTTTTTTTATTGCGATCCAGTTGTGTGACATAGAAAATTCTGTGAAATTTGGAAATAATTATTACAATTTCAAGGCTAGAGATGGTTCAATTATTCTTCAATGAATATCGAATAAGGGAAATAATTACATTATTGGTTATGAAAACTGGAACTTACTATCCAATTTCTATAAAAAAATTATGGAATGTGGGTCTTTGTAGAGAACCTCGCTTTACAAACATATACATTACATAACTTTTTCGGAATACTTATACATTATACAAACTGACTCCCAAAGACCATAGTTGGCATACTACCTTTGGAAACATGGAAACATAAAAATAATACATAATTGAGCTACATTATCTCCCACTGGGTTCTTTGAGACTAGCATCCTTCTTAGACACATCAAATACAATACATATCTTCATAACCTCGAAAAGTACACCAGAAAAGGGGTGAGTTCAAATTCTATGTAAGGGTAAAAAAGGGATACATGTAAGGATAAATATGATCATATGGGTATGGGAACATGATCATGAAAATATAAGATCATACCATGCATATCAAAGATCGTACACATGAATGATGGCATAAAGCGTGGAAGTTCATAACACATGAATAAAAAGGAAGTAAAGGACATAATCCATGAAAGGATAAAAGAGGAGTAAGACATGGAATTGTGTCAAAACATAAGAATATAATGATTTCTATAGTAGCCAAGTCATCAATGACAAGACCATCATAGTGGAAAAATTTCTTTACTGAATCGAGTGAACCCCCATTCTAGCCTTGTATTACTGAACTAAGTAAACCCTCATTCAATCCCTATATTACTGAATTATGTAAACCCTCATTCCAACCCTATATATCTCATGAGATATAAATATTTACCCAATTCATTGGAGGGAGATTTAGGTCTGATCTTTCACATAATGAAATCACACATACATGTGCCAAAAGATCATAAAAGAACATATCATAACCTATGAAATGACTTGGGTATCATAAACAAGTAAATATATCATAATATATGGAAAGGGACAGGTTTCATAATCATTTCACCATAAACATAACTCCTGAAATGAAGCAGGTTTCAAAATCTTATTAACTCGAAAAGAGAAACGGGATCATTAACATCATTCCATCAAAACAAAATCCATTCAGAGAAAGAATATAATGGAAACATTGAATAATTTCCCCATAAATTAATGAGAAACACAAATAGATTTTATCATATATGGGAAATAATTTTTCATTGTATTTGAAAAATCATTTCATGAGGAAAATATCATTTCTTCATTGTAAAAATGATTTTTATAACAGAAAACCTTTTAAAACATTTTTATTTGAAAATAGCTTTGAAAATTTATAAAGGAATATCTGAAAACAATAAAACATTTTTAAAATCCTTTTTCTTTGAAAATTATCTTCAAGGGTCCTTTGAAAACATTTTTTAAAACATGGTTTTTTAATACAATAGATTTCTAACCGAAGAAAGAGATGATCATATTTCACTAAATGCATTATATTAAGTACCTAAGAGTGGTAAAATGGTACTAAAAATGATGATATCATGGATAAATAGTGAATAATGATAATCATGAATATTTTTGAGATATTTCCTCAAAGGAATCATAAACATAAATAATCTCAAAAAATGATAAGATTGTCTCGATGCACTCTTATAACTTGGTTACATGGAATCATACTCTCCATGTAAGAAAAGGAAATTACATGAAGCTTAAGATATAATGAAACTAATGAGACACATGATATAAAATGTACAATGGAAGTATATTCACCTCAAAAAAAGGAGTTTTGGTGCAAAACAAAACATGACTATCCAAGAAGGTAAATTGAGACAGATTTGTTTTACCAATTTCCTAAATTTGGAAATTTATACCCCATGAAAGAAGGATAATAGAATGAATATGTGAATAATCATAAATTTTGGTATAAGATACATATAATTAAATCATGTTCAGTGCAAACACCATGTAAAAGGAAGGAGTAGTGATCATAACATGGATCTCACATAAATTAAAAGTGAGATGAAATTCCCCTTACCTTGTGTCTTGACTCTCTTTGTACTCATACAAGCTTCCTATATAATAAATATAAGTTTATTATACATATTTTACAGAATAATATTCTTATACATAATACCACATATGGTTTGATTGCGACCTTATATTACCTACTTGTTAATGATCATATGTTAAAGTTTCACTTCGAGTAATCATTCACTTTAGTCTTCGCATTGTCTTAATTTGTTATAGTGTTGGCCCTTATACTTATATCATGATTATAGAATTTATAATAGTTTATAAATATCAGGTATATAAATTATATATATATTATAATAATATATTGCATAATGATGTATGAAATGAAATACACTGTTCATGGAGACAGTAAGTAGTTCGTACACATTAATGTTGTTTCCGTTTTTATATTCATATTGAAAGAAAGCATATCAATGACATATATATATGTGTGTATATATATATATGATTTTATATTAAAATAACTTTATCATATATACCACATAATTTCATTAAACCCATCCTTAATACATTCTAAATGGTGTGTGAATGAATCACATTTCTTTGATGGGACGGTAGTCCATGGTTCCTCAAACGAGATTATCGTATTAACACCAAATGGAAGGTAATAGGATGTGTGTTACAAAAGTATTACAGAAGCTTATATACATAATAAATATAACATATTACATATATAAATAGATTTTCCATCATAATATCCACCATGATTGGTGGTAAAGGATAAATGAATAGTCATCATTTCCTGAGGCAATAATTCTCTGCACATAGAAATAGTATGTTCAATATCCATTAGAAGAAGGTTTGTGTAAGTGTAGGTAAGAAACGTGTCATAAAAATACTAGTATATGGAGGATACATTTCTTCACATAATAAGGGGGAAAAGAGAGTGTATCGGGTGGGGAAGGAAAATATAGGAAATGTACTTGAAAGAAGATGTTGCCTATAAATCGGGTAACTCATTTTGGTTTGTACCAAAAGGCTTTGTTGAGAGAGTTTCTTCCCAAATGGAGGATTCAAATTATAAGGGAGGATTTTTGGGAGGAAAAGTTGATAGATATTGGACAATCTTAAGAGGATTGAGAGATGTGAGGAATGGGTAGAGGTGTGGCCTTTTGTATGGAAGGAAAAGGACTCTCATGGAATTTTTAGAAAAAAATTAGGTGCGCACATGTTCTTACCTAACAATAGTCTCACCAAAACAACCAAAATCAAGAATGGAATGTGTATGGGAGAATAGTGGACATACAATGGGTGTTGTATAGGTCATTTTGGCCATTAGTTTTAGGGTTTAGTCCCTGACTGAAAATTATAAACTTTTATTAAAAGAAAAAGAAATACAGGAAAGAACACAAGATAAAAAGTTCACAGGGCCAAAAATGATGAAGACCGAGGGAATCCCCTTGGAAAATCAAAGAACACTAAATAGGAAGATAGCCTGTGCTAGAAAAAATCTGAATCCTTTCATCTTTATTGCCTTTAGAAGCCAGGAAGTCTGCCAGCCTATTACCTCCACACCATGTATGGAGAACCAACATGTTTGAATGAATGAAATCCTTGTAAGTACGGATTGGATAAGTAATATTCCAGGGAAAATCCACTTTAACTTTCAGGTAATTAATCACAATAGTAGAATCTGATTCAATTTAAGACAGATGGATAGATCTTTCCCTACACATTTTTAGACCTTGAAGAAGCGTTAGTGCCTCAGCCACCACCGAATTACCCTCCCTAATGAATACAAACATAGCTACAACAACTGAACCACAATCATCCCGCACAACACCGCCACCACGCATAACTCCTTGCACACAAGAACCATTAGTATTTAATTTATGCCCATCGATAGGAGGATTCCATCGCATCCATACACTAGAAGACCTCCACCCAGAAAGTGTTGCATCTGTCAAAGTATCCGATGAAACAAAAGAATGCATAACCAGAAAAATACTCGCACATTTACACTATTGCACAAATGAAGAAATAAGGTTCAAAAATGTAAATTTGATGTGCTACAAGTTAGGACGGGTGCCATGATGACCAGCAGCATTCCGCGTTTCCCATAAAGTCTAACAAGAAGCAAGGATGAGTAAAGACCACCCCTTGGATTACGCAGAACCCCTCTATAGATAATCCCAACATGCTTGAAGAAATTATTCCACTGTATCCACACACCCACTAAAATCTGGATAACCAGCAACATGAACCCACAGATGAACAGTCCAATCACTTTTTCAAAAAAGATAAAAAATAGTCTCAGAATGAGAGAATAAACAGCATTTACATTTTGAAACAAGAGGAATTGAAATCTGTTGAATATTATCATCAGTAGGAATAGCACCATTACGGATTCTCTAGAGAAGAAAACTAAATTTTGGAGAAAGGTCATTACATAATAGTAGTATTTTTACTATTCATCAAAAAATGTAGTTTCTAAAAAATCCGAAAAAATCACCTTCAGATAATTTTGACATTATGAATTAAAAAATGATGTTTATTTTATCAAATTAAATTTCTAAATGTGTCTAAAATTTATTTCATTATTATAATAAATTCATTTAAGAAAATGATGTTTTTAAACATAAAAAGTACTTTACCTAAAATCATATGTTTTTTTTATATAAAAAGATTATTAAAAAAAATTAAAACTATTTATTACTATTAATATTAATAATTTCAACTTCTAGGTTATAATTATATTATTTAAATATTTAAAATAGAAAAAAGTGGTATTTCCTAGAATCTCAGTGTTGCGCGCATCATAGGCCAAGTTACTGTTGCGTGTAACATATGCCAAGTTGATGGTGCATGTAACGTGTACTAAGTTAGTTTTGCATGAAACAAATATTTGAATCATTTCATTACAAAAAATAAATTTAAATTTAAATTTATTCGAAAAAATATCCATAAAAACTCAAAAAAAATTATTTTTCCCCCATTAAATTGAATTTCACCCACGAAATTCATCACTCTAGTAAAAAAAGAGTGGATACCTATACTTCATCATATCGTCAAGTTCCCACGTAGCTTCCTTTAACTTTTGATTTCTCCACAAAAGTTTGACCAGGAGAGTGGTCTTTTTTATAGAACTTTATCTGGTTGGTCAAGAATTTCAACAAGTTGCTCCTCCTAAGAAAGATCCTAGTCCAGCAGTATGACCTATGATTTCAGTACATTTGATGTTTCACGTATGTACTTGCTCAAGAGAAATACATGGAACACATCGTGGACTTGAGAGATATTTTGAGGAAGTGCCAAGCGATATGCTACCATCCAGATACGATCAAGAATTTCAAAGTGGTTGATATACCTAGGGATTAGTTTTCCCTTCTTCCTAAATCTCATAACTTTATTCCAGGGTGACATTTGTAAAAACTTGTTTTCACTATCTTCTAATTCAAGATCACACCAACAGTTATAAACATTACTTTTCCATCATCTTTGAGCTTCCTTGATATGCTTCTAAATGGTTCTAACCTTCTCGACCATTTCTTCAGTGATATTAGGTCCCAATAGATTTCCTTCTCCAACCACATCCCAACACATTGGATCTCTACATTTCTTCCCAAATAGAGATTCATAAGGTGCCATCTGAATTCTTGAGTTAAATCTATTGTTGTATGAAAACTAAATTGGAGGACGATGTTGATCCCAACCACCTATGAAGTCTAGAGAACAAGATCTCAACAAATACTCTTGGTTTTGAATTGTTTTTTCAGACTGGATACCTATTTGTGGATGATAAGAAGTACTAAAACACAATTATGTATCATGTTATTTCTGAAGAATAAACCAGAAATTTTAGGTAAACCTCAGATCCAAATATGATAAAATAGAATGTGGTACTCTATGCAACGTTACCACTTCTTTAATGTATATTCCTGAAGTCTAATCAAGAGAGAAATCTTCTCTGATAGAAATGAAGTGTCCTGACTTAGTAAGGTCAGCGACTACAACTCATATAGCATTAAACCCTTTAGAGGTTTTGGGTAGTCCAGCAATAAAATCCATAGTGATGTTATCCCATTTCCATTCGTGTATGGGTAATGGATAAAACATCCCTTTAGACTTTTGACTTTTAGCCTTAACTTACTGGCATACCAACACTGAGATACAAACCCCATGATATCTCTCTTCATTTTGTTCCAGAAAAAGTATTCCTTCAATTACCTATACATATTCATACTTCTAGGGTGAATAGATAATGAACAAATTTTAGCTTCCTCTAACAACTCCATCAAATATGGTACTGAAGTAACACATACATGGTTCTTAAACCTTATCATTCCATCCTGATCAAGTTTAAACTGAGGAACATTGATATCTTTCTTATACAACTCTCCATCTTTCTTCTGTGCCTCCTTAATCTTTACATAGATAGAGGGATGAACATTCATTTGAGAAAGATAAGGTCTTCCCCTTCCTTTTTGATTTCAAGATCCATAATTTGAAAATATAAAAATATTGGATCTTTTGAGATACTCATCATGGATAATATAGCTTTATCCTTCTGATTGAAAGCATTGGCCACCTTGTTCGCTTTCCCTGGGTTGTAATATATTGAGCAGTCATAATCTTTTATTAACTCTAACCATATTATCTAGCACATGTTCAACTCCTTCTATGTGAATATATATTTCAGACTTTTATAATCTGTATATATATCACACTTTTCACCATAAAGATAATGCCCCCATATCATTAATTCAAAGATAATTATTGCTAACTCCAAATCATGAGTTGGGTAATTTTTCTTAGGAATCATGGGCTTTCATGAGACATAGGCTATAAAAATGTTATTTTTCAGAATAACACATCCCAATCCCTTCATGGATGCATCATTATAGATTACAAACCCTTCTCCACCACATGGTAATGAAATCATAGGTGCACTGACCATCCTTCTCTTCTGTTCCATGAAATTTTACTCTCATTCTTCTGTCCAAAGGAACTTTACACCCTTCTAAGTTAACTCGGTTCAGGGATTAGATAGTCCTGATAAATTCTCCACAAATTGTTGATAATATCCAGCTAAACCTAGAAATCTATGGATCTCAGTAATTGGGGTTGCTCTAGTCTGGCATTCAATAGCCTCTATCTTTTATGTATCGACTAATATACCATCTCTTGAGATTATTTGACCTAAAAAAGATACCTTTTGTAGAAAAAAATCACATTTTTTAATTTTTTCATATAAATTATCCATTCTTAGATTCTTCAGTACCATTCTGAAGTGATCTTCATGATCTTCCTTTCTCTTTGAATAGATTATAATATTATCTATAAAGACTACCATAAACAGGTCGAGGTAATCTCTAAATACTATTTTCATCAAATGTATAAATATAGTATGGGAATTATAGAGAAAAAAGTCATTACTATATATTCATAGTGACCATACAATGTACATAATGTCATCTTAGGTATATCCTCCTTCTTCACCCCTAATTGATGATATCCAAAATGAATGTCAATCTTGGAAAAGTATGGATATCCACACAATTGATGAAACAAGTCATAAATATTGAGAATAGGATACTTGTTCTTAATTGTGATCTTTTTAAACTTTGGATAATCAATGTAGAGTTCCATTGATCCATATTTCCTCTTCAAAGAAAGAACGGTTGCACCCTAAGGTGAAACACTTGTCTGAATGAATCCCATATCAATGTTTTCATGGAGTTTAATCTTCAATTCTAGAAACTCAATCCGGTCCATTCTATAGGAAGTATTTGAGATTTGTGTTGAACCAAATATAAGTTCTATTCAGAAAATAACTTCACATTTTGGTGGAATATTTGGAAAATCTTCTGGAAAAACATCCAAATAATCCCAAACAATTAGCATATCATCAATGTTGATCTTCTCCCCAACCATTTGAGATAAATAACCATTTTTCATGGAAATTAAGACACATACACTAGATGTAATCTCAATAGGAAGTTCAGACTAATCATCACATTGATGGATGATCATAGGAGGGTTTGAAATATCAAACATAACTTCCCTTCCATGAAACTTTATGTGGGATTTATGAAGAAAAAGTCAATCAATACCTACTATGACATCAAATTAGACCAAAGGAAGAATGATAATATTTTCATGAAGCACATTCCCACAAATTACTGTCGGAGTGGAAGTATATACTTGAGATGTGATCATCATACCATTATTGGTTTTCACTGCTAATTCCACATCTTATTATTTTAGTGGAATCTTAACACCCTTAGAAAATTCATTAGATATGAAAGAGTGGGTTGATCCAGAATGAAATATGAAATTAATAGTTCTAGAGTGGATGGTAAGTGTACCTTTTAACATGTTGTTATCTCACCCCTCATAAGATATAGTGTTGGCACGTGATTTACCATTATTCCTCATTTTAACAAGGCGCTGACATCGATAATCATCACCAACCCTTAGGTTTTGGAAATTGTTATCAAAATTCCCATTATCCTTACACTTTTATCACTAAATAGTGGGAGGTGAATTTTTTGAGGCTTTTCACCCAATAACATTTTTATAAAACTTATTCCCATCACCTGGACAATAAATTTTCCTATGGACTTCCCTTCAACTCTTAAAAAATTTATCATACCCCATATGGAAATTTCCTCTATGATTCTTCCCACACATAGAGCATAATGGAATGTTTAACTTCTTTTCATTATGGTTCTTAGAGTTTTATTTGAAATCTATCTTCATATTATTTTCAAATCCATGAGATTGATACGTTACTCCCAGCTCCATTTCAACCTTGATTGAACATCGCACAATCTCTTTGTAGATACTAAAGTATCTTATGGATAACACTGTTATGAGACTTGTATTTAAAACCGTAAATAACCTGTAATATATACTTTCAAGTTGGATGATAATTCCTGAACAATTCCTCGTAAGTCTCGTAAAATTAGCATTGTAGGTACCAACAGACTCATCATCGCTTTTCTTCAACACAAGGAACTATTTCTCCATCTTGGTACGAAGAATTCAACAGAATGTACTTATTTAAAAATAAGTTCTTGAGCTCATCCCAAACCATAGACTCAATATCATCATGTTGTCTCTTATTCTTGATTAGAGTCTGCCACTTATCTAATTCACCTTCCAAGCAATAAATAACCAGAATGACTTTATCGTGATCCGAAAATTGATGAATGAATAATATCTTTTCAGTGGTAATAATAAATTTTTCAGCAACAAGTAGATCATAAGACCCTCTGAAAGAAGGTGGATGTTTCCTCATTAAATAATCCATAGAATGTTGTTCCCTCCTTTTCTCCTTTGGAAGTCCACCATGATTCATAGCTTGAGAAATCTGCGTGAGCAAAGCAATAAGATTTTTCATTCTAGATCCCATATCATTTGGTTGCTCAGGTGTACAATCATTGTGTTTTCTATTTTAATCTTCATTAATGGGGTTCCTTCATGTTACGTCTATTGACTAAACCAATAGAATAGAGTATGAAATAGTTATCATAACAATAAACCATGTAATCATCAAAAATAACTAATAGGATGTCCAACTTATGACACCTTCCTTAATTTATGAAAACATAGGTTTATCCTAGGTAATTCATAGTCAACATAGGTTTAAATTCTTCATAATGGTTCATAGAGAGTTTGTGAATTCCCAAACCGTATCATATAAGAGAATCAAGACAAGTGTGCAGCAAGGCCCATTACTGTGTACCAGATTACCCTGAGTAAAGACTGGAATATCTTGTCAGAGTAGTTACACCTAGGTAAATATGTTCCATATCCACATCCACTTGTATTATCTAGATAAAGATTTATTTCTAGGAAACCAATCACCATATCCTTCCCCAAAATTCCAGGACATTTTCCTATACCATTTCTTATCCTTAGTCTTATCCTTAAACATGTCCTTAGGGTTCTCAATAAGGTTTTATCATCCTAGTTTCTAAAGGATAACTATACCTTTTCTATGATTCCAACTGTAATGAACCTATATTTAGAAACATAAAAATTACATAACATTTCTAGAATACTTACACATTATACAAACACACTCCTAAAGACCATAGTTGTTATAGTGCCTTTGGAAACATGAAAAAATAATAATAGTACATAAGTTGTCGACATTATATTCTACTAGATTCTTCCTTATTAGAACCCTTATTACACACATCAATCATGATAGATATCTTCATATCCTAGGGAAGGAAACATAAAAGGGGGTGTGCTCAAATGCTAATTTAGGGTAAATAAGGGAGACATGTAGGCATAAACATGAGCATAAGGGTATGAGAACATGATCATGAAAATATAAGATCATACTATTCATATCAACGTTCACATACATGAATCATGGAATAAATCATAGATATTCATAATAAATGAATCAAAATGAAGTGAAGTACATAATCCATAAAATCATAACATGGGAGTAAGACATGTAATTGTGGAAACACATAATCATATATTTATTTCAATAGTTTCCAAGGGATCAATTCCCAGACCATCATAGTGGACGAAGTTATTTGCTGAACTGGGTGAACCCCATTCCACCCTAGTATTACTAAACTGAGTAAACCCTCATTCTAGACTCATATTTCTTGACTAATTAAAAACTCATTCCATTCCTTTCTATCTCATGAGAAATAAATCTTTACCCGATTCATTGGAGGGAGATATATGTCCCACCCATTATATAATGAAATCATACATACATGCTCTACATGATAATAAATGAACATACCATAACCCAAAATACAAAATGGGTATCATAAACATGTAAACATATTGTAACCTATCAAAAGATAATGCTTTCATAATCATTTCATCATAAACATAACTCGTGAAAATAATTGGGTTTCAAAAGCATATAACCTGTTGAAGAGAAAAAGGCTTTATAAACCTCATTCCATCAAAAAATAATCCATTAAAAGAAATAATATGAATGGAAACATTAAATAATTTCTTGATAAAGTCATGATCAACACCAATGGATGTTATCTTAGATGGTAAATAATTTTGATAGGTATTTTAAAAATACTTCTTGAGGAAAATATCCTTTTTTGTTTGAAAATTGATTTTTATAACATAAAAGCAAGTGAAAATATTTTTCATTTAAAATAGATTTGAAACATTATAAAATAATATTTGAAAACAATAAAAAAATTTAAAATCCTTTTTCCTTGAGAATTATCTTCAAGTATCCTCTCAAAAAACATTTTTTAAAACATGGTTTTTAAATACAATAGATTTTCGACCGAAGAGAGAGATGGTTAGATTTCACTAAAATCATTATCTAAATTACCAAAGATTAGAAAAATGGTACTAAAAATGAGTTTATATTTAATAAAAATATTATAAGTAAACTCATTAGTATTTTTTAGATATTTCATCAAAGGTATCATAAACATAAACAATCTCTAAAATGATAAGATTGTCTCAATAAACTCTTATAAATTAGTTACTTGGGATCATATTCACCATTTAAGAAAAGGAAATTATATGCAGATAAATATATCATTAAAATAATTAAATTACCAATATAACATGTAAAATTTATTTTTATACACCTTGAAAAAGATTTTTGGTTCATAACAAAACCTGAGTCTCCAAGAAGGAAAATTGAGACAAAACTGTTTCACGGATTTGGTAACTTTTGAAAGTTAACCCCTGTGAAATAAGGATCATAGAATAGATATGTGAATACCAATAGATTTATATATAACAAACCTATAATTAAATCATGTTAAATACATACACCACACAAAATGACAGATTGGTTATCATAACAGGAATCTCATAGAAATTAAAAACTAAGATGAAATTCCCCTTTCCTTGGGTCTAGACTCTCTAGTACTCATAAAGGATTTTGGGATAATAAATATAAGTTTATAATAGTTATATTAAATAATAATATTCATATAAATAATACAATATATGGTTTTATTTTGACCTTATATTACCCTCTTGTTAATGATCTGATGATAAAGTTTCACTTTGGGTAATCATTTGCATTGTTCTTCACATGTGTCGTAATTTGTTATAGTGTTGGTCGTTATACTTATATCATGATTCAAAAATGTATAAAATGATATAAATATCAGGTATATATATTATATTTATATTATAATAATTTATTTTATAATGATTTATGAAATGGAATACACTTTTCATGGAGATGGTAAGTCATTCGTACGCATGAATGTAGTTTTCATTTTTTTGTGGTATTGAAAGAAAGTATGTCAATGACATATGTATATATATATATGTATGTATATATATATATATCATTATTACATTATCATTTATATATCATATATATTAAATAATTTTATTAAACCCATTCTTAAAAAATTCTATGTGGTGTGTGGACGAATCACATCGCTTTGAAGGGGCGGTAATCAACACTTCCTCAAATGAGATTATTGTATTTACACCAAATGGAAGGTAAGATGATGTATGTTAAAAAAATAAAAAAGCTTAAAGACATAATAAATATAATATATTACATATATAAAAATATTTTCTATAATAATGGAAACCATGATTGGTGTTAAAGAAGAAATGAACAATTATCGTTTCGTGAAGTAGTAATTCACCGTACACAGAAAGAACATGTTCAACATCCATTTGATGGAGGTGTGTGTAAGTCTATGTAATATCCAGTTCATAAAAACATCCTATTATATGGAGGATAACAGTTTTTTACACAACAAGGGAAAATATATATTTTAGGTGTGGAGAAGGAATATAATGTAAAGGATCTTGAAAGAAGACGTTACTTCTAAATCAGGTAACTCCTTTTGGTTGGTACCAAAAGTCTTCAATGAGAGGGTTTATTCCTAAAGGGAGGTTTCAAAGTATAAGTGATAATTTTTCATGGCAATTTGGGAAGATCTTGTCTGAACTTAAGAGGATTGAGAGGTGTGAGGAATGGGTATAGGTGGTGGCCTTTTATAGGGATGGAAAAGGACTCTTGTGGAAGTTTTAGTAACAAATTAGAAATTCACATGTTCTTTCCGAAAATAAGTATCAAAAAACCAACCAAAATCAGTAATGGATGGTTTATGGCCTAATTATTGACATAAAATGGGTTTTGGACCTGTCTCTAGGTCATTTGGGCCCTTAATTTTAATTTTTAGTCCCCAATTAAGCTTAATTTGGACTAAATTGTCGTGATTAATTTTAATCACTTTTACTAATCATTTTATTCAAAAATTAACATGGTATTATTGAAAACTAAATAGTACACTAAAAATAGTGTTTTATGTAGGATTTTTGATTTTCCAATCACATAAGTGGAAAAATTAAGATCAACACTAATCCCGTAGATGGGACGAAATAATGAGTTTTTAATGTAGAAAAATACTCAAAAGCTTGTTAAGATTTTATATTCAATTTCAGAGTAGAATTGATTCCCATTAATTAAATTGTATTAATAGATTTAGTATTCTTTTAATGTGAATTTAAAACACATTTATAATATTATTTATCATTAATAATTAATTAGACAAAAAGGTATTTTTTAACTAAAAAACAGTAATTTTCACTGTTCATCAAAAAAAATGATGTTTCACAGAAAAATCACAAAAAACCACCTTAATCTAATTTAGATGTTCTGAATTTAAAAAATAATTTTACTATATAAAATTAAATTTCTTAATGTTATAAAATTAATTTCATTATGAGAATCATTTTAATTGAGAAAATAATATTTTTAAAACATAAAAAGTACTTTACCAAAAATCATATGTTTTCTTTATGTAAAAAAATTATAAAAAATATTTGATTAATAGTTATTACAATTAATATTAATAAGATTAACCAATAGCTTATAATTATCTTCTTTAAATAATTAAATCAATAAAAAGATATATTTTGTAGAATCTCAGTGTTGCATACATCATACGCCAAGTCGGTGTTGTGTGTAACGTATTCCAAGTCAGTGTTAGATGTAATGTACACCGAGTCAGATCCATGTGAAAGGGATCTTTGACATAGTTTTTTGCAATATATAAATGAAAATAAAAATTTAATTAGAAAAAAAAATCTTCAAAAACTCAAGGTGTTACAGACTTGCCTTCTAAGCCAAAAACCCTTAGAAAATATTGTAAATTATTATGAAGCATGATATTTCTCTATAAACACCTATTAAAACACTCATACATGTGACTCTTGTCAACATGAAGAATTTTTGGAATAATTTAATGATAAAGAAGGTATAATCATCAGGTCTCCTCATGTAAATATATGTGGATGTTTGTGATCCCATGAATCCTAATGAATCCTATAGAAAATGGTATTATATGTTTCATGTTATTGATTTTATTAGAATGGAATGGTTATTGGGGATTAATCAAAAAAAAATATTCAAGTGTATCAATTGATATTGAAGAGAATCTAATAGTATTATTGGTATACAAATTCTTATATTTTTATTAATAATGGTACAATGTTTGCAAATAAAAAAGTGCAAGAATATCTGAAAAAAATGGGATTCAACATCAAGCATAAATTGTGAGAAATTAACTTTATAAATTTTTTTTCGGAAAGGTGGAACTATAAAATCAATAACATGTCTTGGACTTTACTCATTTATAAATCCCTACCAGCTAAGTATTAGAAATAATTATTCATTCTTTAAGACTATATATCTTACTAGGTACTTTTATATCTGGATAATAATAAGACTCCATATGAAATTTGGTATGGAAATAATCCTACACAAAAATTATTTCTGAGTGTTTACAAGTAAATTATTTATTCTTAATAAAGAAAATAAAAGTAATTTTGAATAATGGGGTGATGAAATTATTTTTCATGAATAATTATATAAGTGAAATTAATATAGGGAATACAAAAAAAAATTGAAAAAACCCATAGAATGAAATTACATTTAAGTAATTGAAAATGAGTAAAATTCTAAATTATATGAGGATATTTTAGTTCTAGATGAGCATAATTCCTATAGAATTAACCTAGTTTTTGAGGCAGAAAGTAAGGAATATATGTCTAGATCATGGAGATTTTAAATAGATAAATTAAAATCTGATGAAAACTCTAGTGATATGAGAAAAAAATGAGGATCATATAGCTCAATAATATCTCAAAACTGGGCATAAATCACTGAAACCAATTTTTTTTGTGAGCAAACAGCCCCAATTAAAACCGAAATGATGAAAACATGGAAACAATTTATCTCAAGTATGACCAAAATATATTTATGATGAGACTAATGATTAAATTTTGGTCAAGAATATGCATGAATAGATTGATTAAAGTTAAAACAACACATGTGAAATTGTTCCTAGGATGAGAAATAAGAACATGACTGGAACCGAACGGGTTTTGTAAAACAAAATCAATGAAGATAACTAATTTTTAGGTACCATTTAGTATAACACCCTAATATTGGGGTAAATTAGCTTATTGATGTTTACACTAAATCATTATTGGAAGAGGATATTGTTCCCTCACCTTGAGAGACACTTTAATTTCACTTTAACATTACCCTTAATGAGCAATACAAGTGGTAAACAACGCATGAAATTTTACTTATTTCACCCACACTAATATATTCTAAGAATAATGCACAAAAATGTACATGTTCACCTAATTAATTAAAATACCACTACTTAAAGTACAATTTGGATTTGTCTCACTATCCCTTCTGGTTCACTACCATGAATAATTAGATAACTCCTTGCTCTTCTTGAATAAGGAACTCACATCTCAGTCTGTTTAATCATTCCATATTCACATGATGATGAATCAAACATACCCCAATGATGGAGTTTCTCTTAAAAACATGTAATAACACTTTCAAGTGAGAATAAGACTCCTGGTATAACTACTTATTCAACCTTCAACATTCTTTATGGGATTTGGAAAACCAAATAAAATTATTCTCTTGAATGTTTCCATGTCCATATGTCACTATATCCATGTCTCTTGTTATATTTAATATCATAACCCTTCCTATTTTTATTTAAATACCAATGTTATTATTTACTCTCCTTTATTCCAAGAGAGTATGAAGCATGTTGTGTGATTACTGGATTCATTATGAACCCTTAAACATGAATTGATCATTTCTCTTTCTTATTTTTTATATTTGAAACTTCCATCAACTAAAAATACCCAGTTAGAGCTTGGTTATATATTACTTGGTGTAGTATTACCCATTTTTCATATCCCATATATTTCCCACCATCACTATCACACAACCATCAATTAATATGTTCCCCCTATGGTGTGGTCAGCATAACCAAATTGTGTAGTCTAATATTTGAGCATAAGCATTTCTCCTAAAGTAGTAAATCAACCATTAACTTCTAAATAATATCCGGAACAACCGCCTCTAACCACTTGTCACATGGAACAAGCTGTTTAATGGACATATCTCTAAGATGTAATCGCCTATACACTTGAGGATCCATAATTCTTTACTCTTGTTAAATTCAAACCTTCCATAATGGTTGGGTCCTAAAAACATCACATACAAAGAGGAAGGAGTTCCATAAATTTAAAAAATTATAGAAATGAACCTGAAAAAAAAATCAAAAGAGAAATGTTTAAAGGGGGTGAATCTAAGAAGGATGGGTTGATCCTGATTGGTGAAAATCATTTTGTGGACCACCACTCTGTATAGTGTTCCACCTCTTTTTGAAGCACCCTGTGAACAAAACAATTCTTGTTATGAGATGGACTACTAGATCCCACAAAAAAACAAAATTTGTTTGTAGGGATGGTTGGTGTTCTCTACTACAATTAAGGAATATCCCCCACAAATAAAATAGTTCATGGGAAGGGACGGTACCTCTAGTGTCTGCAAATTAAATGAAATCAATAGAATAGTTGAACAATGATTTGTTTCCCCATGAACAACTTCCCCATGAATGAAATCATTTGAATAATTGTGAATCCTATTTGGGCATCCACAAAAGAAGCCCTACGGACCACCATGGATAACCATCCATGCTAGTATATAGTACCTCCATTCCTCTATAAAATAACCTCGAAGAAAACTAAGAGACAAATAGAAAAATGGATATCGCTGGAGGAGAGCCCAGATGAAAGATGAAACATAATGCTTTTTAATATTAGCTTGTAAGAATCCACCATATAGAATTAGCGAATAAATAATAAATCCATCCAGACATCAGAATACTTAAAACCCCTCTAGATACACCATTCTTCAAGACTCAAATGAATTCCCTCCTTTGTAGCCCATTACACCTCATAACAAAATCTTATGCAATCAAAATCCTACCCTATTTGGAAAAGTATGACAAGGTAATAAATTGACCACACATAGAAAACACTATTTAGGAAGAATGAGGTTGTGCATAGCAACACGCCACATGAGCCGAATCCATGTCTGTATTATACAATGCTACACGGGCGATACCCTAACCCGTATAACACCATGTAATGTGGAGGGAACCCAATCCCACATAAGAACTTGGTACACATAATGGGGCATCCTAGGGAATTATAGTCTCCACCACCCTTCACTCCCTTCCATTGTTTCATTGATCCCCACTTTAGCCTCTCCATGAACCAGTATAATGGTATTAGGCCAATGCCTCTTCCATAAGTCACCTGACCTGTATGAATAGGTAATTGGGAACATCAGTGTGTCCTCTCGAGTATATATACCCTTTGTAAGAAGAGTCATGTGTGTAACCTATTGTAAAAAGAAGACCCTTGGAATGCCTTCAGGTCTACATTCATGTGGCAACAAGGGTTATGACCTTAAGGCGCACATGAACTTCTACATTCTTGGGATTGTGGGGAGCCATTAACATTTTGCTTCGATGGGGGGCAACTGTTGTTCACTCCTCTCTTCCTTAGGTACCAGTAGGGAATCCATCCTAGAGTAAGCCCTTATCCTTTCTTGTAGGAGGTGCCACTATTACACCTCCTTAGCTCCCTAGTTTCCAAAATAAAATAGGATTTGGGAACACTAAAATCCCCCCCTCTTCATTTGGATTTCATTCCTTGTCCACCAGAAGATAGGGTGGATAGTTTGATCTTTGTATCTAACACTTCCTCTTTTTTCTCACACCGAGCATAACCCATGTGGACTTATAAATTAGTGTAGATCATGACATTTGCATGATTCAAAAACCAATAATTTTCCTTCTCCATAGATTTAATCTCCATCCTACATCAAATGATCCTTTTATGTTGTATAATCCCCAGTTATGCTCCATGGGAATCCTTCTGAGTGTATGCCCCAATAATGTCACCTCAAATGGGCCTAGTATATGGAATAATCCTTGAAACCATACCTTAACCTTCAAAGGTTCATATTCCCAATAAACCAGCATTGGGTGGGAATCCACACTGGTGTAAGACCCAAATTACCAAACTACATGGGCTTTAATTCCAAACTAATTTGGATACATAGAAATCCTCTCTGAGGTCCAAACCCAACACCCAAATTCACCTTGCTATTCTCTAGGCCACATTCCCAGTAGTTTCAAATCCATGTAGGAGACCACATATCTTCTAGGTCCCTTAGGCCACCATGGTGTATGTCCCACACCATCATTAACCCAGAACCTTTCACTTGGACTTCCTTGTTGCATGACTTTAAACTCCATGATTTGGTCCTAGTCACATGACCTTAAAAGGTGATGGTCCCTATTAACTACCACAAAACTATGTGGGTTCTGATTCCTCTCATGAGTATATATAGGAAGCCCATATTATGGGATTGATCCCTAAATCAAAACAAATTTCATCTCCCTTGATGAAAAAAACTCCGGAGTACCTCACCATGTGGCTAAACAAGAATCAACATAATGTTAGACCAAAGAACTACCAATCCATAAAAAAGGATTCCATTATTAGAGAACCCATAATACATATAGATCTCACCATTGATTGAGAACCTCATATAGATACAGATGATTATGAACCCATAAATATTCATAATTGATCATCACCTTCGGGTGATCCATGTATCCATACTTGTGAATGAACAATGGATTTGTGAACATATCTTAAATATATAAGAGAGACCTTGAATAGGAAATAGATCCCCCCAAAAGTGTGTGATGAACCTGAATTCCTATCCTATCATCCAATGTGAGTTCGGAACCATATTTTCCCAAGTTCCCCAAAAAACTTCTACCTTTGGAAAGTATTTCCATGAGTTATCATGAATATAAGAGATGTTTGGTATTTCTAGATCCATTAACAAAACCCGTAGGAGACTTCTCGAAGGTAGTAACCCTATTTTAAATGATTGAACAAAACTCATAAACCTATAATCAACTGTCAGGCCAACCATCCTCCTTAGGAAACAAAATTGTGAAAATGACATGAATCCTTAACCAAGGTGGTGGTGTTACCCAACATTAGGGCCATTTGTCATCTAAAATAGAGGAGGTCTGAACGATACAATCAATTATGTGTGTGTTCATAAGATGATACTATCATGAGGTTTTTTTATTTATTTTTCATGTATATTTTAAGCCTATTTCACCATATCTCTATTCAATCCAATATAATCTCAACATCTTCTGTGAACATGCACATCTTCCATTATATAGGTTGGGTCCTCAACCAAACATAGGACTCTGTCAGCCCCTAGTGTCTTCAAAATTGGGTTTCAAATGCGTTGGTCTGAGAGTAAAACCCGAGGGGTACTCTCCCAACCCTTGAGTTGGCCTTAAAGGACCTGTAGACCATGAAGATTCACCATTCATATGCTCAGTGATGATTGATTTTATAGAACCTAGAGGCCCAAATAGACATCTCAACCCATTTTGGGAGCCTATCTCCTGAAACTGAAAACGATGTTCTATATTATTATAGGGAGGTTGATGAAGTGGATTCCAATTATTTAATCCCAATATCATAGGGGTCCCACCAAAGGGACCCTAAAAATAATAATTTTTTTAATGTCATGGGAACTAGTATCCTCTCTATGAAGAGAATAATGCCCCATAGACCCAGCTGAAGTCTGATGGACCCACGTCCCTTGGGCATCTTGTAACTGGTGTTGATCAGACAATCAAAAATGGGTCATTATCCTTTTTCTTGATTACTAATATTGTCTTGTAAATACAGTGGAATTTTATGGGAATAATTATATTCCTACTCACACTTATTGATCCAATCAGTCAAATATGATAGGAAACCATGAGTAGACACGAAACTTTCTCATTTATATCAAGCACGTCATTCAAATATGATGGAAAAGAATGAGTAGATGAAAATGCCTTCTTGTTCACATCAATCCCACCATAAAAATATTGTGGAAAAAACTACAATTAGATGAATATTCCTTATCACACTCATGAAGCTTGAAACCCAAATATGATGGAAAACTATGAGAAGTTATAAATTTTTGTAAATTCACATGAATCTCATCAACAAAATATAATGGAAAACAATGATTATATGATAATTCATACGAATTCACTTAGGATTGCCATCCAAATATTGTGGAAGGAAATTTTGAGAAGATGAAAATTCCTACAAATGCACATCAATTATGTCATTCAAATACAATAAAAACCAACTAGCGCATATGAAAATTCATTTTGATGCATATAAATCCCACCATACAAATACATAGGAAATTAGAGAAAATATTTGGCTTTTCCCAATTGGAATGCGGTGGTAGAATTTTTCCTTTTCCTCTATACTAGTGGAATTCGAGTACTTACAAGAAGAAAATGGAGGACTGGAGTAGCCACATATTCCAGCACTGACACCAGAATGAGAATATATTTTTGTTTCCTCCAAGGAAATATCTCAACACATCGTAGAAATTATGGAGGGTTAGATATAAATCTCTAACTGTATCATACATACTTTTCAATATATAATCACATCTGTGGTAATATTTAGGTGTTGGTCCCACTACCACACCTCCTCAAGTGGGGTGACTCATCCACAGAATATGGTGGTCACTCAAAAGTATACATGCATCTCTGCTCCCATCTACGAGGGTTGTTGGAAATATTCTTTGATAAATGGACAATGGGATCAGGCACAAATACTCATTCCAACTAGGGGACACCAATCCACTTTGGATGTACCTCCAGGAAGGAATATAACCCTACCAAAATTCTATAATATTTCTTGAATATCCCAATAAAAACACAGGATAAACATAAAACTACACCTATATATGAAGGTCATCACATATAACAAGAGGCTCTAGTCACCAACATGAGGGAACCTAAAAAGAAATCATGCCAAAGGAGAATGGGAAATAAAGGGCTGACTCAAATCCATGTTCTTCTATAATATGGAGTGATTGAATCCATAAAAAGTCTATCACTTGTGTCCCATGATCCTTTTAATCTATTACAAAATTTAAAAATTGGAAGTAGTGGTTTTGAGGTTCCTCGCCACAACATTGTTACCATAATCTCTGAAGTTCCTCTAGAGAGCACATACCACAAAGGCTCCCTTCATGGGCACAATCCAATCATTCATGAGATCTTATATTCTGTTGAGCATTATGGTAACCCTCCCTATTTCCAGAATATCAAATAGATAGAATTTCCTCCCATTTTAGTGGTCTTCCCTGAAGGTCCTCCCCAAGGTATACACTATATAAAATTTCCTTGCAGTCGAAAATCAAGCTATGGTGGTAACCCTTTTAATGATGGAATTCTTTGAGAATGTCCTTATAACAACCTATTCTTAACATACATTTACATTACATCACTTTTATAGAATACTTAAAACATTATACAAAAACACACTCAAAGACCATATTAGTCTAGTTCCTTTTAAAACACGGAAACATAAGCACTGTTACATAAAGGAGCTACATAATCTCCGAGTAGGTTCTTCTTGACTAGAACCATTCTTAGACACATAAAAAATAACAAAATATCATCAAAACCAAGGGAATAAAATATAAAAATGGGTGATCTCATATGATTAGTATGGGTAAATAAGGGAGACATGTAAGCATAATCATGAGCGTAAAGATACGAGAACATGATCAAGAAAATAGAAGATCATTCCCTTCATATCAAAGATCATAAACATGGATCATGTCATAAATCATGGCAGTTCATAAGACATGAATAATAATGAAATAAAGAACAAAATACATTAAAACATAACATTGGAATAAAACATAGAATTAAGGTAAACACATAAGAATATAATAAGATTTCTATAGTATCTAAGTCATCACTTCCAAGACCTTCTAAATAGTACGAGTTCACTCCCCATACCATCTTGGTTGTCATGGTTCACTCCCATTGACAACATAGTGGAATGAGTTTGCTCCTCATACCATCTAGGTAGTCATAGTTCACTTAGATGGCCATCTTAGTAGTCAAGGTTCACTCCCAAGACCATGTTTTTATATCTCATGAGATATAAATCATTACCCAATGCATTGGAGTGAGATATAGGTCCCACCAATCTCATAATGAAATCATACATAAAATTGCCCAAAAATAATAAACAATCATAACATAAACCACGAAGTGAAATGGGTATCCTAAACAAGTAATAATATCATAACATGTGGAAAAGTTACAAGATTCATAATAATTTTATCAAAATCATAACCTTTTAAAGAATCCAGTTTTAAAAGCATATAACCCATGAAAGAGAAATGGGTTTCATAAAGACCACTACATCAAGCATAAACCATTCAGGGAATGAACATGAATGTAACCTTTATATCATTTCCAAGAAAGGCATGAGTAACATCAACAGATGTCATTTTAATGGAAAATAATTTTGAAATATCTTTCAAAAACATTTCATGAGTAAAATAACATTTCTTCTATGAAAATGGTTTTTTTAAAACATAAAAATATTTGAGAAAACTTTTCTTGGGAGTAATACTTATAAAGAAATATTTAAACCATTTTTACAACCATTTTACTGTAAATATTATTAAAAGATCTTGTAATTATTTTTGAAAATCGTTTTCTTATAAAAAATATAAAATAACATGAAAACATTTTGAAAACATTTTTATATGAAAATATTTTGAAATAATGGATTTCTAGAATATTCGGAAAACATTTTATTTTTTAAAATAGAAAATAATTTTTTAATCTTGTAATGGAATCTTCAATTGGATTTTGGTGATCACAATAGATAAACCCAAACACATTTAACATTCCTTTTATATCATAAAAAATATGAAAAGGTGTCTCGACCAGAAAACGACAAGAAGATTCATGATTAAAACCCCATTTTTTTTAAAAAGGTCAAATATGGGTAATAATTCATTTTAAAGATAATCGGATAATAATAAAATATTTTTGGAAACATTTTATAAGACATTATTTTTAATGAACACGGATTTCAAACTGAAGAGGGAGGTAAAGTCTGAATTTATTAAAAAAAATCTTAACTATATTATGTACCAAAGAGTGGAAAAATTGAACCAATACATGAATATATAATGTTTAAACATAGGATAATACAATTATTGAGTTTATTTTAGATATATATCATAATAGTGCATCAAATAATTCATAATCAAAGACAATCTTGAAAAGTGATGAGATTATTTCAATAAACTCTTATAACTCAGTAACATTGAACCATACTACCAATTTAAGAAAATGAAATTAAATAAAGATTAAAATATTATTAAATTTATTAGATTCATTATATTACATGTCAAATATAGTATATAATTACTATATAAAAATATAGGTGTGTAACATGCCATGTGTCTCAAATAATGAAAAATGAGTAAAAAATTACATTACCAATTTTGTTACTTTTGAAACATAAACCCCATGAAGGAAAGATCATAAAATTGTTATTTAAATACCCATATATTTAATTATAATAGTAATATAATACATTAATGGGATGTATATAAGCCACAAAAAATATGTGAGTGGTGAATAAGGCTTCTATCTCACAGAAATAAGGTCTAAGATGAAATACCATTACCTTATGTCTTGACTCTCTTCATACTCGTACAAAACTATAGTATAATAAATATAAATTTATTATAAATATATCATAGAAACATATTATTATATATAATACCATATATATATTTTTATTATTACATTATATTACCTTATTGTATACAATTTTATGTTAAGGTTTCACTTTGGGTAATATCTGTTTTGTTCGTCACATGTGTCTTAATTTGTCTTATCTTTGGTCCTTATATTTATATCATTACTTCTAGAGTTTAAACAATGATTTAAATATAATTTACCTTCATTATATTTTTATTATAATAATCCATATAATATAGAAGTATCAAATGGAATATTTCATTCATGAAGATGGTAAGTCGTACGTACACAAGAATGTTGTTTATATTTAATTGTCATGTTAAAAGAAAGAAAGTAAAATACATGAATTTATATATATATCATTATTAAATTAGATTTCTAATTCCATATATATCATATATATTCACTTAATCCATACTTAATACATTCCATGTAGTGTATGAATGAATCACATCCCTTTGAGGGGGCGGTAGTCCACACTTCCACAAACGAAATTATCCTATTGACACAAAATGGTAAGTATAAAGATAAGTGTTATAAAATAATTAAATAATATTAAATAAATAATAAATATAATATATAACATATATAAACATATTTTTCATAATTATTTCTACCATGGTAGGTAGTAATGAAAAAATAGACAATCATAGTTTTGTGAGCTAGTAGTCCTCTATACACATAGACAGTATGTTCGTTACCCATTAGATGGAAGTGTGTGTAAGTTTAGGTAGAATATATAGAATACCAAAATCCTATTATATTGATTATACTTTTGTTTTTATACAATCACTTAATAATAATATTTAAGTTAGTGGAGAAATAAAATAAAAGAAAGGAGTTTGAGGGAGGGTTCTACCTCTTAATCGAGTAACTCCTTTTGGTTTGAACCAAAGAGCTTCCTTGGAATAATTTCTACCCAAAGGATGATTAAAGGAAGATGTGAGGTATTTTGAAGAGATATTTAGGCATATTTGCGCTGAAAATATGTATAATTAGAGGTTTGAGGAAGTGGTAGGAGAGGAGACCTTTTATAATGGGGGAGGGGTGGCACTCTTGTAATAGTTTAGAAGAAAGTAACCCCATCCACATTTTTTATTGAAAGTGGTTAAATAATAGTAATAAGTAAATAAAAGGGAGGATAGGATCTAAATATGAAAGAAAAATGGATTTATTACAAGTTTATAATACTTTTTGGGCCTTAAGTTTATTGTTTATTCCCTTATAAAACTTAATTTAACCTTAATCGTTGTAATTAATTTTAATTATTTTTCTAATATTTTTTGTAAAAAACTAAGTTTATATTATTAGAAATTATATTTTTTTATGATTCCAAATATGGAATCCATGTTTCAAAATTCAAAACATAAAAGTGTCATAAATAAATTTAAATTTAATCTCACGATCAGGTCGACAATGCATGTTTTTAAAGTAAAAACATCCAAATGTTTTTTTTTCATCGTCAATTTCAAAATGAAATTGATGACAATGAACTAAATTGTATTTATTGATAAAAATTTAATCAAATTAAAATTCCAAACCAATTTAAAAAATAATTTAACTTTATAAATAAATTCGATGAAAATTTATTTTTGAAATAAAATCCAGTATTTTTAATTATTCATTAAAATAGTAAAACCTTACGGAAAAATACAAAAACGTTATCCTAACATATTTTTTATATGTTTATTAAAAATATGAAGTTTATTTTAACATATTAAATTTATAAAAGTTCCAAAAATATTATTTACAATGGGATTACAATTGAAATCTGGTAATATTATCTTTATAAAAATATAGGTTTATAACCTTAAAATTGGGTTTGTTCTTATCTTATGCATTTCGAATATATTTGATGAATATAAGAAATTATTGAATATATATTGTATATATTATATGAATATCACTCATTAATTTTAATTAATTTATTTTATTATTATAAAATATCTTTGTGAGTATAAATATATATTTCTATAAAAAATACTGCCTTTATATTCAATTGGTACATTGCAACTAATGAATTAATTTTATATTTGTGTAGACCATTGATTTTAATAACTTATTTTGTACTATTCAAAACCTATATCTTAATGTCTTGACTAAGTCTTAATATAAAATTTTAAAAATATATTGTTGTTTGGTAAAACACGATGTTGCGTGTAATGTTCTCCCAGTCGGTTTCATGTGAATGGAATGTTAAAATTAGGTCATTGAAATACATCAATGAAAATTAATTAATTTGAAACAAAAGCTCCAAAAAACATAAGGTTCTACATTCTACCCCACTTAAAATAAATTTCTCCATTAAAATTCATCATTATAGTACAAAAAAATTAGGATACTATTATATCATTATATCCTAAAGTTCCGATGTAGCTTATTCTAACTAGTGATTCCTCTACAAAAATTTGACCAGGTGAGTGGTCTTGATTCATAGATTATTATCTGTATGAGCCAGAATTTGAACTGGTTGTTCCACATAAGAAAAATTCTTCTCCATTGGTATTAACTCTGAGCTCAATACATGTGAAAGGCCAGGTATGTAATTCCTTATGAGGGATACATGAACCAATCATGGACTTGAAATAGATTTGGAGGAAGTGCCAGAAGATAGGATAATATCCAAATACGATCAATAATCTCAAAGGGATTGATGTCACTAGGGCTTAGTTTCCCATTCTTTTCGAACCTCAAAACCTTATTCTAGGGAGATATTTATTGAAATACCTTTTAAACAACTTCAAATTCAAAATCACACCTATGGTTAATAGAAAAAAATTTCTTCCAACTTTGAGTCGCGTTGATATGCAGTAGAAATGATCTAATCTTCTATACAATGTATTCAGAAATATCATGTACTAATATATTTCATTCTATAACTTCATCCCACCACATTGGAGCTCTATATTTCTTCCCATATATGGATTTATAAGGTTCAATATGAATGATTTAATGAAATCTATTGTTGTAAGAAAACTCAAATAGAGGAAGTTGTTGATCACAACCCCCTTTGATATCTAGAGAACCAGATCTCAACATATCTTATAGGGTTTGAACTATTATTTTAGAATGACCATATATCTTTGGATGATAAGTAGTGAAGAAACTCAATTTTGTATCAAGTGATTTTTAAAGACCTCAACATAATTTTTAGGCAAACCTCATATCCTAATCTGATATAATAGAATGTGGTACTTCATTTAACCTTACCAATTCATTAATGTATACCCTATAAATAATATCTAGAAAAAAAGTCTTCTCTGATATCAATGAAGTGTGCAAACTTAGTAAGGAGATCAACTACAACCCATATAGCATTAAACCCTTTAGAGTTTTCAAGTAGTTCAACAACTAAATCTACAGTGATGTTCTCCAATTTCCATTATATTATGGGTAATAGATGCTACATTCCTTTATAATTGTTTCTTTCAACCTTAACCTGTTGTCATACCATGCACTAAGATAAAAACTCTCTGATATCTCCCTTCATGACATCCCACCAGAAATATTCTTTCAAATCCCAATACTTCTTCCTAATTCCAGGATGAATAGAGAATAAATAACTGTGAGCTTCCTCTAATAGATCATTCTTCAAATATGGTATGTAAGGAATACATACACAATTCATGAACCTTATCATCCCATCCTGATTAAGGTTGAACTCATGAACATTTCTGACTTAGTTTTTCATTTATACTTTTCCTTCTACACCTCCCTAATATAAAATTTTATATAAGGATGAACATTTATTTGAGAAAGATATGATTTTTCCCCATCCATCAGGATTTCTAGATCTATTCTTTCGAAATAGAGAAATATTTGATCTTTTTTATCCCCATCATGGATAATCAAGCCTGATCCTTTCACCATAGAGCATAAGACACCTTGTTCGCTTTCTAGGGTGGTAGTGTATTAACCAGTCATAATACATTATCATCTATAACCATCTTCTCTAACATATATTAAAATACTTCTTTGTGAATATATATTTCAGACTTTTATGATACGTATATATATATCACACTCTATAAAGATAATGCCTCCATATTTTTAATGTAATAATTACAGCTACTAACTCTAAATCCTAAGTTGGGTAATTTTTCCCATGAATTTTCAACTGTCATGAGTCATAGGCTATAACCATGTTTTTTTGTATAAGAACACATCTCAATCCCTGCTTGGTTGCACAAGATCTCAACCTTTGTGGGATAAATATGAAGTTACCTTCTCCCCACATGTTAGTTTGATCTACATAGGGAGCCTCCTTACCATCTAGAATGACATGTGGCATGATTCCTGTCATTGTAGTATACATATTGATTCATATAAATCTTTAGTTAGGCCCTGATACAAATTTACCTCCCTTCATAAGATGTTTTTCTTACCATAATTTTTCCTCAAGGCCTCTTCTCACATCTGAGTTATGTTTCTCAATATTCCATAAAATAATTCTTCCCATAACTATCATGCATAATTTTCCTGATCGTATGATGTTAAACTACATAGTAAATCATCCCCATGGTATGATGCTAAATTTGGTAGTCATTATTTGTCACATTACATTGAAAATTAGGAAATTTTCATTCATGTCATAATAAAATAAACTATATGACACATATGTCCTCATTATATGATGTTAAACTATATAATACCATAATGTTCTCAACTAAGAGGAAATTTTCCCAAAAATCAGTCATATACCATGCCATATTGAAGAATGATGTATATATTGATTCATATCCACACAGGATATGTAGCGATGTCGGGATTTTACATCCTGATCCATCCACCCCAAAAGTAAAACAAAAATTTCCCCTCCATGCGTATGGTTCAAACCTATATAGGGAGATTTCTATCATGAACTATGCGTGGTATAATTTTTTCCCTTACAGGATATGTAGTGATTACTAGATCCCTAATCATGGTCATATCCTTGGTGATACTTCTTTCATATCAAATGACCCACATCCTTATCATAAGATGTTAAACATTAGGGGTTTTCAACAAATACAGGTGGATTCATTCTAATTCTATGTGATATCTAGTGAAGCCAAGTCCTCATGTCCTACACCCATCCATGAAACATAGGAAATTTACCCTACTCATCATACAAAATAATTTGATTTAGGCGACTCAAAATATTTCCCTATTTATAGGCCCATTTCAATAAAATCACCCTCTTCCAGCACATGAGTCAGATCTGTGTTGGGAATCACATTTAGAACTACGTGTGGCTGGATTTAGGCCCTCCACTGGTGAATAAATTATTTTTCACATTATTTTCGGTTGATTTTTCACATAGGTTTTTAGGAAATGTTAGTAGAGGTGACATTTTAAATAACATTTTATCATTTATTAATTAAAATTATATTGAAAATTAATATATTTTCGGTTTTCAAATCTATTATTGATAAAATAACATGAAACAAAATTATGATATGTTTTTCACATTTTTTTATCCAATAACTGATGTGGAAAACAATTTTTTAAAATAAAATTCAATTGAGACATACACCACAATAGGAGACAAAAGTAAAGGAAGTAGAAAAATCAGCAAACCATTTTGTAAAAGACAATTACAATTGAACTTTCAAATTTACTATATATATTAAAAAATGAAAAATCAGTCAAACCTATAAAATTATTTCCCATTTGATTTGTAAATGCCTAAACTCTTATGCACTATATGGTCATGGGTCATTAAAAAGATAAAATAATAAAATAATTTTAAATTGTATTTTTAAGAAATCAAATGAAATATAAAGGAAAAAATATATAAATAAATCTATATTTTTTAGAACTTCATAACTCTCCCAGTTGAAATTATTTCATACATAAATCTTTAAAAATAATATACACATTATTTTCATCCTTCTTGTTGATGAAAATTTGGTTTTAAATATATTTTAATTCAAAATAACATTTTATGTAATATATCCAAAAATAAGTAATTGTAAATGAAAATATACCATAGCTTGTACAAATTTGTTCTCAACACTATTTTTCCTTTTTTACCACTAATAAAATATCTTTCCCTGGTTGAAAATATTATTAATAAAATAAATTTTTTGATTGTAATATAAAAAAAGTATTAATAATAATCAAACTCACTTGTTCAAAACATTCTTCAAATTTTCTCTCACTTCACCTTGGATAGATCATAGCTAGTATGGTGTCCACTCTCTTGGAAAAAAAACCATCATAAAATGGCCACTAATATATATATATAAAATTTAACATGGGTTTTTAATATTTTAAGAGATATAAAGAACTTTGTGGGAAATATGTTTCAAACTCTTGAAGGTATGGAAACATTCAGCACTGAGTAATGACATTCTTCAAAAATATTTCAACAATGTAAACTGTTCTTTCTATATCATTCATTGTAAAAAATATAGGAGAAATAAACTGTGGGTCCATAAATCAATACACTTTTCTCATTTTATACTCTGTACAAATTTTATATAGAAACATAATAAAAAACAGACATATTTATAATTTTTCAATAAATTAAATGAATGTAAAAAAATTAATCGACTTACATTGAAAAAAAATTGTATCATGGTGATGCATAACATATATTCAACTACTGTCTCCATGATATCATTTCATAAAATAGGCATACTCAATTCACACCCAATAACAGTGTCTTTAATTAGAATCTCATATACATCCAATAATAAATTTAAATATGCTGACAATATATCATTAACTATAGAATCTTTATCTAAAGTCATGAAACTTTGTATTTTTTGTTGTCTATACAATAATTCTTTACCTTTAAAGTATTCTTGTATTAAATATATAAATATATAAACTAAAAAATGATAAAAAAATTAATATAAAAATGAAATAAAAGTTAAAATATATACATACCACTATGGTAATATGTTAATGTTTTATAGATGTACAAACTAAAAAATTACTGATACTTAGTCCAATTATACTCACCTCATCAATGGGACATAATATTTTTTGTGACCTATTAATAATATCATGTATAGTGACCCTATGATGCTCTAACTCTATCTGTTGATGATTAATGGTATCACAGATATAAAATATCATCCCACCGGAAACAATATGGTGGGGATCATCAACATATAACTCACAGAAACTAAGAAGATATGGATGAGGGGTAAGGGTGGGATAAAGAGTGGGGTATGTATGAGTCGGATAAGTTGGAAGATTGGTATCTCGTAGAAGATGTAGAGAAGTCAGATAAATAGTCTGAAACTATCTTTTCATGTCTATAAACATCGACTGTACTGATGTTTTGATCTTTTCCTCCACTGTCACATGAATATTCTGAACTTTGACTTCCAAAGATTTTATTTTCCTTATAAACATGTTTCATTAAGGAATATTCTAAATGTGGAAATGTTTTTTTAGCAATACTCTTGTCATGTATCCTCATACATTACTTGGGTTTTTGGGCTTTCCTAATATGGTAGAGAAAATATCCACTCTACCCTCAGTAATAAACACTCCCTATGTTCTCTAATCCTCAAGAGAATCCTGTTTGGAATGTTTGATAAAATATATAATTAGTCAGAATATATAAAAAATTGATTTAACTTAAATAAATAAATAAAGTAAAAATCTTACAATCCTCTCAGTTACAACCCTCATATCTTTCATAAGATATTTCACTTTTTTGTTCATCCAAACCATCTTTTATTTTTAATGTCAAGTGGGGGAGGAGGGTAATCCTCTATAGACTAGAAAGACTAAGCTCTCAACTTCTGAAGTTTTTCTTCTAGCATCTATTCTTATAATAGTGTATACCCTCCCCATGATTATGTATGAAGGTATACATTTCTAGATTGAATCTTCTGATGAGATCTCCTTGATTACTATAAATTAATAATTAAGAATAAATAAATCATTAACCTGGTCATAAATATAAAAAACATATTAAAGGTAAAATTACACTAACCAAAAACTCTTCTCATCATATATATTTCAAAAAATTCCATCCATGTATCTTCATCTATAAATGTATTTATTTCTCTAGGATTTGAATGTTGTCTATCCCAAAAAATGAACTGTAATATGAGGGATAGTTTAAAATCCCTCCATCTCCCAGTATCCAATAATGAATATTTCCTCCTAACTCATCCAGTATTAGGTATATCATATTTCATCTGATAAAAAGGCAGAAAACTTATATTACCATAAACATTTCAAGATAAGTAAAATAATAATAAACGATATTACCAAAATGGTCTCCCATAGTGTGATAATATAACTTTTTCAACACTTTGACAATCATCAAACAAAATACTAAATATTATTTTAGGCTGTACTGATACTAAAGTCTTAAATTGTATTGATTTTGGACCTCTTGGAATATTATTATCATTAATATATATTGGTATCCTCTCTTCATGGCTATCGACAACTGATAATTTTGGTAGCCTTGTAGTGCCATGTTTATGAACAATCGAACTCTTTTTCTCCCATGGAAGTAGATATCTCATGTAAAGAAGGATGACAAGACTCATCAATAGGATTTAGTGTATGTGCCTCCCCAGAGGTATGAGTATGATCATATCCAGAATTATGTGTTGGATCAAATGATTGATATGCAATTATTCTACAAATTAACAAAAAATGAATTGGTACAGTAATATAAAAATTCAATTATTACCTAAAATATAAATAAAATATGAGAAATTACAAAAATAGTTAATTAAACAAAACATAACAAATTTTTATTCATATGTGTTATAGTTAACTAAAATTCTAAAAATACTAAATGATATTAAATGAAATTAATGAATGAATACAAATCAATAAATGATATATAAATAGTAAAAATTATCCAAACTTATAAATTATTTTTACACCAAAATGATTTTTTTAAAAATAATTGGTTTTCAATAAAATAACTTAATAGATAAGTTACATATGGGTAAACATGACAATCAAAACTAAACTAAACTAATATAAAAAATTATCATATTAGTTATAATACATGTTTTAATAATGAAAATCAAAATTAAACATCTAACAACTTATGAAATCTAAAAACTCAATTCCATATACATATATTACCTATAATATTAGAAATGTACTAAAGGATTTTATTCCTAATTCCATCATCAAGATTGTATATTATATCATAAACCATGTACACAATAGGCTCATCAATATTATTTTTTAATCTTTCTATAGAAGTTGGGATCTCACATAATTCGCTGTCTTCATCAATTCTATCATAAAAAAAATACTATTTTTCCTTTTAAAATAGTAGTCCAATGAATATCCTATAGATCAAGAATATAGAAAATTTGTTTTCCAGGTGTTTCCATGATAAAAAAATATCAGCGCTATACTCCAATTTATTCATATTAACAAGTGGAATTCCCAACTCATCATTTCTAACAATGTTGTTATCGATAAATCATTTTTAGTTAAACATTGGAACTTTAACATTATGTTTATCATCCTCCCATATTATTTCAATGAATCCATAATATTTAGTTGATGCAGAGATTGGGTTTTAGTCTTTGGCACTCAAACATGAATTTCTTTTTCAAAAAATGATACACTACAATTCCAAATTGTATGTTGGTTGTCCTGATATTTCATATGAAATTTATATACATTAATGTCATACCTAAACTATGTCATAAAATTTAAACTTGGACCTCCCACTAACCATTTCAATTTTATGATGCATCTAATTAACACAAAATGATCTCTTTATTCCATTTAAAAAAAATTATGCTCATTCAAAATCCATATATCATTATTCTTTGATAAACATTATTTCAACACATTAATATGCTATGTTATATATGGTTGAGAATCATCTATGTTACTCAATATTTATAAATTTAACTTCTTTATTTATTTATGTGTCAATAATTTTACATTCAAGCCACTGTTTCCGACGCTTTCATCGGGGTGCGCGCATCCGTCTGTCCGCAGAGGAGGACACACTGCACTTTTTCCCCGCATTCCCGCTTTCCAAAGGCAGGCGGCATTCGCTCCATATTCAGGGACGTCTGCTCCTTGATCGAAACGGGATGATGGGATGTCGGTTCTTCCTTCCGTGGATTCCTCCTCGGAACTCATCACCTAGTCCGGGTCTCCCTTATAGATTTAATACGTTGTTCGTGAAACTCTTCCTAGTGCCATGTTTCCATGGATGCCGGTTAATTACACTGCTTCTTTCGGGACATTCCAAAGGGTCCGGTCTGGGCAGCAACCTTCAGTCGGGGGAGTAGTCACATTGAAACATCAGTAGCGTGTCTGTATGCTGGGGAACCGGCATGTCTGTCTATTATCCCTGGTCACAGGGCTTCTCGAGGGCGTGGAAGCCCGAGGCATCCCACATCGAATGCGGGGAATTATATGCCATAGAAATATGTCTGAGGTTTTCATCAGCTTCCTATGTTTAACACAGGGTATGCCACGAGTTTAACGTCCCGTGGAGACGGATCATCCCGATCAGAGCATTAGCTAGAATGGATCGGATTGAGGGATTTCCCTTAAAGGGGTGCTGATACCGGGACCAGCCCATGGGCGGCTGTGAAGAGGAGCAGACCGACATGGTCTCACAGGGATATGACGGTCCGGGCGAGAATCAGGTTGGATGATGGATGGACGAATGAAGTGGAGGATGAAATGGCAAGGGACCATCGCAAGGGCGATGGTGAAGTTGGGCTTGAGCCTCGAAGAGACCTCCTACGTATCCCCGTGGCAGGGAATCAAAGTCCACGTAGTTTGGGATGGTGTCGGTGAACCGGCATAAAGGTGGACCTTGGTCCGATGGATGTCGTCAGCGAACCAAAGAGAAGGTGGGACTTGGTCCGATGCATCAGTGAACCGACACAAAGGTGGACCTTGGTCCAAATGGTGTGGGGCTTACACACTAGGCTGCCCGGGTGTGGATGAACTGATGTGAAGAAGGTCGGAGTGACCAACAGGTGGTGGGCATGAACCTTTGAGAGGCTTCCTACGTTCCATGTTGTGGCATGGATCAAAGACCACATAGTTCATGGTGGGGGCTTCATCGGTGAACCGACGTGAAGGTGGACCTTGGTCCGATGGGTGGTGGGCTTGAACCTCTGGAAGGATTCCTACGTACCATGCCTTGACATGGATCAAAGTCCTCGTAGTTCAAATGATGGGATTCCTCAGCGAACCGATGTGAAAGTGGACCTTGGTCCATTGAGATATGGGCTTGAACCGCAGGGAGGATTCCTACGTACCATGCCTTGACATGGATCAAAGAACTCGTAGTTCAAAGGGTTTCATCAGTGAACCGACGTGAAAGTAGACCCAGGGGTCCACTAGTGGTGGTCTTGAACCTTGTGAAGGCTTCCTACGTACCATGCCTTGACATGGATCAAAGTCCTCGTAGTTCGGATTGGTCACAACGGCTTGCCGTCGGACTAGAATACAGTTTAACATCATGTTGGACGAGAGTGAAACCTGACGTGAATAAACGACGGGCAATGGGCTTGAACCTAATGGAGGCTTCCTACGTACCATGTCTTGGCATGGATCAAAGTCCACGTAGTTCGGGATTGTGGTGGGTGTCGGCGAACCGACGTAAATGAGGGACCTCGGTCTGATGGGAGATGGACTTGAACCTCTGGGAGGCTTCCTACGTACCATGCCTTGACATGGATCGAAGTCCTCGTAGTTCAAAGGGTGGTCACAACGGCTTGTCGTCAGACTGGAATGCAGTTTAACGTCATGATGGACGAAGGTAGAACTCAACATGAATTGGATGATGGGTTGTGGGCTTGAACCTCGCAGAGGCTTCCTACGTACCATGCCTTCACATGGATCAAAGTCCTCGTAGTTCGGGATGGTGTGCAGTTTAATGTCATGCGGGACAAGGGCATAAAGTTTAACGTCATGCTGGACGATGGCATGCAGTTTAATGTCAAGTTGGACGAGGGCATGCAGTTTAATGTCATGCTGGACGAGGTATTGTCATGGCCAATGCCAACTCTAAGCCCACGTGAGTCATGCTCGGTGTGAGAAACAACAGACAGCAAGGACCTGACGATCACACCGCGAAGGGGGCGTCCGTGATAAGCGAAGAGGGGCTTACGCGTTAGGTGGCCCATAGTGCTAGGACTTACTCCAAGATGGAGGCCCGAAGTGTGACAAAGCGCAGCAAAAGAGGGATTTGGGATCAATGATGGGAGGTGCCTCGTTCCCTATCACGCCCTCCACTGACCTTGGTAGTGGGGAAGTACGGAGATGCAGAGGTTCAGCCATCCGTTGGGGAACTAGGGTCACCCTTCCCCATAGAACATACGCCGCTCCAATAAGGAGGATATTATCCCTTGTGGATGGGTGATTCCACTCCCATGGAGACGAGTGGCGTAAAAAATGTTCGAGCTGGGGGGGACCCTTCGTGATAGGCACGAGGTCGGGTCACAGTTTAACATCATGTGTTGAGGATGTGGTGCTTGGCAGTTTAACGTCCTGCAGCTCGGATGAGGTGGGTTCACTCCACACCCCTAGGAGTTACATAACTGGTACCCTTTGCTCTTTGGGAGAGGGAAGGTACCAGTAAGGCCATGGTCAAGGGGGGTTGCAGAGTGAACCATCGAGGGGTCCACGTTAGTGTGGCTATGTAAAGAAGAAATAGTCATTAGCGTGCCTATGCGAAGAAGCATTAGGGGAAGCAACGCTACGAGTAGTATTGCTAGTGGGACTTTGAAATCACATCGTGCATACCTGGAGGGTCGCACGGGAAGCGGAATTTCCAAGAAAAGGAGTGTGCTTCGCAAAGCGGAGTGCCATAGCCTTAGCATGGGGCATAGGTGTGAGTGGAGGGTGCTTCACGAAGTAGAAAAGTATTCGCAGAGCACTGCCTCGCGAAGTAGAGGTGCCTCGCGAAGCAGGGTGCTGCGAAGCAGTGTGCATTGTGATTTGTAGCGATCCTACCTTATCATAGGGATCACTAGTACAGGTTGGGTGTTTCGCGAAGCATAAACGCTCTGCGGCTGCCCGGGTTCCCTTGGGAATCCCCCTCCTTCGCGAATGCCCTTGAGCTTCGTGAAGTTCATCCCTCTCGGAAGAGGGTCTCAGAACGAGACAAAGGGAAGGCGTCACGCGAAGTAGAAGTACCTCGCGGAGCTCATGATTCCTGGGGGTAAAGGGTGATTCGTGATTCGGGAGAGGAGAAGCCGAAAGGTCAGATTGTCCGTCCCCTGGACTCAGGGGGAGCCCAGTATTTATAGGCAAGGGGCACCGCGAAGCAGAACTCCCTCGCCGCCTTAGGGGCTTCGTGGCGCGCTCGTGAACGTCAAATTTGTTCGAGGAGAGTTACCAACTCCGGCACTTTGTGGCGGGATCGCGAATATCAAATTCGTTCGCGGAGAGTTACCGCCTCCGGCGCTTCGCGGCTGGCTCGCGAACTTCAAATTCGTTCGCAGAGAGGTACCGCCTCTGGAGCTTCGCAACGGGATCGTGAACATAAAATTCGGTCATGGAGAGGTACCGCCTCTGGAGCTTCGCGGTGGGCTCGCGAAAGTCAAATTCGGTCGCGGAGAGTTACCGCCTTTGGAGCTTCGCGGTGGGCTCGTGAACGTCAAATTCGTTCACGGAGAGGTACCGCCTCTGGAGCTTCACAAGACCGCGATGCTCGGGGTGCTTCATGTCGGGGCTTAACGAGGCAGCATGTCGGCCTTCTTTTTCGTCCCTTCCTTTCATGAAATATTTTGGCGCCAACAAATGCCCCCACCCCCCTCAGATTTGGAGCCGTGGAGGGTGAAGGGTCGAAGTCTGAAAGAAAATCGCCAAAATTGTTGGAGGTTCACGATGCAACTTCGCGAAGGGGTCCCGCGGTGCTGACTGGGGCCAAGGATCTGGATGCGCCGCAATGCTCCGTGCGGGTGGGGCATGCCGCGATGCTCCGAGGTCTCTACCTATAAATAGGGGGTCGACCTCTTTTGTCTTCACGCGTTTTTCTTGTCTTTTTCTGCTCTCGATTTCGTGAAGCTCCGCCTACTCCGCCCCTGCTCTCTAAAAATCGAGCTTCGTGGCGAATCCGCGGGTCTCTGACTCCGCGACCGCGCCAAGCAAACTCCTATTTTCCGGCCTAGGCCAGACTCCACGGCTTGGTCTCGCGACCGACCTTCGCGAGCCGGATTCGCGATCCAGCTTCGCGATCCGTTCTGAAAAAATTCTTTTCTGAGTGCCGTAACTAAAATGGCCCATCGAGAAGCTGTATAGGGGGTGCTTGCTGATGCCGCCTGTCGGGATGAGATGGACAACTGTCCATGCCTTGGGGAGACGGTCCGAAGCCACTCGGACCACGCTTCATTGAAAGGTCTGCTATTGGAGGGTCAGAAGAATTATCTGCAGTGTAAGAAGCTGCCATTGTATGGCTTCGGGTTGAGGGATGATGTCTTCATCCCTGAGGTGAGTAGGGATGAACCATTTTGCTGGTTCAGGAGCACACCATGTCAGCACCAATGGTTCATGGCAGCCAATGGTCATGTATAGGAGGACTTCACACTCGTCAACGCTGACTGTCTCTAAAACCTTGTGAACGATATTGATGGGAAGCCACTACAACCGGAGATGTCCCCTCCTCTCTACTGTACCATGCTGAAGGCGACTTTTCAGGATTCGAAGAAGGGATGGTCCGATGAGTGGTACCTGCGCCAAGGCGGCAACTTTACTGATGACTGGGTCTGGGCCTACTGGGTAGGTGCCTCATGTGAGGAGTTTGGGGATGAGCTGAGAAGAGTGGGGTTATATGAGGCGGCGTGGGCCTCCCAATTCCACATTTACCAACCGAAACAACAAATGCCGGAATTGCAGAGCAGATGGTCATCTAGGACCAATACCTTTCACCTGCATCATGGGGAGGTGGTCATCAGCCTATGGGATTTCTACCAGATTTATGGGGTTCCGATCTTGGGGGCCATGTATGATGAGTTCCTCCCAGTCATGAGCGCGTGGGAGGATACAGAGAAAATTCCGCGACTGGCGTCAGTGCTGATGGAACTCGTCCCTAGAGAGGAGAAGGAGGCAGTGAGGCATGTCCATTTTAAGAGATGGTTCAAGTGCTTCCTGAATTTCCCAAAGAACCGAGAGTTCCCTCCGAGGCCTCGAACATGTCTGAGGGCAGCCCAACAGGGTAAGGGGCGCTTGTATTAGCGGGTCTTGGAGGATAGCCAATAGAAGATTTGGGGTTTCAGTGTCAACACTGAACAACAGCCGACAGTCAGGCTGGCGGCGTTCATCGCGGCTCTCATTTGTGGTTGGATCCTACAGGTGAGGGATACAAGCATGGGGGTGCAGCCCAACTTGTTTATTATGGCATCCATGTTGGCCATGGGGCAGCGGGTTAATTTGGGGATTCCAATGATCGCCAAGCTGTACAAAATGCTGCGGCACATTAGCGAGGGAATGAAGCCGCCAAGGATATGCGGGCCCTTCCACCTCCTGTATGGGTGGATCACAGTGCATGTCAGGGGGATCTATGAGTATCCAAACCCTATTTCGCCGCCGGGATCAAACATCTGCCCCTCCATCCTGAATGCGGTTGGGAGCTTCTCATTCAAACTAGTCGTGCCAATGGTGCTGAATCGGGTGTGGAGGGCGGATGATTTTAATTTCCACCCCTTCCCATTGCCGACGAGGATACTTACTGATGACGGGTGGGGAACTGAAGAACATCGGGCTTACCTCCTGGACTTTCGAGGTGGAGTTTTGGTGGCACGAGTAGATTGTGAGCCACTCTGTGAATCGTACACCCAGCATCGGTTTGCAAGGCAGTTCCGATGCCTCCAGCGGCTGACCCCACAGGTCTACTAGGAGGTGCGTCATGAGGAGCACCCGTGTGTAATGAGGCAGCTATGGATCATGTTCACACGTGAAGATGGGAATATGCGAATTGCATTTCCTCCATCCACCGCCACTTTTGGATTGGTGAGGGAGTGTTCCATTAGTTGGGAAGTTGCTTACCCAGGGGAGATGCTGAAGTAGCCAACTATTCAGGTCGGTGACGGTGGGACTCCTCTATCTCGTGGTCGGGGTCAGAGGGCAGCTAGGGCCTCTCGCAGTGGTGGGGCTGCCATGGCGGTGAGACCCGCACCGGATGAGGGTGTGGCAGCAGTGTCGGATCCGGTGATTCCGAAAGAGAAGGGCCATCCGGAGGGGCAGCCACCTAGGGGATTTCATAGGATATCCACTCAGGCTCCAGGGAAGCGACTGCATCATATCGACATGGCAGAGGATGTCGTCCTCCCGGAAGCCTGGTACATTTGGGATGTCAACCGGCAATTCCTCAGCCCGCCCGAGATATGGGCCCACCTGAATCGCCTCGGGATGGAATTACCGGGCATAGGCCTAGTCGGGGCTGGTTTCATGGCATCTCCGGCGGAGGCAGAGCAATACCTGGACGAGCTGGAGGACTACGTTCCCTCCAGCGGTGTCTCTCACCCAATGACATACCGGGTGAGGGTACTGCTAAATCGAATGGTCCCCCCACAGTTATCGGTCACCGATCTAAGGGATCGTTTCCCCCTGCTAGAAGAATCAGAGGACTCCTCTCGGGAGGACGAGGCTGGAGGAGGGAGCCAGTTGGAGGAGTGCGAGGTCTGAGATCAAGGCTCAGACTCCGACGATTTCGCAAAGGTTCTTGAGGTAGCATTCCGAACTTCTTTCCTTATGGTCCGTTCTTGGGCCACTATGGACTTCTCACCGATATTTGAGCCATGCTGGAGGAACTTGTTCGCAGGCCTCGTTCTCTCCCCTTGGCGGGTGATGATGTGGGACCTTCAGAACCCGTGCCTAGGGTTGTGTCCAGTTCTGTGTCTGGTGGGACCAGAGCACCTGAGGTGGCTCCTCCGGAATCTCCAGACCTTCCAACAGTATACGGAGGGCCTCGCCTCGGGGTCCCATCAGTAACGGCTCAAGAGAAGCACAAGGAGGTCGATCTCCATAAGTTTCTTCTACTGGTTCCCTTGTCGTCATATGTAGACTATGCCAACTAACGTTTATGTCCCTCTCTGTCGTACTGTTCTCCGACTGGCATGTGCTGCTGTGGAAAGACTAGTCGTGATGTCTGGTGGCATCCCTCCCAGGGGCATGCCAGTGATGGTGGTGATAGTCCCCCCATCTCCATGAGCTGCAACACACATCATCACCAGTGGGACCATCAGTAGGGTCGTGCCTGAGGTCATTGAGGTGGACTCTGATGAAGAGGATCGGCCGGCTGGTCCCACTACTATCGCACCTGCTTTGGAACCAGTTGTCACGCAGAATTAAACACCAGATGCAGATCCCGCCGAGGACTTCCTGCAGGCGTATCCTACATACGAGCCTGCAAATTGCGCAGACTGGGACGAAACGGACTCCGACGAGGAAGAAAACATCATAGTCCGCCGCCGGTCGTGGAAGCTAATCACACGCTTCATCAAGGACACCCCCCAAGCGATATGGATGGATGAAATGGACAGACTCTGCTCGCGGTTGCGCGAACTGTGCACTGGGGAAGTGGATGCCCAACGTCCTCACGCGCTCATCCGAAATATTATGGATGATAAGATCTGGGAGCATGATCGTCGGCTCAGTGTGGGCTGGCAGCGAAGGAAGGCGACAAACATCAAGAAGTTTCAGGAGGTTGAAAGCGAGGTCCAACAACTGCAGACCCAGGCAGATGAGCACTCAGCATCTCTTAATGCACAATCTGAGCTGATCTCCCGGTTGAAGGCCCAGCTGGCAGAGGCAGAGGAGCTTATGAGGCAGGCTTCTAAAAATATGGCTGTCATTCAGGCTGAGGTAGAGAGGGCCAGAGCCAAGACTGACGAACTGCGCCCCGCCGTTGCTGAGGAGGAGCGGGAGCTGAGTCAGCGACATCAAGCCTTGGACTCCACAAGCTAATGGGTGGTGGAGCTGCAACTCTCTTTTGACGGGGTCAACCCATCCATGGGGGAAGTCGACCCCAGGATATTATAACAAACCAAAAAACTTTTATTGGTACTTTCATGCTTCAATTTCTTCTTTCTTTGTTTTGAATGTCGTAGCGTGCATGATTTCCACTATTTGAATCACCTCGTGACATCCCTACAATGTTTGTGGGATGTTCGGTGATAATTCCCCAAGCCCACGTGGGTCGAGCCCGATGTGAGAAACAGGAGACAGTTGCCTTCTCATCCCACCTAACATAGGATTGGAGACCATGCTCCGGGCATCCGGGATTTGGATCACTGGTCCGGATTTCCGAAAGATGGGAGAGGCTTGACCGTGGAAGGAACTTTTTAGAACAACCGAATTACCGTTTCTTCAGCATGCCCTCATGTACGAATGGTGCAACACTAGGGGAACTGGAATCAGTCTGAACAGACAGAAACAGGAAGCGTGAATTACGATGCCGAAGATTCGGAGCGCTGTGGGGATGGTGTGACAATAAGGGAAAATCGTTAACCATGGAGGAGAAGCGGTATCCTTACTGCGTTATCCTGTAATAGGAAAAAATGAGGGTCAACCGTTGACCATGTTTGAAACACGGGACAATGTCACAAATATTGTCGGTCAATCTTTCGGGACGTTGACCCAGGACAGTTGGCGGACCATAGGTCAAACATCCATACTATTAGGGGGTCCTTCCAAACATGAACAGTCGTCCGTAACGTTGGCCTAGGACGGTAGGTGAGCCGATGCGGCATGAGACCAGGACGTTAGGGGGTCCCTTCAGACATGAATGGGGACGAGGGTCCGAATAAGGGGCACGCAAGGCGAGGAATATGGAGTGATGGTTTGTCCGTACAGAATCCAACACCTAGGTAGTCACACCACCATGGTGGGAATATGCGAGATGGGCACATTGGTCTTGTAACGACCCAAAGTTTCATTAATGGAAAATCCCTCTTGATCCAGTTAAATGTTTCTTTATGAAAAAAAATGTTTTTATAAGATGTCAACTTCTTTAATTTTATGTTAAGATTTGTGACCGTTACTTTTATAGCCGTTGAACAGTGATCATCTGAGTAGTATAAATATAAGGCTTTAACGAAGCCATTTCTACTCAGACAAAGGAAGCGATGGCCTCATCCAGTAGAATTGCCCCTTAAGAAGCCCATTTGTCAGAGCTCGGATAAGAGTTGGCGTCTTTGGGATTTTCCCTTGACCAAGCCCAAGCTGAGCTTCATCAAGTCAAGCTCGAACGTGATCGTCTATGGGAAAAATGGAAGTTGATTGAAATTACAACTCGAGCGATGTTATCCAAGTCACCCGAAGAGTCTGTCACCATCGCACACCTTACCCTTAGGTCTTATGCGGCTATTTTAAGGGGTTATGTAACAAATAAGTAGCACCATGTTCATGTACATTATTTTTTGTATATAATAATTAATATAATTTTTTTGATACATTGTAATTAGTTTTTAAAGTACAAATGGTGTTTTTAGTTATTATTTAATTAAGAATTATATTTTATTAAATTAAAGGATTTTTGAATTAAATAATATTTTAATAAAATATTATTATTAATATTAAATTAATTTTTATTAAATATAAATGATCTTATAATTTTATGAAGGCAATTAAAATTTTTATTAAGGTTTGAAAGCCATTTCTGTCAAAACCCGTGAATTTTTTTTATAAATGTCAGTTTTTATTTTAAAAGTGAATATTTACATATTTAGAAAATTATTTAGAAAAAATAAATATTATTTTTGGAATCAGGACATCGAAATTATCCAACGGTGAATTTTTCATAATTTTCTGAGACAGTCAAATTTTTGGGTAAAAATTAAATACCATTTAAATATATAATGTGTTTTATGACATCATAATGACCCAATGGTGATGTAATAAAATACCATAATCCTTATGTTCGGCCAATATGTGTTTTATCATTAAAATAATGAGGTTTTGGGTTTTTTTGACTTACTTTTCAAAGCATTAATGGAGCCCTCCAGACTTATTCAACACTTTGCCTTTTTAAATTAATTTCCATGGGAGTGTGACTCACCTCCACATAAGCAACCCTAATTTTTTAATAAGTTCGGACCTTGGACTTGTAAAATATTTTTTTCCTCTTTCCTTTTCCAGAAACCATGGGCAAATACCATGGGATGGTTTGTGGTTTGGATTTTTTTAATATAAGGTGTCCCAAACCTAAATAATAAAGAATTCTCTCACCTTTCCTATATAAACCACCCCAAGCTCCCACTTCCTCCTCACTCAAATCCCTTGATGTTCGTCCAACCTCTGCCCTACTCTCTCTAGAATCCTCCCAAGGTGCCCCAAGCTCCCAAGAAGCCTCTCACAAGCCTCTCTCTAGCCTTTGGAAGCACACTTCCAAGTAAGGGGTTTTCTTCCTTTCTCTTTTTTTTTCAATTTTCTTTAAGTTGTATTTCCCTTTTTATTTCAATTATGAATGTTGGGGTATGGTTTCGCACCTCCCCCATACTTCCCTCTTATTGTTTGAATGATGGGAGAACCCTTTCTCTCTCGTTAAATGCCTCCCATGTACACCCGTTACTATACCGAAATTCCGAAAGGAACTTCTCTCTCTTCTTTTACATTCAAGCAATACTTTTGTATCATGAATCTAAATTCCATTTCTATTGTTGGGACATGTATATATATGATCTCCTTACTGTCCATTACATGTAAATATGATGAGGAACCCCTTTCTCTCTCATCAACCTTTTTTATGAATTCTTATGTCACGCCGTTACGCTGCCGAAATCGCACCGATTTTCTAAGCCAATGTCTTTGTGTAGTGAATACCATGACCATTTCTCCATCAAGGGTATTCACCTTTATGAACATTTACATATTGATTATAAAGTTTCATGTATGAATTCCACATTCCTTTATCGTGGAAGAAATGATTATGTTTTATGAATCCATGTTTTATGATCCATGTGGCACACTTATGCATGAAATGAAATGTTTAAGAAGGGTGCGCCCTTATAGCGCTCCAATGCATTGGGTAAAGTATAGTATCATGATACGTCATGTGCAATGAGTGTTTACTCATGCTAATTCAAGTGCAACGAGGGTTTACTCATGCTTCAAGTGCAATTAGGCTTTACTCATGCTCTATGTGCAATGAGCCTTGGCTCATGCTAATTCAATGTTAAGTGTTGTTGCCACATTTCCATGTTATGATTATCATGCTTTATCATGCCTTTATGTTCATGTTTCTATTATGCTCTATTGATATGCCTATTTCCTAACATGTATTTCACTCCTCATGTTATTCATTGTTTACTCCCTTACTGGGCTTTATAGCTCACCCTTTTCTTATGCATGTCCTCAGGTTATCCCATGCAATGCTAAGTATGAAGGAATGTAGTGGTCATGTAAAGGAAGTTTTCAATAAAGATGTTGTATTTCAAGTTTAAAGTTTTTATGTAATGATCCTAAGCCCCAAAGACACTAAACCTCTCGATCTTCTTTGTTGGATCAAGTGAAGTTTTATGTAATAAACCATGTTTAAGTTGTAATAAAAAGAAGGGTTGTCATAGTTGGTATCAGAGGATAGGTTTAGTTATTTTTGGGATTAGGAAACCCTAGTAAATCCTTAGATACAAGAATAAGCATAATAAAAACATCCCTAAGTTTTGGTAAATACTAAGTAAGTGGTTTATCAAACAAATACATCCCTGTCTGGATACGAGCAGGTAGAGGCGGCTCTGGCACAGATGTATCCTAGGGGTAAAACCCGAAAACACCTATTTGAGCTAGACTCGAACGGGAACTGGTGCATGACAACGGGCCTTGCTGCACTCTTGGTTACAACACTCCCGGGGGATATGTTTTGATAAATTCACAATCTTAGTATGAACCCTTATTAAGGGAAAAATTCCCCTAAGAATTTATGTTAGAAGGTAGATCATGAAAAGCCTGGATTGAATCCTATAGACTCATGAGTTAAAGAGATTAAAGTTTATTTATAAGTCATCAACTTTTGTCTTTGGATTACCCTTTATGTGTTACCCCTAACTTTACTTTTATTCCAGCCAATGGCCGGTAATAGGAGAACTCGGGCTAACAACTGTTGTGAAGATCAGTGTGATGATTGTACTTATGAGATGCCCAATCCAATCGGAGCGGGAATCGCGAACTTTGTCACGCTTCTCTCTCGGCTAACTCAAGTTTTGAATAGAAACATTGGTCAAGAGGAACGTTCAACCCCCCATAAGAAAGAACAAGTCGCTATTGAAAGCTTCATGAGACAAAGGCCTCCTACTTTTAGTGGATCATCCGATCCCACGATTGCTGAACAATGGATCAACTACATTGAAAAGATATTCTCCATCCTCCAATGCTCTGAAAAAGAGAAGGTTCTCCTGGCGACTTATCGTATGGAGGGTGAAGCTGATCAATGGTTGACATTGATCAAAAATACGAAGCCTGAGGAGGAGATCGAGGCTTTGGAATGGAAGGTATTCCGGAAGATGTTTTTCGATAAATATTTTCCACGCACCCTCCGTCTTAAGATGGAAAGGGACTTCCTTTCCCTCAAACAGAAAGATGAAGAATCTGTGGGAGCATACGAGGAAAACTTCACAAGGATTGAACGATACGCTTTCGGATTTGTCATTACCCCCCGAATTCAAGGTTGACGGCTTCTTTGGTGGGCTGAAGCCTAGCTTGCGGAAAGCATTAGCGATCCGTGACTTCGACAGCTATGAGGAAATTGTCTGATGTGCCCTCAAGGTTGAAATGGAGATCGGAGAATCACAGGGGTATCATGGGGACAAGAAGCGTAAGGTGGACTTCAATGCTGGTGGTCCGATGGATAAATCCAACAGCGCTAAGAAATTCCAGCACCCCACTTGCCAAAAGTGTGGAAAGAAGCACCCTGGAAATTGCCTTAGGGGGACAAGAAAATGCTTCAAGTGTGGAAGAGAAGGGCACCTAGCTGTTAACTGTCAGCAAGAAGAACCCGCGGCTACGACATAGGAGAGGAACACTCCGTTCGAACCTCAATGCGTTGTTCAATGCTAAAAATTCAAAGAACCGGGTCATTTTGCAAATCAGTTCCGTAATCCAAGGGTTATCGGAGGCAACCAGCAACCTCCAAGACAGCAAGGAAGAACTTTTGCCAACACTTCTGCCGAAATGAACCCCGACAACTAAGTGGTGACTGGTACGCTAGTTATTCATTCAGGAATAGTGAATGTACTTTTTGATTCAGGTTCTACGCATTCTTTTATATCTCAAAAGTTTAGTAGAACAATCCCTGCGCCACCACAAATCATGGAAGTAAAGATGTCGGTGAGTACGGAAAATGGGGCAATCATTGCATCCCATGAGTATAAGTCCTCCCCTGTTATAATATGTGGATTGAATTTCCCAGAAAACCTCGTCATACTCCCTTTGGTGGAATTTGATGTAATTCTTGGCATGGATTGGCTTTCCTTATATAGAGTCAACATAAATTGTCGGGAGAGGGAAATCACACTCCATGTGGAGAATCGACCCCCGATTCATTACAAGTGTCAGGAGGAAGATGAATCTCCTTTAGATCCATCATCTCAAGCATGGATATTACTGCCTTATGAGCACGCATATCTGGATCAGATGATTGAGTCCAAGGAAGAAACCACCCTTGAAGAAATGCCTATTGTGAGGGAATTCGCTGAAGTATTTCCCGAGGAACTTCCTGGTCTTCCTCCAAGAAGAGATATTGAGTTCTCAATTGAACTTATACTTGGGGCACTACCAATATCCAAGACTCCATATAGAATGGCTGTTGTTGAGCTTGAATAGCTGAAGAAACAACTACAGGAGAATCTGGATAAAGGGTTTATACGCCCAAGTGCATCACCATGGGGTGCACCGGTCCTTTTCGTCAAGAAGAATGATGGGTCAATGCGGCTTTGCATCGATTATCGTGAACTTAACAAAATCACGATAAAGAACAAGTATCCTCTCCCAAGAATCGATGACTTATTTGATCAGCTGCGTGGAGCACAATACTTCTCCAAGGTCGACTTGCGGTCGGGATATTATCAAGTAAGGGTGAAGAAGGAAGATATCTCCAAGACTGCTTTTCGTACAAGGTACGGGCACTATGAATTCATAGTAATGCCTTTTGGACTCACCAATGCTCCATAAATATTCATGGACTTGATGAATAGAGTCTTTAGAGATTACCGAGACAAATTTGTGGTAGTCTTTATAGATGATATTCTAATATACTCCAAAACCAAGGAGGACCATGAGGAGCATTTAAAAACTGTACTAGAGACTTTGCGCAAGGAGAAGCTCTATGCAAAGTACAGCAAGTGTGAGTTTTGGTTGAAGGAAGTCTCATTCTTGGGTCATATCATCACAAGCAATGGGATATCTGTGGACCCCTCTAAAACAGATGCAATTGAGGGATGGCCGAGGCCAACATCGGTAACTGATATCCGTAGCTTCTTGGGGTTAGCTGGATATTATCGACGATTTGTGAGTAATTTCTCACGATTGTCCAACCCTCTTACCAAGCTAACTCGAAAGGGAGTAAAGTTTCCTTGGAGTGATGAATGTGAAGAAAGCTTCAAGGAGTTGAAAAGGAGGCTTATCACTGCACCCGTGCTCACTTTACCCACAAGTGGGGAGCTTTTTGTGGTATTCAGTGATGCTTAGAAGAAGGGCTTAGGATGTGTGCTGATGCAGAATGATAAAGTGATATCCTATGCCTCAAGGCAGTTAAAAATCCATGATCAAAACTATCCAACGCATGATCTGGAGTTGGCGGCAGTGATCTTTGCCTTGAAAATCTGGCGGCATTATCTCTATGGAGAGAAATGTGAGATATATACTGACTACAAGAGTCTTAAATATATATTCACAGAGAAAGAGCTTAATATGAACCAGAGAATATGGATAGAGCTCATCAAGGATTATGACTGTTCAATACATTACCACCCTGGGAAGGCGAACAAGGTGGCGGATTCCCTAAGTAGAAAGGATCCAACAATTCTATCAATGATGAGAATTGAGAAGGATCCAATCTTCTTAGACTTGATGAAGATGGACGTGGGAATCATAAAGAAGGGAACATCATCAATATTTTCACAAATGGTTTCTCAACCATCTCTTTTGGAAAGGTTAAAGGATGCTCAAAAGGATGATGCGGGGATCCAAGAAAAAGAGAAATCTATCAAAAAGGGAAAATCCTCAGAGTTTAATGTTAATGAAGAAGGAATTGTGTGGTTTGGGAAAAGGCTATGTGTTCCATCAGGTTCGGAGCTGAAGAAGTAACTTTTGGATGATGCATATAGTTCAAATTTCTCTATTCACCCAGGGAGCACAAAGATGTATCGAGATCTCCGAGAATACTTTTGGTGGGATAATATGAAGAAGGAGATCGCTGAATATACATCAAAGTGCCTGGTGTGTCAGAAAGTGAAGGCAGAGAGGAAGAAGTCTAAGGGGATGATGCAACCATTGCCCATACCAAAATGGAAATGGGAGAACATCACCATGGACTTTTTCACCGGACTTCCAAGGACATCCAAAGGCAACAATGAAATCTGGGTTGTTGTGGATCGTCTTACAGAGACTGCACACTTCATTGCTATTCGAGAGGATTTATCTTTGGATCAACTAGCACAGATATATATCAGGGAAGTGGTACGGTTGCATGGAGTACCACTATCTATTGTGTCTGACCGAGATCCAAGATATACCTCTAAGTTTTGGAAGAGTCTTCAACATGCTCTGAATACTGAACTAAACTTCAGTACGGCCTATCATCCTCAAACTGATGTCCAATCCGAGCGGACTATCCAAACACTTGAGGATATGTTGAGAGCGTGCTTAATGGACTTTAAAGGAGGATGGGATCAACATCTTCCTCTGGTTGAGTTCTCTTATAATAATAGTTTCCACTCGAGCATCCAAATGGCACCATATGAAGCCCTGTATGGGAAAAGGTGTAGAACACCGGCATGTTGGGATGAGGTCAGTGAACGTAAGCTGCTTCGACCAGAAATGGTCGAAGAAATGGTGGAGAAGGTGAAAACCATTCAGTAGCATATCAAGGCAGCCCAAAGTCGACAGAAGAGTTATGCAGATAATCATCGACGAGACCTTGAGTTTAAAGTTGGAGACATGGTGTTTTTACTCATATCTCTGTGGAAGAAGGTCATGAGGTTTTTAAAGAAAGGGAAGTTAAGTCCAAGGTAAATCGGCCCATTCGAGATTCTTGATCGTGTTGGGGCTGTGGCCTATCGAATAGCACTTCCACCGACTATGTCCAAGGTGCATGATGTCTTCCATTTATCCCTCTTAAGGAAGTACATACCAGACCCTTCACATGTACTCTCTTCCGAGGTGGTACAATTGGAAGATGATCTTTCTTATGAGGAGCAACCAGTGAAGATCTTAGATCATAGAGAAAAAGTTCTACAAAATAAGACAATGCCCCTCGTCAAGGTGTTGTGGAGAAACCACAAGTTTGAAGAAGCAACTTGGGAGTCGGAGGATATGATGAAGCTAAGTTACCCACATTTGTTTTAGTGTGGGAAAAGGAAAATTTCGAGGGCGAAATTTCTTAAGGGGGGAATGTTGTAATGACCCAAAGTTTCATTAATGGAAAATCCCTCTTGATCCAGTTAAATGTTTCTTTATGAAAAAAAAATGTTTTTATAAGATGTTAACTTCTTTAGTTTTATGTTAAGATTTGTGACCGTTACTTTTATAGCCATTGAACAGTGATCATCTGAGTAGTATAAATATAAGGCTTTAACGAACCCATTTCTACTTAGACAAAGGAATCGATGGCCTCATCCAGTAGAATTGCCCCTTACGAAGCCCATTTGTCAGAGCTCGGAAAAGAGGTGGCGTCTTTGGTCTTTTCCCTTGACCAAGCCCAAGCTGAGCTTCATCAAGTCAAGCTCGAACGTGATCGTCTACGGGAAAAATGGAAGTTGATTGAAATTACAACTCGAGCGATGTTATCCGAGTCACCCCAAGAGTCTATCACCATCGCACACCTTACCCTTAGGTCTTATGCGGCTATTTTAAGGGGTTATGTAACAAATAAGTACAACCATGTTCATGTACATTATTTTTTGTATATAATAATGAATATAATTTTTTTGATACATTGTAATTAGTTTTTAAAGTACAAATGGTGTTTTTAGTTATTATTTAATTAAGAATTATATTTTATTAAATAAAAGGGTTTTTGAATTAAATAATATTTTAATAGAATATTATTATTAATATTAAATTAATTTTTATTAAATATAAATGATCTTATAATTTTATGAATGCAATTAAAATTTTATTAAGGTTTGAAAGCCATTTCTGTCAAAACCCGTGAATTTTTTATAAATGTAGGTTTTTATTTTAAAAGTGAAAATTCACATATTTAGAAAATTATTTAGATAAAATAAATATTATTTTTGGAATCAAGACGTCGAAATTATCCAATGGTGATTTTTTCATAATTTTCTGAGACAGTCAAATTTTTGGGTAAAAATTAAATTCCATTTAAATATATAATGTGTTTTGTGACATCATAATGACCCAATGGTGATGTAATAAAATACCATAATCCTTATGTTCGGACAATATGTGTTTTATCATTAAAATAATGAGGTTTTGGGTATGTTTTACTTACTTTTCAAAGCATTAATGGAGCCCTCAAGACTTATTCAACACTTTGCCTTTTTAAATTAATTTCCATGGGAGTGTGACTCACCTCCACATAAGCAACCCTAATTTGTTAATAAGTTCGGACCTTGGACTTGTATAATATTGTTTTCCTCTTTCCTTTTTCTAGAAACCATGGGAAAATACCATGGGATGGTTTGTGGTTTGGATTATTTTAATATAAGGGGTCCCAAACCTAAATAATAAAGAATTCTCTCACCTTTCCTATATAAACCCACCCAAGCTCCCACTTCCTCCTCACTAAAAGACCTTGAAGTTCGTCCAACCTCTGCCCTACTCTCTCTAGAATCATCTCAAGGTGCCCCAAGCTCCCAAGAAGCCTCTCACAAGCCTCTCTCTAGCCTTTGGAAGCACACTTCCAAGTAAGGGGTTTTCTTCCTTTCTGTTTTTTTTCAATTTTCTTTAAGTTGTATTTCCCTTTTTATTTCAATTATGAATGTTGGGGTATGGTTTCGCACCTCCCCCATACTGCCCTCTTATTGTTTGAATGATGGGAGAACCCTTTCTCTCTCGTTAAATGCCTCCCATGTACACCCGTTACTATGCCGAAATTCCGAAAGGAACTTCTCTCTCTTCTTTTACATTCAAGCAATACTTTTGTATCATGAATCTAAATTCCATTTCTATTGTTGGGACATGTATATATATGATCTCCTTACTGTCCATTACATGTAAATATGATGAGGAACCCCTTTCTCTCTCATAAACTTTTTTTATGAATTCTTATGTCACGCCGTTACGCTGCCGAAATCGCACCGATTTTCTAATCCAATGTCTTTGTGTAGTGAATACCATTACCATTTCTCCATCAAGGGTATTCAACTTTATGCGCATTTACATATTGATTATAAAGTTTCATGTATGAATTCCACATTCCTTTATCGTGGAAGAAATGATTATGTTTTATGAATCCATGTTTTATGATCCATGTGGCACACTTATACATGAAATGAAATGTTTAAGAAGGGTGCGCCCTTATAGCGCTCCAATGCATTGGGAAAAGTATAGTATCATGATACGTCATGTGCAATGAGTGTTTACTCATGATAATTCAAGTGCAACGAGGGTTTACTCGTGATTCAAGTGCAATGAGGGTTTACTCATGCTCCATGTGCAATGAGCCTTGGCTCATGCTAATTCAATGTTAAGTGTTGTTACCACATTTCCATGTTATGATTATCATGCTTTATCATGCCTTTATGTTCATGTTTCTATTATTCTCTATTGATATGCCTATTTCCTAACATGTATTTCACTCCTCGTGTTATTCATTGTTTACTCCCTTACTAGGCTTTATAGCTCACCCTTTTCTTATCCATGTCCTCAGGTTATCCCATGCAATGCTAAGTATGAAGGAATGTAGTGGTCATGTAAAGGAAGTTTTCAATAAAGATGTTGTATTTCAAGTTTAAAGTTTTTATGTAATGATCCTAAGCCCCAAAGACACTAAACCTCTCGATCTTCTTTGTTGTATCAAGTGAATTTTTATGTAATAAAGCATGTTTAAGTTGTAATAAAAAGAAGGGTTGCCATAGGTCTGATCATGGATCATTCCTTCTTTAAGACAGGGCCTCTCTATCGAGGGGGTCTATCGCTTCCCAATGGGATCTTGGGGCATCCTGAACTTGTTCAGGGTAAAACCACAGTTTAGTGTCATTCGTTGAGGACATATGGACTCCTGTAGTTTAACATCATACGATAGGACGTGGAATAAAAGGGAAGATCCCAGGGAGCATGTGGTGCGGTAGATATGAAATCGACGTGAATGAGGAATTCGAGTCCAAATTACACCATGTACCCCCAGAGGAAACTCTTCAGGTCGAGAGACCAATAGTAAGGATTAGGCTGGGCCCGAAGCAGAGTGGTCAGGCGTTCCTACGTACCCCATGAGGATGGGAATCAAGCCATACATTGTTCTGAAAGTGCAGTTTAACGTCATGCGGGACGATGAGAAGCCTGGCCATGTTGGTAAACATCCCGCCAAAACTACTAAGCCCACGTGAGTCGTGCTCGGTGTGGGAAACAAGAAGTAGTGGTGGGAATTTCCCAACACAGAAAGGGGAAGGTTAGGGAAAAGGGACGCTTGGTGAATACTGTCCCAACTACACTAACACGATCATTTAGTGCACCTAGATGTGCCAAGAGAAAGAGCCGAGTATGATGGAATTCCACTTGAACATGAGGAAGTAGAAATGTGTGAATCATGGCGCTCGAGATTCAGATCACGATGATGGTGGCATGACGATGGAGGATAACTATTGACTGTGGCGGAAACCCAGAATCCATATCGCATTAGCATAGAATGGGGACAAACAAATGTGGGTCGACCGTTGACCATGTTCGAAACATGGGACCATGTCACAAATGTTGTTAGATAACCGTAGGGACGTTGGCCCGAAACGATTGGAGGGCCCTTAGGTCCAGCATTCAGGGATAGCCCTTAAGCCTAGTATCCATGTCGTCCGAGGGTCCTTTTGGATGTGGAAGATGATGAGGATCCAAATATCGAGCTCACGAAGCTTGGTCATGGGACAAGGGGAATGTCCGTATGAAAATCCCACATTTCAGGCTCTTTGTCGAAACACAGCTGAATACGACAACGAGACGTACAAGATAGGGGGAGAAGAGTCCTTTACCATAGGGAAATCTTAGTTTAGGGTCGTAGAATTCAGACCTTGGATGGGAGGAAACATAAGAGGCACATGGTAGAGTAACTCAAACACCTGGCGTGAATGGGGATAGGGGGTGTGAGCGGTGCGATGAACAACCCGACGTGATATCACACCGCACGACCTCCTTGGGAGAGGTTTTTGGTCAAGGGACCGAAAGAGAAAGTTAGGATGGGCCCGTGGGGAAGTTCTCGGGCGCTCCTACGTATCTCATGAGGATGAGAATCAATCCATACGTAGTTCTAAAGGGTGCCTTTTAATGTCATGTGGGAGAAGGAATAGGAGGGCTAACTCGCAGAACGGGGTGCGCGTGGTGCAGCTATTGCAAATCGGCGTGAATGAGGACATGATCCCACACTACGCCATGTCGTCCCGTAGTCGGGGTCCCGATGGAAGGACCAGAGAGGCGAATTAGTTGAACTCAAGCTGGACCCAAAGACAGGAGGTTTGGGCATTCCTACGTATCCCATTAGGATGGGAATCAAGCTGAACATAGTTCTAGATGGATCTTAGACCATAAATGGATAAAGGGAGAAGGTAACACATGGAAACAAAACCCGACGTTAATGAGGACCTAAGCCCTAATTACCATGCGTTCTCTGGGGAAATGCTCGAGTCGAAGGACCAAACACAAAGGTTAGGCTGGGCCCGCGGGGAAGTTCTCGGGTGCTCCTACGTATCTCATGAGGATGAGAATCAAGCCATATGTAGTTCTGAAAGGTGACATGGTATGATACCAGTGCCAGGGGAAAAGGGGAGTCCGGGCGTGGCCCTTGCACTAAAAGAAGTGGAATTTGATAAATCTTGTTTGTTCTTTAAGGTGAGTGGTTTTTTTTGTGAAGTGACAAGCCTTGAGTAATAGGCCGGGGTGTCGCCACAAGAATGAATCCGTGATAGGCATTGAAAAATGGCATGGCACATGACCAATACCCAACGTGATTTCCTCTACAAAGAGGTCATCACAATGCAGTTCCGTTTTTCGTCATGTGGCGAGGATGATAATGTCACAGTTTAGGGTCATGTGACAGGACCAAGTGTGCATTTTATCATCATGCAGTGCAGACATAGCAGAGGCGATGCTAGGCGGGGAATGTGCGCAGTGTTATAAAACACAATTGATGGAGACATGATCCCACATCTCTTTGTATGCCACTCGGAGAGGGAGACCATAGGCCAAGGGGCCTATATAGAGGTAAGTGGTGATACAGGGGGGAGAGAATAGCTCCATAAATGGGCTGGACCCGAAGACAAGGCGTTCCGGCGGTTCTACGTATCCCATGAGGATGGGAATCAAGCTTAACGTAGTTCTCTATGGATCTTAGTTTATGGTCTTAGAGCTCAGAACATGAATGGTAACAACTTCCCAAGTTAGCGCAGACGTCAACCCGATCCCTAAGACCACGCGAGTTAAACTTGGTGTGTGAAACAAGGGGGGCATCCTTATCTAAATACTTGGGGCACCCATCAAAGGGGAGTTGGTAGAGAGCCCAAAAGGACACCTTTGACGTGGCTTGTTTCCCAAACGCGCAGACGTGCACGGAGGAAAAGTACCAAGAGTTTTGAGACTCTACTTGGACACGATGAAGTGATGATGGGTGTGAATCATGTACCCGACATTTTGGGATCAATGGGTTGGCGTGGAGATAGAGGAAAACTGTTAACCATGGTGGAAACACAGCGTCCATATTGTGTTAGCCTGAGGTGGGAACAACGAACGACCATCGACCGCTGACCATATTCGCAACGTGGGATTTTATGGATTTGTTGTCCAAAACCCTCAGGGGAGTTGGCCCGTAACGGTAGGAGAGCCCTTGGGCGTAGTATCCAGGCCATTCTTGGGGGTCCCTCTGGGTGTGAAAGATGATGGAAGCCCTGATGCAGGGATACACAAAGCCTGGAAAGAGGGTGCGGATGTGTCTGAGTAAAGCGTGGCATTCCATGTAATAAACCAGAGTCCCCTTGGGCACATTGGTGAACCGCTGAAAAGGGGTCGACGAAACAGCTCAGGAGGGATAGGTACATGGCGTGGTCATTACAAGACCGACGTGAATGAGGACATAATCCCACACCACACCATATAATACTCTCATGGAGGAAGGGTAGACCAAGGGGCCAAGATGGGATGAAGATTCCTGAGAGATGGGGCTGGACCCGAATCCTAGACACTCAGGTGGTCCTACGTATCCCATGAGGATGGGAATCAAGCCACACGTAGTTCTCTAGATGTAGTTTAACGTCATACGGGATGAGGGGGGAGTAATTTACCCCCAAACAAGGGAGGTGCATGGTACGGTGAATAAACCGACGTGAATGAGAAGAATAATCTCATATCACACCATACTCTCCTATAAGAGAGGACCTGGGCCGGGGCCCGAAAAGGCCAAGGGGCCAGAGGCCGGGCCTTGGTCAGGAAGGCCTGACCTGCTTTTAGTTTAACATCTTGCAGTGAGGATGAGGTTCAGGGACCTGAAGAGGCCAAGGGGCATGAGGCTGGGCCTCGTAAGGGAAGGTGTATGACATGGTACATGATCCCTACGTAAATGAGGACATAGTCCCACAACACATTGTACACCTCGAGTAAGAGGTTGGGCAGAGGGGCCTGAGAAGGCCAAGGGACCTAAGGTCAGGCATCAGTCAGGAAGGCCTGACTGGTTTTCAGTTTAATGTCTTACATGAGGATGAGGAAAGAGATAACTGTATCTAATCCGGGGGGTATGTACGGCATGAAAAGTAACCTGACGTGATTGAGGACGTAGTCCTACACCACGTCGTACATTCCTTATAGGGGAATCGGGGCCGTGGGCCCGACCGCTAGCACCACCCGGAGGGAAGTTTTTCACTTCGGGATGGGGTAAAATGAATCACTCCACTCGATGTTTGGGACATCTCAGGGTGGACCCTAAGATCCAGGACACTATTGACCATATTTGAAACACAGTGTTCCTATGGTGACCGGATATGGGAGCAACAAATGAGCGTCGACCGTTGACCAAATTTGCAACGTGGGACTTGTATCGGCTTGTTGCTTGAAAACCCTCTGGGGCGTTGGCCCGTATCGGTAGGAGAGCCCTTGGGCGTAGTATCCAGGCCGTTCTTGGGGGTCCCTCTGGGTGTGAAAAAATGATGGAATCCCAGTCAAGGAGTGGGTGAAGCATAGATGTATCCATCCACGAAAGAGGAAAACATCTCCAGGGGGGATGTGCAGCCGGGTCAAGGCTTGCTCGATGTGAGTTGGGGAAAAAGTGTGCACCTTGCCATATATCTTGGCCTGAGGGGAAGATTTTGGCTTTTGGGCTGGGCCAACGGATGAAATGATCGGGCGTTCCTACGTATCCCTTTAGGATGGGAATCAAGCCATACGTAGTTCTTGAAGGCCATGCAGTTTAGCGTCATGCGGTGAGGACGTGGGAGGATAGAAGAACAAGAGTGGGAACATGGTGCAACCCTTACATGTAACAGCCCGAGATTTTATGAAAAATATTCTTTTTAATTTTATTAATGTCTTGTGTTGTACGCTACACCAAAAGGATCCTGCACAATACACATACTTGACTTGCCTTGCATTACACACAATCGCGGCCTTCCTCGATAGCGTGTGTAGTACGCAATAACGAGTTTCGCTAAACAACAATATGCTATTAAAATATTATTAAAACTAGCCATTATGAATAGTAATAACCACTTTTTGAAATTTTTTAAATTTTATTTTTCAAAATGGACTTCATTTTTGGATTCTTAATATCGAAATTAGATTAGGGTGAAATTTTTGTAATTTTCGGATAACTTTCATATTTTGATGAATAGTGGAAATTACTAAATTTTAATTAAAAACAAATTTTTCAATCAAAATAATTGATAGTGATAAATTATTAATTTGAGTGGTTTTAAAGTATATTTAGAATATATTTTTACAATTTAAAACAATTTTGGTCATTGGATGTAATTTCACATTTAAACCAGACATAAACAAGTGTCAATCTTTTGATAGTTATTATCTCTTAAGAACACGCTCTTTGTTTTGACGACGGGAATTAATTTTTAAATTAATTAATGCAGCTGATATGTTTTGAATTTGGTAAAATATCAATCATTTTTGAGTTCATAATATCAAATATATCTTAGGCCTAATTTTTGGCATTTTTCTGAAAACTTTCAATTTTTGATGAATAGTGAAACCACTAAGTGGTAGTTAAAAAACTGAATTTTTCATAAAACTTAATTTTACCGCTTCTGTGAGTGGAATTTAAAAAATCCGAGAGACACGGTTGATGTCAGTAAGTAAAATGTGGTTCAATGAGATGAAAATAATTTTTTGGTGAATAGTAACTTTTTACCTTTTTTACCACGGTTAAAAGTAAATAGGGTAATTAAGGGTAGAAATGATATTATTATTACCCTAACACATGTTCTAATTCTATTGGACAAGTGTCATTCGACCAAAAACAAACTTAGTAATAATATATGACCATTTAGGCCCACTTGGATTAGATTAGGACATTTATTATTAATTTATTTAAAGAAGGGTTAAAAGAGTTAAAATCAAAGTTTATTTCCTAAACCATTTTTAATATAGGTTTATACATAAGATAAATTCGATTTTAAATATTCATTAGAAATCTAAAAAGGTTTCCTACATAATGGTATTTTATTTTTAATTTTTAGAAATCAAATAATTTAATTTATTTATGACACAAAGATGATGCAGTAATTATCTTATTAATGACATATTGACATAATTGATGTTATAAATAAAAAAATAAATGTAATTTAAGACTTTTTATGAATTAAACTAATTTTCTAGGTTAATAGGACATGTTAGTATTGCTTTAATTAACTTTTTTCGAACTTATCATTCTGTTATGATTTTCACAAAAATCAATTACTAAATAGTGTCAAAATTGACATAAAATAGTTTTTAAAACAAATATTATATTATTAATTGTTATATTATTCCTAAAAATCTAAGGTTCGGAAAAATGACTTATAAAAGGTTATATATATTAATAATAAACAATTTGGAGTTCTTTTTGATTCTTATAGTAAGTTTATTAACCTTATAATGTATGAACACAAGAAGACATAGTAAAAGTAAAATTATTTAACTTAATGTTAAATCTAAATGATAAGGTTAAAATATGAACCTAAACTTGTCTAAATTCTATTTTATGAGATTATTTCGACCCATACCCACCTTAGCCTCGAAATAAATCAATTTGGAGCTATTTAAAACCGAACTTGACTTTATAATAAAATAATATTTTTAGTTATTTCAAAGGTGCCCCTCTCCTCCCTTATAAAAGGGAACCTCCTCCCTCTCTTCCTCACACAACTTTGAGCCTTCAAGCTCGGACAACCCCTACCCAATTCTCCTCTCCACTTCCCTATAAACATCCTAGAGGTTTTGGTCTTCCTCAAATACCAATTTTAGTGCCCTAAGAGGAGGTCTCAAAGAGGCGCTTCAAAGAAGAGGTAATTTCCGTTACCGATTCTTTCAACTTTATTTCTTCTTCCAGTTCTTCTTCTTAGGTTGTTTCATTATGAAGTAATAACATCAGTATCACTCATATACTGATATGTTATTATAAGTATGAAACAACCTTATTTCACCATCTATCCATCCTACGGAAAACAAAATCACCGCGCGTGCATACGTACGGAATACTGTCTCCACGCCGTGGTGTAATCTGTTTTTCCACCAACACCTTACATGGATGGGTATTATGGTATAAAGAATAACTATACATAGTTATTATAACATCATAATGATTCTGATATATTGTATCATCCACTCCAATTCAATTCAATAATTATGGAAATGATATCATCGCTCACGCGTACGTACGGACTACCGTCTCCACGACATGATGAGATTCATTCTCCATGTTAACCATTTAAGAATGATTATAAAGTATATATAAGCAATAATAATGAAATATATGACATTATAATGCTACTGGATTTATATGTATATATATGTATGTCATCTACATAATTCCACTCAATTCAGTAAGGAAACGAAAACAGCGTTCATGCGTACGTACGGCCTACCGTCTCCATGAACGGTGTATTTCTTTCCATTTATCGATCCATTATATATATGTATATTCTGAATATATATTATATATAAATAATGTTGTATATTCTATAATTAATTAATAATGATCTAAGTAATCATATGAATAATTACAAGTTAAAACACGAATGACAAATGAGACGATTTTACCCAAAACGCTACTTGAACATGAATTTACAAAAGAACGGGTAATATAAAGTCATAAGTGAACCATATATGATATAATAACAATGAATATGATTCTGTAATAAGTCAATGACATTATTTAAATCATTATACAGCAGGTTCAGACACTTACGAAGCAAATCGGACCTAAGGTAAGGGAAATATCACAATCTCATTTTTATCCGAGATTGTTTATACTTTGAAATTTACTGGGGTGTATTTTATCATCCACATCCATGTTTCCTCGATATGTAATATTATTCCCATCCACCTACAATGGTTTAAATCCAATTTTACCCTCCGATGAATTTTTAGTAAAGAATATGAAAGGAATCTTTTGTCGTTTTTCGTACGAGGTACTTTTTTACTTTTCCGATAAAAGTACGAAGAATGTTTTTTTTAACTTATACGGAAAGAATGGATTTTTAAAACATTATTTCCAAGAATATTCCTTTATAAGTTTTCAAGTTTATTTTTAATCAACTTCTTTTAGTTTATAATTGTATGACATGTTAAGAAAAGAAAAGTGTTTTTGAAGTAGAAAGTATATTTTCCTCAAGAATGGAGTTCAAATGTTTTATCAAAATTATTTTCCATTTAAGATAATATAGGGTTCTGTTTTTATCCCTATTATTACATTGATTTGATTATGTTGTGAGGAAATTATTTTTATGAAGTCATTTACCTTATATGATTTGTTTTATGATGTCATGATGTTTCAAGAATCCCATTTTTGTTCCATGTGTTATGCGATGATGTATGATTTATGATTATGTGGCACACATAAGAAATGATTCATTATAAGATGGGTGGGACCTATATCTCCCTCCAATGCATTGGGTAAAGATTTTATATCTCATGAGATAGACATGGATGGAATGGTAGGTTATACCGGTTCAGTGAAACAGGACTGAAACGAGGGTGACTCGGTTCAGAAAGGGAATTTATCCACTAAGATAGTCTTGGCAATGAGTCTTGACTAACAAGAAATGATTCTCTATGATTATGTGTGAATGCCACAATGTTTCATGTTTTATGTTATGATTATTGTGATTACATTTCACTGCCATGATTTACCCCATGTTATGAAATTATGATCTCTTTTTCAGGTTAAGATTTCCAAAAGTTATGTGCTTATGTATATGATGTGATTGATATTTATTTTGTTTACCCTTACTGAGAATTTGAGCTCACCCTTTTATTTTTACTTTTCCCCAGGATATAAAGAATGGTTTTAGTTAAAAAAGGAAGATCTTTATGGGAGATGTTGAAGATCATTCACTAGGATTAGAAGATTATATTCCGAGTTTCCAAAGACACTAAACTATTATGATCCTTGTGTGTGTGTGTTTGTTATGTAATAAGTATTCCCCAAATGTAATGTAATGTCAATGTACGTCAAGCTTCGGGTCTCTACATTACAATCCTTGTATGAGCGGGGTTATATGAGCGGGGCTAAGAAAGCCTACTCCTCGCTACACAAGGATCCTCCAAGGAAAATATTTCCAGGGGGACAGTGGAAGAGAAAATCTTGGGGTTGGGCTCAAGACGAGGCGTCTGAGCGTTCCTACGTATCCCATTAAGATGGGAATCAAGCCATACGTAGTTCTTGAGGCGCGGTTTCGCATTGTTCTGGACGAGAAATGTGTCTCAACTGGGTATATGTATGGTACCCCCATTAGAGAGCCAGAGTCGACGCAGGCCATGGGGCCAGAGGCTGGGCCTTGGTCAGGAAGGCCTGACTAGCTTGTAGTTTAACGTCTTACAGTAAGGGCGGGGGCCAGGGCCCGAGGAGGCCAAGGGGCCTGAGGCTGAGCCTCGGTTAGGAAGGCATGACTGGCTTGCAGTTTTACTTCTTATAGTAAGGATGGGGGAGATCTTAGTTTAAGGTCATAGAGCTCGAACCATTTTGCAGTTTATCGTCTTGCAGGACGAAGATGCAGTTTAAGGTCATGCAGGACCCTATAGTTTAAGGTCGTGTTGGACCATAACGTGCAGTTTAAGGTCATGCAGGACCATCTAGTATCAGGTGAAGTACCTCTTGAGGAACCTGTCATTGGTGGGAGGGGTTATGCGCTCTCCCTCAGTGGTCACCAAGGAGTATGCTCCATTGGGGTAAACCTTATAGATGATATAAGGCCCTTACCATTTGAGTTCTAACTTGGGCGGTTTCCTACCAGGGATCATTGGAGCTCGAAGGGCCAGTACTAGGTCGCTCTGTAGAAAATAACGGAGACGAACCTTCTTGTTGATGTCCCTTGCTATCTGATCCTGATGCCATTCCAGATTGTGTAGGGCACGAAGCCGGTTCTCGTCCAGTGCTTCTAATTCAGTTAGACGGATTTCGGATACCTCATCGGATGTCTGGTGATCATAGACTGCAGTGCGTAGTGATGGAAATTGTATCTCAATGGGTAGGACGGCCTCAGCTCCATACACCAGTGAATATGGGGTCACCTGGGTAGAGTTGTGAGTCGTCGTCTGATAAGCCTAGAGGGCGTTTGGGAGCTTGTCCGGCCAACTTTTCTTGTTCTGACCAACCATCTTCTGCAGAATGTTAGAGAGGGTTTTGTTGAATGCCTCGATCTGTCCGTTTTCCTGCGTGTGGTAGCGGGAGGTATGGTTTGAACGGATTTATTACTTGGAATACAATTTCTTCAGTTCAACCGCTCGGAAGTTGGTGCCGTTATCGGTGAGGACGACGTGAGGGACCCCAAACCGGTGGATAATATTGGATCTCACAAAGTCGACGATGGAATGGGCCTTGACCTCTTTGAGTGGAACTACCTCTTCCCACTTGGAGAAGAAATCTGTAGTAGTCAGGATGAACCTACACTGGCGAGCTGTTGCCGGTGGATATGGTCCCACTACATCAATTCACCATACCGCAAATGGCCAAGAGTACTTGGTGGGGTGGAGGGGCTCCGGCGGCCGATGCAGGAAGTTGGTGTGAACTTGGCACGCGTGGCATCTCTTGGAATACCCAATACAATCATGGATCATAGAGGGCCAGAAGTACCCCAACCTCCAGATTTGATGGGACAGCTTCGGCCCAGCTTGATGGGCGCCACTGGAACCGGCATGAACCTCTTGCATAACTTGAGGAATCTCTACTCCTTGAATACAACGGAGGAGGACGCCATCGAAGCTCCATTTATAAAGGATCTGTTCAAGACTGGGGCCGCTCTGGATGGTAAATTGTAGCACACAGCGTCGGATTCACTCGCGCTCGGCCTGGTCTTCTGGGAGGCGACCATTTTGGAGATACTCGACAAAAGGTGCCCTCCAGTCGGGAGTGGCTTCAACCACTGTGTCTAACGAACCCAAGACCCCTGACGTAGAGGGTCTAGTGGTGAGATGGCTTATCTGCAGGCCATCATTGTCCTCTTGGGTGATGGGGGCAATGAATCTCTGCTGTGCCACATGTATGATCAAATCATCTTGCTCGGGTTCTGTGAGCGATGCATCCAAGCCAGCCAAGGCGTTTACTTGACCGTTCTATGACCGTGGGACATGGGTAATCTCTGGTTGAGAAGCGAACTGGGCCATTAGGCGGAGGGTGTACTCTAGAAATGGTACAATCTATTGCTTCCTGACGACGTAGTCGCTATTGACCTGTTTGATTACCAGCTCGGAAACTCCTTTCACATGTAGCTAGGTAATGTCGATCTCAAGGGCCAACTCGAGGCTGGTGATGAGAGCCTGGTACTCTGCCTCGTTGTTCGTACAACCTTTTGACAATAGGATCAAGTATGGCAGGACGGCTTACACCGGGGTAATGAAGAAAATACCCAAGCCCACTCTGTTGAGCTTAGGATCGTTGAGCCTCCTACCGATGGGGCTCCGGGAGGCACCGTCGAAATGCATTTGCCAACACGGGATGACATGATCGACTGAGAGGATCATCTCATCAGGAAAATACAGGTCCAGGGATTGATCCGCGGAGGATGGATGGGCAGCTAAAAAGTCTTCCAACGCATGTCCCTTAATGTCCTTCTGAGGTACGAACCTGATATAAAACTGCTGGAGAATCACCGCCCACCGTGCTAGTCGGCCAGTTAGTATGGGGCGGTTCAGGATGTACTTCAGTGGGTCTACCCAGGAGACCAATTTCACCTCATGGTGTTGTAGGTAATGTCACAAATTCTGTATGGAGAAGACGAGTGCAAGGAAGCTCTTTTCGATAGGGGAGTATCTGACCTCTGTATCGAGAAGCATGCGGCTAAGATAGTAGAGACTGTTCTCGGTACCCTCGTTATTCTTCTGGGCGAGCAGTGCACCGAGGGATCTTTCCAGGGCGGTCACGTAAAGGACCAGCGGCTTTACGAAGATGGGTGGCATCAAAATCGGACGTTGGAGCAGATACTGCTTGATTTCCTCGAAGTCGGTCCGACACTCTTCATCCCATTCGTAGGCGGCGCCCTTCTTCATGATCCGGGAAAAGGGCTTACACTTTCTGGCCAGATTCATGATGAATCGGCGTATATAGGCTAAGTGGCCTTAGAGGCCTCGAAGTTCCTGAATTTTGCTCGGGGGATGCATTTGGCTGATGGCCTTGATCTTCTCCGGGTCGATCTCAATGCCTCGGTATCTAACAAAAAAGCCCCGAAAATCCCCAGAGGTGACCCCGAAGGAACACTTCAACGAGTTCATCTTCAGGTGATAGGAACGGAGGAAACCGAACACCTTCTCAAGTTCTTTGAGATGGTCCTGGAACTGACATGATTTGACCACTAGGTCATCTACGTATCATTCCACCAGCATCCCGAGAATCGGCTTGAATATGTGGTGCATGGCCCTCTGATAAGTGGCACCTACATTTTTCAAGCCGAATGGCATAACCTGGTAGCAAAAGGTACCTTGGGGAGCCCTGAAGGTGGTGGAATCCTCTTCCTTGGGGGCCATCCAGATCTGGTTGTACCTGGAATACCCATCCATGAAAGAGAGAGCTTGGAACTCGGCCGTGGCATCAATCAATAACTCCGTCACCGGGAGTGGGAAGTCATCCTTTGGGCAGTGGCGATTAAGGTCGCGGAATTCGATGCAGACTCTGATCTGCCCATTCATTTTTCTGACTGGCATAATGTTGGCAAGCCACTTGGGGTACTAGACATCTTTAACGAAGATGGATTTGATAAGGTTGTCAACTTTGGCCTCAACCATAGCACCATGAGAAGGGTGCATCTTCTTGGGAGGCTGCTTAAACCCACGATGGATTGTCAGGAGGCTCAGATGGTGAATGGCTACCTGGGGATCTAGTCCTGACATCTCGTTTCAACTCCAGGAAAACACGTCACGATGTTGTTTGAGGAAGTCTACGTACTGCTGCCACTCCTCGAGGGACATGGATACACTGATCAATGTGGGTTTCGAATCTACCTCGCTACCAAGGTTCACCTGTACCAGTTCATCAACCATGGTCGAGATGCCTTCCTCAAAGGTGGGAGGAGCATCCTCCAGGTCTTCCTCTCCACCCGTGGGGGGATTTCCCGCGACGGGAGACAATTCTGGGCCATCAAAACCTGAGGGGCAGCTAGTGCCGTCTTGGGCAGCAGCGGTCATCATATAAGGAGACTCACTCACCATTGAGACCATAGCAATGAAGGCAGTCAACCCTATCCCATCTGGCCTTTGGCCTAAGGGGCCACGTTTGATGATATCAAAGCAGTGGTGACGTGTCGGCCTGAGTCGATTGACTCCAGCCCGAAGGAAGAGACACGTATGGCATTCCGCCTTTGTCATAAGCTTGACATTCTGGTACCATACAGGGGTAGGAGGTTCCAGGATCACCTGAGCCTGGTTGATGTAGGAGTACGGGGTGATTTTCTGCCGTCTCTTGGACACAGGAACTAGCCTTCCTTGTGTACCCGAAATAACAAAACATTGACCCATGTTTGGGGTCATGGCCTCTAATCGGTGGATCGGGAGGATGTAGGCGTCATCCATGCTTGCCCAGGGATCACATGTGACCGGGGTGGGTTCATCCTCACTTACTAGTATTTTTTTCCTTACTCTTGTAATAATCAGCATCCAGATAGTGGGCCTCACAAGAGGCGAAAGGAGACGCATCTCCTTAGAGCACGCCTACTCGACCGTTGAGTGAGTATTTGAGGAACTAGTGATATAACGAAGGGACAGATGCATGCAGATGGAGCCATGGCCTACCCATCAACGCATTGTAGGTGGTGTCCTGAGAGAAGACCATGAACTCGGTGCTGGAAATTAAGCCACTGAACTGAGTCTTCAGGCGGATCTTGCCGACTGGGGTTTGCTCGGTCCTATCGTACCCCTGAATTCTGAGGTCAGAGGGAGTTAAATTACCTTCAGACAGACCCAGCTTTCACAATGTCCGAGTTGGAATTAGGTTGATTCCAGAACCCGTGTCAATGAGGTAGTGGTGGACCTCCACACCATTGAAGTGGCCAGTGATGTACAACGGGAAAATATGCCCATGTATAGGAGGGTCCTCATCTTCACTGGAGAACGAGCTAACCACCTGACATTCGGCGTTCTCAATTGTCTCAGTATGGAAGGTTTCTGCAGCTACTACCTCCGTCTCAAACTGGAGGGGGGCTCTTTAGGGCCTCGACAAGCGCCTCACGCATTTCAGATGACAGGCTAAGGGCCTCAAGGATAGAAATACTCTCCGGAATGCCGGTCAGGTGCTTCAAGACATCATACTTTCGTGCCAAATTTGAACCTCTGCCTACAGGAGATCGTTCGGCATTTGGAGGCATAGCGGGTCCTGCCGGTTGAACCAGCGATCGACTAGTACTGGGTACATCCTGCTGCCTACTAGTTGAAGCCTGGAGAGTAGTTTCCGGACTAGGATCAGACAGCGGAGGCTGGCCTGTAGCCGAGCAAGACTGATTGTTATACGAACGAGGCAGCTCTCCCTGATCTATTAGCACAAATGGCGGTGGAGGTAGAGCTGAGGGCGTCAGATGGGGTTGTGCGTGCGGAGCTCTACGCTGAGCCTGTTGTCTGGTCTCAGTAGTGTGCACGACATGGCTGCAAGTGCCTGTTGATGTACCTTGATGACCGGCATGGTTTCGGTTCCACTGATGTTGACCTCGGCTGGAAATTTGGGGAGGTTAGCCCGACGTTCCCCCTCGTCGGGAGTCATATAGGGCTTTACCAGCTCCACGGTGTTAACCGAAGCGTACCCCTGGCTGTCGCTCGACGAGTCATCCACCACCGGGAAAATTCTGGGAGGAATCCCCATTTCCGGGGGCATAAATTCACCGAGATTGTGGGATGACGACGGCACCGGTGGAGCGCGTTGCTTCTTCTTGCGCAGTCGCTGCTTGCCCTTTTGGGAAGAGGTCGGCTGTGAAGACGATGCAGAGGTACCGACTACTTCTTCTGAAGGTTGCGGCTTCTTTAGGAGCGCCCGTATGATACCATGGGCATGGATGATGGTTTTTCAAGTCATCCAGTCGTCGTATTTCCAGGATCCGCAGCTGGGAACCTGCTGCCACTCGCCTTCGCTGTCGCTACCAATCTCTGACCCTGCAAAGACACCCGCCACTTATGTTGGTGTCGGGCCCAACCTGACTATGTTATTGTTGACCTGGTCTTGAAGCCAGTCTTTAAACACATAGAATTGCTTGAGGGTGTTCCCCAGAATCCGATGATAAGGATAGTAGATGGGGTGATTGGTGAGATTCACCTCTACCGGCCTTCTGCACCCGGGCAGGCGCACAATCCCTTGCTCAGAGCACTTCGGAAGTAGCCAGGGACCTGATTTTCGTTGAACGAATAAGTCTAGTGCCTTCTTTCTGGATAGGGGGCCCTAGGGGCCTGGTCCTGATGAGGGGCCGGAGGGGACTACCGAGGAGGAGGCACCTGATTGTCTCGCCTAGGTGGAGGTGGTGCATTGCGCGGGGGACCCTGTCGATTCTGAGGCGGTCACTGCTGGGCAGAAGCCTGTGCTTGAGGTGGAGGACCTCTGCGGGGTTGCAGGGATGGTGCCGCTGGCAGTAATTCCAGCTGCCTAAGGGCTTCTATTTGGGCCACTATGGAGGGTTCGGCTCTGGATTTCCTCCTAGCTGGGATCATAGGGGGCAACGAACGTGCCTGACTAGCCTGGTGCAGAGCCTCCTCAAGGCACTGAGCCTTATCTGAGAAATCCTTGAACCCTCCGGGGTAGTTATGGGTAATCAAGGAGGGTACCAGCTCTGTTTTGACATTCCCCACACACATCGTCAGTAATTTCTCCTGAGTCAGTGGCATATCGAAGGAATACATAAGTCCCTTCCACCGGTCTATGAAATCTGTGACTCGCTCATCAGACCTTTGCTTGCACTTGAAGAGGTCTGCAATGCTGGTCTTCCGCGTGGTGGAGCTGAACTGGTATAGGAACTGCCGACGGAGATCCTCCCAACCGCTCACTGATCCGATACGGTGTTGGCTGTACCAGACGAATGCGGGACCTTCCAATGTCTATACGAAACATTAGAGCTTGGAAGCTTCTTGCTGGGTCGAGGTCCCGAGCATGGGGCCACACCTGGAAGAAAAATGATCCAAGTGCTACGGCGGGTCCCCTGTCCCGTTGAAGGGCGAGAAAGTGGGGTTCCCAAAACCCGAGGGTGCGGGCATATCATCCACCCATGCGGGATACGGCTTGACATCCGGTGGGACCGCCACCTGCCGCATTTCCAACGCTTCGAGGTGGGTTGTGAGTGCCGCTATAAAATCATTCGGGTGGGGGTGCCTGTCTTGATGGGGATCCCTTATTACAAGTGCGTTTCCAGGTTCTTAAACATGGTAGATGGCTTCGGCATCTCGTGGATCGACTGGCGGAACGACCTGTGGGGCGACTGGGGGAACCCGGACTGGATTCTTCAGATTGCCCCGTCGTTCGGGGGGGGGGGGGTGGCGAGACCTATCACGCCCTCTTGCTGTAAGTTCTGGATTCTGCCCTGTCTGCAGAAGTAGCATGATTAGGGTTTCTCGGAGGCATCTCACCGGTGGGAAATTGTTTTTGCCCCTGCTGCCCCGGCCTGGGATTACCATAGTCGGGTCGCCGCTCTGCAGCACACTCAGCCAAGAGTTCGTCAACCAGCCTCTTCTACTCAGCAAGCTGCTGGTGTAACGTGGCCTTCTCGGGATCTTCGTCCGTTTTTTGCACAGATGTAGATGGTTCGGAGTTCTTGACAGTTCCGACGTTCTCCTTACCCTTTTCGGTATTTTGACCGAGTACCAGTGACTCGGTGAGTACAGGGAGGCCTAGCAGGTTCCTCTGCTGACGGGTAACCCTCCCTGATGGGTCCAGCAGTGGTAGTACGCCCTCGAGGGGTAAGTCTCCATCAAGAAATTCAAGCTCATCTTCCTTTTCCACTACATCAGCCATGTGGACTGCGACCCCTCTCGAGGGCATGTCCTCAATGTCGCATAGCGAATCGGGCTATCGTCGGATAGGGTCGAAGAGGAGAGAGACATAGTGTCCCCAACCACGGAATTGCACATGGGGGGTAGCCTCCCTGATGACTCTGCGGAGTACTTTGAAACTCTGAACACATTTCCGTTGAAGGGCGCTCTGATGGACTGGCGACTCAGGGTGCTGGGCCACAAGAAGTGCATCCAAATCGATCAGGCGACATTGCTCGCCGATTTTTTCAAAGTGCTATCGACTTCTGGGGTACACTACCCGCTCGTAACGAAGGCGGAAGTGTGTCGCCCACAGGGTTTGACAAAAGCACCCCACTTTTTCAGGGGTAAGGGACTCTGGTGCATGAAATTTCAGCGCCTCCGTCGGCCAGAACTTCTCTGGGAAGTAATCCGCTGCGAGAATGCTCCAAAAGCTCCTGGGTTTGGACTCGGGGTCTGGCCCTGTATTTCCCCACTCATCAACCAGGGGCGGCGGAGGGACCGATAGTGGTACCGAGGCGGACCTCTGGGATAGTAAACTCGGTGGCGGGGAATACGGTGAACGAGCTGACTGGCTGCCGAATTCCAGGACATCCTCTGAAGAGTGAGGTGACCTAGCCACAATGTCACGATATGATGGGATGATAGCCACAACATCCGGCACAGGAGTCGCAGCTGCCGACGATAGGTCACGTCGTCGCTCTACCCTTGTTGGCCCCCAAAATAGCTCTCTGTGATCTCTGGTAGAGGTAGAGGGTGCTTCTGGTGACAATGGTGGGGATTGGACGGTCGAGACCTATAGAATTTCCACGATTTCTTCCTCCTGGATGTACCTGTAGAGAGAGATGGGAATCTAGTGGACCTCTCATTCCGGGAGAATGAGGCTAACACGCCTGATTCCCGCCCCAGTCCTTGATACGGTGGAGCGGGGAGAAGGTTCCATCGCTGAGTCACATTCTGATTCAGAATCTGAGAAACGAGCCAATTTGATATCCACCTGGGCCTTCCCAGGACTCTTCTTGTGGAAGTGACGACCTTCTCTCCTGCCCCAGGGTGGCTCTTCGGGACAGGTTTGATTATCAACATGTATTCTCAGGGCGGCTCTGGCACCATGGCGGAGAGGGCCCCGCTCGAGATAGCCGAGGTACTAGGGGCACCAGGGAAAATGTTGAAGGTTACATGGGGAGGACCTCCATGGACAGCGCCCATGTGGGCAGAGCCTCTGTTGGAATCGGAAAGAGCATGGGGAGGACCTCCATGGTCGATGCGGGCAGAGCGAGGCTGGCCTTCACTCCTCGAGTTGCTGGGGCGAGGAGGACCTTCGCCCGTTGTAGAGAGGACGTAGAGAGGGCCCCCATGTTGGAGAAGGACCGGATGGGCAGTGCCTTCAGATCGACAGTCGGGGATAGGAGGAGGGACTCCATACCCTGTATAGTGGGCGCGAGAAAGGTTTTCACGCTGAGCGTCACTGCCGCGGGGCAGGTCCTCCTTCGAGATTGGGGTAGCACGAGGCATACCTCCATGAAGAGCTTCAGAGCGGGGAAGGCCCACGCTCTATGGAGTAGTGGTACAGGGAGGGCCTCCGTATGGGGGGACATAACCACGGGTTAGTTTGCGGCGATCAACACTCATGCCTGCAACCCGGAGAGTTAGCCCAGCCTGCTCGTGGGGCGGTTGGGGTCTCGATCCTGGTTGGGTGAAGGAGTGCCCCTGCTCAGTGTATGCAGTGACTCCATGATGCACGTAGGCGGTGGATCAGGCCACTGTAGCTGTTGACGTCGACGCATCTGGGCGAGCGTCTTCAACCCAGGCCCGGTGCTGATGTCGAGTCAGACGAGCTGGCACAGGTGGTGCAGGGGAATGGCTTGCCTTCTCTTCCTACGGAGTCGGACGGCGGCGCTGACGCGGCTGAATGGGAGTCCTTGCCTGGAGCCCTTGGTTCGGGACCCTGAGTGGGCCAAGCTGGAAATCAACGCCTCATCAGCATAAGGTGAGGAGTCGTCGAGGTATTCCGGGGACAGTCTCCCGAAACGATTGAACATTGGGGTGGGGAGCAGGGGCTCCCTGCGCGGCCTGTTAGGGCGACATCGGCGACGGGGCCTGAATTCCTCCAGGTCTAGGTGTGCCATATCCCAAGTTGGGATGACCCCTTCCTCCTCATACCTGCGTACAAGGTTGTTGATCACCCTTCGCTGGATGATCTCTGACGGGGAGAGGTGACGTGGGCGCCCCGTGTTCCGCGATGTGGCGGCCGTCATGGCGGTAGTGGAGCCATGCGGGGTGGCTGTGGCGGTGTTTCCCCTGCCCCTGCGTTGGTGAGCGGGTGGTGATCGTGTCTCCGTAACAGCAACCTGGTTCCTTGGAAATGAAGGGATCAACTCATCAACACTGCGAGGAAAAGGATTCATAACCAGTTCCCCAGCATCCTTCCATTCTCAATGTCTGTAAGAAGGATCCATGGAAACACGTTTCAGAATGGAGTGCCCCACATTCTACTGCCCCAACATCCAGTTAGTTTCACGACAGGCCCACTTTTTGCTTGGTGGGACCAGCCACCGGATATCTGGATCCGGTGACATGTCAATCTACTGGTGTCTCGAACGCTACTAATCTCCACATTGAGGAGAAGAATTTCACGTCGGGTTCACCATTTCTGTTTCCGACGCTTTCATAGGGGCGCGTGCATCCGTCCATCCACGGAGGAGGACGTGCTGCACTATTGCCCCACATTCCCGCTTTCCAAAGGTGGGCGGCATTCGCTCCTTATTCAGGGACGTCTGCTCCTTGATCGAAATGGGATGATGGGATGTCGGTTCTTCCTTCCGTGGATTCCTCCTCAGAACTCGTCACCTAGTCCGGGTCTCCCTCATAGATTTAATACATTGTTCATGAAACTCTTCCCAGTGCCATGTTTCCATGGACACCGGTTAATTACACTGCTTCTGTCGGGACATTCCAAAGGGTCCGGTCAGGACAACAACCGTCAGTCGGGGGAGTAGTCACGTTGAGACATCAGTAGCATGTATGGATGCTGGGGAACCGGCATGTCTGTCTATTATCCCTAGTCACAGGGCTTGTCGAGGGCGTGGAATCCCGAGGCATCCCACATCAAACACGGGGAATTATATTCCATGCCATATGTATGAGGTTTTCCTCAGCTTCCAGTGTTTAACACAGGGTATGCCGCGAGTTTAACGTCCAGCGGAGATGGATCAGCCCGATCAGAGCATTAGCTAGAATGGATCGGATTGAGGGATTTTCCTTGAAGGGGTGCCGATACTGGGACCAGCCCATGGGCGGTAGTGAAGAGGAGCGGACCAACATGGTCTAACCGAGATATGACGGTTTGGGCAAGAATTGGTGTGGATGATGGATGGACGAATGACGTGGAGGGTGAAATGGCAAGGGACCATCGCAAGGGGGGCGGTGAAGTTGGGATTGAGCCTCGAAGTGACCTCTTACATATCCCCGTGGCAGGGAATCAAAGTCCACGTAGTTTGGGATGGTGTCGGTGAACCGGCATGAAGGTGGACCTTGGTCTGATGGATGTCGTCAGCGAACCAAAGAGAAGGTGGGCCTTGGTCCGATGCGTCAGTGAACTGACACGAAGGTGGACCTTGGTCCAAATGGTGTGGGTCTTACACACTAGGCTTCCCGAGTGTGGATGAACTGATGTGAAGAAGGTCGGAGTGACCAACAGGTGGTGGGCTTGAACCTCTGAGAGGCTTCTTACGTTCCATGCCCTCACATGGATCAAAGACCACATAGTTTATGGTGGGGGCTTCGTCGGTGAACCGACGTGAAGGTGGACATTGGTCCGATGGGTGGTGGGCTTGAACCTCTGGAAGGCTTCCAACATACCATGCCATGAAACGGATCAAAGTCCTCGTAGTTCAAATGATGGGATTCATCAGCAAACCGACGTGAAAGTTGACCTTGGTCCAATGAGAGATGGGCTTGAACCTCGGAGAGGCTTCCTATGTACCATGCCTTGACATGGATCAAAGACCTCGTAGTTCAAAAGGTTTCATCTGTGAACCGACGTGAATGTAGACCCAGGGGTCCACTAGTGGTGGGCTTGAACCTTGTGAAGGCTTCCTACGTACCATGCCTTGACATGGATCAAAGTCCTCGTAGTTCGGATTGGTCACAACGGCTTGCCGTCGGACTGGAATACAGTTTAACGTTATACTGGACGAGAGTGAAACCTGACGTGAATAAACGACGAGCGGTGGGATTGAACCTCGTGGAGGCTTCCTACGTACCATGCCTTGGCATGGATCAAAGTCACCGTAGTTCGGGATGGCGGTGGGTGCCGTGGAACTGATGTAGATGAGGGACCATGGTCCGATGGGAGATGGTCTTGAACCTCTGGGAGGCTTCCTACGTACCATGCCTTGACATGGATCGAAGTCCTCGTAGTTCAAAGGGTGGTCACAACTGCTTGCCGTCGGACTGGAATGCAGTTTAACGTTATGCTGGATGAAGGTAGAACTCGACGTGAATTGGATGACGGGTGGTGGGCTTGAACCTCACAGAGGCTTCCTACATACCATGCCTTGACATGGATCAAAGTCCTCATAGTTCGGGATGGTGTGTAGATTAATGTCATGTGGGACAAGGTCATACAGTTTAACGTCATGCTGGATGATGGCATGCAGTTTAACGTCATGCTAGATGAGGGCATGCAGTTTAACATCATGCTGGATGAGGTATTGTCATGGCCAATGCCAACTCTAAGCCCATGTGAGTCATGCTCGGTGTGAGAAACAAGAGACAGCAAGGACCTGGCGATCACGCCGTGAAGGGGGCGTCCGTGTGAAGCGAAGAGGGGCTTACACGTTACGCGGCCCATGGTGTTGGGACTTACTCCTGGATGGAGGCCCGAAGTGCGACAAAGCGCAGCGAAAGAGGGATTTGGGACCAATTATGGGAGGTGCCTCATTCCCTATTACACCCTCCACTGACCTTAGTATTGGGGAAGTATGGAGATGCAGAGGTGCAACCATCCGTTGGGGAACTAGGTTCGCCCTTCTCCTGAGAACATACATCGCACCAATAAGGAGGATATCATCCCTTGTGGATGGGTGATTCCACTCCCGTGGAGACGAGTGGCGTAAAAAATGTTCGAGCTGGGGGGGGACCCTTCGTGAGAGGCACGAGGTTGGGTTACAGTTTAACGTCATGTGTTGAGGACGTGGTGCTTGGCAGTTTAACGTCTTGGAGCTCGGACGAGGTGGGTTCACTCCACACCCCTAGGACTTACATAACTGGTACCCTTTGCTCCTTGGGGGAGGGAAGGTACCAGTAATGCCGTGGTCAAGGGGGGTTGTAGAGTGAACCATCGAGGGGTCCACGTTAGCATGGATATGCAAAGAAGCAATAGCCGTTAGCATGCCTATGTGAAGAAGCATTAGGTGAATCAACTCTATGAGTAGTATTGTCCATGGGACTTTGAAATCAGATTGTGCATACCTGGAGGGTCGCACGGGAAGCGGAATTTCCAAGAAAAGGAGTGTGCTTCGCGAAGCGGTGTGCCTTAGCCTTAGCATGGGGAATAGGTGTGACTGGAGGCTGCTTCGCGAAGTAGAACAGTATTCACGGAGCACTGCCTCATGAAGAAGAGGGGCCTCGTGAAGCAGGCTGCTGGGAAGCAGTGTGCTTCGTGATGTGTAGCGATCCTGCCTTAGCATAGGGATCACTAGTACAGGTTGGGTGTTTCGCAAAGCATAAACGCTCCGCGGCTGCCCGGGTTCCCTTGGGAATCCCCCTCCTTCGCGAATTCCCTTGAGCTTTGCGAAGGTCATCCCTCTAGGAAGAGGGGCTCAAAACGAGACAAAGTGAAGGTGTCACGCGAAGTAGAATTACCTCATGGAGCTCATGATTCATGGGGGAAAAGGGTGCTTCGCGATTCGGGAGAGGAGAAGCCGAAAGGTCTGATTGTCTATCCCCTGGACTCAGGGGGAGCCCAGTATTTATAGGCATTGGGCGCCGTGAAGCAGAACTCCCACGCCGCCTCAGGGGCATCGCGGCGCGCTCGCGAATGTCAAATTCGTTCACGGAGAGTTACCGCCTCCGGCGCTTCACAACGGGCTCGCGAACGTCAAATTCATTCACGGAGAGTTACCGCCTCCGGCGCTTTGCGGTGGGCTTGCGAACGTCAAATTCGTTCGCGGAGAGTTACCGCCTCTAGAGCTTCACGGCGGGCTCACGAATGTCAAATTCGTTCTCGGAGAGGTACCACCTCTAGAGCTTCACGGAGGGCTCGCAAACGTCAAGTTCGGTCGCGGAGAGGTACCACCTCTGGAGCTTCGCGGCGGGCTCGCGAACGTCAAATTCGGTCGTGGAGAGTTACCACCTCTGGAGCTTCGTGGCGGGATCGCGAACGTCAAATTCGTTCACGGAGAGGTACCGCCTCTAGAGCTTCGCGAGATCGCGATGCTCGGGGTGCTTCGCATCGGGGCTTCGCGAGGCAGCATGTCAGACTTCTTTTTCATCCCTTCCTTTCATACAATATTTTGGTTCTAATAGCCACATATCCCATTTCACCCATTGTTAACTCATTCATGGAAAGATGAATGAAAACTGATGTGATTCACTATAGAAAAATATCTTTTACAAAACTCTACAACCTCCTAATAAATATGCTTCTCAATAACGGATGCTTCAGGTAAATATGGATTTTTAATAGACCCCTTAAATATCTTCATATACCTTTAAAAATTATAGATACAACATAGATATATAGGTTCACAAAGCATTATTTTCACACAAATTGAATCATTAAATTCACTATGATATCAAAAAAAGCTAGATGAAAATACATTTCTAATTGAAAAATTATAGAAACTGCTTAATTCTAAAAAAAATAAAAGATTTTGATAAATCACTTTATTACAAATAGAATAAAAAACACACTTTATGATATTCATTTTGACACTGATGGGAAATATTACATGAAATGAAACTGGTGGGATTTGTTGCATCATGGCGCGAAAATCATGAGATTTCATACTAGTAAACTTAAAATACTTTAAAGACACAAATTTTTTAAAATTTAAATAATAAACATGGGAAACTTTGATATCATGAAGACATTAAAAAAAGCTAATTTTTTCCCTCTTTAATAATGTATTGAAAGTCATGGTAGGAATTTTCTCCTTCCATCAGGAGTGGGATCCAACTCCAAATGTATTCTCATTGAGAGTAAGTCCAATATTTCATTCAACCCATATTTATTCTTTCCTTTAATATGTAAAAATGTTCCAATAAATATGTTTCATATATTCTTATCCATGTGCATGACATCAATTTTATGTTTGACTTCATGATATCTCCAATATGTTAGATCAAAAAATATTGACCGTTTTTTCAAAATATTTCTATCATTTCCAGATTTATGTGTCCTTACGAATGTCACATTAATGTTTTTCAACCTATAAAAATATTTATTTGTGGATAAAGGTTTTGGATAAATCTAAAATTAATGTGATCCATTGAATGAATTTTATTAATCTTCTTTAATAATGATTCATACACAAAAAACATTCGATGACCCATGTATACTATTTTTCACCCATGATGCAGTTGATAATTTGAAGTCTACTGTTCAAAAATTGGACAAGCTTAATGCGCCTTAACACTGTATCTAGAAAAATTTACATATATTGGTAATTCATTCATAGTGAAAAAAAATCATTGCATATAGTTGAAATTATTCCATTTTATAAGAATTATTCACACTAATACCTTCCTCCCATAATAGTTTCAAATCATTAATTAATGGTGATAAGAAAACATCAATATTATTTTTGGGCTTTTTGGTCCATAGATCATTAAACACAACATGGCATATTTTTTCTTTATAAAAAATTCAAGAGATAAGTATTAAATTACCAATAAAACTATCCAATGACTATGTGTTCCACTAAGGGTTCAATATGGATTCATTCCATTTGTTCACAGTCTAAGCATTAGATTTGTATTTTCATTTCTAAATATTAGAAAACTGGGGATCCATTTTCTTCCACTATAGATAATTAGTTGGATGATAAAATTTTCCATCCCATATCTGCTCATCTATATTCCATCCTAACCTTTTTCTATCATGTGAATTTGAAAAAAACATTTTAAATGAGTAATTTTTAGAAGATAACAAAATTCCTTGGTAGGGGTCTCTATAAGTGAAAAATAAGCATATGATCATTCTCTTAACTTATACCATAACATCTCATATTTAGGACACCCTGAAAGAAATTTTTATACCTTCCTATATAGCACACATTCATTCAGGAAGGGATGTATTTTTTCACCCGAAACCCATCAGGCAAAGTATATTATTCGCATTATAATGTGAATCTAGAACAGAATATTCTTTATGAAGAATATTGTTCAACAATTATATCAAATCATTAAAACTCTTGACACTCTATCCATGTTTCCCCTTCAAGTTAATCAACCTTAACACCATTGATCAAACCATATATTCGGTAAAACCCAGATACAATGGTTTTTTAGAATTTCCCTATAGATGCTCAATTGTCGATTCATCCTCAATTACCACTACTTCAATATCACAAATCATTTATCCAATTTGATCAGACTTATCATCTTGCAAAGCATTATCATCATGAGATCTGATATTCATCCCAGTTTCACCATTACAAATTCAAGGGTTGTAACTTTGATTAAATCCATGACAAATTAAATGATCATTGATCTCTCTATTTTCAACTTCTTTTTGTTTAAACATTTATTGAATGGAAAAAACATGGCATTATTTGGAAGATTTCCTTTATAAAATTCCAAAAAACCATCAACACCTTCCTCTTATTAATCCCTTAATAGAAGTGTCATAATCCAACTTCAACTCATTATTAACTATAAAAAATATCAGAAAATATATGTCTTGTTAAGATAATACATATTTAAATTTATATGAAATATTACAAAATTTGAATGTAACATAATACTGAAATAGAAAAACAAATATATATGTATGTGAAAAATATATTTTTGAATTATATAAAATAATGAAAGATAAGTTTAAATATAATTGGTAAATCATAAAAATATTTTCCTGTAAGTGATTCACAAAATAAATTATATTTAAACCACCTCTCAAGTTTCATTTTATTCTAAATTAAATTACATGAAACTTGAAATTGAATATTATTGAACAAAATATAAATCAAGTGTGCATTTTCCATTTTGGTTAGTATCTTTATTATTAAATTTATAAGAAATTTTTTTGCATAAAATATATAACAATTAATAATTTAAGCATTAATTAGTAATATAATATAATCATATAGTAGATTTAAACAACACAATAGTGAATTTGTAATGTGGTATATATATATAATATATATTTTTTATTTTTTATGTCTACTATATTATAAAAATTATACAAATCAGATTTTGAATTGTGTTTTCTATGAAAATATGATTTATTTTTATATAACACACTAATAACCCATATTTTAAATATTACAATCTACTTAATTTGATATATTAAAAATAAAAATTTATGGGGAGAAAATTATTTTAGTGTGAATACTATGTGATGCATGTGTAATTCCATGAAAATATATCTATCAGAATATCCCATGATATATAAAGGACCCAATTGATAGTTTATATTATGTATTCACCAATAATTTCATCACTACATTGATAGTAACTCATAATATTTAGACATCATATTTAATATATCAATTTTAAAGTTAAGAATATGATCACATAAAAAAGTGTTGATATACATATACAGTAGATATATGATATTTAATATTGAACTATATTCCCTTTGAAATGTATCTATATATTACATTTTAAGATTACTAAGTCACTGATAAGATTATAACAGTAATTGAAATTTATCCATATACAAGGTAGTTTATGCATAAATAGTGAATGATTTGCAAATATCATACCAATAAACAACATTTTGAGATTCAATGCAGAAATTTAAGATGGGATTCACAATAGAAATCAATGAAACAATTCAGTTAAAATGAATTCCCATTTAAAAGAAACACCACAACCTTAACATATAATGCAATCCACACACTTTTTTACATAAATAATTGCATAATTAAGGTATATGAAGATGGTAATGGGAGATTTGGGATGAGAAGATCTCTATATGAACAAAAAATGATGAGACCAATGAAATTTGGTGGTTTAAAAAGATGGTAATGTGGTTGTATGATTAACTAGTATGTTTCCATATAAATTAGGAGTATCAAGAACCTCAAGTGATATTACTCATAATACATAACAATTTATTGAATCTGTGTTAACCAATTATAAATATACACCATTTATTGAGACTTTATTTCTTTAAAAATTCCTTAGCTACAATTATATAACAATTCCACTTTTATTAAATATTCCATACCAACCATCAACATCACAGAGTCTATAAAAGCATCAATAATTTATTCCTTATGAATATATAAAACAAATCATTAAATAAAAACTACTGAGGATTTCCTATATCTATATATGAATGTGAAATGATGATAGTGAAGAAATATGATCGTTTAATAAGATGGTAATATGATATTTGAGTACATAGAATTAAAAAATTAACATTAGGGCTTCAGTAAAATTGAACGATTGGAAGAGAGGATCGATGTGTGAGTTTCACCTGAGAGTGGGGAAGATCAAATGTGTACAATGGGACCAATGAAACATGAGGATCTAATAATATAGAAAATAGAGATTATATTCCACCAGATCGAAGAAATGATGGATATGGCTTCTATGTGAGAGAAATGAGTCGTCTTTCATGATAGAGGAACAGTACCAAAATGATTCAAATGAATATTCATAAAATTTTAAGTGGTTTATCACGTCATTTATTATGTAACAGATATGATAAATCTTCTTTTTCGCATTTGTTATTATATAAAGAAGGTAGAAATTAATGAACAATGATTTATCATGTCCGTTAGATAATAATTAATGTATTAAATCAGCTTTCTCATGTCAGTTATTAACTAACTGATGTGAAAAATCAGGGAAACGTCCTTTTCTCACATTAGTTTTATGATAATCAACATGAAAGGAAACATATCTACATTTTTCACATCGGTTACATAAAAAACCAACATTAAAAATAACAAAACTAAATTAAAATGTTGGTTATTTAATAACCGAAATTAATATTCTATTTAAATGACTTTATCATGTTGGAAATGGATAGCCAGTGTGAAAACGATGACATGAAAAATACTTTTTATTTGTTTTCATATGATATATAGTGTCCCCTAGATCTCCAATCCTGGGTCCAGCCGCAACAAAAAAAATCAATTGGAAATGTTCCCCCCTCTACATACGGATCATAACTATGTAGAGAGTTCTCATTAAGAACTATGTGTGTCTTGATTTCTATCATCACAGGATACATAGGGACACATAGATATCTATTCTTGAGGTATATCAAAACCATCCCCCTCTTTCATGTTGGGTCACCTTCATCCTCACCACATTATATTAAATTGAACAGTGTCCCAGAACTACGTGTGACATGATTCCTACCACTATAAGATACATAGTGATGCCCATGTATTTAATATTTGGTCCAATACAAATATTTATTATTTATGTCAAGGAATATAAGTCCTTTCCATATGATGTTAAACTGAATGGATAATTTCCTTTCTATAAGACATTAAACTTTATGGCACCTCAAGAACTACATGTGGTTTGATTCTTATTTTGATGAGATATGTACTAAGGCCTAGACCACATTTCCAAGTCTCATATAGGGGTAAAAAATGTCCCCATATCCTATTTAAGAACAAAGATAAATATAGAAGATCTCATGTTTGGGTTCTTCATTTAGGGATCTATCAATGAAATATAAATGACACCCCCTATATATGATTCATGTCTATTTATGGAATTTCACACTCCATGTTTAATCATGGCCTGAATTTTTCTTATGTACCCTGACACGTTTCATCCATTCATTATACCCTATGCCCCGATAAATATAATATCTTCACTATATTTCTCTAGCCCTAAAATATGGAGGGGGGTCAGTGTCCGGAGGATACCATTGTTTTACTATGAATAATATTCCCCAATTGGCTCTGTATAATTTAATAACAAAAAAGGCCAGTCAACTAAAGGAAAATCCATCCCCATGGGTGGCATCTCTAATCTTTTTAATCCCAAAAGGAATTTATGATCCATCTCATTTCTCATGATCATAGAAATATCAAGATCATGGATTACACATTCTCCCCCATCATGACAGAGGCATGTAAGAACATACTAGATTGGTTAGACTCCTATTATTAGTCATTTATATGAAAAATTGTCCTAGCCATATGACCTAAAAATAAAAGACTTCATATCCATCCTTACTGCATGATGCTAATCTGTATGTTTAACATCAATATGATACGATGTTAGAATTTAAGAGTAACTTATAACTTAATTCACCCATTACAATATACATCATGACACTCGGATCTCTATCTAGGGTTCAGGATATTGTATTCCCTTTTCCACATTGAGTCACCTACTTCCTCATCACATGATAGTTAAAATTCATGGATTATGTCCTAGTCCCATTACAATAAACTATACGGTTTCTAAGAACTATATCTAGCTTGATTCCTATTATCATTGGATATGTAAGGACATGTGGACACTCAATGCAGAGTCCAACCAGGAGATAAAATGCCTCCCCTTTTCATATTTATGGGTCAAACCTGCAATGAATGTTCTCGACACAATAACTACATACATATTGATTCTCTCTTGGATAGGACATGTAGAAACACTCAGATCTTATATCCTAGATCATCCATAGAAAAAATATCACTCACTATTCTATTCATGATTTAGATCTATATGGGAGGTTTGGATATGTGTCTCATCCCACTTGTTTGCCTGTATTAAAAGTGAAAAAGGACCTTTCCCAAAAAAGAGATTGATTGATGTGTGCAGAAACATTACCAGAACTACATATGGCTTGATTATCTCTTAAAATATATGTGTATTGATGTATGTTCCTTATATATTAGGTCTAGTTGTAATGAAAAAAAATTCCAATGTATAGGTCAGACCTATGTAAGGGAAACATTTCTATTCATTCCAAGAATAATTGGAAATGAAATTCTACATTCACATTTAGGAACATTCCTTTTACAAACCAATATATATTTATGGTTTGGTATAAATCTCTATAAACCTTTATGACCATGAATAATGGATAATCAGTGTCCTGGGGACACATTTATTTGACTGTGCATAATATACCCTTGTTGACTCTATATAATCTTCCCATAAAAAAGGCATGTAAACCAAAAGGAAAATTCATCACTATGAGAGGATATTTCTATCTTTGTATGCTCCAATGATGATTTTCATACCATATCACTCCTCATATTTGAGAACCCCCATATGAAAGTTTACAACCTTTTCCCCTTCATGACTAAATTTTATGGAACATTTTTGGATGGATTTCCATGAAAAAGGAAAATTATTTATCCCTCAGTCAATACTAAATTACCTTAAACTGTATCCTTAAAATTTCCACATTGTAAGACATTAAACTACATATTCCATGTCCTAGATTCATGAAATTAAATTTCACTAGTCTCTAAACCTCTTTCACACAATCCAAATTCATGTAAGAGTGGTTTATCATTCATGGTAATTATCGATAGGCTTGACCTCATCATTTTTATACATCATTCCCTTATAAATCCACCCTTCATGGTCTAGATAAATCCATATTATTATAAAATTACATGGCTATCAGAGACGGAGGGTCGTTTTCCTAAAGAAACTTGTTTCTGAATATGAATAATATTCCCCAGTTGTCTTTGCATAATTTTCCCTCACAAAGGGCCTATCAACCATGTGAAAATTCATCCGCAAGAGAGGCTTATCCTATTTCTGTATACCCCCAACAACATCATGCTGGAAACCATTCTTAAGGTTACTCCGCATGTTTTTACCTGATATCATGTATCTGATTTATAAATCATAAAACCTAGGTAAAAAAATCCTCTTTTCTTGTTTTATGAATGTTGGGACATTCTCGGCCAATAATACCTATTGGGGTCCTCATCGCATAATTCATTTTCAAAGATTTTCGATATAAAACATCAGTTATATCAGTATGATTTTCAAGACCTCAAACTGTCACCAAAATGAGACCTGGTACTCACTAGTTTGAAAACCCACAAATGTGCCCTAGGTAAAAGTCAAGTATCAAATCAATAGACCAATTCTTATCATGCTTTAGAAAAAAATCTATCAATAAAAAAATAGGCACAAATTTTTTTAGGTCGAACCCCCGCAAAGGTAGGCCTAAAGAAATTTCAAGTTATCCCCAATAATCCCACACCATAGTTGACTGAGGAAAAATTTTGGGTGGTAATAGAAAAGACAAAAATCTTATAGGTTCTGTTATGTAATCCTAGAAATAATCAAAATTATGATTGATGGGTCCCTTCGATCAAGAAAAAATTAGACCGTTATCTGATATTTCATTAAAATCATCCCTACATCTTCATCATAACTACCTCCTATTCATCCCCATCAGAGCCTATTTAGATTGGGAGAATTTTTTGGTTCATAAAATCTACGGATGTAATAAAGAAAGAGATCCCAGAATTTGAAAAAGGGAAGAAATAATCCTAGAAGAATAATTCAAAGATAGATATTAAAAGGGGATGAATATTCAAAGGATGTGTTGATCCTCTGAGGTGAAAATCACTTCGATAACTACTACTCCACATAGCATTTTATCGCTTCGCAAAGTATGACACAAATAAAATATTTTATGGGATGAGATGGACTATTAATATCTATTAATTAAACCAAATTCTATTGAGGGTCCAGAAAATGATCTCTTCCCTCACAAATAACCATCCCCCATGCATTAAATATTTTTCATGATGAGACAATACCTATGGAACCCTAAAATGAAATGAAATCATTTGTGGGTCTGGATGATGATTTTTATCCCCTTAAATGACTTCCTGCTTGAAAAAAATAATTTCTGGATTGGGTAATCCTCCTTGTCCACCCATAGAAGAAGCCTTGTGGCCCACTATGGATAACCATACATGAATGGATCCAATCCCTCCATTACCCTATAAAAGAACCTCTTTGAGAACCAAGAGACAGACAAAAAAATAAGATCATATGAGGAGACCATGGATGAGACCCGGAACATGGATCTTTCTATTCTTCATAGGTAAAAATCTACCATGGAACATTAAATAGGAAATAATAAATTCATATAGTTGTCCAAAAACCTAAAACCCCTCCACATACACCATTCCATGAGTCACAAATGGATTCCCCCCATTATGGCCTAGAACCCCTCATAGAAAAATGATATGTGGGCGGAACCTGTCCCCATGTAGAAAAGTTCAACATGGGAGGAACTTGAACCCACATAGAAAAACTCTAGATGATCAGAAACTAGCCCCACATGGAAATATGCAACATGGGCCAAAAGCAGGTCTGCATAGCATAATGCTACATGGATGGTTCCTGCACCCATGTTGTAACATGCTATATAGAGGTAACCCCATCACTCATAAGCACCTGGTATGCAGAACGGTCCATCCTAGGGATTTCTATTATCCACCTCTTGTCACTCACTCTTTCCATGTCATCAAGTCCCACTTTTTCTCTTCCACAAAATAGTCAAACAACATCAATCCAAGGCCTTCTCCAAATCCAGCTAACATGTATGATTAGATCATTGGGCACATTTGGATGTCCTTTTGAGTATACATACCCATGGTACGTCGACTCATGTGTGTAACCCCCATATAAAAACAGACCCTCAGAATGTCTTTGGTTATATATTCCTCTGGTAACATGGGTTATGATCATGATTCTCACATAAACCTCCCCATTCTAGGGATTGATGGAAACCATGGGCCTTTCCCTTTGATGGGTTCCAGTGTTGTTCAATCCACTCTTCCTAGGGGACTAGCAATGACTCCCTCTGGAAGTTATCCCTAAGCCTTTCTTAGGGTAGAAGACACTCTTTCTCCTCTTTGGATCCCTGGTGGTCAATATAATAGAGGATATGGGAACACTAAAATTATTCTCCCTCTCCCTTTGGGATTAAAGCCTCATCCACCAGTGGACAGGGTGGATCATGTGATCTTCAAATCTACAGCTTCCCCTTGAATATCACACTGATTAGGAATCATATGGACTTAAAAGTTAATGGAAATAATGATATCCTCATGATCTCGAACCAATCATGGGCATTCTCCATAGATGTAATATCCTACCTACATCAAATGTTTCTGATATATGGTATAATCCCCAATTATGCTCAATGAGCGTCCTTTCTCGTATAAACCCCAATCATGTCACCTCAAATGGGCCTCATATATGGTGTCATCCCAGAATCCAGGCCCTGACCATCAAAGGGAAATATTCCTAATGAAGTAGCATCAGATGGGTATCATCATAGGTGTAATCCCCAACTTACTGAACTACATGGGCTTTGATTTGAAACAAATCGGTATACATAGGAAGCCTCCATAAGGTCCAAATCCAAACACCAAATTCACCCTAATGTTCTTCAGGCCAAATTCTTGGTAGTTTCATATCCACCCATGAGACCACTAATCTTATTGGTCCCTTAGTCTACCTATATTTCATTCTCACACTATCCTTGACAAGGAACATTTCACCTTGACATCCTTGACACATGACATTAAAATGCACGGTTTGGTCCTAGTCACCTGACCATAAAAAGTGATGTTCCCAATTCAGTGGCACTGAACTACATGGGTTTTGGTTAATCTCATGAGGATATGTAGGAATCTCATATTATGTGTTTGATACAGACCCCAAAAAAACATTTGTCTCCATAGATGATAGAAAACTCTAGAGAATCCCAACATGTGGCTTAAACCTTCATCATCCTAATGAAGGACCAAATAAACACTAATCCCAGTACGAAAAGGGTTCCATTACTGGAGAACCTCATATACATATAGATCCCTCCATTTATTGATAACCTTGGATATATACAAATTATTTTTAACAAATGAATATTCATAATTAATCATCACCTTAGGGTGATCTGTGTATGCATAATTAGGAAGGAACAATGGATTCACGATCATATCTTAAACTATAAGAGAGTACTAGAATAGGAAAAAAATTCCCCCAAAGGGGTGTAATGATCCCATATTACCATCATTTTTCCCAATATAATTTCATATGTTTTTTTGGCCAAGTTCCATAATGAATGCATTCCTTTTTATAGTAGTTCCATGTGTCATCACAGATATAAGAGTCGTTGGTATTTTTTGGCTCCATGAACAAAACCCATTGGAGACCGTTCGAAGGTAGTAAACTCAACAAAAATGATTGCACAAAAATCAACCCCTTTAATCAACGGTTGGGCCAACTGATCTCTTTCCAAAATAACAACATAGGTAATCGTTACAACATGTAAACATTCTCTTCTTAAGGGATTGAGGTGATGAGATTTATCTACATTGTGGATACCTCAAGATCTCTAATGGCACTGAAACTCCTCTAAAGAATATTATATGGAATTTTCTTTTTATATGTGGCATAACATATGGACTTTGAGTCCAAGATTCACAATGTTTGCATCATGGTATGTTCCACTACATCATGGACTCAACTTCTTACCATTAAGTGATCTATGAAAAATCAACCTTAATATTACACAAGTATGAGTAGACCCTTATGTACATAAGGGAAGACCTGGTATACCGTTGTGTGAGAGGGGATTGACCTTTATGAAATCCATATAACTCAAAGGTTACCAATACACATGCCACCCAGATACCCTTACATAGCTTCATTGTTACCTTGATGGGGTATCCCCGGTGACTACTATGTGGCCAAAAATTCATGTCCTCTATGACGTATAATTCTTGCATACAACACATAATATTCCATGAAGCATGATATGTAGTTTGGGAACTATCTTTGAGAAAAAACTTTTCTTTAATTGTACCCTTTTCAAAAAATACAACCACACAAACATCAAAAGGGATTTTGGCCAAAAAAACTCCACATTTTAATTTGTTAACAATACTCTAAAAAATACAAGAACACCACTTTAATTATTTGTTTTAATATACCAAATATCACTAAACGAAATATAACATGAGCCATCCTCAGTGTGGGAAACAAGAATTGAGTGAAAATTGTTTCACAACCACAAACCTATATTTCCCTTTCAAAAACCCAAAAGGTCCCCATGGTTTGGAAATTTAAAACACTTCCCCTTCAAACACATATCAAAATTTAAAATCACTCCTAAACACACATTAAAATTTCTCCCCTTTTGGAAATGAAACCAAAGATATCACTTCTCTAAAAATATTATAAGATCGACTTAGAAATCAAACAAATTATGTTTAGAATACACACCAATCTTATGGAAGAAACTATAGGGTGTGGGGGTCCATCTCATATCAATTAAGTGAATTTATATAGATGGGATCCTAGAGATAACTACTGTTTCTTAGACACCACTTTGGGTAGTTCCATTTTCAAGTTATTGTTTACTTGATATTGTGTTGACACATGCTCCAAAAACCACAATTCCTTTCTCTATCTTCTACTTTATGATATAATATTTGATTTGAATGTTCTTGGTATATGAATATTGGATAAAAATGTTTCTTAGATTGATCACAGATGATTTAAATATGATAAATAATCTTAACAAACACATCATCATGTTGTTGTTTTACTTTAGTAATTGGGTACATCATTAGGTGGTAGCAATGTATTTAGACTCAATGGTGCTCAAATTTTTATAGTCTTGATTCTTTATTTTTTGTTATATACATGAACTCCCAAGATAAAAAGAAATAACAAAAGTTTATTTTTTGTCAGCTATTAAACCATCCCAATTCACATTAATAAATGAATCATTTTGATATAACAACTCATACTATGTCTTATGATGGATATATCAATGAATTATTTTAATATCATTCATGTGGATTTCCTTGGGATCATTCTAAAAATGTGAAGCTTTACAAGTATCATATATCATATATAGTTAAGTTTTCATGAAATAGGGTAACTCATAATGATTCTATGATACATGGTCACATCAATATTTTTTCCCTTCTCATGTTTTGATAATTTTAGTCTTATCTCAACTAGAGTTTACAAGGGAATTGAATCCTCTATAAGTAATATTATTAAAAGATCCTTGTAATATTTGGTTTTCTATATACATGTCTCATCCCATATTTGAATATCATTCAAGATAAGGAAAATTGTATATCATCAATTGGAGATATCTCAAATTCTCACCTCATTAGTTTTGAAAACTTCTTGCACTGGTTATCATCTGAGCCTATAAAAGTTATTTTTTCAATATAGATAGGAACCATAAATCACCACTCATTATCTGTCTTGATTTATAGGTTTTTATAAACTCCTCCTACATTGAAACCAATATTCTTTAGACATTGATCTAACTTAGAATGATATTATCATGGTGTTTTTAAGGGAATAAAAATATTTCATCAGTTATCACCCATTGAATTCATATTCATTGACCAGAAACCCATTCGTTTTATCAATATACACTTCCTATTATAGGACACCATTCTTGAAGTAATATTTGAAATCCATTTGATATATTTTAACGCCCTTATAAATTGTTGTGGATAAGAATAACTAAATAGTTTCATTCCATTCTATGGGTGCAATGATCTCATCAACATATATTCCTTTAATTTTGTAATACCCATTTCACACAAGTAATGATTTGTTATGAATAAATTTTCCATCCTCATTAAGATTATTTTGGAAGACCCACTAGGTTCAGATGAAATATTTGTCGCTTGTCCTTGTGAAAACTTCTCATGTCTCATTTTTCAATATTCTTTCCAATCACTGCATTATTATCTTGACCTATCTCTCATCATTTGTAGCATATTTAAATAATCTAAGTTCTAAAAATGATGGTAAAGATGTATATTCTTGAGATTTAGTTCTTATAATTTAAAATAGTGTTGTCCAGTATCCTACAATGTTTCATTCAGTGATTTCAACACTACTCAATTATCATTTTATTCCTGGTAAAATTCATAAATTTTATTCACAATATGAGTCTTCAATAGAATCCTCTTTATTCTTTGTAACTCTCCCTAAACCTTATGCAACTTAATAATATTTAAATTCATAAATTATATGGTTATTATGTAAAATCTGATCATGTGATGTTTTCATTTTCCACTTTCAACCAACAGAAAATCCATTCTATCAATCATTTTTTCAAGTATCTTATTGTAACACCAATAAGATTAAATATTTGATGAGTATCAAATAAATAATCCTTTATCTTTCAAATCATTAAATTTTATTCTCTTATCCTTATTGAGAATAAAAAATTTACTTTAAAACTCTATAAAATACATGAGTGTGGATATTTTTCCATACCAATTTTCACATGGATTTCTCCCATCATTTTCACATAGAAATTACTTATTGGATATGTAAACTACTTCAAGAAAAATTAATTTATAGTATCTAAATAGATGCTAATTTTCAATAAATACTGTTTGGTACATGTTGTTGATGAAGATATTTCTTCTTTTTACTAACCCATTGTTCTCGAGTGCTCTAACAGCCAAATCCCAATGTTGTATTTCATTTTCCTCCAAATATTCTTCAACTGGATGATTTTTAAATTTAGTCCCATTGTTAGTTCATAATTTATGAATATTCACACTAATAATCTTTTCATCACTCCAATAATATAGAGTAATACATCTATACACCTCAATATTATATGATATTGTCCCACCAACATCCTTGGGAACAAGATCAATAAGCCTTGATGCCATCATCTTATTTGTCTTGTATGACTTATGGAAAATATTCCCCTTATGAAATGAATCACATGTGTGAGTGTAATTATATGTGAGACATGTAATATCATGTACTCTATTTCCCTTTTACAACCTTTTTAGAGATTTTTGGTTCAAATTTCTGTGATTCTTATTTTATAGCTTGTTCTTATCCTCTTTGGACAACATTCATTAATTTTCATCTTTGATAATGTATAATTTCTGTTGGTTCTTATTATTTGGAGAATAAGTGTGAAGTATCATTATAATTTAAAATAAATACATTTTCAATGAAATCCATCATATTTCCTTAGTCACACTATTTCATCGAATTTATAAGATTACAACTTATCCCATCTACCAAGAGAATTTCAATATTCCAGGGATCTTCTCCTCTAATATTGACATTTCCAGAACCAATAATAATAAGACCATCATAATTCCTAAAATAGATGACACCATCTTAATTGTGATCAAAATTCACAATGATGTATTTATTTCTGGTCATATGTGATATGCATCGGCTATAAAACATCGTTTGGATTCACCTGCTTTGATAATCCCAAATCACATTTTGATAAATCCAAATTATATTTTTATAATCTCAAATCATATTTTTATAATTCCAAATCATGTTTTCATTTAAGTGAGAGGCCTTTCTTTGTTACTTGTGAATTATGTTTCATTAACATTTCTTATTCTTATAGAGTAATGTTCATATACTTTCAATCTCACTGCTTGATTGATTAAAATTACAGTGCAGAATTTATCTAAGTACACAATCACAGTTACAAGAATACAGTTACAAGCTTACCGTTACATGGTTATAGTTACAATCCTAATGTTACATGGTTACAGTTACAAGCTCACCTTTATAGGGTTACCACTACAAGGTCACCATTAAAGGATTATCGTTATAATGTCACTGTTATAGGCTTACCGCTACAAGGTCACCATTATAGGCTTACCACGATAAGGTCACCGTTACATGGTTACTGGTGTGAGCATACTCTTAAAGGTTATAGATTAGATTGCTGATGTGCACCTACTGTTGACGCCTATCGATATGAAGGCTACCATTACCAATTTGCTGACGCTAATTCTTCCATACATTGTCAATTTCTCAAATACATTTCTAACGGCCATATTTGATAAAATAAATGCTATGACATTATTTAATGCTGATTGTAAGCGTTTTCAGAGACAATACCGTGGATAGTACAAGGTATTAGAAAGCATTAATGTGATATACTCATTCCAATTATCGAACCTCAAATATAAAAAGGAAGACCACGAAATAAAAAGAAGGATCGAGGATAAAGAAAACAAGAAGTGTAACATATGCACGGAAATGAAGAAAGGGTTGCATGAGAAGTGTGATAGAGATTACTTGACAGATCAAAAAGATGAACCATCCAGCACTAAGATCCTAAACCCACAAGAATCACGATGATCATTCTGGGAAGAACTCATTCCTACCCTCTGTGATTGATCAACTCTTGATCAACATCAAAAACAGATCTCTAAAATCTAAAACCTTGAGTTGTGACACTCTGTTTTGGAAACAACTTCCATAGATTGACTCGAACATCAATGTTTCTCATACCATGAAGTCAAGAGATGATCTGGAAACACATGGAGCCTTTTAAACTCTTTCTCATAATAACTGATTTATTGTGTTTCTTTTTTTTATATCTTTGATAAGTGTGTGAGTCTATTTATATCACACACTGTCTCTTGTGCTTGAACATGAGGATATTGATTATCCTCACATAAAACTTTGTATTATAAGTGTTTCCCATATATAACTATGGAAGAGACCCTCTGTGGTCTATTTTTTTTGTCTTTCCCATGAAGAACTATGGTAGAGGGTGTGTTCCCTGTACAGTTTGTGAAAGTTGTTCTAAAGCCCGATATAGGCTGTGTATCATGTTTTAATATAAACTGCTTAGTGACAGGTGATCACCAAGTGTATAGGATTAGGTATCGTCTTAAGACTGAACCTCTTGTTTACATTGTTGTGAAAATCTTCATATACTCTATTTTGATTTTATCTGTAGCCTACATTTTATAAAACATAAAACTGTTTTTTCTTACACTTTGATAGTTAATTTTGGTTAGTGTGGGTATTTGTTTAATTCAGTAAACCTGTTTAAAAAGTGTAATTGGTGTTCTACACTGATTCAGTTGAGGATTAATCACCATTTAAGAAACATATTGACCAATTGAACATTTATAGTTATACTACCTTAATTAACTAGTCTGTTTTTAAGATTTTCATAACCATAAATTTTCTAACAAAAATTTTAATTGGAACTCAATTCACCCCCCCTCTTGAGTATCCACTCTGACCAACATTTGGTATTATAGGAAATTTTTATCTAGTGTGGAAATTATTTTTAACAGTGATTTTAGTTATATCATAAAGATCTTAAAATATATTTCATATCTAAATTTTTAGTTCTTTAATATTCTAAGTAACTATGGAAAATAGAGTTGAGGGTGATGATACTAATAGGACACCTTTCTTTAATGGAAATAACTATTCTCAGAGGAAATTAAATATGAAAATGTATCTAGAGAGCATGACACCTAAAATTTGGGACACAATTGAATAACAACATACATTACCTACTACAACTAGAGACACATGGTCTCACTTGACTAAACCTACATATAAAAATAACTATAAAGCAATGCATGTTTTGTATTGTTCTCTAGATGATGAGAAATTTAGTAGAATATCTTCTTGTAAAACTGCATATGTAATTTGGGATAATTTAGCTATTTCTCATGAGGGAACAACCAATGTTAAAGAAATGATATTAAATAATTATACTATAAAATATGTCAACGTTAAAATGAATCCTAATGAACTCATTTCTGACATGTATCTCAGGTTCAATGAGATAGTGAATACTATGAGTCTACTTGGGAAACTAGTGGATAGCAATGAAAAAATTATGAGACTACTTCGATGCCTACCTGACAGATGGAGAGGGACTTCTGTTTCTATACGAGAATCTTGTGACATAAGAAAACTTCCAGTGAAGGAACTAATTAGAAAGATTATGATGTATGAAGAAGAACTTAAGGTGAATCAATAAGTATATGAAGAACCAAGGAAAAAATCTATAGCATTTAAGACTACTACCTCAAAGAATAAGGATAACGAAAAAGTTCAAGCTCCTGTAGATGATTCCACAACTGAAGACTCAGACATTGATGGAGAAATGGATACTCTTACTAGAAGATTCAAAAAAAATATACCAAAATAAGATATTCTTTATGAAGTCAAACCTAAAGGGAAAGTATGATTTTAAAGGACAATGGAAGAAAGACAGAAAATGGAATGACAACTCAAATGAAATAATATGCTATGTGTGCAAACGAAAAGGTCATGTGAAGGAAGACTTCCCCAAGATGAAATTTAGGATGCAATATGAAGATAAGGGAAAAGGTTATAAAAAGGCAATGAATGCTACATGGAGTGCTTTAGAAGACATCTCCAGTGGATCTGATGTTTTTGATAGTGAACGGAACAATCATGCCAACTTGTGCTTCAAGACAGAAACATCTGAGGTAACACCTAATTCCTCTATGATTAATGATTATTATTCTAGGAATGAAGGTGAATCAAACAATGATGAAAATATGACTAAGGATGAACTATTTGAATATTATGGAATGCTTGAGGATACTTATATTGAACTAAAGGATAAATATAAATTATTTAAAAGACAGCATGCTTTAAATACTAACTACAAATATGATATGGATATTGAGAAAGAAAAATGTGCTCAGCTGTTAAAAGAAAATACTGAACTCAATTTATCCAATTAACAATTAAAAAGAGATCTTGAAAAATGTACTACTAGTAGAGATTCCATTACTCAGTTTCAAGGAAAATAGATTGCCCCAAAATATACAACTGTTCTAGGATACCATCCAGGACAGAGAAGGTTTATTAAAACTAAATTTGTTCCAAAATCTAGACAATTATCAGCTAGTTCAAGTTATGGACCACTTCTTGAAAAAAATTCCCTAAAGGACCAAACCAAGTGTTTATGTCTCTAAATATATCTATTGATTATAGGAAATCTGTGAGACAAGTATGGGTTCCTAAATTATTACTTGCTAACCTCTCTGGACCTATGAAAATCTCGGTACCAAAGTTACCCCATGCGTAATCTGTTTTGCTAGAAAAGTGTCTAATGAGTTCATGTAGAGCCCTGTGGTACTTGGACAGTAGATATTTAAGACATATGAAATGAGACTATTTATGTTTCAAAAGTTGTTTAATTTTGGTGGTGGATATGTCATGTTTTGTGATAATTATAAAGGTAAAATCGTCGACTTAGGCCAGATTGGTTACCCTAATACTGTATAAATTTTGAAAAGTACTTTTTTTGATGGGTTAAAATAAAATCTGCTATGTATTTATCAGCTGTGTGATTATGGTTTTTATGTTCATTTTGAAAATGATGCATGTATTGTTTTTAATTCTAAAAAGTATTTAATATTTATTTCTCTCGGAAATGAGAATATATATGTTGTTGATATGGATTCATTAGCTAAGAAAATGTTTCTTATTTAAATGTGTTTCATATGGAATTCTGGCTGTAGTACAGAAGCCTAGGACACTACAATGTGCACTCACATAGAAAACTTACTAGGAAAGGTTTAGTTAGAGACTTGCGTAAATTGGAATTCCCTCTTAACAAAGTGTGTAATCCTTTTCAAAAGGGAAAACAACACAAAGTTTCTTTCAAACCAAAGAAATAAGTTTCTTCTTCTCAACCTCTTGAGCAGGTTAACATGGATTTATTTAGACCATCAATAGTTTCATGTTTAAATGGGAAGCACTATGTTTATGTTCTTGTAGATGATTTTTCTAGGTACACTTGGGTATACTTTTTGGATTAAAAAATTGAATCTTGTTTTTATTTTATCAAATATTCCAAGCCTTTAGAAAACTTAGTGGACTTAGGATCAAGACATTGAGAAGTGATCATGGCCGTGAATTTAAAAATCCAGAGTTTGAATCTTATTTCTCACACAATGGCTATAGTCACAACTTATCTGCTCCTAGAACACCTCAACATAATAGGGTCTTGTAAAGAAGAAATAGGACTCTTCAAGAGATTTCTAGGACAATTCTCAATGAATATGATTTTCCAATTTACTTTTGGGTTGAAGCTATCAATACATATTGTTATATTAATAATAGAGACTTGATTAGACATGTTCTTAAAAATACCCCTTATGAGATTTGGAACAATTGGAAGCCTAAGGTTAACTACTTTAGAGTTTTGGGTTTCAAAGTCATTATCCTTAACACTAAATATGATCTTGATAAATTTTCTTCCAAAAGGGATAAAGGAATTTTCCTAGGTTGCTCTATCATGAGTAAAGACTATAGAGTCTTTAATAAGAGGACCAAATCTGTGGAAGAGTCTGTTCATGTCAAATTTGATGAGACTGATCAACATGAACCCAAAACCTCTCTTGAATATCTTGAGGAAGATATGTCAATTATAGACCTTAATGATAATAATAGTGAACCTCCTGTAAAATTAACCAGTTTTGGGAATCTTTTAGACTCTACACCTGTTGACCCTGAACCAATAGACAACCATGAGGAATCTAGTTCAACTCTTTCTAGAGGTATTTGGACTCTCAATAATCATCTTTTAGATGTTGTAGTGGGTGATTTAAACTGAGGGACACACACTAGAGCTTCTCTGACAAACTAGGTTGAACATCAAGATTTTCCTTCACTAATTGAACCAAAAAATATCAAAGATGCAATCAATGATGAATTTTCGGTGATGGATATGCAAGAAGAATTGAATCAGTTTGAAAGAAATAATGTTTGGGAACTAGTAGACTGGCCTTAGGACACTTTTACCATAGGCACTAAATGGGTATTTAGGAAAAAAGTTGATGAGTCTAGAAATATACTTAGAAACAAGACTAGACTAGTTGCATAAGGGTATAGTCACGAAGAAGGAATAAACTACGAGGAAACCATCGCTCCTATAGCTAGACTACAATCCATTAGGATACTACTTGCTTATGCAACTCATCTAAATTTCAAACATAATCAAATGGATGTCAATAGTGAATTTATAAATGAATATATAATTGAAGATGTATTTGTTGAACAACCCCCTAGATTTACAAATCCCCATTTCCCAAATCATGTTTTTAAACTGTCTAAAGCCTTATATGCTCTAAAACAGGCTTCAAGAGCTTGGTATGACAGACTTAGTTCTTTTATTATTTCAAAAGGATTTAAAAAGTGATAGTAGATCCTACTCACATTATTAAAATTATTTCCAAATATGTTTTAATAGTACAAATTTATGTATATGATATAATTTTTGGAACTTCTAAACATTATTTATATACTAATTTATTGTCAATGATGAAAAATGAATTTGAAATGAGTTTAACGGGGGAACTAAAATTTTTCCTTCGCTTTCAAATTTTTCAAAACAAATATGGTATTATTTAAAATCAAAATAAATATATTAAATATCTTTTAAAACGTTTTGGTTTGGATAGTAGTAAAGTAAGTGATACACCTATAAGTACCACTTGCAAATTAGATGCAAATGAAATTGGAGAACCAGTGGATAAAACCAATTACAGAGGTATGATTGGGATTATACTTTATCTTACTTCTAGTAGACCTGATATTATATTCAGTGTATGCATGTGTGCTCGTTTTCAAGCTAATCCCAAAGAGTCTAATTTAAATGCTGTTAAAAGTATTTTTCAATATCTCTAGTATACCATAAATTTGGGACTATTTTATCTAAGAGGACAACCTTTTTATTTAATAAGTTCTCTGGATGTTGAATTTTCTGGTAGTAAGTTAGACAGAAAGAGAACCTCTAGAACATGTCACATTTTAGGCAAGTCACTGATTTCATGGTGTAGAAAGAAACCGAATTCAGTTTCATTTTCTACTATAGAGGCTGAATATATAGGTGCTGGTAGTTCTTGTGATCAAATTATATGGATGAAACACACTTTACTAGACTATGGATATCAATACGAACATGTCTCTATAAACTGTGACAACACAAGTGCTATTAACATCTCTAAGAATCTAGTATCTCATTCTAGAACAAACCATATTGATGTAAGACATCACTTCTTGAGAGATCATTTTCAAAATAGAGATATCACTCTTGAATTCATTGGTACTTAACACTAATTAGTTGATATATTCACAAAGCCTTTGAATTATGATAGGTTAAATTACATCAGACATGAGTTAGCTATGATAAACTACAAACTGTTAGAACCTCACTGTTAGAACCTCACTGTTAGAACCTTACTCTTAGAACCTCACTGTTAGACCCTCACTGTTAGAACCTCACTATTAGAACCTCACCGTTAGAACCTCACCATTAGGACCTCACTGTTAGGACCTCACCGTTAGACCTTACAGATACCTTCTTACCGATAGACATTCGACGTCTGGGACATTGCGTTGTATGTTCTCTCAATCGGAATATGAAAAGTTTTTTTTATTTATTTTCTTTATCTATTTAATTTTTCTTCTTTCTTCGATCCCTAAATTATAAAAATCAAACACAGGCAACATTTTGATCCACATCAAACCCTCCTCTGAACCTCTTTCTCTAAAATCTTAGAACTGAAACCTCTGCTGAAACCATGAACTTCTTCTGATTAATGGCTAGATTGAATAGACCGCTGGGCAGTGATGAAGGAGACGCGCCTGATCTTAAGATACCTAGATCTGAATTTAGTATTAGAAGCTAGATAGTGGAAAATTTACTGAACTCACATTTATCCAAATGGGAAATAGTATCTGAGAAGGAATTATGTTCAGAGTGGCTTCTTTCGAGTTGATCTTTAGTGCATAAAACATTAGAAGCTCAGGGCCAGGTTTAATGTTTTACAAACAACAATGGACCCTATTACCTGAAGTTAGTGAAGTAATTCTATGAGTATCTGAATATCAGAAATTCTGAGAATGAGCATTGGATGTCTTCCAAAGAAAATGGAGAAAATGTATGTTTCTCCTCTGCTGAGTGGGCTGATTGTTTAAGGATTCCTCTTGAAGGAATTTTTGACTATTACTAAAAATTGGTTACTCCCACTAGTGAATTATTTTTCTATGAAGAAGATTTATATTAATTGATAAGAAATGGAATTTTTAGTAAAGTCATTGCTGCTAAGATGGCAGGAGGGGATAAACTGGTTTTCAAATTTATCCAGCATGTGATATGTCCCTGGAGAGGGGAATTCGCTATTTTGTAGTGTCAGGATATATTCTTTCTATATTTTCTTAAGCATGGACATAAGATTAACCTATATAGGATATTGAATATTCAACATGAATATATGATCAAACCTAGTTCCAAATCCAATGTTGTATTCCATGCCAAGCTAATATCTCTTATTTTGAAAGTGAAAGGAGTTCTGGAGATAAGGAAGAAATTGTTTTTTGTACAAGATAACCATTGCATTACCAAAGTAATATTAAAGCTGATGAATATTAACTGGAATACATGGATGAAGAGATGGGTGAATGATGAGGATAAGTTGTATGAAGATTTTAATCCTATGACTCATCCAATTCGGCCTAAGAATAAGAGATACCATAGTCTTAAGCCTGATGAAGCAGAGCCTGCCTACTCAGATGAAGAAAACAATTTTTCTGCTTTGCAAGAAAGATAGGACTCTCCTATAGATGATAGGAGTGACCCTAACCTTCTCTCCAATCCTCATGTGACTACTGTATCCTTTGGTGAGCCTATCCCACCAAATGTTTTCCTAGAAGGGAAGTTTTCCTAAGGGATAGTGATAAGGAGACCAGTGAAGAAGAAGGCGCTAAAATTGTTTTAAGAGAAGTTAGAGATACCTCATTTGAGGATAGGGACTCTAAATCAAGTCAATGATGACCTTGAGACAGCTTCTGGTGAAAATGAAGAGGAATTTCTATGTCTTATTCCTCTAATTGGACATACAGAAAGGGTAGAAAGAGGAGAAAAAAGAAGAAGTTGTTGATTCAGTTGAGGCTGGACCTATCTTGAAAGTAGTTGAAGATTATGAGGTCGAAGTGTATGTAAACCTTCCTAAGGTTGCACTTGATCAAGGAGGACTGAAGGAAATGAATTTGGTCGATCGGGAGATTTCTCCAATTGAGGGGGAGGAACCTACTGTTACAGGCTCAGTTGCTATTTTGCATGAAATTGAAGGCTGGTCTGAGGACCCTGGATTTCTGATGTTGGGTCGAGAATATGATGAATCAGAATATGAGAGGCCTAACAGAAGATCCTCAGTGCCAAACCTCACTTTTTCCCCTCCAGAAACCTCTTTCCCTGAAGACTATGTCAGACAGATAGATCTTGAATCCTTGAAATCAGACCAGCAAAAAGTGTCTAGGGATAGGTCTTCAGAAGTGGAAATGGATGTTGCTCTATCTCATGACCATCTAGCATGTGACTTATCCAAAATAAAATCCTGTATTCAATCTACTATTCTCTAGGAAGTGAGGCAATGCAAGAGTCAAATCAGTGAGTTGGTAGATTCTATAGTTTTTGTGAAACAATCTATTGCCAAATTAGATTCGTATATGGATTCATGGAACCAAGTGGACTGATACCTTGCATATGTCAAAATTATAGTACATTAAATGTTCACAGTGTTTGAGGATTTCAGGAAATATATAGAAACACATGTGAAAGGGCAAGATGATGATGTCAAAAGACTGATCAGTGGGCTGAAAAGATCTTTCAAGGAGACAGTGGCCTTCTCTTTATCTCCTCTAGCTGCATCTGCTTCCACTTCAGCTTCTCCTCCAATTGGCATTGAAGCTTTCAAGACCATTGTCAGGGAAGAAGTGTCAAAGTTCTCATGTGGTAGTTCCTCAGATTCATATATTATTTCCATCACTAGGGAAATTCATAATCTTGTGGTCAACTATTTAATTGAAGTTGCTTAGGATCAAAAGGATGTAAAGGATCAAGTTGATTTCTACTAAAAATGGGTGTACACCAAACATCAGTTGGATGGTCACTTCAAGTTTTTGTTAGTAAACTTAAGGTTCCCACCTATCACTCGGGCCTATATGGATCAGGTTAGCAGACTCAGAAAATTGACTCCTGGTTTGGAAAAATTCCTAGAAAATAATTATGATTTTATTTTTACTATGGAGAGAGGTGGAAATATCATTACGGACTTCAAGAATATTCTAATTTCCTTTCTTCCATGTGGACTACACTCCAATAATAGTTCCCTCTGCTCTGAATGCTTCTTCTATTGCTTCAGGTTCCACCAGTGTGGATCCTTTGATGACTCCTACCTAGGCCATCAGAAGCTTGACCCCCTCGATTCCTTAGAGATCTACTCACTACAGTTCTGCTGATTGTTCTATTATAGATTCTCCTACCTTTCTCCCTATCATCCCTTTTCCTATCCCTCCACCTTCAGCACATGTATCCTCAGCCTCCAAGGAAAAAGCTTCTATTGGCATATCTGATGTGGATTGAGTGTGAACTGTCTTAGTTGATAGGTATTGGTGTATCAATTTTTGTACTGTACTCATGTTTTGTTAATAAAGATTCTCCCTTTTCCATTTTTTGATTTGTACGCTTTTTGTTAATAATAATGGGGGAGAAAATATAAAAGGATATCAAAGGGGAAGAAAATATTAAAGGGGAGAAAAGGGGATAAGTCATTCTCACGGGGAGAAAATATTCAACACTTAAATTTTCTGATTCAATGACATTAGTAGATGTGTTTTACCTTGATTCAAAACTATTAGAAATGCCATAAGTTGTGATTGTCAAAGAGGGGGAGATTGTTGGACTCACCTGTTTTGATAATTCCAAATCACATTTTGATAAATCCAAATTATATTTTTATAATCTCAAATAATATTTTGATAATTCTAAATCTTGTTTTCATTTAAGTGAGAGCCATGCCTTCATTCCTTGCTAATTACATTTCATTAACTTTTCATATTCTTGTCGAGTAATATTCAAATACTTTCAATCTCACTGCTTGATTGATTAAACTTACAATGCAGAATTTATCTAAGTAAAAGGTCACTGTTACAAGCTTACGGGTACAAGATTACCATTACAGAGCTTACTGTTACAAGCTTACAGTTACAAGCTTACCGTTACATGGTTACAGTTACAAGCATAGTGTTACATGGTTACAATTACAAGATAACCGTTACAGGGCTACCGCTACAAGGTCACTGTTACAGGCTTACCGCTACATGGTCACCGTTACAGGCTTACTGCTACAAGGTCGCAGTTACAGGCTTACCATGACAAGGTCACCATTACATGGTTACTAGTGTGAGAATACTGTAAAAGGTTACAGCTTAGATTGCCGATGTGAAACTATTATTGATGCCTACCGATATGAAGGCTCCTGTTACCAATCTACTAATGCTTATTTTTCCATACTTTGTCAATTTCTAAAACAATTTTCTAACTGTAAAATTTGATAAAATAAATGCTCTGATATTAATTAATGCTGATTTTAAATGTTTTAGGAGACAATATCGTGGACAGTATGAGGTATGAGAAAGCATGCATGTGATCTACTCATTCCCATTATCGGACCTCAAATATAAAAAGTAATACCACAGAATAAAAAGAAGGATCGAGGATAAAAAACTAGAAGTGTAACATATGCACGGAAATGAAGAAAGTGTTGCATGAGAAGTGTGATAGAGCTTACTTGCTAGATCAAAAAATCTGAACCATCCATCACTAAGATCCTGAACCCACAAACATAACGAAGATCATTCTGGGATAAACACATTCCTTCCCTCTATGATTTATTAACTCTTGATCAACATCAGAAAGAGAACACTGAATTCTAGAACTTGGAGTTGTGACACTCTGTTTTGATAACAACTTCCAAAGATTGACTCGAACTTCAACGTTTCTCATTCCAAGGAGTCAAGAGATGATCTGTAAACACATAGAGCCTTCTAAACCCTTTCTCATCAAAACTTCTCTATTGTGTTTCTTTATTTTATATCTTTGAGAAGTGTGTGTGTCTGTTTATATCACACATTGTCTCTTGTCATTGAACTGGAGGATATTGATTATCCTCACATCAAACATCGCATTATCTGTGTTTCCCACGTATACCTGTGGAAGAGACTGTCTGTGGTCTGTTTTGTTTGTCTTTCCCACGAAGAACTATGGTAGAGGGTGTGTTCCCTGGATAGTTTTTGAAAACTGTTGTAAAGCCCGATACAGGTTCTGTATCAAGTTTTAATATAAACTACTTGGTGGAAGGTGATCACCAAGTGCTGAGGATTAGGTATCAGCTTGAGACTAAACCTCTTGTTTACATTGTTGTGAAAATCTTCATATACTTTTTTTTTTATTTTATCCCCTGCTTATATTGGCTAAAACATAAAACTTTTTTTTCTTAGACTTTGATAGTTAATTTTTGTTAGTGTGTGCATTTTTTTAATTCATTAAACTTGTTTCAAATGTTGAATTGGTGTCCTACACTGATTCATCTGAGGATTAATCACCCTTTGAGAAACCTGTTGACCAATTGAACATTTACATTTCTACTGCCTAAATTAACTAGACCGTTTTTAAAATTGGGGGTTTTCTTAACCATAATGTTTTTAACGGAAATTTTAATTAGAACTCAATTCACTCCCCTTTTGAGTATCCACTCCGACCAACAACATCCATGAAATTGACTTGACCATTTTCCCCAAAGAAATATTAGTAACATTATCCTTCTCCAAATTCGCTTTCACCTCCCATGTTGGTTATGAGTGAGCCTCTTTAATGGATAACTCCATGATGTTTTCTTATTATTAAAAAAACTAAAAGTATATTTTGAGTTTCGATAAATTTGGACAAAGGTTACAAATTTTTCATTATTCCAATTCAATTAACTCTTAAATTCCTTTATTGAATCCATGATGAGTAGTTGATTACCTTTTTCATGAATCCTTTACGACAAAAATAGTAACCATTAAAATAAAAATAATGATGGGAAATTATGCTTTTCTCTTTGGATTTGTTATTCTCTTGGAAGGATCTCATAGAAATAGATCACACGTGGTAAGTGTGTCTCATATTTACATAGAAAAAACATATAACACTTCATTCATTAGAGTATTACTTGGATAAATTATTTGTTTTATTTCTTGTGTTGTGAAGATATACCTTCTTCCAAAGATTCAGTGGTGTTTGTTTTCAAATAACCAAATATCCCTTCCTATCTTAAACATATTTCACCATAGACATGCCTTTATCTTTGAAACAATAAAAATGATGAATAGGTGTATGTTCTTTCTTAGTAACTCCCATGGCTTGACCTAATGATGATTCCTTAGAATATTTTTCCATCATACTGGGTGTCATTAGTCATTATTAATCTCTACAAAACTGATATCGATTCATAACTTATTCTTCCATCTTACTAATTCTCTTAACTGTATCATTGATAGTTATATCAAAAAACTAATTGACTCAAGTTTTTCTTCAACATTAAGTATTATTTTATCATTATTCCCTAAATTTCTTAAAATTATTTATTTGAGTTTTTCAATCTTAAAAATTATTTATGACTTTTCTTCCAATTGTTATTACATGTATATCTTTTAAAAATACACCACTATATTTGAATTCGTAGTTTTTTCTATCCACACATCATTTTTTTCAAGGATCCCTCAAGTTATACCTTCTAGGAAACACTTCCTACAGTAATTTTATTATCGCCATCAATGTCATCATCTCTTAAATTATTTTCAATAACTATCAACACACCTTCTTCTGCATAATTTTCATCCTCTTCAACTTTAATTTATCTAGATAAATCTTATTATTTAGAAATAACTTATTTTTTTAAGGAAATCCATTATAAATTATTTATTTATTACTTTTTATTCTTCTTGGGTTATTTGTCTTCATCATCAGTTTCTTGAAGGTTTTAGGGATATTTAACCAAAATATGTCCCACCTTACCACATTTTAAGAAAGGCAGTAGAATATAACCCTTAAACATTACTCTTTATCTCTTAATATTAGAGGAAATAAATGATATAACCTCATAAACATCATTAACATCTTAATTATACTTGATTGATATTTTCTTAATGGAAGTAAAGGCCACCTCTTGTGTATTATAGTTCATTCATGGATCATTATCAATGTTTATCATTTCATAATCCAAAAGAGTACTATGAAAACTATCAAGAGAAATCTATTTTATATTTATTTCTTCTAGAACTAACATTTTTGCAATGAAATAAAGAGGAATTATTCTCATGATCATATTCACAATCTTCTCATCTTTATAACCTTCATCATGGTATTTCATATATTTAACAAAAACATTTAATTGATCTAAAAATGAATCAACCATCTCGTTTGAATTTGTCATTAAATCTTCATATTTTTTCTATAGAACCTGTAAATTTTCCTCCCAAACCTTTAAATATCCTTCATAAATATTCATAATCTTCTCCCATATAAATGAGAGGTTTTAAAAGACATTAACTTTGTGAAAATGGGATTGGAAATATTACTTCCCAACGCATTCATTACTTTTGAATCTTTATACAATTCTTGATTATCTCTCATTATCAAGAAATTTATTTAAATATTAGCAGTGATTCAATAAATGATCATTTTATAAATGTATATTACCAAGGATATGAAATAAACCTTCATCATCCTTTTCCAAAACTGGAAATTACTGCCTTCAAAGATGGACATGACTTTATGGTTGAAAATCATTATCATTCCTCCAAGAGAGAAATATAGTAAACCTCTATTTGATACCACTTGTTAGATCTATATTTTGTATGACACATATATAGATTTTATATATATGTATTGAAGTTTAGAACAATTCTTTATTGAATTAGGATATTGTTCTCTCACCTTAAGGAACACATTGATTTCTCTCTAACATTCCCCTCAAAGAGTTATGAAAGTAGTAAACAACACAAAGGATTTTACTGGGTTCACCCATACTGGGCTAGTCTAATGAGCATGAATAACAATGTTCAAGTGAACTTAATTCATGAAAAGTTCATTGTTTAATGTACAATTTGAAGCATTCCCACAAACACACCTAGTTAACTACTATGAACAATTGAATAACTCATTTCTAACCTCCAATAAGGAACTCATCTCTTTATCTGTTGATTTTTTATTTATTAAAATGAAGATGATGCAAATATACTCTAATGATGGTGTTTCTCTTCAATTTATGTAATTTTGATTTCTGATGATAATAAGATTCTAAGAATAAAACCTTCTTAGACCTTTAAAATTTTAGATAAAATATGGAAAGAATATCTAAAATTATCCTCCTAAATTTCTCTTTGTGTTTATATCTCTCTCTACCTTACATAGCAGAACACTCCCTATTTTTATTTCAATACAATGGTTAGTATTAACTTTAATTTATTATGGGATAGTTCCAAGTGTCCCCTATGATTACTGGTGTTATCATGAAACATAAAATTCAAATTGACCATCTCCCATACTTCATGATTCCATATCAATCTACTAGAAAATAAAACTAACTCGGTGTGGTGTAGTCATATATTCTATGGCGTAGTATTACATTTTTTAATATCCTAAAAATATTCCACCTTAATTGTGGTATGACCATTAAATCCTCACTTATCCCCATAGTGGAGTCAATAGCACAAAAATTTAGAGTCCTTTATTTTACCAGATCCACTTAACCTGGACTAGTAACTCCACCATTAACTTCTACATGATCTCTAGCATGACCCCCTCTAACCAATTATCACACAAAACTGACAAAATTGTGGGTATATCACTACATTATGATCTCATATAGACTTTAGAATCCCAAATTATTTTCTCCAATTAAATTTTAATCATCAATGACATATAAAATAACCATGGTTTGAAATCCTTTACTTTTAAGTGAATTTTTAAATATCTTTCTCCTTTCATTGTGGAAACCTCTAAATTTGCAATGTCACTAGAACTCCTCTAAATAAATCCTTAAATTGTGGTCCTCAGGTCAATGTCATAAGCTTTAAAACTCTTGTCTTAAATTCACAAGGAATGTTTTGTGGAAAGTTCCACTATGTCAAGAATTCAACATCATACCCAAATATAAACTTTGTAAAATCATATTTACCATTATTAAAGTAAAATTTTACCCTTATGTGGTTAATGGAAGATCAGGTATACCCTTACGTGATCAGGGATCAACCTCTATGAAAGAATTAAAACTCATGGGTTTCCATTATGCAGGTATCCCAGATACCCTTACATTGCTTCCCAGTTACCTTTTTGATGTATCCATGGTGACTATAGCATGGTCATACATTCATGAACTCTACGACATAGTATTCTTGAATACATTACATAAAATTTATTGAATCATATGTTTTGGTGTGGTCTCTATCATTGATATAGAACTTCTCTTCAATTGTATCCATATCATCAAAAACAACCCATAAAAACATCCAAAATGATTTTGGACAACACTAAGTGAAAAGGAATAATTCATAGTTCGTGTTCGAGGGGTATTCTTAGGATAAATTTATCAATGTACAAAATAAATTCTTCAGAGAATATTAAATTAGTCTTGACTATGGCTATTAGAAATAGGTTTTAAGTGAATAAAATTGTCATCAAAGCAGTTTTTTTGAATGGTTTCCTTAAATAGGTGGTCTATATTTGAAAACTAGATGGATTTCTCATTAATACATTCGAAAGAATAGTGTTTCAGTTAAAGAAATATTTATGTAGACTATATTAAGAACCAAGGAAATGGTATTCTTAGCTAAATTGTTTTTTGAAAATGATTGGTTTTCAAAGAGAAGGAGATCAACACAATATTTACATCACGAATAACAAATTACAATGGTTTTCAATACTCATATATATTTATGAGACCCTCTTTAGAGGCTTGGATGACACTAAATGAAAATAGTTTACAAATATGATTTGGTGAGAATTAAAAATATCATGAATTGGTGAATTGCTATTTTTCCACGGGTTGAAGGTGATTCAATGAATGAATGAGACCTTTATCTCCCAAACAGACTATACTAACAAAGTGATAAAATGGTTCTAAATAGAATAATCTAAACTGATAGCTACTCTGATAGTGACCCTGATGAAATTTTCAAAAGATGGTGAATGTGAGTAGGTGGATATGGCTATATAGAAAAATTATTAGTATGTTACTTTATTTGACATCCATTCAACTAGAAATTTTGTTTTCCATATTTCACACCACCTATTATCAATTTTATCCAAAATAATGTCTCATAGAATTTGTGATATAAATTCTTCGATATACCCCCTAAACAGTGGATTTTGGGCTATTTTATTGCATCAATTCATAAAAACTATTTTTGGGATTTACTTACATGGATAGTGCTAGATTAGTTGATGATCAAAAATATATATCTATAGCTTTTTTGTCTTGGATTATATTTCATTTATTTCCAATAAGAAAAAACAATATTTCATATATTTAATCACTATAGAAAAAAATCATATTGTAGTGAATCAAGATTATACTAAATTGATATGGATGAGACAATAGTATGAAATCATTGTTTTTTGATGAGGTGTCTACTATTAAAATTATGAGTGACAACTCATGTTATATAAATATTAAAAAAATTATTTATCACTCATGTACAAAGAACATTGAGATCAAATACCATTTCTTAAAGGAGAAATTTGAGAAACTTATTGTAAAATTAGATTGTGTGCCTACTAAATACAAGGGGATGACATCATGATAAAAGATATACCCAAGGTGGATTTTGGATAGAGATTGTTGAATCTAAGATTCCAACCAAATACCTCTCTCTATATATTTCTAGAGACTAAGACCCTCACTTCTTCATGGGATTTTATTATAAATAAAGGTGTGTTTTTTTCCTCAATTCATTTCTGGTATTTCTAACTCTCTTTTATGAACCTTCAAGAAAGTGGTATTTGGTTTAATTGTAAATGGGGGGAAAATTAATCATGTTTTTTAGAATGATAAATATTTGGAGAAAGTTGTTGTATTTTCTTTATTCAAAAACTAGAGGCACCACTAATGGGGGGAATTTCTATTCAATATTTGAGGGATTATTTTGGAAGAGTTTAGAAGCAGTAAGTTCAACAAGTTGTTATCAATATGATTATCACATATGACTCTTGTATATCATATTTTTATTTTTCTCACATTAGTTTAAAGTTCACAGTTTATGAATCATCGATGTATTCCTTGGAATTAATGGAATCAACAAGAATTAATATTTTTTATACGATCTATTTTATTTTCTTTTAAATTGAATGTAAAAATAGATGAAAAGTATGTTTCATTTGTAATTTTAAATAAACCCAAAGTAGATATTTTTTGGAAAAAATCCATTTTTTATTTTTCATTTACTATTTTTTTAATTACATTGGAGTGTTAAAGTTTAAGAAGGTTTTAGATAAGTTTTGATACATAGAGGATTGTTATGGATTCATCTAATCAATAATGTTTGTATTTACAGGATGAGAAATATGAGAGAGATATATACTATTTCACAGAGAAATAGTTTAAAATCTAATGGAAGGTTGTGTAAATGTTATACAACATAGATTATATGCTATGTTGTAAAAAAGTTCTTTTTTTACCCTCTTTGGAATTTTGAAAAGGAAAATATCTAAGGAGGTGATCAGTTAAACTTAAATGTCACTAGATTTTCAAAGGGATCCTATAATATAGAGGTAAGCCTACTCTATAAGAGGTGATAAATTAAATTTATAATTCACTATAGTTTCATGAGTGTGTATGATGTAAATGGAATACTATACTATAGTTATATTCAAAAAGACAAGTTCACACCACAGAAACTTTTAATGGTGTGGAAAGTGTGAATTAGGTATTGTATTTGAATTAATGTTTTTAATCCTATAGGAACTCACACTACAATGAAAAGTCAACTCTGCAACTATTTTGATGAGTCATGAAGTTAGAAGATATCATGAAATGATTCTGGATAGGTCCACTATAGGAAAATCACCACATAGTTGCAGTTTTTTTATATGGTGGTTGTTTAAACTGTCGTAATATACTACTATGGTGGTTTCAAAAACCACCACTAAATTGTGTGTTAGCATACAATACACAGCGGTTTCTTCAATTTAGCAGTGTTTTATGGTAATTGTTGTAGTGAACGCATTTCGCGGCAGTTTTTTGTGGTTTTAACGGTGGATTTCCCAGCGAAAAATGATTTTTTTTTGTTTCTTGGAAGTTTAAACCACTGCTAAAAAATAATTTTATTTTCTCTAGTAAAACTGATAATAAAACCAAATTAACTTCTGTGAAATGATAATCGGTCATGAAAGCTATGTAGCTGTGGTTAAAAACACCGCTAAATTATTCTATTGAGTGGCCATTAAAATCTCCACAGATAGAAAAAAAACCAAATTATATAAGTGGTTTTAACCGCTGCTAAATATGATCCATTTACTTAGCGGTAGTTTAAACCACTTCTAAAGCTAGATTTACAAAAAAAATAGTTGATTCTGTATCCTTAGTATCAGAGCCCTGAAAAATAACTATTCCATTTTCACAATCACATACATCCTACGTCCAAAAGAATAAAAGGAAACCAACATTTTTATAAGAAAAATAACTTTCAAATTCACACACGCTTTTTTTAGTATCACTCATTGCATTGTTTAATAATATTTCCACCCATCCCATCCATGTTCTCCCCCTCAGAAACCTGTGTTACTCATATTAAGCTAAGTAAACCAAACAGTGTGGTCATCCATGATATAACATGTATCAACCCTGACATACAAAGTATCAAAAATCTATGATCCCATACTTAGTATTTCGTAATGTGGAAAACAAGTGTCTTTCAAGGTGTAACTAATACATTTATTTTCTTTAATTTTTAAATACTAATGATTCCATGTGTGGAGACATGTCATAATATAAATCAAGATGATTTAATGAGGTTCACACCCATAATACATTTCAATTATAAAGTCATAAGAGACATGTAGTAATCATGACATAACTCATACTATTTCATTTAATTAATTACGAAGTCCATTCCATAATTAAAGGTTTCTGAGAATGGAATACAAGTAATAGGTCTATTTGGACTACCCATGGAAGTGAGCACCATACATGAAATGTTATGTGTTAGGACATGCTAGCATGAATTCCATATGATAACATCTAGTTCTCTCAATAAGACTTAGTCCATAACCACCTAAAAGAGGGTTCAGTCACTAAGTCATACATAGATGGGTTTCACGTCCTCCCAAAATTCATCTGAACTTCACTTTGATATTTTAGAAAATAATACACTTAAAAGGGAGTTTTATAAAAAAAATATTAAGTCATTCAAGGGTTGAAATATTATGTGTGGTTAAAATATTATGTTCATGGTCCTTAACACGGACAATTTAATAAATAGGGGATACTAATCCTAATGAATTATGTTCATCAAATTAAACAACAAATTCACAATTTGCCGCATGGAAGTCACACTAGAAATCATAGAGACACAATTTAGAAAGCATCATGACATGGAAATTCTATATACCACCTACCAAATACAATGGATGACTGGCATGACCAATATCATATCATGTTTCTATCCATATTGAGATAAATTATGGAAATAGATGAATGTCCTGATAATATGGTGAATTTAGTTGCACCAAAATAATTCATCTAGAGAGGAGATAAATATAGAAAGAAGGGAGGAATATTCCTAGACTCATTGAGTTATATAAAACTCACTAGACATAGTTTGAATTCAGAACCAGATAATGGGGATCAATCCAACCCATTGAAAGGAGAGGATAAGACGATCATGGGTGGGAGACCCTTCGAGCACACAAAGGATAAATAAATAAAGGGTGGAAAGAAATAAGGATGGAGGGGAATTTTTGTAATTTATAGCCTATTTAATGAGGTGCATAGTTGTTCCAAACGGTTATCCATACTGTCTGCCAACCATTCTCATGCCATTGATTATGGAGGCTATTCGCATAGTTCATGATAAAAAAATTGGGAAACTGTGCACAAATTGTTTATTCTACCTCTTTTCAATACATGAATCATGTTGTACTAGTGAAGTGGTGTTTATTTCCTCTACAATTATGAAACTATTAGGATAAGAGTATAATGATATGGTGGGATGATTTCGAGTGTGGTATGCACCATATATGGATACATGTATAATATTTTCTCTATTGTATTCACAGCATGACACTATTAGATCATATAATCTTGGTGAAATTCTATATCATTCCAAGCACTACCCTTTTTTTGAAAGGAAAAACTTATAAAAAAATTTATCTCTTGTGTGAGTGTATTGGGTTTTATTGATTGTAAAAAACATGATAGAGTGAGTGACAGAATAATATAATCACTCACCTAAATGTGACAATGTAAAAGTTAATAGGGATTAAAAATTAATAATTAGACTCCAACACTGATTCAATACCCCTCTCAGCATTGATCAAATCCCTCCTTGGATCCTATAAATTGGTATTAGAGGGTAGGTTTATATCTGATTGGGTTATCTATTTAAAGTTTATTCTATTTTTAATGTTTGAAGTTTCATTCATGATTTATGATGAATTTTAGTTTTATAAAAGAATTATTTAAATTTGATTTGAATTTAGTTTCTTCCATAACATTGATTAAGATGAAATATAAAGAGAGGATGAAAATTAGAAAGATTTACCTATTAAGTGTGGAATATGTTTCTCCATAATAGAATGATAAATATGATAGATCTAATTTATAAGGAGAAGTGATGCTAGTTTATTCTATTAATAATGAAGTGGAAAATCTCTATACCTTAATAAGGTCAGGACACTCAAGTGTTCAACAAATATTTGTAAATTCTTATCATAACTATTTTGAATAAGAGGAAAGTATAAGTGGGAGTGATCACATGCCAACTATAAAACATGAGAAGAGAATACTTATAAAATTTGAAGAAATAAGGGATATCAACTAAAAACAAGTTAAAGGGAGTTACAAAACTGTATATTTCCAAGAAAATAAACAAGAATATTGATTGTTCTTCCTTGGGTAATAAACCTAATAAATTTAGGAAAAATGAATCATAAAAAACGATTCAAGGCAATAAATAAACTTAGAATATTCCATGTGGGAAGTCCAAGAAGGCTGTAAATATACCTGAAGACATTTTAATGATATTATAAATAACACCAAAAACCTCTTCCTGATACTCTACACCATTGATATAGCAACCTTGAAATTTTTACACATTATTATATGATTCGTAAATATAATTATCCATAAAAAACATAAGGATCGTAATTTCCTAGTATATTTGGAAGATTGGGTTCATAATACATGAAAGGAAACATGAGAAATCAAGAAAACATTAGGTCATGAAAATATTTGGTGGCAACACTGTGCCACACATAATACATATACAAACCGACTGTTACCATATTTTTTCAACATATCAACAATAAAAATAAGCACTGCCCAATGATGAACACAACTCATCACCCTCTCCACCTCCATCTCTACTTCATTCTACCACCAATAAGAACATTATATTAAAAATTAAATACTGTTGTATATTTATATTTAAACATAAAACCAATAAATGTTTGAAAACTAAATTATTTTTAATTTTTTTAGATTTACTTACTCACTAACATTTGATGAAATACCACTGGGGGTAGATCCAGTTTTCTTTTGATTTAAATCAATCAACACATTATGAAAAGAGGATATATGAGCCACCTTTTCGTGAACTGTGTTTTGTAGAGAAACAATAACTCTATGAGTATCTCAGGGTATAGACTGACTAAAACAAAGTGTAGATGAAGCTACAATCCCCGATGGCCTTCCAAAGACCTCAGATGGTATGGTTCTCAAACCCATCTCATGCACTCTACGAAGATGCTCCTTCCCAATGACTTTAGAAATTGGGTCATCTAGAGAGACTGAGTAGGATTTCACAGGATCGACATCCCATAGTAACAACTGATAATAAGTTATTATAATGAAAAACGAGTTCATACCCCAACTTCATTGGCATGATCATTTAAAAAACTTCCATCATATTTTTTTGTGATCATTCAACCACACTTCTGTTTGGGAGCTTGGTTCCCTAAACTCTATGACGACATTAAACAAAGATCAATCAACAATTTAATATATTAAATAGATAATATTTTCATATAAATTTTTAAACTAATGAAAATATTACCAGTGTTGAAAAGCTTCTAGAAGAACTCTTTGACCCTATAGTGTGAGGGATGAATTTTTTAGCCCGTCTTGATGCATTCATCCTTGAAATATATTAAAATTAATAAAATGAAATTTAATAGTAATTTATTAAATGTCATCTCCACTTCATATACATGTATTAATGTAAAAAAAGATTAATATAATAATATATATTTAAATACCATCTGCTTCTCATCATGATTCCTATCAACAAACACTTTCCATTGCTCTTTGAGTACCACATTGGGTATCTTGTCATACATATGTTGGGTGGTCAATGATGTATCATTGAAATAACTCCACAATCTCTATTTAAATTATTTCCATTTCATGCTCAGATTTTTCAATGTCCCCTTTTGTGCTAGAACATCAGTAACCGTAATGTAGAAAAACATTTGTACATAGAAATTCATTTTGAAAATATTTTAATTTAATAAGATGAAATTAAATTTCAACAAAATGTACTAAAATTGCCTTTATTTTGGAATCAAGGACTTAATTTTTTCCAAGTTTAAGGCACATTCCTCTAATAATTATACGAAATATGAAGGGAAATTGGCTTCACGGCGAGCTGGCCTATAATCTGGCCAAGTAATCCTACAACGTCATCCATAGGGACCCCATATCAATCCAATGGGACAACTATATTCTCTCTGATCTTATTCCATATGTCTGAACTTTTTATATTTTTATCCATACATGAATTGTTTTCATATTTAATGAAAAAATAATTAGAATAAAAAAAGTGCAATAAATTTATTCATATTAAAATTTGTACCTTTAACGGTCACCCTCCAGTATCCCCATGAAAAAATAGAAGTGTCACGCCAATCCCTCACAACTAAGGCTCCTAAAGGAGGAGGTGATGACTATGCTGCTGAAGGGACACTCCTAGAGGGTGTGAGAGATGGTGCAGGGGGAAAATGGATGGTGAATCCAATGTCATAGGGAGGGAGACATATGGATCATCATCTATCATAGTGGTCGATGAAACAGTATAGTGCTTCCTCTTTGGAATTACAATCATTTAATCAAATAAAATTAAGTTTAGAACATATATTTAAAAAAAATATGCAGAAAAAAAATTAAAAATGATAACAGATGCACAGTAATAACAAAAAAAAATATACATAATAATGATAATGAATGACTGCACAAATGGAATAAGTGGTTTGTAGATGAATTCATAACTGTACATACAACAATTTTCCCATTCAATAATGTTATTTTCCTGAACCATTACTTAATCCACTTCATCCATCCTTACTAGACTAATATTTTCAATATCATGATGGAAAAATAAGTCTTCTTCTTGCTGTTTATGAGATTCAATGTTAGAGTTCAAATCTTCCACTTCATCACGTATATCATAAAAATCTCATTGTTTTACATGAGAAAATACACTCCAACCTTCATCCAAAAAATCATTCACACAATATACCATTTTATATTATGATGATAAGATATAAAGATAATACAGTTCAAGATCACCAACATTCATCAAGCAAGATAAGATCCCCGAAGTAAATTGTAATGAATCTCTTTTAACACCTCAGATAATATCGACCCAATTGAATTTGAATAAAAAAACTAAAAAATGCATGTGGTAGTTTAATTAAATAATATCAGTCAGCTTTCCATATTATCCCACTTCAGAAAATGTAAATATACAACTATTATGTGTTTTCAAACCCTCTTCTTGATCGACTGTATGAAATCTACATCCATTCACATTTTAAGCATCAAGCATTCTAACTTTTTTTAAGAGGACCTCGAGCAAGAAACATCAAATCTTCTAAAAACACTGCTTGAGTACGAATCTTCATGATCTAAAAAATATATATATTATTAGATTTAAAAAATATATGTGTCAGCCTAATATCCGTTTTTATTGCAATATTTATGAACGTACACGTCGTGTGAACCGTTCTACAAGCTCTTTATTAACAGATTTTGTTATATATTTACCATTTTTTGTTTTTCCTCTCATTCGACTCTTTCTTTGTATCCTCAACTATTTAATAAATGGATCGAAAATTTTAAAATTCAGCACCACATATCTAAGTGCCTGTAATAGTTCCATTTCCTTCAGTGTAATATTTGAGGTCCTCCTAACTGATCAACCAATAGTAGGAAATCTTTTTGATTTTCCATGTATTTGAGATTTATGTGATATTTTTTCAACATTTAAAACTTGATTAAATCTTGTCTCAATATCATAGAATTATCTAGAATAAAAGGTAAGACCCTAATCTTCCAAATATCCTTCAACAATAGATCCTTCTAGTTGAGCTTTATTACTCACATATGATTTCAAATGCCCAAGATATCTATGAAATAAAATAAATAAAAATAATTATGCATTTAATTATGTTCCAAGAATTGTTTATTTAACTTAAAAACATATAAATAAAGTACCTCGCTATTGGATACATCCATCGATAAAGTATGAGGCCTCCTAATTTAGCTTCCTCAACCAAATGCATAGTTAAATGCATCATAATAGTAAAAAACGAAGGAGGAAAGATCATCTTCATTGAAAAAAGTGTCAATACAAAACTCTCTTAAAGGTTGTTAAGCTCAAATGGATGTAGAGATTTATCACATAGGGTTCTGAAAAATGTACAGATTTGGAGTACAACAGTAGTAACTTTTTCAAATAATAATATACGCAATGCCAATGGTAGAAACTGCTATAAAAAAATATGTGAAATGTGACATTTCAATCCATGTATCCTTTGATTCTTTAGGTCAACAAACCTCGATATTTTACTTTAATACCCATCATATACCTTCACATTCCTTAAAATTATAATTAATGAATCTATATCCCAATTTTTCATTGCAAAAATTTCTAGATTATACTTTTCATTCTTATCTGGACCAAGATCATGTTGTATGTTCATTACTTGTAAGTATTTTTTATCATTGAGATCATCCTTCGACGTTCTGTGATCATTAATCATTTTTAAAATCAGATTTTCACATACATTCTTCTCAATATGCATCACATCAAGATTATTCTGCAATAAATTAAATTCCCAATATGAAAGCTTGATGAATACACTTTTTTATTCCATTGTTGCATTCTGATTTTACTTAACGATGCACTTCAAACTTATTTCCCACTATCATTCAAATTATGAACCTTGAAAAAATTTATTGCAACATTTCCAAGTTGTGTCAATATTTTAGAACAAGTTAAAAACTTTGGAGGTGGACTATGATCAGTGAAACCATTAAATTTTGATTTGTTTAGCCGAAATTTATGGGATGCATTGAGAAATTATCAATGGAACAAGAAGCACCATTTTCTACTGTGAGATAACTATTTGGACACAAAATCAAAGTTACAAATAGGACAATCCAAACTTGTGTAAGTGTTCCAACCAAAAAAATTGCCAAGTCCATGGAAGTCACTAATGGTCCACAATAAAGAAGCATGCATTTTAAAATTTATTTTAGAAGAAGCGTTATATATATCAACACCTTCGCTCCATAACTCCAGTAATTCTTCAATTAAAGGCTGTATATAAAAATCAATACCATTTCAAAGAATGTTTTTTTAGGAATAATCATAAAAATGATAAAAGATGTTTGTTTCATACACATCTACATAGGCATATTATAAGGGATCAAAACAACTGGCCAAATGCTATAACAATTACACAAAGTCCCAAATGGGTTGAATCCATCAACAACTAATCCCAATCGAACATTCCTAAGATCATATGAGAAATCATGATGTAATGAATAAAATATCTTCCACAATTTTGAATCTTTTTAATTTCGTATGAACCCATCATTGTTATTATCTACAGAATTCTACTTCATGTGTTCGGTGGTTTTCAATGAAATGAATAATCTTTGTAATCAATGAATTAAAGTAAAGTGATGCAAAACATTTGTAGGTGTGTTCCTTTTCTTGTTCTTCATGGTATTATGTTGATTTAGACTTCCAACATCACCCATTGACTATCATCTAGAAAAATAAAAAAAATTAATTCCTATCTACTTGAATCCTCTCGCCAATAAAGAATAAAATCATTGGGACACGCATGTATTTTCATATAATTTGATCCAAACCTCTTAAAAACTTTTCTCATATCATAAAAAGACTTAGGGATGTTTTCTTCAAGAAATGCATCACGCAAAAATTCAAATATCATGGACATTGCCTTATTTGTAATTCCACATAGACATTTTATATGGTAAAACATCAGAAAAAAGAAATATTTGAATATTTCAAACATCCACTATAAAATCTTTATTTCCATTGTTAACTAAACCATTAAACGTATTTTCCTTAGTGAATTTTTCTCTTACCTTAGTATCTACATAATTAAGAGGAGGATCCAATGATATGTAAAAATCTTGATCTAGTTGTCCTATAGTCTCAAAAACATCACTTGTCACATTACTATTTGTAGCACCCTCGTCAGGTTGTTTTGATATGTTTTCATGTTGATGGGGGGGTCTTGCAATACTGAATGCATCATTTATAAGGTTTTTATTTTATTTTCCATTTTCAATGAAGTTGGGATCTCATTATGTGGATTGACATCAGTGTTCAACCTTTCTATAATGTTGGATTCTCCGCACCAAATCCAACACAAATATTGACCAAGTAATTTTTTCAATATTAACTGTTTATAAACTTCATTTCTCTTCAACCATCTTCTAGATTTAAATTTAGGTCATTATCATATTATTCTACCATGAACAGATCAATTGGTAATTTAAAATTATAAAACCTCCTCAAAACCCTAAGCATACTGAGGTGTCTTCCTTGGTAAGGTGATCCAGCTTTTATCCATGTATATCACAATGTGCCTACATAATATTAAAAAAATTAAAAAACATAACTATTAATAAATTTGGAAATAGATTCATATATACAATTTTAAAGAATATATAAATATGTTAAATATGGGTTTCCTATATAAATACATATGGTAAATAATGAACCCACCCATTAGAAAACCAAATCATGAAAATTAAAAACATCCATAAAAGAATGGAGAGATAATTAAAAACAAATCATGCTATAACAAATGAACAATATAATACATGTTAGGAAATGAATACACTAGTAGAATATCATATACATCAGAAACCAAAATACCAAAACACCAAACTATGAGAAACCATGAAGACGGTCCCAATTCCAATCCTATTCTTAAACTCTCATTCTTTTTCTTAGTAATCCAATCATCAATCATTGAGCCCTTCCCAATCTCATGCCTATAATAAAGTAGCATTAACTTGGGTACCAAGTTCAATGGTATCCTAATAAAGGTGTGACTATGATTAAATAGTCTACCACCAATGATATCTTCATATATAACCAGACTAGTATAATTTACATGTAGAAGTGGTACAAATAAAAAAATTAATAATTTAATTAAAAGGTAGTAAATAACAACTAATGCTAAGGCTCTGCGATGACACCTAAGAAGAAGTTGAAAAAAATATCCCCTATAAAAGAAAATGTAATGAATATATTAATGAAATACATTGCACTAATGATAATAATATTGTATGCATTATCGATCACACTAATGATAAAAAATACGTATAAGAAACTAATGAAATTACTGAAACCAAGAGAATTTAATATGAAAATGACACTAAAAACATTGACGCATTAGATGACATCAAAGAAAAAGGTAGCACCAATTAAATAGATGACATGGATTATATGGTTATGAAAAACAACACGAAAAATGTTGATGATTCCAGGAACAACAACAATTATAATGATTGTGGTGATGTAGTTAAAACCGTTGATGATGAAGAACCCAATAAACTAAATAACCAAAGAAAAAATGATGTTGATGAAAAAACTAATAACCACAATGACACTAAATACATAGATTATACCAATGAAATTGATGACATGGACCATACAAATGGAAATTGTGACATAAATAATTTCAATGATGCTAATGAAATTTAATACATCTACAAGACAAACAACATTGGTGACACCTATTAGATGAACCATACTAAATAAACTCTTGAGAAAAATAAAACATATGAAACCAATGACTCTAAATAAATTGAGGACATAGATCAAAGTGATGAGACTTATTACCATGATCACATCAATACAACCAAATATGATAATTAATGTGACAACACTGATGACATCAATGATGTTGATGACTCTAATAAAACCATAAATTCTAGAAAAACTAATGAACCCATTGAGACTAGAGACATTTATTATATTTATGATATATAAGAGTCCAATTAGAACTCCATCGCTAATGAACCCAATAACAATGATGACATGGGTGGAATTCAAAAAACTAAGTACATTGATGATATAGTGGATAGTAACCCAGATAAAAACATAGTTTTACCTAATGAATCTCAATGCGTAAACGACATGGGTGACACTAAAAACCCTAATGAATCTTATAACATCAATGAAACTTATGATGTTGATAAATTAAATTACACTCACAATACTGATGAAACTAATGATATATATTATCCAAACAAATGATATAATTTAACCATGTCAAGGGATTTGGGGGGGTCTTCAGGGTCACGGTTGTTTCTAGGGTCATAGGTTCCTAGGGATTCGGGGGGTAACGGTGGTCGTGATGGGAGGCAAGGCATGGTGAGGGGTGGAAAGGAGCGGTGAGGGCTTCAGGGGGGGTTACTGGGGTCTCCAGGGTCACACAGGTCACTAGGGTCCTAGGGTTTCGGGGGGTGGTGGGGGTAGGGGGTCAGGGGTGTCGGGGGACTCAGGGGGATGGGAAGTGTTGATGCTGTAAAAAAACCAATGTTTCAAAGAGGTTTATTAAAAATTGACGCTAATTTATTTAAAAAAAAAATTAGTGGTGGCTTATTAGACCGCTGTTAAATGCAATTAATGTTGTAGTGGTCAGAGATGAAATTTTTATATGAGAATTATGAATCTAGAAAATGATAATCCATGCTAAATAGTTACAGCACATGACATGGTTTTTCTTAAATCCCTATTATTGGAGATAGCGCATAAAGATATGTCATGGTGAAGGCCTTAGAATGTGGTTTTTATGCCATATTATATGTGACTATTCCACATCCAAGTAGATTCTATCGACCAAACAATTCATATATGAGTATTTGGATTAGGATTTAAGGGTTTTAAACAAACATTAATATTCCTTGGTCACTACATTCAAGTGGTGGTGAAACATTGAATTTTACTCTAAATATAGAGGAATAATTACTTGATCGTAACCCTTAGATCAAATCAATGTGGTCTAATTCTCTATAACTAGATACAACAGTTCGATTAAATAAGGTGTGTGTAAAATAAATATAGAGAAAGGGAGAAAAAATAGTCTCTTTTAAAAACCAAAATGAATAATGGAGTTCTAAGATTTCTAGAAATTTTAAAGTGACAAAGAAAAAGGATATTCTAAGAGATTCATATATCAAAAACATCATCGAGATGTGTATAATTGAAAAACCAATCCCAGGGTATTTTTACATAATTTTCTTATAAATAAGAAGGCTATTATAAAAAGGAGTAATGAGTTTCTTATATGATGTAAGGCCATGATATTTTCCCATTAATGTTAATGGTGAACTAAGAGGGTTATTGTGATTAATCTATTTTGTTAACCAAAAAATAAATAAATTCACTCTTGTGTTTTAGGTGCATAGGAACTTTTCATTTTCATTTCCCTTATACTAGACTTGTTTGGGTGAACTAAGTAAAATATCTCATGATATTTATTGTATTCATCCATCATAAAGATTAAATAATTGAGAGATAAAAGTTTTCCACATTTCAATAGTACAAGGTCAAAATAAAGGGATAATGTTTTAATCTTTTTTACCATAATTCACCCCTGCCCACCAATCCCTCTTAGAGAAATCTACTTGATAAGGGACCCACACATCTAGACTTTTTACTTATCTACCTAGGCTTTTAATGATAACAAAAAATGAATGTGATAAAGAAACAAGGCATAAGTCCATAATAAGAATCAATAATTTAAAAAACTTTAAATCAACTTAATCACAACTCCTATACTATCAAAAGGAATAGTCCTTTTTATTTCATCTTTGTATAAGCATCACATTATAATATAAAAACATGAATATCTCACTCAGGGCCATAATATAAAACAAACAGTAAAAGAAAGGGATCAAATAAAGGTATAAAAATCATAAAAAAATACCTTATAAAATACCAAATGAGATTTATCCAAACAATCAAGAAATTATAAACCACTTTTCATCATTTTAAATCTCATTTCCAAACATTCCTTCAAATCACTTTATAAAAACTCACCTTGAAATCCATTCTGTGATCAACCCCCATTTATTAGAAATTAATTTCAAAACACCCCAATACCATTAGGTCATTAAAAATTGGATACAAATTCCCATAATTATAAAAACTCTTTCTAAATCATAAAACCTCTCATTGGAAAACAAACCATTCCAAGACCCTTTTTAAAATCCTCAAACTACTGTAAAACACCCCTTCAAAACACTTAAACCTTTTTAAATAACAATTAAGTAATTTTTATAAATACTTGGCCTTCGATCAACTCCATGCCAAGAAAATAACCCTTTTAAAATCAATTTTTAACTATAATTAAGAAATAACATGTAATAAAAATTCACATGTACGAAATTTAACAAACTAATAATTTCCTCACATGTAATATAACCGAATTCTCACACCTACCACTTCCAAGTGGAATTAAATTAGGAAAATGGGTAATAAAACACACTCCACAAACCAAATAAGAAAATAACCTCCTCCAATCCTAGACACTCAAATACCTAAATTAGAACAATCACATACCCTAAAATCGATCCCTATGGCTATTATGGATTTCGATGTGAAAACAAAATCTAGAGAAACATGTGTGGGGAGGAGGATAAAGGAATAAAGAGAGAGGATGAGTGATTAACCTTATAGATTTCCTTATAATTTATAAGGATGTGGAAAAAATACAATTATTAGGGAGCATAAATCTTTGTAGTTTCTGTTTACCACTCAGTAAAATGATCATGGAAATGGTGAATCAAAAACAAAAGAGTTTAATGGGGTGAATGTTTTATTTTACACTTTTTAGAAACATGGAAGATTGGGCTGAAACATATCCCTAACCTTTATGAAGTGGAGACCCTCCCTTGGAACCCCTTATAAAACAGCCTCTTTGGCTGTAGCATGGATCACCATGAACAGGTAATATCAATATCCCCAAAGAATCCATCCAATATAGTAAATCTTCCCACCTCTATGATTTATGATGCATTTTGACCAATCCCTAATAATATATCCCCTCTTCCATACTCTGTTTAAACACCCATTATGGATTATTCCATGGAGTGGTGATTACGGCCATTTAACTTAGGAAAATTCCCAAATAAAAAATCCTTTTAAAAACACCCAACATACTGGAACCATCATATATTCCCATTCTCTACAATAAAAAATATCTCATCCAAATTACCTCTATGGAGTAACCACCCCCAGTGGTGTTTCCTTACTTCTTGACACTTACAGTGAGTAATACATAGCACCAACCACAATGCAGCCTCAGGGAATGTAGAATGGTCACCCACCAAACCCTTACACAAAACACATATCCACCATGATGTATCCCCATTAATCACAATGAATCCACCTTTTTTCCTTAAAAATCACCATGTAAATAAGAAGTATATGTCTTGGAAATATAGGGATACAGTTTGTCATGCTATAAACATTTCCTAAAACTCCCCAAGACATCCCAAGCCCCTAAAAAATCCACTAAATATCCATGGAAAATTATAATAATATAGAATAAAATAATATTAAAAACATAGTGATAGGTGGTTTCACAGAGTAGTTTTTGATTTATCCCCATATATAATTGTTTCTAATTCTTTATTCTTGGTCTTTGGCTTTCTTAGAATATCTTCATCTCATCTCAATATTCCAATATTTTCACTTTACTAGTATTTTTTGTAGTGTGTTTATCATTCATTTAGTAGAATATATGTACTTTCATCGCTCCTTATATTATATTTGGTGTTTTTTGGAGATATTATTAGACATTAAGTGGTATTGGTCATCCATCCTTGCTCTAGAGTAGGCAAGGATTCAACATCTATGGTGGTGTGCGTCTTATGGATACACTATATTTTTGTCTTGAGGTGTGTATTTTGGTGTAATTGATGGCTTTATCAAACTCCTACAGATAAATTTTTATAGATTTATTCTTTTTGATTCATTCTATTATAAATCCTTCAGGATTTATGCATCATCTTTATTTGCAAAATGGGTTTTGAACCATTATTTTGATTTCTTCTTTTGTTATTGTTCCCCATGAAGTTTCCTACCTTTAGTGTTCCCCAATGGTGAAGATGATCCTTAGCATAGATGATTAATGATGACGACCACCTCTTCACTACTTTCCTCCCTAATATAGATGACCTTCAAAATGGTTTCTTCCCTAACAATGATTGTAATGACCTGATATTCCAGGACTTATAAAAAATACATTTATGTTTGATTATTTTATTACACAGCACACATTTCATATAAAAACCATAATATAGTAGAATAAAATTACTAATAAATCTACAATACCAACTGATATGGTAAACGATTAAAATATGCTTCCTTTAGAAGATAAATAACAAATAATTTTTAATATTGAAAAAATTAATTTTCAATAAAATTTGTTTTATTTATATTATTTATTTTATTTCAAAATATAAATTTATATATTCAAAATTCATTTTTTTAATTACTATTATAAAAAAATACTTGTTATTAGTTTTTTAGTTTTTCTAAAATGGTAGAATTTAGTTGCAAAAAAAATTTTTTCAAAAAATTTTTTTTTTTATGATTTTATCATTATGTTAGAGTATATTAGAAGAATAAAAATCAATTTAAGAAATAAAATATATATTTAATGAATAAAATTAAATGTTTTTAAATATTATTTGAGCTTATAAATCTAATGTCCATCATTTTTAGGACTAAATTAAAATGTTACTTTAGTAAAAATAGTTTTTTATTTTCCTTGAATCAATAATTTTCAAGGTGATATTATGTTTTGGATTAACGATAAAGCCTCATAAATTTTATTTGATTTATAATTAATCAATTATTTTATTAAAATAAATATCAATCATAATTTTATCTATTATATAAATTTAAATCTAACAAAATATTATTTTTCTAAAAATTGTTTTTACATGATTAAGTTTTTAAATCATGGAATTAAAATTTCACAAATTTAGAAATTTTATTTGATAAAATTATTTTTATAATTTAAATAAAATTTTTAAAATTAGGTAAAATTTATAATCTTAATTTTTCCCATTAATATTAATTAATAATATTATAAATTATGTAACAAAGTAAAAGTAAACTACGGTAAAATAAAAAAGTTAAAATAGAAAAAGTAAAACACTCAAGGTTTTATCAAAAAGAATTTGTTGATTTGGATTTATACCTAAACTCACTTTAACCTCCTATTTTTTCCATTTTGTGTCCATTTACCCTTAAATATTATCTTTATGTTGATGAAATTACAATCGTTACTTCCAAAACTACCATTCTATTCACTTATAAAATTTTAACACTTTTCTGCATGAATATTCATATCCCTTATAATTTATCCTTTAAACTCTAAAACTTAATCCAACAATAAATTTATCCCGCTTCTGAAATCCTCCTTTCACTATTAGTAAGCATAAGTCCATCATCTGGAAGGATAATTCCTAGAAATAATTTGAATCCCTGACTAATGTACCCACTTCTTCTTAGTGTTTCCTTCTTAATTTTTACTATCCAAACCTTATAAAAATATATTCATATAATGATATTGGTAATATTAGTATAAATAAATTTCATTATTTTTTTATAAATAATTATAAAATAATTTTCATCCACTAGGAAAATAAAATAACATCGATCATGCATATATGGGGATAACCGCCTCTACAATGCGATGTTGTTCGTTTTTCATCAATGCCTCTAGAATGGTATCAATTATTGATTTAATGAATAAATATGTTTTATATATCTTTGATAAAACTATTAAATGATGATTTTTTATGTACCATCATTCCATCCATTCATTGAGAAATGGTATCGTTGTTGACGCCCACAATTGTGTGATATGCACTTTGTCGATAAAGATTTCATAAGTGTGAAGGATATATAAAACAAAATTTATAATATTTTTACAAGGACTCATATGTTTTACATTTTGGGGATAATGGATTATGAATTTCATTATAGGGACATTTATTCCTTTGTTTTATTCATTTTACTTATAATATTATTGTGAGAATTTATGAATATTATACCCCTTAGCCAAAAAAAGTCAATGTTTAGACAACCGGTCAGATAGATCAATTTGAGAAACTATGAGATTGTCCTCAACCATACCCAGGGACACATATTTCAATCCATCTAGGTCAGTGATGGGAGTGGGTTATCATAGATCACACAATGCATGCAGAGGTGTGTGCGGGTGTACCTAGGCGTGTCGTGCAAAGGGAGGTCATGGTGGCGAGGGATGGTGAAAGTGTTTTAGGTGATGAAGTTTTTTCATGATTGATGATGTGATGTCATTGATTGAGTTATTAAATGCCACATAATATGTTAAAAGTATAATGTGGGGCTTCCCATCTCAAAACACTATTCATGTGATTAAAAAGTTATAAACAGAACCAAAATCATCTAATTTCATAAACCATAGTCATTCGATCTTGATCTTGGGTCATCTTTAACTCACTTATTCAACAGATTCACTCATGGAAAACCCTAGATCAACACTGATGAGATATCCAATTTCACTAGCATGACCACTCAATGACCACCATGACCAACCATCCCCACTAATCAAGCCTAAAACAATCAAATAGTCCTTGACCTGTCAAATATGTTCATGTGGATTTGCTTCACATGCATGTTGATCGTTTGAAGTAAGATCATGTGAGGCCCATTTAAATTACATCTCAAAAATCACAAAGATTCAATCATGATGATTTGTAGATGCATGGTATATGGAATCAAGGAATCAAATTAAAAGAGTGTATATTTACATCGTAAGAACCTCTTTTCATCCATCAGGTGAACTGAATCAGGAACATGTGATGCCACAAAGCTAGACATGTGAAGTTGTACAAGATATACCACTTCGACACCCTTCATAGGGGGGAATGACCACATGAATACAAGTGATCATGTGAATCCTCCAACCTTTCATAGGAAGCCTCTATGGTTTTCCAACATTTTATAATGTGAGGACATCTTTCAATCATGTAGTGATGATAAAAAAAGTCTCCACCACCTCAGATGGCACATGTGGAAAGACCAACATGAAAGGTAGTTCCACATTTAGTATACCTCCTACTATAAAACCCTTATACTCTAAGTACAAGAAACATGTGAGAGAGTGGAGGTAGGGGGTGAAGAAGAATATGAAGATCATATCCACCTTCTAAGTTGTAACACCCTAAAATTATAAGCTTGGATTTAGTCTAATAAATTCCAATTTATTAATTTGTCTTATAATTAAGACAAATTAATTTATAATTTATTAAAAATTTATATAAATTTATTTAATCATTTTAAGATTTTATTGATAAATTAAGATGGACCATACAATATTACTTCTTCATATAAATAATATTTGTTTGTTAATGAATATATATATATATATATATATATTAATTTCATTATTTTTGTAATTTCTTAAAACAAACTAATGTATCACATTCTTTAGTTGTAGAAGCTTATTTAAAAAAATCTCATGGTTTAATTTTATAATTATTTAATATATTATTATATGAATTATATATAGGTAATTTTGGGTGTTTATAGAAGCCTGAGTTGAACTTATATAATTTATATGTCAAAAAAATGTACATATAACAATTAATATATTTTTTCTTTTGAGTTTTATATAATTTTCAATGTTAAAATATTTAATATCATTGATATATTTGAGATATTATTATATATAATAACAAATACTAAATTCCTTATCGTAAAATGTCACAAAAAATTTATTTTGGGTGCATGGTCTTTAAATTTAATCAAATTAGAATTATAAAAAATATATACCTAAAATACAATTCACAAAAAAATATTATTATTATGTTTGTTAATAATGATGTAAATTATTAAAATTATAATTTATAAATTATATCTGTTTATGTAAGAATTACCTAAATATATATAAAAAAGTATATAATATATACTTAAAATCACAGAATATATATTTATATATATACAAAACAATAACATTGAAAGAAATTTAAAACAAAAAAAAATGTTGAAAAAATGTTTGAAAAAGAGAAACTTAAATATTAATAAAAGATTAAAACAAAAGAAAATGAAAATGAAAATTGGAGGCAAGTCGTTGCCTTCCCTAGGCCACACCACCCCAGAGATCATTGATCGACCTACCATCTCTGAATCCAGGTCATGCCAAACCCCATTTCGACCACCACAAATCATAATCATCCCTCATCTATAGCCTTTAGTCTCCCGACAATCCCCATTCAATTTTGAACAACCTCACCATGTCCCCATTTCTCATCGTCAACCATCGTTAGAGACATGTCACCAAGATAACCCACTACCCTTGTCGGATTCCACTCCTGAAATCCCACAAAACCCCTCACTATTCATCACCAACACTTGTAAGTTATGCTGAATCTGGAAACCACACCCACTGTCTTCATCTACTCTATCCAAAAGTAATGAAAAGTAGAATACGGTTTAAGTTTTGTCAATTTTTCCAGATTCTTCAGGAAGCTAATTGGGTACCTTTATATGAGTAGTATTATTTTATAGAGAACCCATATTTTGATAGGCAAAACAAAAACTCTTCCCTATATTTTCATCTAGTTTGATTCAACTAGAACAAAGAATTAGGCCACTACCATCCCACTCGGTGAGAAGAAGAACCCACCATTTCCCTTTACTTCTTCCTTTGGTTTACAGTAGGTAAAGGGAATGTTTTTTATATGAATATATATATATATATTAACATAAAATTATAATTAATATATTCATGTTCATCAAATATACGTATTCATAAATGTATTACAAATATTAGTCTTCTATTTACAAAAGAAGGTATTCTTTTTACAAAATTTTATGTCAGTGTGTATTATGTTTTTATTTCATGATTTACATTTTTTCAAGTATATAAGTACATTTATATATATATATATATATATTGTTTATAATTTTATTTTTCTCAAACATATATATGTATATTATATGGATGCATGATTTTCAATTTCTTCAAGTTTGTTTTTTATAATTTAAATCTATGATATTTACATACATGTCATCGTATTGGTATCAACCAAATATATAGATGTACTTATGAGAATATACCTCATGTGATATAATTATTTTTTATACTTATGTTTTAGCTATTGAAGTTTGCATGAGATACATTATTTTCAAAATCATCCATTTTTATATTTATTATATATATAGAAATGTATAATAATTCTAAAATTCATATTTCTATAAGTATTGGATATTCTTCATATATTATAATTAGGAATGAATTTTTTTTAAATATAGGTATAGGGTTTATTTCATTATATATATGTGTGTGTGTGTGTGTGTGTGTGTGTCTTTCCATCATAGCAAGATTCCAAATGAATTTGCAATTCATTTCAAAACATGGTATCATCCAATGTAATATTTTTAAATTAAGAAATGAATAATTGTTTATATTAAAAATATTACATTTATAATTCTTATATGTGTTACATAGTTTTGATTTTAATGTTATAAATTAAGGTTATATTTAATTTTTCTTCTAATTGTTAATGAAAGTCAAATTATATATATATTTATATATTTATTTATTTATGTTGATAACTTTTTGAAAATCGTAATTCTACAATTAATATTACATATGCCATTATTTTATGTTCTTATATTTTATGTTATCATGATAATTCTAATAAAGAGAAATTATGTTTGTTATTTTATGTGAATTTAAATTTATTATTACTAATATTTTATGAGCCCATGTTTATTCTAGGGAAGTAAAAATTGGTACCAATTATTTCATGTGACTTGCAATTTATAATTTCTATATTTTTATGTGAAAGTATTATATATTATTTAATATGTTAAAACATCAAATTTTTATTTAAAAAATGAGTATTTATTTTTTTAATGTTGAGTTCATCATTTTAATGAAAAGTAATTTTATGGTATGTTTTAAATACATGAATGTTAATTATTAATAGACCTTGAAAAAGAAAAATAATAAGAGATTTTTCAATACAAAATCTAACAATTGATTTTCTAAGAATGTTAATATTTATATATTTATGTATAAATATAAATCTATATGTGTATTTAATTAATTTTAATGCTTTCAAATCAAAAACCCTAGTGGAATATGTGTATAAATATATATATTTAAGGAAATCTAAAATATTTATATAAGATTGGAACATGGAAATTGTAAACAAGAAGGGAATGGGGAGTGAACTCATTCTTAAGGAAGTGGGTAGGCCCAAGATAGCCTTCAAGGATTAATTGGCCCCATTTTTTTCAAATGATTTATCAGTATTTTTTGAAAACCCATTAGATCATTTTAAATTGTTTTCAAAGAATAAGTATTTTCAAAATCAATATAATTTCTTCAAAAGAAAAAATATTTTCACATAAATTAATAAATTTCTGAAAGAGTAAATATTTTCAAAAGAGTATATTTATATGTTTTCAAAGGAGTATGTATTTTCAATGGTATTTTAAAAATCCTTTTTTCAAAGGATTTTCAAAAGAGTATTCAAAAACATATAATATTTTGAAAAGTGTTTTGAAAATTATGTTTTTTAAAATTATTAGTATTTTTCAAGGATTTCTAAAGTGTTTTCTAAAGATATTTTTAAATGTGTTTATCAAAGGTATTTTTAGAATATATTTTTAAAAGTATTTATCAAAGGTATTTTCAAATATATAATTTTGAAAGTATTTTTCAAAATGTATTACTATTTTCAAAAAAAATCACTTGATTTTCAAAAAAACCCTCACTAGGAAATTTTTCTCAGTCTATGCTTTTATAAAATGCTTCCAGGTTCATTTATGTCACAACCCGTCCTCGGGGCCCGTGCCGTGACTACCCCAAGCCTGCCTTCCATAGGCCAGGGGCTGGCGACTAGCACCAAGGCGTAAATCCCAGCAAAAAGGGAAGGCATTGTCTTTGAAAAGTAAACAAGCACCACAGAGTAAGAAAGAGGAAAAGTAAACACTAAGTAAAAACTGTACAAGCTGTGCTGAAAGTAAAAGGGGCCGGAAATACAAGCCCAACTGTAAAGTACAACTGAAAGGAAAAACTGCAGCGTCGAGCCGTCCTCTGGAAGTCCCACCTGAAGGGTGGGTACAGATAGCTCCAATGCTCCTCGGGTCCCGCCGTCCGCTCCGAGCACGTCTCGCCCAGTGGTCCACCTCTAGGTACTGACTCGTCGTGTCGTCCACCTCCGGGTACTGACTCGTCGTGTAGTCCACCTCCGGGTACCGTCCAGTCCTCGAACACTCGGCCTCCATCAGCACTGCCTGTCGTCTGCAACCAACACAACGAGGTGCGGGCATAGCCCGTGCAGGGGTGAGTATAACGATACTCAGTAGGGACCCCGAGACCCTCAAGGTCTCTCTAAAACCAACAAGGATAACCAAAAAGAAGATCTCAACAGATAACCTATACTTAGATATATGCCCATACATATACCTAAGTTATCAAGTAACCCATCGCAATCATGAGGCAAACACAAGATCAAAAGTCTCAGCTCCAACCAGGATTTTCATCATCGAAACCATAACTGCTGAAGAGCTCCGTCTCTGGAGTGTACAGTGGTCCTGTCACAACTCCGAGGTACTGCCCACTAACTTAAGACTGCTGTAGTACTCCACCTATCGAGTAATGCGGGCCAGCCGCTACAACCAAGCGCTCCCAGGTGCCACTAAAACCAAGTGCAACTCTGTCATGGGTCTGCCGCTACAACCAAGCGCTCCCATGTGCCGCTACAACCAAGCGCACCACTGTCGTGTGTCTGCCGCTACAACCAAGCGCTCCCATGTGCCGCTACAACCAAGCGCACCTCTGTCGTGGGTTTGCCGCTACAACCAAGCGCTCCCATGTGCAGCTACAACCAAGCGCACCACTGTCGTGGGTCTGCCGCTACAACCAAGCGCTCCCATGTGCCGCTACAACCAAGCGCTCACATGTGCCGCTACAACCAAGCGCACCTCTGTCGTGGGTCTGCCGCTACAACCAAGCGCTCCCATGTGCCGCTACAACCAAGCGCACCTCTGTCGTGGGTCTGCCGCTACAACCAAGTGCTCCCATGTGCCGCTACAACCAAGCGCACCTCTGTTGCACACCGAGTCGTTCGATCAGCAGTCGTCGGGTCTCAGTCAGCTACACGGTCTCCGTGCTCCGCCCGCTCATCTCCGGGAGGGTCCGCTCCACGAGCTGCTGGTCGATACTACAAGTATCACAAAGTCCCGCAAGGAAGTATCTTGAAGGACCACCTCGTCGTAGGGGTCTCAACGCAACAGACGGCGCGTCAATCGGACGCCCGATCTGTGAGTTATTAGCCTTTTCGTCCCAGGGGCCCGGTTGGTTTCGTGAGCGAACCAATCCGGCCGTAACTCAACTATACCCTGAACACTCACAGGGTATACTCATAGGGACCGTTTTTCAACGTGATCACCAATGCTGCTGACGGTTCGTCAAACGAACGTCTGGTCTGAAAGATATCACCTTTTCCGTTCCAGGGGCCCGGTTGGATTTCAGTGCGATCCAACCCGGCCACTATCCATCTGCATCCAAAACTCGGGCGGAGGATGCCAAAAGTTCCGTCTCATCAAGAGGAACTCAACGCAATAGACGGCGCGTCAATCGGACGCCCGGTCTGAGAGTTATTGGCTTTTTCGTCCCAGGGGCCCGGTTGGTTTTTAAGGCAAAACCAACCCGACCGTACTCCACCTGCGTCCAAACCTCGGGCGGAGTATGCCAAAAGATCCGTCTCACTTAGAGAAATTCAACGAAACAGACGGCGCGTCAATCGGACGCCCAGTCTGTTAGTAATTGGCCTTTCCGTCTCACACCCACCGTGGGAAACTTCCCAGGAGGTCACCCATCCTGATCACTGCTCTAGGCCAAGCACGCTTAGCTACGGAGTTTTAACTACGTAGGCTCCCGAAAAGGAAGGTGCATCTTGAGTATAGTATACCGAAACGACCGTCTCGATCCAAGGATCGCGTTGCCACTGACAGCGCGTCGTTCGGAGGCCCGTAGCTCAAGATACAGCCATTTTAACGAAAACGTCAGAAGAAGGGGGTCCGGACCCGGGCCGACCCGGCCCGACCCCCCCCCCCCCCCTGGGTCGGCCGAACCGGTTGACCCGGCCCGGCCCGGCCAGCCCGGCTCGGCTGGCTCGGCTCGATCGGCTCGGCGCGGCCGAGGGGCGCGGGTGGAAGCCGCGGGCGCAGCCCGCGGTCGAGGGGGCCGCGGCCCGCGTGCGGGCCGTGCGGGTCGTCAGCGGACGCGGCGCATTGCCGCGTCCCAACCGGAAGAACCGGACCCGCGGACCGCGGGTCCGCTGGCCGCCACCGCGGCTCAGCCGCGGCGGCCTGTCCGGCGGCGCGCCGGGGCGCCGCCGCCGGCTTCCGCGGGCCGCCGGAGTCGCTCCGGTGGCCCGTTTTCCTTCTCGTCTGCACCGATGTTCCTCCCGGGTTCCGTTCTTCACTGCGGGATCACCCAACATCCGTTGCGGCACGTTCCGTCGTCGCCCGTCAATTCCGCACAAAAAGAAGAACGGCGGAGGGTCGTCGGGCCGTGTTCGTTGGCCCGCACCCTCCGCGTTAGAGATAAACAATAGGAGAAATTGTTCAACACATGAACCGACAATTTTAATAAAATAAAATTGATCATTTGAAACCGGCTCTTTAATTTTTAAAGAACGTTCACGGGAATATAAAGAGGGGTATTCCAAAATTATAAAATCCCTACCTCGTCGATCGTCGCGCGCGGGCGTTCTTCGCGTAAAAGCTCGTCGCGGAAGAGAGGGATCGTCACGTCGTTGCGGGGAGGCGTCGCATCGTCCCGGAATCCGGTGTTGAGTCGGCGAACTCAAGAAGCCGATCGAAGATCCGTCGCGGAGGAAGAGAAATCGCAGAAGAACGTTGTCGGCGATGCGGATCAAGGCGTCGCGTCGTCGATTTCCAGGTTCGGCGTTCTTCGCGTTCTTCGCGTTCTTCGCGTTCTTCGCGTTCTTCGCGAGGTAGAAGAAGAAACAAGGATCCTCTCAAATCTTCTCAAAAGATTTTGGGTTGGTCTTATTTTATTAATATGCCAACACACGAAAACAGGTTAAGAAACGATTGAATTAATTCGTTGAATTAATTCAACGAAAGAAACAGGCCATTTAATTCACGAAAGAAACAACCCATTTAACTCACGAAAGAAACAGCCAATTTAAATGGTCTGTTAAGAATTTAGAAAACGCGTCAGTTGACTTTCATTAAGACGGGTTTTCACGGGTGCGTTTTTAGCGGAAAGAAACGGCGGGGCTCGTGCGGGCCCCACCTCACAAATATCCTACCAAGGGGGTAGGATATTTCTGGATAGCATCCTATCCAGTTCAACTCAGTTCAAGCCGCCTTTAAGTGGCTTCAAGTGGCTTCTAAGCGGCTTAAGTGAAATAAAATAAAGTTGTCGCAAAATTATTTTATTTCTTCACTTTAAGCCCGAAAATTAAAAACCACACCCGAGCAAACGCAACTCCGGAAGGGGCGTTTCTAAGCGAATATCGGCGCTGCGATTTCATCGGTGCCCTCAGAATTCGATTTCCGGCACCGGTTCAAAAGTTAGAAAAACCCGCTCGTCCGTTCACTGAACGTACCCGAGCCAAACTTCGGAAAATGATTCCGGGCACACCGGGCCTCGGAATCAGGCGCCGTCAGAAACTGCGTTCTTGTAAAATTCCAAGGAAAATTAAGAAGAGAAAAAAAATTTCCTTGAAATTTACGGGTCTTTACATTACTCCCACCACAGGGCTTTACGTCCCCGTAAAGCTTCAACACAAACTAGGGATACAAAGGCGGTACTGAACACGCATCTGAGCCTTCCGCTCCCATGTTCTCACCTGGACCTTCTCTGTCGTGGCCCGGACCACCTCTGGTCCCACTAGAGCTGCCACGATTTCTTCCTTGCCGATAAGAGAAATCTGGTCTCATCCCCTGGATGAACCACGTTCTTCGCCTAATACGGTCAATCCCGACATAGATGACACTAATCCATACCAAGGATGACGTTGTAAGGCCTCGACGCTACTACCAAGAGATCCAACCGTTACTCTCACCTCCAAGGGTTGAGTCACACTGTCGGCTTCAGTGTGTGATAACTGGGTCTCCTCCAGTAGATGTCTCACGGGTGAGGGTCAAGTCAACAGTCTAAACCGGAACCTCTTAGTAACAACACAAGAGAGGACAGGAAAGTAAAATGCCACAAGAAAAGGTGTCTTTTATTACTACAGCTCAAGTACAAAGACACAAAGCATCTATAAACGCACATCAACAAAACTAGAAGCAACGTGAACAAAAGTCTCCAGGTCTGGAGCTAGTCCCGCTCCTGTCCATCTGCTCCCGGAGCTCCATGATCGTAGGCCTCAGCTGCCTGAAGCTGAGCTCTCCCATGTCCTCCTGTCCCCTGCGGTCGGGGTGGACCGCCTGGTGGTGGTGGTGGCAACACCCCGAAGCGCCGTCCACCTCCTACTGCACGACCAACTCCCCTGTCATGGCCGCCTGCTCCTTGCGGCCCACCCTGATCGAACCTCTGCCTCTGCCTGGGGGGTCCTTCGTTCGTCTGCTGGTCATCCGTATGGCGGGTCGGATAGTCACGACCCATGTGACCAACCCCGCCGCAGGAGTAACACTGCCCTCTCATGGCAAGTCGTTGCCCACCCCGAGTGCCTCGCGAAAACGATCCAGAGTCATGCTGGCGACCACCTGTAGGTCCAGTCCTCTTGGACCCCTGCGTCATCCGTCTACTGCCCGCTGCAGAAGACTCTGCCGCATGTCGGTAAGTGGTGGGTCCTACTGCTGGAGACTGCTCAGCAAGGAAACTCTCCACTAAGAGGGCTCGCTCTAACACCCCTGCCTGAGTCGGAATGTTGAGGGAGATCATCGAAGCCCTGATCTCATGCCTCAGTCCCTGCTCGAAGGTCCGGGCCCGGAAGAACGGGTCCCGTACCATATCTGTGGAGTAGCGCGAGAGATCAGTAAATCTCGCCGAGTACTGGGCCACTGACATGCTGCCCTGCCGCAGCTGTAGTAGCTACTGGATGCGCACCGCTCGGAGGGTGGCTGGGACGAACTCAGACCGGAAGATGCTCTCAAAGTCCGTCCAGAGGAGAGACGCCTCGTCGTGCACCTGGAGCATCAAGCTCCACCACCTGCCTGCTGCCGCGTGCAGGAGACTCGCTGCGAGGATCACCATGAGGTCTGCTGGTGTCCTCACTAATCTGAAAACCCAAACAACTGCCTCCAGCCAGTCCTCGGCGGCCTGAGGGTCCGTCTCCCCGCGGAACCTGGGCGGTCGCTGGCGCTGGAACTCATGCAGTGCACTAAGGCGACGTGCATCGCCAGCGGCTGGGGCTGGTAGCATCGGTGCCTCGGCGGGTATAGGTACCGCCGTTGCCTCAGCTGTCAAAGGGCCCTGTACCGAGTCCTCGACGCTCGGTGGGCTGTCATCATGCTCCACTCTCGGAATCCTAGCTGGCTGTCGTCGTGGGGCCATCCTGAAAAAGGGAACAAGTGCGCCACGGTCAGGACAGTATACCTGGTGAGCTGACAGAAGTAATCACAAGGAAAACATGAAACACACATGCAATCAATGTTTTCGTGCATTAAGTCGGAAATCAGAAGTCAGGGTCCTGGTGTACGGATACGTCGGCCGCCGCACCAACACTGGACTCCCTGGACTGATAACCACACCCAATACGCTAAACACTATTGCTTCACATAGAAGAAAGATCAGAGTCCCGGGTAGAACCGACCACCTCTGATACCAATTTGTCACGACCCGTCCTCGGGGCCCGTGCCGTGACTACCCCAAGCCCGCCTTCCATAGGCCAGGGGCTGGCGACTAGAACCAAGGCGTAAATCCCAGCAAAAAGGGAAGGCATTGCCTTTGAAAAGTAAACAAGCACCACAGAGTAAGAAAGCGGAAAAGTAAACACTAAGTAAAAACTGTACAAGCTGTGCTGAAAGTAAAAGGGGCCGAAAATACAAGCCCAACTGTAAAGTACAACTGAAAGGAAAAACTGCAGCGTCGAGCTGTCCTCTGGAAGTCCCACCTGAAGGGTGGGTACAGATAGCTCCAATGCTCCTCGGGTCCCGCCGTCCGCTCCGAGCACGTCTCGCCCAGTGGTCCACCTCTAGGTACTGACTCGTCGTGTAGTCCACCTCCGGGTACTGACTCGTCTTGTAGTCCACCTCCGGGTACCGTCCAGTCCTCGAACACTCGACCTCCATCAGCACTGCCTGTCGTCTGCAACCAACACAACGAGGTGCGGGCATAGCCCGTGCAGGGGTGAGTATAACGATACTCAGTAGGGACCCCGAGACCCTCAAGGTCTCTCTAAAACCAACAAAGATAACCACAAAGAAGATCTCAACAGATAACCTCTACTTAGATATATGCCCATACATATACCTAAGTTATCAAGTAACCCATCTCAATCATGAGGCAAACACAAGGTCAAAAGTCTCAGCTCAAACCAGGATTTTCATCATCGAAACCATAACTGCTGAAGAGCTCCGTCTCTGGAGTGTACAGTGGTCCTGTCACAACTCCGAGGTACTGCCCACTAACTTAAGACTGCTGTAGTACTCCACCTATCGAGTAATGCGGGCCAGCCGCTACAACCAAGCACTCCCAGGTGCCGCTACAACCAAGCGCACCTCTGTCATGGGTCTGCCGCTACAACCAAGCGCTCCCATGTCCCGCTACAACCAAGCGCACCACTGTCGTGTGTCTGCCGCTACAACCAAGCGCTCCCATGTGCCGCTACAACCAAGCGCACCTCTGTCGTGGGTCTTCCGCTACAACCAAGCGCTCCCATGTGCCGCTACAACCAAGCGCACCACTGTCGTGGGTCTGCCGCTACAACCAAGCGCTCCCATGTGCCGCTACAACCAAGCGCTCCCATCTGCCGCTACAACCAAGCGCACCTCTGTCGTGGGTCTGCCGCTACAACCAAGCGCTCCCATGTGCCGCTACAACCAAGCGCACCTCTGTCGTGGGTCTGCCGCTACAACCAAGTGCTCCCATGTGCCGCTACAACCAAGCGCACCTCTGTCGCACACCGAGTCGTTCGATCAGCAGTCGTCGGGTCTCAGTCAGCTACACGGTCTCCGTGCTCCGCCCGCTCGTCTCCGGGAGGGTCCGCTCCACGAGCTGCTGGTCGATACTCCAAGTATCACAAAGTCCCGCAAGGAAGTATCTCGAAGGACCACCTCGTCGTTGGGGTCTCAACGCAACAGACGGCGCGTCAATCGGACGCCCGATCTGTGAGTTATTAGCCTTTTCGTCTCAGGGGCCCGGTTGGTTTCGTGAGTGAACCAATCCGGCCGTAACTCAACTATACCCCGAACACTCACAGGGTATACTCATAGGGACCATTTTTCAACATGATCACCAATGCCGCTGACGGTTCGTCAAACGGACGTCTGGTATGAAAGATATCAACTTTTCCGTTCCAGGGGCCCGGTTGGATTTCAGTGCGATCCAATCCGGCCACTATCCATCTGCATCCAAAACTCGGGCGGAGGATGCCAAAAGTTCCGTCTCATCAAGAGGAACTCAACGCAATAGACGGCGCGTCAATCGGACGCCCCGTCTGAGAGTTATTGGCTTTTTCGTCCCAGGGGCCCGGTTGGTTTTTAAGGCAAAACCAACCCGACCGTACTCCACCTGCGTCCAAACCTCGGGCGGAGTATGCCAAAAGATCCATCTCACTTAGAGGAATTCAACGAAACAGACGGCGCGTCAATCGGACGCCCAGTCTGTTAGTAATTGGCCTTTCCGTCTCACACCCACCCTGGGAAACTTCCCAGGAGGTCACCCATCCTGATCACTGCTCTAGGCCAAGCACGCTTAACTACAGAGTTTTAACTACGTAGGCTCCCGAAAAGGAAGGTGCACCTTGAGTATAGTATACCGAAAGGACCGTCTCGATCCGAGGATCGCGTTGCCACTGACGGCGCGTCGTTCGGAGGCCCGTAGCTCAAGATACGGCCATTTTAACGAAAACGTCAGAAGAAGGGGGTCCGGACCCGGGCCGACCCGGGCCGACCCCCCCCTGGGTCGGCCGAACCGGGTCGGCCCGAACCGGGTCGACCCGACCCGGGTCTGACCCGGTTGACCCGGCCCGGCCCGGCCAACCCGGCTCGACCGGCTCGGCTCGGCCGAGGGGCGCGGGTGGAAGCCGCGGGCGCAGCCCGCGGTCGAGGGAGCCGCGGCCCGCGTGCGGGCCGCGCGGGTCGTCAGCGGACGCGGCGCATTGCCGCGTCCCGACCGGAAGAACCGGACCCGCGGACCGCGGGTCCGCTGGCCGCCACCGCGGCTCAGCCGCGGCGGCCTTTCCGGCGGCGCGCAGGGGCGCCGCCGCCGGCTTCCGCGGGCCGCCAGAGTCGCTCCGGTGGCCCGTTTTCCTTCTCGTCTGCGCCGATGTTCCTCCCGGGTTCCGTTCTTCACTGCGGGATCACCCAACATCCGTTGTGGCACGTTCCGTCGTCGCCCGTCAATTCCGCACAAAAAGAAAAACGGCGGAGGGTCGTCGGGCCGTGTTCGTTGGCACGCACCCTCCGCGTTAGAGATAAACAATAGGAGAAATTGTTCAACACATGAACCGACAATTTTAATAAAATAAAATTGATCATTTGAAACCGGATCTTTAATTTTTAAAGAACGTTCACGGGAATATAAAGAGGGGTATTCCAAAATTATAAAATGCCTACCTCGTCGATTGTCGCGCGCGGGCGTTCTTCGCGGAAAAGCTCATCGCGGAAGAGAGGGATCGTCGCGTCGTTGTGGGGAGGCGTCGCGTCGTCGCGGAATCCGGTGTTGAGTCGGTGAACTCAAGAAGCCGATCGAAGATCCGTCGCGGAGGAAGAGACGTCGCAGAAGAACGTTGTTGGCGATGCGGATCAAGGCGTCGCGTCGTCGATTTCCAGGTTCGGTGTTCTTCGCGTTCTTCGCGTTCTTCGCGTTCTTCGCGAGGTAGAAGAAGAAACAAGGATCCTCTCAAATCTTTTCAAAAGATTTTGGGTTGGTCTTATTTTATTAATATGCCAACACACGAAAACAGGCTAAGAAACGATTGAATTAATTCGTTGAATTAATTCAACGAAAGAAACAGGCCATTTAATTCACGAAAGAAACAACCCATTTAACTCACGAAAGAAACAGCCCATTTAAATGGTCTGTTAAGAATTTAGAAAACGCGTCAGTTGACTTTAATTAAGATGGGTTTTCACGGGTGTGTTTCTTAGCGGAAAGAAACGGCGGGGCTCATGCGGGCCCCACCTCACAAATATCCTACCAAGGGGGTAGGATATTTCTGGATAGCATCGTATCCAGTTCAACTCAGTTCAAGCCGCCTTTAAGTGGCTTCAAGTGGCTTCCAAGCGGCTTAAGTGAAATAAAATAAAGTTGTCGCAAAATTATTTTATTTCTTAACTTTAAGCCCGAAAATTAAAAACTACACCCGAGCAAACGCAACTCTGGAAAAGGCGTTTCTAAGCGAATACCGGCGCTGCGATTTCATCGGTGCCCTCAGAATTCGATTCCGGGTACCGGTTCAAAAGTTAGAAAAACCTACTCGTCCTTTCACTGAACGTACCCGAGCCAAACTTCGGAAAATGATTCTGGGCACACCGGGCCTCGGAATCAGGCGCCGTCAGAAACTGCGTTCTTGTAAAATTCCAAGGAAAATTAATAAGAGAAAAAAAAATTTCCTTGAAATTTACGGGTCTTTACAATTTAAATTTTTCATAGATTTTATCTTGATAATGATCTAGCGTAAGAAAATATTTATTTATTCCTTTATATTTACTATTTAAACTTTCATAATATGTAAGAATGATCCTTTTCATCCAAATACTAAACCAGAAAATATCCTCATATGTTATTGTTTTTATATTTTTAGTTACTTTTTATAAAACAATATACAACATTTTTATGTACCAAATCTGGAAGTGTGGGTTTGGGGCCCTACAGTTGGTATCAGAGGAATGACTTAGATAAATTTGGATATTAGGAAGTTTTGTTAAAATAAGTTTATTTTCTATGTACACTCCATTAGTAAAACCTCTATTTTCTAAAATTTTAGATTGTGGAAAAAGTATGAGAGTTAGAAACTTACTTTTGAACTCCTAGGAAAATATGTGACCTTTAATAATATAAAACTCTAGTAGTTCTATGATTTCCAAATTCTGAAAATAGAATTTCAAAATTTTCCATAAGTATGAAAAATAAATTTTGGGGAAGAAATCCTATTTAAGGGGGGTAGAATTTAACACCCAATAAATTCTAAGCATATTTTTCATCTAATAAATGTATATTTATGAATTTTTTTTAATTAAGACAAATTAATATATATTTTATTATAAAATTAGATAATTTTTTTTGATAACTGTTATATTTTATTTAAAAATTAAGATGGGACATCCAATATTAATTTTTCTAAGAAATAATATTTATATAGTTTAATGTGGATATATATATGAGTTTCTATATTAATGTAATTTCTTGAAACAAACTAATGTATTACATTATTTAGTTGAATAATATTCTTCCAAAAAAATCTCATGTATTAATTTTATATTTGTTTAATATATTATTATATTAATTCTATGTGGGTATGTTTTGGTGTTTATAGAATCCCTTATTGAACTTATAAAATCTATATGTCAAAAAATTGTATATCTAACAATTAAATTAGTTTGTTTCTTTGGACTTACATATACTTTTCAATGTTAAAATATTTAATATCTTTGATATATTTGAGAAATTATTATATATAATATCAAATAATAAAATCCTAATCATAAAATATTACTAAATATTGAATTTTGGTACTTGGTCTTTAAAAGTAATAAAATTGCATTTATAAAAAAATATACCTAAAATACAACTCACTAAAATATTAATAATAGTGTTTTTTATAAATATTTAACTTAATAAAATTATAAATTATAAATTTAAATTTTTTATCAAATGATTACCTATAAAAAATATAAACAAGTCTATAGATATATACTTAAAAAACATGAGATATTTATGATTATATATATAAAAAGATAAACCCTTAAAAGAAATATAAAATAAAAAAATGATGAAAGGAAATAATTTAAAAAATAAAACTAAGAAAATAAAAAAATAAAAAAAGTAAAATGAAAGTGAAAATCAGAGGCAAGTCGTCGCCTTCCCCATGCCATACCTCCCTGTAGATAACTCATCGACCTACAGACATTGAATCCAGGCCACGCCAAACCACTATAAATAACCAAAAATCAACACCAGCCCTGATCTACCACCCTTAGATGCCCGACATTCCTTATTTGATGTTGGTCATCCCCTTTGTGTCACCCTTTCTCGCCATTAACAACCGTCGGAGCCACTTCACCGAGCGAACCCACTTTCCTTGTTAGATCCTACTCCTGAAATCCATCATAACTCCTCACTATTCATCTCCCTAACCTAAAGGCTATGATAAAGTAAACAACTCCACCTATTGTCTTTATCTACTCCTTCTTCCCCACTTAACGTGTCGAGAAACACTGTTTATGTTTAGTCATTTTTTCATCTTCTCCTAGAAGCTAAATGGGTACATGTATCTAAGTTTCATTCTTTTTATGGAGAACCCCTAATTGGATATCCTACACCAAAACCCCTCCCTCTATTTTCCTCCCTACTTATTTTCATCAGGTTCGATCCAACTCGAGAAATGCCAAAGTTCACTACTATCCCACTCAGTGAGAAGAAGAACCCTCCATTTCCCTCTACTTCTTCCTTTAATCTACAACAGTTAAGGGGATATTTTTTTGTATATGCGTATATATATTAATATAAAATTATATGTAATGTATTAATGTTAATTAAATATACATATTCATACATGTATTATAAATATTAGACTTCTATTTATAAAATAGGGTATTCTTTTTACTATATTTTATGTAAATGTGTATTATGTTTTTATTTCAAGATATTCATTTTTTTCAAGTATATAAGTACATGTGTGTATATATATATATTGTTAATAATTTAATGTTTTAAAAAATATATATGTATATTATATTAATGTATGATATTCAATTTCTTGAAGTTAAGGTTTTAGGATTTAAATCTATTATTTATATATATATATATACATGCATGTCATTGCATTTTTATCAACCAAATATATTTAAGTACTTGTGAGAATATAAATCATGTGATTTAATTTTTTTTTCATACATATGTTTTAGAAATAGAGGTGTGCATGAGATAAATTATTTAAAAAATCTTCCATGTTTTTATTTATTATATATATATATATATATTTATACTAACTATAAAATTCAGGTTTTTATAAGTATTAAATATTCTTAAAATATTCTAATTATGAATGATAGTTATTTAATTTTTGGTAAATGGTTTCTTTCACTATATATATATATTCTTTTCCATCATTTCATGATTCGAAATGAATACGTAATTCATTTCAAAACATGATATCATCTAACTTACTATTTTTAATTTAATAAATGAATAATTTTTTATTTTAAAAATATTACCCTTATAATTATTATATGTGTTATATAGCTTTTTGAGAATTTATAAGTTAAGTGTATATTTAATTTACTTATAATTCTTCATTAGAGTAAAATTATATATATATATATATATGTTTGTTTGTCTGTTTTTATGTATATGTATATATTGAAAAGTTTGTAAAAATAGTAAATTTACAATTACTATTATATATTCCATTATATTAAGTTCTTATATTTTAGGTGCTCATGATAATTCTGATAAAGTGAAATTATATATCTATTATTCTTTGTGAATTTAAATCAAATATTACAAATATTTAATGTGCCAATGAAATTCTAGGGAAGTAACAAATTGATACCTGTTAATTCATTAAACTGGAAATTTACAATTTCTAACATTTTATGTGAAATAATTACATATTATTTAATGTGTCAAAATATCAAATTTAGATTTAATAAAATGAGTATTTGTTACATTTTTTCAGGATGAGTTTAACGCTTTAATTAAAAGTAATTTTATGGGATATTTTAAATACATTAATGTTAATTATTAATAGACCTTGCAAAAGGAAAATGGCATGAGATTCAGCAATACAAAATCTAACAAGTGATTTCATAAGAATGTTAATATTTATATATTTATGTATAAATATAAATCTGTATGTGCAGTTAATGCATTGTTATGTTTTCAAATCAAGAACCCCAGTGGAAAATTTATATATATATGAAAAGAAACAAAAAATGTTTTTAAAATATATTTTTAAAATTGTTTATCAAATTTGTTTTAAAATATATATTTTCATAAGTATTTTTCCAAAGGTATAAGTATTTTCAAAAAGTGTTTTCACTGCCTTATCAAAAAACATGTTATTGGGAAATTTTTCTCACCTTATGTTTTTATAAAAGAAATTAGGTTCATTTGAAGGTTTTATGGAGTTTATCTCAATAATAAGCTAGTACGAGAAAAGTTTCATTGAATCCCTTTTATTTACTGTTTAAATTTTGATAATATGTATGAATAGTTCTTTTCCTCTAATGCCTGAAAAGGAAAAGATCATGAGATGTAAATGTTTGTATATTTTTAGTTACATTTTATAAAAAAATACAGTATTTTTATATACCGGATCTGGAAGCATGGCTCTAGGGCTCTACGGGAGTAATTCCCCTATGTAATCATGAGATCCACTACATGATATCTTTCACCTGATTTCATGATTCTTTAAGCATCAAGAGACATGATCATGAAAATATCTAAGCATATACAAATTTATATGAGATCCTTGTTTTTTGAAGTATTCTAGAGAATGATCACAGAAATTCCCATTGTCATGCGGACACTCCTTGACATGCATGTCAACTCATGGGCATGACCTCATATTTTATGATTATAACTTTGGAGTTAAGGCCTCAAAAAACCCTAGGCCATGCACCCTTCCTTGCAGCCTAATACGCAACCCATTGTATGTGTTTTCAGAACCTCTCACTTGATCCTTTGAAGATTATATGATCACTTACTAGATATGTGACCTCTGTTATGCTATTTGGGTGTGTAAGGCTCGGACGAGCGCATCTTGACTAGGAAGAGTTGAAAGAGAGAATCCCTTGATCCCATGACGCCTCTTGTTGGCTACCCAGTGAAGGCCCTCGGATATGTAAGACACTCTTGCACCAGTGGACATGAAAACCCTTATCCTTTCAATTTCATGAATCTGCATGTCTTATGATTCTTGTATCTAACACTGGAAGTGGCCTCCTCAACATGAATCACCCCTACAGATCACCATTCATACAATCCAAATACCGCGGACATGCATCTCATATGCCATGTTCCACCTCGTTTCCATGCATCAAGCACCATTGTCCATACCACTACATCAATGTGTACCCTTACCGCACTAACAAAACCCCTCGTGAGACCCCATGAAGGTCAGGAAAATCGCATGATAAATGGGGATCCATGAAGTGTTTTCAATTGGTCATCCCTCCATATGTATATGGACTTAAAACACATAAGAGATCATGGGAAATCCCTCCCTTTCTCAAACATTTCCTTGGAGTTGTCATTGTGGAATGAACCCACTATCCATGAACTCTCCGTCCATGAAGATTTTTTCCATGCATCCTTGAGGCATGATTCCTTTGGAAAAGTAGCTTCAACACTTGGGAGGTTGGAATATCATAAAAATGTTTGTGAGACTGAACTACATGATTAAATTAAAGTCACCTGATCTAAAGATTCTTCATTGGTCTCACGATGACCTTGGGAAACCTTAGATGTGTAACTTTGATCAAAATTATTGCCTTGGAAAATTCAGGCTACTTATGCAACATATAATTGACATGTCATCAATATCATGAAATATCTTATAGATAAGACAGATCAAGGTAATGTCAAGTTGATCATTTGACAGAATGTAGACATGTCCACTTTAATTATATGAGGACATTCAAGACAGGTTAGTTGTTCATGTGAAAGACATTATACATATCCACTTTGATTATGTGAGGCATCTTTGACATGTCCACTTTAACCATGCAAAGACATCCAAGACAAGTCAGTTGATCGAATGAAAGACAACAGACATGCCTAATTTGATCATGTGAAATATATTAGAAACATTATCTTTGATCATGAAATGAATCTTGGATACGCCAACATAAATTATGTGAATAATCTGGGGCATGTCAATAATACACCCTTAGATGTGCCTCCAAATCCATATTGACACCCATGAATTTTCCATTGGATATCCCTAACATGTTAGGAGGATCCCCTAGGACATGTCAAATTCGACTGATAGACACACTTAGACTTATTCCATGTGGATCTGGGCTAAGTCATATTCCCCCTCTATAAGGGAAGTATAGAATCTTTTCCTCACCCTCTTTTTTTCATTCATTGGTTAGGTCTTGTTTAGGGGTTCTTTGAGTGAAACTTTGAAAATGTTGGAACTTTATGGGTTGTGTACGGTTGGTGCACTATTTTCTAAGATAATGTGCCCACAGAGGGTAAATTATAAGACCCCAAATAGTGGGGGTTTTAATGATTGGAACATAGTTTGGAAAACTGTGTTCCCACCTACAGGGTCACATGGTTAGGGTGAACAATTTGACAAACAATGTGGTCCTTCCCAGTTAACTGTGCGATCAATGATTTTTTTCTAAAAATTTTTAAAATAATTCTTGAACCCCCATATGAACCCCCTCATGACCCTAACTTCTAATTGGACATATTCCTAGGTCTCACAAGCTCCCAAAAACCATTTTTTGATCCTATAAACACCTTCCTAGGTGGATTGAATCATGGAAGATTCCATTCAATTCTTCTCCGATAAAGTATATTCTCTCACTCCTTCTCTCACACTCTCTCCTTCTTTCTTACATAGGGTTTCTTTGATAATATTTTTATTGATGGATCTAAACTCCATTATTTGGGATCTTCAATCTAGGATTGATTCCTTGATATTTATTTTCATCATTTTTCAATGGATTTCCCCATTACAAGTGTTGTGATATGTGATCTTCATGTTAATTAAAGGTAGACAGTTTCATTGATATTTTTCATGTTATAACCCGAAAATTCAATTAATTGATTAAAATTTGTTTCAATTGAAATATGATTACCCAATTCGGCATGAATTGGAATTGAAATTTTGTTGGGATTGAATATTTTGACCCCCCCCCCCAATTCAAGTGGAATTAGAATTTGGGCTGTGATTTGAAATTGATTTAATTGTGAAATTGATTTGTGAACTTATTTTGAATAAAAAATACCAATTCTAATGGAATTGGATTTTGGTCTGTTTTTTGGAAACTTATAGAAATTGTAATTTAATTTTAGATTTTATTTTAGAAAAAAATGGATTAAATTGATTTTATATGAACCTTTGATTGGTTTTTTCTATAAAAAGGAATTAATTGATTAAAAACACTTGATCTAGCTTTTATAGTGAATTGGAATACGAAAACTAAAAATGGTGAAATTGTGTTTTAAATAGTTTTAAAATAATTTTCCCATTGTTGATTGATTGATAGAGAACATGAAAGTGTGGTAGTTAGTATTTTATTTAGAGAAAAAATGATAGGATGATTTAAAACTCTAACATAAATATAGTTTGTTAGATCTTATCCTCAGAGAAATATTGATGGTTAATATTCAGCCTAAGACCAATGGATGTGTATAAATAATGTTGTGATTCTAGATATGAGTGTGTGAGGATATTGTCACTTGAAAGTATCGTAACTCAGGGTGGATGGCCATGTTACTTATTATTTTTACATAGAAATATATTCCATTGATAGTAAAACTACTTTATTTATGCCAAGTGATTTATATAAAAAAATTTATAAATTTTTTGTAATTAACTAATTTGTTGAAATATTTCTTTCACTTCAAATTAAAATCATACATTGTTTAAATATGAAATTGTATTGTAATGCCTATTTTTTTGAAATTTACATCATGATTTGGTTTAATTATTATTGAATAATATTATGGAAAACATATTGAGAACCTACTAGGATTTATATCTCACATCCTACCTTTTCCTTTCAATATTTGTTGATTTCATTCTACCAGGTTCAAGTAAAGAGAGATCTCCATGTTGAGGTGGTAGTTTTTATTGAACTTATAGAAATTAATTTTTTGTGTCCACTTGACTTCTGGTACTATCTCTTTTGGGAGTTTTCATTGAGCATACAAATATGTATCTGTTTCTTCCAATTTTTGTGTGAAATAATTGTTCCCCATTTTTTTCTTATAAGATGTTTGGTGATACTCCCCAACTCATAAGGATCATTAATTTCTTTCAGTCCAAGTTAATATCGGCTCAGGTGTCAGGGTACCAGGTCATCCTAGGTGATTCATGATAAAGTGGTATAAAGGTTCAGGTTGTTCATTCTGCCTTGATGTTAGTATGGATTTTGAAATCTTGTCAAGACATCTGAGGTATTTATGAGTGAATGTCGGGTCATATATCATCATAATGAGACTTAAGTTACTAGGGGTTGATTTGGAAAGACATATTTAGTATTAGTTATAGTAATTTCCCTAATTTTTATTTGAATATATTGAAATGCAAATCTTTTTTTTCAATATGATGGTATTAATTTCTCTATTTCTCTTATTAGAGTCTTGATATGAGTAATATTTTGAAGTATTAAATGTTGTTTTATAATGTTTTGTAGCATCATTCATCTTATTATATATGTAGATCAGATCTAGTAAGAAGGTAATAATGAACCACAATGAGAAAATTCTCCCATGGACTATAATCTGGTCGAGATAATTGTACATTTTGTATAAGCTCTACGATAGGAACTTGCACCCGTTATCATTCAGGATACAAATATTAAACCTCAGAAAGATGATTTTTAGAATCATGATTTGGAGTTCCTTTTATAGAAACCACCATTATTCCAAGGATCTAATAATTCTTGAGAAGTTCAGGATTGGTTGAGAAATATTGATCTTTTGTTTGAATTCTTGGAGACTCTGATATATATTAAGGAAAAGTGTCCTTCCATCAAGCTCGATGGACCTAGAAAGATATGGTGGGACACAATGGTAATGATGAGTAAGCAGGATGTATTATAGTGAAATTACATTAAAGTTATTTTTACCAACTAGTTCTATCTAGTGTCTTTGGTGTTGGCTATGGATATGATGTTTTTCATACTCAAGCAGGTTGATAGGGCCATGAATGAGTCTAAAAAACATTTTTTTGATCTTGTGTTTTTTTCTCCTAAGATTTTATCAAATGAGATGATGAATATTTGATGGTTTGATATGTAACTTCGATATAATATTCATTTTCTTGTTTTTTTTTCGAAGCTCTCTTCTTATATTGATGTGTTGGATAGGGCGTCGATGGTAGAGATTTATCTATCTAGTGAGTCAGGATTGATGGGGGTTCCTTTTTCTCCAAGTGTTAGTTTCATGATTTCCCATAATGGAAAGAGAAATCATGATGATTCTTATGTTGGTTCTTGATAGAAGGGTTCTTCTAGACCTCCTGTAGTGTTAGGTATAGGCCCTTTGATTTTATACTAATGTGGAATGCTTGGTCACTTCAAATGGGTTTGCACTGAAAAACCCAAGATATATGGTTTCTATGGATGCTCAAGTAACTTATAGATGTAATTTCATGTATATTATTCTTATCATAGTGGAACGGGATTATCAATGTTTAAAAATAATGCAGTACAATTAGATACTTCATAAAAAAATGGGTTCCAACCATAGGCATCTAAATTGATGATTCTTCAAACAGTGGAAGAGTCTTCAGGGGATGAAGATAGGGTTCCAGCAAGTATATTTATCTTTATTGACTTCTTTATTTGATATTTTTCATCTCATTCATTTATATCAACCCATATTTTGAACCTACTAAATCTTCGTATAGAGCTTTTATCATATGTGATGGTTAATACTACTCCCCTTATAACAAAAAGAGAGCAAAATATCTATTGTATTAATTGTATTTTATTATTATCATATATCAAGATTACTTGAGATTTTATAGTTCTATACATTAAACCTATTGATATTATATTCAAGATAGATTAGATTAGTTCTTATAAAGCACTAATTGATAGATAAATTTTATGGGTCTCTTTTATTGCACCCAATGGGGTGTGCCATATCTTTCAAGGAGAATGGGGAATTAGGTTGAGGAGAGTCAGAACATCATATACAGAGTTGATAAAATTAATATCATTTTTTTTATCTGGAGTGGGATTCTTTTTGAGATGATCTTTGTCCAGTTTTTATCATGTTTCCTGATATTTTTCCTTCTAATTTCTCTTTTTCCCACGAGTAAGGGATGTATATTTTTCTATAGATTTAGTACCTAACACTCAGTTAGTATCAATTCATTCTTACCATATGTAACCAACATAAATTAATTATTTTAAGACATAGTTGGATAATCTTATTGAGAAAGTCTTTTTACACCCCAAGTGTTGGGTGGTGCTTATTCTCTTTACTAAGAAAGCAGATGGATCACTTCACCTATTGGTTGATTACTAGAAACTCAATTGAGTTAAGGTAAATAAAAAATATCTATTTACATGGATTTATGATTTATTTGACCAATTTAAATGGGTGATGTGGGTTTGAAATATTGATCTTTGGTCTAGTTATCACCATTTGAGAATAAAAGAATCTGACATTCCAAAAGCTACATTTCAGATAAGGTATGGACATTATGAGTACCTTGTCATTCCATTTTTCCTAACCAAATATCTTTAATTATTCAAGGATTTGATGAATATGATCTTCCATGATTATCTTGATACTTTTTGTGGTCTTTTTAGATTACATCATAGTTTACTTGAAGTTTGAGGCGGATCATGTCAATCATCTAATAGAAGGTCTCGAATTGATGAGGAATCGTCGACTTTTTCCAACCTATCAAAATTTAATTTATGGATTTGGGAAGATAATTGCTTGGGACATGTGGTTTTGGATCGTGGTATCTTAGTTTATTCTTATAAGGTGAGATTTTTTAGGACATGGGAGCATCCACAGATTTTTTCCAATATTTTGAGCTTCTTGGGTTTAGCTGGATATTACTCTCGGTTTGTAAAATATTTCTCAAAGATGGATTCTATTATGACCACTCTTACTCATAAGGGAGTGAAGTTTTCTTGAGACAAGAAATTTCAAAGTTATTTTATTGAGCTAAAACATTTTTTCACTTCTACGCCATTATTGACCCTTCTTAAGGATGGGGTTGAAAATGTGGCCTTCTGTGATGCATTATGTTTGTGATTGGTTTGTGTTATTATATAGAGTGATAATGTCATTGCCTGTAGATCTCAACATCATAGGCCACATGAAAAAAATCATCCAACCCATGACCTTGAACATACATCTATGATTCATGATCTTAATATTTGGAGTCACTAGCTTTTCGGAGATATTTTTACAATGTATTCTGACCACAAGCGATTGAGTAATATATTCTCTAAAAAAATTTGATTCTCTATAAGAATAATTGGATTGAGTTCCTACATTATTTTTATTTTGATATTACTTATACCATGTGGAAAGGAAATGTCATAGTAGATTCCTATAATTGGAAGCTTATACCTCAGGCAATGAAAGAGTCATTAAAATATTGTAATTTGATGGATCTTTTCACACAGTTTCATAATGGAGTTCATGAGACATGGGAAATGTGTGTCTTGTATAGTGTTCATTTGACCTCTACTCTCTGGGGATTATTCATCAATAAAAAAATCTTGATGATAAATTATTCATAATTAAAGACTCTTTTTTGGCGAGGATAATATTGTTCAGTGGTCGTTCTCCACAGTGGGTATTCTATATTTTCAAAATTGGTTTGTTGTGAAATTATCTGTGAATAAATATATTATGGTGTATTTTGATAACATCAAATGGGAAGTGAACCCAAGAACCAAAAATATTATTTATCACTTGCGATAATAATTATGGGGTACATATATGATATGGGGAATTTTCTATTTTTTTCCCTCATTGTTATATTTTCCATGATGTCAAGGTCGGTCACTAGATAACTTTGGGTTAACTTCAGCCACTTCTGGTGCTAATGTGGAAGTGGGATGAGATCTATATGGATTTTATCGTATGGTTTCTTTATACCAAGAAAAATAATAATGTTACATGTATTTTGATAGATAGGCTGACCAAATTGTCTCACTTTATTCTCATTCGTGATACAACAAAAGTTAATGAGTTGGGAAATATCTATTTTAGAGGGATCGTTCATTTTCATGGAATTAAATATGCTATAATCTCTCATAGAGATCCCTATTTTACTTCTTGGTTCTATAGAGGCCTTAATGGGGAACAAGGATCTTAGGTTTTTTTGAGTAGGTCATACCATCCATAGATGGATGTATAGATATATAAGGCTATATAGATTATTTAGGATATTATTAGTACCAGCGTCCTAAATTTTGGTAAAGCTTCGGATGACCATTTGTGACTATTTGAGTTTACATATAACATTTTTCACCATTCCATGATAAGAGTGACTCTTTTTGGGGCCTTTTATGGCCATCCTTTTATATCTAGGTTGTGTTACTCATAGATCGATGAATGTTCTTTGGTCAGATAGATCTTGGTTCAATAGATAATACTAAATATTCAGTTTATTGTTTAGAGAATATTGACAGAATAAAGTGAGTATATGTCTTATGTTTATAATCATATCATACCATTGTAATTTTCAGTTGGTGACCAGGTGTTCTTGGAAGTTTCACCTTGTCCGGGTCATTGATAGATTGGGAGGAAATGGAAGTTTGATCCTCATTTTATGGGACCCTTTGAGGTTTTTGAGTTGGTGGAAAAAGTGGGATACTATTTATAACATCCTCTATAGTTAAATTGGATACATAATGTTTTATATGTATCTCATCTATGGAAATATCTTTTTGATCTATCACATGTTCTAAGCTGGAGTGATCTTGATGTTGAGTCAGATTTATCCATTACTGAGCATCCAGTTATGATTGTTGGTTCTGAAACCATGTTAATTAAGGGGAGGATGATACCTTTGGTTTTAGTGCTATGGAAGCATTATTCTAATACTCATGAGACATGGGAGAGACAATAATTTATTAGAGAGTAGTGGCCACATAGTTTTGACATGGAGACATATATATAGGATTTATGGGGATATAATGTTTCTATGGTGGGGATGATGAAACAACCTTTTCATATTTCTGGATACTCCATGACCCTCTTTTTTCCATTCTTTTTTGGTTCTTGTTTAGGGTACTTCGGGTGAAATTTTGAAAAGTTTTCAAAATTCTTTGATGTGCATGGTTGGTGCATGGTTTTTCTAAACCGTTTTCCCACCTAGGGTAAACTATGAAACTCCCAAAAAAATGGTTTTTCACGGTTGGAGAATGGTTTGAAAAAGTGTGTTCCCACGTATTATAAACTATTCACCCCATCATAGGGGTGCATGGTTAGGGTGTACGGTTGGTGAAACCATGCAACCCGGAAAGAAAACAATGTGAGTGGTGCTTTTTATTTCTACAAATTTATAAAAAAATTCCCAAACCCCCATGCGAACCCCAACTTTACCCTAACATAGGATTGGAAAAATTCATTGGTCTTGGAAGCTCTAAAGATCCATTTTTGGCTCCCCTAAACCCATTCCTAGGTGGATCGAAGTGTGGAAAACATCTTAAGATTTCTCTCTAGTAAAATATCTTCTCCAGCTCATTCTCCCCCACTCTATCCTTATTTCCTCCATAGGGTTTTTGAGATCATATTATTGTCAATGTATCTATAATCTTTTGTTTTGTTTTGGATCTCGAATCTAGGATTGATTCCCTGATCTCCATTATCATTTTTATTTATTATATTTTCACATTGTAGTTGTTGAGATATGTGATCTTCATGTTAAATTTTGGTTGTTCCATTGATATTTTCTCTGTTATAAACCTTGAAACTGCTCGAATTGATTTAAATTGATTTAAATTGAAATATGGGAACCCAATTCAATGTGTATTGGATTTGAAATTTTTTTTGTGATGTAATTTTTGGAAAACCCACATTTCTAATGGAACTAGAATTTGGGGTGTGATTTGAAATTCACTGAATATTGAAATTGATTTATGAACTGATTTTTTTATAAAAATACCCTATTTCAATATAATTGGAATTTAAAGTGTATTTTTGGAAATTAATGTAAATTATAATTTGATTTGATATTTGGTTTTAGAAAAAAAGGGATTAAATTGATTTGATAAGAACCTGTGATTGGTTCTATCTTGGAAAAAGAATGAATTTATTAATAACCATTGTTTTAGTTTTTAATGTTAAATTGTCATATTGGACATGAAAATGGGGAAATTTTGTTTTAAACAATTTTAAAATAATTTTCCAATTATTGATTGATTGATTGAGTACATGTGAGCCTGAGTAGTTTTTGAGTTATTTGGGACAGACATGCTATGATGGAAATACCCTATCAAAGGATTGATACTTTATAACCCTAACATAAACCTAGTTTGGTGAATCTTATCCCCTTTTGGGATATTTATTTTTCATATTCGACCTGATCCTGAGGGATGTGGGTTTACATTTTCATGAATAAAAATATGAGTGTGTGAGGATGTCATGACTATAAACTTTCATACCTTAATAAAAATAACCATGTTTCTTATTGTGTTTAATTATATATATATAACATTGATTTTTAAAATTCATTATTCATTCCTAGTGATTTATTTATATTATATTATGTAAAAATTTTAATTAATAAATTTTTTAAAGAATTTTAATAGTTTAAATGAGAATCATGTTTTGTTTAAACATGGAATTGCACTTCCTTGCCTGTTTTATTTCAAATTAAAGAAATGATTTGGTTTTATTAAATAATGTTATTATGTAACACTTTTTTTGATCATAATAGGATTTATAGATCACACCTTGAATTTTATTTCAGGAATTTATATATTTCTTTCAACCATGTTCGAGTAAAGGGAAAGTTCTATATATAGGTTGTTGTTTTTGTTGATACTCTAGACCTGGAGGGTCGTGTTTTTTAGGACTTTAGATTTTTATATTTTATGTTTTTTGGAACATTGAGGATGTTTTGTTTGATTTTTGAAATACCTATATGACTTCTAGTACTATATATTTTTGGATTTTTCCTTGATTATATATATATGTATCTATTTCTTCATCTATTAATGTGGAAAAATCATTCCCACTTTTATCTTGTATGATGTTAAGTGTCAGTAAATGACCCATGGAGATGAGAAACTCCCTTAGGACCATGTAATAATCAGCTAGGGTTTTAGGGTACCATGGTATCTGGTCTGATTTGTGATAGATTTTTTAATGGAATAGGGTTACACACTCATGTGACTCTATTCATTTCATGCTTTGAAATGAGGCCTCCATCTCATACCAAGCATGTCCAAAAGACCTTGCATCATTGTTATATCTCTTTATATATTAGAATATAGGGAATGAATATATGAAAAGGGACTTAATCCATGTATAATCCCCTAGAATTCCTAAAACTTCAGGGATAACCATAATGTCTCCAAGTGGGATCTCCCACCGCAACACATCGGTGTGTTAGGAGAAAACTGAACTATGAGAAATTGAAATCTTATCCAAACATGATATGTGGGATACCTTTCTAAGGTTCATTATCCAATAGGAATCCACCATAGATTAAGTCCCTTCATTTCTAAAATTATTTAGACTTATGGGATATAATACTTCCCTAAGTCTACCATTCTCTCTCATTTATCAGAAAATGAGAATTGGTCTCACACACTGGCATCATTTTAAGTGTATCCCCAGCCATGCCCTAAAATACCCTAAATACAATAGTGGATTAGGGCTATAAGAATTATTATTCTTTTCCAAATAGTATATCTAGGACCTCATCCTAAGTCCCAAACTCCAATAGGCATCCACCCTGGTGTAAGTCCTTTCAAATCCGAAATATTCTTCACTTATAGGAAAAACTTCTCCCTCTTCCATAAATGAATGAGAAGTGTCATCATACTCTATAATTATACTAATTTTAATCCCTAGCCATTCCCTCAAATATTTTAAACCCATCAGTGGGTTAGGGGATTACTGAACTACAAGAACTCTAATTCCTTTTATAAAAAGGATGTGTAGGATACCTTCCTAATGCCTAAGATCCACACCATATCCTCTATGATACAATTAATAATTCCTACCTATCTAATGGAAGCTTTAATGTGTAATCCATGTACGAATATGATCTCATGAAATGTTTCTGATATTCCATTGTATCTAGTTTCTCACATTGAGCATGAATCACATGGGATTAGATATTAGCAATTATTAAAAAATGGAATGATATTAATTCCCACCATATGGGTCCTTCATTGGGATGTAAGTTTGATTATGTCTCATATTCACTCAAAGAGTCATGCTCTCAATGTGTAAATTTAGGGAATCCTTTTATGCATATGTTTTTCCTATAGAATATGTTGTTGTATCTCTAATGATGGAAAAACACAAACTAGAACTACATAGACTCTGATTTTGGTCTGAACAGGATGCCTAGGATGCCACATCGAGGTAGGATTCCTATATTACGTCTTTACATCATAACATTAAACTACATGGATGGGTACATAAACATTACCTTAAGCTGCGTTAAATTAATTATATGGGTTTTTATTCTTGTTCTCAAAGGATATTTAGGACGCCACGTAGAGGTTCAATCTTATCTCTAAGACACCAACCTCCTCTATTGATAGAAATAAACTCCAGAGTGACCAAACATGGTTATAAAATAAAACATCCTAAATAAATAAGAGAATGATGGAGAACCCATGATATATATACAGTTGTTCCTATCAATACATGGTCATAATCGAGTTATTGAAACAGGGGTAACCAGTACTATATTGGTTCCTGGGAAGGATTTAACAAACATTTCGTAAATATATAAGAAATTCCAAGAGTAGGAAAATATTTCCCCCAAAAGGGGGAGATGTGTATGACCTCCCATCCCCTCAACCAATGTGATTTCCTAATAATGATTGGATATGAAACCCCAATGGACCACCTTCCTTTAGAAATCAGGTCCATACTCAGTTTTGGATGTGGGAACCATTGGTAGTTTCAATTAATGAAAAATATGGTAACCCTATGGAAATGATTGTGTAGAATATTCACCCCTACTAACAATTGTCAAGTAAAAGATCATTCTGGGTTTTTCTAGAAACAAAATGGTAAACCTAATGTGAAATTATTTAGCTGTGACATCCCTTTAGTGGGTTAAAAAGGATAGACTATCTTGTTTTTATCAGGACAGTTTGTTCTTCACTTGTTGGGAAATGAAATTCAGAACCCAACATGCTTTTGTTTACTGTGTTAAACCTTGAATAAAAAAGTGGGACCACCGATTTACCCTTTAGATATTAAAGTAATTAATCCAACATTTTCTTCTATATATATGATACTACCCAAATAAGGTGTATTTTTTCTTCTTCCGGGCTTCTCAAATTCCTTATAATCAAAATGACATCATTAAATATGCTAATGGAATCTGAGAATACTGGACAAGCTGCTTTGGCCCTAAGGCCTCAACATACTGTCACCAAAACAATAACTCTAGTTCCAGTTAGTGAAATTTTTTTTTCATGATTACCACATCAATGAATCCATCCTAAATTTTGAATTATCTTATGAAATCTTTTAGAGGATTAATTCTCAATAGTCCTCTTTCCTATGACAGGATGAGATAGAGGAAGTGTATCTTGTTTCCACATTCACCCTATTTGAGAGCTTATCCCTAGAGAATAGAAACCTATTCCTTCCCAACATCAAGGATTTGAATTAGGAAAATCTACATATAAACTAAATCACATAGGATATTCCTTGTAGGGCTCCCATCTATTCTAGTCATCACCATTAACATGTGACCGTATTTCTACAAGGATCTACAGATGAAGTTGTGCCTACACCTGTTGTCTGAGTTGGGGCACCCATTAGGAGATCCATCCAGATGTATCCAAATAGTGCATCTATAGAGTAGTGTTTAAGTGACCACACCCCAGATAGATTGGAGTAGATGTCTGCTATCAATTACTATGAAATTATTACAAAGAATCAATCCTCGAAGGACCTATCATTTTTGTAGTCTTGGTAAACCAGATACATAAATGAGTCTTGTATTATAAAATAATACACTAATTAGAGCATAATTTTTTTCTTATTTCTAAATAAATAACTTCGAGTATAACTCTGATCCACCTATTAAATCTTTAAAAATATTTCATAGTATGATTCTTGGATCCATAATGAAAGAAACATAATAACGGTGAGATCAAATGATCAATAAGGATAAAATATAGCAGAATCAATAAAGAATCAATGAGAATAGTCAATATAGATTGGTAAATAAATGAACACACATTCCAAATAATAAAAAAATGAATGAAAGTGTATAAAAATCCCTCAAGGTAATAAATATAAACACATTCCATTCAATAACTAGATAAGGAAAAAAATATAGTAAGGTAAAAAGATAAAACAATTTCCATCTAAATAACTAAAAATGAAATGTATCCGTAGACACTTTGATGAAAAATATCATGAATTAATAATAACTAAAACAAATATTGGTAAAATAATTAATTGTTGGACACCATGTTTCTTGGGTACAAGGTACTTTTACCATCCTGACCTTTCGAAAGAGGGTTTAAAAAATATCAGGTAAAAACCCATCTATGGCATCGATCCAAATGAATCATCCCATGAGACTATCAGTACATCAAGGGGAGATCTCTAACTGGGCCCCACCCATTCCATACCAGTCCAAAATAATCATCATATTGAATAATAGAAATAAATAATATGCCTTATCAAATAACTTTATTGAATAATGAATACGAAATTATCAATTTTTTTCCAAATAATCAAATAACTATTAAAGTAGAAAATGTATGTAAAATGATATATGGTTTAGGAAAGAATAATATCCATGATGAATGATATAAATAATTAGTGTAAATTCAATGATTATGGGAGGTTGAATATTGCATGGGGATTTTTAAAATGAGTGAAATATTTGAATCTAAATATTTTCCTTGAAAAAATCAACCAAAAACCATATAGAGGAATGATATGAATTGTATCAATACAATACACCCCATGTGGAGTAAAATATATGGTTGTTTTCATTGATGAATTGAAATATTATAAAAAACATTTAAAAATATTCTTGAGAAAAATATCCTTTTGTTTTGAAAACCCTTTTCGTTGAAAATAACTTCTGAAAATATTTTATTTAAATTTTTTCGTTTTTAACATGCAAAGGAATGTTCAATTAAATACAGTAGGTAAGTTTGTACAAGCAGTACGAGGTAAAAACAACATTCCTTTTTCATGATTAAAGGTTATAAAAATGTCTTGTTTGGAAAAAAGAATATTACTTTGAAAAAATTGGTAAAATAACAAAGGTAAAAATTATATACCAAATAATTTTAAATAAATAAAACATTTTATTAAAAAATAGTTTTTAGAAGAAAACATTTTCTCTAATTAAGAGAAAAATAAATTCATGTTTTCTAAAAAACGTTTTCTAAAACATGTTTAGTACCAAAGAGTTGAAAAATGGTACTAATACATGATAAGTTCATGAATAGATAAAGGAGAAGAAAATTAAAGTTTTTATTGAACAATGGTCATATAATTTCCAAAAAATAGAAATAACATGGAATGATCATTAAAGTTATTGTTGAGAAAAATAATCTTTAAACATTCCAAAGTGTCTCAAACCACATTAAAATATTCTAAATCATAATGCTCGTGAAATAAAAATATTAAATGAAAGTTTAAGATAACATGAATAGAAAAGTATTAATTATATAATATTAAAATGGGGAAATTGAAACACTACATAAAATATGTATATGGTGAACATGACATTTATCTCACAGATGTAAAAATTGAGATGAGAACCCCTAACCTTAAATTTCCTTTTAGGTGAACATCTATTAACTTCCTGTATAATAAACATATGTTAATTTTATAATTTATTGATAAATTATTTATTGATTATCTTTTCTTTTGTTTCACTTATTTATATCTTTTGTACAACTACTTGAACAATTAAATTTACATCAGATGTTTTGACAAAATTCAGTTTATGTGTCAAAAATAACTTTGGTAGGTCAACTATGGTCAAAGTGGTAATTATATAATATCTCCCAAATAATAATCATGAAATAATTATCATATTCATATATAAATTATACTTTTAAAATCAATCACTGCATACAGTTATTAAAAATGAATCAATATTATAATCATGGAGATTGTAGGTTGTACGTACCCATGAGTAATGTTCCCATTTTTTGATGATTGTTATGGAAAGATGTCAAGTAACACAATATCCTTCTAGATTGATAATTATATCACACCCATCATCTTATTGAATTATATATAATTATATATAGAATTATTGTGATGTAAAAGGAATCACATCATGTCAAGGAGGCGGTAGTCCACATATCAACAACCGACGATATCACTTTTTAAGTGTGTGAAAAGATAATAAAGAAAATGATTTATGTGTGTGTGTGTGTCAAGAAAGGTAATTATGTCATTAATATAATATATATGTTTCTTATTTTAATTTATAACCATCATTTATTCATTCCATGTATTGTGTCAATGAATCACATCACTTTGATGGGGTGTTAATACACACTTCCTCAAATGACGTTATCATATTTATGTAAAATAGAAATTATTAAATGTATGTGTTATAAAAGTATTAATAAATTATAATGAAATAATAAATGTCATAAATATTATATATATAAATATATTTCCATAATAATTTCCACTAGGTGAGTTGGTGAGGGAAAAATGAACAGTCATTGTTTTGTGAGGAAATAGTTTTCCATTCAAAGAAACCATATGTTTGTTACCCATTAGATGAAGGTCTGTGTAATTTTGGGATGAAAAATTAGAATACAGGAATACTAGTATACTTAGGATACTAAAATTATTATAAAATAATATAACAATAAGATATGAGGGGTTGGATAATAGAAATAAAACTAAAAATCTTGAGAGAAGATGTTACCTCTTGATCGGGTAACGACTTTTGGTTGGTACCAAAAGGATACCTTAGTAGGGTTTCCTCCAAAAGATAGGATTAAAGGTATATTTTAGGGATTTGGAGAATATCTTTTGGTAGATACTGGATAAACCTATGTGGTTCGATAGGTTTGATGAATGGGGAGAGGTTGTGGCCTTTTATAGGGAAGGAAAATTACTCACTTGGAATTTTTGGAAACATGTTAGGTGTACACATGTTCTTACCTAAAAAATCATTAAAACTTAATAATTGATGGTTAATGTCTAAATTATTGTATCAAATGGGTGTTGGAAAAGTTTCTAGGTTAGTTTTACCCTTAAGCTAATGGTTTAGTACTTTATTAAGCTTAATTTTACCGTATTAATTGTAATTAATTTTCTTTACTTTCACTAATACATTTGGTAAAATAATGGTCTTGCTATACATTATAAATTATGACGACTCTAAATGTGGGATGAAAATTTGGGTTTTTAAAGTAAAAATGTCAAAAGGTTTTGTATATTTTTATAATCAATTTAAAAGTGAAATACAATAAAATGACATAAATTATATTATTTGATAAAAATATTATCTAATTAAACTTTAAAACCAATTAAAATAATAATTTATCCTTATAAATAAATTATATAAAAAAGTAGTATTGAACTAAAATTCAGTATTTTTAGCTATTCATTAAAAATGAAATGTCTTAGAAAAATATCAAAAATTCAACCTAACCTAATTATTATGATTTTAATTCAAATATTAAGTTTATTTTGAAATATTAAATCAATTAAAGTATCAATATTCATATTTAAAATGATTTTCCCTTTAAAAATAGGTAAAATTGCCTTCATAAAAAATATAGGTTTTTATGTGTGAAATAGGGTTTGTTCATATCTTATGCATATAAAAACTTATTGATGAATATAAAAAATATTTTATTGAATGTATCAAATATATATTTTATTAATATTATTCATTAATTTTAATTAATTATATTTATTATGATAAAACTCCTTTGGAAACATAAAAATAATAATATTTATTTTCATATCCAAATGGTTCTTATTTTAATTTTACATTAATTGGTAACCATTGAATTCATTTTCTATTTATATAAACCATATATTTTAATAATTTTGTTAATTATATTCATAATTGCTAACATAACATCTTGGTTATATGATATTATATTAAATAATAATATTTTAATAATACATTATTATTTGTTGAAACTCGGTCTTGCGTGTAACACAAGCTATCGTTGAAGGTTGCTCTTATGTGTAACATAAGCTATCGAGGAAGGTTTCTCTTGAGTTTAATTCAAGATAACTTGGTGTTTTATAAATTAAAAGCTAGATAATATATTACATTTATTTAAGATAGTAAATATTATGTAATGTGTCAGGTTATTAAATTCCCTTTTCACACTTGGTGTTGTGTGTCATACACACCATTGAATAAAAAGTTTTAATTTAGAATTTTTGAGTGTTACATTATCCCCAACATAATTAAATTATGTCCTTGAAATTTAAACTTGATCATGGTTATAAATTGTTTGATATTTCCAACATTGAAATCCCATATCGTAGAAGGATTTATAATTCATCCTCTATAAAAGAGATAATGGAAAGTACAAAGGTCACATGGAATACCATTTAACTAAGTCTCTATGTAGTATAACATCATTGATATGTATAAATAAATACTTGGAGGGAAAATGTAAATATTTATAGGGAGTGAATAAGGTCGTAAATCACAAACAGGTGAATGGTCCATAGAAATTTTAGGGCCTCAAAGCCAAAAATATTTCATGATTTAAAAGACCATCAGTTCAACAGAAATTAAGGTATTATGACAAAATTTTATTTCAGTGTTATTTTACTAATGTTGGGTAATTATTTTACTAACCAAGAATATAGAGAAATATTCTTACTTGATAATTTAAATTTTATATGAATAATCCTAACATTTTGTTTTTCTTCTATCAAATTCCAATTCATTCCTTTAATATGAGAAATTAATTACCAATAATGTATTTTTTAATGCCTGGAGAAATAAAAGAAACATTTAAAGGATCGTAAGGACTACAAAAGAGTGACTAGTCTAACTATTTTTCTCTAATTATATTCTAAAACTAGTACAGTTAATAGATTAATCTTTAATACTAAAAAAGTGATTAACTAGTTCATCATTAATATTTATTCATCAAATTTTTAACTAGAAATGATGAAAAATTAACCAAGACATTTTATAGGTTTTTGGTTGGTTTGAAACTCTTATTATCCTTCGGTCATTGGTTCAAGACTCATGGTTGTTTTGGATTTTATTGGTTATCACCCGGCTTACAGGTTGTCCTTTTCTAAAAAAATATTAATATAATTTCCAAAATAACTATGATGGACATCCTTTAAATTATGTTAATCACTAAATTTCCATTTAACTACGGTTTTTAATATAACCCTAACACATAAATACTCTGTCCATTTTATTTTAACATAGTTCCTTCCTTGTTCTAATGTTTATCCACAATATCATCTCTTGGATTTCTAACTCATTACACCTTATCCTTAATTTAAAACACATTAGATTTAACCATGTTTAGGTATTATATATCCAAATCTTTTCTAATGGTTTGTAAATTAAATATAAATTATCCAAATCATATACCTTGGGAGTGTAAAACTAGGTATGAAGTAATACCCATTTTCACATACTAGGTCTCACCAAGTCAGGCCCAAAATACCTTGTTGAATTTGTTACTCCTAGGTACATCTGTTCCAGAACCATGTCCACTTGTAGTATCTAGCCAGGGATGAATTTCTAGAAAAACTCACATAATATCTACCTTAAACAAATTCTACTTTGTTCTTATATAATTATCATCAAACTCTACCTTAGGGTTATGTTCTCCAACTTATGTTTTTCTAAATCTAGTTCCCAATGTTGCTATTAAACATCCATTGATAACAACTGTAGTCACCCAACCCCAGACAGCTTGGAACAAATCTCTTCTACCAATTACATTAGCATGATTACAAGGAATAAATCCCCAAAGGACATATTAGTCTTGTATTATTGGAAAACTAGATACATAAATCTATATTTTATTACAAAAGAATACACCAATTACTACATAATTGTTTTATTCTTTCTAAATAAATAAATTCAAGGATAACTCTAATCCATCATGTAAATCCATGGATATCTTTTATATTATGATTCTTGGATTCTTAGGGAAATAAACATTATAAGGGTGAGCTCGAATGCTCAATAAGGGTAAAATATAGCAGAAGTAATAACGAATCAATGAGAATAGTCAATATAGAATGGAAAATAAATAAACACACATTCCATGTAATTAATAAACTAAATAGAAGTGCATAAACAATATGGAAAGGTAATAAATGAAAACACATGCCATCCAATAACCAAATAAGGAAAAATAAATATTGAAAAGTAAGAAACTGAAACACATGTCATCGAAATAACAGAAAATGAAATGTATCCATTGATATTTTGATTCAAAATATCATGGATGAATAATAACATAAACTAATATGATGTAAATGATTAATTATTGGGTGTCATTTTTCCTAGGTACATGGTACCTTTACCGTCAAGACCTTTCACAAGACGGTTTAAAAAAACAGGGTAAACCCCCATCTATGGTGGCTAGCCCAATAACTTATCGCATGAGACTACCGATGCATCTAGGGGATATCTATAAATGAGCCCCACCCATTTATTACCAGTCCAAAACATTCCTCATATTGAATAATTGAAATAGATAATATGCCTTATCAAATAACTGTATTGAATAAAGAATATAAAATTATGAATTTTTCCCCAAATAATCAAATAACTGTCAAAGTAGACACAGTATATAAAATAGTATGTTTTTTATGAAATATTAATATCCATAATGAATGATTTGGATAATTAGTGGAAATTCTATGATCATATAAGGTTGAATATTTCAAGGGTATTTCAAAAATGAATCAAGGGTGTGAATATAAATACTACCTTTGAAAAAATAAATCATAAACAATCCAGACGACTGATAATTATGGTATCAATACAACATACCCCAATTGGAGTAAAAATACCCAAAGTGGAGTAAAATAAAGGTTTTTTGTTTTCAATAATGGAAATATGATAAAGAAACTTTTAAAAAAATTCTTGATGAAAATATACTTTAGTTTTGAAAAAACATTTATTCTAAAATCACTTTTGAAAATATTTTCTTTTAAATGTGACTTTATAAACATTAAAAGGAATCTCCAATGAAATGATGGTGGGTAAGTCCGTACAAGACATAAAAGGTAAAAAGAACATTCCTTTTTCACAGTTAAAGGTTAAAAAATGCCTTTTTAGAAAGAAATAAGAAGATTACTTTGAAAACATTGGTAAAAGATAAAAGGATAAAAATTTATTTAAAAAGTTTATTTTAAAAAATTAAAACATTTTAATAAAGGATGGTTTTTATAAGAAAATAGGTTCCCCGACTAAGATAGGAATAATGTTAGGTTTTCTAAAAAAACACATTCTAAAACATGTTGAGTACCAAAGAGTGGAAAAATTATACTAATAATTGAGAAAATTCATGAATAAATAGAGTATAATAAAATGAAAGGTTTTATTGAAAAATGGTCATATAATTTCCTTGAATATAGATACCATTAAATGATCATTAAAGTTACTATTGAGGAAAATAATCTTTAATCATTCAAAAGTGTCCCATAACACGTTGAAACATTTTATATCATAAACCTCATAAAAAATAATATTAAAATAAAGTTTAATATAACATGAAGATAAAAGGATTAACGATATAATATAAAAAAGGTGCAGTAGATACACCACAAAAAATATGTATTTGGTGTACATGACATTTATCTTACGGACATAAAAAGTGGGATGAGAATTCCTTACCTTGAATTTCCTTTGGAGTAATAGTCCTTTAACATCCTATATAATAATATTTTTTTAATTTTATAATTTTTTAGAACCTTTTTTCATGTTTAACATTACTTTTATTTCACTTATTACTATGTTTTATACAACTATTTAAACGATTAAGTTTACATCGGTTGTGTTGAACAAATTTAGTTTATGTCTCAAAAACAACTTTGGTAGGTCAACTATGGTCAAAGGGGTCATTATAAAATATCTAAAGAATAATAATCATGACATAATTATAATATATATATATATCAATTATACATTTAAAATCAATAATTATAAATGGTTATGAAAAATTAATCAACATTATAATCATGGAGACTGTATGTCGTATGTACGCATGAGTAACATTTCCATTTATCAATGATCATTATGGAAAGAAGGTAAGTAACATCATATCCTTATATAATAATCATTATATAATAAATACCATGTTATTTAGTCATATATACTTATATATATAATTATCATTATGTAAAAGGAATTGCATCGTGTCAAGAAGGCAGTAGTCCACACATCCATGACCAACCATATCACTTTTTAAGTGTGTGAAAGGGCAATAAGGAAAATGATATATATATATATAGAGAAATTTAATTATGTCTTGAATATCATTTTTTTATGTCTCTTATTTTTAATTTTCACCATAATTTATGCATTCCATGTATCGTGTTAACGAATCACATCACATTGAGGGGGCGGTAGAACACACTTCCTCAAACGATGTTAACGTATTGACATAAAATGGAAAGTATTAAATATATGTATTATAAAATGATTTAAGAAGTTTCAAAACATTATAATTATCATATATATCATATATAAACCTATTTTATATCATAATTTCTACCATGAGAGGTGGTAAGGGAAAAATGAATAATCATCATTTTGTGGGGAAATAGATCATTATACACTGAAATTGTTTATTCATAACTTATTAGATAGAAGTGTGTGTAAGTGTGGGTATAACCTTTAACATAAAAAAACCTATTATATTTAGGATACTATTTTTGTTATAAAATAATATAATAATAATATATAAGGGGTTGTAGAATGGAAATAAAACTAAAAATTGTGAGATAAAAAGATACCTCTTAATTGAGTAACTATATTTGGTTTCTACCAAAAGGATTCCTTGGAAGGATTTATGCTAAAAGGGATGATTCAAGGTCTAGGGGAGGGATTTTAAGAATATATTTGGGCAGATCATTCCTAAACCTATGTGTTTTGAGAGGTGTGAGGATTGGGGGGATGTGGTGTCCTTTTATAGGAAAGGAAAAGGACTCACTTGGAATTTTTGGAAACAAGTTAGGTGTACACATGTTCTTACCTGAAAAATTCATAAAATCCAAAAAAACTAGATTATAGAAGTTTAATGGGAAAATTTTGGAAAACAATGGTTTTTTGAAAAGTTTATAAGTCATTTGGTCCCTTAAGTTAAAGGTTTAGTCCATTATTAATATTAATTTTACCTTAATGATTGTAATTAATTTTAATTAGTTTCACTAATGTTTTTGGACAAAAAATGTTGATATTATTATAAATTATAAATTATGATGATTCCAAATATGTAATAAATTCTTCCAAATTCCATTCACATAGGTGGTAGAAATTAATTTAGAATTCATCCCATAGGAGGGTTAAAAATGTGGGTTTTTAAAGTATAAAACATATGAACGTTTTCTATTATTTTATAGTCAATTTCAACATGAAATTAACTCAAATGAAATAAATTTTATTAATTGATAAAAATATTTTCTAATTAATCTTTAAAATAAATTAAAATTATAAGTTAACATTATAAATAAATTATATTAAATAGTAGTTCTGAACTAAAATTTGGTATTTTTAACTATTCATTAAAAAATGAAATGTTTCAGAAAAATATATAAAGTTCACCCTAACCTAATTATTATTATTTTTATTTCAAAGATAAATTTTATTTTTACATATTAAATGAATTAAATTTTCAGAAATCATATTTAAAATTGATTCAGCATTAAAAGGTGAAAAATCACCTTTATAAAAAATATATAGGTTTTTATGTGTAAAATAGGGTTTGTTCTTATCTTATGCTTATCAAAACTAATGGATAAATATAAAAGATATTTTATTGAATATATAAAATATATATTTCATTAAAATCATTCACTAATTCTAATTAATTATGTTTATTAAGATAAAAATCCTTTGGAAGCATAAAAATAATAATATTTGTTTTTATATCCAATTGGTTCTTATTTTCATTTATCATTAATTAGTAACCAATGAATTCATTTTATATTTAAATAAAGCATAAATTTTCAAAAGCTAGTTAATATTATTCATAACTACTAACACAATGTCTAGGTTATATCATATTATATTAAATAATAATATTTTAGTAATAGATTATTATTTGGTGAAACTCGGTCTTGTAAGTAAGACAAGCTATCGTGGAAGGTCGCTCTTTCATGTAATTCAAGCTATCAAGGTAGGTCACTCTTTCATATAATGAAATATAACTCGGTGTTGTGTGTATTTCAAGCTATATAATATATTATATTTATTTAATATAGTAAATATATTGTAATGTGTCAGGTTATTATATTCCCTTTTTACACTTGGTGCTGTGTGTCATACACGCCATTGAATACAAAGTTGTAAATTAGAATTTTAGTGTGTTACAAGTCTTATATCCATGTTAACTCCAATTTTTATGAGGCCCACCAATTTATCCTAATAGTGGTTCAGAATCAATCTCATATCTCACTAACCAAGAACCTCTGTCATTATCACAACTAGACTTGGTGACTGTGGGATCCCAAAGAGTACCCCAACCCGTAGGGCTGGTGGAAATATTATCATATTTTACCCTGGGATCATCTTCATTGTGGGCACATCCCCCCCCAATGGTACTATGTGTGATGAACCTCCAAATGGTACCATAGGCATCGACCCACCAAACGGCATATCAAGCACTAACCCCCGAAATAGCATTTTAGGCACCGACCCCCAAAACGGAATTCAAGAACCAAACCACCAAACAAGATACTTATTTGAGAATAATAACCAACCCACTTATATTTATATCAATATGATACTAAAAAAATTTAGGACTTTTCCTTGGATGTGGATGATCACACCCCTAAAGAGTATAATCACACCCACTTGGATTCATCTGAGTTACAATAGCTTTGCCTACTTTCTGCCTTTAGAACAAGAAATAAAGGTATCAATGGTATCTTTTAGGAATCTTCAAAAGGTTTTAATTGCAATGTTTTAATTTCTTAGGATAATGAAAAGGAATCATATGGCCAGTGGTAACAATGGATTCATTCTTTAGGGTCCACATCAAGACTCATATCATCATCTAATCATCCTGCCATCAACAGAGGAAAGGGAGTTGTCATGGATCCTACCAATAAATTCCCTAAGGGTGAAAAATAAATTTCTTTAGAGGAACATATTTCTCAACTCTAACAAAATAATAGGGAGCTCTAGGAAATAATTGTGGGAATTATCAAGGGATCTATATCTCGAAAAGATGTACCCACACCCTCTAATGGGATCTTGACTTGTAGTGAAGTGCACCAACCCATAGCATTGGGGGAATTTTCATATTTTTCATCCCCTCATCAGGTGAAATATATATATTGTTTAACCTCACCCCATACCACATGTATGGGAGAATTCTCATATTTTCAATATCCCCATCATATAGGGATGGGGGAATTTCTATATTTTTTACCTCCTCGTCAAGGATATTTCAGAAACCATCAGCTCTTAGTTGTTTCCACAATACCTCTAGGAGGATCAGGATCCATTAATTAGTGTGAAGATTCTATTATATATGAACCCCCAACACCTCAACACATACCCACAAACCAATGAATATCGTGGATCTACATGTTGTCTTCCAACCTCAACCATATGTCCATGCCAACAGAGGTATAGGTAGCATGCGGGGGGATAAACATGTCTACTCATCTCTTTATGAAAAAAATAAAAAGGTATATTCCTTTCAATAAAATAATATACTGAAGTAATTTAATTTCTCCATAGATAATTATTGGTTAAAACAACCATAAATAAGGAAGTGGAGTGATTAATGGTTTATAGGCCATGAAAATTACTACCCCTACCCCCAATGTCACAGGAACACAATAGATAATTTATTTTCCACTAAAGATTGGTTGGAATAGGATATAAATGATTGATAGATAGAGTTATAGGATCTTTAAACTCATTCAATATGAAAATGATTCATTCAAGCTACATAGAAAAGAAGAAAACTGCCCTTCAGATGGGTTGTAGCACGACACGCCCCAGTCATATGACATTAAACTTTATGAATACGTCATAGTCGCTTGAATTTAAACTGTATGACCACATCCTAGTTTCATGACGTCAAACTTCATGGCATGTCCAATTCACAGGACATGAAATTGCTCAACAAAATCCTATACTCATGATGTTAAAATGCACATAACACAAATCAGTTATAGGATGGTAAACTGTCATACATATTAATCTATGAAGGACATTATCAACATAATGTAAATGTTATAAAATCCTAGATTTTTCCATAATTCAAGAGAACTCATACAGACACTCATCGGTGCCCTTTAGAGGCCATATGTGTTTCATGAAGAAGTCACAAAAGTAAATTGTTATTGAGTAGAATCCATATCATAAGAATTCAATTTCACCATCTCATTCACAAAGTAGGATTGAGAAAATGTCATATAGGGACACATCATGCCCATATATGTTTCAGGTAGACTAGATAATGTCAAAATCTAAAGGGATCTGATTGAAAATGATTCTGAGATCAATATCGTTCAGATTCTGACCCTTGTTTGTCTGGGATATAGCGAAGGGTTTCTATCTCCCACAAAACTGGAAATTAAAGGGTTTGATATGTGTGATAAAATATCTCTTTGGAAGATCGAGCTCAAATATTAGTTTGGGGACCTCCAATATAATGATTAGTTCATCATTATCCAGTATGACATCGTATATAATATTTTTCTCAAATGTTCCTGGCTCCACAGCCATGTGGGGGTGCCTTTAACATTCCAAAAGTATTTGAAATACCCCATTGATGGAATGAAGAGAATACTAAATAGTGATTTTCCCCCTATAATACTTGAAATCCACATATGATGAGGTGGGTTTCTATAAAATGGATGTAAAAAAATCAATGGTGGATGAAAATATATAGGATTAAGCCCCCCCACCCCCCAATGACTTGTGGACCGCCCCTTCAAATACATAGAGTATGCTCGATATTGATTATCTGCTACCCATAAATCTGAATGAGGAAATAAACCTCATTCCAGATATTCAATCCCCTTCTATCCCCAATGATTTCATAAAATAAAATCAACTCTATAATATCTATATAATAACTCTAGTATTAGGGTTTGAAAATGTTTCCTCCCAGGTCCTATCTCACCCAAACAGTAACAGAGATTCCATTAGATCTCTAACTCCATCTGAAAATGTCTCCATAATACTCAGAGGTTAAATAACTAGAGGATAACCTTCGGAACCCCCATCCCACATATGTGGAAGGTGTCTTCACCACCATTGATGAGGTCAGGTATTTAAATTTGGGAATAAAAGAAGACCTTCAACTACATTAATGAATGTTTCCATACCTCTCGAGGAGCAATGGATGTATATTAAATTCCTAAAACCACATTGATATGTTTTCACATAGAATTATATATAAATAACCAGACTGAATCCCAATTTTGTTACATGTCACTGAGTCTCACCTGATGACCATCGAGGTTTATATAAAATAGCTAGGATAATGATCCCTTCTCAGGATAATATATCCAGGTCGCATTAAATTAAATTGCACAACATTTCTTGACCACAAGATGTTAAAATATATGGAACACTTCCTAGTCATATAACATCAAATTGTAGAACATGTCGTAATAATGTGAAGTTAAACTATATGAAATCAGTCCTAGAAGAAATACTTAAAAATGTATAGTGTCTTTTATCCTTACCCTATCACAATAAATAAAAAACCAGATGTCATAAATATATGATGTTAAACTATACATACCATGTCCAAACCATATGGCGTTAAACTATATAGACCACATGATGTTAAATTGTACAGAAGAATTCCATGCATCAATACTTTAAAATATTCCATTTATATCATCATGTTTGTATGATTTAAACCTTTGCAAATTCATCTTGAACACATCATGTTAATCTTTACAAAACAAATCCTAACAATATTATGTTAAACATTACGAAAGACATTTTGTCCATAGGATGTTAAACTACACGATGGAAGTCCTCACTGGATGAAATTAAACTGTAAAAGAATAATTGTTTCACCATTAATTAATCACACATGAGGTAGATCTATGAAAAAGATAAATTAAGTGACCTCATCCCTATGTGATAGTTATATCCACATAGAAAATCGCCACATTCAAGAACTACATACATCTTGACTCATTCCCCTACAAGATACGTAGTGATACCCGAGCTTCCAATATTAGATCCAGCTGCAATATTTATTTTTCATGTCAGGTAACCTTCATACTCTTTACATGATGTAAAACTACAAAAAATCTCAAATATTCCACTTCTTTCGCATCGAGTTACATTGGTGCTTACTCCTTGATGTTAAACTACACAGCTGATATCCTCTACACATGACACTAAACTGTATGGTTTTCTAGAACTATGTATAGTGTGATTCTCATTCTATTGATATATGTAGGGATTCATATATCCTATATCTAATCCCATCCAATGCATGATATGAAATTCCCCTATCCTTTCCCTAATTCACTCCATGTCATGAAATAAACCTTTACCTTACCTTGTTTCTGACACTGAGCATGGATCGCATGGGCTTATGAATTTTGGTATAGGATTATCCTAATGATCAAAGCATATCAGTTTATTATAGGGTTAGCATGTTCCTGGGTGAAAGACCTTAAAATTCACACCATAATTCCTTGACACATGGCATTGAACTACATGGTTGTTGTCCCTTTCATGACACAAAACTATGCATTACCATGGACCTCCCTCGAGTGGAACACTATCATTGGTGTGTGTATTTCAACACAAATCATTCAAGAACTATGTATGTCCTGATTCCTTCTATTGTAGGATAGGTAGTGACGCCTAAAACTCGACTCATGGGTCTAGTGACAATATTTCCTTTTTATGTAGAGGAGCCTAAGTCCTTGACACATGATATTAAACTGCATGGTTTCTCAAGAACTATGTGTGGCATGATTCCTATCATCAAAGGATATGCAATGACAGTCAGATCTTTAATATTGGGTCTATATTTAAAAATCAACGAGAATAATTCCCCATCATTGTATGGGTCATACATGTATAGGGAGTTTCCAATTCAAGAACAACACGTGGATTGATTCCTATCATTACAGGATATGTAGTGACACCAAGATATTGAGTCTTAGGCATAGCCACAATATTCTATTTTCACGTTGGGGAGCCTACATCCTTGGTGCATGATGTTAAACTACATTGTTCGTTAACAAATAAATGTGTCTTGAATCCTATTATCATGGGATACGTAGTGATGCGCATATCTCTGATCGTAGTCCACTTTCAACGATCAAGGGGGGAAATGCCTCCCTCTTTGTACAGGTTAGACCAATGTAGGTAGTTTCCCTTTAAAAAATATGTGTGTGTTGATTCCTTCCTTTACAAGATACATAGTGACACCTGTATCTTGCATCTTAGGCCCAATCACAATATCCCTTTTTCACATCGAGGAGCCTATGTCCTTGCTGCATAACCTAATACTATATGGTTTATCATGAACTATGTGTATCTTGATTACTATCATCATAGGATACATAGTGATTCCCAGATCTCCAATCCTGGGTCCATCTAAAACAATCAATGAGAACAATGCCCCCATCTGCGTATGGTTCAGACCTATATAGGGGTTTTCCAATTCAAGATCTATTTGTGTCTTGATTATTATTTTCCAAGGATACATAATGATGTCTGGTTCTCTAATCTTGGGTCTAGCTACATTGATCAATATATAAATACCCCCTCCCAGCATACGGGTAAGACTTTCACATAGAGCCTTCATGAAAGAACCATGTGAGGCTTGATTCATTCTATTACTAGACATGTACGGAAACTTGAATCTTTAATTTGGGGTTTATCCACAAAAAATAAAAATATAAAAGAAAAAATACAGCCCTAACTGTATATGGGATAGCCCTATGCAGCAAAATACATAACACCAAATCTTGCATAACTCAGACTATTTCAATTTACCTCGTTCTTCTGACGCTAAGCATGGATCATGTGAGCTTAGGGAATCTAGAAATCTGATCTTACTAATAAAACCAAGGCATGTATTGGATTAGGGGTTATGTCCTAGAAGCAAGACTGTAAAATACGTAGCACATCTAATATAACACATTGAGATTTTGTGAAATATTTTTTTTGAATTAATTTAATCTTTTTGATATTTTTAATTTCATGTAATTCTGAATATAGTTATATATATATATATATTAACTAAGATTGGATTGTGTTATACGCAACACCAATTTAATCATTCACTACAAGAAACACATAGATTATCTTTCATAACACACACCACAATGTTTACCTTGGGTTACACACAATACCGAGTCCCTTCGATAGCTTACGTTACACACAAGGTCAATTTTTTACCAAACTACAGTATACTATTAATATGATTATTAAAATAATATTACAGATACCACATAGAATTTTAAATGGAGGTCATGAATAAGATTAACTAAATTGTGAAAATATGTTTTACACATATATATAAAATTAATCAATTGTTTATCAATTTGTATAATTGAATGAAAGAACTATTTGAAAATAAATAAATAACTTTTCTAAGAAAATAACTTTTCTATGTACAAACAATTTTTTATCTCAATAAATTAAACAGACCACATTTGATCAATGTTTTAAATAAAATATATATATTATATATTTAGTAAATAATTTTGATACTCATCCAATATATTTTATAGGTACAAGATAAGAATAAATCCAATTTTATGAAAAAAACCATGTATTTTTCTAAAAGTTAATTTTACCACCTTTTAATAGAGAACCCATTTAAATATGATTTCTGAAAATTTTATAATTTTTATTTGAAAAAATCAACTTCATTTTTTAAAAAGGAATATAAAATGGATTCTCTATTAAAAGGCGGTAAAATTACCTTTTATAAAAATACATGGTTTTTTTCATAAAATTGGATTTATTCTTATCTTATACCTATAAAATATATTAGACGAGTATCACAAATATTGGATGGGTATCAAAAATAATAATAAATCCAATTTTATGAATAAAACCATGTATTTTTCTAAAAGGTAATTTTACCGCCTTTTAATAGAGAACCCATTTTAAATATGATTTCTGAAAATTTTATAATATTTATTTGAAATAATAAAATTCATTTTTTAAATAGGAATATAAAAAATTACTTAGGGTTATTTTTTTTATAAGTTTTAATTTTTTATGAACAGTGAAAAACAATAAATTTTAATTCAAAACTACTTTTTCAAATAATTTATTTTTGTAGTTTAATTATATTATAATTTGGTTTTAAAGTATAATTAGATCAATTATACATCACATTATTCAATTTATTTCATTGGAACCAATTTGACAATGAAATTGGATATAAAATATTTCAAACTTTTGGACCTTTTTCTCTTTAAAAACCCTTATTTTGTCATGTCTATGGGATTAATTTTAAATAAATTTCTGGCACTTCTATAATTGTAATTTTGAAAAATGGATTCCATATTTTGAATAATAATAATTTTTAATGTTTAATAATTTCAAATTATTTTTTGGACATAAATATTAGGGAAAGTAATTAAAATTATTTATAGTGATTAAGGGAAAAATACATTAAAAGGACTAAGACTTAAACTTAAGGCCCAAATTTAGCAAGAAACATATACAAAATCTATTTCATGTTCATATTTCGACCAAATATTCCCTTTAATATAATTTTTACTATTATTTTATCCACTTTACATGATAAAAACGTGGTTTTAATTCTCTTTTAAAAATTTACAAGAATGACACTCCTCCTCCACTGTAAAAAGTTATTTACCCATCCTACTTATTAAAACATATAAATCCCTTTTAATCACCCAAAATATACTCAAATAACATCTAAAAATACCTAATTTTATTCTATAATCCCCCCTTTCGTCATAAATCCAACCAACAATGCCCTTTATTGTAAAGCAAGAGGAGTTTTCCAAAGAAGTGCTGTCATCCTTCCTCAAACTCTTTGGTATTATTTTCATTCTTCACCCCATAAAATATTCTTATTACATGATTATATAATAATATAAGTGTCATAAATATATTGATATTTTTTTATTCTATGTTTTATACCTACAATTACACAGACACCCATCTAATGGGTAACAAACTTACTATTCTTGTGTACGGTGAACTACCGCATCATGAAACAATGTTGGTAATTTTTCCTTTACCACCTCTCATGGTTGGAAATTATTATATAAAATATTTTTTTATATGATATATATGATATTTAATATGTGTTTATTATTTTTTAAGTATTATATAACACATACCTTCATGATTTCCATTATTTGTAAATATGATAACTTTGTTCGTGGATGTGCCGACTACCGCCTCCTCAAAGCGATGTGATTCATTCACTATTTACATGGAATATATTAAGGATAAATTTAGTTAACTTATATGATATATATGAAATAATAATTCTACTATACTGATATTATATATATATATATATATATTATTTACTTTCTCTCTTTCAATACGACAATAAAACAAAAATAGTATTCATGTGTACGTACAGCCTACCATCTCCATGAACAGTGTGTTCCATTTCATATTTCAATATTTTTTAGATTATTATAAATACATATATAATGAATATATATGATATTTATATCATTTTTTAAATTCTGGAAGTTAGTAAATCATGGTGTAATTAAGATCATTGAAAATAACAAGCCAAAGCATATATGAAAAACAAAGTGGATATGACTTGAAACATAACATTAACATGGAGTTGTTAATAAATGGGTAATATAAATTCATAACAAAATCATATATGGTTTTATATATAATAATATATTTATATGGTATATTTATAATAAATTTATATTTATTATACAATAGGTATGAATTTGTACAAAGAAATTCAAGACTTAAGGTAAGGGTTTTCTTATCTCACTTTTATTTTCGTGAGGTTTATGCCTTATTCACCTCTAATTTATTTTTTTATTGTACATAATTCCATATTAATTTATTATATTATTATTATAATTAAATTTATGGGTATTTTCATATCCCTTTTATGATCTTTATTTCATGTATTTTATGGTTAAAAAGTTACCAAATCAGTAAAGTAATTTTGTCTAAATTTTCCTTCTGTGAGACACAAGCCAGGTTATGCACATATATTTTTCAATGAGGTGTATATAATAACCTTTGACATTTTATAATAAAAATAATTATTTTAATGATATTTTAAGCTTCATTTAATGTTTTTATTTTCATATTATTTTTATTCAAGGTTACCAAAGTGGAAAGGGATTATTGTTATAATATCATCATTTATCAGGATTGTTTATTATTGTACTTTAATTGATGAAATATTATGATCCATATATCAAGAACACTCATGAATTTTATTATCCAATTTTTATTAATGGTATATTAATTCATTGGTACCATTTTACTAGTCGTTTATACTTATGATAATAAATAAAGTTTTTTAAGAAAATTCAACATTATATCTCTCTTCAATCAGAAATTGGGTACTTTCAAAACCATGTTTTCTAAAAAAACAAAAAATTGTTTTTTACTGAAAATGTTTAAAAAAAATCAATTTTATTTTATAAATTTCAAGGAAAATGTTTTTAATTTTTTTTTCAAGCATCCATTAAATTTTTTCATGTAATTTGTTTTTCAAAAAATTTCCAAGCATCCTTTATAATTTTTCAAGATTATTTTCAAAGAAAATGGTTTTCAAAAGGTTTAATGTTTTAAAACATAATTTTCAAAGAAGAAATGAAATTTTTTAGAAAAAATGTTTTTTAGGTTTTTAAAATATTTCATTATAATTTTTTCAAATTGGTTTCCAATGAAATGGATTTTGAAAATGTTCCATGCTTTAAGAAGTGATCTAAAAAATATTATTTTCTTTTAGAAATGCTCCAAGTGATATTTCAGAATACTTCTCCATATAAGATGACATAATTTTTTTATATTTTTTGATTTACTAGGTATATTATCCTAGAATACCATTCATATTATCTTTTTTATGGTTTATGTTTTGATGGAGTGATGTTTATGACACTATTTTCTCTTCCAAGGGATATATGATTTTGATTCCAACTTCTTTTCATGGGTTATGATATGATAAAATTATAATGTGACATATCTATTTTACATACGTAATGATATTATGAAATGTTTATGATACCCATTTCATTTCATGGGTTATGATATTATTTTTATAAAACCCATCCCTTTTTATGGGTCATGATATGATAAATGTTTTTTTATCTTATGACACATGCATATATGATTTCATTATTGTTGGACTCCTCATGTGTTAATCATGTTTTAATGATCACAAATCCTATTACTGTTAATTAATTTCAATCTTCATTTTACATCATGATAATGCTCTTCAATATCAATAATAGCTACATATCATGTTTTAATGATAACAAATCTTATGGATGTTAATTAATCTTTTTATTATTTACAATTCTTATGCATGATCACAATTCTCACATATATTATCACACCTTTATATTTATTATTCAAGCTCTTTTACTCTCTAGTGATTAAACTTAATCCATGTTCTGTATATTAATCTCTAAGTCCAAATACAGATATTTGTCTAAGTATGGAGACACCGTGAAGGACTCACCGTGACCCAGACACCGTGAAGGACTCACCGTGACCCAGACACCGTGAAGGAATCACAGTGACCCAGACACCGTTAAGGAATCACCGTGATTGGGACACCGTAAAGGACTCCCCGTGACCCAGACATCGTAAAGGACACACCGTGAAGGACAAACCATGAACCACACACCGTGAAGAGGAAACTGTTTACTTAATCACTGTGACACCGTTTCTTAAGTTTTTGTCAATATTATTTAAATAATGCTAATGGTCATATTTGTTGTTTTTAATGCATTTAATGTTGTTTAATGTTAGTTGTTGTCATGTCTGGAAACCATATCTCGTACCTATGAAAAGTGAATCATTCCTACTTCCAGAACTCGTGGAATATAAGAAAGACTGGGATGCAGTACAGAAAAAGTGATGAAACATGCAAGTGGAAAAGCAAGAAAAGTGTGACGATACAATGAGAAGAACATACATACATCAGAGAACAATATTGAAAAATAAAGAGATTGCAAGACCTTCAGAGAACTCTCATGGGTGCAATCCAATACTGCTGAAGAACACACGACGAATCAAGAGACCTTTCTCACTCCTAAAGAAGACAAGCAGAACTACGACACTCTATTTTTCAATAGTAAAGCCAGATAAGGACTCAGAAGCATTCCTGCTAAATCCAACGAGTCCAGAGCTGCATTGATAATCACTAGATCTTTCTAAACTCTCATTTATCTTCTCTACATGATTTATTTATTAACTTTCAAGCAGTGTGGTGTACTATGTATATCTTTTACACACACTGTCTCCTGTACTGAACCGGAGGATATCAAAATCCTCACTAAAATTCTCTTAACTCCTGTTTACCCACGTCAACTGTGGAAGAGGTCCTTCTGTAACCTGGTCTTTGTTTTGTTTCCCACGAAGAACTGCGGAAGAGGTCCCTGTGTGGCCTGGACAGTTTTGTAAACTGTTTTTAACCCTGATCCAGGGTGTGGATCAAATTTATATAAATTTTAGAGGACTAAGTCTCGGCTTGAGACTGAACCTCTTGTTATATTTGATGTGCATCTTTAATTTAAGTTTAAAGTATACTACATATATATATTTTATTCTGCTGCTATTACTTTAAAATACAAAGCTATTTTGAAGCTACATTGATAGTTAAATTTTCAAGTGTTTACACTTATTGGAAATCAATAGGTTAGCTTCAAAAGTCAGTTTGACCTTGTGGTTAAATTAACTGAGACCTAATCAATCTTTGATAAGCGAAGTGAACATTTACAATATGTATAAATTCACTACAGTTTAACTTATTTTATAAATCGGGGGATTTTAACTAGACAATATTTTAACAGAAATTTTAATTGGAACTCAATTCACCCCCTCCCCCTTCTTGAGTGTCCACTCCGACCAACATTTGGTATCAGAGGTTTAGTTTTTGTTTAAAAATTTTAATGATACTCTGTTTTTCAACTTTGATTTTAGTTGCATCTTTAAAGATCTTAAATTTATGTTAGTTCTAAATTTTTATCTCTTTAAATTATCTTTCTAAAATCTAGTTATGGATAATATACTAGAGGGTGCTGCTACTAACATGACACCTTTCTTCAATGGTACAAACTATGCTCAGTGGAAACTGAAAATGAAAATTCATTTAGAGAGCATGGGTTTTGAAATTTGGACTGCCAAAGAATTAGAATATACACTTCCCACTGCTATTAGATCCACTTGGGATGAACTTAAAAAGACTGCTTACAATAATAATTATAAAGCTATGAATTCTATGTACTGTGCTTTAGGAGATGAAGAGTTTAACAGAATTTCTACTTGTAAAACTGCTTTTAAAATTTGGGATACTTTGGGTGTTTCTCATGAAGGAACAACCAATGTTAAATAAATGAGATTAAATACTTATACTATTAAATATGATAATATTAAAATGAAGACTGATGAACCTATTTCTGATATGTATCTCAAGTTTAATGAGATAGTCTATACAATGCGTTCACTTGGTAAAGTTGTTCTAGCAAAGGAATAAATTATGAGGATTCTGAGATGTTTACCAGAACGATGGAGAGGAACCTATGTCTCAATCAGAGAGTCGTGTGACATTACTGCTCTACCTGTCAAAGAAATCATTAGTAAGCTTATGATGCATGAGGAAGAACTCAAGGTGAATAAAGAGGAAGATAGTGAACCTAAGAGAAAATCAGTGGCTTTCAAGACTACTGCTTCAAAGAGCATGGACAAAGATAAAGCTCAACTACCTACTGACAGTTCAACCAGTGAAAATTCAGACTCTGATAGTGATGCCGAAATGGCTCAGATAGCCATAAGGTCTAAGAAATTTTATAGGAAGAAGAAATTATTCATAAAATCAAATTACAAAGGAAAGTATAACAATAAGGGACATTGGAAGAAGGATTGGAAAAATCCAGATAAAAGTGATGAAGTTGTCTGTTATGAGTGAAAATGAAAAGGACATATTAAAGCAGACTTCCCAAAGCTCAAATTCATGAATAAATATTATTACAAGGACAGTAAGTACAAAAAGGATATTAAGGCTACATGGAGCGCTTCTGAGGATAGCTCCAACGAATCTGAAGCTTCTGAGACTGAAACCAGAAATAAGGCAAACAGGTGTTTTATGACAAACACATTTGAGGCAACCCTATATACTCCTGCTTTAAATTCTTATTATTATAAAGATAGTGCAGAATCTGATTCTAATTCTGAAAACATGACTAGTGAGGAATTTTTTGAATATTGTAATATGTTGGAAGAGACATGCAATGAACTTAAAACCGAACTGAAAATGAAAAAGAGAAAAATTCTCAATTGTTAAGGGAGAAAACTGAACTGAAAATGTCTAATGAGAAACTTAGAAAGGATTTGTAGAAGTTAACAAATGAAAAGGATACACTAACTCAAATTATAGGAAAGCACATTGCACCAAAATACACTACTGGAATAGGATACAAACCTGGATAGAGACAGATTACTAAGAATAGATTTATTCCTAAATCTGGACAGAATACTGCTAGTTTTAGTTCTGGACATTTAAATGCTTCAACTAGTTATATTCATAGTTACGGATCTAATAAGGTTTATCTTTCAAAATATTTTGATTCTAAAAAAATTATGAGACCCATAAGTCAAATTTGGGTACCTAAAGTTTTGTGGGCTAACCTGTCTGGACCCAAGAAAATCTGGGTACCAAAATCATTTCCTATCTAAATCTGTTTTGTAGGGAACCTGCTTAAAGAGATCCTATAGGAAAACTTGGTACTTGGAAAATGGATGTTCAAGACATATGTCATGAGACTTATCATGCTTTAAAATCTTAGTGATAATTGATAGAGGCTTTGTCACCTTTGGTGAAAATTCTAAATGGAAAATCATCGTCTTAGGCCAGATTGGTAACACTGACTCAGTATTAATTTCTAAAGTTTTATTTTTTGACGGCCTTAAATAAAATCTGTTAAGTATTTCTCAGTTACATGATGATGGTTTTAATGTTAAATTTGAAAACGATTCTTACAATGTTTTTAATTCTAAAAATACTTTAGTATTTTCTGCCTTGTGAAATGAAAATGTTTATGCTGTTGATTTAAATTCTTTAGCCATGCAAAATATTACTTGTTTAAATGATTTTCATAAAGAGTCTTGGCTTCGGCACAGAACATTAGGACACTACAATATACTTTCACTTAGAAAACTTACTAGGAAGAACTTAGTACCCAAACATGAGTTTCCAAATGACAAAGTGTGTACTCCCTGTAAAAAGGGAAAGCAACAAAAAATCTCTTTCAAACCAAAGAAAGAAGTCTCAACTTCTCAACCTATCAAGTTGGATCACATGGATTTGTTTGGACCATCTAGAGTTTCTATCTTAAATGGGAAGAACTATGTCTGTGTCTTAGTAGATGACCTTTCTAGATATACTTGAGTATACTTCTTAGCTCACAAAAGTGAAGCTTGTTCTTACTTTGTTAAATACTCCAAATCTGTAGAGAACCTTAGTGGAATTAAGATTAAAACTCTAAGAATAGATCATGGCCGTGAGTTTGAGAATCATGAATTTGAATCCTATTGCTCACACAATGGCTATAGTCATAACTTTTCTACCCATAGGACACCTCAGAAAAATGGTGTAGTAGAAAGGAGGAATAGAACCCTGCAAGAAATTTCCAGAACCATGCTAAATGAGTATGACCTACTTATTTAGTTTTGGGATGAAGCTTTGAATACATCTTGTTATATTATCATTAGAGTCTTGATCAGACCTGTTCTTAAGAAGACCCCTTATGAGTTGTGGAACCATAGGAAACCTAAGGTTAACTATTTCAGAGTCTTTGGCTGCAAAGTCTTTATTCTTAATACCAAATATAATCTTGACAAGTTTTCATCCAAGAGTGTTGAAGGAATATCCTAGGATATTATATTTCTAGTAAAGCATATAGAGTTTTCAATAAAAGAACCAAGTGTGTGGATGAATCTGTTCACATCAAGTTTGATGAAACTGATCCACATGAGCCTAAAATCTCTCTCGAAAATCTTGAAGAATATTTATATGTTCTGGACCTTAATGACAAATCAAATGAACCTGCTATAAAGACAACAAGTTCTAGAAATTTTCCACAACCTGCTTCTGTTGATTCCCAACCTGTTGATGAACCTGAAGTTTCTATTCCTACCTTTACTAGATCAACTAGAATTCTAAAGAATCATCCTTTAGATGTTGTTTTAGGAAATCTTGATAGAGGGACACAGACTAGAGCTTCTCTTAGAAATCAGGTTGAACATCAAGCCTTCTTGTCACAGCTTGAACCTAAAAACATTGATGATGCTATTAATGATGAATTTTGGGTAATTGCTATTCAAGAAGAACTCAATCAGTTTGAAAGAAATAAAGTTTGTAATCTTGTTGAAAGACCTAAGGACACTTTCACAATAGGCACTAAATGGGTGTTTGAAAATAAAGTAGATAAATCGAGAAACATAGTTAGAAATAATGCTAGGCTAGTTGCACAAGGCTATAGTCAAGAAGAAGGTATTGACTGTGAGGAGACTTTTGCTTCAGTATCCAGATTAGAAGCTATTAGGATTTTACTTGCTTATGCTGCACATCTAAATTTTAAACTATATCAAATGGATGTCAAGAGTTCATTCTTAAATTAATATATTACTAAGGATTTTTTTTGTTGAAAAACCACCTAGATTTTCAAACCCTCACTTTCCAAATCATATTGTCAAACTATCAAAAGCCTTATATGGTTTAAAGCAAAATCCAAGAGCTTGGTATGATAGATTAAGTACTTTTCTAATTTATAATGGTTTTAGAAAAGGAATAGCTGATGTTAATCTGTTTATAAAATGAATTTATAAAGATGTATTAGTTGTAAAAATTTATGTAGATGATATTATTTTTGGATCTTCAAAAACTACATTATGTACTGATTTTTCTAAAATGATGCAAAATGAATTTGAAATGAGTTTAATGGGTGAACTTAAATTCTTTCTTAGTTTTCAAATCTTTCAAAATGATGATGGAATTATTTTAACTCAAAGTAAATATACTAGAGATATTTTAAAATGTTTTGGATTGGATAGAACAAAAAAGTAGTGGCACTCCCATGAGTACCACCTGTAAGATGGATCTTGATGAAAATGGTAAATCTGTTGACCAAACCACTTATAGAGGAATGATTGGAAGTCTACTGTACCTGACAACTAGTTGTCCTGATATTATGTTTAGTGTGTGTATGTGTTCTTGTTTTCAAGAAAACCCGAAAGAGTCACATTTAAATTTTGTAAAATGAATTTTCAAATACCTCAAGCATACTCCCAATTTAGGACTGTTCTATACCAAATGACAATAATTTGAATTAGTTAGTTACTCTTATGCTGATTTTTCTAGATGTAAGTTAGATAGAAAAAGCACCTATGGAACATGTCATCTTTTAGGCAAGTCACTAGTATCATGGTGTAGTAAGAAACAAACTTATGTTGCATTATCAACTACAGAAGCTGAATACATAGCTGCTGGAAGTTTTTGTTCAAAAATTTTGTGGATGAAACGCACATTACTAGACTATGGATATCAATTCAGACATGTCCCAATAAATTTTGAAAACACAAGTGCTATTAACATTTCTAATAATCATGTTTCTCATTATAGGACAAAACATATTGATGTAAGACATCACTTTTTGAGGGATCATTATCAAAAAGTTGATATCATTTTGGAATTCATTTGTACTGAATATCAACTTACTGATATATTCACTAAACCATTAAATTCTGAAATATTAGACTACATCATACATGATCTTGGTATGATTAACCATAAGTAAATATCCTACTGATCTTAACGTTTAATACTTTATTATACTTTACTATACAGTTTCATACTTACTGTTTCCAAGTTAATGTTTTATGCTCACGGTCTGACAACTCACTGTCTCACCGTGACTATATAAAATGCTCACTGTCTCACTATGATGACTATAAACTGTCTCACCGTGATGACTAGTTTTCTGTCTCACCGTAATACCTACTCACGATCTCACCGTGAGAATTATGTTTATTATTATTGTAACCCGTATCGCGGTAATTTTTATTTCACTGCTATTTGATTTCCCACGTTTTTGTTTTTATGACATTTGACATTCCCAAATGATAAAACTTAAGGGTTTTATTCTATTCCTTACCCGAACTCTCTCCTAAACCTTCTCTTCCCTCTCTCCTGAACCTTCATTGAATGCCAAGGATGAAGTGTCCATCTTTACCCTCATCTAAGAAGCGCCGCTCTAAGAAACAAAAGAGGATACCGAGGATAGCTCCCGAAGGACCTCTAAACCCAAACCTGGTAAGCCATACAGTTGTACCTGAAAAAGAGGTTTTCCCTAAATGGTTGTTTTCTAGCATATCTTTAGTTTTGAAAGTTTTAAGAGAACAAGGATGGATTGAATGGTTCACTGGACAGAATAGATCGATTTACCTGAGGCTTGTATCTCAATTCTATTAGTATGTGAAGTTCTCTTTTGAGTTTGGAGAAAGATTTATGGTGACCAGCTGGATCAATGTTTAGAAGTGCTCATTCTCTTCAAGGATGTGGGTTGCATGCCTAAGAATTCCACATGAAGGAGTTTGTGAAGATTACCAGAGAGACCCTCCACCAAAAACTGACATCTTTGACCTAGAGAATGCTTTCGAATGTCTAACTAGAAATGGTACCAAGCAAAGGTCCATAGCTGCTGAACTAGATGGGGAGACAAGACTTCTGTTCAAGTTTGTTCAAAATTTGGTTAGTCCAAGAAAAGGGGATTTTGCTGTGATGAAGTATCAGGATATGTTCCGGATTCACCTGTTGACAAATGGCCATATGATCAATCTGTGTAAGTATATTATCAACCATATCTGTGAGCTAATTAAAGTAACTTCCAAATCCACCTCCCTATTTTTTTCAAGGATGATTTCAGCTATGTTAGTTGCAAAAGGGATGGTTGGACTGAATGAAGAGAAATTAAAGGACCTTGATTAGTACCTATCTATGCCTATCATCAGAGGGATGGAGATTAGCTGGAATACTTGGAAAAAGCAGTGGGTTGAGGATAGTGATCAACTGTATAAAAAGTTTAATCCTGTTGACTATCAAAGAAGGCCTAAGAACCTAGCCGATCTTGGTTTGGAACCAGATGAAGTGGCTGAGTATTCAAAATAAGAAGAACAAGAAAATGTAACAGCTGAAGTACCACCTAGAGAAGAACCTGAAATACCTAAAGGAGAGGAAGTTGTTATTGAAAAGGAAAGGACTATGGATCCTTCAGTTGTTCTTCATGAGAAAGAAGCTCATCCTAATGCTGCAAGGAAATTGGTTTTTCCTGTTTCAGAACAGCAAGCAACCTTAGAGGTAGATCTTATTGAAGATAATATTTCTGTTGATAAAGAAGCAAGTCTAGAAGCTCATCCAGTGGAACAATCGGTTCCTGAGATTATTCCATCTGCTAATGAAAGGATGGAAATTTCCTTTCAACTGGAAAGAAAAGAGTTTGCTAAAGAGATTAGGGATGATCCTGTGGATCTTGTCCATGTTCCTAAACCTCAAGAATCTGGAAGGGAAGCACAAGTTGAGGGGGAGGAACCTCAAAACCTTGATATTGTGGAAGTTGGATCTACTGAAGCTTATCAACCTTCTTTTTACTTTTTCTATTTACTATCGGTATGAGTTCCCAAGATTTTATGATGTGAATGAGCCACAGCAAGTGACTGCAATTGGAATGGATCTGTCTTCACTATTTCAAATGAAGTCCTTAGCTCATCCAGAACCAGAACCAGAGCCCCAACCTCAGTCTGAATCAGAATCTGAGTCTGAAGATGACTCTGAACCTCAACCTGAATCTGAACCACTACCTTTACCTGCATCCTTACCTGAGCATCACTCCTTTTTGACCAAAGATGATCTGAAAGTTTTTGTAGAGACTTTGTTAGCTGGAGTTGAGAAAATTGTCTCCACTCAACCTCACCCAGTGACTCAATTATGTCAAGAAGATGCATCAATTCTCATGGAAAATATTATCTTGCATATTCAACCAAGGATGATCTGAGAAATTCAAGAAGTCAGAGTAGAGAATATGCTGCTGAGTGCTGATGTTGCAAATCTGAAAAGTATGGTAGCAAGTCTGCAGAATGAGTTATCTTTCAGATCAGAGCCTGCTCATGTTTCTGCCCCTGCACCTGTTGTTGTTTCTCCTGAGTCTTCTGATTCCCTTTTTTCTAGGGAGATTGTGTCTCAAGTTCGTCCATACCTACTATATTTTTATGAAAATATTGGAAAAAGACACACCAAAATGCTGGAACGCATGAGAGAGATTGTGGAAAATCTGAATAAGCTTACAGATGAATACCCTGGATGCCTGCAAAAAGTTCTGAAATAGCTCAAAGTTCTAACTAAAACTGTCAGGGCTTCACCTTCTTCTGGTCAGACCTTCACACCTTCTTTGGATGATTCTATGCTGAGATCCATAATAAAGGAAGAACTTCAGAATGCCTTCAGTGGATTGGATCTATCTTCTTTGTCAGAAGTGATTAAAAATACTGATAGAGCATTGGACTTGGTTATAATTCATTCTAGATAGCCAATGATGCTCAACAACAGATCACCAAGAAAATAGATTTGTATCTCTCCCATATTTTCTCTAAAAGTGATATGAAATATCACTTTAGATATCTTGTGGAAAATTTGAGAATCCCTCTAGTGACTCAAGCTTTTAAGGCTCAAGTTTAGAAACTTATAGAGTTCACCAGATTGTTGGACAGATTTCAGGAGAATAAGGATGATTTTGAAAAGGCTGTGTAATATGTTAGTGAAATCATTACTGATTTCATCAATATTTTGAAGTCGTATCTTCATGTGCAGAGTACTGATATAGTTGCTCCAGCTGATGCACCCCTTTGACCTGGTTTACCTACCTTAGCCTCCACTTCCATGATAGTTAGCCAAGCTCTTTCTCAGATCCAGCCAGTCATTCTTGACCAACCACAGCCTAGATCTTCTACTGCTCCTACTTTGGCTCCATCTGTTTTTGAAGGTCTACCCTTACCCTCATTGTCTACCACATCTATGCCTTCTTCTACTTCAGCACCAACTCCTACTACTGATAAAGGCAAAGACAAAGTGGATCCCTGAAGAGTCCGAGGACTGTTTTTCTTTTTGATGGGATTTCTTTTGTTGTTTCATGTTTTATTGTATTCTGGACCCTTTGTTTAATGCCAAATGCAGTATTTCATTTCATTTTCTCTACTTTTTGATAATCCCAAAAGGGGGATAAAAACTACAAGTGTGAAAAGGGGGAGAAAACCTATAATGTCAGTTCTATAATGATTTTTCCTATTCTAATATGCTAGTTTCTTTTATGTTACATTTCCTTTACATTCTGACTATATCTGATTTGTGATCATCAAAAGGGGGAGATTATTGGACTCCTCGTGTGTTAATCATGATTTAATGATCACAAATCCTAGTACTGTTAATTAATCTCAATCTTCATTAAACATCTTGGTAATGCTCTTCAATATCAATAATAGCTACACATCATGTTTTAATGATAACAAATCTTATGGATGTTAATTACTCTTTTTATTATTTACAATTCTTATGCATGATCACAATTCTCACATATATTATCACACCTTTATATTTATGATTCAAGCTCTTTTACTCTCTAGTGATTAAACTTAATCCATGTTCTACATATTACTGTCTAAGTCCAAATATAGATATTTGTCTAAGTATGGAGACACCGTGAAGGACTCACCGTGACCCAGAAATCATGAAGGACTCACCGTGACCCAGACACCGTGAAGGATTCACCGTGACCCAGACACCGTGAAGGACTCACGCTGACCCAGACACCGTGAAGGACTCACCGAGACCCACACACCATGAAGGAAACACCATAAAGGACAAACCGTGAACCACACACCATGAAGAAGACATCATTTACTTAATCATTGTGACACCATTTCTTAAGTTTTTGTCAATATTATTTAAATAATGCTAACGGTCATATTTGTTGTTTTTAATGCATTTAATGTTGTTTAATGTTATTTGTTGGCATGTCAGGAAACCGTATCTCGTACCTATGAAAAGTGAATCATTCCTACTGCTAGAACTCATGGAATATAAGAAAGACTGAGATGCAATACACAAAAAGTGATGAAATGTGCAAGTGGAAAAGCAAGAAAATGTGATGATACAATGAGAAGAACATATATACATCAGAGAAAAATCCTGACCAAGAAGGATATTGCAAGACCTTTAGAGAACTCTCATGAGTGCAATCCAATACTGCTGAAGAACACATGACGAATCAAGAGACCTATCTCACTCCTGAAGAAGACAAGCGGAACTACGACACTCTGTTTTTCAAAAAAAACCAGAGAAGGACTCAGAAGCATTCCTGCTAAATCCAATGAGTCCAGAGATACATTGATAATCACTAGAGCTTTCTAAAATCTCATCTAAAATCTCTACGTGATTTATTTATTAACTTTCGAGCTGTGTGGTGTACTCTGTATATTTTTTACACACACTGTCTCCTGCACTGAACTGGAGGATATCAAAATCCTCACTCAAATTCTCTTAACTCCTGTTTACCCATGTCAACTGTGGAAGAGTTCCTTGTGTGACCTGGTCTTTGTTTTGTTTCCCACAAAGAACTGTGGTAGAGGTCCCTGCGTGGCCTGGATATTTTTGTAAACTGTTGTTAACCCCGATCAAGGGTGTGGATCAAATTTATATAAATTTGAGAGGACTAAGTCTCGGCTTGAGACTGAACCTCTTGTTATATTTTTTGTACATCTTTAATTTATGTTTAAATTATACTACATATATCTTATTTATTCCACTGCTATTACTTTTAAATACAAAACTATTTTGAAGCTACATTGATAGTTAAATTAGCAAGTGTTTACACTTATTCTAAATCAATAGATTAGCTTCAAAAGTTAGTTTGAACTTGTGGTTAAATTAATTGAGACCTAATCAATCTTTGAGAAGCTAAGTGAACATTTACAATCTGTATAAATTCACTACAGTTTAGCTTATTTTATAAATCAGGGGATTTTAACTAGACCATATTTTAACAGAAATTTTAATTGGAACTCAATTCACACCCCCCCTCTTGAGTGTCCACTATGACCAACAATTATGTTATGCCTAGGACCTATATATCCATCCAATTAATTAATTAATGTTAAATGTTTTATAATATCCAATGTGTACATGGTTTTATATCCCAATCACGAAACAAGAAGGAATATTAAGCATGAAATAAGAGGGTACATTGGAGGGCATCCCAAGTGTTGGACCTTAGGAGAATGTTGGCCACTATCTAAAACTATAATGGTTTTAATTATCACAAATCATGTAATATATTATAACATATATCTTACCTCATTATCAGAAATCATGTTTATTCACAATTCATATATCTTACCTCATGACAGATCCTAAATCATGTCAAAGCTTATCTAGTATATCAGATCATTTCAATCAAATAAATAATTGTATTTGTTTAAGTTTAAATAATCATGTAACTAATTATATATGTGTAACTTTGGGTGTTAACACTTTCTGACTTTTTCGTACTATTAGACAGATATACCATCTAAAATTATCTATGTATTATAACTATCACCAATAGAAGAACTGAGATACCGACAAACAAATGGGTCATCGACTGATGTATCACTAGTAGAAAAATCACTTACCGACAGATGTCTCACAAAAAAATGACTCACTGATAGACTGACTCACTGACAGGATGACTCACTGATAGACTGATGTCTCACTAATAGATAGATGACTCACTGAATGATGATTCACTGACTAATTTCTCACCGACAGACAAATGGCTCACCGACTAATGTCTCACTGATAGAAAAATGACTCACCAATAGACTGACTCGCCTACCAGACAACTCACTGATAGATTGATGTCTCACCGACAGACGAGTCACCAATAGATGATTCACCGACTGACGTCTCACCGATAGACTACTCACCAACAGATGAGTCACCGACAGACTATTTAAATTTGTATTTATTGATATTATTCATAACTATCACATTTGAGTCATTTAATGATTCTAACATATTTAATAATCCTTTGTAAGAAATTTAGTAGAAAGTATGAGATATGATGATCCTATCCACCTGGAAATAACATACACTTCATCGGCCCTCAAGAATAAATAAAATTTGAAGAGAGAAGTAGTAGATAAGTGTTGTGTGCCTGTGTGAGAGACATATAGAAGAACATATGCAACTCTCATGAACCCACTATGAACTCGTGAACAAAAATATGAAAACACAAGGAAATATAAACTGAGTTGTACATTGAATTGAAAAAAAACTTCAGAATATCAAAGAAAGAGAAGAATATACCTGTAGAACCATTCATATACCTGGAATCCAGACTACGACACACTATTTTTTTGTTGACTTCTAGAAGATGACTCAAACATCATCTCAACAACATTTTAAGAGTCCATAGATGCATCTCAATACACACAAGAGCCTTCTAAATCCTTTCTCATATTTATTTTCTCAATTGTGTGCATTTTTAACAACTTTCGAGTAGTGTGTGTATCTATCTGTAAAGCACACACTATCTACTGTATCAAACTAAAGGATACAATATATCTTTCAACTCTTACCTTATTAAAACTTTTTACTCCCATAGATAAGTGTGGAAGATGTCCTTCTATGACCTAGTTATTTGTACCCATGAAGAAATGTTGTAGTGTTCTTGTGACTTGGACAGCATGTGTGTTGTTGTGAACCCGGATCCAGGGTGTGGATCAGACTGTTTATTAATTTAAACTACTTTTTGGAAGATGATCATAAAGTGTAGAGGATTAGGACATTTCTGGATAATGAACCTCTTTATTTCTACTGTGATTTTATTTTTAGTTTTACTCTATTTTGTCACATATTTCATAAAATTAAATTGATGTTTGATAGTTAGTCTTAACAAGTGTTTATAACAATAATGACTTATTAGGTTAGTTTCAAAAGTTTTATTTGTTATCAAATTGATATAACTGAGAACTAGTCATGATTTTGATAAATTAATCAAATATTCAAGCTCGTTTAAATTCACTAGTGGATAACTGGTCAATTGAATTTTAAATTTGGGGGAATTTTCAGGAATACATTTCAACAGAAATTTTTATAGGAAATAAATTCACCCCCTCTTGAGTTTCATACTTCGACCAAAATCTGCTATCCAAGGAGTTTGTAATTTTCAGTTTTCAAAGATTTTTCAAACTTTTTCAACTGTGATTTTAGTTGTATTTCAAAGATCCTAAAATTTCTTTTAATACATAATTTGTAAATATTTAAAATATTTTTCTAAAATTTTATTATGGAAAATAGGTTGGTAGGTTATTCTAACCACAAACCTACTTTTTGTCAATGAAATCAACTATGCTCAATGGAAGATAAAGATGACAAATCATTTTCATAGTATAGGATTTGAGATTTGGTCTTCTATAGAGACAGAATATGAGATCCCTAATACTTCTAGAAGTACTTGGGATGACACTACTAAATATAACTATAGTAATAACTATAAATCCCTAAATTATTTATATTGTGCACTAGGAGCTGAGGAATTCAATAGATTTTTTTATTGTAAAATTGCCTTTGAAATTTTGGAAACCTTAACTATTTCACATGAAGGAATAACTAATGTCAAGGAAATGAGGCTTAATACATATACTATTAAATATTATAACTTTAAAATGAAGCATGATGAACCTATTTTTGACATGTATATTAGGTTCAATGAGATAGTTTACATTGTGATCTCTCTAGGAAAGGTGATTTCTACCAAAGAACAAATTATGAGGATTATTAGATGCTTACCTAATAGATGAAGAGGAACCACTGTCTTTATTAGAGAAACATGTGACATTAGTAAACTACTTGTCAAAGAACTCATTGGAAAACTGATGATGTACGAAGAAGAGATGAAAGTCAATGAGGAATAAGAGGATGAACCTAAGAGAAAATCTGTAGCATTCAAGACTACTACCTCTACGAATAAGAAAAAAAGAGAAGGTGATAGACTCTATTGTAAGAACTAGTAATGATGAATCAACATCAGATAGTGACGTATAGATGCCTCAGTTGTATAGAAATTATAAAAATTATATAGGAAGAATAAGTTCTATAGGAATCCCAATTATAATGAAAGATATGATAATAAGGGCAACTGGAAGAAGGACTGGAAAAGAAATGACCAATCAGAGGAGATTGTCTGCTATGAATGTAATAGGATAGGACATGTTAAAGATGATTTTCGCAATCTAAAATACAAAAAGAAGTATAAAAATAGATAATAAGAATAAGAAATATATGAAGGAAACCTGGAGTTTCTCTGAGGATAACTCTAGTGAATCAGCATCATTTCATGATGAGAGATATGACATGGAAAAAATGTGTTTTATGACAAACATGTATGAGGTAACCTTTTATTCTCCTCTACATAATTCTTACTATTCTAGAAATGAAAATGATTCTAAAAATATGAAAAGTGATGAACTATTTGAATATTGTAACATTTTAGAAGAGACATGAAATTAATTGAAAGATAAATATAAATCATTAAAGAAACAACAGGATCTCACTATAAATATTAAGTCTTAACTTACTATTGAAAAGTAAAATAATGCTCAACTACTCAAGGAAAATAATTCATTAAAAATGACTAATATGAAATTGAAAAATGACCTAGAAAAATTCACACATGGAAAAAATACTCTTACATGGATTATTGGTAAACAAATTGACCCTATATACACTATTGGTATTGGATATCAACTTGGATAGAAAAATTTATCTAAAACACATTTTTTAACTAGATTTGGAAAATCTGTTTTTCAATCAAAAAATATAAATTTTTCTGCTAGTTCCTATTCTAAAAAGTATTTTACCACCTCTATTTTTTCTGGACCAAATAGATTCTATTTTTCAAATATAATATATAATTTTTATAGGAAACCCATTAAAAAAAATTTGGGTACCAAAGGCATTGATTACTAATGTTAGTGGACTAAAAAACGTTTGGGTTCCAAAATATATTTTTGTTTGATTATTCTATAAGAAATTTGTCTAAAAAGCTCCTACAAGAGTCAGTGGTACTTGGAAAATAGATATTCAAGACATATGATATGATACTATTCAATAATTAAGAACCTAATCAAGATTGATGGTGGATATTTCAAGTTTGGGGACAATTATAAAGGAAAAATAATTGTCCTAGGATAGATTGGTAACTCTAACTCAATATTAATTTCTAAAGTACTTTTTGATGGTGGATTAAAATATAATTTTCTTAGTATTTCAAAATTATGTGATGATGCATTTCATGTTATATTTTAAAATTAGGATTTTAATGTTTTTAACTCAAAAAATGAATGAGTATTTTCTACTCTTAGAAATAAAAATGTATATGTTGTTAACATAGATTCTTTAGTTTCTCAAAATGTTTCTTGTTTAAGTTCCTTTCATAAATAGTATTGTCTTTTTCATAAAAGATTGGGACACTATAATGTAAACTCTCTTAGAAAGATTACTAGAAAAGGAATATTTGAGGATCTATTGAAACATGAGTTTTCAAATGACAATGTCTGTATTCCTTGTCAAAAGGGTAAACAACACCAGATATATTTTAAATCAAAGAAATATGATTCAAATTCTCAACATTTAGAGTAGGTTCACATAAACTTTTTTAAACCATCTAGGGTTTCTAGTTTAAATGGGAAATACTATTTCTATGTTCTTGTAGATGACTTTTCTAGGTATACTTGGACTTATTTATTATCTCACAAAAGTGAAGCATGTACTTAATTCATCAAGTATGCTAAAAAAGTATAAAATCTAGGTGGACTTCGAATAAAATCCTTAAGAAGTGATCATGGTCGTGAGTTTTAAAATCAAGACTTTGAATCTTTTTTCTCACAAAATGAATATAGTAAAAAATTCTAGGCCCCTAGTACACATCAACAAAATGGAGTTGTGGAAAAAAAGAAACAAAACTTTACAAGAGATAGTTAGAACAATGCTTAATGAATATGATTTACCTAGTTACTTTTGGGTTGATCCTATGAATACATCTTGCTACATAATTAATATAGTCTTATTTAGACCTATCCTGAAGAATACTCCTTATGATTTTTGGAACAATAGAAAACCCAAAGTTAGTTACTTCAAATTTTTTGTTTGCAAATTCTATATCCTTAATACAAAATAAAATCTTGAAAATTTTGTATCCAAGAGTGATGGAGGAATATTCATAGGTTACTCAACCTCTAGAAAATCTTATAGAGTATTTAATAAAAGAATCAAGTGTACAAAATAATATGTGCATATCAAATTTGATGAAACAGATCCAGATGAACCTAAGTCCTCCCTAGAAAACCTTGAAGATTATATGAGAAAACTGAACATAACTGAAAATTCATCTAATCCTCTTTTCAAGCATTCCATTAAATCAAACAATACTGGAAATTATTTAGAATCAGGACATGATGAACCTGAACCTATAAATAAACCTGAAATTACTATCCCCTCCTTTTCTTGACCAACTAGAACCCTCAAGAACCATCCTTTAGATTCAGTTGTTTGAGACTTAGATAAAGGGATAGCAACTAGAGCTTCACTAAGAAACCAGGTTGATCATCAATCCTTTTTATTATAACTTGAACCTAAAAACATCAATGATGTAATTAAAGATGGATTTTGTTTGATGTATATATAATAAGAACATAATCAATTTTAAAGAAATAATGTTTGGAAACTTATGGATATACCCAAGAAAACATTGACCATAGGCACTAAGTGAGTGTTTAAGAACAAAGTAGATGAATCTGGTAATATTGTTATAAATAAATCCAGATTTGTTGCACAAGGTTATAGTCAAGAAGAAGTCATTTACAATGAAGAAAATTTTTCACCTGTTGCTATACTTGAGGCCATCAGAATCCTACTTGCTTATTCTGCTCATCTTAATTTCAAGTATTATCAAATGGATGTTAAAAGTTCATTCTTAAATGGGTATATAGTTGAGGATGTTTTTTTAATATCCACCTAGTTTTATAGAATTTCATTTTTAAAATCATTTTTTTGAATTAACAAAATCTTTATATGGTTTAAAGAAAGCTCAAAGAGCTTGGTATGATAGACTAAGTACTTTTCTCAATACAAAAGGTTTTACAAATTCTTGATCCAACACTTTTTATAAAATAAATTTATAAATATGTTTTAGTGGTTCAAATTTATGTAGATGATATTATTGATGGATCTTTAATAAATTATTTATGTGTTTATTTCTCTAAAATGATGCAAAATGAATTTGAAATGAGTTCGATGGGTGAACTAAAATTATTTAATGGATTTTAGGTTTTTCAAAATAAAGAAGGTGTAATTTTAAATAAAACTAAATACACAAAATACTATTTAAAAAGATTTTTCTTTGATAACATTAAGAATAGTGACACTACAATGTGTACCACTTGTAAGTTAGACTTTGATGAAGATGGTAAATCTGTTGATCAAAACACTTACAAAGGAATGATTGGATGTTTTCTCTACATGACTACTAATAGGCCAGATATAATATTTAGTGTGTGTATGTGTGCCCATTCTCAAGCTAAACCCAAGTAATCTCACTTAAATTCTATAAAAATAATTTTTAAAAACCTCAAACATACTATCAAATTAAGTTTGTTTTACCCCAAAGGAAAATCATTTGATATAGTGAGTTATTCTGATGCTGATTTTGGTGGATGAAAATAAGATAGAAAGAGAACATCTCGAATATGTCACTTTTTAGGAAAGTATTTGGTTTCATGGTGTAGTAAGAAACCAAATTCTATTTTATTATCTACTTCCAAATCTTGATACATAGCTATTAGTAGTTATTGTGCTTAGATTTTGTTGATGAAACAAACTCTTCTTGACTAAGGATATAAATTTAGGCATGTACCTATAAATTGTGACAATACAAGTGCAATTAACATTTCTAAGAACCCAGTTTCTCATTATAGAAAAAAATATTAAAGTAAGACATCACATTTTGAGAGATCATTATCAAAATGGTGATATCACTTTAGAATTTATTGGCACTGGAAATCATCTTGTTGGCATATTCAATAAGACATTGAATTCTAAAAGAACGAATTACATAATAAATGATATAAGAATGATTAAACTATAAGTATCTTATAGTATTTCTCCTTTTTTAAGACAAATAGACTCTATCATGTCGACTCTGTCATACTAACACTATCATGTCGACTCTGTCATGCTGACTCTGCAATGCCGAATCTGTCATGCTAACTCTATCATAGTGACTCTGTCATGCCAACTATGTCATGCCGACTCAGTCATGCTGATTCAGTCATGCCGACACTATCATACTGACTCTGTCAGGATGACATTGTCATGAAACTCTGTCATGCTGACTTTTTCATGCTGACACTTCTATCATGTCATCACATTTGTCATGTCGGTAATTTTTTTATGCTGACACTAATGATTCACTCTTTTAACTATTTTATGATTTTAACCAAAATGACATTGTTTTGATTATTTATGAAACTTTCTTTTCAATTTCATGATTTTCACCTGATTTAATCCTTAAATGATATAAAATTTAATTGTTCTATGCTACTTCTTAATTTGAGACCATCTTATCTCACTCTACCCATGAACTTTCACCTTCTAACCATCAACCAAGATCTCCAAATGGTATAGTTTAAGTGACCTATAGAAGGATACTTTGATAAGTCACCACTTGGTAAGAAGCCCATCAGATCATATGGTCCAGTCAATCGATCACTAGCTAATCGTATAGTAACTTCGGAGAAAGTGGTGTCTGTAGAATGGATGTTGCAGATCAAGTCATTGTTGCTGAAAGTTCTATAGGATCAGGGATGGATTCAGTTTTTTTGGAATAATAGAGAATATTATTCAAATAAAGAGCATGATTTATACTTAAATGATGGGTTTCTTCTAGAAGGTACTGATTCTTATTGGATAAAATCAGTGGTAAAAGGAAAGAGTGTCCCTTTATCTAAAAAGATGTGGGGTGAATGTCTCAAATTTCCTTATGAAGGATTTTATATATTACTATCATGGTACTCTTCCACTTGAAAGTGAAATTTACAGTCTTGGGACAACTTTGAAAGAAATTAATAACAATTAAGAGCCTTAAAGGTTAGTTTCTATTGAGCTTCATAGAGATTATATAATCCTATTTAAGTTTATCCTGCACTAAATTTGTTCCAGGAAAGGGGATTTTATTCTTTTAAGTACCAGAATGTCTACCTTGTTTATCTACTGAAGAATGGAGTTAAGGTGAATATTTAAAAGTATTTAATGGTTCACATAAGTGAGATGATCAAACCCTACTATAAGACAAATTATTTGTTTTACCCAAGGATACTATCAGTTATTCTGAATGAAAAGGGATGTGTGGGTGACATTGATGAAACTATATCAGAATGCAATATATTTTGTTTGAATGAAGTTATCTATGGAAGAATGAATATTCATTGGAATCCATATAAGTGAATGTGGGTTGGTGATTAAGAGAAATTTTATGAAATATTCAATCTTGTGGATCATCCTACATCACCAAGAGATGTGAGGGATCCTGGTTTGGGTCCTGTTGAAGAAGAAACTTACCCTAATGTGCAGTGAGATGAGGAAGCCAGATCTTAAAGGGAATGATCTCTTTTTTATGGTAGAAATGATCCAGATGTTGTTGTAAGTCCTCCTAAGATGGCCTATGGACAACCTATCCCACCACTCTCCTTACCTTCAAAATAATCAATTTCAAGATATGATGAAGATGAAGAGGAAACAGAAGTGAGTGGTAGTATAGAGTATGAATCTAATGACTTGGAGGGAGAATAAGAAAAAGAAGTTGATAAAATATAATAAAGAAAAGAAGATGGATATTGAGATGAATAATATGGGGAAGATGAAGAAGGAAAATAAGAATAGGAAGAAGTGGGAGAAGTTGAAAAAGGGGGAAAAGAGAAAGAGGATAAAGAAGAGGGAGTAGATGAAGAAATTGATGATGGAGGAAACACTAGACTTGATAATGCCATCAATGGTGATGATGATGGTCATCAAGATGGCCAATATGAAATAATTGATGTAGATGCTCCTGTGGAACATCAAAAAAATCAAGAGATTGTACCTACTTCTAATGCTGTGTTTGTAAGGATGAGACATGAAACCGAGGGGGAGAAATATTCCAATAAGGTTGGCACTGAGGGGGAGCCCTAGGAAAGAGAAGATCAAGTTGATGAAGAGAATAAACTTGGAAGAGTAAGGCTTGATACTCTCACTCCTCTGGATGAGGATGTGATGGTTTAATGGGTAACAAATCCTGGGTATGTGGTACTGGAATTAGGCTATGAATATTTAGATGATGAGGTTATTGTACCTGCTACAAGGGAACCAGTGGTTGAGACCCCTCTTAGTGACTACGTCACTAAGGCTATTTTAGAAAACGTAAAGGAACAAATGTGTTCATCGGTAAGACATTCAGTAAAATCTATGATGAGATATGAGATTGATGAAGCTTGGAGAGAAAACATTGATCTGAATGATAACTTGAAAGATATCTAGTCTAGGGTTGAAGGAGTGAGGCAAAATGGAACACCTAGCTCTACTCCTACCTTAGAAAGTTCATCTCAAGCTGATACTATTTCAGTCTCCAAGATGGTGATAAAGGAAATTTAGACAAATTTGGTTACAACTACTGAAACCATTGTGGAAAACCAAACCAAACATGGGAATGAGATGAAAAAATTAATTACCGGCAGCAAGTCTTTAGCCACTGAGTACAAGACTACAATGGAAAGTGTTATGAAAGGAATTATAAATCTTGTTTCTCATCTTAATGTTCTTGATTTTTCCAAATTAAGAAAGGAAGTTAAGGATTTTATGCACTATAATTCAACCTCAACTGCTTCTGCACACTCCACATATTTGGAAGCTATACATGTTGTTGTTAGGGAAGAGCTGAAAGTAATGCCAAGTAACCCATATTCAGAAACCCTTGAGAAACATTACTAGTCATTTGACCATGTGAAATAAATGGCCAGGATTTATACAAAAGGAAGCCTCTAAGACTTAGAAAGATCTTAATAAGAAAATAAATCAGTATTTTTTGAAGATCTATACTAAGCATCAGCTCACAAGTCATGTCAAATACTTCATGGAAAATATTATATTACCTCCTACAATTGTTGCCTTTAAGGAAAAATTTCAAAATACAAAGGATTTTACTACTCTCCTAGATAAATTTATGGAGAACAAGGATGACTTTGAAAAAGTAATGAAGTATAGAGGAAAAGTCATTGAGTACTTTATCAGGCAATAGAAACCATACTTCCATGTTTAGAGTGAAGCCATAGTTGTTCCAGCTGGTGATCCTATTCACTCTTCTCAGACAATGTCTTCCATTATAATGTTGGTTTCTCAAGCCTTGACCCAAATCTGGACTGTTATCATAGAACAAACTCAACCTTGGTTGTTATCCCAGCAAAAACCAATCCTGGCACCATCTGTTCTAGTATGAATTCTTTTACCTCCAATGAAGATTTATTCTGATGCTCTTATTTCTCAGCCACCACCTATTGGACCTACCATTTATCCATATGATAAGGGTATGGAACCCATTTACCCCAATAAGTAGTGTGGATTTATTCCTCCAATTTCTCAGTATAATTTTATTATTAATGAAAACTCATTGTTTCTACCTTTCTGTTTTAGTTTTTTCTCATCCACTTCTTACTAATCTCAAAAGTGGGAGAATATTATTAAAAATTATTCATTGATGCCTTATTATTATACTCTGATATTTTTTCCTTCATATAATAATCACATTTTTTTATTTTAATCATTCTCTAATGGTTCTTAATAATACTATGAATTGTGATCATCAAAAAGGGGGAGATTGTTGGCCCATAAGAGATTGTTGGCCACTATCTATAACTATAATGGTTTTAATTATCACAAATCATTTTATATATTATAATATATATATTACCTCATTATCAAAAATCATTTTTTAATCACAAGTCATATATAGTACCCCATGACAGACCCTAAATCACATCAAATATTATCTATAATATCAAATCATTTCAATCATATAACTAATTATATTTTTGTAAGTTAAAATGAGCATGTAACTCGTTATATATGTGTAACTATGGGTGTTAACACTTTCCAAAAAAAATTACTATAAGAAAGATAGAAAATCTAAAATTATATATGTATGAGTCAGTGCCACCGACAGAAAAACTGAGATACTAACAAACAAATGGGCCACCAACTGATGTTTCACCGATAAAAAAATGACTCACCGACTGATGTCTCACCGACAGAAAAATGACTCACTGATATACTAACTCAATGATTGGATGACTCGCTAATAGACTGATGTCTCACTGAAAAATAGACAACTCACAGATTGATGACTTACTGACTGATGTCTCACCGATAGACAAATGACTCACTGACGGATGTCTCACTAAAAAACAAAAGACTCACTGATAGACTGACTCACTGACAGGATGACTCACTAATAGACTGATGTCTCACCAACAGATGAGTCACAGAATAATGTCTCACCAATATATTGACTCACTGACAGACTGTTCAAATTTCAATTTAATGAAATTGTTCTTAATAGTGAAATTTGAGTCATTTAATGATACTAAAAATTCTTATTATCATTTGTAGTACTTTTAGTAGATAGTATGAGGTACGATGAACCTATTCACATGGAAATAACAATCTCTTTGTTAGCCCTAAAAAATTAAAATCACTATGAAGAGAGAAGTAGTATAGAAGTGTGGTGTACCTCTGTGAGGTACATAAAAACGAACATATGCAACTCTTATGCCCCCACTATGAACTCATTAACAAAAAGAAGAATACACAGGGCAATCTCAACCGATCTATACATCGAATTGAAAAACTAATTTAGAATATCAAATAAGGATAAGAATTACCTATATAACCATACATGTACCTAGAATCCAAAATAAAACACTCTATGTTTGTGTTAACTTCCATAAGAGGACTCAAACCTCATTTCAACTACATATTAAGAGTCTAGAGAGGAATATCAAGACACACAAAGCCTTCTAAATCCTTTCTCATGTTGATTTGCTTTGTTGTGTTCATTTTTACACACTTTTGGGTAGTGTGTGTATCTTTCTATAAAGCACACACTCTCTCCGATATCAAACTAAAGGATATAATATATCCTTCCACTCAAACCTTCTTACACGTTTTTTCTCCCTTGGATAAGTGTGGATGTGGCCCTTGTGTGACCGGGTAGTTTGTACCCATGAAGAATTGTGGTAGAGTTCTTGTAACCTATAAAACATGTGTGTCATTGTGAACCCTGATCCAGGGTGTGGATCAAAATGTTTTTTAATTTAAACTACTTGGTGTCAAGTGATCACCTAGTGGAGTAGATTAGGTCTCTTCTTGAGACTGAATGTCTTTTTTTATTTCTTTAATGCTTTTACATTTAATTTTACTCTGTTTTTTCACATATTTCATAAAACTAAATTGAACTATGATAGTTAGTCTTAGAAATTGTTTATAGTAGTATTTACTTATTAGGCTAGTTTCAAAATTTGTATTAATTATCAAATTGACATAATTGAGAACTAATCACTCTTTCGAGAAATTAATCGAACAATCAATCTCTTATAACTTCACTACTGGCTAACTGGTCAATTGAATTTTAATTTGGTGGAATTTCAAATAATAATTTTTAACAAAATTTTTTATAGGAACTAAATTCACCCCCTCTTGATTTTCCTACTCTTGCCAACACCAAGACCAAAATAAAAGTACCTCTTAAGCCCGAAACAAGAGGGTGCATGGGAGGTCATCCCAAGTCTTAAATAAGAGGTAATGTTAAGCTCTAAATAAGATGGTAAATGGGAGAGAATTCCAATCCTTAAAAAAGGGGGTACATGAGAGGTCATCCCATTCCAAAAAAAAGATGATACATGGGAGTTCGTCCCAATCTTGAGGCATGTACATGGGTGATTATCCCAATCCTAACATGTTATGAAGCTTTGGGTTGGTAGAATTGACATATGATTTGCTATGATTATGTGTATACCACAATTCCATGTCTTACTCATATATTATGAATTCATGGATTATTCTCTTGATTCCATTATGATTAATGTCTTATTCACTATATATACATGTTCCATGATTCATTTTTATGATCTTTGATATGTAGGGTATGATATTATAATGTTATGATCGTGTTCTCATATCTTTATTCTCATGGTATTGTTACATATCTCTCTTGTTTACCCTTATTGTGCATCTAATATCACTTATTTCTTATGTTTCCTTTCCCCATGTTACAAGTAAAGGTTTTAAGTATGATTAAAAAAAGGGGAAGATCGTTAAGGGATCTGTTGAATATCATTCACCAAGTTAAAAAATTATGTTTCAAATTTTCCAAATACAATAAACTATTATGATCCTCAAGCATGAATTTTCTTAATGTGATGAATATTAATCTAAAATATTGTAATATCCATGTATGTTAAGCTTGTGTCACTATATTTGGAATCAACGGAAAGGTTTAGTACACCTTTAGAAATTTGGATGAGAAACATTTAGTGAGATCCCTGTGAATATTTCTAAGGATACGACCAGGAATGTTTCGAAGTATAAATCAATGTATAGGAAAATGTCATAGAATTTTTGTAAAGGATATAGTTAGTGGTTTCCTCGAAATGCATCCTTGTCAAGCTACAATAAGTATATGTGGATCTAAAACAGGTGTACATAGGAGTAACAACCCTGAAAACATCATATTGAGCTAGACTCAATCGGGAACTGGTGCATAACAATAGGCCTTATGGCACACCTGGTTTGACACTATCGAGTGATGTTGTTTGTAAATTCAAAAACTATTTACAAACCATTATGAAGGATTTAAATAGAATATAACAATTTATAAATTAGGAAAACCCTAAGGTTTCATAGATTAAAAAATAAAGTTTTTCAAAATTTAGACATCATATAAGTTTTTTCATGATTACATGGTTCCCCACTATGATGATTATTTCTTAATTAATTCTTTTTGGTTTTAGTCAATGTTTATAACCTGAAGAAAAAATATTAATTTGTAATTCAATGGTCAATTAAATGATTGAACTCTTGATCAATCGAATGTTATGGGAGATGGAATGAAAAATGTCATTTCTATTCTCATAAAAATTTATGAAGCTATGAATCATGGTGAAAATACAAATGAGCAAAGGAGGGAACAATGATCTCTTGAGTCCTTCATCAATAATAACCCACATTATTTCAATGGTTATACTAACCCATTAGTTACTGATCAATTGATCAATACCACCAAAAATATTGTTTCCATTATCTAACGTTCATAGAATGAAAAGGTCACTATGGTTGTCTACTGTCTAGAAGGTGAGAAAGATCAGTGGTGGAATCATATTAAGAATATGAAGTGATGATGTTAAATTGACACCATAGATTGGGATGAGGTCAAGAACATATTTTTCAATAATTACATTCCTCATATTATTCATATGAAGATAGAAAATGAATTCCTTGAGCATATGTAGAAGGATGGAGAATATATTGATGCCTATGAAGAAAATTTTGCAAGGATTGTGAGGTACTCTTATGGTATTGTCATTTAACTTGAAAGCAAAATTGATCGATCCTTTGGTGGCATGTAACCTATTATTTGAAAATACTTGGCTATAAGAAACATTAGCAGCTAGGAAGAAGTTTTTAATTGTGCGGTCAATGTATAAATAGAGGTTGGGGTTGTGTATAAATCTCATGGTTTTTTCAAGAATAGTAATATGGAGTTAAAATGAAAATATAATAACCCTGGAGAAAAGAAAATGAGACTTCAATTATGCACAAAGTGTGTTAAGAAACATGGAGGGAATTTACTTAAGGGGGTAATTATATTTTTTATGTTTAGAAGGGATTTGCATTGAGTGGTTGAATGTCCAAGTAATGGTAATAAGTTACCTAATAATATGAATAATTATAAGGCCCCACAGAATGTGCCTCCCACACTTTAGTGTTTCAATTTCATGGAGTTTGGACATTATTCAAACTAGTTCCCTACTCCAAGTAATAATCTGAATGATAAGACACGACAACCTCTAAATAAAACAGATAAATGGAATGTTTATACAATCAAAATGGATGAAATGAATCATGATAATTATGGAAAACTTATCATACCACCTTATTTGGAAGTTTTATGTTTTATTTTGCATGAATAATCCCTATGAAAATCTTATTGTACATAGTTTAGTGAATTTTCATGAGATTATATCCCTATAAATGGATTTTGTAATAATGAAATCACATTTAATATCCTATTGAAGAAAGGATAAAACCAAGTATCCAATAAAAAATGTTTTCGGTATAAGATAAGAGCTCGTTTAAGGAATAAATTCTAAACTATATTTTTGAAGGGTTATAAGGTTAACCATTTATGGAATATTTTAAGATTAACTTTGTATTAGGTTTTATATATTTAAGATATTATCTCACCATATTAGTGTTTATGCATATTTTATAACATGTGATAAACTGTTTTTTATAAAGAAATATAGAATGACCTATCATTCTATTTATGGATCACATGATCATTTCGTACTCAAGGAATAATAAATTCACAATCATATATTTGAATAAGAGATGAAGTGGAAATTGATCAGGGAATAATAAAAGGAAGAGATTATGATTATGAAATGTAATGAAATCAAGTAAGTATTTCTTCTCATGAAAATTCATTAACTCAAGAGGAAGGATATTGAAACCTAAAATATTATCCTAGTACCTTTATTTCTAATGAATTTAATGTTCCCTTAGATCATCACATATATATGGATTTGTGATTGTTAAATTTCTCCTAACCATGTTCTCTATCACTCTCCATCAGAACTTAATAGTTACATTTATCTTCCACATCCATGTTTTCACATCCCATTTATATTCTCCCATGTGGAAACATAGTTATGAGATAATTTAGGTAAATGTCTTATTTCTAACATTCATATTTAAAAAAAGTTTCAGAATTCATTTTTACAATGTGAGTTTCTATGAATAGAACTTTTAATTAGTGAACCTTTAATAACCAAGAAAAATTTCGAGGGAAAAATTTATTTTAAGGGAGTAGAATATAACACCCCAGGGTTTTGTGAAATACTTATTTTTAAATTAATTTAATATTTTTGATATTTTTAATTTCATGCAACACTGGATATAGTTTTTTATTTATATAAAAGGACTAAGTTTGTCTTTTGTTATATGCAACACCATGTTAATATTTCACTACATGAAACACTTATATTATCTTACATTACAAGAAACACTATCACTACTAGAAAGGGGGTCTATCCCAACTCATCTATACCCACAGTTTAGAAAAACTATGGGGGTAGGTGTTTTTTTATTATCTATTCCCACGGTTTTATTAAAACCATGGTTATTCAATCCCCAATTTCACCCCACCATTGAGCTTCTCCTCATCACTCTTCCATCAAGCTTCCCCACATGAATCCTCACTTCCCCGACCTCCGCCCCTGACTGTACCCTCCCCTCCCCAACCACCGCCTCTTGACCTTCTGATCTCTACCTCCCAACCCTCTCCTCCCCTCTCAAACCTCCACCTCCCAGCCATCCGAACACCACTTCCCGGCCATCTCCTTCCCTCCCTAGCCACTACCCCTCGACTCCGCCTCCACTCCCGACCTTGACCTCGCGGCCTTCACCTCTGCCTCAACATCCCGACCTCCACCTCCCTACCCCTAGATCCATAGATATCCCCCTCCCCCCTATCGGCTCCCTATCCTCCAGCAAAATCCCCACTGATTCATTTCATCTAGGTTTGGAACAACTTATTCTTATATAAACAGCCTCAACAAGTTGACTACACAATTACTCTTTTTTATTGTTTATTTAATCAATAATCATTCATCTTAGAGGTGAATTATAATTCCTCTTATTGTTATTGCAACATACTTTTTCTTTTAAAATTTTTATACCACTGCATTTTGGTCTTTGGATATAATTGAAAACACTACTAATTTAGGATCATGTTAACAGCCTTAACAAGTTAACTACACAATTACTCATTTGCATTGTTTATTTAATAAATATGCATTCATCTTAGAGGTAAATTAAACTTCCTCGCATTTTTATTTCAACATCCTTTTCTATTTACAATGTTTTATACTACTGCATTTTTTTCTTTGGATATAACAGAAAACACTACTAATTTAGGATCATATTGTTAATGTCCTTTATAATATGTCCTTAAAGAGACCTGAGCCTTTTATATAAAACATTTAATGTGTTTAAGCATAATTAATCATCAAATTAGAAGCCAAGGATCGTTAAATCTAGTGTCTTGGAAGATTTGGTACATATAATATGAAACATGGGGATACAAAAACTTTTTTATTTAATCTCCATAAAGAGCTTATAACTTCCTTTAAGCCCTTACATCTGCATAGGGTACCCAGGGGAACACATGAACAAAGGGATGAGGAAAAAATCCAAGTAAGGGAATGAACATAAGGATACATCTCAGGAACATGAGTTAGGAGGTATGAAATAATGATATCCAAAGAATGAAACTTATAAAATCATTTAATATAAGCACGGGATCATATAAACATGGAATCATATAATTGTGGCAAAATCATAAAACACTTCATTAGTACAGGTCAAGGCTAACCGCCAATCCCGTTTCCCATTTCACTACGGGCCAAAGCTAACCGCCAATCCTGTTTCACATCGCATCTCATGAGACTTATCCTTACCCAATGCATTGGAGTGCTATCTGGGTGCACCCATCTCAAAATTTTCATGAATATTCTTGCCACATAAATATTCTTACCACATAAATCTTCTTCCTCATTGAGTAATCAAACATAATCAATTGTTCATAAACAAAAGGTTACCCATAGAGAGAATTGGGTACCACAATCACGACATAAAGAATAACCAATGAGTGTATCATTAAAGTGTCCATCAAAGAAAGGGATTAGAAAATACATGGACATTAATAAGGTAATTTAGGAATAAAACATGGTAGTTGGTAACAAATAGAAGTGACATCACATAAGAAATGTATTTGAGAGACATTAGCATTAAAACATTTTTCTGTGGTTTTAAGTAAAATACTATAGAGATTTTAAAATAGTAAAGAAGAAATTATTTTATACCAAAATAGATTTGAACCAAGAAGGTTTTCATAATAAAAATAATGAATTTACAAATAAAATGGTGTCTTAAAACAGAAGATAGAGTGCACTTGAAATTGGGTAAAATTTCGGGAAGTTCCTTTAAAACGAGTGTGCTTATTGGGATGTATCGAGGAGATACTCACTTAAAAGCATAAATATCCTCAAAAGAGAATGGGATATGGATATTGGAACATGGTTTTGGATAATATAAACATAATTTTTAAGTTCTACATAAAAATAAAATACAAATACACTTTTTTAAATAGAAAGATAGAGCAACCCTAAGGAATAATGGAAGTTTGGGTAGAATCCATTATGGTATCGGGTGTAACTAAGAGGGCCTGATAAGAGAGATAAGGGGTTTATCATCACTTATAAAACATTAGGGCAGTATGGGTAAGGTATATAAACATACCCCATCACTTTTTATTACACAAAAAGGCATATCATAGAGAACAATCTTGATTAAGAATGAAAAGGGGAGGATCCCTTGCCTTAAATCTGTTGGTGTTCTCCACTTGTTCATAACGACCTAAAAAAACAAATTAGGCTTATTAATTAATAATTACATAACCTCTTATAGTTTCAATTTATTTATTATAACCCTTTTTAGTTCATTCAAGGCTTTTTTGATTAGTTACAAGTAACAATTTAATTGTTCAGGCTCGTTTGTTTACTTGGCTTCAAAAGATCGGTTCACTTATATTCAAGTTTGGATTATATGAAAGATGGAAGTGGTTGTCCAGAATTGAAGTTATATTATTTATTTAATATATTTGAGATTACATGGTTTTAATTTCAATTAGGTTACTTTGTAACACCCGAGACTTTTATGTTATATAAATCATAAAAGGAATATTTTTCTACACACAACACTTGCTTGGCTTGTTTTACACGAAATCGCAACCTTCCTTGATAGCTTTCGTCGTACGCAATACCGAGTTTCACTAAACAATGGTATGCTAATAAAATATTATTAAAACTAGCCGTTATGAATAGTAAGAACCACTTTTTGAAATTTTATAAATTTTATTTTTCAAACTGGACTTCATTTTTGGATTCGGAATATTGAAATTATCCTAGGGTGAAATTTTGGTATTTTTGTGACAACTTTCAATTTTTGATGAATAGTGAAACCACTAAGTGGTAGTTAAAAAAAAACTGAATTTTTTATAAAACTTAATTATACCGCTTCTGTGAGTGGCATTTCAAAAATCCGAGAGACATGGTTAATATCAAGGACTAAAATGTGGTTCAATAAGATGAAAATAATTTTTGGTGAATAGTAATTTTTTACTTTTTTTTACCACGGTTAAAATTAAATAGGGTAATTAAGGGTAGAAATGATATTATTATTACCCTAACACATGTCATAATTCTATTGGACAAGTTTAATTCGACCAAAAACAACCTTAGGAATAAAATATGACCATTTAGGCCCACTTGGATTAGATTAGGACATTTATTATTAATTTATTTAAAGAAGGGTTAAAATAGTTAAAATCAAAGTTTAATAAGTAAATAATTTTTAATATGGGGTTATACATAAGATAAATTCGACTATAAATATTGATTAAAAAGATAAAACGATTTCCTACATAATGGTATTTTATTTTTAATTTTTAGAAATTAAATAATTTAATTTATTTATGACTCAAAGATGATGCAATAATTATCTTATTAATGAAATATTGACATAATTGATGTTATAAACACCATAATAAATGTAATTTGAGCCTTTTTATGAATTAAACTGATTATATAGATTAATATGACATGTTATTATTGATTTAATTAACTTTTTTTGAACTAATAATTCTGTTATGATTTTCACAAAAATTAATTACTAAATTATGTCAAAATTGACATAAAATAGTTTTTAAAACAAATATTATATTAGTAATTGTTATTTTATTCCTAGAAATCTAAGGTTCGGCCAAATGACTTATATAAGGTTATATATATTAATAAAAAACAACTTGGGGTTCGTTTGGCTGCTTATAGTAAGTTTATTAACCTTATAGTATCAGAACACAAGAAGACACAATAAAAGTAAAATTATTTAACTTAATGTTAAATCTAAATGATAAGGTTAAAATAGGAACCTAAACTTGTCTAAATTCTATTGGATGAGATTATTTCGACCCATACCCACCTTATCTTCGAAATAAATCAATTTGGAGCTATTTAAATCCAAACTTGACATTATAATAAAATAATATTTTTAGTTTTTTCAAAGGAGCCCCTCTCCTCCCTTATAAAAGGGCACCTCCTCCCCCTCTTCCTCACACCACTTTGAGCCTTCAATATCGGCCAACCCATGAAATGTTCTTCTCTCTACTTCCCTAGAAACATCCTAGAGGTTCTGGTCTTCTTCAAAGACCTATTTTAGTGCCCTAAAAGGAGGTCTCAAAGAAGCACTTCAAAGAAGAGGTAATGTCTGTTACCGATTCTTTCATCTTTATTTCTTCTTCCACTTCTTCTTCTTTAGTTGTTTCATTATGAACTAATAACATAAGTATCACTCATATACTGATATGTTATTATAAGTATGAAACAACCCTATTTCACCATCTATCCATCCTATGGAAAAAGAAATCACCGCGCGTGCGTACGTACAGAATACCGTCTCCATGCCATGGTGTAATCTATTTTCCACCACCACCTTACTTGGATGGGTATAATGGTGTATATAATGACTATATATGACTATTATAAAGTGATACTGATTCTGAAATAGTATACATACACTCCTATACAATTCCACGATCATAGGAACGATATCATCACTCGTGCGTACATATGGAATACCGTCTCCACGATGTGATGTGACTCGTTCTACATGATCTTCATTTAATAATGATTATATAAATGAATTGAATGAATTAATATGATATATATTACACTAATACCATTCAGGAAATGAGGTATCTATAACCTAAAGAGAAGAATAAGAATTTATTCGACAAAACACGTATAAGAACAAAAAGTTATAAACACCCGAATAACAAGTAGCAATGAAATATTACTACTAAGAAGCTAATAATATGACCATATATGATATAATAAAAATAATTATGATTCTGTAATAAGTCAATAACATTATTTAAATCATTATACAGGAGGTTCGGACACGTACAAATCATATCGGACCTAAGGTAAGGGAAATATCACAATCTCATTTTTATCCGAGATTGTTTATACTTTGGTATTTACTGGGGTGTATTTTATCATCCACATCCATGTTTCCTCAATATGTAATATTATTTCCATCCACCTACAATTTTTTAAATCCAATTTTACCCTTCGGTGAGTTTTTAATAAAGGATATGAAAGGAATCTTTTTTCGTTTTTCGTACGAGGTACTTTTTGACTTTTCCGACAAAAGTATGAAGAATGTTTTTTTAACTTATACGGCATGAATGGATTTTTTAAACATTATTTCCAAGAAGATTCCTTTAAAAGTTTTCAATTTTATTTTTAATCAACTTCTTTTAGTTTATAATTGTACGACATGTTAAGAAAGGAAAAGTGTTTTTGAAGCAGAAAAGATATTTTCCTCAAGAATGGAGTTCAAGTGTTTTATCAAAATTATTTTCCATCTAAGATAATAAAGGGTTCTGTTTTTATCCCTATTTATTTGATTATGTTGTGATGGAATTATGTTTTGGAATTACTTTATCTTATATGAATTGTTTTATGATGTCATGATGTTTAAGATTCCCATTTTTGTTACATGGGTTATGCTATGATGTATGGTTTATGATTTTGTGGCACACATAAGAATGATATCATTATGAGATGGGTGGGACCTATATATCCCTCCAATGCATTGGGTAAATATTTTATATCTCATGAGATAGATATGGCTGGAATGGTAGGTTATACCAGTTCAGTGAAACAGGACTAAACCAGGAGTGAACTCGGTTCAGAAATGGACTTTGTCCACTAAGATAGTCTTGGCAATGAGTCTTGACTAATAAGAAATGATTATCTATGATTATGTGTGTATGACACAAAGTTTCATGTTTTAAGTTATGATTATTGGGATTACATTTCACTATTATGATTTATCCCATGTTATGAAATTATGATCTCTTTTGCAGGTTAAGATTTCCAAAAGTTACGTGCTTATGTATATGATGTGATTGGTATTTCATTTGTTTACCCTTACTGAGAATTTGAGCTTACCCTTTTGTATGTTTTATTTCCCTAGGTCAGGAAGAAGGTTATTAAGTAGAATATGCCAAAAAGGGACTCTATATATGATGAAATAAATAGGAGGCAAAGTAGATGCTTTATGAACCAGTTGTTTATGTTTCCCAGTTTCTAAAGACACTATACCTATACGGTCCTTTCGTGGTTTGGTTATATGTTGTAATAAGTATGCTTCAATTTTGAAGTATTAACAATGTATGTAAAGTATGGGTCATTATAATTGGTATCATAGGAAAGGTATAGTCAACCTTTGGAAACTAGGATGTGAAAGCCTTAGTAAGAACCCTAAGGATAAGTCTAAGCATAGAACAAAATCTTAGTGTTTTAGAAATGGACATGAATCACCTAGGATAAGACCTTAAGTGTGAAATTTTATTCTTGGTTATGTGGTTTTCCTATTATAATTAGTGTTGCTCACACTATTCTTCTTGGTTTTAGTCAATGGCTGGAACCCGAAGGAACCGTGTTAATGCGGAATGCGACGGGCAATGCAATGATTGTCCCCATGAGCAACCAAAAGTTATGGCAGATGGAATGAAAAATCTTGTAGCCATGCTCACACAACTTTCTCAAGCTATGAATCATGCAGGACTTCCAAACGAGAAAAGGAAGGAGCAAAATTCTATTGAATCCTTCATGAGACAGCATCCACCATCATTCAACGGGTCTACTGATCTATTAGTTTCTGAACAATGGATTAGTACTACTGAAAAGATATTTTCAGTTCTTCAATGTTCTGAGCATGATAAAGTCATCTTAGCAGTGTATCGTTTGGAAGGTGATGCTGATCAATGGTGTAATCTTATTAAGAATACGAGGAAAATGGATGAAATTGATTCCATGGAATGGGACGAGTTCAAGAACTTATTTTTCAATAAGTACTTCGCTCGTATTCTCCAAACAAAGATGGAGAAAGAGTTCCTTGAACTAAAGAAAAAGGATGATGAATCTGTTGGTACCTATGAAGCAAATTTTACAAGACTTGCAAGGTACTCTTTTGGTATTATTATCCAACCTGAGAGTAAGATCGGTCGATTCTTTAGTGGCTTAAAACCAAGTCTTCGAAGGGCGTTAGCCATAAGGGACTTCAATAGCTACGAGGAAATCGTTTAATGTGCTCTCAAAGTTGAGAAGGATATTGGAGTAACCCATCAGTCATATGGGTTTGATAAGAAGAGGAAAATGGAATTCAAAGGAAAATCTAAAGAGCACACTGAAAAGAAGATGAGCTTTCCCTTATGCTCAAAGTGTGGAAAGAAACATGGAGGGAGTTGTCTTAAAGGGACAAGTAAATGTTTCAAATGTGGAAAGGAAGGTCATCGGGCATTTGAATGCCGCGATGATGGGAAGAAGATGTCTAATGATGCAAAAAAGGAAGGGATACACAGAATGAACCTACTACACTTCAATGTTTCAAGTGAAAGGAGATGGGACATTATGTCAATAAATTCCCTAATCTAAGGGTTGATGATGATGGTCGACATCAACAAACTCTTTTGGTTAAAGAAAAAGGAAAGTCACATGCAATTTCTATCAGCGATGTGGAGTACGATAACGATGTGGTGAAAGGTACACTTACCATCCACATTAAAGTAGAAAATGTTTTATTTGATTCTGGATCCACCCACTCTTTTATTTCTGAAGAATTTTCTAAGTGTATCACCGTATTACCTCAACAATTAGATGTTTAGTTATCTATGAAAACACCTAATGGCACAACAGTCGCATCAAAAGTTTATAATTCTTCTCCGATTGAAGTTTTTGGGAAAGTGCTTCCTACAAATCTTGTGATCCTTCCTATAGTGGAATTTGATGTGATTATTGTCATGGATTGGCTATCTCTACATGGAGCTCATATCAATTTCCAAAGAAGGGAAGTCACATTTCATATTCCAGATCAATCTATGATCGTCTATCGATGCAAGGATGAACATAACCTTCTAGTGGAAATTTCTTCCATTTTATGGGTATTGATTCCACTAAATGAAGGTTATTTATCTCAAATGGTTGGTGAGAAACTCACAATTAAGAATATTCCCATTGTACGAGAGTTTGATGATGTCTTTCCGGAAAAATTACCGGGTCTTCCACCGAATTGTGAAGTTGAGTTTTCAATAGAACTCATACCGGGTGCTTTGCCTATTTCAAAGACACCTTATAGAATGGCCCCAATTGAGCTGCAGGAATTGAAGAAGCAACTCCAAGAGAATCTTGATAAGGGGTTCAAACGCCCTAGTGCGTCACCTTAGGGAGCACCTATTCTATTTGTTAAGAAGAAAGATGGATCAATGAGACTCTGCATTGATTATCGAGAACTTAACAAGATCACTATCAAGAACAAATATCCTCTCCCGCGCATTGATGACATATTTGACCAACTACGAGGAGCTCAATACTTTTCCAAGATTGATCTCCATTCAGGGTATCATCAATTAAGGGTCAAAAGGGAGGATATACCAAAGACGACTTTCCGTACAAGGTATGGACACTATGAATTTATAGTGATGCCATTTGGTCTTACTAATGCCCCTGTTATCTTCATAGATCTAATGAATAGAGTCTTTAGAGACCTTCTTGATTAGTTTGTGGTAGTCTTTATAGACGATATTCTTGTCTATTCAAAGAGCAAGGAAGAACATGAAGATTACTTGAGAATTATATTGAAGACCCTGAGAAAGGAGAAGCTTTATGCCAAATTTACCAAGTGTGAATTTTGGATTCAAAAAGTTCCATTTTTGGGTCACATAATCTCAAAAGAGGAAATATCTGTGGATCCAGCAAAAACAGAGGTTATCAAAAGATGGTCGAGACCAACAACAGTAACTGAGATCCGAAGTTTTCTTGGTTTGGATGGATATTATTGACGTTTTGTGAAAGATTTTTCAGGATTATCTAATCCACTCACCATGTTGACTCGGAAAGGAGTTAAGTTTGTTTGGACGGAGGAATGTGAAGAGAATTTCAAGGAGTTGAAAAGAAGGTTATCCAGTGCACCTGTGCTCACACTGCCTTGTAGTGGAGAAAGGTTTGTGATCTACATTGATGCATTCAAGAAGCGATTAGGGTGTGTTCTTATGCAAAATGATATGGTGATAGCTTATGTCTCACGACAGTTGAAAATACATGAGCAAAATTACCCAACTCATGATTTGGAGTTAGCTGCGGTAATCTTTGCCTTAATGATTTGGAGGCATTACTTTTATGGTGAAAGGTGTGATATTTATACTGATCATAAAAGTTTAAAGTATATTTTCACACAAAAGGAGCTGAATATACGCCAAAGAATATGGTTGGAGCTGATTAAGGATTACGACTACTCAATCCATTACCACTCTGGGAAAGCAAACAAGGTGGAAGATGAATTAAGTTGACAAGACCATGCTAGTTTATCCATGATGAGGATCACAAAAGAGCCAATATTTATGGATTTACAAAGGATGGATCTTGGAATTATAATGAAAGGGGAAAAATCACATCTTTCTCAAATGAATGTTCAACCATCTATACATGTGAAGATTAAAGAGGCACAGAAAGAAGATGTCGAGTTACAAAAGAAGGTGAGAAATGTTCCTTGATTGTGATGGGATAATAAAGTTCATGAATCGGGTTTGTGTTCCTCCCATCCCCAAATTAAAGAAGGATCTGCTGGATGAGGCTCATAGTTCTTCATTCTCTATTCATCCTGGAAGCACGAAGATGTATAGGAACCTGATAGAGTACTTCTGGTGGGATGGAATGAAAAGAGATGTTGCAGAATATGTCTCTCGATGCTTGGTTTGTCAACAAGTTAAAGATGAGAAACAGAAGTCTAAGGGGATGTTACAACCATTACTCATACCCGGAAAACATCACTATGGACTTTGTCACAGGACTTCCTAAAACATCCAAAGGCAATAATGCTATATGGGTCATAGTTGATCATCTTACAAAGTCTGCACACTTCATTGCTATTAGAAAGGATTTCTCTCTGGATCATCTTGCAAGGATATATATAAAGGAAGTGGTAAGATTGCATGGAGTACCACTTTCTATTATATCTGATTGGGATCCTGGATTTACCTCGAAGTTCTGGCGAAGTCTTTAGCATACTATGGATACAGAGTTGAGTTTCAGCACTGCTTATCATCCTCAGACAGACGGTCAGTCTGAGAGAACAATTCAAACTCTAGAAGATATGTTGAGATCTTGCTCTATGGATTTCAAAGGTGGTTGGTATCAACACCTACCTTTGGTGGAATTTTCTTATAATAATAGCTTTCATTCTAGTATTCAAATGGCTCCTTATGAAGCTCTCTATGGAAATAAATGCAGGACTCCAAATTGCTGGGATGAAGTTGGGGAAAGAAAGCTATTAGGACCTGATCTCGTTGATGAAATGGCATAAAAGGTCAGATCTATTCAACAACACATAAGAGCATCTCAGAGTCGACAGAAAATTTATGCCGACAATCGAAGAAAAGACCTAGAGTTTGAAGTGGGTGATAAAGTGTTCTTACGAATATCTCCCTGGAAGAGGGTTATGAGATTTGGAAACAAGGGGAAGTTGAGCCCTAGATATATCAGTCCTATAGAAATATTGGATCGTGTTGGGAAGGTAGATTACTAATTGTCACTTCCACCGAATCTCTCTCAAGTTCACGATGTGTTCCATGTATCTCTCCTGAGAAAGTACATACCTGATCCTTCACATGTACTCAGCTCAGAAGTTGTACCGCTGGAGCAAGATCTTTCTTATGAAGAACAACCGATAGAGATTCTGGATCATAGAGAAAAAGTCCTACGAAACAAGACCACTCGATTGGTGAAAGTTTTATGGAGGAACCACCAATTAGAAGAATCTACATGGGAGATTGAGGAAATGATGAGGGAGAGGTATCCTCATCTGTTTGTTACAAAGTGACAAATTTCGAGGGCGAAATTCATTTTAAGGGGGGTAGAATGTAACACCCGATACTTTTATGTTATATAAATTATCAAAGGAATCTTTTTCTACACACAACACTTTCTTGTCTTGTTTTACACGAAATCGCAACCTTCCTCGATAGCTTGCGTCGTACGCAATACCGAGTCTCACTAAACAATGGTATGCTAATAAAATATTATTAAAACTAGCCGTTATGAATAGTAATAACCACTTTTTGAAATTTTATAAATTTTATTTTTTAAAATGGACATCATTTTTGGATTTGGAATATTGAAATTATCCTAGGGTGAAATTTTGGTATTTTTCTGAAAACTTTCAATTTTTGATGAATAGTGAAACCACTAAGTGGTAGTTAAAAAAATAAATTTTTCATAAAACATAATTTTACCGCTTTTGTGAGTGGAATTTCAAACATCCGAGAGACACGGTTAATATCAAGGACTAAAATGTGGTTCATGAGATGAAAATAATTTTTGTTGAATAGTTACTTTTCACTTTTTTTTACCATGGTTAAAAATAATAGGGTAATTAAGGGTAAAATGATATTATTATTACCCTAACACATGTCCTAATTCTATTGTACAAGTGTAATTCGACCAAAAACAACCTTAGGAATAAAATATTACCATTTAGGCCCACTTGGATTAAATTAGGACATTTATTATTAATTTATTTATAGAAGGGATAAAATAGTTAAAATAAAAGTTTAATAAGTAAATAATTTTTAATATGGGGTTATACATAAGATAAATTCGACTATAAATATTAATTAGAAATCTAAAGAGATTTCCTACATAATGGTATTTTATTTGTAATTTTTAGAAATTAAATAATTTATTTTATTTATGACTCAAAGATGATGCAGTAATTATCTTATTAATGAAATATTGACATAATTGATGTTATAAACACCAACATAAATGTAATTTGAGACTTTTTATGAATTACAATGATTTTATAGATTAATATGACATGTTATTATTGATTTAATTAACTCTTTTAGAACTAATTATTCTGTTATGATTTTCACAAAAATTAATTACTAAATAGTGTCAAAATTGACATAAAATAGTTTTTAAAAAACATATTATATAAGTAATTGTTATTTTATTCCTAAAAATCTACGGTTCGGCCAAATGACTTAGATAAGGTTATATATATTAATAATAAACAACTTGGGGTTCGTTTGGCTTCTTAAAGTAAGTTTATTAACCTTATAGTATAAGGACACAAGAAGACACGGTAAAAGAAAAATTATTTAACTTAATGTTAAATCTAAATGATAAGGGTAAAATAGGAACCTAAACTTGTCTAAATTATATTGGATGAGATGATTTCGACCCATACCCACCTTATCTTCGAAATAAATCAATTTGGAGCTATTTAAAACCGAACTTGACTTTATAATAAAATAATATGTTTTGTTTTTCCAAAGGAGCCCCTCTCCTCCCTTATAAAAGGGCACCTCCTCCCCCTCTTCCTCACACCACTTTGAGCCTTCAAGCTCGGCCAACCCCTGCCAATTTCTTTTCTCCACTTCCCTAGAAACATCCTAAAGGTTCTGGTCTTCTTCAAAGACCTATTTTAGTTCCCTAAAAGGAGGTCTCAAATAAGTACTTCAAAGAAGAGGTAATGTCCGTTACCGATTCTTTCATCTTTATTTCTTCTTCCACTTCTTCTTCTTTAGTTGTTTCATTATGAAGTAATAACATCAGTATCACTAATATATGGATATGTTATTATAAGTATGAAAAAACCCTATTTCACCATCTATCCATCCTACAGAAAAAGAAATCATCGTGTGTGCGTACGTACGGAATACTGTCTCCACACCGTGGTGTAATCTATATTCCACCACCACCTTACTTGGGTGGGTATAATGGTGTAAATAATGACTATATATGGCTATTTTAATGTGATAATGATTCTAAAATAGTATACATACACTCAAATACAATTCCACGATCATAGGAACGATATCATCACTCGTGCGTACGTACGGAATACCGTCTCCACAATGTGATGTGACTCGTTCTACATGATATTCATTTCATAATTATTATATAAATGAATTGAATGAATTAATATGATATATATTACACTAATAACATTCTGGAAATGGGGTATCTATAACCTAAAGAGAAGAATAAGAATTTATTCGACAAAACACACATAAGAACAAAAAGTTATAAACACCTGAATAACAAGTAGCAATGAAATATTACTACTAAGAAGATAAGAATATGACCATATATGATATCATAAAAATAATTATGATTGTGTAATAAGTAAATAACATTATTTAAATCATTATACAGGAGGTTCGGACACGTACAAATCATATCGGACCTAAGGTAAGGGAAATATCACAATCTCATTTTTATCCGAGATTGTTTATACTTTGGTATTTACTGGGGTGTATTTTATCATCCAAATATACATTTCCTAAATATGTAATATTATTTCCATCCACCTAAAATTGTTTAAATCCAATTTTACCCTTAGGTGAGTTTTTAGTAAAGGATATGAAAGGAATCTTTTGTCATTTTTCATACGAGGTACTTTTTGTCTTTTCCGACAAAAGTACGAAGAATGTTTTTTTAACTTATACGGAATGAATGGATTTTTAAAAGATTGTTTCCAAGAAGCTTCCTTTAAAAGTTTTCAAGTTTATTTTTAATCAACTTCTTTTAGTTTATAATTGTACGACATGTTAAGAAAGGATAAGTGTTTTTGAAGCAGAAAGGATATTTTCCTCAAGAATGGAGTTCAAGTGTTTTATCAAAATTATTTTCCATCTAAGATAATAAAGGGTTTTGTTTTTAACCCTATTGATTTGATTATGTTGTGATGGAATTATTTTTAGGAATTCCTTTATCTTATATGAATTGTTTTATGATGTTACGATGTTTAAGATTCCCATTTTTGTTACATGGGTTATGCTATGATGTATTGTTTATGATTTTGTGGAACACAAAATAATGGTATCATTATGAGATGGGTGGGACCTATATCTCCCTCCAATGCATTGGGTAGAGATTTTATGTCTCATGAGATAGACATGGCTGGAACGGTAGGTTATACCGGTTCAGTGAAACAGGACTGAAACGAGGAGTGAACTCGGTTCAGAAATGGACTTTGTCCACTAAGATAGTCTTGGAAATGAGTATTGACTAATAAGAAATGATTCTCTATGATTATGTGTGTATGAAAAAAAGTTTCATGTTTTAAGTTATGATTATTGGGATTACATTTCACTATTATGATTTATCCCATGTTATGAAATTATGATCTCTTTTGCAGGTTACGATTACCAAAAGTTATGTGCTTATGTATATGATGTGATTGATATTTCTTTTGTTTACCCTTACTGAGCATTTGATCTCACCTTTTTGTATGTTTTATTTCCCCCGGTTAGGAAGAAGGTTATTAATTAGAATATTCAAAAAAGGGACTCTAGATATGATGAAATAAATGGGAGGAAAAGTAGATGCTTTATGAACCAGTTGTTTATGTTTCCCAGTTTCTAAAGACACTATACCTATATGGTCCATTCATGGTTTTGTTATATGTTGTAATAAGTATTCTTCAATTTTGAATTATTAACAATGTATATAAAGTATGGGTCGTTATATACTTAGAGTGAAGTCAAATTATTATATATATAACCATAGTGATAACCGTTTTTGTTAATCGGTGGATTTGATTACAAAGAATGTGTTTTCCTTTATAACTTAATACCATTTGGACCAAAGGATTATAGAACCAAAAATAGGATATATTACATATATAGTAATCTGTTTCAACCATAACATAAATGGTTTTATGAACAGAATTAAAGATAATAATAGAAATTGATAAACTGGTGTCCTTGAATGTGTTAAATTAGCACATCTCAGACAGTGCTTTAATTTCATTCAAATAAAATGGTGGGGAAAGGAGAGTAGATAATGAAATATACCACTAGAAAGAAGAAATTATGGTAGATTTATGTTAATGGATTTTTATCATACTATTATGGTGAAGTTAGGTGAGGAAAGAAATAAAAAAGAAAAGAACTTTAAAGAAAAGAAGAAATTGGGAAGAGGAATTTACCTCTTGAGACTTCCTCCTTTGAGAACCTCTTAAGGGGAGAGGCTTTGGTATTTTGAGGAGGATAAGAGCTTTTGGACGTGGGTGAGGACCTTGGGGAGATATTTGGGCAGAATAATGGCAAGGCACAAGGCCTGAGAGGAGTGGATAGAAGAGGGAGTGAAGGGGGTTTTTATAGTGGAGGAGAGGAGGGATTTCATGATATTATAATCATTAATTTATTATTTCTTCCCAAGACAAAGAATAGTAAGTATTCCATGACCTAGAATAGTTATTGTATAATGTGATCCCAAATCAAGTGGGATTACATCATCAGATTATCATTGATGACTCAATTAATCCATTATTTAGCATTTATTGTGAATTATCAGATTCTACTATTCATCAAAAATTCAAGTATGTCAAAAAAATCCCAAAAATTCACCCTTTCCATTTTTCAACATTTAGAATCCAAAAATTAATTCCATTTTTCAAAAATAATTTTCTAAATATGATTATTTTAATATTTAATTAAAATAATAATTTATTATCAAAACTAGTTTTAAAACATTCATTAACTTATTCTAAAATATTGGTATATTGTACATCCAACTTGAATATTATTTTTATACCACCATAGGCGAGGTTACTATTCATTAGATCATATCACTATTTATATGGGTATGTTACTATTCATTAGGGTATGTTACTGTTCACCAAAAATTAAGTGTTCCTTATCGGACTCCAAATAACTTACTGATTACAACCGTGTATGCCAGATTTTAGAAATTCCAAACACAGAAGTGACAAACTTACGTTTAAAGGTCACTTAGCACTTAGTATTTCATTATGTTGTGTTTTCATGTGATTTTATGAAATAATTATGAGAGGGGAATTTTCATTGAAAAACATTGGGGCGTTACATTATTCCCCCCTTATGAAATTTCTCCCCTGAAATTTAGTTTTACATTCTACGAAAAAAACAGGTGTGGGTAATTTTCCTTCATTGCTTCCTCCAAATCCCATGTTGCCTTTTCTTACATATGGTTTCTTCATAGTACCTTGACCAGATGAGTATTCTTGTTGTGTAGAACGTTGTCTCTACGATCCAAAATCTTCACCGGTTGCTCCTCGTAAGAGAGACCATCCTCCAACTGTACCACCTCTTAAGAGAGTACATGTTAAGGGTCTAGTATGTACTTCCTTAAGAGGGATACATGAAAGACATCATGTACTTTCGACATGGTAGGTAGAAGTTCCAACCGATAGGCCACAGCTCCGACTCGATCAAGGATCTCGAAGGGGCCAATGTACCTAGGACTTAACTTCTCTTTCTTCCCAAAACACATGACCTTATTCCATGGGAATATACATATAAATACAATGTCTCCAACATTGAACTCAAGTTCTCATTGATGGTTATTAGTATAACTCTTCTGTCGACTTTGGGCTGCCTTGATATGCTACTGAATGTTTTTCACCTTCTCCGCCATTTCTTCGACCATTTTAGGTCCTAGCAGCTTATGCTCACCAACTTCATCCCAAAATGCTAGTTTTTTGCACCGTTTCCCATAAAGGGCTTCATATGGTGCCATTCAGATGCTTGAGTGGAAACTATTGTTGTAGGAGAATTAAACCAGTGGAAGATGTTGGTCCCATCCTCCTTTGAATTCCATTGAACATGCTCTCAACATGTATTCCAATGTATGAATAGTTCACTCAGATTGGCCATCAGTTTGAGGATGATAGGCCGTAATGAAGTTCAGTTCAGTGCATAGAGCATGCTAGAGACTTTTCTAGAACTTTGAGGTGAATCTCGGATCACGATCGGATACAATAGATAGTTGTACTCCATGCATACTTACCACTTCTTTGATGTAAATATGTGCATGTTGATCCAATGAGAAGTCCTCTTGAACTGTGATAAAGTGAGCTGTCATCATAAGACGATCCAAAATGAACCATATAGCATTGTTTTCTCTAGATGTCTTTGGAATTCTAGTGACAAAGTACATGGTAATGTTATCCCACATTCATTCTGGTATGGGTATTGGTTGCATAATCCCCTTAGAATTTTTTCTCTCAGGCTTCACTTGCTGACAGACGAGGTACTTTGATGTATGTTCAACAATCTCCCTTTTCATATTGTCCCACTAAACATTTTCTCAGAGATCTCGATCCATCTTTGTGCTCCCTGGGAAGATAGAGAAGGTTGAGCTATGTGCATCATTTAGTAGCTCATTCTTTATATCTCGATCAGATGGTACACATAATCGTGTCCCAAATCTTACAACTCCATCCTCATCAATTTTGAAATCGGAGGATTTCCCATTTTTAACAGCTTCCAACCTTTTTTGAATTTCGACATAATTTCTTTGAGAATCCTTTATTTTTTCCAAGAGGTATGGTTGAGCAGTAATTTAAGAAAGAATTGATGATGTTCCTCCCTTAATGATTCCCATGTCCATCGTTTGAAAATCTAAGAAGATCAGATCCTTTTCAATTATCATCATTGATAAAGATGCAGGATCATTTCTACTTAGATCATTCTCCACCTTGTTTGCCTTACCAGGATGGTAGTGTATTGAGCATTCATAATCCTTGATGAGCTCTATCTATCTTCTCGGGTTCATATTAAGCTCTTTCTGCATGAATATATATTTGATACTCTTGTGGTTAGTATATATCTCACATTTTTTCCCACAGAGATAATGCCGCCAGATTTTCAACGCAAAGATCACAGCTACCAACACCAGATCATGAGTGGGATAGTTTTTCTCATGGATTTTCTTCTACCTTGAGGCATAGGCTATCACTTTATCATTTTTCATTATCACACAGTCTAATCCCTTCTTAGAATCAGCACTATACACCACAAAGAGTTCTCCCCTTGATGGGAGTGTGAGTACTGGCGTAGTGATAAGCCTCTTTTTCAACTCCTTGAAACATTCTTCACATTCCTGTGTCCAGATGAACTTTACTCCCTTCCGTATCATCTTGGTCCTTGGGTTGGACAATCGTGAAAAGTTCTTCATGAATCATCGATAATACCCAGCTAGACCTAATAAGATGCGGATCTCCGTTACAAAAATTATCCTCGGCCATTCTTCAATTTCCTTTGTCTTGGAAGGGTCCACAAATATCCCTTTCCCAGTGATAGCATTCCCCAAGAATGATACTTCCTCCATCTAGAACACACATTTACTGTACTTTGCATACAACTTATCCCTTCGCAAAGTCTTTAACACAGTTTCCAAATGCTCGTCGTGTTCTTCCTTGCTCTTGGAGTATATCAGAATATCATCAATAAAGACAACCTAAAATTTGTCGAGGTAATCTCTAATGACTTTATTCCTTAAATACATGAAAATTTATATAGAATTAGTCAGTACAAATGGAATCACTATGAACTCATAGTGTCCATACCTTTTTTGAAAGGCAATCTTGGGAATATATTCCTTCCTCACCTTTAGTTGGTGATATCCCAACCGAAGGTCCACCTTAGAGAAATAAGTGGCCCCACGAAGCTGATCGAACAAGTCATCTATCTATGGAAGGGGATACTTGTTCTTTATAGTGATTTTATTGATCTCACGATAATCAATGCAGAGGCACATTGATCCATCCTTCTTATTGATGAAGAGGACTGGAGCACCCCCCATGTTGAAGAACTCGGGCATATAAAACCCTTCTCCATATTCTCCTGTAACTGCTTATTCATCTCTTCTAGCTATATGGTGGCCATTCTGTAAGGTGTATTTGAGATTAGTAGAGATCCAGGGATAAGTTCAATTAAGAACTCAACCTATCGGTCAAGAGGAAGACCAGGAAACTCTTCGGGGAATACATCAGTGTAATCCCTCAGGATGGGCATGTCTTCAAGAATGATTCTATCCTTTGTCCCATTCATTTGAGATAGATATGCTTTCTCAAAAGGAATCAGTATCCAAACATGAGACAAAGATTCTAAAGTAAACTCCTCTTCTTCCTTACACTTGTAAAGAATCGGAGGATGCTTTGTGATGTGTAAAGTGATCTCCCTTTCCTGACAATTGATGTTGGCCTTGTACAAATATAGCCAATCCATGCCCATGATAGCGTCAAACTCTACTAAATGAAGTATGAAAAGATTTTCTGGGAGGTTCAGTCCACAAATATTAACTGGGGAAAAGTTATAAACCATTTATGCAACAATCTTTCCATTCGTAGTTCTCACATATAACTTTTCCTCCAAATTTTGAGGTGGTGTTTTGAATACTTCTACTAAACTTGCAAGATATAAAAGAATGTGTAGAACAAGAATCAAATAGTATGTTTGCTATTCCTGAATGAATAACAAGCATACCTGTCAACACATCGTTTTATGGCTCCACCTCAATAGTAGTGATAGCATAAGCCCTTCCTTATTTTCTTGGAGGTTGTTGTTGATTGCCTCTGACAACCCTTGGTTTAGGGAAATTGTTCGCATAATGCCCATGCTCCTTGCAGTTTTAACACTGCACTACAGATTGAGTGTTGATCTGAACCTTCCTTTATTCTTCAACATTAGCGGTATTTTTCATATCCCTTCGGAAGTTCTTGGCCAGATAAACAAACTTTCTACATTCGAAGAAATTCTTGAATCCCTTGAGACAGTCACCAATATGATTCTTCCCACAATTTTTACAAAGGGTAAAGTGAGGCTTCCGTCGATCATGGTATTTGTTTGATGAACCACCCATGTTGTTCCCCATTTTCCACTTCCTGTCACTAGGCCCATGAGACCACTGAGACTCTCTGATCTTCATTTCAACCTTGAGGGTACAATGGTCTATCTCCTCAATGTTGTCGAATTAACTAATTTCCAAAACTTTTCATAGAATCAGCTTTAGTCTGCTAAAGAAGCGATCCACCTTGCTTTCGGTGTTCATGACAAAGCTAGAGGCATACCATGAAATCCTTGTAAAGTTCTCTTCATAGACCCTGATGGACTCATTTTCATTCTGCTTGAGTCCAAGGAACTCTATTTTCATCCTGAGACATAGGGTTTGAGGAAAATATTTGTTGAAAAACATCCTCTTGAATTCCTCCCATTCTATGGAATCAATTTCTTCTTGGGAATTTGTATTCTTGATCAGTGACCACCACTAATCAGCTCCCCATCAAAATGATAGACTGCCAGTACAACTTTCTCTTCTTCAGAGCACTGGAGGATAGAGAAAATATTTTCAATAGAGTTAATCCATTGTTCTGCGAGGAGGGGATCTGAAGACCCACTAAACATGGGAGGCCTTTGCCGCATGAAGGATTCTTTGACAACTTGCTCTTTCCTTGGAGGAGGAGGACGTTCCACCTGATTCAAGTTATTATTCATAACTCAATCCAGCTGAGCAAGTACTGCTATGTAGTTTTGAGCACCCACTTTTGTCACATCTGGCATGTCATTAGGGAAATAATCACATTGTCAATTACATTGGTTTTTGGAAGGTGTTCTTCTATTTCCCACCATTAACTAAGAAAAAGAACGTATAATTAGAGGTCTTGAATACTTAGCTATTAAACATAAAAAGAAACATTGAACATAAAATTATGAACTTATAAAGAAGAAGTATATCCTGACTTGTGATTCCTTAGGTTTATATCTAGGATATCCTCGATCTATTTCTTAACATATATTCTTATGGGCTTGTTTTTTTCCCTTAATAATGGTTTGTACTATGCTCGTGAATCTACCTAAGCATATCCCACGGGAGTGTCATAACCAAGAGTGCAGTAAGACCCATTTTTGTGCACCAGTTCCTATCCGAGTCTAGCTCAAAGCGGTGTTTTCGAGTATAACCCCTTGATAGATCTATGCCAGAGCCACCTCTACCTACCCGTATCGAGATAGGGATGTATTTTATTGATAAACCACTTACTTTATACTCCCCAAAATTTAGGACTGTTTTCTTATAATTAGTATCATCCTTAAGGTTCTCACTAAGGTGCTCTATTCCTAATCTCTAAAAATAACTAGACCATCCTCTGATACCAAATATAGTGACTTTATCCTTTTACATAAAACATTTCATGATTTTATGTGTAATTAATCATCAGAGTACAATCCACGGATCGTTAAGTCTAGTGTCTTGGAAGACTAGGTATATATAACATAAAACATGGGGATAAAAAAACAAACTTCTTTATTTAATCTCTATAAAGAGATTCTAACATTCTTTGATCCCTTACATCTTTATAGGGTACCCTGGGGAACACATGAACAAAGGGATGAGCTAAAAATCCCAGTAATAAAATGAACATAAGGATACATCTCAAGCACATGAGTTAGGAGGAATTACATAATGATATCCAAAGCATGAAACATATAAAATCATTTAATATAAGCATGGGATCATATAAACATGGAATCATATAATTGTGGTAGAATCACAAAACATTTCTTTAGTATGGGTCAAGGCTAACAGCCAATCCCTTTTCCCATTTCAGTAAGGGCCAAGGCTAACCGCCAATCCCATTTCACATCGCATCTCATGAGAATTATCCTTACCCAATGCATTGGAGTGCTATCTGGGTGCATCCATCTCATGATTTTCTTGAATATTCTTACCACATAAATATTCTTACAACATAAATCTTCTTTCCACATTATTAATCATACATAATCAATTGTTCATAAACATAAGGTTACCCATAGAGAGAATAGGGTACCACAATCATGACATAAAGCATAACCAATGAGTGTATCCTAAAAGTGTCCATGAAATAAAGGGATTAGAACTTACATGGACGTTCATAAGGTAATTTAGTAATAAAACATGGTAGGTTGTAACAAATTGAAGTGACATCACATAAGAAATGTATTTTAGAGACATTAGCACTAAAACATTTTTGTGCGGTTTTAAGGAAAATACTATAGAGCTTCTAAAATAGTAAAGAAGGCATTATTTTATATCAAATCAGATTTGAACCAAGAAGGTTTTCATAATAAAAATACTGAATTTACAAAGATAATGGTGTCTTAAAATAGAAGATATAGTGCACTTGGAATTGGGTAAATGTTCGGGAAGTTCCTTTAAAATGACTGTGCTTATTGGGAAGTATCGAGGAGAGATTCACTTAAAATCATGTATATCCCCGAAATAGAATGAGATATGGATCATGGAACATGATTTTGGATAATATAAAAATAATTTTTAAGTTCTACATAAAAATAAAAGACAACTACATTTTGGTAAAAAGAAAGATAGGGAAACCCGAAAGAATAAAGGAAGTTCGGGTAGAATCCATTATGGTAATGGGGGTAACTAAGAGGGAATGATGAGATAGATAAGGGGTTTCTCATCACTTATAAAACATTAGGTAAGTATGGGTAAGGTGTATAAACAGACCATGTCACTTGGTATTACACCAAAAGTCATAGCATAGAGAACAATCTTGATTAAGAGTGAAAATGGGAGGATCCCTTACCTTAAATTCGTTGGTGTTCTCCACTTGTTAATAAAGACCTGAATAAAAAAATTAGGCTTATTAATGACTAATTCCAGAACCTATTCTATATTAAATTTATTTTATATAACCCTTTTTAGTTCATTAAATTCATTTTTGATTAGTTACAAGGTTCAATTTAATTGTTCGGGTTCGTTTGTTTACTTGGTTATAAAAGATCGGTTCACTTATATTCATGTTTGGATTATATGAAAGATGAATGTGGTTGTCTATAATTGAAGTTATATTAATTATTTCATATCTAGGAGATTAAATTGTTTTAGTTTTAATTAGGTTACTTATAGTGAATTCGAATTATTATATATATAACCATAGTGATAACCATTTTTGTTAATCAGTGGATTTGATTACAAAGAATGTGTTTTGATTTATAACTTAATTCCATTTGTACCGAAGTATTACAGAAAAAAGTTAGGATATAATACATATATAATAATCTGGTTCAACCATAACACAAATGGTTTCATGACCAGAATTAAAGATAATAATAGAAACTGATAAATTGTTGTCCTTGAATGTGCTAAATTAGCACATCTCAAACGGTGCTTTCATTTCTTTCAAATAAAATGGTGGGGAAAGGAGAGAAGGTAATTAAATATACCACTAGTATTAATAAATTACAGTAAATTTATGTTATTGGATTTTTATCATATTATTATTTTGAAGGGAGGTGGGGAAATAAATAAAAAATAAAATAACTTAAAACAAAAGAAGAAATTGGTAAGAGGAATTTACCTCTTGAGACTTCCTCCTTTGATAACCTCTTAAGGGGAGTGGTTTTGGTATTTTGAGGAGGATGAGAGATTTTGGATGTATGGGAGGACCGTGGGGAGAGATTTGGGCAGAATAATGGTAAAGAACAAGGCTTGAGAGGAGTGGAGATAAGAGGGAGTGAAGGGGGTTTTCTAGTGGAGGAGAGGAGGGATTCCATGATATTATAATAATTAATTTATTATTTCTTCCCAAGACAAAGAATAGTAAGTATTCCATAACCATGAATAGTGATTTTATCATTTGATACTGAACCAAGTGGGCTTACAGTAGAAGAACATCATCGATGACTTAATTAATCCATTATTTAGCATTTATTGTGAATTATTGGATTCTACTATTCATCAAAAATTCATGTACTTCAGAAAAATCTGAAAAAAAATCACCCTAGCCATTTTTCGACATGTATTATCCAAAAATGAAGTCCATTTTTCAAAAATAATTTGATAAATATGATTATTTTAATATTTAATTAAAATAATAATTTATTATCCAAACCAGTTTTAAAACATTCATTAACTTATTCTAAAATATAGATATATCGTAATTCCAACTTGAATATTATTTTTATATCAACATAGGTGAGGTTTCTATTCATTAGGGAATTTCACTATTTATAAGGGTATGTTACTATTCATTAGTTTAGGTTATTATTCACCAAAAATTACGTTTTCCTTATCAGACTCTAAATAACTTACTAATTACAACCATGTATGCCAGATTTTTGAAATTCCAAACACATAAGTGACAAACATACATTTAAAGGTCACTTAGTACTTATTAGTTCATTATAGTTTGTTTTCATGTGATTTTATGGCATACTTATGAGAATGGAATTTTCATTGAAAAACATTGGGTCATTACAGTCCTTCCCACATAAACATTACAAGAAGTCTCCCATATGTTCCTCCTAATTTTATGATTCAAAAGTTATTTCATTGTAGCTGATTATTCATAGTAGTGGAAGTCAAAATGTTCATGGATTTCCTAGATTCTTGAGCCCCTATCATTGAATACAGGTAATTAAATGACTAATTTTTTTTCACATTGGTAGCAATATTTTCTCTCTAATTAACATTCCATTCTTCGTTTAAATTGGTCTCACATAATTTCAACCATATTCGTTGCCAATTTTTAATTTAAATCTAGCATATTGTAATAATCAACTGCACCTGATCACCCATGAGACTACTTTATAATCAAGTATGGCCCTTTATTGTCAAGTTGTAGTTTATTCTCCAAGAACTCAGAAACTCTAGTGAAATACCTATAAAATTACAACATTTCTTTCACATTTTTTTCTAGTGGTAGTGTAGAAGCATTATATTCTCTACCACTGAGGCTATCTTCTTGGTTGAGGCATTGAATTCTTCTAGAATTGTGAAAACATGGTCTAGGAACTACTCCAATCCCTTGAGATAGAAATCATAACTCATATATATATATATATATTATTGAGTTCCTCTTCCCCTTAATTCATCACTAAAACATTCTTGTGGTTCTTTAATTTTCACTATATAGGATATATTATACTATAAAGAAACATATTTGGGTTTATACCTTCCGCAACACCAATGAAACCTTTAAATTCTTTAAATTTCAGGTTGATTCAAGATAAATTCAACTCCATGTTCTAGTTTTCATGATGTAGTGTTATCCTACTCCACAATTGAAATAATATATTGTATCTCCACACATGGGTGGCTCCAAGAGTACATCAATACTTGGTGGCTACATGTTCATGAGCAAACTTATCCTGAATACTATATCCAAGATATAATGACCCATGTTTAATCTATATTATCCCCCACACATTCCAGAAACTATACATTTCTATTCTATATTACAATATCTCCAAGAATAGATGACCCTCATTGTTTATTGAAACCATAGGTGTCTCACCATGTCAAACCATGTAAATGAAAACTCATAATTATATCATCATTTTATAATTCAACAAGATTTCATTCATAGTCTCACCACTATTCTAAAAGCTTATCCTATATTTATTAGGCCATGCAAATAATCGCTTTTCAATTGAAATTTGTAAATTCTATCAAATCAATAACTCACAGAGTGTATTCGTATCGGGATCACCATCTATCTCTAAATTCCAAAACTCAAACTCCTCTAAGAGTGTTATTATCCATGGGCACTAGACATTCTATCCACCATGAATATAGTTTTTTTACCTAACATGTACCGATGTCACCAAGGAAAGGAATCTGAATGAGACATACCTTCCTGAAACAATCTATAAGGTAGAAAGAACTAGCACATAAGTACTACTCTCCGAGAACCCAAGTTACCTAACACACCTATCAGAAATACATTTTCAGATTTGTGTGAATTGATATCATAAACCGAAGTTTTTACTAATGCCTCACACACCTAAATGTTTCAAAAAAATGTCCTAATAGTCTGATGGGTTACCCTCAAAGGATAGAATGTACTAAATTCCAAACTTGGATTCATGATAAATAAGGCAAAGGGAAAGTGTGACACAGTAACATGATAGTTTTTAGTAAAGGTGAAGTTATGGGTTCAGTGAGGTGCCCACCATTTAGCATCATTGGTGCCTTTTTGTTACCTAAGGTGTCCTCCTGACTTAAATTGATTCCTAGCATGAGAAACAAATTCCTCACTAAGACAGAAAAATGTGTTGGAGTGCTACAGAAATCCAACACCCAGTAGAGTGGATTTTGTACTCATCATGGGCCTAAGATTCAAACAGTTCTTTCTAGTCCTACATTTCCTTGTAGATATAGAATGTCCCTTATCATCTATGTTCTTACATTGAATTAATTTATCGTTATAATATATTCTATAATTTTGTACATTGTCATCCTCTTCAAGGTATGTAATGTCTCCCCATTTACATATGGATCCTAATGTTTTGTTTTCATCTTTAATATATTGAGGAAAATCCATATCTATTTTCACATGTACATCAAAAAAACCATGTCTGCAACCTGAACATTGGTTCATTGAGATACCTCTCCAATATTATCATTTTCATTGAGAGGCCTTGAATAACATGTCATCATTAAGGAATCCCTAGTTTTCATGCCTCTTACATGTTGAATATTATCTCCTGAAGGTGAAACTGCACACTGAATTTTCGGGTTCTGCACACTAAATTTTCCGGTTCTGCACAACTTGTGAGCCTAAGCCAGAAACAAAATTCCCGCTCTCATATTGAGGTGTCTTAATTCACTCTAGAATGAACTTTTTTGGTGCCCCTCGCCTAAGAATGGGTTTAACACATGACACCTTTTGTCTTATTTCTCCTTCCATCCCACTAACAATTATATTTGGTGTTGATGTTACACACCCTCCACCACTCTATCCCATCCTTGTACATGTATTCTTCCCTAGGGAACTCCCTACTCTAGTTGATGTGTCTACCTAGGTTGTCCATTACCAATACTATAATCATTTGGATATCATCTTATAAAATACTACATGACATGTCCTAGACCATCATTAGAGTAGCACCACCTCTATCTCAGCTGACTAGAACCATCCATGGATACCTGAAATGTGGACTCTCTATCATATGAATATATTCAAACACTTTTAGGTCACCTGGATCCATGTTTTTGAAATTGGCTATAATATACCAATGTATAAACCCTAGGGTGCCCACATATAGTTCCAACAATCATATACTACTCCACTTAGAATACCTCCACCACCAAAGCCCAATTGAGAACTCTAACTTAAGTTACAATGTAATAAGATGTCATACCATCCTAGATATTTCTATGGATATTGTTTGAAAAATACTTTATCAAAAGAACACATATAAAACCATATATTTGGAGTATCATGAGTGGTTAGTGGAAAAGAATGATTTATTTTCATTTCTTTTCGGTCTATATTTTGTCTAACTGCTTATATTTTGTGGTCTGAAATTTTTCTGGAAGTAGGAAGTGGGAAGGCGGGTAGTAGCTGGAAGTAGGAAAAAGAAAATAGGTTGGTAGTTGTTGCTGCCTAAGGGAATCACTTATACCCATGGTTCCTCGAACCATGGGAATAGGTATAGTTCAGTAAAAATATATACCAACTGTTCAAGACAACTGTTGGTATTATACTATTCATAGAATTACATATACCCATGGTTTAGTGAACCATGGGTATGTTATATTTGGTTAAAAAATGTATCCATGGTTTTAAACCCCATGGGAATAGATTTATACCCACGGTTTAAGTAAACCTTGGATATAATAAAATTTCAAGCAGTTTATCCCCATAGTTTCGAGAAAATTGTTAGTATAGGGAAATACTTATGCCTTAGATGTAGAGACCCGAAGCTTGACGTACATGAACATTACATTACTTTTTTGGAATACTTAATACATAAAAAAAACAGACACACAAGGACCGTAATAGTTTAGTGTCTTTGGAAACATGGAACACAATCTTCTAATCGTGGTGAAAGATCTTCAACATCTCCCATAAAGATCTTCCCCTTTTTTTCTTACCTAAAACCTTTCTTTATATCCTGGGGAAAAGAAAACATAAAAATGGTGAGCTCAAATGCTCAGTAAGGGTAAGCATGGATAAAATAAAACATACCATATACATTTTAACTTAAAAACATGAACATAATGTTTAAACATAAAAAGCATGAGCAATGACATAAAACATGAAAGTACGTATGGCATAGATCATAAAGAAACATTACGAATAATAAAATAGCATGGGAATAAATCATGTAATTGTGGAAACCATTTATCACATGTCATGATTTCCATAGTAGCCAAGGCATTGCTGCTAAGACCATCTTAGTGGACAAAGTCCCTTTCTGAACCGAGTTCACTCCTCGTTTCAGTCCTGTAACACTGAACCAGATTAACTTACCATTCCATCCATGTATATCTCATGAGATATAAATCTTCTCCCAATTTATTGGAGGGAGATATTGGTCCCACCCATCTCATAATGAAATCATTCTTACTTGTGCCACAAAATAAACATACATCATTTATAATAACCCAACGAATAAAATGGGTTTCATAAACATCATCCCATCATCACATAATCCATATAAAATTAATGGATATCATTTCATAATAATAAAATTGAAACCATGTAAATCATAGAGACATTATGCTTGAAACATACACATATGAAATAATGTCATCTTAGATGGAAAATGGTTTTGATAAAACATTTGAAATGAATTCTTGAGAAAAATCTCCTTTCTTCTTCAAAATCATTTTCTATTCACAAAATGTCATGAAATTTTAAAAGAAAAGGATTTTGTTGAAAATATTCATGAAATATATTGGAGGAAGCTTCATGAAAATAAGGCTTTATAAAACAGTAAAAATCCGTCCGTTCCGTATAAGTTAAAAAAACATTCTTTTCATACTTTTGTCGGAAAAGTCAAAAAGTACCGCGTAATAGAAAGATTCCATACATACCATGTAGTAAAAGTAAAAAATGGGTAAAAAGTACTTTAAATATACATTAAAACACCTTTATAAAATATGGACATGGATGATAGAAATAACCCGAGTAAAAACTTACGAATAAGCAGTCTCGGATAAAAATGAGATTTGCAAAATTATCCCTTACCTTAGGTCCGATATGCTTCGTATGTATCCAAACCTCCTGTATAATGATTTAAATAATGTCATTGACTTATTACAGAATCATATTCATTGTTCTTATATCATATATGGTTCACTTATGACTTTATATTACCCGTTTTTTTTGTAAATTCCATGTTAAAGAGTGTTTTGGGTAAAATCGTTTCATTTGTCGTTCGTGTTTTGACTTGTAATTATTCATATGATTACTTAAATAATTATTACTTAATTATAGAATATAAAACATGATTTATATATAATATATATTCATAATATACATATTTATAATAGATCGATAAATGGAAAGAAATACACCGTTCATGGAGACAGTGGGTTGTACGTACGCATGAATGTTGTTTTCGTTTCCTTATTGAATTGAATGGAATTAAGTAGATGAAATAAATAAATATATATACATAAATCCAGTAGAATTATTATGTCATATATTTTATGATTACTTATTATATATACTTTATAATCATTCTTGAATGGTTATCATAGAGAGTGAATCTCACCGCGTCGTGGAGACGGTATTCCGTACGTACGCACGAGCGATGATATCATTCCCATGATCTTATAATTGTATTAAAGTGTATGTATAATATTAAAGAATCAATATCACTTTACAATAATCATATATATTCATTACTTTCACCATTATACCCATCCAAGTAAGGTGGTGGTGGAAAATATATTACACCACGGCGTGCAGACGGTATTCCGTACGTACGCACGCGCGGTGATTTCATTTTGCAAAGGATGGATAGATGGTGAAATATGGATGTCTCATTATTATAATAACATATCCGTATATGAGTGATACGTATGTTATAACTTCATAATGAAACAACTAAAGAAGAAGTAGTTGAAGAAGAAAAAAAATTGAAAGAATCGGTAACGGATATCACCTCTTCTTTGACACGCCTCGTTAAATCCTCCTCTTAGGGTACTAAATTTGGTCTTTGAAGAAGACCAGGACCTCTAGGGTGTTTCTATGGAAGTTGAGAAGGGAAATGGGTAGGGATTGGCCGAGCATGAAGGGTAAAATTGGTGTGAGGAGGAGAGGGAGGAGGTTCCCTTTTATAAGGGAGGAGAGGGGCACCTTTGGAAAACTAAAAATATTATTTTATTATAAATTCATATTCGGTTTTAAATAGATCAAAATTGATTTATTTCGAATCTAAGGTGGTTATGGGTCTAAATAATCCCATCCAATATAATTTAGACAAGTTTAGGTTCCTATTTTAACCTTATCATTTAGATTTAACTTTAAGTTAAATAATTTTACTTTTACCATGTCTTCTTGTTTTCTTACACTATAAGGTTAATAAACTTACTATAACAAGTAAAACGAACCCCAAGTTGTTTATTATTAATATATATAACCCTATCTAAGTCATTTGGCCGAACCTTATATTTTTAGGAATAAAATAATGATTAATAATGTAATATTTTTTTTAAAAACTATTTTATGTCAATTTTGATACTATTTGGTAATTGATTTTTGTGAAAATCAAAAAAGAAATATTAGTTCAAAAAAAGTAAATTAAATCAATACTAACATGTCCTATTAACAGAGAAAATTATTTTAATTCATAAAAAGTCTCAAATTACATTTATTTGAGTATTTATAACATCAATTATGTCAATATTTTATTAATAAAATAATTACTGCATCATCATTGTGTCATAAATAAATATAATTATTTAACGTATAAAAATTACAAATTAAATATCATTATGTAGTAAATCTATTTATCTTTCTAATTAATATTTATAGTCTAATTTATATTATATATAACCTTATATTAAAAATGATTTACTTATTAAACTTTGATTTTAACAATTTTAACCCTTCTTTAAATAAATTAATAATAAATGTCCTAATCTAATCCAAGTGGGCCTAAATGGTCATATTTTATTCCTAAGGTTGTTTTTGGTCGAATTACACTAATCCAATAGAATTAGGACATTGTTAGGGTAATAATAATATCATTTTTACCCTTAATTACCCTATTTACTTTTAACCGTGGTAAAAAAAGTAAAAAGTTACTATTTACCAAAAATTATTTTCATCTCATTGAACCACATTTTACTTACTGACATCAACCGTGTCTCTCGGATTTTTGAAATTCCACTCACAGAAGAGGTAAAATTAAGTTTTATGAAAAATTCATTTTTTTAACTACCACTTAGGGGTTTCACTATTCATCAAAAAATGAAAGTTTTCAGAAAAATACCAAATATTAGGCCTAAGCTATATTTGATATTATGAACTCAAAAATGATGTCTATTTTACCAAATTAAAAACATATCAGTTGCATTAATTAATTTATAAATTAATTCCTGTCGTCAAAACAAATAGCGTGTTCTTAAGAGATAATAACTATCAAAAGATTGACACTTGTTTATGTCTGGTTTCAATGTGAAATTACATACAATGACCAAAATTTTATTAAATTGTAAAAATATATTATAAATATACTTTTAAACCAATAAAATTAAAAATTTATCACTATTAATTATTTCGATTAAAAAGGTTGTTTTTAATTAAAATTTAGTAATTTTCACTATTCATCAGAAAATGAAAGTTATCCGAAAAGTACCAAAATTTCACCCTAAGCTAATTTTGATATTCCGAATCCAAAAATGAAGTCCATTTTAAAAGAAAAAATTTATTAAATTTCAAAAAGTGGGTATTACTATTCATAACGGCTAGTTCATAATAATATTACAATAATATCTCTTTTAGTGAAACTTGGTATTGTGTACTACACGTGCTATCGAGGAAGGCCGTGATTGCGTGTAATGAAAGGCAATTCAAGGATTCATGTTGTGAAACCTCCTTTTCATGTAGCGTACAACAAAATATATTAATGAAATTAAAAAGAATATTTTTCATAAAATCTCAGGGTGTTACATTCTACCCCCCTTAAAATGAATTTCTCCTTCGAAATTCGTCGGGGTTATAAATGGTTTACGACTTCGAATGTTTCTTTAATAGAAACCCACATCATAAAAGGAATACCAAAACTTATCTTTATAAACTAAAGTATGAAACGTAACAGTTACCCAAATGAACTAATCACTGGGTTTCCACATAAGATAACATAGGTGAAAATATGGATATGGAAGAGAAATCTAACCATCATGTTCTAATAAAGAGTGGTAGAGAACATGGCTATGAAAAATACAACAATCACAAAGCCATAGATTTGTGATGATCTAAGGTACCATCTGATTCATCGAATATAAGGTCACTAAGACAACATTTTTGGTTTTCAAGATCATTTCCCTAAATATGATGAATTAAAAGAAATACTTACATGATTTTGGTACAATCTCACTGTTGTTCATGAATTGAACAATTTCCACTTCATCCCTTAAGGAAATTAAGTTGAATTTGTTATTCGTGATGTGTTAGCAGATCATGTGATAGAATCATGGGTCATTCCATCTGTTTCAAACAAATGGTTATCAAAAGTTATAATTCCATCATATGGTTAGATTAATCGTATATGGTTCCAAAAATGAACTTATACTTCATATATCATACCGCTTAATAAAATAAAACTAGTTTCTACTAACCAGGGACTTATTGTAGGCCAGTGGTAGGCGATAAAGGCCAGTCGAACTTCGGTTGTGGGTTCGATTCCCACAGCCTTGTCCGACACGATGGGCTGTCACCAGTCCTGCAGGTTGTCCTTTTTCTAAAACTACATTACTATAACATCCCATCAATAATATCGAAAAAAGTTCTATCCTTAAACAATACTACCTTATGTCCAAAATAATCCATTCCAATATTTAGGCTTATCTAAAATACTTCAGTCCAAGCTCATAGTATTAAGAAAATGATTACTTGAAATGTCACATAACAATCACGTGAATGCCATCATTTATCCCCCATATATCATAAGATATATATTGTTGGTCAAATTACAAACATGTGAATACCTTAATCATGTATTCTCTTGAAAAATGAATACCCATTGAACCTTAGTGAAAACATGATTGCAGTTAAAAGTTAACACTTTCCACATACCAAAATCGTCAAAATTATTTATACTCAAACCATGATATCACTTAGTCCTTATATTAGTCATGAGCTTATGAATACAATCAAACATCTCATTATCTTCTTATCCCTTCATTATTCGCATATAATCTGCTTACCAAAATTTCTCAATCACTTTCCATGGTTACCGGTACCATAAAATTATTGAAAACCACAATAGACCAATACGTAAATATTCAAATATTCCACGATACTATATACAACATTATTTTGGAATCCCATTACATAAACACTTAATCATTCCACCACATCGTTTTCATATTCAACATCGCCAATAGTGATCGATGTGACTTCCCATTTTCCTTTTCCTTAAGTGGTTGATCATGTCGATCATCATTAACCCTTGGATTAGGGCATTGATTAGCATAATGCCCCATTTCATTGCACTTGAAGCATTGAAGTGTTGTTGGTGCGTTCTCTGCAGTCTTTTCTTTATTCACACCATTAGCAACCCTTTTTCCATTACTTCAACACTCAGCTGCTTGATGACCTTATTTTACACACTTAAAACATTTTCTAGTCCCTTTAAGACAATCTCCACCATACTTCTTTCCACACTTTGATCATAAGGAAACATTCATCTTCTTTTCATCATTATTTTGAGATTTCTCCTTGAACTCCATCTTTCGTTTCTTGTCAAAACCATGAGATGGATATGTAACACCAACTTCCATTTCTACCTTGATAGCACAACACACAATTTATTCATATCTACTAAAGCCTCTTATAGCTAATGCCCTTCGAAGATTTGGTTTTAAGCCACTGAAAAATCGATCAATTTTACTTTCAGGTTGGATGATAAAGTAAGATGCATACCTTGCAAGCCTTGTAAAATTCGCTTCGTATATACCAACAGATTCATCATCCTTTTGCTTTAGTTCAAGAAACTCCTTCTCGAGCTTTGTTCGAAGAATATGAGGGAAGTACTTATCAAAAAATAAGTTCTTGAACTAATCCTATTCCATGGACTCAATTTCATCTCTTGGCCTCGTATTCTTGATAAGATTCCACCATTGATCAGCTTCACCTTCCAAATGATATACTGCTAAGATGACTTTATCATGTTCAGAACATTGAAGAAATGAAAATATCTTTTCAATGGTACTGATCCATTGTTCCGCAACAAGTGGATCAGAAGACCCACTAAAAGAAGGTGGACGTTGCCTCATGAAGTACTCAATAGAATATTGTTCCCTTCTCTGCTCATTTGGAAGTAAAGAATAATTCATAGCTTGTGTAAGTATATAGCAATAAGATTTTTCACTCCATCTCCCATAACATTTGTTTGTTCAGGAGAAAAATCATTGCATTTTCCATTACATTGATCGACACGGTTCCTTCGGGTTCCAGCCATCATCTAATACCAAAAAAGAATAGTCTGAGAGGAAAAAACCATGCTAGGGAAAAATAATAATAAAGTGGGAGTACCTTCAATATCTAACATCTTAGGTTAAATTATAATATCATTACCATAGTTCTAGGACTATATTCTATACGTATACTTATCCTTAGGGACATCCCTAGACATACCTTAGAAATATCTCTAGGGATCTCACTAACATTTTCGCATCCGAGTTTCCAAATGTTGACTAAACCTTTCCTCTGATACCAACTGTAGAGACCCGAAGCTTGACGTACATGAACATTACATTACTTTTTCGGAATAATTAATACATAACAAAAACAGACACACAAGGACCGTAATAGTTTAGTGTCTTTGGAAACTTGGAACGTAATCTTCTAATCGTGGTGAAAGATCTTCAACATCTCCCATAAAGATCTTCCCCTTTGTTTCTTACCTAAAACCTTTCTTTATATCCTGGGGAAAAGAAAACATAAAACAGGTGAGCTCAAATGCTCAGTAATGATTAGCATGGATAAAATAAAACATACCATATATATTTGAACTTAAAAACATGAACATAATGTTTAAACATCAAAAGCTTGAGCAATGACATAAAACATGGAAGTACATATGGAATAGATCATAAAGAAACATTAATAATGATAAAATAGCATGGGAATAAAACATGTAATTGTGGAAACCATTCATCACATGTCATGATTTTCATAGTATCCAAGGCATTGCTGCCAAGACCCTCTTAGTGGACAAAGTCTCTTTCTGAATCGAGTTCACTCCTCGTTTCAGTCCTGTAACACTGAACCGAATTAACTAACCATTCCAGCCATGTCTATCTCATGAGATATAAATCTTTACCCAATGCATTGTATGGAGATATAGGTCCCACCCATCTCATAATGAAATCATTCTTACTTGTGCCACAAAATAAACATACATCATTCATAATAACCCAATGAATAAAATGGGTTTCATAAACATCATCTTATCATCACATAATCCATATAAAATTAATGGATATCATTTCATAATAATAAAATTAAAACCATTAAAATCATAGAGAAATTATACTTGAAACATACACATATGAAATAATGTCATCTTAGATGGAAAAATGGTTTTGATAAAACAATTGAAATGAATTCTTGAGGAAAATATCCTTTCTTCTTATAATTCATTTTCTTTTCAAAAAATGTCATGCAATTTTAAAAGAAAAAGATTTTGTTGAAAATATTAATGAAATATTTTAGAGGAATCTTCATGAAAATAAGGCTTTATAAAACAGTAAAAATCTGTTCGTGCCGTATAAGTTTAAAAAACATTCTTTTTGTACTTTTATCAGAAAAGTAAAAAAGTACCTCGTAATAGAAAGATTCCATACATACCATGTAGTAAAAGTCAAAAATGGGTAAAAAGAACTTTAAACATACATTAAAACACTTTTATAAAACATGGACATGGATGATAGAAATAACCATAGTAAATACTTACGAATAAGCAATCTCGGATAAAAATGAGATTTGCAAAATTATCCCTTACCTTAGGTCCGATATGCTTCGTACGTATCCAAACCTCTTGTATAATGATTTAAATAATTTCATTGACTTATTACAGAATCATATTCATTTTTATTATATCATATATGTTTCACTTATGACTTTATATTAGCCGTTCTTTTTTAAATTCCATGTTAAAGAGTGTTTTGGGTAAAATAGTTTCATTTGTCGTCCGTGTTTTGACTTGTAATTATTAATATGATTACTTAGATCATGATTACTTAATTCCAGAATATAAAACATGATTTATATATAATATATATTCATAATATACATTTTTATAATAGATCTATAAATGGAAATAAATACGCCGTTCATGGAGACGGTAGGCCGTACGTACGCATGAACGCTGTTTTCGTTTCCTTATTGAATTGAATGGAATTAAGTAGACGACATAAATATATATACACATAAATCCAGTAGCATTATTATTTCATATATTTTATTATTACTTATTATATATACTTTATAATCATTCTTGAATGGTTATCATGGAGAGTGAATCTCATCGCGTTGTGGAGACGGTATTCCGTACGTACGCACGAGCGATGATATCATTCCCATGATCGTCGAATTGTATTAAAGTGTATGTATAATATTACAGAATCAATATCACTTTACAATAATCTATATATTCATTACTTTCACCATTATACCCATCCAAGTAAGGTGGTGGTGGAAAATAGATTACACCATGGCATGGAGACGGTATACCGTAAGTACGCACACGCGGTGATTTCATTTTCCATAGGATGGATAGATGGTGAAATATGGTTGTTTCATACTTATAATAACATATAATTATATGAGTGATACTGATTTTATTACTTCATAATGAAACAACTAAAGAAGAAGAAGTTGAAGAAGAAAGAAAATTGAAATAATCGGTAACGGATATCACCTCTTTCTTGACACGCCTCTTTGAATCCTCCTCTTAGGGTACTAAACTTGGTCTTTGAAGAAGACCAGGACCTCTAGGATGTTTCTATAGAAGTTGATAAGGGAAATGGGCAGGGATTGTCCAAGAATGAAGGCTCAAATTGGTGTGAGCAGGAGAGGGAGGAGGTGCTCTTTTATAAGGGAGGAGACGGGCACCTTTGGAAAACTAAACATATTTTTTTATTATAAAGTCATATTTGGTTTTAAATAGCTCCAAATTGATTTATTTAGAAGAAAAGGTGGGGATTGGTCTAAATCCTCTCATCCAATAGAATTTAGACAAGTTTAGGTTCCTATTTTAACCTTATCATTTAGATTTAACTTTAAGTTAAATAATTTTACTTTTACCGTGTCTTCTTGTTTTCTTACACTATAAGGTTAATAAACTTACTATAACAAGCCAAACGAACCCCAAGTTGTTTATTATTAATATATATAACCTTATCTAAGTCATTTTACCTAACCTTATTTTTTTAAGAATAAAATAACGATTAATAATATAATATTGTTTTTAAAAACTATATTATGTCAATTTTGATACTATTTGGTAATTGATTTTTTTGAAAATCATAACAGAAAGATTAGTTCGAAAAAAATAAATTAAATCTATAATAACATCTCATATTAACATATAAAATTATTTTAATTTATAAAAAGTCTTAAATTACATTTATTTGGGTATTTATAACATCAATTATGTCAACATTTCATTAATAAAATAATTACTGCATCATCATTGTGTAATAAATAAATTAAATTATTTAATGTTTAAAAATTACAAATTAAATATAATTATGTAGGAAATATTTATATCTTTATAATGAGTATTTATAGTCGAATTTATCTTATGTATAACCCTATATTAAAAACGATTTACTTATTAAACTTGATTTTAACTATTTTAACCCTTCTTTAAATAAATTAATAATAAATGTCCTAATCTAATCCAAGTGGGCCTAAATGGTCATATGTTATTCCTACGTTGGTTTTTGGTCGAATTACACTTATCCAATAGAATTAGGACATGTGTTAGGGTAATAATAATATCATTTTTACCCTTAATTACCCTATTTACTTTTAACCGTGGTAAAAAAAAGTAAAAAGTTACTATTCACCAAAAATTATTTTCATCTCATTGAACCAAATTTTACTTACTGACATCAACCGTGTCTCTTGGATTTTTGAAATTCCACTCACAGAAGCGGTAAAATTAAGTTTTATGAAAAATTCATTTTTTTTAACTACCACTTAGTGGTTTCACTATTCATCAAAAAATGAAAGTTTTCAGAAAAATACCAAAAATTAGGCCTGAGCTATATTTGATATTATGAACTCAAAAATGATGTCTATTTTACCAAATTCAAAACATATCAGTTGCATTAATTAATTTAAAAATTAATTCTCATCGTCAAAACAAATAACGTGTTCTTAAGAGATAATAACTATCAAAAGATTGACACTTGTTTATGTCTGGTATAAATGTGAAATTACATCCAATGAACAACATTGTATTAAATTGTAAAAATATATTCTAAATATACTTTAAAACCAGTAAAATTAATAATTTATCACTATTAATTATTTCGATTAAAAAGGTTGTTTTTAATTAAAATTTAGTAATTTTCATTATTCATCAGAAAATGAAAGTTATCCGAAAAGTACCAAAATTTCAACCTAATCTAATTTCGATATTCCAAATCCAAAAATGAAGTCCATTTTAAAAGATAAAATTTATTAAATTTCAAAAAGTGGGTATTACTATTCATAACGGCTAGTTCATAATAATATTATAATAATATCTCTTTTAGTGAAACTCGGTATTGCGTACTACACACGCTATCGAGGAAGGTCACAATTGCGTGTAATGCAAGGCATGTCAAGGATGCGTGTTGTGCAATATCCTTTTGGTGTATCATACAACACAAGACATTAATGAAATTAAAAAATAATATTTTTCATAAAATCTCGGGGAGTTACATTAGAAGCCCACGGTTCATGAAACCATCGGTATAGCCTATACCCACGGTTTCTTGGGATACACCCACAGTTTGAAATCGTGTGTATATGGAAATTTTCCAGTAGTGTACATTTGGATTTTATTACACACAACACCAATTCCCTTTGACATCTTGTGTTACACACAAGGCCATGTTTTTACAGAACTACAATATATTATAAATATGATTATTAATATATTATTATAGTTACTACTTAGCCATTGGAATGGAAGTTATAAACAAGATTAACTAAATTTTTAAAATGTGATTTACACATGTAAGTTAAATGAATCTTTTGGTTAACAATTAGTATAATTGAATGAAAAAACTTTTTGAAAATAAATAAATTTCATTTCTAAGAAAAATATTTTTATATGTACAAACCCAATTTTATTTCAATAAATTAAACAAACAAATTTTTATTATTGTTTTAAATTAAATAAATATGTATTATACATTCAATAAATATTTTTGATACTCATAAAATAAATTTTATAGGTATAAAATAATAATAAATCTAATTTTATGAATAACAATATGTATTTTTCTAAAAGATAATTTTATCACCTTTTATTGATGAATGCATTTTAAATATTCTTTTCTAGACGTTCATAATTATTATTTTAAAAAATAAAATTCATTTTTTAAATATTAATATCATTATTTACTTAGGATTATTTTTTTCTGAGAAGTTTTATATTTTTATGAATAGTAAAAAATACTGAATTTTAATTCAAAATTGTTTTTTCGTATAATTTATTTATATAGTTAAATTATGTTTAAATTTGGATAAAAAGTATAATTATATCAATTATACATCAATTAATCAAATTTATTTCATTTGAATCAATTTTAAAATAAAATATTATATAAAAATATTTCATACTTTTTGACCTTTTCGCTTTAAAAACCTACATTGTCGTCCCATCAGTGGGATTAATTTTAAATAAATTTATACCACTTACGTGATTTGAATTTAAAAAATTGGATTAAATAATTGGAATAAGTATAATTTATAATTTATAATAATTTCAAATTATTTTTTTACCAAAACAATTAGTGAAAGTGATTAAAAATAATTACAGCAATTAAGAGAAAAATTAGCTTAACAAAGGACTAAGACTTAAAACTTAACGTCTATAATGACCTATAAATTTTTCTGAAATACATTTTATATTCATATTTCAACCATATATTACCTTTTATAAAACTTCGACCATTATGGGAGCCACTCGACATGAGAAAAATGTGGGTGGAATTTCCTTTTGAAAAAATTACAAGATTGCCACTCCTCCTCCACTATATAAAGGTACTCACCCCTCCAAATTATTCACACCTCTAAATACCTTTATATCACCAAAAATCTGATAAAATAATCACTAAAAATCCATTAATTCTTCATATAATCCTATACTAGGTCATAAATCCAAACATGGAATCCATTGGTGCAATCCAAGAGGAGTTGCCAAGAGAAGAGTTAAAATCCTTCCTCAAGATCTTTTGTTTTAATTTAATTATCCACCCACTGAACTCTTATTATTAAATGATTATATAAGAAAATAATTATCCTAAATATACATAGATGTTTTTTATGGGGTTTTTACCTACATATACACACACTTCCATCTAATGGGTAACGAACTTATTGTTCTTGTGTACGAAGAACTATATCCTCATGAAACAATGTTATTCATTATTCCTTTACCACCTCTCATGGTTGGTAATTATTAGGTAAACTATTATTTTATATTATATTTATAAAATTAGTTATTTATTTATTATTCTATAATTATAATATAACATATACCTTCATGTTTTCCATTTTTTATAAATACGATAACTTTGTCTGTGGACGTGTGGACTACCACCTCCTAAAAGTGATGCGATTAATTAAGAGTTTACAAGGAGTGTATAAAGTATGTTTTTAGTGAAATTATATGATATATAAGAAATAATAGTGATACTATAATTATATTATATATATAAATATATTTCATTTACTTTCTTTTTTTGAATATGACACTAAAACAGAAACATCATTCTTGCGTATGTATAGCCTACTGTCTCCACAAACGGTGCATTCCATTTCATATTTAAATAATTTATAAATTATTATAAATATATATAATTAATATATATGATATTTAAATCATTTTTTACATTCATTGAATAATTAAATAATGATATAAGTAAGAGGATTGAGAATAACAAGCCAAAACATATACGAAAAGTAAAGAAGATATTACTTGAAATGTAACATTATCATGGAGTTGTTAATAAATGGGTAATATAAATTCATAAATAAATGATACATGTTATTATATATAATAATTTGGTAATGTGGTAAATTTATAATAAACTTATATTAATTATACATGAGTTTTAAATGTGTAAAAAAAATTCAATACTTATGGTAAGGGCTTTCTCGTCTCACATTTTTGCTCATGAGCTTTATGTCTTATTCACCACTCATTTATTTTGTGTGGTGTATATAATAACCATGAATGTATGATATTATTATTATAATTAAATTTTTGTGTTTTTATATATCCATTTAATTATCTTTATTTAATGTAGTTTATAGTTCAAAAGTTACCGAATCAGTAAAGTAATTTTGTCTCAATTTTCCTTCTTTGAGACACATGCCATGTTATGAACCTGTATTTTTCTATGAGGTGTATATAATTCCCTTTTACACATTATATAATGAACATAATTAATTTAATGGTCTTTTAAACTTTATATAATGTTATTATTTCCATAGTATTATGATTCAAAATTACAAAATTAGTAGTGATTTGTTGTTACAATCTCACCGTTTATCGAGATTGTTTTTAATTATGATTAAATTGTAGAAATATTATGATTAATATCTCAAGAAAAGTCATTAATTTTATTATCCTATATTTATTAATTATATATAAATGAACATGTACCATTTTTCTACTCTTAGGTACTTAATATAATTAAGAAAGTGTTTTTAAGAACATATTAATTTATCTCTCTCTTCGATTGGAAATCTATGTTCATTCAAAATCATGTTTTCTAAAATGTTTTTCAAAAAAATTCTAATTAAAATTTTTATTTTTAATGTTTTCGATATTCTTTTATATGTTTTCCATTAAAATTATTTTCAAAAAAAATTAAAATGTCTTTTATAATTTTTCAAGGAAAAGGGTTTTCAAAATTTTTATGATATTCCTTTATAAGTTTTCAAGATTATTTTCAACAAAAATGGGTTTAAAAAGGTTTAATGTTTTAAAAATAATTGTTCAACGAAGAAATGGTATTTTTTTTAAAAATGTTTTAGTGGTTATTAAAATCTTTCATAGTAATTTTTTGAAATAGGTTTTCAAAGAAATGGATTTTGAAAATGTTTTATGTTTTAAAAAGAGATCTCCAAAGAATAATTATTTTTCATTAGAAATGTTCCGAGTTGTCTTTAAAAATACTTATTTATATAATATGACATAATTTTTTATAGTTTATTATTTACTGGTGATATGATCTAAAAATTCCTTTCATATGATTTCTTTAATGGTTTATGTTTTAGATGGGATGATGTTTTTGAAACCTATATCTCTTCCACGAGAAATGTGTTTTTTATACCTTCTTCTTTTCATGGATTGTGCTTTGATAAAATTATTATGAGACCTATATATTTTCCATATTAAATGATATGATGATATTTTTATGATACCCATTTCATTCCATGGGTTATGATATGATGTTTATGCAACACATGTCTTTTTATGGGTTATTATATGATAAATGTTTTGTTATCTTATTGAACATTAATGTATGATTTCATTATGTGGCAGATGGGACCTATATCTCCCTCTAGTGCATTGGGTAATGATAAATGATATATGTTCTTAAAGGTTACATGGGAGGGAATCCCAATCCTGAAACAATAGGGAATATTAATCCCAAAAAATATAGAACATGGGAGGGAATCCCAAGCCCAAAACAGTTGCGCATCTTTGGCCCAAAATAAGAGGGTATATGGTAGGGAATCATAATCCCAAAAGAAGTGTGCCTATTAAGCCATAAAAAAGGGTACATGGTAGGTAATTCAAATCCTTAAACAAGAGGGTGAATGGGATCTCATCTCATTCCTGAAACAAGAGGGTGCATGGGATGGAATCCCAAGCTCGAAGTAGTTACACAAGTGATTATCCCAAGCCTAACATATTAGGAAGGTCATGGAAGGTAGCCTTGACATATGATTTTCTATGATTATGTGTATTCCCAAACTCCATGACTTATTCCTATGTTATGATTTCACGTATTATGCTATTGATTCCGTTATGATTCATGTCTTATGAATAGACTATACTTATTCCATGATTCATGTTTATGATCTTTGATATACAGGGTATGATCTTCTACTATTAGGATCATGTTGTCATACCATTATGCTCATGTTATTCATACATATCTCCCTTATTTACCCTTACTAAGAATCTGATATCACCCCTTTCTTATGTTTCCTTTCCCTAGGTTATGAAGAAATTTTAAAATGTGATTGAAAAAGGTTAAGATCTATAAATGAGATTTTTAAGATCATTATCCTTATTTGAGGATTATGTTTCCAAGTTTCCAAAGTCGCTAAACTATTACGTTCTTAGGACGGGAATTTTTTAAATGTGATGAATATTAATCTGAAATTATGTAATATCAATGCATATTAAGTCGTGGTCACTATATCTACATCCTCATCACATGAAATTAAAATTTCCTAGTCGCATAACATTAAACTTCACAACAAAAGGTCATAAAATTTTACAGATAGTCCCCTATGATGGTTGTGTATCTAAGAATCATGTTTTTTATTCATTTACCTTGAAATGTGTTCCACACATTTTCGTGTAGTCTTTAGTGTACTGAAATCCTTCTTGAATCTTATGCTTTCTGGGAACTAAATTCATATCCTTGATATCTGAGTCGATGTAACCAGTTCCTTGAGTTGATATACTTATCTTGGAACCCCATGGAACTTGTGACTATTTTCTATCAACTATTCTCTATAGAAAAATGGTAACTAGGAATGGATCCTCCAAATGTACCCTCAGATCCCAAGAAGGCCCCTATAAACCTAGGAGTTATTTTCCTGACTATGTGGAACATTGTAGGCTTTCACAACTACCAATGTTTGACTTATTCCCACTGGTTACCACCTCTGTTTAACTTAGATATTCTTGGGTAATGATTTACACCTTCCATAACCTGAATATTCAAGTGGATTCATACACCCTTGATGTTACACATCTTTTCATTATACCCATTATAAAAGCAAGGTTATGGCATCATATTGTTATGTCCTTCCATTCTAGGGTGTGCATATTTTGTGAAGACCCAATCACTTCCATATAGTAACTTATTTCCCCTATATACTAATCATGTATACACAGAGAAATATCCTTGGAAATAGCTAATTATGGCCTAATTCCTACCCTTACGGTATGCAAAGGAAAACCCAGGGAATGTTGACCATAAAATTAGCACATACCTTTTTTTAAATAGGGATGATTCATACAAACTCACTCTACTGATGCATGAGTTAGATCTAAATATGGATTAATTTCATAGGATATAAGATTTTTATAAGAAGGGATCTGATATAAGGCTACCCATCAATAATCCTATGTATGGATAAAAGTTGATCTATATATCTAGATGCCTCTGACCAATGAACAGTGTCCCCACAAATATCTTACAAAATTTCACATTTGTTCCCATGTCCTTACCATGTGACATTAAACTGCAAGGAAAATGTCCACATGCATCATAACCATAAATTGTATACACTTTTGTCAAAGTTGTATGACCTTAAAATTTATCCTTTGATGGTTTAAATCATAAGGCCCTAAAATTTCTAGTAAAATGGACATAAAACTTATCATATTGAAAACCAAAAAAGGGTTGTCTGATAAAAATTAAAGTCTCTAATCATTAAACTCTTCATCTCCAGAGTTTAGGAAATATTTAGAGCATAAATTAATGAGGCTTAAAGAACATAGGGTCCACATTATGGCCCTATTAAAATCCAAGCCATTCTCACTGGATCCCTTGGTCCAAGAAAAAGTTATATTAATGATTTTTTACATATCCTCGCTATGATAGTGTTTTCACTAGGTGGCAACACAAATTTTAGGGTACTTTAACTCTTCTTGAATATTAAGCTTTTACTAAACCAACTTCATTCCTTTAAATTTTGAGCTAACAGAACTAGTTCCCTGAATATATATTCTTCACTTGGAACCCCATGGAACTTTGGCATATTTTCCATTTTCTCTACCATATAGTAGACTGGTAATAGGGACTGAATTGTCTAAGAAACTCTCAAATCCCAGGAAGACCCCCATTAAACTTAATTTTTATTGTCCTGGTATTGACTATCCTTTCCATCACAGAGTCTAAAGAATGAACAAAGGGGAATACCATAAGCACAAATAGAGTCATCCTTTTAAGAACATCAAAAATTTACAAAGGCATGAAAAACGAACTCTTTACGAATGGGTCGTACAAGTTTTCTTATGGTCGCGCAAGTATAATTTCACGCCACATATGTGTCGCGCAAGTTACTTGTGTGCCCTGTTATTTTTTCACACAAGGTCCTCAATGGCCAACAAATACCCCTTGTGGGCCCCCCATTTCGAGGACAAAAAATACAGAAACTCATATTTGAGCTTCCGACGACCTAGTCTCTTCTCAAAGCCTTCCGAACACTTCTAAGGTAATTTCTTACCTAGAATGGAAAGTCTAAAGAGATGGAATAAGGCCTAAGTGTTCAAATTCATCAACACATGCGCATCTAAGTGTCTAACCCTTCAGAGAATTATAGACACTTGGGTGTCCCCTTATCCATTCAACAGAACTTGTGCGCCACTCATTTAGAAGACTTTATGGATAACACTAATGGATTGAGCTAAGCATCGCCCATGTTTTACCCTATGGTTTGACCATCACGCAAGTACCTATGTGTCGCTTAGCAATACCTACGCGACTAGGACCTATGCGCCTAAATAAGACCTGCACGCCAAACTTCTTTTAGGTTCCCCTCATGTCTATTCATCTCTTTTCTTAAAATACACCTCTCCCCTTCAAGGTTTATCCTCATAATCCTCTTCAAATCCATTTATGGCATGATTCCTTGGTTGGTTTCCTTATCTGAAAGTAATTCTATGGAACATATCTCAATAACTAATGACTTACCTATATTTATGTCATTAAGGTTAGATATTTCATTCATTTAACCTCATTCTTTAAGATAAAAAGATTATTTGGGCATACTCTTTAGAAGTAAGCCCCAAGTCCCCTATTCATGGGCATCCTACTTAGGAGTAAGCCCCAAGTTCTCAAACCTGGGCCTCCTTTTCAAGAGTAAGTCCCAGTCCAAATTCCTTAATTTGGGTATCCTACTTAGGAGTAAGCCCCAAGTTCCCAAATATGGACATCCTATTTAGGAGTAAGTCCTAGTCTTTAGTTCTCAAGTCCCATTAACCTAGGCCTCCTTATCTGGTATAAGCCCCAGTCATAATTTCTCTTAACCAGTCTTAACTTCTTTTTGATTTGGGCTTCCTTCCAAGGAATAAAACCGAATCATAAGTCTCCTCCTAATTTGGGCATCCTCCTCAGGAGTAAGCCCCACGTTAGAGTATCCAAATCTCTATAAAGCACATATATCTTTGTGGACCTTGTTCCAAGGAATCTTCTCTAAAGTAAGTCCTAATCTTTATCTATATGGGAAATCATACATACATAAGCCCCACATCATTCCTTATGACCACATCTTTCGTGTCACAAATTGTCAGGTTTTCTGATACCTCTTGTTTCTCACACCGAGCATGACTCATGTGAGATTAGAGTGTAAAAGTAACCACGACACATATATTTGGTCCATTAATCATACATAATCCCCACAATTCCCAACCGAAATACGTGGGCTTTGATCTCTACCTTAAAAGTAGAGTATGTAGGAAGCCTTTATGAGGTTCAATACCATCACCCATTAATTCTAATTTGTCCCATATGACGTTAAACTATATCTTAATTCCTGAACTATGTGGGTTATAATTCCTTTTCTAACAAGGATACGTTGGTAGCCCATCTGCGGGTACGATCCCAACACTAAAATACTTCATGTCCTTCTGAATGACAATAAACTTCAATTGCCCCGCTGAGTGGCTTTAAAACAAGTATGGTTATCATAATGACCAAGAGATCTTTATATAATGTGTTGAAGGATACCATTGACTAAGAATCTATAACAAATATAGATGATTCTATATCGAGGAAGAACCTCAAATACATATACAAGATTTTCTAAATCTCATACATATTAATCATTGATTGTTAGATCTTAAAGAAAGATAATTTTCATACTTCGTAGTGTAGTAAGGATTCACAAACATAACTTAAATATATAAAAATAGTCTCGTAGTAGACAATAATTGCCCTCAAAAAAGGTGTGATGAGTCCGACCTCCCATCTTCTCGACCAATGCAAATTCTTAAGTGTCATCGGTCCATAACTAATGAGAACCTACCTTTTAAAAGTATATCCAAATGGATATAGAATCATTGGATGTTTCCAGTCCTACGAATAAACCCATTATAAACCGATAATATTGTTTGAACCTTAAACAAACGAGGTCATCCCCAATTCTAGAGGAAACAAAAAATGGTGAACCCGACATGAATCCTTAACCAAGTTAAAATGATGTATTACTTATATGTTAGGCCCCTATTTAAACTCAATGAGAGGGAAAACAAATAATTCAATAAAATATGTGTTCATTCAAAAGATGTAGTGGCCAAACTTATCTTTATTATGTCTGTTATATCAAACAGTCAATCTTTTCCAAGATCTTCTACATTACAGAAATGGCTTCTCTTAAGTTCACATCTGTGAATGCCTCTGCTGAGAATACCTCTGCTGCTACTCCTGCTAGATCGTCGTCCACTCTGAGGACGACATCACCTACTCAGCATCTTCAATGCTGGGTATCAAATGCACTGGTTAAATAATACCATCTACACAGAACCATTATGACTCTGCAGGCTGCTCGACATGCCCTCCAAGTCAATAATTTACCCTGGTCATCTAGACAACGATGACTAGCGATCAAGATGCAAGCGGTGCCAAACACCATCTCCAACCATTTTGGGTCGTTATCCCCGGAACACAACAACCATTCCCTCCCATATTCTGAGGAGGTAAATGATAAGGTCACTTAAGGCCTTAATTCATGGAAATAGGAGTCCTTCCTGAGGGCTCCCAACAACAATCATTGTCAGACTCGTGCGGCTGTGTGCCCTCAACATGATGAGGGTGTCGTCTCCAGGCATTCGGCTTAGGTTCCTCAAACTCGAGAAAGCAAGAAAACCCACCAGAGGTGATTTCTGGTCAATAGTGAGCAGGTTATTATCTCTTCCATCTCCGGAGAAGACCACCAACCTAACTTGGTAGCAAGCAACGAGCGGGCACACACACCCATCCGTTTTAATTCCGCTGTCCAGCAGACTCCTCTGGCAGCAGCACACCATTACCACTAGGCAATTTCAGCGTAGTACTATAGATAGGAAAATACACCTATTTATAAATCATCATCTAGTCAGCAGGCTCGTCTGACTACATACGATGAAGCCCACCAACCCAGTGTGTTGAAAACTGGTAAACAGTCACATATACCTTCTTACACTCATCAATCCTGTCAGCAGTCTCATCTTCCAGTATTGAAGGATGTTCGTCAACCACTTTCAGTGGAGTGAAATTAGTAGGCACATAAACCTTATAGTATTGATCAAGCCTACCAATTTTCGTTTGGTAGCACCCGGAGAAGTCAATTGGAAATCCCCAATGACAAACAGGAGGCAGACTCAACTCTCTGTCCCCATTCATGAGTACTGTCAGAATTCATTGGCAGGAAAAGGAGGACTGGAGTAGGAACACACACCTACTCCAAACATGGAATGGACGTATATTCCCATTCCGGCAGCTGAAGTCACCAAGAACATTCTAACGATGGTGAAAGAGAAGAAGAAAATCCCTGATCATATTCTAGATGCCTGGTAGGATATTATAACAGCTTCAGCATCATCATAGGGAGAGAAATACAAATCTATCACAACCAGTGGAGTGACACATCAACAGTTCACTCTATAACAGACACACTCCTCTATTCCAATCCAAGAGGGTTGTGGGGAATACTCCCCCATGTCATACAGACAACCAAGTCAGGCACATACACCTGATTTGAGTGGAGATAATCAGCCTAACCCGATCCTTTCTCCTGAGTAGGCACATACACCTGCCCATAATAACCACTTTCTTCAACAAGTGGTTCCCAAAGTTAGTAAGAAGGTGTCAAGAAAAAGACATGTCCAGCACAGTCAAGAAATCAAGGGTCAATATGTAATAAGGCTTTTCTTGATGCTAGAGTTCTTGATGCACTCAGACAATTATCTGTTGCAACTCAAGATTCTACTCTCTCAGTTCCCAATAGGGGGAACATTAATTCTGAATGTCAGCATCAGACACTTCCTCATGAAGGCATGAATCATGATAGTTCGGTCGATCTTGAAGTATCATCTTCAGATGAGATCCACAATAACTCTCTACATGGCAAGAAGACTAAGGAGCAAAAGTTTTTATCTTTTTCTGTAACCCACCATGGTGGTCCTCCCCCTGATGATGAATTTAGCTGCGAAATTCCTCTCCGTAGTAGTAATTCACAATGCCTAGAAAATGCTCCAATGGACAATGTAGTAATGATAAATCCCTCTTATCTTGAGGCACTTGAAAATGTGAATCCAGTCATGTATGATGCTTTACTGCTAGCAGGTGAAATACTTTCTCAACTAGAAGACAGCCCGGGGTGTATGTCATTCTCCAAACCACTCCTGAGTCATTCATATTCTAGTTTGATAAATGAATTCTCTACAAATATTCTTGAATATAATGAAGAAACAAAGAAGCACTAGCTTTGTTCTAAACAGGTAGAAGAATATTCATCATATAATAAGAAGGAAGTACTGAGCATGAGAAAGCAACTGGTGAAAGGTGAAGTGCTGGTCATGTTTTGGCCTTTGGCTGACTCTCAGTATGACATTCTAGAAATTTTTACGGAAGATTGTATTCAAGATATTTGTCTTAACATGTAGAAAACTCTTTGTCAATTGAAAAAGAAAATATTATCTTGTGATGATTATGAAAATCATGTCAAGAAAATGGAAGGTTTACAATGCCAAATTGATTTAGCATCTCTCTTAGTTTCTCGATATCTGAAGGCTGAAAAGCAGCAGAGTGACCTTCAGCGTTCATGCTTTGGCACATTAAGAATATTGTGCCAGTTAATTTCCAATGAACCATCTGGTATTCATATTAGGGGATGGTTTGTTCATGGATCATTTCATTTCACTGTACTCTCCAGTCTACAAATGCCTCCAAAAGTGGTCTCATGCAATGTTATTGCCCACGTCTGGTCACAACCAATTGGCTTTGTTTGTAATCAAAGGCTTTCTCAAGAACAGGCCTCAACTAGTTCTTCCCAGAATCAGGAATATAGAGAAAAAGTTGTCAAATTACTTTTGCGTCAGGAAAATGAGAACATTGAACAGGCTTCTTGTTTAGAGCGTGCACATCTTCAAGTGACAGAAGTGTCAGAAATCATCCAATGGCCTTTTGAGCTGGGTGATAAGAGTGGATGCAGGTTAATGCATCCAGCCAATTTCTAGACTGAAGTCCATAAGATCAGGAGACATTTTAAGAAGTTCTCATATATAGCAACTCAAGAACCACCCCAGTTTTCCAGAATAGATACTATTTTAACCCATCCCTCAGAATCAACAAATAGGATTCGAGGAGTTGAGAAATAATAGCAGGAACATCCCCAGTCCACCGGATTGGGGACTTTTTGAAATCCTCAATCTCTTCCTCAGAGAAAGTCAGTCTTCTCTCAATTAGGGAAGAAGCCCCAAGAGGAACTAAGAGCCGAATTATCAGGAGATTACCTACAAATTATGGTTCGTCAAGAAGTTACTAAGGGTTTAAATCAGCAAAAGGTAGTTTCTCAATAAGGACATGGAAGAAGACAATATCTTAGAAATGTCGATAGAAGACATGCAATGCGTTATGCATCAATTAATTTCATCAATGTCGTTGTTACTAATTCCCCAAATGAGGCTCACTTAGAGGGATCAGATGAAGACATTCCTACTCAATAAGTTGTACACAGAGACATAAATGAAGAAGGTGTCCGTACAAGAAATCAAAGGCTTACCTAGAATCTGGGTATTCTTTCAAATAACCAACTTCCCCTCTCTAAAAGGCATTCAACAAAGGGAAATGGAAGAATCAGGTTACATACTCTTCCTCTAAAGAAGTCCAATAACTCTCACTAGAGAAATGATTCGCACAATAAGAGGAAGAGATGAAGGAATTAAGAAGGTTGAATGCAGAACTACTCCAAATTAGTCTTCCTCCTAAGTGTGTTGGAGTCAGTCATCCAAGGGAATTTGTTGCGGCTACTGAGATGGATCAAGAATATCCTTCTTTCCTAGTACACTCTCATAGGTCTAAGCCTATGGGTTATATGCAACAAAAACTGGTAATAATACCATCATTGGCAGTCCCGGTCACCACACATATCCAATCTCCAATTATTTCACCTGCACAGGTCTAAGCTCAACCGGATGTTTCTCAAAAGTTAATGACTACCATTGAGTCATTAACAGCTTGGATGGAAGCTATGGAAGGAAAGCATGCATCGGTTCAACCATAAAAGAGAGCTTCCCTGAATGGGTTGATGCAATTCCTCCCCCATCAAATTTGTCAAGTACCACATTCCCAATATTTAATGGTTCGGGAGACCCAGAGTGACATTTAACACATTTTGTTTCTCGTTGCGATCCTATGATGGGAAACCCTCTAAAATAATAAGAAGTTAAGATCATGTGTTTTTACAATCACTACAAGGGCCTTCTTTTGTCTGGTATACAAGCTTGAAATCCTGAACAATTACCGGGTGGGAGGATCTTCATCAACAATTCCTTCTTCAATTCAGATCAACTTTGCCAAAGACAACTGTTTTTTATCTGCAAAATTTTAAGAAAAGGGAGAATGAAAGGGTTTCATATTTCATTGCTCTCTATAAGGGATTAACATATTCCCTGATCTTAGCACCCCCTCAAGAAGAGTTGTTGCCAATTTGTGTGGCAATTTTGCGTGATGAATTACGCACGCCGTTAATCCCTATGAAATCCACAGGAGGGTTTCGAGACCTTACTTCAATCACTCAATAGATTGAAGACTCTCTTATAAAGACTAAGGATAAAGCTCATGTAATTCCATAAGCTCCTAGAAGGAGAATGGGTAAAGCAGAGACTACTATAGTTACGCTTAAACAAGAACTTGTACCTGCTTCTACTTCAAGGCTTTCATCTTCTCAAAGGGTTCCACCTCTTGAGCATCAACAACATAGGTTGTTTCATCAAAATGATCAAAGAGATCAAATATGAAAACAATTTGAGAATCTAAAGAGAAAAATTCACTTTTTCTGAAATGAAAAAGTTCCTGGTTACTTTATTTGAGCTCTGGAAAATAATTTGGTTCAATTGTCATGTCCCAAAAGTCCGAAAAAGGAAAGAGATGAAGACCATCCCAATTATTTCCCATTTCATCAGAAGTTGGGGCATCCCATTCAAGAGTGTTTTGTCTTCAAATAACTCCTGAAAATGATGGTGGACTCAGGACAAGTCAAATTGAAAGGTTCTTCAGCTCAGGTAGCATGTGTTACTGCTACAAATCCTGAGGAAGAAGGCGAGTGGAAAGAAGTCAAAAACAAAAGTGTGCAGAAATATGATGATTGGGTGGTCTAGAAAATTTTCAACCGAACTCATTCCATTTTTCGAACACAATTGAAGAAACAAATTATGTCTTCTGCTATGAAAGCCACTGCAAAACCCTCTTCATCAGAGGGAAAATCCTCAAAGAGACGGTTTAATTCAAAGAAAGAGGAACAATCAGAAGAAGATGAGATCGTGTTAAATCCCAAGTTGTCATTGACTCTGCCAGATTTTATGCCATATACTTCAAATACGTGGGCACCGCCCCACCAAATAGAATAGACTAAATGGGATAATCAGGCAGAATCATCATTCGATGAAGAGTTGATCTTTGGTTTTATTAATATGATTCATTTAACAGATCCTTATACCAGTCACAGCTTCGATCTTGATGAGCCTAAGTTCCCTGTATCAAACAGAGGATATAGAGGTAGTTTCAAAGGTCTGGGATATAGAGGAAGATTTGGATATCCTAGAAACCACTATTCCAATTCTACCTCTGTTGGAACTGTATATACAGCAGAAAATCGTGGCAGATCCCTTCAGTGGGCTCAATAAGAACAATCAAATTCTTCCATGTAAGGTAGATTCAGTCTTGGTACAGTTATTCTGGAGGATCGGTTAGAGGTTCCACCTTCTTCCTCTCAGCAAGTAAATAGACATATTTGGTCTAATCTTCCAAAGCCAGGAGTATTTCCAACTCCTACCCCGATACAAAATGCATCTACTTCCAAAGCATCAACATCTAAGTCACCTGTGAAACCACATGTTCCTGTTGGAAAATGCAGACCTTTGGATCAAAAATATAATGTCTTGAAACATTTTGACAAAGTATCGGCCAAGTTATCAATTTTGGATTCCTTTAATATGTATAAGGATCTTCGAGAGTCACTCATTGAGGCTTTGTCAAGTCCTCAGAAGTTCGAAGCTGAAATTGTTGCGGCTGAAGTCTACCATGTAGAGAATAATCCTGCAGAATTCCATGCAGGGATATCTTTCACAAATAAAGATGAAGATGATTTTGTGCATGGACATATCATAACTTTGTATTTATCTGGTAAGGTCAATGGTGTAGACATCCAAAGAGCTTTCATTGATAAAGGTTCAAGAGTCAACCTTATCCCCATTCGTACACTTCGTTGATTGGGCCTCACGGAATCTGATTTATCTCCTTCTACTTTGATGTTACAAGGATATGATAAAAATGAACAAGAACCACTGGGCGAGATTACACTCAGAACTCAGTTTGGAGACCTTGTATCCAATTCAGATTTAATGGTTGTTGATCCTGATACAACCTTTAATGTTTTTCTTGGAATACCTTGGCTACATCAATGTTCAGCTATCCCTTTTTCATACCATCAATGCCTCAAATATTGTTTCGATGGTCAAATTGGGACATTGTATGGTGATAAACCCCCCTTCAAAACATGTGAATCTCAATACATTGAGGCGGAATTCTATCACATGAAGGGTAAGTAGAAATCCACAACAAGGGAGGTTACCAAGTTTAATGCTCCATATGGTTTGGAAAAGATTCCAGTAAACCCATTCACACATGTGAGTACAGATTATGTGTTGCCTATCAGTCAAATTGACAGGATAGACCTGAATCCAAATAGTCTTATGGAAACTTCCATAATCTCAATCACGGAAATCAAGCCAGACAGTATGGGAGAAATTTGTGATTCACCAAGTAATGATGAAATCTCAAATGGAGATGTCTTCATTTCATCCGCTGAAATCCAGCAAGTCTATACTTTTCCAACCAGGCCAGAAGAAGTTATAGAAATGTCATAGGTGAATGATGATATCGATTCTCAATCCATCATCTCCTCTTTATTACCCAAGGAATACCCTTCATCATCAATAAGGTCAGAAATGAAAGCATCTTCTTCAATATGTTAAAATTTTGACATCTCTCCTGATCATTGAAATTATGCTTCATCATCTACTATGCAGGTAGAAGCAGAAGAGATAACACACGTGGAAGACGAAGAGGAAGATCTCAGGGATTCTCCTCCAGCATTTGAAGAAGGTATCTCTACCACTGTGGATGAACTCAAAGAAATAAATTCGGGTACAAAAGAAGATCCACGCCCCACTTTAATTAGTGTGTCCATGACTCTTGAAGAGCAAGAAATGTATATTTTATTTTTAAAGAAAAATCGAGATATATTTTCTTGGAACAATACAGAGATTCTAGGCTTTGATCCTAATGTTGCTACTCATCATTTGGGTTTTCCAGAAGAACATCGGGGATTCAAACAAGTTGCAAGAAGAATGCACCCAACTTATGCTTCCAAAATTGAAGATGAAGTGCATAAGCTTATCAAAGATAACTTCATCAGAGTAGTTCAATATCCCAAGTGGTTGGCTAATATTATCCCTATGAAAAAGAAGAATTGACAAATTAGAGTTTTCATTGATTTCAGAGATCTTAATCAGCATTGTCCTAAGGTTTATTTTCCAGTTCCGATAACTAAACCCTTAATTGATGCAACAACTGGCTATGAAGCACTTTTCTTCATGGATGGATATTCAGGATATAATCAAATCTGAATGGATCCAGAAGAGTAGGAATCTAGAGATTTCAGATCCCCTCATGGTGTGTTTTTCTATCGGGTAATGCCCTTTAGCCTGAAGAATGCAGGCACAACATATCAGCATGCCATCCACCATATCTTCAAACCCTTTTAAGGGAAGTTTGTTGAATGTTATATGGATGATTTGGTGGTTAAATCCAGGAAACATTCTAATCACTTGTCTGATTTTTAAATCATATTCCACAAGCTTCGGCAACATAATTTGAAGATGAACCCCTTAAAATGTGCTTTTGGGGTAACCTCATGAAAATTTCTCGGCTTTGTTGTATGCCATCGTGGTATCGAAGTCGATCCTAAGAAGAAAAATTCAATTCTTGGTATGTCACCTCTTGGAAATTTGAATGAATTGAGAGTAATTCAAGGACACTTAGCCTATATTCGAGGTTTCATCACCAATTTGGAAGGCAAAAGTTTACCCTTCACCAAATTGATGAATAAGGTTGTCACTTACCAGTGGACTGAATAATGTCAAGAGGCATTTGAGATTCTCAAGAAATATCTCTTGAGTCCACTAGTATTAATGCCACCTGTTGAAGGAAGTCCATTGATTCTTTATGTGACAGCTTTAGAGAGATCATTGGGTTCCTTCCTTGCCCAGAAGAATGATGTTGGGAATGAAAACAGCCTCAATTATCTCAGTCGAACTATGCTTGAAGAAGAAACCCGATATTCAAATATTGAGAAGTGCTACCTAGAATTAATCTTTGTAGTTCAGAAACTGAGACACTACTTGTAAAACCATGAGGTCTAATTGGTATCTCACAATAACCTACTCATATTTATCCTTAGTCATCCAATGCTTACAGGACGTCTAGAAAGTTGGGTAGTTATTTTGTAGCAATTTGATATCCAGTACGTGTCTCAAAAGGAAATAAAGGGCCAAACTCTGGCTGATTTCTTTGATTAACACCCTTCAGCGGAAGATACATCTTTAGATATTGAACATCCTGATGAAGAATCCCTTTCTATTCAAGATAATCTTCCAATATGGGAAATGTACTTTGATGGTGCTTCCAGAAGTCCAACAGGGAAGAAAATGGAAGATCCTAAATTCAACAAATTTGGGTTAGGAATTGTGCTTATTTCTCGAGAAAAGGTAGTGCTACCTTATTCCTTCTCATTGTTGGGAGACTGTACAAATAATTAAGTAGAATATCAAGCTCTCATCAAAGGATTATAGTTGGCGCTTGAAGCACAAGTGAATCACTTAAAAGTGAAAGGTGATTCAGACCTGGTAAACAAACAAGTCAATGGGGATTATTCCATTAAAAAAGAAGATTTAATCCCTTTGTATGATTATGTCAGAGAGTTAATGGCAGAATTTTATTTAGAACTGACATTTTCTTATGTCCTGAGATCAAAAAAATGCTCAACCTGATGCACTGGCTAATATAGTCACATCTTTGGAAGTTCCAAATCGGGACAAGACATCCATCAGTATTGCCTACCTTCATACAATTTCACCTTATGTTCAAACTAGGATAGAGTAAACTAATGAAATTAGTCTCATTCCTGAACCATACGGTCATACTACAGGATGGATGACACCTATCATGGAATACCTTTAAAATGGAACACATCCACCAGATAGAGCTGGGAAAGAACAAATCTGGCGACGTGAGGTCAATTTTACTCTTTAGGATAGTCCAGATCACCTGAGAAAATTCTATACCAAAGAGGTTTTGTTGGAATTCTCTTTAGATGCATTGATGGTGAAGAGACAATGGTTGTCATGAAAGAAGTGCATGCAGGAGTCTGTGGTGCCCACCAGTCTGGACATAGACTATCTGATCAAATTCAAAGTCTTGGATACTTTTGGCCTTCAATGATACAATACTGTGTTGATTTTACAAAGAAGTTTCATTATTGACAGTATATGCCAACTTCATTCATCAACCCCCCAGAGTTTCTTCATAAAGATAAATACTCATGGTTGTTTGCCACATGGGGAATGGATGTAATAGGACCATATCTTTCAGCTACATCCAATCAGTTTAAGTACATTCTTACTGCTACTGAATTCTTTTCCAAATGGGCAGAGGCAATACCTCTCAAAGAAGTTAGTTCTTAAATCATTTTTTTCTTCATCAAGTCTAACATCATTACTAGATTTGGTGTCCCTCATACCATATTGACGGACAGTGGCACCAACTTCTGTTCATATGAGTTAAGGAAGTTGTATCAAGAATACAACATCAAATCCAACAATTCCTCTCAGTATCATGCAGCGGCCAATGGCCAAATAGAAGCTTTCAACAATACTCTTTCAAATATACTGTAAAAGATGGTTGATAAAGATAAGAAATCATGGCCTGATAAACTCTTTCATGCTTTATGGGCTTATCAGACCACCACTCGCACTGTAACGCGGTCAACTACATATTCATTGGTATATGGAACAGAAGCAGTCTTGCCCATTGAAGTTAAATTACCCTCACTCAGGGTAGCCATTTGCAATCAGTCATCTATTGATAAACAATCTCAAAAGAAATTGGATGAATTGGAATGATTAGATGAGAAAAGATTGTGCACCTTGCACCACTTGGAAGTCTATCAAAATCGAATAGCATGAACATTCAACTAAAAAGTGTGTCTTCATTCATTCATTCAGGGATAATTGGTATTGGTTCTCAGAACTCCAATGATACCAGGAAAGAAACCTCCCAAGCTGGATCCAAAATGGGAAGGACCTTATTCAATACATAAGGTCTACTCCAATGGAGTTTATTATTTAATCACGATGGATGGAGAACTTATCACTACTCCAACCAATGCTAGATTCTTGAAGAAGTATTTTGTATAATACAAATAAATATGGTCCATGCATATGACCTTAAACTATTGGCACTAATGTCTAACATGACATTAAACTTTGATGTCCTAGCTACATGACGCTAAATTGTACAGAAGTCCCTTACGTCCAGTAAGACGTTAAACCGTATAATTGTTGGTCCATGCATATGAGCTTAAACTACTGCTCATTCATCCAAGATGACGTTAAATTGTGAAAAAGTCCCTAATACGTCCAACATGACATTAAACTGTGTCCTTTTTTGTCCTTACTACATGACATTAAACTGCACATTCCCCCTTTCGTCCAACATGACGTTAAACTGTATTGTCTCCATCGTCTTAGCTACAGGACGCTAAACTGTACAAAACCCTTATTGTCTAACATGACATTAAAGTGTGTCCATATATTTTTCCTACATGACGTTAAACTATATTTTGTCCCTACTACATGACACTAAATTGTGCAGCACCAATAGACCTCACAATAAGACTTTAAACTGCATATTACCTTTATATGTCCTACATGACTATAAATTGTGCATCGTTAATGTTGTTTCTACCTCTTGTTTCTCACACTGAGCATGACTCATGTGATCTTAGAGTAAACTTCAACCATAACACCCTCTCTGGGCCGCTAACCATGTGTATGTCCCGACACCATTTTTTAGGTCTTTGTCCTCATGAACAACTTGATCACTAATTCATTCTTTAATTTATCTACACAGACTTTGATCCTTTCCTTCTAGGCTGGGTATGTAGGAAAAATTCTGAGGTTCAAGCCCAAAATCAATCTATTCACATTGGTTCACCTCCACCTCATATGATGTTGATCTGTGAAGCAGCCCCAGAACCAATACTTTTTACATTGGTTCACCATCGTCCTTGCTATATGACGTTAAACTATTAACACTTTTTATCCAGTATGATAATAAAATACAACATTCTCTTACACTCTCACATGATAGGGAATCATTATTTACATTGATCTCTGATCATTTTATATTCTAAAGGCTACGTGCATACATGGGAATGCCTGAACCTTTTATCTTGGGTCAAACCATCATTGCACTAAAGTCCCCTTTCACTCTTCACTTATACGAACCAAATCTGTACAAAGGGTATTTCAAGAACTATGTGCGGCTTGATTCCCATCCTTATGGAATACATAGGAATGTTCGAACATCCCTCGAATCTAGCCCCAAGCCTTTGGGCCTAACCCCAAATTCCACTTTCAGTCCCTTGGCTGAAATTTTCCCCTTGGTCCGAGCTCTATGACCCTAAACTAAGATCTCCTACACTCTTGTCCCACATGACATTAAACTTTATTTCAAGAACTATGTACGGGTTGATTCCCATCCTTATGGGATGCATAGTGAATTCTAGCACCTCAATTTAGGACCCAGACACAACATGATTATGGTTATAATTGTCTTGTGTATCTTCAACATGCATTGGACAGTGCCCATTTTAATGTATCATACTCCTAACCTTAAATACTTCCAGATCTCTATAACCCTTTTCTTGACTTCTGGTCACAAAATGTTTGGCACCTGACAGTTCTTTTTCATGACTATGCAGCATGTTCCCTTAGGCATCCTTACATAAACAGTCTACATAATAGACCTGTCGGCCAAAAGATGCTATTATTTGATTATGCATCCAATTACCTTAAGTGGCCATACATAATTCACCCCCCTAATGGGTTTGTTAAATAGTGGTAACATCATTATTGGGAGAAAAGCCTCTTTTGTCCTTATTGGTCTTCATGACAATATGTAGGGATCCGCAAAAATAACCATCCTTAACATATTTGTATCATACTCTTTTTCATGATATGAAAGTATTAAAGTCTATGGTTTATATTTCCCTTCCCAACATTTGGGTCAGACCTTATTGGGAGTGACATTCATCCAATTCTTTGACAGTCTTGATTGGAAATATCCTCTCCATATTCAAGTACCTCTTTCCATACAGCAGTCTATATGCATTGGAAAATTTGAATCTCCATAAACTTTCACTGGCTTTTTAGCAGTATAAAAGTAAATTTCTGAGAGTTCTTTTGCCTGACTACGCAACACATTCCCTTAATCAGCCTTGCATAAGTAGTCTACATAACAGAACTGTTTGCCAAAAGATGTTATTATTTGACAATGCAGCCAATCCCCTTAAGCGGTCGTGCATAATTCAACCCCCTAACAGGTTTGTTAAAGAGTGGTAACTTCATTCTTGGGAAATACTTCTTCTAATGCCTTTTAGCCCTTTTTCATATCATTCCTCAGATTCAAAATTTCTTCAGTCATAGTTTACATATTTTCCTCCATACTTGAATATGGTAATATGCTTTCAGATAAATTATCAAGGAATTGAGTCAATTTTAATCCATTCTGTCAAAGCTATTTCAACCTTAAACATTAGCCTTTTCTGTCTAACATGCATGACTTTAAACCTCCCACAAAAACAAGGGAACTCGGAACAAAATTCAAGTCCCAGATCACTAAACATACACCTTGTATGATTTAGGTAATATGTAGCAATTAAAAGATGTAAAGTCAGTAGGGTTATTATCATAATACTAGAAAAACTAAAACTATTCTTACTAGGCCCATTGTCTTTGTTAAAATTAATTAAATCAAGTAGCAAGAGAATGGAGTCACAAATGATTGAAGATGAAATAATTTTTCATTAATGAAGAAGAGTTAGAAGGACATCCACAGATTTGAGTCTCTTCCCATTTTCAATAATTATAAGAGGCTTTCAACATAAATCTTCATTTTTTATAGCATCCTGAGCTTCATCATCAGCCACCTAGAATTCATTCATTCAACTGGATACAATAAGATATGCAGTGATACTAGCTCTTCTTGGAACAATTGTAAAAGAATGTTCTTGAGTACGGTTTGAGGAAATTTTCTGCTGATCAAATAGTGACTCTGTTTTTTTCCAAGAGACTTGGAAGATAGATACAGGGATTTGAGAATGGAGCATTGGAAGTAAAGAGCCATTTGGAGAGAGTACTCTTTTTAGATATTGTTCTAACGTCATGATAGTCTTCTCTCCACCAACCAAAAGTGCAAAACATATCATCCCATGGGTTTTCCATTTTCATAATTGGAAAGAAATGGCATGGAGGGAAAATTTGAAAGTTCACACCATTTTTGCTGCTCTTAATGGACAGCATAATCGAAATAGATGGGTAGCAGTGCGGCTGCATCTCGAGTTTATAGTTATTTTCATCTAGAATGTTGACTCCTTTGTAGATGACCATGGCCATATAAAGGCATGTAAATGCTCTGTGGAAAATTAAGATGATACTTATTCAAGTATTTGGACAAATATGGGAGAGTGTTGTCGCAGGTATTATAGTAATCATGACCAACAATGTTCATCATGTCATCAATACGCTTTCTGGCCAGCTCATCAGCCATTACAATTCTTCTAGGAGCCATTTAATCTACACAAAGATCAGATAATTAACTTTAAAGTAAGTTGGGTTTTCATAAAATTTGTGAAGGAAAGTGAAAAAATGGCTAAGTAATTAAGGCACACAAGTCCCATATTGGCGCGCAAGTCTAAGCTGGTCGCGTAAGTTTTACCGCACTAGTACTGGCGCAAATGTCAGTAACTCAATGTAGAAGCGCGACACCAACAGAAGCACGAACAAGCGGAAAGACAAGTCACTTGCGCGAACGAGAGCTACCTGCGTGCCGAGAGCTCAGAAGCATTTGAAACCGAGTTCTTTGTGTGAAGTGGCGCCACATATTTATAGGCAAGGCCGTACTCCGGCGCGCCAGACCTTGCACGCCAGAAGTATACCTGTGTGCCTACTACTTGCGCGCCGCAGTACCTTATTTCTCATTTTCCTCAGAGTCAAATACTCCATCCTTTTTCAGATCCAACTCTGAGGGGGGACTTTTGTTGACTCTCCATTCCATCAAAAAGTCTAACGAATGAACAAAGGGGAATACCATAAGCAAAAATAGAGTAATCCTTTGAAGAACATCAAAATTTTAAAAAGTCGTGAACAAATAACTCTTTAAGCATGGGTCGTGCAAGTTTCTTTATGGTCGTCAAAGTATACTTGTGCACCACATATGGGTCGCACAAGTTACTTGCACGCCCTATTATGTTTTTTCCCAAGGTCCTTAGTGGCCTATAAATAACCCTTGTGGGCCCCCCATTTCAAGGAAGAAAAATCTAGAAACTCAGATTTGAGCTCTCAGTGCCCTAGTCTCTTCTCAAAGCCTTCTGAACACTTCTAAGGTAATTTCTTACCTAGAATGGAAGGTCTAAAGATAGGGAACAAGTCATAAGTGTTGAAATTCATCAACACCTACGCGCCTAAGTGTCTAACCCTTCATGGAATTGTAGACACTTGTGCGCCGCCTTATCCCTTCAACAGAACTTGTGCGCCACTCATTTAAAATTCTATAGGGATAACACTAAGGGATTGAGCTAAGCATCACCAAAGTTTTACCCTATGGGTTGACCTTCGTGCAAGAACATATGTGTTGCGTAGGTATACCTGCGTGACCAGGACCTGCTCACCCAAACAGGACCTGCACACCTACCTTCTTTTGGGTGCCCCTCCAGTCCATTCATCTCTTTTCTTCAAATCCACCTCTCCTCTTCAAGATTTATACTTCAGAATCCTCTTCAAAGCCATTTATGGCATGATTCCTTGGTTGGATTCCTTATATGGAAGGAATTTTGTGGAACATCTCTCAAAACCTAATAACTTACATATCTTTATGTCATTAAGGGTAGAGATTTCATTCATTTAACCTCATCCTTTAAGATGAGAATATTATTTGGGCATCCTCTTTAGGAGTAAGCCCCAATTACCCTATTCATGGGCATCCTCCATAGGAGTAACCCCAAGTCCTCAAACCTAGGCCTCCTTTTCAGGAGTAAGTCCCAGTCCAAATTCCTTAATTTGGGCATCCTCCTTAGGAGTAAGCCCCATTTTCCCAAATATGGACATCCTCTTCAGGAGTAAGCCCCAGTCTTCAGTTCTCAAGTCCCTTTAACCTGGTCCTCCTTCTCAGGTATAATCCCCAGTCATAATTTATCTTAACCAGTCTTAAATTCATTTTTATTTGGGCTTCCTTCTTAGGAATAAAACCCAATCATAAGTCTCCTCTTAATTTGGGAATCCTCTTCAGGAGTAAGCCCCAAGTTAGAGTATCCAAATATCCATAAAGCATGTATACCTTTATGGACCTTGTTCCCAGGCTTCTTCTCTAAAGTAAGTCCGGATCTTTATCTATTTGGGCAATCATACATACATAAGCCCCACATCATTTTTTTACCACATCTTTCGTGGCAAAAATTGTCAGGTTTACTGATACCACTTATTTCTCACATCGATCATGGCTCACGTGAGCTTAGAGTGTAAAAGTAACCACACCACATCTCTTTGGGCCGTTAATCATATGTAATCCCCACAATTCCCAACCGAACTACGTCGACTTTGATCTCTACCTTAAAAGTAGAGTACATAGGAATCTTTTCTGAGGTTCAATCCCATCACCCATTAATTCTAATCCATCCCATTTGACATTAAACTATATCTTAATTCCCAAACTATGTGGGTTCTGATCCCTTTTCTAACAAGGATACGTAGGTAGCCCATCTGCGGGTATGATCCCAACTCTGAAATAATTCATGCCCTTTTGAAAGATAATAAACTTCAATTTCCCCGCTGAGTGGATGTAAAACTAGTATGGTTATCATAATGACCAAGAGATCTTTATATAATGTGTTGAAGGATACCATTGACTAAGAATCTCCAACAAATATAGATTATTCTTTATTGATGAAGAACCTCAAATACATATAAAAGATTCTCTAAATCTCATATATATTAATCATTGATTTTCAAATCTTAAGGAAAGTGCATTTTCATACTTGGTAGTGTAATAAGGATTCACAAACATAACTTAAATCTCTAAAGAGAGTCTTGGGGTAGACAATAATTATCCTCAAAAAAGGTGTGATGAGTCTGACCTTCCAGCCTCTTGACCAATGCAAATTCTTAAGTCTCATCGGTCCATAACTAATGAGCACATAACAATGGAAAGTAGTTCCAAATGGATATAGAATCATTGGATGTTTTTGGTCCTATGAATAAACCCGTTAGAAACTAATTGGAATTTTTGAACCTTAAACAAATGAGGTCATCCCCAATTACAGAGGAAACATCTAGCCACATGGAACATTATATTCCGGTGTCATTACCAATGGTTGACCTATACCCAACTTCTACCACCTCCAATTTACTCAGATATTCCTAGACCATTATTTATGATCCCCATAACTAGACTATTCAAGTGGATTCAATATCCTTTATGTTACATCACTTTGTATTGTACCCCTTCTCAAATTTGAGAATGTGACACTCCATTTTTAATCCTTTTAATGGCCCACACCATGTGACTTGAGACCACATTGTGTAGGGCATGAGCCTACCCATGAAATAAGTAAATGCCTTAGAGTGCCAGAACCCTTCCTAAATAGATTTTGATCCAAATCCAGCTTCATTTCCCTAATGTTTAAGTCTTAAAAAATATTTCATGGCCCTTGTAAAACTATGGGGATCTCCTTTACTTGTCCAGACATATATTCCCTAAGGGATCATGCATAGGTGTATCTGACCTACTCATGTGGCTCTAATTTTATATAGTTTTTCCACATATTTTATTTAATTTTTAACAATTTAATTACTTCTTTTAAACACTTTTTAATTAATTTTGGCACATTTGTAATTTTATCAATACTTCTCTTAATTAATCATTTTTTATAATTAAATATGTGTTTTAAGTCCCTTTTTATAGTCTTTCTAAGTATTCCAAATTTATTAACTTACTTTTTAGACTTATAATCTTAATTTGGTTTATTTTTTTAATAATTTTAAATGTTTATTATTTAATTATTTGTCATTTTTATTTGAATTAATTTAATTCAGTTTTTAATCTAAGACTTTACCATTTAATTATGATTTATTTAAATAAATTAACTTTGATTTTTAACTGGTTTAAATGTTCTGTTATGTAAATAAGTTTAAGTTTATGTTTAATAAAGTAATGTGTTCTTAATGTTAAGTTTCATTTTATCATCTAACTGATTAACTTTGTCGTTTAATTTCTCTAGTAAATTTTAATTATTGTAATTTTATGTCTGTAATTAATTATTTGTAGGTTTTTTACATTTATTTAGAAATATATTTAACTAATCTTAATATTTATTTTATTAGTTAATAATTAAGTTGATTTTATTTTTAGTTTGTTAAATAATTTTTTTAGTTTTTATTTACAGTTGATTATTTAATCTTAAACAATTTTGTTAATTTATCTTTTGTGTTAATTAGTTAGTGTTGTTCTTTTTATTATCTGTTGTTAATTAATTTTTATTGTTATCATTTTCAATTTTGTACTATCGGTGAGTGACGCACCGATGTCCTGTCATACCGATTCTTTTTGTCACCAAGCTTTAAACACACCGAAGTTTTCTATATAACTATCGGTGGGTCATCACACCAATGTTTCAATGTATTCACTCTTGCATCGGTTTTAGTATTTATTTTGAATCAGCATCAGTCCCTCTTTTCTATCGGTTTCGGTCACTTTTATCTTCAGAATCTTATTTTATTTTTTAACTATCGGTGAGTTAATGACTCACCGATCTCATAAATCGTCATCTGTTTCATGTTGCGCTGATTTATTTTTAATATTTTAATTATCAATGACTTGTTTTTTTACATCGTCGGCCTCTCATTTTTCCACGCACTCACCGATATTTTATCATTTTCTCACAACCAGTCTGTCGTTTATTTTGACTATCGGTGAGTCCTCCAACTCACCATTCTCTCACACACACCAATTTAACTATCGGTCTCACTCCACTTTTCACTCACTGATCCATCTTCCAGTATCGGTCTCATTCTCTCACATCGATCCACTTCCTTGACGACTCAATGATTCTTCCTATCGCCTTCTTCTTCCAGACTAACATTGAGGGTTTCTCCTCATACACACATCGACTCCATCTCGTTGTTCATTCCCTATTTCAATTCATGAAAACGAATTCTTGAACTGCATCCAAATTCAAACCCAGATCCATATCTATCACAAAAAACATACCTTTTCAAACCATGATTTACTCTAATTAACTAACCTTGTCAATTTGATCTATTGCAAACCAAGATTCATTGTTGTCCGACCCTTTCCACCGCGGGAAGGAGTACTTGAAAAGGAAACCACCTTCTTGGGATGAAAATTGTCCCCGTATGGATCTACTGTTGGAGTCTCTAATACACCAAAACACAATATGTTGTCACTGATATTTCTAGGTCGAAATGAAGGAATATTGTGCCACTACCGGTACTAAAGAGTTATGACACCACTGAACAGGGAAGGGAACTGTTTTGCTTTCCGGAGTTTCTGAAATTTTTAAAATGGATACCACAGCTCAGACTAAAATATGGAATCTATTAAGAAACATTATTTTGTGAGATTTTACCATCACTGTGAACAGAGGTGGCACTGGAGCTGGACTGGGAGAACCAGGAGGTTGCACTATGCTGTATTAGAGGATTCCAGTCCGCCGACTTACCATCGTTGAAGCCGAAGTCATGCCACTAAAGATTTGTTCGCTTCTGCTGGGTAGCGCCGCACCACCATGAGGGAGAAAGAATCATGCCGCTAGTCGAAAAGGTGGAGGTAATTTCTTGTTTGATGCGGCGCCTCCTGGAGATACTCGAACCGTTGCAAGGGCTAGAGTCGTAGAGGCTTAGCCCCTATCAGAATTGCTTGCAAAGGAGAAGAAGACCCTCCCTTGTGCACTATAATTGGGGGAGGAAGAAGAGATAAAAAATGAATAAAAACAAATAAATAATAAAAAGATATAATAGTAAAAGTAATAATAAAATTAAAGTAAAAATAAAAAGAAAAAAACATAAGCAAAATTTAAAGTAAGAGTAAATTTTAATAATTCAAATGAATAGAATAAAATTCATAAAAGTTATAAACTTAAACAATTATAATATTAATAAATTAATAAATCATAAATTAAAATATTAAACTAAATTAATAATAAAAGTTTATAATAAATTAATATAATGTTTATAGTATAAATAATTAATAATAATTATAAGTAAACTATGAAATATACTTATTAATTTAAACATATTTAAAACTTAAGTATTAATTATAATTAATAAATTAAACTAAACTAATTAATAAATTAATCGAACAATATAATTTCTTTAGAATTAATAATAATAATTTCAATTAAATTATTAATACTATCTAAATTGTTTTTTATTTTAATTACATATTTACTTAAAAATTATAAAATCAATAATTTAGTAATTATAACTATTAACTTAATTCAACTAATAAATTTTAAATTAAATTATGATTTATCATAGTAATATTATGTGGATAATTTTATAAATAATAATAAAGTAAATAATATTTATCAACTAAAATATTTATTAGTTAACTTAAGTTAACTTTTAAATAATTGTTTTTGCCTTTGAGGTTTAACGGATTTATTATGTTTATAACTTTTGCAGGTTCATTCCAAAGTCGAAAGCATTTCTATGTTCATGAAACTAAATTAACTAAATTTAGTTACATGAGAAAAACTCACGCGGCATGCCAGTTGAGGAAAAAAGCGCACGTGTGCAGTGCACTCATGAAGAACATTCCAAGTTGGTGGAAATCGAGCAGTGACATGAAACTTATGACGGTAGGGTACCTAAAGTAGAAAAGCAGTAGAATTTGATAAAGGACTCTCATTTTTCCCATTCCACAATAACATCAGATGAGAGCGAAGATTCCCAGGAGATGATAGAGTTAAGCTGGAGACTAAGGAGCCCGAAGGCAGAGCAAAATTTAGGGAGTCTTTCTTCCTCTTTACTTTATGTCTTGTACTATATTTTCAATTGTTTTCAACGATAGATTTCATTATGAACATGAGAATATTTTCCATCTCGAGGGATTTAAGCTTTGTTGGTTTATCTGTTTAATTTTTCACTTACTCTTCGATTGACATCAGATTTAATCGGCGAGCTCAACTATGATGTTAAGTTAAATTGTTCACACCTTACTGCAAAAAATTTCATAGTTTCAAGTTCAATTGGAGAGATTGAACTTGATCATTATTATTTTGATGCATTAATTTTATTATAGTTGGAGTATTACGGTGAGTTTAATTTCAAATATATTCTTTTTAAATCTTTTAACAGATGATGATGTTTAGAGTGGTGAACTCTAAAAGCCATACCTCTGTTTGATGTGTCTTCTGGTGAGGAAGATATATAAACCAATATCAAAGGTGTGATTCAATTAAATTTAGTGGAGATTTATCCTTTTAACCATCAAGTATGGAATTCCCAAGAAAATATTTGGTCTTAGCTCCTTTGTCTTTGGTTCTTAATGTTAGTTTGATATAATTCTTTAGTTTAACGGTACATAGTGTAATTTTAGCTCCTTTGAAGAGAATCTTATTTCCTCATCCTATTTCCATTTCATCAATAGAATAAAAAATATAAAAAGTCAAAAGATGTTTTTCCCATTACTGACAATAGTGGGGGTTTAAAATTCAAAAACCTTAGAAATTACTCATCTTCCTTCTCTGTGTATCTTCCTTGCACCATTGTTCTAGTGTATGAGTAATAAATGTACTTTTAAGGGCCATAATGACCTCCGGACAGTTCAAAATTTGGCGCCGTTGTCGGGGAAGGCACACACTAAGAATATAAGGTTTTAATAATAAAAAATAAAAACACACATAAAAAATCATATAAAAAAATATAAAAAAATTTTTTAAAAAAAAATTGTGAACTAGAACCTACTGGTTAGGTTTTTCATTAAAATTTTACATCAACTGTGAAACTCTGTGTGTTTAATCTGAATTTTTAAAAAAAACTGAAAGTTTTGAACTCTCAAACTACTACACTGGACCTTACTACATTTGGTGTAGAGATTATGGACATATTGCCTGGCAGTTTGTCTATAACCAGCCACATCAGACTTCTTTCATTGAAGAGGATGAATATCTTGAGCCCAGTCCTGACACCAGAGCTAAAATTGAATTAATTGATTCTAAACTGGATGCTAGGGTCGAATTAAAAAACATTTGGTTAACTAAAACCCATGAAATTCCACTTAGAGATTCTCAAGAGAAATATAAAAGAATGAAAAGATTAGAAAACAAGCTCTTGGAATTACAAAAAAGGGTTAAAGAACATGAATAATTTAAAGAAAATGAAAAAGAAAATGTTTATAAATGGTTTGAAAATCAAGTGGAATAAGAGAGTGACTATGAAACTAGACAAGAAACCATTCAATTTGAAAAATCTGATTCTATTGAACTTAATTTTGAAATAACCAACTCATTAAGTCAAGAACACAACATTGAAAATCCAATAAAGAGCATTAATGGTGTTGAGTTGGATAATTCTGAAGATGAATTAAAATAGATTGAAAATTATTTCCCAGTTCTTTTCAGCATCCCTTATTTAGAGAAAAACCACTGTTTTAGAAGTTTTGAAAAGGAAGTTACTCGGGTAGAAGATATACTTGTAAATGGAAATTTGAATGTTAAAAACTCTTCACCGAAAATTTCTGAAGTTCTGAACATTGGGCCTGAGCTTGATATTGGGTATAATCTGGATGAGAACATTAAATAGGACAATATGGAATCTGAAATATTTAAACATTAATTGAAAAATTCTCTTCCATATTTTTAACCTATAAACCCAATAAATTTTGAAATGTTGTTGGACAATGAGGTTGAGGGAATGATGTTTGAAGAAAGACTAACTGATGAGTTCTCCTTTCCTTATTCTTGTAGTAAACACTTTTCTGAAACATTGTGCAGTGAAATTGAAAATAGTGATGTTATACATGGGGGTAAATGTTTAAATTTGAGCAATCTGGAAATTGAATTTATTGATGTTGAATTGGACATTACTCCTCTTGATTTAAACTTTTTTCAACACTCAAATGACTTGGTTTTAGGAAGTGTGACTTTTGAATTTGAACATAAAAAAGAGGATAAGCACACCCTTGAGTTAGGTTGAACTGATTTGTTTGAAGCAGTAGATGTTGAAAGTTCATTCACTGATGAGGAACTTTAGGAAGAGATTTACAACATTGTTAAACATGAATTTGCTGGTTTCCAAATAAATTACCTTCCTTTTTTGTCACTTCCATCCTCAACTATGAAGGGTGTCGAACCTTTTCATTATACTGATAGTATTACAGAGGGGGAATTACACTCGAGTTCCAATGCTCATAAATCTATTCAGCACTCTATTAAATCCCTTTTTGGACCAACTAATTAGGATTTATCCATTTTCACCCATGAATTTGAATTTGTTAATGTTGAGGTTGCGAGATATAGTAGTGAGAATAATGTCACATCCTGTGAAGCACCCAATTCATTGTTGTCTCTACATAATAATGTCAATTGTGTCAAATCTGAAATAATTCTAGAAGTTCACTGCGTTATACCCACAACTGTTAAAGGGAGCTACTTAGGGAATAATGCGGCTAATGAGAAATTGATTTTAATGTGCTTAAGGTCTCGAGCCCGCATAATTCATTGCTCTTTTAAAAATATTTTCCCCAAAAACATGTGGTGGTTCTTATTAAGGAAACCAAATCCACCTAGTGACTACAGTTAGATGTTAGGTGAGTCTGGCTGTGGACTTTAAACCTAGTGTTTCATGAGAGGCAACCCATGGTTTTTCTTTTGTTTCAATATAATATTTGTAATTAAATAAAGTCTAACTGAAGACTTCAAAATCAGTGCTTTATGGGAGTCAACTCATGCTCCTTTGTTTACTTTTTTGTATTGTTTTGCGCTGAATAATGAGAAGCTTTGCTGCCAACTGTTTTCAATGTCTCAGCTGGATTTTTGTTCATGGTTATCATGTTTTGTATTTTTAGGATGCTGCTGCTTTATAATAATGGAGTTGAATTATCATGCTCATTTTTGGACAAGAACTTAGTCAGGTATGTACTTCAACTATGTGCATTTATTTCTGCCCCTGTTTTTGCTAATAAAATTCTGCACACTGAGATATTCTACTTGTATTAGAAAATTATGATATATGTGTTCTGAAAATTCAATTTCATGTCACTAAAATGAATTAAAATTATGTATGTTTCCATTGCTGTTAACTGAAATTCATTGTTTAAAACCCATTCAGTGCATAAAATTTAGGGGGGACAGGGTACATGTTTGCTGGTAGTTGTGTTTTTCATTTGAACCAATTAGTCTATGGGGTGTTTAGCTTGAATCTTACTGCTTTATTGAATATCCATTTGAATCATTCTTTGTTAAATTTTTTACACCCACTTAATTTTACACGCACACCTTATATACTTCTTTTGAGCTATATTGAAAATCCATGTCAATGGACTTAAATTTTAATGTGTGTGTCTGGATATGAACCTGTTGTTAAGTTATTCATTGTGGCAAACAACATTTCTAAACATCCATGAGACCCTTTATACATGTCATAAATCTAATAAATTGTAAATCTATTTTGAACCTTAATTGATTAATTGTTCTTTTCTATATTTAGATGTCAACTTTGGGGACAAAGTTGGGTTTTAAGTGTGGGGGAGGGCTTCAATTCTTGACTGTGCTAAACTGTGCTTAATTGAAAGCCCATCAATTCCCACTTCATTTTAAACATTTTTTCAAAAATAGATAATGTTTTACTAATTTTTTTCAAAATTTTAGGCTTCACACTATAATCAATTGAGTCTTTCCTTAGGATAAGTGTCTTGCTGGTAGTTAATAACTATTTAAAGTCTAAACATAATGATAATGGATGATTGATGAGTGGTATTTCTTAGTGATTTGATGGAAATTCAGTTTAGGGACTATTTCTAAAAGTGATATGGGTATCTTTTCAATGGAGTTATGATCATACCCTTTGGAACTGGAAATTTTATTCTGATTCTAGGGGCCTCTTTTATATTTTAATTATTAAAATTAATTGATTTAATGAGCCAATGTAAATTGTTTCTATATAAAACTTTTGAAACAGAAGTATCCAGGGCATCTGGGATCCCATGGTGAGTCTCTGAGACCCTAGATACTGGGTGTGTTTCTGTTTACTATAAGCCCTCTATTCACCTTGAGTAAGTACATTGCACAGTGCTCAGCACAATGATACATGGCTTGGGAATAAATAAATAAGGTGACTACGGTCAAAAATGACCTCATTAAGGTGAGAGGAATGATTAATTCCATATGAAGAAGGGGTTAATTGGTTAATATAAAAATCATTTAGGTTGTGTCATTGAGGTGATTCACAAAAAAAATTAATTTTTTTAAACCTATAGGAAAAAGTCAATGTACAATGGTCCTTGGTTAAGATCTTAATTCCATTGATGTTTTACCTCTTGTCACTCTTGGACTTTGGACTTTATCCTGGATTGAAGTTATTCACTAAGTTCTATCACATTTGAGGCATGACATCTTCTTTGATGGATGGTCTTTGTTTTCTTAATTACCCTTGAGTATTTTTTATAGGCATGATTCATATGAGTAATTCATTTTCTAATCTTGCTGTTATGTTTTGTCCATTATTTTGAGTGCTTGATATGTTACAATGTGATCTTAATCATAAAACACTTTACTATTTTTCAAAGGAAATAAGACATGGGATTTTTTGATGAAAAACAATACTTAAGTGTGGTGGAATTTGATGTGGATTTATTTTTTACATAGTCTTGCCACATCTTTTATTTAATTTTTACCAATTTAATTACTTATTTTTAACAATTTTTAATTAATTTTGAAACTTTTCTAATTTTATCACTACTTTTATTAGTTAATCATTTTTTATAATTAAATATGTGTTTTAAGTCCTTTTTTATAGTCTTTCTAAGTATTCTAAATTTATTAACTTAATTTTTAGATTTATAATCTTAATTTGGTTTATTTTTTAAATAATTTTAAATGTTTATTATTTAATTATTTGTCATTTTTATTTTCATTAATTTAATCTAGTTTTTAATCTAAGACATTACCATTTAATTATGATTTATTTAAATAAATTAACTTTACTTTTTAACCGGTTTAAATGTTCAGGTATGCAAATAATTTTAAGTTAAATTTTAATTATGTAATGTGTTTTTTATGTTAAGTTTCATTTTATCATATAACTAATAAACTTTGTCGTTTAATTTCTCTAGTAAATTTTAATTATTTTAATTTTATGTCTGTGATTAATTATTTGTAGTTGTTCTACATTTATTTAGACATATATTTTATTAATCATAACATTTATTTTCTTAGTTAATAATTAAGTTTCTTTTATTTTTAGTTTGTTAAATAATTTCGTTTGTTTTTATTTAATGTTAATTATTTAATCTTAAACAATTTTTTTAATTTCTCTTCTGTGTTAATTAATTAGTGTAGTTCTTTTTATTATCTGTTGTAAATTAATTTTTATTTTTAACGTTTTTAATTTTGTACTATTGGTGAGTGACACACCGATGTTTTGTCATACCGATTCTTTGTCTCACTGAGATTTTAACACACCGAAGTTTTCATTATAACTATCGGTGGTTCGTCACACCGATGTTGCAATGTATTGATTCTTCCATCGGTTTCAGTCTTTATTGTGCATCAGCTTCGGTCCCTCCATTCCATCGGTTTCAGTCTCGTTTATCTTCGGCGTCTTATTTTATTTTTCAACTATCGGTGAGTTAATGACTCACTAATCTCCTAAATCATCATCGTCTTCACATTGCACCGATTTATTTTTAATATTTTAATTATCGGTGACTTTTTTTTACACCATAGGTCTCTCATTTTTTCATACACTCACCGATAGTTTATCATTTTCTCACAACTGGCTTGTCGTTTATTTTAACTATCAGTGAGTCCTCCAACTCACCATTCTCTCACACACACCAATTTAACTATCTATCTCACTCCAATTTTCACTCACTGATCCATATTACAGTATCGGTCTCATTCTCTCACACTGATCCACTTCCTTGATGACTCAACGATTCTTCATGTTGTGTTCTTCTTCCAGACTCACATTGAAGGTTTCTCCTCATCCACACATCAACTCCATCTCATTGTTCATTCCCTCCTTCAATTCATGACCAAAACTTCTTGAACCGCATCCAAATTCAAACCCAGATCCATATTCATCACAAACAACATACCTTTTCGAACCATGATTTACTCTAATCAACTAACCTTGTTAGTTTCATCTGTTGCAAACCAAGAGTCACTATTGTCAGACCCTTGCTTCCACGGGAAGGAGTATCTGAGAAGGAAACCACCATCCTTGGATGAAAATTGTCCCCGTCTAGATCTGTTGTTGTCGTCGCTGATCCACTATAACATAGCAGGTTGTCGCTACTATTTGTAGGTCGAAATGAAGAAAGATTGCACCACTTCCGGTACTGAAGAGATTTGACATCGCTGAACTGGGAAGGGAACTGTTTTGCTTTCCAGAGTTTCTGAAATTTTTAAAATGGATACTGCAGCTCAGACTAAAATCTGGAATCTATTAAGAAACCATATTTTTTGAGAGTTTACCATCACTGTGAACATAGGTGCCACTGGAGTTGGATCGGGAGAACCAGGATGTCACGCAGTGCTGTATTAGAGGATCCCAGTCTACCGACTTACCATCATTGAATCCAGAGTTGCGCCACTAAAGATATATTCGCTTCTGCTAGGTAGCGCTGCACCACCGTTAGGGAAAAATAATCTTTCCACTGGTCAAAAATGAGGAGGTCGCTACTTCTTTGATGAGGCACCGCCTGAAGATACTCGAACCGCTGCAAGGGCTGGAGTCGTAGAGGCTTAGCCTCCATAAGAATTTCTTGCAAAGGAGAATAAGACCCTCCCCTCTACGCCATAATTGGGAGAGGAATTAGATATAACAAAGGAATGAAAAAAAATAAATAACAAAAATATATAATAGTAAAAGTAATAAAAAAATTAAATTAAAAAGAAAAAGAAAAAAACAAAAGAAAAAGTTAAAGTAAGAGTAAATTTTAATAAGTCAAATGAAAAGAATAAAATTTATAAAAGTTATAAACATAAAAAATTATAATATTAATAAATTAATAAATCATAAACTAAAATATTAAACTAAATTAATAATAAAAGTTTATAATAAATTAATATACTATTTATAGTATAAATAATTAATAATAATTATAAGTAAACTATGAAATATACTTATTAATTTAAAAATATTTAAAACTTAAGTATTAATTCTAATTACTAAATTTAAATAAACTAATTAATAAATTAATCGAAGAATATAATATCTTTAAAAGTAATAATAATAATGAAAATTAAATTATTAATACTATCTAAATTGTTTGTTATTTTAATTACTTATTTACTTAAAAATGATAAAATTAATAATTTAGTAATTATAACTCTTAACATAATTCAACTAATAACTTTTAAATTAAATTATGTTTTATCATAGTAATATTATTTGGATAATTTTATAAATAATAATAAAGTAAATAATATTTATCAACTAAGATATTTGTTAGTTAACTTAAGTTAACTTTTTAATATTTATTTTTGCCTGTGAGTTTTTGCTGATTTATTATGTTTATAACTTGTTCAAGTTCATTCCAAAGTCAGAAACATGTCTGTGTTTATACAACTAACTTAATGAAGGGTTGTTACGTGAGAAAAACTTGAGTGACGTGCCAGTCGTGGAAAAAGCGCACATGTGAGGTGCACTCATAAAGGAAATTCCATATCGGTGGAAATCGAGTAGTGTCATGCAGGTTATTATAGTAGCATACTTAAAGCAGACAAGAAGAAAAATTTGATAAAAGAATCTCATTTTTTCCATTCCACGAACACATTAGACAATAGTGAAGATTCCCCATAGATGATGGAGTCAAGCTGGAGACTAAGGATCTTGAAGGCAGAGCAATATTTAGGGATTCTTTCTTCCTCTTTACTTTATGTCTTGTACTCTGTTTTCATTTGTTTTCAATGGTAGATTTTATTATGAACATGATCTGATTTTTCATCTTGGTAGCTTTAATCATTGTTAGTTTATCTTTTAATTTTTCACTTAATCTTCGATTGACATCAGAGTTAATCGGCGAGGTCAACTTTGATTTTAAGTTAAATTGTTCGCACCTTACTGTAAAAATTTCATAGTTTCAAGTTTAATTAGCGAGATTGAACTTGATCATTATTATGTTGATGCATTAATGTCATTATAGTATGAGTTTTATAGAGAATTTAATTTCAACTATATTCTTTTTCGAACTTTTAACAGACGATGATCTTTAGAGTGGAGAACTCTAAAATTCATACCTTTGTTTGATGTGTCTTCTGGCGATGAAAATATATCAACCAATTTATAAAGTGTGATTCAATTAAATTTAGTGTAGATTTATCCTTTTAACCATGATGTTTGGAATTCCTGAGAAAATATTTGTTCTTAGCTCCTTTTTCTTTTCTGCTTAATGTTAGTTTGATATAATTCTTTAATTTAACAGTACTTAGTGTAATTTTAGCTCTTTTGTAGATAATTGGGTTTCCTCATGTTGTTTTCATTTCATCAAAAGAATAAAAAATATAAAAAGTAAGAAGATATTTTTCCCACTGCTGACTATAGTGGGGGTTTAAAATTAAAAAACCTTAGAAATTACTCATTTGTCTTCTCTGTGGATTGACCTTGCACCATTGTGGTAGTGTAGGAGTAATAAATATAATTTTGAGGGCCGTGATGACCTCCGTCCAGTTCAAAATTTGGAATCATTGCTGGGGAAGGCACACACTGAGAATCTTTGGTTTTAATAAAAAAATAAAAAAACACATAAAAATCATATAAAAAATCTACAAAAAAATCAAAAATAAAATAAAAATGTGAACTTGAACCTACTGCTTAAGTTGATCATTAAAGTTATACATCAACTGTGAAACTCTGGGTGTTTAATCTGAAAATTTATAGAAAATGGAATGTTTTGAAGGCTCAAACTACTGCACTGGACCTTACTATGTTTGTTTTGGAGGTTATGGACATACTGCCTGGTAGTTTGTCTATAACCAGCCACATCAGACTTCTTTTATTGAAGAGGATGAATATCTTGAACCTAGTCCTAACACCCTAAATAAAATTGAATTAATTGATTCTAAACTGGATGCTAGGGTCCAATTAATAAACAATTGGTTAACTAAAACCCATGAAATTCAAATTATTTATTCTCAAGTGAAAGATAAAAGAATGAAAATATTAGAAACATTCTCTTGGAATTACAACAAAGGGTTAAAGAACTTGAAGAATTTGAAGAAAATAAAAAATAAAATGTTTATAAAAGGTTTGAAAATCAAGTGGAAGAAGAGAGTGACTGAAAAAATGGACAAGAAACCATTCACTTTGATAAATCTGATTCTGTTGAACTTAATTTTGAAATAACCAACTCACTAAGTGAAGGACACAACATTGAAAATCCAATAAAGAGCTTTAATGGTGTTGAGTTGGATAATTCTGAAGATGAATTAAAACAGATTGAAAATGATTGCCCAGTTCTTTTAATTATCCCTTCTTTAGAGAAAAACATATATTTTAGATGTTTTGAAAAGGAAGTTACTCAGGTAAAATAGACACTTGAAATTGGAAATTTGAATGTTAAAAACTCTTCACCCAAAATTTCCGAAATTCTGAACATTGAGCCTGAACATGATATTGGGTATAATCTAGATGAGAACATTAAACTGGAAAATATGGAATCTGAAATATTTTAACTTTAATGAAAATTTATCTTCCATATTTTGAACCTGTAAACCCAATCAATTCTAAAATGTTTTTGGGCAATGAAGATGAGGGGTTGATTTTTAAATAAAGACTAACTGATGAGTTCTTCTTTCCCAATTCTTGTAGTAATCACTTTTTTGAAACATTGTGCAGTGAAATTGAAAACAGTGATGTTATACATGGGGGTAAAAGTTTAAATTTGAGCAATCTAGAAATTTATTTTATTGATGTTGAATTGGACATTACTCCTCTTGATTTAAACTTTTTGCAACACTCAAATGACTTGGTTTTAAGAAGTGAGCTTTTTGAATTTGAACTTGAAAAAGAGGTTGGTCACACCCTTGAGTTAGGAAGACCTGATTTTTTTGAAGCATTAGATGTTGAACATTCATTCACTTATGAGGAACTTTTTAAAGAGGTTTACAACATTATTAAACTTGAATGTGATGGTTGCCAAATAAATTCTCTTCCTTGTTTGTCACTTCCATTCTCAACTGTGAAGGTTGTTAAACCTTTTCATGATACTGATAGTAGTACAGAGGGGGAATTACACTCGAGTTCCAATGCTCAAAAATCTATTCAGCTCTCTATTGAATCCCTTTTTGGACCAACTAATCAGGATTTATCCATTTTCACCCTTGAATTTGAATCTGTTAATGGTGATGTTGCGAGGGATAGCAATGAGGATAATGTCACGTCCTTTGAAGCACCCAATTCATTGTTGTCTCTACTTAATAATGTCAATTTTGTCAAATCTGAAATAATTCAAGAAGTTGACAGTGTTATATCCACAACTGTTAAAGGGTGCTACTTAGGGAATTATGCAGTTAATGAGAAATTGGTTTTAGTCTGCTTAAGGTCTGGAGCCCACATAATTCATTTTTTTTAGAAATAATTGGGCCAAAAACATGTGGTGGTTCTTATTAAGGAAAACACATCCACCTAGTGACTACGGTTAAATGTTAGGTGAGTCCGGCTGGGGAATTTAAACCTAGCGCTACAAGGGAGGCAACCCATGGTTTTTTCTTTTGTTTCAATAAAAAATCAGTAATTAAATAAATTCTAACTGAAGACTTTAAAATCAGTGATTCATGGTAGTCAACCCATGCTTATTTGTTTACTTTTTTGTACTGTTTTGTGCTGAATAATGTGAAGCTTTGATGAAAACTATTTTCTATGTCTTTGCTGGATTTTTGTTCATGGTTTTCATGTTTTGTATTTTTAGGATGATGCTGCTGTATAATAATGGAGTTGAATTCCCATGATCATTTTTGGATAAGAACTTAGTCAGGGAAGTACTTCAACTATGTGCATTTATTTCTGCTCCTATTTTTTCTAATAAAATTCTACTCACTGAGATATTATACTTGTATTAGAAAATTCTGATATATGTGTAATGAAAATTCTATTGCATGTCACTAAAATGAATGAAAAATATGTATGTGCATGTTGCTGTTAACTGAAATTCATTGTTTAAAACCCAGTCATTGCATAAAATTATGGGGGGGGGGGTACATGTTTGCTGGTAGTTGTGTTTTTCGTTGGAACCAATTAGTCTATGGGGTGTTTATAATGCATCTTAATGCTTTATTGAATAACTATTTGAATCATTATTTGTTAAAAATTTTACACCCACTTAATTGTACACCCACACCTTATGTACTTATTTTGAGCTATATTGAAAATCCATGTCACTGGACTTAAATTTTAATGTGTGTGTCTTGATATGAACCTGCTGTTAAGTTATTCATTGTGGAAAACAACATTTCTGAACTTCCTTGAGACCCTTTATACATGTCATAAATCTAATAAATTGTAAATCTATTTTGAACCTTAATTGATTAATTGTTCTTTTCCATATTTAGAAGTCAACTTTGGGGACAAAGTTGGGTTTTAAGTGTGGGGGAGGGGGTTAATTCTTGAATGTTCTAAACTGTGATTAATTGAAATCCCATCAATTCCCACTTTATTTCAATCTTTTTTTCAAAAATGAATAAAATTTTTCAATGATTTTGCATAATTTTAGGCTTTACACTATACTCCATTGGGTCTTTCCTTAGGATGAGTTCCTTGCTGGTAGTTAAGAACTATTTAAAGTCTAAAATTAATGATAATGGATAATTGTTGAGTGGTCTATATTAGTGATTTGATGGAAATTCGGTTTAGGAACTATTTATGAAAGTGATATGGGTATCTTTTCAATGGAGTTATGATCATACCCTTTGGAACTGGATATTTGATTCTAATTCTAAGGGCCTCTTTTGTCTTTTAATTATTAGAAGTAATTGCTTTAATGAGCCAATGTAAATTGTTTCTATATAAAACTTTTGAAACTGGAGTAGTCTGGGCATCTGGGATCCCACGGTGAGTCACAAAGACCCTAGATGCTGGGTGCGTTTCTGTTTACTATAAGCCGTATATTCACCATGAATAAGTGCATTGCACAGTGCTCAGCACAATTATACATGGATTGGGAAAGAATAAATAAGGTGTCTAGGGTTAAAAATGATCTCATTAAGGTGAGGGGAATGATGAACACCAGATGAAGAAGGGGTCAATTAATTTATATAAAAATCATTTAGGTTGTGTCATTGAGGTGATTCACAAAAAAATAATTATTTTTTGAACCAATGTGAAGAGGTCAAAGTACAATGTTCCTTGGTTAAAATCTTAATTCCATTGATGTTCAACATCTTGTCACTCTTAGACTTTGGACTTAATCTTGGATTAAAGTTAGTCACGAAGTTGTATCACATTTGAGGCATGAAATCTTCTTTTATGGATGGTCTTTGTATTCTACCCTTGAGTATTTTTTAATGACATGATTCATATGATTAATTCATTTTCTAAGCCTGTTGTTATGTTTTGTCCATTTTTTTATTGCTGGACATGTTATAGTGTGATCTTAATCATAAAACACTTTACTATTTTTCAAAGGAAATAAGACATGGGATTATTTGAGGACAAAAAATGCTTATGTGTGGGGAATTTGATGTGGCTCTATTTTTATATAGTTTTTCCACATCTTTTATTAAATTTTTATCAATTTAATTACTTATTTTTAACAATTTTTAATTAATTTTGGCACTTTTGTAATTTTATCACTACTTCTCTTAATTAATAATTTTTTATAATTAAATATGTGTTTTAAGTCATTTTTTATAGTCTTTCTAAGTATTCTAAATTTATTAACTTACTTTTTAGATTTATAATCTTATTTTGGTTTATTTTTTAAAAAAATTTAATGTTTATTATTTAATTATTTGTCATTTTTATTTTCATTAATTTAATCCAGTTTTTAATCTAAGACTTTACCATTTAATTATTATTTATTTAAATAAATTAACTTTACTTTTTAACTGGTTTAATTTTTTTTCTATTTAAATAATTTTAAGTTAATGTTTAATAAAGTAATGTGTTTTTATAATAAGTTTCAATTTATCATATAACTAATTAACATTGTTGTTTAATTTCTCTAGTAATATTTAATTATTGTAATTTTCTGTCTGTGATTAAATATTTGTAGGTGTTCTGAATTTATTTAAACATTTATTTATTTAATATTAACATTTATTTTCTTAGTTAATAATTAAGTTGATTTTATTTTTTAGTTTGTTAAATAATTTGGTTAGTTTTTATTTACAGTTAATTATTTAATCTTAAAAAATTTTGTTGATTTCTCTTTTGTGTTAATTAATTAGTGTTGTTCTTTTTATTGTCTGTTGTAAATTAATTTTTATTGTTAACGTTTTTAATTTTGTACTATCGGTGAGTGTCACACCGATGTTTTTTCATACCTATTATTTGTCTCACCGAGCTTTTAACATACTGAAGTTTCCTTTATAACTATTGGTAGGTCGTCACACTGATGTTGCAACGTATTGATTCTTGCATCGGTTTCGTTCTTTATTGTTCATCAGCTTCGGTCCCTCCTTTCCATCTATTTCGGTCTCTTTTATCTTCGGTATCTTATTTTCTTTTTCAACTATCTGTGAGTTAATGACTCACCGATCTCCTAAATAATCTTCGGTTTCACGTTGCGCTGATTGATTTTTAATATTTTAATTATCGGTGACTTGTTTTTTTTACACCGTCGGTCTCTCATTTTTTCACGCACTCACTGATAGTTTATCATTTTCTCACAACCGGTTTGTCGTTTAGTATGACTATCGGTGAGTCCTCCAACTCACCATTCTCTCAGGCACACCAATTTAACTATCGGTCTCACTCCACTTTTCACTCACCGATCAATCTTCCAGTATCGGTCTCATTCTCTCACACTAGTAAAATTCCTTAATGACTCAACGATTCTTCATGTCACCTTCTTCCACCAGACTGACAATGAAGGTTTCTCCTCATCCACACGTTGAATCCATCTTGTTGTTCATTCTCTGTCTCAATTCACGACCACAACTTCTTGAACCACATCCAAATTCAAACCCAGATCCATATTCATCACAAACAACAGACCTATTCAAATCATGATTTACTCTGATCAACTAACCAAGTCAGTTTGATCTGTTGCAAACTAGGAGTCGCTTTTGTCCGACCCTTGTCGTCGCGGGAAGGAGTATCCAAGAAGGAAGCCACCATCTTGGGATGAAAATTGTCCCCGTCTGGATCTGTTGTTGTCACCGCTGATCCACCACAACACAGTAGGTGGTCACTGCTATTTGCATGTCAAAATGAAGGAAGATTGTGCCACCGCCTGTACTGAAGAGCTATTACACGACTGAACTGGGAAGGGAACTCTTTTTCTTCCTGAAGTTTCTAAAATTTTTAAAATGGACACTGCAGCTCAGAATAATATCTAGAATCTATTAAGAAACCTTATTTTGTGAGAGTTTATCATCACTATGAACAGAGGTGCCTCTAGAGCTGGACCGGGAGAACCAGGAGCTCGCGTCGTGCTGTATTAGAGGATTCCAGTCCGCCAACTTACCATCATTGCAGCCGGAGTCGTGCCACTAAAGATCTGTTCGCTTCTGCTGGGTAGCGCCGCACCACTGTGAGGGAGAAATAATCTTGCCACTAGTCGAAAAGGAGGAGATCGCTGCTTCTTTAATGAGGCGCTGCATGAAGATACTCGAACCGTTGTGAGGGCTGGAGTCATAGACGCTTAGCCTCCATCAGAATTGCTTACAAAGGAGAGTAAGACCCTCTCTTGTGTGCCGTAATTGGGGGAGGGAGTAGAGATAAAAAAGTAATAAGAACAAATAAATAATAAAACCTATAATAGTAAAAGTAATAATAAAAGTAATGTAAAAAGAAAAAAGAAAAAAAACAAAATCAAAAGTTAAAGTAAGAGTAAATTTTAATAAGTCAAATGAATAGAATAAAATTTATAAAAGTTATAAACCTAAACAATTATATTATTAATAAATTAATAAATCATAAATTAAAATATTAAACTAAATTAATAATAAAAGTTTATAATAAATTAATATACTGTTTATAGTATAAATAATTAATAATAAGTATAAGTAAAATATGAAATATACTTATTAATTTAGAAATATTGAAAACTTAAGTATTAATTCTAATTACTAAATTAAAATAAACTAATTAATAAATTAACCAAACAATCTAATTTCTTTAAAATTATAATAATAATGATGACAACTAAATTATTAATACTATCTAAATTGTTTTTTATTTTAATTACTTATTTACTTAAAAATGATAAAATCAATAATTTAGTAATTATAACTATTAACTTAATTCAACTAATAAATTTTAAATTAAATTATGTTTTATCATAGTAATATTATGTGGATAATTTTATAAATAATAATAAAGTAAATAATATTTATCAACTAAGATATTTATCAGTTAACTTAAGTTAAATTTTTAATAATTATTTTTGCCTTTGAGTTTTAACTGCTTTATTATGTTTATAACTTGTGCAGGTTTCTTCCAAAGTCAGAAACATGTCTATGTTCACGCAACTAACTTAATGAGAGTTATTTACGTGAGAAAAACTCATGTGATGTTCCAATTTCGGAAAAAGTGCACGTGTGCGGTGCACTCATGAAGGACATTCCAAGTCTGTGTAAATCAAGCAGTGACATGCAGCTTATGACAGTAGGGTACTTAAAGTAGAAAAGCAGCATAATTTGATGAAGGTCTCTCATTTTTTCCATTCCAGGAACACATCATATGAGAGAGAAGATTCCAGAGAGATGATAGAGTCAAGATGGAGACTAAGGAGCCCGAAGGTAGAGCAACATTTAGGGAGTCTTTCTTCCTCTTTTCTTTAACTCTTGTACTCTATTTTTGGTTGTTTTCAATGATATATTTCATTATAAAAATGATCTGGTTTTCCATCTTAGGTGGTTTAAGCTTTGTTGGTTTATCTATTTAATTTTTCACTTAATCTTCGATTGACATCAGAGTTAATCGGCGAGGTCAAATCTGACGTTAAGTTAAATTGTTCACACCTTTCTGAAAAAATTTCATAGTTTCAAGTTCAATTCGCAAGATTGAACATGATCATTATTATTTTGATGCATTAATATCATTATAGTTGGAGTTTTAAGATGAGTTTAATTTCAATTATATTCTTTGTCAAACTTTTAACTGATGATGATCTTTAGAGTGGCGAACTCTAAAAGACAAACCTCTGTTTGATGTGTCTTCTAGTGAGGAAGATATATCAACCAATTTATAAGGTGTGATTCAATTAAATTTAGTGTAGAGTTATCCTTTTGACCATAAAGTTTGGAATTCACGAAAAAATAGTTGTTCTTAGATCCTTTGTCTTTGCTGCTTAATGTCAATTTGATATAATTCTTTAGTTTAACAGTACTTAGTGTAATTTTAGCTCTTTTGTACAAAATCATGTTTCCTCATCCTGTTTCCATTTCATCAGCAGAATAAAAAATATAAAAATTATATGTTTTTCCCACTTCTGACAATAGTGGGGGTTTAAAATTCATAAACCTTATAAATTACTCATCTATCTTCTCTGTGGATTGACCTTGCACCATTGTGCTAGTGTAGGAGTAATAAATATAATTTTGAGGGCCGTGACGACCTCTGGCCAGTTCACCAACCAACTAGAGGAATATCTTCCTAGTTATTAAGGAACTCTGATCCTCATCATCCCTGGAATTACTATAGTAGAAACCATAAATTTAGGTTGTTATGGGTCATCCCTCGTATATCCACCCCGTTCCATATTAATATATTAAAACTTTTGGGTTATGACTTACTTAACCCATATTACTACTATCCAAGTGGACTCGATATCCTTAATCTTTCACCATCTTCCTCTACTCATTAAGGTAAGGATGGTGGGTTCCATGACCAATCACATATATTAATCCCTCATAATTTATACAAGAATAAAGGGTTCTATAACCCATTATAAACATTAATTATTTATTATATCAATTAATAATTCATGGTGTCATAACCCTTCATGGAAACTCATTATTCTAAATCCCATAAAGCATACAGGGTTCTAAAACCCTTCATGAATACCCATACATCACTACCAATAGATGGTCCGAACTTGAATACCCTAAACTAGAATAATTGAAGGTTCGATCCAAAAGACCCTAAACTATAGTAATAGAAGGTTCAATCTAAAAGATCATAAAATACAGTAATAGACTGTCTAAGCTAGAAGTCCCTAAACATCAACGAAATTATATTCTAGTTTCAAAGACCATAACACATCCAATTCAAGTAGAAAAGATACTTTCCATGGTCAAAATGAATCCTAGAAAAAATTTGGGTATCAGCTCACTGGAAATGCACTTTGCGTGATATAGGAAATATTGTACACACATAAACTGGAAGAGGCAAAAAACATGTTAGGTGTAAAACTCTTAAGAGTGTGGCCAGAGAAAAATCCAAGTCCATTCTCGCTAGGTATTCCTATATATGAAATATTTGGTGCAATATAGACAAAGAGATACCAAGATTGTGGGGATCACCATTTGGCCTTATAAAAAATTAAGTTATGCTTACTAAGTCCCCTAACTTAAGTATAAATTAGATCATTATCCCTCCATGATAGATATCATACCAAAATTAGCCTTATAAATAGGGAAACCTCAAGAAAAATAGAGGAGGTACATCAATGATGAATGGTATTTCAGTGGGTATTTGTGAGAATTTATCAACAAAACCCTATTATAAGTTATCCACTTAAATCCTAGAATTTTTGTCTATTTGGTATTACACACAAAGGATGGGTATCATGGTGGAAATGAGTAATATCTCCACCAAAAACATGGGACTTTACCTGGGGTTTCATCACCAGACAATGAAATTCCCCCTTCATACGTATGAGCCTTATCTACATATTGAAATTCATCATAGTGTTCTTCATCCATGAACATGTGTTTCATGTGCATGCCATTGATCAATATAGTGGTATTTTTCATAACTATTTATGGCTTTATTTCTATTCTCATGGGATATGTAGCGCTGTCAAAGTTCCTTAAATAATATCCAGCAATAAGTTCCTTTCCACCCAAATCCCATTTTTTACCAGGTGATCCCAAGATGATTAAAGAATATATAACAATGAGGAATATCATATTGTTAGAATTAATTAGATATTCCCAATAAGAAATATATAATCATTCAGACAATTAAAATAAGTCGGTTCAGTTTACATCATAGTTTGTGAAGGACGGGTGGCTTTGATGATCTGTATGATTTCAAGAAAAGTATAGAACTAATGGTTATAAGCCTCATATTGATAGTACCTAAAAACCCTTAGTTGACACATTCTGAATAAATACTCTCATTGGGATCAATATCAAATCATGTCAGATATTTAGATATATGTCAAATAGATCTAAGTTTACTATAGAATCGTATTATATTCATTCCAAACAAATCTCATTATAAGGGGGAATTTTTATGCCCATAATTTTGAGATATTCACTTTTCTGATGAAAATTTCATAAGTTTCAAGGTTGTGAAAAAAACACTGATATTATTTTCACAAAGACCTGGAAGTAACTCATTTGATGGATAAGGGAACGAGATTTGATGTACAATGATATTGTTTTTTTCTTTGTTGTATTCATTTTACTTATAAAATTATTCTAATTATTTATGAAAATTACACCCCTTAGCCAAAAAAATATGCCATCTTAATCCAACTAGAAAGCTACCTCAACCTGAGAAGTTGTAGGAGTGGCTTCAACCGCACCTAGGGAGAAAGACAACCAGCTAGCCTAGTGGTGGGAGTTGGAAATCATAGATCATGCGGTGTGTGAATGGGTGTGTGTGGGTGTGCATAAGTGGGCCACATAATAGGTGGGTGCGGATAGTGAGGGCTTTTTCAAGTGTTGCGGGTGGTGTACTCGATGTCGGATCGAAGAAATGATGTCATGGATTGAGTTATTAAGTGTCGTGTAATCAGTAAAATGTTTAATGTGGGACTACCCATCTCATGACATTGTTCACATCAATAAAAAGGGATGGACATAACTATAGTTTTCCAATCTCATGAACCATAGCCATTTGATCCCACTCTTACATCATCTTTAGCCTCCTTCTAACCTGTTTTCTAACTACACTCATGGAAACCTCTAGTTTGACACCTCTAAGACACTTGATGTCACCCACATGATAAATCCATGTACACCATGACCAAAAATCCCCACCGATCAAGGTCAATATAATCAAATATTAATTAATATATCAATATCATGCATGAGGATTTACTTCGCATGTATTAAGATCATGTGAAGGACAATCATGTGAATCCCACAGAGATATAATCGCAAGAAGCACCATGAATCAAACATGATGAATAAGAGAGGTAATGTGGATAGAACTGAAGCTTCTCATGAATATTGTGTATCTTTTCATTACAATAACCTCTCATCATCCATGATATGGTCTGAATTGGGATCATGACATGCCTTGAAGAGGGTCATGTGATGTCAGAAAAGCTCTACCACTTAAACTCCCTGCATGATAAGTCACGACCTCATGATTACAAGTGATCATGCGGAGACTCCAACCCATCATACAAAGCCTTGGTGCTTTCCCAACATTCCATCACATGAGGCCAACTTGTGATCGCATAATGAGGATCACACAAAGTCTCCACTACCTATGCTACCACATGTGGAAATGCCACCATGAAAGGTGGTTCCACCTTCATTCCACATTTTTTATATAAAACCTACTCCCCTTATAAAAAAAACATGAGATAGGGAAGGGAGAGTAGTAGAGAAGTAGAGGATGATCACAACCACCTTTTAAGTAATTCCCCAACGTGATTATGAGATATGTTGCATGATCTCCTTCACATGATCGCATGATGCTTTAAACATCATGAAGTTCTATGATGTGAAGATCCAAGCTTGTACATACTTATATGAGATTCCTATTAATAAAATTATTCAGGAGCATGATTTTGGATATTCCCATTGTCATGCGGACACTCTTTAATATGCATGTAAACTCATGGCCATTCCATTCTCTTTGCTAAATTGACCTTAGGAGTTGTGGCCTTGATAAGGACCCTCGGCTCTGCACCATTCCTTATGAACCGAAAAAAAACCCTATATGTGTTTGTAGAACCGATCACGTGATCATTTGGAGATCTTGTGGTTGAAAATTGGACATGAGACCTCCATTATGTAGTGTGCATGTGAGGCTTGTATGAGAATCTCTTGGCCAGGAGGGGTTGAAATAGAGGATCCCTTGATCTCATGATGCCTCTACTTGGACACTCAGTGAAGGCCTTCATATATGCAAGACACCCATGTGATAGTTGACACGCAAAGCCTCAGTCATGTGATGTTGGGAACCTTCATGTCTCGTGATGCTTTCATGTGGCCCTGAAGGTGTCCACCTCAACATGCAGCACCCCCATGGATCCCTATCCATAAAATCCAAACACCATGTACATGCATCTCATATTCTATGTTTCCCCTCCTCTCCATGAAACATGAACACTTTTTCATGAAACTAAATCAATGTGCTCCATCAACACACTAACATACTCCCTCTCAAGACCCCATTGAGGTCATGTGACTCACATGAGTAATGGGGCTTCATGTGGTGCCATCATGTCGGAACCCCTCCACATTTATATTATAACACCCTGAAATTTTACGAGAAATATTATTTTTAATTTCTTTTATGTATTCTATTTTATGCTACAAGAAGATTAGCTTGTGCTATATTCAACACCTTACTAGCTTGTAGTATACAGAAACACTATTCTTGGCTTGTGTTGCACACAAGAGCGACCTTCCTCGATAGCGTGTGCTGTACGCAATATTGAGTTTGACTAAACAATGATATATTGTTATAATATTATTATGAACTAGCCGTGATGAATATTAGTAACTATATTTTTAATTTTATGACATTATAAATTCATCATACACATATTATAGAATATGGTATAAGAACAAAATAAATTTTTCACGTAAAATAAGTATTTTTAAAAAAATACAGTTTTACCGACTTTTGATGGAGCACCCACTTTATATCAAGTTTTTGACATGTTTATAAGTTCAATTTTACAAATAAAACATCTTCCTTGGAATTACGATATAAAAATTTACTTTGGATAAATTTTTGGGATTATTCTGATAACTTTCTTATTTTGATGAATAGTAAAAATACGCTAAATATTAATTAAAACCCACTTTTTTCATCGAGATAATTTATATGGTTAAATTATAATATTTAATGGTTTTAAATTATAAATAGAATATATTTTTACCATTTAATATAATTTAATTCATTATCATTAATTTTACATTGAATTCATAAGTAAACACATTTCAATCTTCTGCAACGTTTTAACTTTTAAAACTCGTTTTCTCAACAACATGATTAATTTTAAATTAATTGTTGCAACTTCTGTGGTTTGAATTTTGAAAAATGGATTCCATATTTTGATTCAGTGAGTCCAAATTATGTTAATAGGCTACTTTTATTTTTTTGATATTATGAATTGTAACTACGGTAATTTTTATTTACTACAATTAAAGGTAAATAGGGTTATTAAGGGTAAAAATAAGATTATAAAATTACCCTAACACCTTCAAAAATTCTATTGGATTAATAAAAGTCGACCCATATAATCTAAGGGATAGAATAAATTCATTTCATGGACTTTTGACCATAAAAATTATATAATTATTATTAAAACCAAAGAAAGTGACGACATGCCACTCTCTTATATCTTATAAGTATAATAATTTTACTTTAGAGATAAAATTCATAAAACATCTAATTAATAGTCTCAAAAAATCTAATAACATTATATACATCATTATAATTTATTTATAATTTTTAGGGATTAAATAATTATCATTAATGATGACACAATAGTGATATAGAAATAATTTTATTGATTGAAATATCAAATAAATGGTTTTAAAATTATTTTAATAAATATTATATGAACTAATTAATGTTATCCACAAATTTTCTAGATTTACATAACATTTTAGTATTCTATTAATAATTTTTTTCGAATATATCCTCTGTGTGTAATTTATTTAAATTCAAATAAATGAATATTGTCAAAATTGACACTATTGCTATTTTATAAAAACAACATATTATAAAATTGTTTATAAATAACAAAAATATTTAAAAATTATAAATTGAAATTTAATCATCTAAAATGTCATAAATTATACAATTATGGGCAATTAAAATAAAAAAAGTAATTATTTATAACAATTTTAAATTTAGAATATTATTACCACAAAAAAAGTAAATAGATTAAATAAGGATAAATAAAGTTTATAAGGTTTAAAATAAATTTACAAAATGTCTAAATTTTATTGGTTGGTGAAATTATAAACCTATATCATCTAATATTCTTATTTGATTCATTTTAGTTGTTTTTAAGTGGGGTTTGAATTTATATTAAATTAATATTTTTGAGGTTTCCAAAGGTGCCACTCTCCTCCCTTATAAAAGGGAACCTCCCGCATATCCTCTTCAAAAAACTTTGAGCCCTAAAGCTCAGACAAACCCTGCCCATTTCACTTCTCCACATCCATGGAAACCTACTAGAGGTCATGTTCTTCTTCAAAGACCAACTTTAGTGCCCTAATAGTAGGTTAAGAGAAGGTTCATCGAAGAAGAGGTAATCTCTTCTACCAATTCATTCAAGCTTATTTATTCTTATAATTCTTCTTCTTTAGTTGTTTAATTATAAATTAATAACATCAGTATAAATAATATACTGATATTTTATTATAAATATGAAACAACTCCATTTAACCTTCTATCCATCCTACGGAAAATGAAATCACCGCACGTGCGTACGTACGGAATATCGTCTCCATGCTGTGGTGTAATCTATTTTTCCACCACCACCTTAAATGGATGGGAATAATGTTGTAAATAATAACTATATATGGTTATTATAAAATCATACTGATTCTGAGATATTATATCATCCACTCCAATTCCATTCAATAATTATGGGAACAATATCACCGCTCGTGCGTACGTGCAGACTACCGTCTCCATGACACGATGAGATTCATTATCCAAGTTAACCCTTCAAGAATAATTATAAAATATATATAATGACTAATAATGATATATATGACATAATAATGATACTGTATTTATGTATATATATGTCATCTACTTCCATTCAAGTCAATAAGGAAAGGAAAACAGCGTTCATGCGTACGTACGGCCTACCGTCTCCATGAACGGTGTGTTTCATTTCATTTATCTATATTATATATATATATACTGAATATATATGATATATAAATCATGTTTTAAATTATACAAGTAATTAAATCATTATATAAGTAATAATTATATCAAGAAAAACAATTCCAAACACGTACGATAAATGAAACAATTTTACTCAAAACGCTGCTTTAACATGGAATTGACAAAAGAACAGGTAATATAAAGTGACAAGTAAATCATATATGATATCATAAATATTATTATGGTTCTGTTACAAGTTAATAATATGTTTAAACCCACTATAAAAGAGTTTCAGACATGTACAGAATAAATTGGACCTAAGATAAGGGATAATTTTGCAGTCACATTTGTAACTTTTTTGGAAAAAGTACGAGAAGAATGTTTTTTTAACTTATACGGCATGAACGGATTTTTACATATTCATAACGACTAATTTTCATAAATCATCCTTTAAATGTTTTGATGTTAATTTTCAATAAAATCTTTTTCTTTTAAAATTGTGTGGCATTTTGTGAAAAAAATGATTTTTATAAAGAAAGGATATTTTCCTCAAGAATTCATTTCAAGTGTTTTATCAAAACTATTTTCCATCTAAGATGACATTATTTAGCATGTTTATGTCTCAAGTATAATTTATAAATTATTTAAATGGTTTTATTTTTCTTATGATGAAATGATATTCATTTTTTTCTATGGATTATGTGATGATGGGATGATGTTTATGAAACCCATTTTATTCTTTGGGTTATGATAAATGTTTTATGTTTATTTTGTGGCACAAGTAAGAATTATTTCATTATGAGATGGGTGGGACCTATATATACTTCCAATTCATTCATTAAATATTTATATCTCATGAGATAGACATGGCTGAAACGGAAAGTTAATCTGGTTCAGTGATACAGGACTAGAATGAGGAGTGAACTCAATTTAGTAAAAGACTTTGTCCACTATGATTGTCTTGGCAGAAATTCCTTGGCTAATATGGAAATAATATCATGTGATTAATGGTTGACACAATTACATGTTTTATTCTCGTTCTATTTTATCATGATTAATGTTCTTTTATGATCTATTCCTTACATACTCCAAGATTGATTTCGCAACTCAAGATCTTGATGTTTAATCTTTATGTTCATGTTTATATGTTCAAATGTATATGGTTTGTTTTATTTTCTCCATGTTTACCCTTACTGAGAATTTTATCTCACCCTTTATATGTTTTCTTTTCTCCAGGATATAAATAAAGGTTTTTGTTAAGAAAACAAAAGGTAAAGATCTTTATGGGAGATGTTGAAGATCCTTCACCATGATTAGAAGATTATGTTACGAGTTTTCAAAGACACTAAACTAATACAGTCTTGGGCCTCTGTTTTTTGTCATGCATTAAGTATTCTATAAAATAATGTAATTATTGTGTACGTCAAGATTTGGGTCTCTACAGTTGGTATCAGAGCAAAGGTTTAGTTAACCTTTGGAAACTAGGATGTAGAAACTTTAGTGAAATCCCTTGAGATATTTCTAAGGTATGTCTAGGGATGTCCCTAAGGTTAAGTATAAGTATAGGTTATAGTCCTAGAATTATGATAAATATCTTATAATTAAACCTAAGATGTTATATATTGAAGGTACTCCCCCTTTATTATGTTGTTTTCCTAGCATGATTTTTGCCTCTCACATTGTTCTTTTTGTGTTTTAGACGATGGCTGGAACCCGAAGGAACTGTGTTGATCAATGTAATGGACAATGAAATGATTGTACTCCTAAACAAACCAATGTTAAGGGAGATGGAGTGAAAAATCTTATTGTTATACTTACATAAGCAATGAATCATTCTGGACTTTCAAATGAGCATATAAAGGAACAATATTCTATTGAGTCCTTCGTGAGGCAACGTCCACCTTATTTATGTGGGTCTTCTGATCCACATGTTGCTGAAAAATGGATCAGTACCATTGAAAAGATATTTTCCATACTTCCTTGTAAAGAGCATGAAAAATTCATTTTGGCTATTTACTGGTTAGAAGGTGAAGCATACCAGTGGTGGACTCTAATTAAGAATACAAGGCCCCAATATGAAATTCAATTCATGGAATGGTACGAGTTCAAGAACGTGTTTTTCAGTAAGTACTTCCCTTGTATTCATTGAACAAAGATGTAAAAGGAATTCCTTGAGCTTAAGAAAAAGGATGATGAATCTGTTGGTATATACGAAGATAATTTTACAAGGCTTGCAAGGTATGCATCTGGCTTTATCATCCAACCTGAAAGTAAAGTTGATCGATTCTTCAGTGGCTTAAAACCAAGTCTTCGAAGGGAATTAGCAATAAGATACTTCAGTAGCTATGAAGAAATTGTGCGTTGTGATGTCAAGGTAAAATTATAAGGTGTTTTTACATATCAATCTCATGGATTTGACATGAAACGAAAGATGGAGTTCAAGGAAAAATCTCAAAAAATGGTGAAAAGAAGACGAATTTTTAGTTGTGCTCAAAGTGTGGAAATAATCATGATGGATATTGTCTTAAAGGTACTAGAAAAGGTTTTAAGTGTGGAAAAGAAGTTCATCGAGTAGCTAAGTGTCAATGTAATGGGGAAAAGGTAGCTAATGGTGAGAATAGAGAAAAGAATACATATAATGCACCACCAAAACTTCAATGCTTTATGTGCAAGGAAATGGGGCATTATGATAACCAATGCCCTAATCCAAGGTTTAATGATGATTGAACTTAACAACCTCTTAAGTACAATGAAAAAGGGAAGTCACATGAGATCACTACTGGCGATGTTGAGTATGACAACAATATAGTGGAATTATTATGTGTTTATGTAATGGGATTCTGAAATAATTTTGTGGAATCTCATTTACAGTATTCTGGATTATTGGAATATCTATGTATTGGTTTATTGTGGTTTTCAATAATTATATTGTACCGGTAACCATGAAAAGTGACTGAAATATTTTTGGAAAGTAGATGATATGATCATAATGAAGGGATAAGGAGAAAATAATATGTTTGATAGTATTAATGAGATCATGACTGATATAAGGACAAAGTGATATCATGGTTTGAGTATATAGAAATTTTGGGATTTTGGTATGTGGAAAGTGTTAAATTTTGATAGCATGAATGTTTCCCTAAGGTTCAATGGGTATTCATTTTTCAATAGAATACATGATTAATGTATTCACATGTTTTGACTGTGACCAACAAAAAGATATAACTTATGATATATGGGGGATAAATGGTGGTAATCACATGCCTGGTAGGTGACCTATCTAGTAATATTTTTTTTTCTTTATGAGATTGGATAGATATATTTTGGATAAGCCTAATGACAGGAATGTATTATGTTGTACATCAGATAGTATTGTTTAATTCTAGAACTTTTTTTTGATATTATTTCCGGAATGTTATAATAGTATAATTTTTGAAAAAGGACAACTTGTAAGATGGGCGACAACCCATCACGTCGGACAATGTTGCGGGAATCGAACCCACAACCAAAGTGCGACAAGACTTTATCGCTAACCACTGGCCTAGTGGAAGTCCCTGGTTAGTAGAAATTAGTTTTATTTTATTAAGATGTATGATAGATGAAGTATAAGTACATCTTTGGAACCATATATGATTAATCTCACTATAAGATGGACTTATGTATATAAATTTTTTAAACCTTATGTTTGAGACAGATGGAATGACCTATCATTCTATTGCATGATCTGCTAACACATCACAGAAGACAAATTCATCTTCATTTCTTTAAGAGATGAAGTGGAAATTGTTCAAGGCACAAACAACAGTGATATTGTACCAAAATCAAGTAAGTATTTCTTTTAATTCTTCAACAGTAGGGAAATGATCTTGAAAACAAAAAATGTTGTCCTAGTGCCCTCATATCTGATGAATCAGAAGTTACCTTAGATCATCACAAATTTATAGTTTTTTGATTGTTGTATTTTTCAGATCCATTTCCTCTACCACTCTCCGTCAGAACTTGATAGTTAGATTTCTCTTCCATATCCATATTTTCACCTATGTTCTCCTATGTGGAAACCCAGTGTTGAGTTAATTTGGGTAACCGTTATGTTTTATACTTCACTTTTTAAAATTAATTTTTAGTATTCCTTTTTACAATGTGGGTTTCTATGATTGAAACTTTCAAGTAGTAAACCATTTATAACCCCAATGAATTTCGAGGGTGAAATTCATTTTAAGGGGGGTAGAATGTAACACCACAAAATTTTATGACAAAGATTATTTTTAATTTATTTTATGTATTGTGTTGTATGCTACACCAAGATTAGTTTCCGCTATATGCAACACCATACTAGATTTTAGTATACGGAAACAATATTCTTGGCTTGTATTGCATGCAAGAGAGACCTTCCTTGATAGCGTGTGTTGTACACAATACGGAGTTTCACTAAACGATATATTGTTATAATATTATTATAAACTGGACATTATGAATACTATTAACTATATTTTGAAATTTATGACATTATAAATTCATCTTACACATAGTATAGAACATGGTATGAGAACAAAATAAATTTTTCTGGTAAAATAATTATTTTTCAAAAAATATTGTTTTACCGGCTTTTGATGGAGAACCCAATTTAAATATGGTTTTGACATGTTTATAAGTTTAATTTGACAAATAATACTTCTTCCATGGAATCAAGATATAAAAATTTACTTTGGATAAATTTTTTGTGATTATTCTGATATCCTTCATATTTTGATGAATAGTAAACAGACACTAAATTTTAATTAAAAACAATTTTTTTCATTAAGAAAATTTATATGGTTAAATTTTAATATTTAATGGTTTTAAATTATAAATATAATATATCTTTACCATTTAATATAATTTAAGTCATTATCATTAATTTTTCATTGAATTCAAAGGTAAAAACATTTCAATCTTTTGCAACATTTTAACTTTTAAAACCAGTTTTCTCAACAGTGGGATTAATTTTAATTTAATTACTGCAAATTTGGTGTTTTGAATTTTAAAAAATGGATTCCATGTTTGTATTAAGTGGGTCCAAATTATTTTAATATGTTACTTTTATTTTTTTGATATTATGAATAGTAACTACAATAATTTTTATTTACTATAGCTAAAGGTAAATCAAGTAATTAAGGGTCAAAATAAGATTATAGAATTACCCTAACACCTGAAAAATTCTATTGGATGAATAAAAGTCGACCCATATCACCTAAGTGTCGGAATAGATTCATTTCATGGACTTTTGACCATGAAAATTATATAATTATTATTAAAACCAAAGAAAGTGACAACTTGTCACTCTCTTATATCTTATAAGTATAATTATTTTAATTTAGTGATAAACTTCATAAAACATCGAACATGAATAGTCTCCAGAAAGATAATAAAATTATATACATCATTAAAATTTATTTAGAATTTTTATGGATTAAATAATTATCATTAATGATGACACAATAGTGATATAGAAATTATTTTATGGATTGAAATATCAAATAAATGGTTTTAAAAAATTTAAAATAAATATTATATGAACTGATTAATGTTCTACACAAATTTTCTTGATGAATATGACATGTTATGATTCTATTAAAAAAAATTGAATATATTCTCTCTGTGGAATTTATTTAAATTCAAATAAATGAATAGTGTCGAAATTGACACTATTGTTGTTTTATAAAAATAACATATTATAAAATTGTTTACAAATCACAAAAATATCTAAAAATTATAAATTGACATTTATATGGTATAAAATTTCATAATGTATACAATTATGGACAATTCACAACACAAAAGTAATTATTTATAACAATTTAAAATTTAGAATATTATTACCACAAAAAAATTAAATAGATTGAATAACGATAAATAAAGTTGATAAGGTTTAAAAAAAATTAAAACATGTCTAAATTTTATTTGTTTATGATATTACAACCCTATCTCATCTAAGCTTCGGATTTGAGTCATTTTTGAAATTTTTAAGTGGGTTTTTAATTTATATTAAATTAATATTTTTGAGGTTTCCAAAGGTGACCCTCTCCTCCCATATAAAAGGGCACCTCCCCCTCTCCTCTTCAAAAATATTTGAGCCTTCAGGCTTGGACATCCCCTTCCCATTTCACTTTTCCACATCCATAGAAACCTATTAGATGTCCTGGTCTTCTTCAAAGACCAACTTTAGTGCCCTAAGAGGAGGTTAAGAGAAGGTGTGTCGAAGAAGAGGTAATCTCTTCTACCAATTCTTTTAAGTTTATTTATTCATCTACTTCATCTTATTTAGTTGTTTAATTATAAAGTAATACCATAGGTATATCTAATATACTAATATTTTATTATAAATATTAAATAACCCCATTTCACCTTCTATCCATCCCACATAAAACAAAATCACTGCGCATGTGTACGTACGGAATACCGTCTTAACGCCGTGGTGTAATCTGTTTTTCCACCACCACCTTACTTGGATGGGTATAATGGTATAAAGAATAAATATATGTGGTTATTATAAAAACATAATAATTCTGATATATTATACCATCCACTCCAATTCCATTCAATAATTATGGGAACGATATCACTGCTCGTGCGTACGTACAGACTACCGTCTCCATGATGCGATGAGATTCATTCTCCATGTTAGCCATTCAAGAATAATTATAAAGTATATATAATTAATAATAATGATATATATGACATAATAATTCTACTAGATTTATGTATATATATATGTCATCTACTTACTTCCATTCAAGTAAATAATGAAAGGAAAACAACGTTCATGCATACGTACGACCTACCGTCTCTATGAACGGTGTGTTTAATTTCATTTATCTATCTGTTTTATATATATATATACTGAATATATATGATATATAAATCATGTTTTATATTCTGGAGGTAAGTAAATCATGATATAATTAATAATAATATCAAGAACAACAAGTCCAAACACGTACGATAAATGAAATAATTTTACCCAAAATGTTGCTTTAACATGGAATTGACAAAAGAACGGGTAATATAAAGTCATAAGTGAATCATATATGATATCATAAATATTATTATGTTTCTGTTACAAGTTAATAATATTTTTAAACCCACTATATAAGAGTTTCAAACACATACTGATGAAATTGGGCCTAAGGTAAGGGATAATTTTGTAATCTCATTTTTATCCGAGATTGATTATATGTATGTATTTACTAGGGTTATATTTTTAATCCATGTCCATAAGTTTTTTTCATAAAGTTCTTAATATTCATACATGTATTTTTAAAGTCATGTTTACCCTTCTTTGACTTTTACATTGTGTTATGGAAAGAATATTTCTTTTGTTTACCATACGTGAAACTTTTTTACTTTTTCGGCAAAAGTACAAGGAGAATGTTTTTTTAACTTATATGGCATGAATAGATTTGTACAGTTTTATTACGCCTAATTTTCATGAATCTTCCTCTACAAGTTTTCATGGTTATTTTCAATAAAGTTATTTTCTTTTAAAATTGTGTGGCATTTTGTGAAAACAAAATGATTTTGAAGATGAAAATCCTCAAGAATTCATTTCAAATGTTTTATCAAAACTATTATCCATATAAGATGACATTATTTAGCATGTTTATGTTTCAGGTATAATGTCTCTATAATTTACATGGTGTGATTTTTCTTATGATGACATTATGTCCATTTTTTATGGATTATGTGATGATGGGATGATGTTTATGAAACCCATTTTATTCTTTGGGTTATGATAAATGTTTTATGTTTATTTTGTGGCACAAGTAAGAATGATTTCATTATGAGATGGGTGGGACCTATATCTCCCTCTAATGCATTGTGTAAATATTTATATCTCATGATATAGACATGGATGGAATGGAAAGTTAATCTGGTTCAGTGATACAGGACTGGAACAAGGAGTGAACTCGATTCAGTAAGGGACTTTGTACACTATGATGGTCTTTGCAGCAATGCATTTGATAGTATGGAAATAATATCATGTGCTTAATGGTTTCCACAATTACATGTTTTATTCCCGTGCTATTTTATCATGATTAATGTTTCTTTATGATCTATGACTTATGTACTCTAATATTGATTTCACAACTCATGATCTTGATATTTAAACTTTATGTTCATGTTTATATGTTCAAATGTATATGGTTTGTTTTATTTTCTACATGTTTACCCTTATTGGAATTTGAGCTCAACCTTTATATTTTTTCTTTTACCCATGATATAAATAAAGTTTTTAGGTCAGAAAACAAAAATGGAAGATCTTTATGGGAGATGTTGAAGATCTTTCACCATGATTAGAAGATTATGTTCTGAGTTTCCAAAGACACTAAACTAATACGGTCTTTGGGCATCTGTTTTTGTCATGTATTAGGTATTCCACAAAAATAATGTAGTTTCTATGTACATCAAGCTTTGGGTCTCTACATATATGGCCATTACTCACATGATAACTCATGGGAAATCTCTCCTTTTGTCACACAGGACCTAGGAGGTGTGGTTGTGGAATGAATGCACTAGCCATGCAATCTTTTTACATGAAGATATTTTCCATGAAACCTTGAGGTCTGATCCATTTAGACATGAAGCTTCAACACTTTGGTGGGATCAAGATCATAAACATGTTCATAAGACCCCATAGTGTGATTAATTTTAGCTCATGGAATCACAAGATTCATTGCTGGTCTTGCAATGTCCATGGGCAGGCTTTGACATGTTACTTTGATCACAAGACATTCCTTGATTAGTTCGAGTTGCTTATGCGATAGATTATTGACATATCATCATTATCATGTGATATTCTATGGACAATACACCTTGAGGAAAAGTCAGTTTGATCATGTGATAGCATATGGACATGACCACTTTAATCATATGAAGACATTGAAGATAAGTCCTTTGATAATGATCAAGTCACTGGACATGTATGATTTGATTATGTGGTTCATCTTAAACATCTCCACTTTGATCATGTGAATATTTCTAAGACAAGTCAGGTAATCATAAAATAGACATGGGACTTGTCTTATTTGATCATACAAAACATCTTAGACATGTCCACTTCAATCATGTGAATCATCTGGTACATGCCATCTTTGATTGCACAAATCATCTTGGACATGTAAAATAGACACCCTTGGGCATGTCTTCTATACCATACTAAAACCCAAGAGATGTCAGGAAGATCCACTATGAAATTTTAACATTTTCTGACAAACACACTCAGACTTATTCTATGTGGAACTCAACCAGCTCACATTTCCCATTTATAAGGGAAGTTTCCTAGACTGAAAATTAAATTTTTATTTCAAATCACTTTTGAAGAAAAATTGGGAAACCAGAGTGACTTAAAAGATTTAAAAGACAACCATACCTCCATGGGCCAAGTTCATCAAGACAAAAGACAATCCATTTCAAAAGTAAGAAAAAGCTCCACCCTAGCAAAAAATCAATACGATCAACATCCACCTTCCTATCGCTGCACGACAAGCTGTCCCATGAAAAGATTCATGGGCCCGGTACCTATGGAATACTCCATTCCCTCTCAACATCCAATTCCGAGTAGCGATGATAAGGAGAACACTCCATGCTCTGAACTTCATCTGGGAAGTCCTTTGTAAGAAAACTGGATGTAGTGTTTCATGGACCAAAGTCATAGTGCCACAAGCGAATTCACAAAATTCCAACCACAATACCCTCAACAGTGCAAGACAACACAGAACAAACCTACCCAAGTTGTAAGAAATTAAAGTTGCATCTCCGCAGATCAAAGTATATTGCGTCTTAATTTTCTCCTTCGCTGAAATCAGATCATACCAGAATCACACGCCACAAAATAGAAACCCACAGAAAACCAGAAGCAATACCAATATCAGGAGGAATTCCAAGTTAAATCCACACTTCCACCGCAATACCAAATATGCCACCGAAAGAAAACAAGAACAACCTTCAAAGGCCTCTGCGGTAACCACTCCAGCTAAAGTTCACATTGAATATCTAGGATCCATCACAGATAGAAAACCCAGATCCAACAATTTCTGAATTCCCAAAGTAATAACCCCAACAGAAAACAGGAAAACAAATCAAGAAGAAACAAAGTAGAACCCTGAAGACAGTTGCTCGTGATGCTGCAAACCAGGCCAGATCCCATCGCCACCTTCACACACTCACCCGGAGACCACCTCAAACCACCACATGCACTCCGATCCGACACATAACTTCATGTCGACCTGCATCAGGAGAATCTGTAACACCGACCGAAGACTTCACCACACCACCAGTGGAAACCCTACCCAATGAAGAAGGGGTGGAGCGAGGAGAGGCTATAAAACTGTGAGAATGACATGCCGGCCGTGCCCACAAAACGCCACCCCTGGGAAGGAATCTATCATCACGAGAGCACCGAGAAGGAGTGTGGAGGCGATCTTATGCTAACCCAAGGCAGAGAAAAGTGTCCTAGATGGGATTGGTTTATGCACTCATGTGACCCTATTTAGGTCATTCTCTAAAATGGGCCCTCTATTTCATACCAATACTTTCAAACAACCCATTCATGGTCTCCATCTCCCTTTATCTATCATAAGATAGGGAATTAATATGATAAAAGGAACCTATCCTGGCATAATCTAGAGTAAATCCTAAAACCTCAAGGATAACCACATTGTCTCCTAGTGGGATCACCCACCCTAACCCATCAATGGGTTAGGAAGCAACTGAACTATGAGAACTCTAATTCATATTTAAATAGGATATTTAGGATTCCCTCCTATGTCTTGGTCTCCAATTGGAATATACCCTAGAGTATATCCCTTTATATGAAAAATATTTCTAACAAATGGGATAGAATTATCTGATAAGTCTATATTCCTCCCTCTTCTGTTAGTGGATCAGAAGTGGGCTCATATACTGGCATTGTTTTAAGTAAAATCCCCAACCATGAATTCAAAGACCCTAAACCCATTAGTGGTTTAGGGTGAAACTGAACTATGAGAACATTGATTCATATCCAAATAGTATACACTGGACACCTTCTTAAGTCCCAATCTCTAATAAGAATCCACACTAGTGTAAATCCCTTAATATCACAAATATTTATGAATTGTGGGAAAGAATTATCCCATAAGCCTACTATCCTCCATCGACCATTAGAAGATATTAATTGTACTCATACACTATATTTGTTTTAATTTTAATCCTTGACTATGCCCTTAGATTCCCTAAACCCATAAGTGTGTTCGGGGTTCACTAAACTATGAGAAATTTGATTCATATTATAAAAACGATACATAGGACGCCTTCCTAAGGCCCAATATTCACACCATATCCTCCATGAGATTGGTAATCATACCTCTCAAAGGAAAACTTTAATGTGTAATCCCCATAATGATATGCTCTATGAAATGTGTCAAATATTCAATTATCTCCTATTTCTCACACAAAACATGATTCTCATTGGCTTAGAGAATAGAAATAATTATACCAATATTAAGATACGAATGCACCCAATGTAGTCCCTTCATTAGGATATAAGTATGATTATGTCTCATATTCACTCAAAGGACCATACACTTGATTAGGAAATCTATGAAATCCTTACATGTATAAGTCACCCCCATGACCTCTTTTGTCATATCTCTCATGACATAGATTCCCATACACAAACAATGTTAAATCTTATTCATGTCTTAACTGGATACATTGGATGCCTCATCATGTTCTTATCCCTATATTTATTTTCTTACCACATGAAGTTAAATTCAATTTATGGTTCTCGACACATTACCTTAAACTATTTTATATAAACTATGTTAGATAAACTATGTTAGATAAACTATGTGGGTTCATATTCCTCTTCTCACAAGATATGTGGGACACCTCATCGAGGTTTAATCCCATCTCCAGGACACCAACTACCCCCCTAAATGGAAAAAAAACTCCATAGTTCCAAAAAATGGTTATAAACCAATGCATCATAAATAAATAATATAATGTTGGAGAACTTGTGATATACACACAGTTTTTTCTATCAATACATAGTCTTTATCGAGTTATTGACATAGGGGTAACCAGTCCCATATTGGTTAATGGGAAGGATTTCATGAACATATCTTAAATCTATAATATAATCCTGGAGTAGGAAAAAATTCCTCCCACAAGGGTGTGATGATCCAACCTACCATCCTCTCGACCAATATGAGTTCCAAAGCGTCAGGGGTTTTGAAAACCCAAAGGACCACCAGCCTTTGGAAAGTGGGTTCATACTCAGTTATGGATGTTGGAACTTTTGGGAGTTTCTATTAATGAAAAATATTGTAAAATTGGAACAAATTATTTTATATCACATTCAACGCCACACAAAACCAAGCATCTGGTAAAATACTATTTCATTTTTTTAAGAAAATATTTAATTGTGCGTGCAGAAGAAAACCGCCTCCACGGAAAAAGAATTTTATTTTTCATCACCACCCATCATGGATTTTATAATAATTGATTTAATAAGGATCTATGTTAATAATTAAATTTCGAAAGATCTAAATATTCCACATTATCTTTATCTAAATAGAGTCTCTTACTCATGAAAACAATATAATAAGTTAATATTTTGGTCAGTTTTTTTACCTACATAAATGCTGTTATAGTTTTTATGTCATAAATGATTATGATTCATCATATAATTCTAATATAATGTAATAATAATGAATTTATGGTATCTTAATGATTCTATAAATGTGTTATTAATATTTTAAATATTTATTTATATACCACCTTTCGACTATAAAGCGTGTCGAAACTGGTTTATAATATTTTCCATTTTAAAAAAAACATATTCATGTGATTATTATATCTTTAATAATCATTATATGATGAACTTGAAACCGCTTATTATAAATTAACCCCTATACTATGATATATGAATGAGACAGACAAATAGCCATTCTAACTTCCATTAGTGAAAATAACTATAACTAAGTAATATATTTATAATGAAAGATTAAAAATAATGTCTAAAGGGTATTAAATATTAATAATGTTATTAAATATATTATTAATTTAGTTATGACAATTATTCATGAGGTTAGAGAAAGGTTGAGTTATAATAAACTCATAGTAAGGTATTGTTTTCACAATTCCCCTTTATTAAGACATTATTTGTACTTATTCACTTATTATTATTTATGTGGTGTGTATACTACCTATTTGATATATTATATCATGAATTATTTATTTATTAATGGTGTTTGAACTTAATTTTCATGGTCTTTATCTTTCAATTATTTTTATTTAATCATTACTCAAGCCATAAGGATTGATTTTAAACTTTTTTCTAAAAAACGATCTCTCAAAAGTGATAATTCATCAGAGGAATTTGTGTGCTAAGTCATTCTAAACAATCTATCCTTTTCTTCTGATATATATATATATATATATATATATATATATTTGGTGAAATTAAATTTATATTTTCCTTTTTTTAAAATTGATGTTATGAAATCTTTTAATAAATGTGGTTTTCAATAAAGGAATTTCAAAATATTCTAATGGGTTTTCATCCTATCAAAATAAACTATTTTTATCTTCTAATCCACACTACTGTTTATAAACTTTATATACCATAAAGGATATTTTATTTGGAATAATTTATAAAAAATTTAAAAATTATTCTATTTCCCCTCACAAATTGTTTTTATTAAATTACTTTACACTTTAATTTTTTAAAGGTTTTTTTGAAAACTTATGTATTTTCACTTATATTTAAACTCAATGGTTTATCTCTCATGAAGTTATGTTTTTATCACCCACTATATTTTATTGTGATATTATTCTTTTTTTATAATGGTATTTTTCAAATTTTATGATATTTTAAGTTTATGTTATGTGATTTTCATTAAAGGTTTAAGAAACCCATTCTTTTTCTATTGGTTTTTTATGAAATGATAAATTTTTGATTTTAAGTGGAACTCATATGTATGGATGATGACGGGTGGGATAATATATATCCATATAATGCATTTTTAAAGGTTTTGTATCAAATGAGATGATAAAATTTTATATGAATGAGATGTAGGAATCTTGGTTCACAAGTTTCCCAGATGAATTATATGTGGGAAGCTTCTTTAACAATTTTTTTAGGTGAATGAGATAAAAAGAGATTTTTTCATATGTATGTCATGTTATTAGGATGTTTTAATCTTTGTTCACAATTTTTTGTGTTAATTATTTGTGGAAAGATTTTTTGAAAATTTTATTCTGTGAATTAGATGTGGGAATATTTATTCACAAGTTTTTGTGTGCATGTGATGCAAAAATGTATTTTATGATATTTTATATACTTATTAAACTGGTAAAATTCCATGTTATTTATAAAGTTTTGAAAAAGTTTCAAGATGAAATTAATTTCTATGAAATTATATGTTTTCAATGTTATGCCTTATTTTTAAATTATTTCATACCTTTATATTAATCTCATGTGTTTTATGATTAACAATGCTAATTTTGAGCCACCTCATAAGTTTTACATTTCCTTAATGATCTTTTTATGATCTTATGTTTCTATATAATTTTATATGATTATAATATATGGTATTATGACATTTTATTGATATATTTATGTATTACTTGTTTTATTTTTTATGTTTATGATCTAATAATTTATGACATGTTTTTCCCTTAATGATTGTTTAAGATCACCCCTTTCTCATGTTTCTAATCCCTAGGTTATGAGGATGATTATATCATGTGAGATATCTAAAAAATGGTCTATTGGCATGTGATTTTGAAGTAATTTTTTCATTTTTTGAAAAATAAAATTTTAATTTATCTATTCTCTAATATAATAAACCTTTCAGTCCTCATGTTGGTTGACTATTTGTGAGTTGTGTTATCTAAATAATGATATTATTGTACAATTTAATATATTTTTATCATTGGCCTCTTTATTTTGTAACAATGGAAGATTTATTTATTTTTGGATATTATTTTATATATCATAGGTTTAAGTTAAGAAGAACCCTAGTGAATAAACTATAGATAATCCTAATATTATAAAGATATCCTAAAGTTTTAGTGAAGTAGAGAATATATGGTTTTCCTTGAAATGTAATTCCTATCTGGATAGTAGAAAGTGGATGTGATTTTGGCATAAATATGCCTAAGGGAAAAAACACTTAATAGTGTGTGTTGTGTATTACCTCAACCATGAGCCCATACCTGACCAAGAGGCCTTACTTCACACATAACTAGAAAATTATAATGTATATTATTTAGTTAATTCACATGTTATTTATGAATCATTATAAAGGTTTTATACATATGTTTAATAAATTTGATGATGATAACCTAATAGTAAAATTACCATGGAATAATAAGGATTTAATACTGAGATTCATAGGTTGAATCAAAAGATTAATATGTAAAAAAGAATGTGTAAATGGATAATATATATTTCAATTGTGGTTTTAATATTAATATTTTGGTTATCACCATAGCTATTTTTGTTTTAGTTTTTTTTGAAATAGCATAAAAAATGATTTTAGAGAAGGTTTGTATCTTGAAACCCCTATATCTTATAATCCAAATAAGGGAGTATAATTAAGTGATGAAATATTATTATATGATTGAAAATTGAGTCTATTAGTTTACCTAAGGTAGTGATGAAAATTTCTTAATATAAATTAAACATTGATCAATTTAGCTATTTCCATTAGTGAGTGATAATTAAGTGTATTCAGAAAGTACTTGAAGATTATATGAAAAATCTAAGGATTTTTATTTATTAGTTTTAATTTAATGTTTTGTAAACATTTATTAATTAGTATTGGTACCCCGAATATTGATTTAATTCCAATTTATTGTTTTTGGAGATAAATATTGAAGAATTCATGTTTTAGGGATGGTTGATTTTTAAGTTTAATATATTTTTCAATTTCAGGATAAAAATGGTTGAGTGATTTTGAAAATATAAGTTATTTAGAATTGATATCCTTGGAATTGATGACAATTAATGATATTTTTTGTGAAGTTAATAACATTTTTGGGTTATGGTATATACTTTATAGTGTTTGATTTTATGAACTAATGGTTGATACCATTTATGGATTAAAGGTAGAAATAATTTTAGGAAGAATATGAGATTTCACTATGGTTTTATGACTTTGATACATAGGTAGTTTTTGGAAAGGTATATTATGAAGAATATATGATTAGGGTATAAAAATAATTATTTTTTAAGGAATAAGAAGTATCTTAATATATATTAAGATAGTCAGATAGATATCTCATTATAAGTTACATCTTGATTGATAATTTCCCTATAAATATTATTTAGTAATAAATAATTGTAATTTCAAGGATATAATTTTTAGGGGGTAGAATGTAATATCTCAAAATTATAGGACCTATAAAAACTGATGTTAGGTTTGATTAATTACATGTTACACCCAATATAAAAAACCAAAATATATTAGAAGAAATTTATTAATAAATCCTTAATAAAAATGAGATGGTAAACCATAAAAATCTGTTAAATTTAAAAGATAAATAATTAATATTTGTTAATATTAAAAAATGTTATTTTTAATAAAACTTTTTTTCATTATATTATATATTTTATTTAAAAAATTTAATTTAAATATTATAGAATTTAAATTTGATAATATAATATTCATTTTTTAATTCTTCACATCAAAATTTACTTAGTATGAAATTTTGAGTTTTTTTCGAAAAGGTTGATTTTTTGTTGAAAAATATAGGTTTTTTGAAAAAAAATAATTTTTATGATTTTATAATTATGTAAGATGTAATATCCCATATTTTAAATGTATATACATATTTGAGTTTTTCATTAAAGCTATTTTGTTTGGGTTTTTCCCTTTTCTTTGAAACTTAGTGGTCAAGTTCCTTGAGGATTGTAAGAATTTATTAGGGTAAAGAAACTAAATTTTGGTGATTTATGTTTGTTTAAATTAATATAGTCTGATTATGAACATTTAAAATGGTCTTATGAAGGTTTCATGTGAGTTTAGAGGGCTTCAAAGGTGGTTTGAGTGCTTTTTCATAAGCTAGTATTAAAGATTCTTTCATATCATTTACACACTATGTATATATATTACATAATGTGTTATTACTACCATGGATAAATTATGAATTGGGTTCTCTAAATGAAAATAATTCGCTCCGTGAATATATTACATTATGTGTAATGTTTAAAGCATGATTAAATATAGCTAAGTTAATTAGAATTTCAGTGTTACTAAAAAATCAAAAATTAAATCACGTGTATTACATTTATACATCATATACTGATCAAGATCATTGTTTATAAGTCATGTCATACATTTATTTTATTCCTTCATCTGCATGAAGAACTCATATCTCAATACCTAGTGGATTTCTATGATATCTGGAGTCTTCTCTTCCATTTCAGACAACTTGTTAAAGTAATCAAACTTTAGTGAGTTGTTTTTCTTAGGTTTTTCCTTCTATTCCTCTAGTTATTCATTATAGTGGTGGAATATATTTACCGAAATTGTGTTGGGAGTTGATATTGATCTTTTGTGATCTAGTTTTCTTATTTAGATCTTATGTGCCTTCATTCTTGTTGGTGTTACCTATTGGATGTGTTGTTTGATCTCTAGATAATGTTAGGTGGTCTAAAACCTAACCTCATGGCATGTTCAATTTCTTAATTATGTTAAATATTGATAATTCCACCAAAAAAACATGAACATTAAATTAATTGATTAATTAATGAAGATAAATCATAGATTGTACTATTCCTTAGATCCATTTGTATTTAATGGTGTTGAGACTTGGCTTGTGGCAACCTATTGGGGAAGTTAATCCTTGAATGATAATGAACTATCTAATGGCTTAAAGTGAGATTATCATGACATGATACCTTAGGTGACTCCTTGACATAGAATCACCTTGGTAATGGATTATTGTTATTAAAATGGATATGTTTTATATGATATTATTGGGTAGAAAATGTAATATTAATTTTTTATAAACCACTTAATAAATGAAATGTGTAATTGAAAGAAAAATGGTAATTTTTAGAATTAATCATTGAGGATTATTATATGATATTAGGATATTCTTACTATTATGACTTGTATTTAGTTTCATGTTGAAATGCTTATATAGTGAGGTTGGACCATTTCATTTTATAATTCTTATATAGAGGTCTTGTCCCATTTTCATGTTGTAATGCTTATATAGTAGGTGTGGCCCAGTTTCATGTTGTAATGCTTATATGAAGGGTTATTCCCAAGATACTGAAATGAATATACAGAGGTATATTCTTGAGATAGTGAAATGATTATACAAAAGAATTTTTTTGGTTATGTGATTATTCCATGGTTTTTTGTTCATGGTTGGAATGGATGTGATACATTCTCATACATATTTTGGCATGGTGCTGAAGAAAGTTGATTGTTGTATAATATTATGTTAATTAATAAATACCCCTATTTATCCCTTTATTATAGTACTTTTTTATTAGTCTAGTATTATTTTGACATGGTGGTGTTGACCTAATAAGTTTACTCACACCCTATTCGGGTTGTTATTAAGTACTTGAGAAGATTACATGGGTTTAGGTTTGGACAAGGGAGAGGGACCTTCTTACAGATTGTTTCATATCGGATGAGATATAGTTTGAATATGGGACTAAAATGGGGTTTGGGAGTAGGGTATTTTGAGATTATCTATTTAAACTGGTTCTTTTATTTTTATTAATTTCAGTTTGACATTTAGATATATTTTATCATGTCATTGCATGGTTCTTTATTATTTGGTTTATTAGTTCCTTATTTTACTTTCTAGTCATATTTTTTACTGATTACTCTATTTTTTCAATTTGATATTTATTTATATTGTTTATTTAAATTATATTGTAACTATGTACAAGGAGGTATAGTCTTCCCACTACTTTTTACACCCCTGCTAGTCAGTAGCATATGGCATATGATGAAGTGCACTTGAGGTCTAGTAACCAACTAGATTTGGCCATGTGAGAGAGTGTCGGATCAATGGATATTACAATGTGGTATGAGATGTTGGATTTTCTTTTTTATTGTTTCACTATTTATTAAAGGTAGAATGGATACTAGGATGTGTCAGGACTTGGTAATATTCTTGTGCATGGGATTATATAACCCATGTATTGGGGTAAATATGAGTTCCCAAATATGGTATTGTTGTCTATGATGATCAATTGTTATGGTTTGATGTTATTTCACCCAGGGTGATTCACATATTGTGTGATTTTATTGTTTCTTGAGATTTATACTCGTGGGCTAGTGTGAAATAAGAAGAGTATGCATGCATCGTGATAGGCATGTAAAGATGTATCTTAAATGAATTGTTCATTATAGGGACACATTTATTTCATGTGATATATTTTCATATATGATCTGTAAAATGAGATACCTTTTATATATTATAAATGAAATGATAAAACTTTTATGTCATGATAAAACACTTGTAATCCATGATTAGAGAGACTATGATCCAGCATTTCTCAATTTTTGTCACCTGTTTAGGTTGTCCTTACTCATAGCCAGTGTTCTAAGGAGTTTTTTATTATAGAAAAAATTCCTCCCCATGATCTTTAAGTTGATAATCAAGATAGTGGAAATTTGAACACTCTTGTTGCATTTAAATCGTATCTTCCTATATCTCCTAAGGATCAGATGTATGTTCATCTTCAAAATAGCTTTCTGAGGGTCCTGTGATCCATAGAAAGGTAGATTGTTTGCATCTTTCCTTAAATGTCTGAGATGATGGGAGAGTTTTAGTTGTAGAATCCTCCTATTTTCACTAGGGATGGAGGCCCACAGGAATATGAGTAATGGAACAAGTTATTTCATATGATTTTCAATCACCTCGAGACACCCATAGATAGCGGTGAACATTATTCATATATTCACTATAGAAGAGCCAAGAATTTGTTGGAAATTATAGAGAAATTTGAGAATAAAGAAAATTTATCCTAGAAGGACTTCGAGGTGATGTTCTTGATCTACTTTTATCCTGAAAAATTGAGGGATAATAAGGTTCATTATTTCATGCACCTGAAATAGGAGGGCATGTCAATGATGGACTATACTAGATATTTCACCGATTTGCATCACTTTGCAACCTCTTTAGTAATTGATGATATCTATAGGGAGAGATGTTTTTATGATGGGATTTATAATGATATTATGTCATATTTGAATTTATTCTCTTGAGTAGATTTTTATATGGGATGAATCAGGCACTCATCTTTGAAGGAAATCTGAGAGGGGGCCTAAGTAGCTGCTAGGCTATTGTAGTAGGGAAAATAAGAGCTCTTATTATGGTGGAAAAAACACGGATATATAAATTATCACCAAGGAAGAAATGGGAAGAGTAGTCAGTGTAGTGGGAAGCCATATTAGTATTGTTTTTCATTTTTGTGATATCAGTGTGGAAAGTTGGGGCACAAGCATCCTAGGTGTCCATACCCCTTTAGAGTCCCATTCTTGTGGTAGTATATGCCACCTTCAGAGGATTTTTAGGGTCATGCACTAGCATAGTAGTGGTAGGGGATTGTCACAGGAACCAGAGTATGGAAAGGACTCAACTACACCTCAATATAATTGTAGTTAGAGTTCTACTAGAAATTCAGTTTAGGGAAGGGGAAATGTTACCCAGTGCAAGAGTTTCAGAACTAGGTAGAGGGAGTAGCATAGGGAAGTCACACTAGAACCTATGGAAGATGAGATAGTCAGCTAAATGCAATAAATACTACTCTGGGGAGTTTTAATTCAGAACCTCCCACCACCATTGGTATGATTCTAGTATCATCTGTCCTTGTTTATATAAGATCATTTCATTCCTTTTTATCTACACTTTTTGAAAACAGAGTGGTCTTGTTTTTGGAAATCATTGATGTATTTTTTACCATCTACACTCCTTTGGGAGTTTGGTTAAAGAATATAAAACATTATAAGGAATGTTTTATAGAAATTTTTGGTTACCATTTCTATTGAGAATTGTTTGTGCTAGAAATGACAGGTTTGGATTTGATTCTAGGTATAGATTATCTAGTTCTATACCAATACCATATTGATTATTACTAAAGAAGTGTTAGCTTTCTATCTTCAAAAGGGGGTATTTATTCTCATTATTGTGATTGGTATCTTTATGATGGTCATGCGAGACCAATTTATATATTGGATTGTCTCATAGCTCATGTAAAAATAGTTGTTTTGGATGATGGTGTAATGAAATAGGATGAATTTACCCTAGTGTTAGACCATTTTTATGATGTCTTTATTGATGATTTATTTATCTTACCACCCAAGAGAGATATCATATGCATGATCAAGTTAGTTTTGAGAGAAGATCATGCTTCTATTATACTATATAGGATGGCACCATTAGAGAATCATGAGTTGAGAGCTTAGTTTGGAGAAATGGAAGCTAAATGTTTCATACAACCTATTATGTGGCCATAGAGTTCTTTGGTTCTTTTTTACAAGAAGGCTGATGGGACTTTGCGATTAATTGTGGTTTTTCAGAGATTGAACCAAATAATGTTCAAGAACCAGTATCCCATTACATGTATTGATGATCTCTTAGATCAACTGAGAGGTGATAAGATCTACTCTAATATTGATTTGAGATCAGGATAAAACTAGTTTGGGGTGAGAACATTATAAATACATCAGAATTATTTTAGGAGTAGGTATGGCTTATAAGAGTTCTTAGTGATGCGATTTGGTCAAAAAAATGCACTAACAATATTCATGGCCTTAATGAATCAAATCATGTATCCTTTTCTAGATTAGTTTATTATTGTTTTTTTCAAAGAAATATTAGTGTACTCCCAGTTAGTAGACAATCATTCCCAGCATCTTGAAATTTTCTTGAGTATATTTAGATATCATCTTCTTTATTCCAAAATAACCAAATTCAGATTATGGACTAATAAAGTACACTTTTGGGTCATGTTATCTCAGAGGCTGGAGTGTTAGGGGACCTATAGAAGGTTTCAGACGTGGTATATTGGAATCAACCCAACAATGCCTTAAATATTCATAGATTTATGGGTTTAGAATATCATTATTAGTGCTTTATCGATGACTTATCTCATCTAGAAGTATTTATGTCCAGGCTGATGAAGGAGTAAAGTTTTTTTGTTTAGATGCTTACATGAAATATTTTCAAGAGCTGAAAAGAAGAATAACCTCAGCACCTATCCTCACTTTACCTATTCTAGTTGAATAATATACAATGTACTTTTAAGTGTCTAAATTTTTACTTTGAGAAGTTCTAATAAAGGAGGATTGATTGGTTTCTTATTTCTCTAAACAGCTAAAACCGCATGAGACGAATTATCCTACTCATGTTCTAGAGTTAGATACAGTCGTAGATAACCTGATATTTTGGAGATATTTTCTTATGGGAGAGAGGTTTTTCATGTATACAGACTATAAGATCGTGAGGTATATATTTTTTAGCATCACATAAACATTCATAAGTGGAGGTGGTTTGCGTATACATAGTCATTAAAATTTTATTCGGCTTATAAACCTAGAAAGGGAAATGTTTTTGTTGATTCATTTAACTTGAATATGTAGATAAAGGTAGTGTGTGAGCCTTTAGACAAGTTGCATCTGATAGATCTCTTTGTAGGAATACATCTAGATGTTCTGGATTCCTAGGGATGGTTAGCTTTAACTTCAACATCTATCATACATATGTAATTCTTCACCAAATCAAGAAAAATCATTTATCTAATCTGGAGGTAATATCTCTGAGAGAAAAACTTATATAGTGGAGATCTACTATTATTATGGTCTCTTGGTAGTGGTAATTATCTTATTTGTTATGGCTGTGTATGGGTTTATATGGGCTTTTGTGAGGACATGATGAGAGATTTTAATTCTTAAAAATGGGCGGTACATCCTAGTCTGAAAAAGTTGTCTCATGATCTCTAAAGATTGTACTGGTGGTTGGGAATGAAGAATGAGGTAGTGGGATTTGTAGTGAAATGTTTCACCTGACGACATGTAAAAGCTGAGCATCAAAGGCTAGCTTGGATTTTGTAGACTCTACCCATTCTGGAATGAAAATAGGATGATGACACTGTATATTTTTGTGATAGGATTACTTAGGACAATACAATAGAACAATTCAGTATGGGAGTTCATGGATCTACTGATGAAGGTATCTCAATTCTTTCCTATTAGGGATATATGCACTGTTTATGGTATGTGTAGTCTTTACATGTATTATATAGTTTGTTTCCATGGTGTTCCAAGGTCTATCATTTTTTATAGGGATCCTCATTTTACATCTCTGTTCTGGTAGGTTCTTCATAAGTCTCTAGGATCATATTTTAAATTAAGTATGGCCTATCCTCCATATACAACAAGTCAATCTAAGTTGACCAATCTAATTCTAGAGAAAATTTTACGAGCATATTTTTTTCATTTTAGTAGTTCATGGGAGAAGCATATGGAACTTGTGGATTTTACTTACAATAACAGCGTATATTCATTGATCCAAATGGAACCTTTATATTATTTTTATGGTAGGTTGTGTTATTCACTACTTTTTCAGTTGGATGTAGGTGAATCAACACTTGTTATATCAACTCTTCTGTGGGATATTTTTGAGTAGGATTAGTTGATCATAAGTTATTTCGTAACCATGAAGAGAAGGAAAAAATATAAAGTAGACCATTGGACATTACCTCTAGAATTTGAATTTGTTCATTGTGTTTTCTTTCGGGTGTTGTCTAGGTTGGGGAAATTTCATATTGGGAAATTGGTAAAGCTAGTACCAGGGTTTTTTTGGGCCATTTGAGATATTTGAAAGCATTTATCTAGTGTTATACCGATTATCCCTTCTATGGTTCTACAGTTGTATGAAAAATGTGTTTCATGTATCACATATTCATAGATATCATCATGACCCTTATCATGTTTTATATGTAGAGGAAGTTGAGCTTACTGTAGATGCATCCTTTGAGTAGCATCAGATATAGATTCTGGACCATAGAGAGAAGTATCTCTATGGTAGGGTTATACCCTTAGTTCAAGTGAAGTGGTAGCATGGACATGTTTAAGAGGATACTTGGGAGAGAGAGTATGATATGTGATCATAGTGTCTGGACTAGTCCAATATGACCCTATAATGATTCTTGGAGTAGCTCGGGGATGATCTATAATATGGTCAGAATTTTGTAAGATCCCATATTTTTCTAGGTAATTCTCTCTTTGAGTTTTTCATTAAATCTATTTTGGTTGTCGAGTTCCTTAATGATGGAGATAATTTACTGGGGGAAATGACCTAAATATCAAGGATGTGTGTTTGTTATAATTAATGGAGTCTATGTATAAATGTGTAAAAGGGGATTACAAATGTGTCTTGTGATATTAGAAGAATTCATAGGTGGTTTGGGAACTTTTTCAGAAGATGGTATTAAAGCATCCTTTATATAATTTAAACACAATGTATATATATTACATGATATGTAACTATTTCCAGGAAGAATTTGTAAATTGGGTTCAGGACGTGAAAATAATACACTCTATAAAACCATTACACGATGTGTAATGTTCAAACAGGGTTAAATTCATATGTGGTGATATGAATTTATGTGTAAATCGTAAATTAAGAATTAAATACCATGGCATGCACTTACAATTCATGTAAATATCAAGATCATTATTCTTATGTCCTATTGTGAATAATTTTTATTCCTTCATCTACATGCATCCATCCTCTCTCAAGCCCTAGGCAATTTCCAAGCGATTTTGGAGTCTCCTCTTCCCTTATGGACATCCTGTTCCAACGATCAATATCTAGTGACTTGTTTTTCTTAGGTTTTCCTCTCTATTACACTATTTATCCATTCTAGAGTTGTAATCTCTTGAATGTGGTTGTTTTTGGTGTTGATGTTCATATTGTTAGATCTAGGTTTCTTCTTGAGATTTTATGTATCTTTATTCTTGTTGGTGATAACTGTTTTTAGTGTCATTTGATCACTAAATAAAGATAGTTGGTCTAAAACCTAACCCTATAGCCTGTTCAATTGCTTAAGTATGTGAAATATTGAAAATTTTACTGACACAACATGCGTATTAAATTAATTGATTAATTAATGTGGATAAATCATGGATTATATTATTCCTTGGATCCCTTTGGATCCAATAGTGTTGTGGCCTGCATTGTGGCTACCTATTTGGGATGTGAATTCTTGAATAATGATGTATTGGATAATGGATTAAAGTTTTACTTGTATGACATGAGACCTCAGGTGATTTCTTGATATAGAATCACCTTCATAATGGATTTTTTATTTAAATGGATATTTTTAACATGATATGATTGGGTGAAAACTTGCATGTGAATTGTTTAAGACCCACTTAATAAAAGAAATGTGTAATTGAATGGAAAATGCAAATTTTCAAAATTAACCATTGGGGATTATGATAAGATATTGTGATAACATTTATATTATGATTTTTTTTAAGTTTAATGTAGTAATGATTATATAGAGGTCTTTTCCTAGTTTCATGTTGTGATTCTTATATAGTGGACTTGTCCCAGTTTCATGTTTTAATGCTTATATAGCGGGTCTAGCATTGTTTCATGCTATAATTATTGTATATAGGAATATACTCGGGATACTGAAATGCTTATACAGAGTTATTTTCTTAGTTATGTGATTATTTCATGGTTTGTGGTCATAGTTTTCATTGTTGTTCTTGATGCTCATAGATATTCTAACATGGTGTCGAAGCAGGTTGATTGTTGTATTATATTATGTTTATTACTCAATACACCTATTTAACACATTATATGATAAACTTATTTCTCATAATAGTTTTTTTTAGATAAGGTGGTGTATACCTAATGTCTCTTACTCACCCTATTCGGGCCACCAGTTGGTACCTATGAAGATTACATGGATACAGGTTTGCATAAGGTCAAGGGACCTTATTGCAGATTGTTGCTTGTTAGATGGGATAGAGTTTAAAACAGGACTGAACGGGGGCTTGGGATCGTTTTATTTTTTAGTTTATTTTTGTTATGTGGTTATTTTTTTTATTAATTTTAGTTTGACATTTAGATTCATTTCAACCTATCATTACATGGATCTTTATTATTTGGTTTATTGGTTCCTCATATTACTTCCTAGTTGGATGTTGTACTATTTTTTCTATTTATATTACTTTGATATTTATTCTATTGTTTATTTAAACTGTATTTTATCTCTGTACCTAGGGTTATAGTCTCCCTACTATACTTATTGCACCCCTGCTAGTAATCGATGGACTTTAGCTTATGGGGAGGCCTGCCTATGGTCTCATAACCAGGCTGACCTGGCCACGTGAGAGTGTATTAGAATGGGGGATATTACATAAGCATATCCTAGATGACTAAAATAACATTTTAAGTAATAAAATATTTATTTATGGAGTAAAATATTGAATTTTTTAAATATTCTATGAACTTATAAATCTTATGTCCAACTTTTTTAAGACGAAATTAAAAGTTACTTTAATAAAAATTGTTTTTTTATTTTCATTGAATCAATAATTTAATTGTGAGATTATTTTCTTCCTTGATATCTGCATACCTTTTAATTTATTTATAATAAATCAATTTATGTCATTTAAATTAGTATAAATACTAATTTTATCTTATATATAAATTTAAATCAAAAACTACTTTATTTTTCAAAAAATAGTTTTTATGTGATTAAGTTTATTTTAAATTTAAATTTTCACATATTTAAAAAATTTATTTTATAATTATTTTAAAATTTTTAACTATAAGTATAAAATTAAGTAATATTTCAAATATTTTTGTTTTTTTCATTAATATTAATTACTATGGTTAAAAAATAATTATCAAGGTAAATGTAAATTAGGTGAAAAGAAAAAAATGGTTAACAAAAAAATCCCTAACATAATAAAGGTTGTCAAAAAATGAATTTATGAGATAATTTTCTACCGACACATACATTAACCTCCTATTTTGTTTATTTTTTTAATTGACCCATGAATAGAAATATCACATTATTTAAAATATAAGGGTTACATCCAAAAATACCCTTCTCTTCACTAATAAAAATCTAACAGTTACACCACGTAAATACTCACATTACCTTCCAATTTCACCTTAAAAATATTCCAAATTTATCTTCCTAGAACCCTATCCCATGTAAAAAATATTTTGTTCACTATTATTAAGCATAAATCCTTTATCTCGAAGGATATTTCCTAGTAAAAACTAAAGTCTCAGTAGTGAGTATCCACTTCTTCTTAGTGTTTCTTAATTAATTTTTATTATCATAAAATTATCTAAAATTATTAATAAAATTAAATTTGTTTCATTAGTATACTTAAATTTAATTATTTTAATATTTCAAAAAGTATTCAATCATTTCTGTCTACTAAGAAAACATAATAACATTTATCGTTTGTACATGTGGATTACCGCCTCCATGAAGTGATGTTGTTTATTTTTCATCACCTCCTCTCAAGGATGGTATAAAGGATTTATTTTATGAATAAATTTCGTTTAAATTTTCAAAATAAAATTCTTAAATTTAAAATTTTCATATACCATCATCCTAATCATTCATTGATAACTTGTATTGTTAATCGTGTGTATGGTGGACTACCATCTCCACAAACAATGAATTTCATTTTTCATCCCAAAGAATAATATATGGTAATAATAATGGATTTAATAAGGATATATAATAATAATTAAATATGTAATATTA